>OY728143.1:177921749-180421749 GCA_963277665.1 Viscum album | reverse complement strand
GAATATGTCACAACTAAATTCATTTTTCTATCCATCCTTTGAATGACATGTCATCATACGTGCGTATGTACGGCTTAACGTCTCCACGTCATGGTGTAATTGTTATTCAATACATTATTATTTGTATGGGTATAATAATGATATGTAATTCATTTAAATAATAAATATTATATGATAATATTATATACCATCTGATTATATATTATTTTAATATCAAAATAATGATATTGTCTCTCGTGCGTACGTACGGATTACCGTCTCCACAAATGCGAGGAGATTCATTCCCCATCATATCCATTCAAGAATAATTTTCATTAGACGATTAAAAATAATGTTTAAAGACTTGAAATAATTCTGTAAATGAATAAGATACATCACATCCAAAACAAATATGACTCACGTAACAAACAATATAAAGGAAAACAATCTGTTAACACCCGAAACGATTATAATACTAAGATACTATCAACAAAGAAATGTTAAAAGATCATATATGATATCGTATTAAGGTATATGATTCTTTTATAATTTAATAACAATTATTTCACCATTATAAAGGAGGTTAACCTACCCTCAACCAAGGAAAAGTACAAGGTAAGTGTTAATTTCACAATCTCTTTATTATCCGAGGTTTTTTATACATAATTATCTACTACGACCTATTTATCATTCACATCCTTCTTTCTTAAAAATGTATTCCAAAATATTTTTACTATTTACTAGACTATGGTTTAAAGTCATTTATACCATTGTTTGACTTTTTATAAAATTGTTAGAAAGTAATCTTTCTGTCGTTTTCCAAACAAGGTACCTTATGACCTTTTTGAAAAAATTAAGGTATGAATGTTTTTTTTAACTTATACGGAGGGTGCGGATATTTTCCACCATTATAACATTATTGAATCTTACCTTACAATATTATAGGAATATTTTCAAAATAAATTTTTTATTTTATAATTATGTAACTTTAAATGATTTCAAAAAAGAATGAGATACTTCTCTCAAATAGTTTTGATTTCATCTATGTCAACATCCTTTGATGGATTTTATACTTATTTGATGTTGATTAATTATGATACAAATCTCCCGTATTGAATTGAAGGTTTTGGTGATATGTTTGACTGTGGATGTGTCATTTTTATTCCATTCAAGGTGTATGGTTAAAGTATTGACATTTCGTATTCTGGTTTTATTGTGAATGTTTATGTTATATTTTAAACCTTTTCGAATGAGAAATGCATTTGACTTAGGATGTGACAAGTGGAGCCCTCTATAGCTCATTCATGCATCAGTATGTCTCATCAAACAACTATAGGTGGAATTGGATGAGGCCTTTCCCAATTTGATATATGGTTTTGGACAAGGCCTTAATCATTTTTAGACGTCTTGACCGAGGCCTTGACAAAATATTTCAGAATGTCTAGAATTATACATTCCCTCATTATGAAAATATTATTCACAGTTCATGTCGACATTAGACTAGTAGAATACCCATGATTATGTTTTATTATGGAATTATTTATTCATCTCATATTCTTTCTATAAAAGTATTCATGTTTATTATTGGTAATGGCATGTGGTTTCAATAATTCACCACTCTTAATATTTATGTTATCTTCCATTGTATTTCTTACCTTTACTAAGCGTTCGAGCTCACCCCTTTCTTATGTTTCATTTTCCTAGGATATGAAGAAGATAGTTATGAGTGACTTTCACGAATACTCTAGGAGTCTTGGATGTTTCTAATGGAATAAATTCGTGTTTTATTTCTTATAAAGTTGTAAAGTTGAACTTATGTTTGAATCATATTTCCTAAAATACTAAACTGATCGGTCTTTCGATTCTTGATTTCCTTGTGATCATGAGAATGTTATGTAATAATGCACCGACTCTGGGTAACTTAGGTGAGGGAATTACAATTCATGTTTTGTCACTTTTTTATATTTTTTTGATATTTTTAGGTTACTTTTGATACAAATTAATTTTCCTATTTTTTCAATTGATACATTATAATTACCATTATTTTATGGTTATTTATCTTTAATACCATCTGCACATACTGTGAATGATATATCATGATTTTCATATTTATTATAAACCTTCAGGTCATGTGTTATATTTGTGATACCGTAGATTCCATGATTTTTTATCATAAAAAAGGGGGAGTTTATAGACCTTTTTTTATTGATAACAAAATCATGATTGTAATAATACTAATGAATTTCATATTCTATGTGATTATTTAATAGTCTAAGATAGTTAATAAAATGAACTAAGTATGAGTCACCTCTAGTCACTACTGCAGATGAGTCACCATTGTGGTTAAGACACCGTCAACCTATCACGCCACCAAAGAAAACTCACAACCATACAAGGACACACTTTAAGGACAGAAATATTGCTATGTAAAAAAACCTTCATATGGCCTTCCACCAGTGAAAAAAATTTGTAATGTGTGTGATACCACCAAGATATCTCACCATCATGATGTCATGCCACAAGGATGTAAATTTGGAAAAGTGTGATACACTAGAAAACTGACTTGCAGTTAGACGAGACACCACTATATAGAAATAAAATTTGGCTAAGTATAAGACACTTCGAGTTTCATACCTCCAAGTTGAGACACAATCACTTTGAGAAGCATCTAAAATAAGACATTGCCAAACTCCGAGGCACCGCCAATATTGAGTCACTATTCCAATGCTCAACACACCTATTTTTTAACATAAATTTTTTATTAAAATATTTTTTTATAGCTATATTATGGAATTTAATTCCAATCATATTTTTAATTATTGTCTCTTAAATGTTCCACATAAGACATTAATGTAAGATTTGGTCATGTAGTAGGAGTAAGTGGAGAGGATTCAGATATTATTGTTTTTTTGGGGGTAGAAGTGAAGTAGACTCCCACATTTAAAAGATTTGGACATAGAAATAAAATTATCATGTGAAAAAATAATGATAGCTCTTGCTTTCCAAAAACCCACATTAATTTTAAGATCATGACTATTGTATCCACAAAAATATTCTACTAGGATGTCTAACTACATCATTACATCAAGAGACATCTTACAGTCATAAACTATAGTCATTGAAACTCTATTTTTTAGAATATTTGAAGGTAAACTCACATAAGATGCATTTAAAAATACTTTACAACAGTCACGAGATAGACTACCAAAAAATAAGCATTTTTATCTCTAAAATTTTAGTTTTATCAGTTCTTTTTTTTATTCTTACATTTTCTATAGTGTGTGTTCATACTATGGTTTATCACACCTACATTTTTCACTATAATAAACTAAAAGATACTCAATATCTTCTTAAAATACATTCCTTTTTGTTCCCATGAAAATTGTGGTAGAGGTTCCTCTGTGACTTTTTTACATTTTACTCCCATGTATAACACAATAAATGGTTATGTGTAACCTATAATGTTTGTAAACTATTGTAAAAATCGATATAGGTTGTGGATCAAATTTATTATTTTATATAAACTTATTCGTGGTGGGTGACCACCAAGTGGAGGGGAATATAATCCAACTTGAGACTGAACCACTTGTTTCAAATTTCCACTATGTTTTTTGGGTTAAATTATTCCATCTATTAAAATTTAAAATGTTTTAAACAAACAAAAATGAATACTCTTATATTTAATATTTATAAGGATTTTTATAATATTTTAATTAGGTAAGTTGATTTCAATGTACTAAGTGATATTTCATATAAATAACTCGAGAACTGATCAATTTTCAAGAATCCTTTTTAATGATTCAAATTTATAATGATATTATATATTGATAAAATGTGTTGTTTTAAAAATAAATAGATGGATTTAAAATTAATCCATTTTAAAGAGGAATTATTATTGGGTACTCAATTCACCCTCCCCCCCACTCTTGAGATACTCCCTCTAACCAACCTAAAATTTGTTTCTATGTTTTCTAAATGTATATTAGGACCAAGTAGGGAATTAATCTCTTGGATATTAGATATTATATAGTTTCAAAACCTTATTTTTCTTTTAGTAATTACATTATATGCAAAATTTTGAATCCTGACATACATTATGGGATGACTTGGTTTCTTTTATATCATATAATGGTGTTTTTTGGTTTGTTTCCATCATCATTATGGACCCCTTCCATATATTTAGTGTAATTTAATTGAGTTTTTTACAAACTATGTTATGGTTTCTAACCCGAGGCCTACTGGAGGAGGGACTCGGGGGGGGGGGTCACTCCTTTTCAATTTAAACTCATGATGGGTACAAATGGAGGGTGTTTATGACACTATTTTTGGGGATTCGTTTAGTTATTTTCTAGGGGATATTTTTTTACTTAACTTGATTATATTGATAGAATTTTATTAAAAACCTTTAATGGAAGTCTAAGTATCAAATAACATCCACATAATTTTATAAAAATTTGGATTTTATAGATTACTAGGAAAGATATTTTTATTAGGATACAAAGAAGTTGATAAAAGATATATCATATATGTATATAGGGGTAATTACCCCAAAAATGGTTAGTCATGTATTAACTCGAACGTCACTTGGTGAATGTAAAGGTGGCCTAACTACACACGCCATTTGATGATCTTATGGGATATTCCATGGTGGATTCACATACCCTTTATAAGTCCTTATAAATGATTTAAATGGAATTTTGTGATGTAGTATATAGCTTTTTTTGTTAGATAACCTGAAAATAAAATATATATGGATAACCTAGGATAAAATAAATTATTAATATGTTGATCCAATTATGTCATAATTGAACCAAAAGTATCATATCATAAGACAATTAGGATTGAGTTTTCATATTCACATGATCTTTTACCAAATTTTGTTTGATATTATCATAACCATTTCGGTCATAGTATTTTCCTCGAAACTAGATTGTGAAAACGAAGTAGTAAAAACTATGTCTCTAATAACTCGTATGATTTATAGATGGATAAAGAGCCATAGTTAGGAAAAATGGTTCGGAATCTCAATATATTAATATTATAAGGGGAAGTATTTTTTTAAAGTCTTACCCATGGTAGCGACTTAGAAATTATATCATGAGTCTTATCTTTCTTATGGATACTCCAATCTATTTTTGTTGGATTATTGTGATGTCCCAACCTAGGATCCACTAAATTGTGCCCCGAGTCGATTAGCCACTTTCCCTCAAGCACGCCTCCCAATAAACCAAAGGGTGCAAACCCGAAGAAAGGGTCTTCTATGTGAGTCTTGGGTAGGTTATACCCTCTGTAATTATAATAAAATTCCATTAGAAGAAAATTAAAATAACCATGAAAAAACCTTGTCATAGGATAACCAAAGCATGAAAATACACTACTTAACTGAATGTTAAAACATGTTATGATAATGAAAAATCTAGGTGTCTATAATGAAACTCAATGTAAAGATACAAAACAACCAAACATGCCCCAAACCCCGTATGTTTCCCTCTCCCATGCTCCAATCCCAAACATCAACCTATCATAGGGCCTTTTCATTATCATGTCCTGTAACAACAGAGTATGCTTGGGTGCTCATCAGGCGGGCCAAATTGCATGTGATAACTACTGAGTAGGCCACCACAAACATTGTCTAAAATGAGTCCAGTCAAAAGATAGTGTATACATATTTATAAAGTAATAGATACAATTCATAGTTTAAATAGTTATCACATTTTCATTTAATCATTAATCACCAAATTAGGATTATTCAATTCATGTTTCCCTTTTGAATCACCGTTCTTTATTATCATTCATTTGGTGTAGTTCATTATGCCTAGCACCCCAAATCTCAGTTGAAACATCATTCATTATTATCATTCATTGGTTGTAGGTCTTTATTCCTAGAATCCAAATATCGTTGAGTATAGGTCATTAATCCTACCACTTCTTTTCTCAATTGGTGTAGGTTTTTATTCCTAACACCCCATAATCTCATGCTTGGATAACTATTGGGGTGGAACGCCATGTCTAAGTCCCAACTTTTAATTGGTATGGAATGCCATGCCTAGCACCATAAATGTCATAAATTTATTCATTCTTATGTCATAAGAATTTTTTACATTATCCCTTTACTAGTCCATCAATTAGTTAAAAATTTCAAAGGCCATTATTTTACTCAACAATTAACTAAACACATACCCATTAATAAATTCATCAAATAACTAATCGATCAATACCATTATCATTCCATAATTTATTATAGGAAATTAATTATCAATTTCAAATCTCAACATTCTATAATTAATTCTCACAATTAATTATCTTTGATCAAAATCATGACACATAATTATTTCTCCCAATTAATTGTCTTTAGCCAACATCATGTCACATAATTAATTCTCACAATTAATTATCTTATTGAGCCAAACATCATTTTTATAATTAATTCCCCCAATGTAATTATCTTTTCACATTCAATTAAATATCTCAATTACAATATCAAATATCTAAAAGTTCTATTTGGGAATCCATCCATAATTAATATCATGATTTAATTATCAATAAAATCACAAAGAATATCAATTCAATTCCACCTTCTTAATTACTCAAATATAGGAAATCAGTCACCAAGTGAATCTAGAATCATATAGTCACATTAATGTATCATAAAACATGACTATGGGAGATCTATTTAGACTACATTCCTTGGTTTATTGATAGAATTTAGTCCAATGGAAATTCCCAAAAATCTAAGTGGCACAACAACATCAATCAAGCTTTGGAATTAAATCCAGAAACGAAAATTAAGATCAAAGACATCAAGATCTTGAAAAACTAGGTCAAGACCCACAATCCTATATCTAGATCTCCACTCATAGGTTTAGATCCATGGAAATAGTGAATATCCTCCATTAAAAGATCATGTAAAGATAGAGAAAATTATGGGAGAAGCAATGGTATGAAATCCACATACTGGGAGGAGAGTGGATATACAATCTGAGTGTTTTCTCTCAAAGAACAGTGTTTGTATTGCCTTGGAATATATTTCGGACCCTTTGAAAACACCTATAATTTGTCCATCCTAATTAAAGGTCAAAAATATAGAATACTCAGGGGTTTGAGTGGTTTCAAAAATGATTTTTAGAATTAAAATCCTACTTGCACTGTTTCTTGTGCAGAGGCGCACTATTATGGAAAACCTTGCACCATCCATGTAGAAAAATCTGTCCAGGAATGTAATCTCCAGTATATGGGTAGGGGACATGAGCTTCAACAAGGCTTGGGTGAGCCTGAAATGCCAGACCAGAACACCTCAATAAGTATGATTAAGGTTGGGGTGGATGAGGCTATTCCTTGTTCCCCAAACCGTTTTGCTTTACTGGAAAATCCGGATGTTTTAGTGGACCATGATGGGGAAGATGAGCCAATACCTTTTCATCAACAGAACGAAGGTGATACAACTAATTGTGGCATTTCCCACGGAATGATGGCTAGCCAGTCTGGGGGTGGTGTGGCTGATTCGAAGGGAGTCAACAGGGCTGAATCAGATCAGGTGATTGAGGGGGTTCCAATTCAAAAGAATAGTATGAGTTGTAAAAAGAAGAAGGGGAAAAAGATTACTCCTTGCTTCCCCCTCCATTAGAGACCCGCTCTGTGAAGAAACTACCGGTGACAATGCCCAATGTGGTGAATCAGGATTTAAGCAAGGGGAACATAGATGAAATGGACATCTCTACGGGGAATATGGGGACTAGAAAGGAACCCATCCTTAGTTCCGTGGAGGATATGGTCGAGGAGTTCCTGTATGTGGACATTCCACAGGAAGAGGCTGACATGATGGGAAGGGCGGTAAGAGTGGAAGTCGATCACGAACAGGCAAAGTGGATTGACAAGCAAGACTTGATATTAATGAGAGGCTTCAATGACAAGAAAATCAGCAAAGAGGAATATATCTGCACTTGGGACAAAATGGCGAACTATTTGGAAGTTGTTATTGGAGAAGATCCTGGGGCTAAGGTATGGATAATGCATTGGAATCTCTACAGGGAAGAAAGCAATAATAGGCTAAGGTTGTGTTTTGGTAACATTTCCTTTTCTTATGAGGCTTCACCCCCGGTTTGACTTGGGAAGTGAAGTCGAGGCTTCCTCATCGGGCTAGAGCACTCTACCATTTCCTTGGAGGGTCATTCGGGACATGGCTGATTCGGAGGGATGGCAACATCGGGAGGGACCATGATTGCATGGGATCGTCGAGTGTCCATCTTAGGGATGGTGGTGTTGTTGTTGCTGGTATGTGGTAGTTTCTGCTCTCTCTGGTGTTTTTCTGGGTTGTTTGGTTGCTTTGTTGAACTTTTGGTTTCTCACTTTTCCCACAAAAGTGTTTTCTTCATAAAAAAAATAATTGTCAGGCAGGCGAAGTTTGTTTGTTTGGTTTTTCAAACCTTGTGCAAACCATGCAGTCCTCTATGTCCAGTTTCACACGCCGTTCATGGTTTGGTATCATGGTTTTTTAAATTGTGGGAAAACCATTCACAACCCAATATCCTCTAGTTTTCATTAAAATATTAACCAAACACATCTCATGCCACTAATATAAGTTAAAGGTATTTAAAATATTGAAAAAGTACCTGAAATTGTGCCTGATATAACTCTAGAAGAGGTCGGGATTATACAATCTCACCACTTTATAACAGCTCATCCTTGAGCTGCACTCCTGAACATCACTAAGATTCAAAGACAAAAATATTAGTCCATTATTACCTCATGTCTGATTCCCATTCAAAAATTTTCTCTTGAACATTTCCATGATTCATTAACACATGAACTAACATCACCTTCTTTCCCCATAACACATTCTTACTGCTTCCCAATACACGTACCAGATGATCCTCAAAAGACACATTTATCTCGATGTCAAAATCCTCCACATAAACCACATGAGAAGGGCCCAAGTCATACCACTGTTGTTTTGACACATAAAAACCATCATTAATATCTCTGAATTTCTGTGGAGGTGCAGATCGGTATGCCACTAAACAGATTCTCTTTAGCACCTCAAACAGTCCCACAAACCTAGGGGCTAACTTTCCCTGCCTTAGCACCCTATGGGGACCCAATCTAGGAGACACCCAATGGAATACATGATCACCCTATATAATATCTAGGGGTCATCTGCTTATATCATCATAAGACTTCTGTCTACTTTATCCCATAGCCATATGTTTCCAAATCAAATGCACATGCTCTGATGGCTCCTTAAGGGAGACTCGGTCCCAAAAAATCTACCTCATCCACCTCTAACCAATTTAGATTTGATATAAAAGGTCTACCATAAATTGCCTCATATGGTTCCATCTATATAGTTTCCTGATAACTATTTTTATAGGAAAAATCCACTAAAGCCAAGTGCTTCTCCTAAGAACCATCAAAGTCAAGAACACATGATCGTAGCATATCCTCTAACACATGTATGTTATGCTTAGACTTCCAATTTTTCTATGGGTGGAAGGACTTACATAATAGAACCAGTGTACCAATTACATTTAGTAAGACCTGTTAGAAGCATGATGTAAAGCATGAATAGCAATCTGAAAATATATTCTGCGGCACCCCCTAAAAATGAACTATCTCTTTCATGTATAGTTCTCCCAACTGCTCTACTGCAACAGATTAATTAATATGAAAGAAATGGACTAAATTTTTTAGTATATACACAATGACCCAAATAGAATCACTATTCCTAATAGCCTTTGGGTTTCCTACCACAAAATCTATAGTCCTATCATCCCAATTCTATTCCTGAATAGTTAATGATTGCAGTTGGCCTCTTTGACGTTGATGCTCTTCTTTCACCTCCTGGCAGGTGAAACATATTGTTACGATCCTTTCTATCTCCTTTTTCATGCCTATCCAGCAAAACAACTCTTGATGGTCATGGTACATTTTTTTCACCCCAGGATGTACCACCCACCTTAAATCATGGATTTCTCACATCAGTTCCTCTCTCATATTCATAGGCATAATAACCTGATTTTTCACATAGATGATATCATCCTCATCTGTTTTTCAGTATGAAGGTTTCTCCCCACCTTTATGGAGTTCCCTCAAGGTTAAACAATATGATTCCTCATACTTCCTATTCTTGATCCATCTCAAGAGTGTAGACTCCACTACTATAGAAACCAAATTCATACTCTTCTGAATATCCTAAACATGCACATGCATTTCTACCAGAAATTTCATCTTCTTCTACTCTGCTATTGACTCATGTACTAACTGAGTCTATGTTTTTTTACTCAAGGAATCAGCCATACTATTCCCTTTTCTAGGTGTGTATTCCAGTTCAAAATCAATGGACTGCTTATACTCTTTCTATCTTGACTGCCGAAGATTCAAATCGTGTTGTGAAAAGATATACTTCATGACTTTATTATCCATAAAAACTATAAATGTTTCCCCCAAAAGATAGTGTCCTGGAAATCCTTTTTTTATTTTCAATAGCCGGTTTAATGGGTTCTGGTGCCCAATCAATCAACCACAACTTAAACCCAGAAACAGCAATCAACACACAAAACCATTAGTAAAAATCATCAAATGCGTACTCCTCGCCACTTCCCCTACCAGAATCATCTTCTCCAGTGGCCGAGGCCGTTTCCCAACCTGGTGTCCTCTAATACTGAGGACTTTGAACCCGATTCTTGAGAAGTTCTAGGACAGGGTCCGGTGAAATCCTCTCAATCACAATGGTATTCGCAAAAGACACAGCGACCTTTCCTTTCTTCCTAGATGCTAAAAGAGTCTGCATAGGCCGCGGGAGATGGGAGTAATCCTTCCTTGACCGACCTCTTACTGAGGGGGAGCCAGGTCCTCCGACTGGAACCGAGGTTTGCTAACTCTGTACCACCTCACTGAACAAACGACCACCTGTTCTGCACACCTTCTCTGTCCCTCCATACGGGAACTCCCTTCCTTTTTCATCCTGACCAGTAGTTGAGTTCTCCATCACCGGAAGAGGCACCCCCACTGGAACACCTACATCTACTGTTGACGCAGGAACTGCTTTCAAGCCCTGCTCAGCCTGGCACTCATCATCTCCCACCACATTGGATTTTATGGATTCTGTGAAAACCGCTAAGGATGATCCCTCCAACCCCAGTCCCCAGTCACCCTCTTGCAAAACCTCCATAGCCTCTATTCTGACCAAACCGACTTCAGTCACCAAACCTCCAGCCAACTGATCCTCTAAGACCCATTCACCATTCTCCTTTCCTGAAAAATCATTCCCTTCAAGGCATTCAGATCGAACATCCATAGCAATGATAGAGAATATATCACTCAAAGGTATAAAGGGGGGAGCCACAGGATCCAGACCCCTGGATTCCTTTTGCAATCCAAATTCGGATGACAACCTGGACCCTTCCCATTCAAAGAACCAGGACCCGTATCACCCTCCAGAGTTGCCTTTACAGCCCTGACTGAGTCACCATCCAGCATCACCGAAGCCACCCCAGAGCATTCTCCTCTGAAAGTCGGTTCCATCAATCTCGAATGAGAACCCTCCTCAATCTGAAAACGGTGATTCCCCTCCATGTTCGACGGGATATATTTCCCTTTACCACTTCCCTTGGTCGTCCGAGGAGGAAGCCCCCTACGGCAGACCTCGGTCGAGTGCCCTAACCTCCTATAAGACCCACAGAAATCTATCCAATCTTCATAAATCACCCGTTGTTTACAGCAGTATTCTTCACCAATCGTGACAAAAACATACTCAAAAGGAGATCTAGAAGCATCTATCTCAACAAAAACACGAGGATTCACTGGATGACAGATCGCTTTAGTTCGACTATCCGTGCAAAGGAATCTACCTACCATATTTCCAAGCATCCGGATAATTGCAGGGTTCTGGAACGGCAAGGGAAGCTTGGGAAAACTTACCCAAACCGCGATTGAAGGTGAGTCCCTTTTCATGTACAGGTCGAAGGACCACCGCAGCAACAGAAAGGGGGATCCCTTGTAAAAACAAGGTGCTCTTGACCATGCTTTGATCAAATCAGCCTCCGTCTTGAAGCGAACCATTATCTGCCTATTGTCGAGTAAACCCACCACCGCTCGTTCTTAGAGATCCCATTAACCAAAAACAAAATGATCGAACTCATCAACCGAGGGCCTCTTGTCCTTGAAGCGGGTGACAAGAGTGAGATTGAACAGGTTGGTCGACTCCGAAAACTCCGTCGAGGACAAAGGAAGATTCGGGATCCCGTCCACCACGTCCGGGACCTTAGGGTTTAAAGCCACTTTCAGGAAGGGAGGGAGGAAATCCGGGTTGGAGAAAGGTTGGAAGGCCCTCGCCCTCCTAAGAGACAACGATTCTCCCTCCCCCATCGAAGGGGGAGGGACCGGCACAGAGGCCGCCGTCGTCACCTACAGAGGGGATTCATCGGGAGACCTCCTCTCAATAAAGTACTATAATCCCCCCCCCCAAAAGATAGATTCACTAACACTTAAGATCATAAACCAATGCTGCCAAATCAATTTCAAGTGTAGGGTACGTCCGTTAATGTGGAATCAACTGTCATGACCTATAAGCAATGACCCTATCCCCTTGCATCAATATGACTCCTAGTGAGACCCCATAAGCATTATAATACACAATGTATTCCTCACCTGACTCAAGTAAGATCAAAATTTGTGCCGATGTCAAGCACTTATTCAACACCTCAAAAGCATTCACACATGCTTATATCCAACAAAACATTTCCATTTATTTTTCAAACCAGTTAGTGGATCTTCCGAATAGGAAAATTCTTGGATGAACCTCTTGTAATATAATGTTAATCCCGAAAAAGATTCTAATATCAAAACAAATTATTGGGATGCTCCCAAGAAATCACTACCTAAACTTTTTCCAAGTCCACTTCAACCCCTTCATCCAAGATGATGTTCCCCAAAAAGTGTACCCTTTCAATCCAAAACTGACATTTAGATAGTTTGGCGTAAAGTCTATACTCTCTTAATATACCCAATATGATGTCAATATGTTGAGAATGATATTAATGAGTATTATAGTACACAAAGATGTTCTTCACAAACACCACCACAAACTGATCTAAGTATGGATTAAATATTATGTCCATCAAGGCCATAAACACTTCTAGAGCATTAGTCAACCCAAATGGCATTACAAAAAAACACATAAAGGAAATGCCTACTATAGAAAGTAGTTCTTGGTAAATCCGAAGTATGAACTCTTTCCTAATGATACCTTGATCTTAGATCGATCATTGAGAACACACAAGCCCCCTATATCTAGTAAAACAGATCATTGATACGCATAAGAGGTTATCTGTTCATCAATGTCATTTTATTCAACATCTAGGAATCGACACACAAGTGTAAACTCCCTTCGACCTTATTCTCAAATGAAACTGATGATCCCCAAGGCGATGTACGTGGATGGATAAACCCTTTATCCTCCAACTGGTTGAACTGCGTTTTGATCTCTTGAATCTCTATCGGTTCCATTCTATAAGGTGGAATAGATACCTGCTCAACCCCTGGTATGAGCTCCATAGTGATTTCCACTTCTCTCTCAGATGGAAACAGTAAAAAGTCTCAGGAAAGACATCCTAAAATAGTTATACTACTTGTGGACGGATATCTTGCCTACCACTCCCATCGTCGTACAAAAGACTATCAACTTGGGATGTGAGCTACCCAGTTGATGAGTAATTGTCCCTGCTCTACCTGCATGGATATCCCATTATCTATGGTGAACATACAGGTCACCCTTAGGAGATAGAAAGGTCACTCTCCTATGATAAAAATCTATGTGGGATTGGTATATGACTAGCCAGTCCATTCCCATAATCCGGCCGAATCCCGTTATATCAAGGAAGTAGATATCCCGAAGGAAACAATACACTTTGATCTCTAGGGAACTTATCTTTCATAAATAGATATCCTTAGTTCATTTTCCCATTGGTGTATCAATATTAATCACCCCCTTATAGACTCCACCTCTAAGATCAAGAAATTGACAAGATTTGAAGATATAGTGGAAGAAAAGGAACCAGTACCAAACAAGTTAGTATATAATGTAGAAACAAATAGAATAATACCTCTAACTCTTGATGGACCAGTCATGCTCTCCACAAGATTGGGATGCACTGAATGTATCTGTCCTACCCCTCTTTCCTATGGTGTCTCGGAATTCCCCTGACTGAAACCACTTTGCCAGTACATGAACTCATTCCCGGAAGCACCAAGCCCTCTTTCTCAACCAACTCTACTAGTAGAACTGCAGCTGTCAGACCTGTATTGTGTTGAAGAACCTATTCTCACGCTCTAATAATATGCTGCTACTTCCTCACCACTAGCCAAGTACTACTTCCTGCAAAACTTCTGTAAGTGTCCCATCATGACACAAAATAGACACTCCATTGGTGTCCGAGGACAATGTGTATGATAATGTCTCTAGCTAGCACATTGGTTGAAATGCACATGAGAAAGATATGATGCAATGATTCCTTCTGAATTTCCACCATGTTTTCCACCGTCCAGACTTAAATTTTCGTGTTGGCACTTCCTGATATCAGAAGGCCCACTCCCTGATCATGCAGCTACATGTCCAGTACTAGAAGCCTCCTTCAAGTTCCCCTTTGAAATTAGAGCCTGATTAACCTCTTCTGAAAATTTATTCAGCCCTAATATATTAACCTGAGACTTAATTTCACACATAAGTCCATCCTGAAATCATTTTTCCAAATATGACTCATCTTCCATGAAAGCTGGAGAAAACACTGAAATTCTGTGAAACATTCAGTGTACTGTATTGTTGACATGCTTCATTGTGTCAGATGCATAATCTCTGAAGCCTTCTCTTTCCTTAGCGTCTTTGGATAGAGGTGTTCCAAGAATATCTATAAATAATCCATCGATAAAATCGTGTCAATAAGTGTAGATAGTACTTTAATGTCCCTCCAGTGCTTTTCAAAACCCCATAGGATAATAAAAGCCAACATGAACCTCCTCTTAGCTAGAGTCTTTAAGTTTTCATGTATCGTCTCTATGGATTCAATCCATAATTCAGCTCCCTAAGGTCCACCCTCTCTAGTAAAAGTAGGAGGGTGCGATAGTTGAAACACCATTGTCAGCTTAGACATGCTTGTTTGAACCTACCCTATGTCTCTCTCCATAAACTACATGAAACAAGCAAAGTTCTCTGAGAAATTTTCTCCTTCTTCCTCATCATGCACCAATGGGGCCTCAAATCCCTCTGTGGATTTTCGTTCTATGCCATACCCATCGGTCTCTCTCTCAACAAGAATCATTGAGTCATATCTTTAAAAAGACAAACACACAACTTAGGTATAATAAGGAAACCTTTAACATTTATTTCAAGGGAGAGACTAACACAACAAGTTTCAACATGTATTTTTCACCTTTTGGTCTCACCATACGGTCAATACAGAGGTTTTATCACTACCCTTAGCCATATTAATCCTAGGTCTTGGTTAATAAGGGTATATTCATTCTCCTTAATTAATCCAACCATTAATTAATCACATTAATTAAAATAAATTAATTCAATAATTAATTAATTTGTCATAATCATTTCATCAATTATGGTTTTCATTAGACGCCCACTTATTCTCATTTTGCATCATTATTCAAATCTCACAATAAGGAAAAACATTTCATGTTTAACAAATTACCCATAGTCTTTTTCCCATGAGTACCTATAATTACTCATGTCACAACATCCTTGTGTTCCTAGAATATGCTTGCAGACTCAACTATCATGCCTCTTTAGGCCATGAATAAATAGTCAATAATTTTCAAAACAACATCACATCACACCACAAGTACATCACCCAATGTGAAATAATATTCAATTGTAACAAAAAACAACAATCATAACAATCCCACCTAGAGTACTCATATTTTCCACCATAAAAGGGTTTGCAAGTCCCATGCATGAGCTCATTACCAAACCTCAACTCTTCCTTGTCTCCTGTATACCATTCCCCAAAATAGTAAGACAAAATAATAATAAAGAAATATAACTCCTCTAATACCACTTTGTGAGGTACTAACCTAGGATCCACTAGATGGTGCCCCGAGCTGATTTCACCATGCCCTCTAGCGCACCTCCATGTATGTCGGAGTGTGTCTACTAGCACAAAGTGTCTGGTAAGTCAGTATTGGGGAGAATGTAACCTTTTTATAAGAATAAAACACTACTTTAATAAACTTAAAATAACAAAGAACTACTCCATGTCATATGATAACCAAATCATGAAAATACAATACTCAACTTAAATGTAAAATATTTTACGACTATGGAAAAGTCAGGTGTCTACAATGCAATTGAATGTACAGACACAATGACTCCCAAACAGGTCATGAACCACATCAGGTTCCCTCTACCATGCTCCCTTCCCAAACTATAGCCTATCATAGGGCCTTTCCATTATCCTGTCCTGCAACAAAAAATTCTTATCGGGTGCCGAACAGGCGGCCCGAATAGGGTGTGAGTAAAAATCAATAGGCCATGACCAACAATTTTTAAACTGATTCCAGTCAGAATATAGTGCATTCTATTTGATCGAGAAATAGATACAATGCATAATTAAAATAGTTATCACATTTTCGTTTAATCATTAATCACCACATTAGGCCAATTCAATTAATGTTTCCAGTTTGAATCACCATTCTTTATAATCATTCATTAAATATAGGAATTCATGCCTAGTACCCCAAATCATATTTAAAACATCACACATTATTATCATTCATTGGGTGTTGGTCGTCATTCCTAGCACACCAAATCTCAATGAGTGTAGGTCATCTTGGCTAGCACTTTTTTTCTCAATCGTTGCTGGTTTTCATACCAAACAACCAATAATCTCTTACTTGGATAACTATTGGGGAGGAACGCCATGTTTATGTCCAAACTTCTAATCGGTCTAGGATCTATTCCTAGAACCACAAAATTTCATCCATTTAATAATTCGTATGTCATA
Organism: Viscum album; assembly: GCA_963277665.1. Classification (NCBI taxonomy): domain Eukaryota; kingdom Viridiplantae; phylum Streptophyta; class Magnoliopsida; order Santalales; family Viscaceae; genus Viscum; species Viscum album. The sequence continues at coordinate 180,404,764 of OY728143.1, read as the reverse complement.
AGAATTTTTCACATTATCCCTTTACTAATCCATTGATTTGTTAAACATTTCTAAGGCCATTAGTTAACTCAAAAATTAACTAAGCACATACCAATTAATTAATTAATCAATTAATTAATATATGAAAACCATTTTCATTCCATAATTAATTCTTCACAATTAAATATCAAATTAAAATATCAACATTCCATAATTAAATCTCCCATTTAATTATCTTTGATCCATATCCGGACATATAATTAATTCTCCAAATTAGTTATATTTAGCCAACATCATGGCACCTAATTAATTCTCACAATCAATTATCTTACATAGACAAACATCATTTAATAATTGATTCCCCCCATATAATTATTTTTAGAATTCAATTAAATATATCAATTACAATATCAAATCTCTAAAAGATCTGTTTGGGAACCCCCCCCCCCCCCGTTTGATGCGTGATTCAATTTTCAATTAAATCACCAAGGATACTCAATTCAATTCCACATTACTAATTACTCAAATTTATGAAATCAATCATCAAGTGAATCTGGAAATATTAAACTCACATTCAAATATCCTAAAACATGAATATGGGAGTTCAATTTAGACTACCTACCATAGTTTATTGATGGATATTAGCCCAATAGAAATACCCAAAAATCCGAGCGGCACAACATCATCGGTCATGCTTTGGATCTAAATCATTAAACCAAAATTAAGATCAAAGGCATGAAGATCTGGAAAATATAGATCTAGATCCACAATCCTATATCTAGATCTCAACTCTTAGGGAAAACCATGAATAGTTTTCTATGATGAGGCGCACGGCCAGGGAAAACCGTGTGCCAACAATGCGGACTCTTCTATCCAGTTTTGAATGATTAGTGCAGTTTGGTCTCGTGGTTTGGAAAACCATGTGCAAACTATGTGGTGCTCTCTATCAAATTTCTCCCGCTTGTCATGATTTGTTTGCATGGTTTTTCAAACTATGTGCCAACCATGCACAACCCATTTTCCTTTAGTTTTCCTTAAATGTTCACCCAAACGCACCGGAAGCCACTAATCTAAGATAAATTTACTTAAAAGCGTCAAAAATTAAATAAAACGCACCTTAGATGACTCTAGAAATGGCCAAGATCTTACAGGTATTAATTAAAATTTTGAGGAAATAATTAATTTCAGGGGGAATGTAACAATTTAATATTTTGTTTCTAATTACCAATTTAGTTCATATTATTCTGAATAAAATATTTTTCAAACAACACCTATCTACAATATAATGTGATAAATTTCATTTGGATATAATATTATAATGAAAGATAAAGATTAATACCATTTGAGAATACTATAATAAAGTAAAGAAGATAATATTTAAATGAGGTATTTTATTATAAAAGTATATTTATTTTCATGCATAATATATTATTATATGATTTAAAGGATGATTTAAATATATATCGATTACTCATTTTAAATTATTATAATATAAATAATTAAGTTTAATGGTATTTATTAAAGATTAATTAAAATTAAAAAGAAATTTTTTTTTATTAATTGTTTCTTAAAATATTACTTATATTATAATGATAAATTAAATTAATTACTTTTAAAAAATAATTATGATGATATTTAGTTATTCAATCTATAAATTAACATATTAGTACTCTTTTAATTAGTAATTCATGTTGAATAATATTAAATACAGATAATGTTTAATTTTTTTTTATAAAATGTGGTTTTAATTATATTTTTCAATTTATTTTAAAAGAATAATTTATAAATTAAGAATCAAAATTTTAAAAAATGAACTTCATTTTCTATCAAAAATATCGATATTAACGTAGATTTAATTTTTTTGACTTTTCTTGAAATAAATTATTTTAATTATATTGTGAAAAATATAGTTTCTTCCAATATCATGACTTTTTATCATTAATATATGATAATTAATTTAAAATTTAGGAAAAATGTTCCCAAAAAAATATTTAATATGTATAATTAATCATTTAAAATATGAATATTAATTTATTAACATATAATTTCCATTTTCGAACCTATGCATTATTTTTCAAGAAATATTGATCATAGTTATTATCAATTAAAAAAATTACATTTTATAAAATGATTATAAAATTTGGAATAAAAATATAAAAATTATTAAATAAACTAATTTTCATTTTTGGGCATAGAAATAATTTATCGAGGTTAAAAAATAGTTTCCTTGGTAAAATAAAATAATGGTAAAAAATTAAATTTAGAGATAAGTGATAAAAATATCAAAACCATGTCAAATACTTTTCAATATGAAAATGGGGTCTACTAAAACTCATACTCTTTACATTATTTTCTACTGTATAATAAAATATCTTTTGAAATGACATTCCATTAATATAAGTTATTTAATAGTTATAAACAAAATTCAATTTCCCTCACATAAAATAGTGTCCTCCCACCACCACTTAAAATCTAAAAAATATATATATTATTCACTTTAATATTAATCATTACTATATTGAGTAATATTATACCATTTTATTGATCTCATGGTTTCTTTATATTTAACAAATCCCATCTAAATGAGGATTTTTTCCAATAATTAATTCAATTATTCAACGTAAGTATTTTCTATAGTATAATCATTTTCCATTTTTTACTTTTATATGTATTATATATGTTTATTACACATTACATATAGTAAAAACAATATTATTAGTATACTAAAAAATAATATTAAGTGAATAATCATCCACTATATTTCCCCATTTTTTAATGAATAAGAAAACACCATTCACAATACAAGAAGACTATCCCCTTCATGAATAATATTTTTATTTTTAATCATATAATTATATAGATGATTAAAAATGGGTTTTTAAAAACTAAATATGATACGTGTAACATTATTAAGATTCTTAATGGATAAAACATTTTTTATATTCTTGATATTCGATGGAAAATGAAAATGATGTTTCTATGTACGTGCGGGCTACCGCCGCTTTTGAATGACGTGTTTCATTTATCATAACAATCCTACCTAAATGATTCAATGATTTTAATTAACAAATTTCAATTATATTTATTAAATTATAATGTTTGTGTACTTTTTATATAAATATTATTAACTGTTTATTAATATACCAAATTTGGTTCCAAAAAATTATCAAAATAAGCTCGTCAATGACTTTTTCTTCATAAATCATTCCAAAAATATTCATTGAATAAAATTAGAATAATATAAATCATTATAATTATTCTATTTTAATACCTTGTATAATCGTGTAACGATGAATTTTTTTAAAAAAATAATATCCAATATAGTTTTTATGAAACATGTAAGAAAGAAATGAAATTATTAACATCTGACGATGAAAATTGTGGTTCCTCCATACTAAACTCCCTAGTATATTGCTAAAACCACATTATTTTACAAATTTATTTGATTGAAAGTATGATGAGTCAAATAAAAGATAAATTTATTTCCATAATTTGTACATTTCTTCTAAGAAACATGATCTGAGGACAGAAATGGTTAGGGTATTTGGATATTATTTATATAAAAATATTAATTGGAACATTTATCTATAATCTAAAAAACTAGATCAAAATCTAGTAATATTTGATATTTTAATCATCATGATAAATTGGTGAAATAAAATCATAAGAATGAGGTGATATAAAACTCAAGTAATGGAAACAACTCATCAATTTTTAATAATTGTTAGATAACAATAATATGAGAAATAAGAGCATGGGAGGAATATATTATTAAAATAATCATGTAATAAAAAGAGTTTTACTCATATCATGATAGAAGAACATGTAATTTCAATGATCAAACATATAATAAAGAATAAAATTGTAGAATCTGTAAAAAAATATGTGATACAAAAAGCATAATCATAATAATATAATTGATAAATGTGGTTGAGTATAACAATGAACCATAGCACAAAAATAATCATCAAAAAAATTATGTAATAGATTAAGCATCTGGTCATATGCCCCATTATATGATGGATCAGGCATCTCTCAATATGACTAGTTACGGACTTGAGCATCATAACTCAATTCCCATTAGATACTATTATATCATAACGCATGAAACTTTTTTATATCATCAGTTATATAACCATAAATAATGTATTGGTTGGATTTTATAGACCAAACACATATCATGTATTTAATAAACCCAACCTACCTTAGGATTTAAGATAACCCATTCCATGTTAGGAAATTAAAGTACCATTCCAATGTAAAATATTCAAATAACCAAACCCTTGTCATAATGAAAATCTATGAACATTTTTTCCACTCAAAATATCCTTCTTATATCATTTCTTGAGGAGAAAATATAAATCAAATAGGTTTTGTAATTATTTTTTATGGTTTCACAGAAAAGGAATTCAATAATCAGATTGGTCGATCCCAAAAATTTAAGGATTTGAGGGAAATTCATAAAAAAAATACACAAGAGATAAATAATTTGTTAAAAAAGTATAAAATGGAATCAATGTATTAAAGAGATATTTCCTTAAACAATTTACAAAATATCATAAAAATACTATTTTATGAGTCACTTTAAGAAACATTAATTTTCAATAACCTTAAATAATTAAATTTTCAAAAATTATTTGGAAATGAATATTAATAAATATTTATTAAATAATAAATTATGTGTTATTAAAATTAAATATGGAGTATAAGATAAAATATATGATTTGGAAATGAAAAACTAATTTAGTATTAATAAAAATACCTTTATTAAAACCTAGTTTTTAAAAATGGGTTAATAAAACTTGTACTTAAATTGGGAAAAATATAAATATATTACAATATATAACAAAATATTTATATATCAAAATAAGGAATAATAGCATTGGTGGGAAGAAATAATATTGATATGCAGATACAATATTCATTTAGAATGATGAGAATTATTCATAACAACATTATAATTTAATGAGAAAGAAAGTCATTAAGGAAGAGACCTAGCATTAAAAATTGTAAATTTTTTCAAAAATAAATATATATTATAATATAATAAAATATTATGATGGAATAAACTAGTCAAATAATAATTACTTTCACGGAAAATAATTATAACTCAAAGAAAGGGGGTTCGAGTGATCAAAATCCCTTGTAATATTGGAATATCTCGAATCGAAATCCCAAGAAAGATAGAACTTGGTATGAATTTTATAATATCAATAATTTCATGAAATTATAATAAAAACATCCATGTGATATAATATACACTACAAAATATAAATAATGGTTAATATAACTTGATTCAAAGAATGAATAGTGAGATTAGAAAACCCCCTTAACATAACTCTCAACAAAAATTAAATTACATTAACCAATTATTTAATTAAAATTAATATATTAAAAAATCATTTAATAAACATTTTAATACTTACTAACATATATAAACTTAAATTATTCTCATTTATAATGTATTTGATAGTTATTTATAGTTACGTTTCATCGTCAGATGTTAATAATTCTTTTCCTTTCATATGGATAGCATAATGGTGAAACTTATCCTCGTTATTTGTAAAACTTTTAATAGTTCTTTATTTACATAATAAAATATCAAATAAGTTTCCAACTATTTATAAATATACAATAGCATTCCATAAGAGTACTAGTTTTGATATATGAAGATGAAGTCTGTGAAAATATTATTTCAGTTAATTTACCGATATCAACATATTACTTCATAATGAAAATTAATTTTTGTTTAATAATTTAATTTCAATATTAATCACATATTTAACTAATTAATATAACATATATTAATCAGAAATTTTTTATTATCAACCATTTAGGTGGTTCTTGAAAAATGAATCATGTTTTCCTTAAACGTAATAGTTCAAACATATGCATAAGCGATGATTTCATAATAAAATGGATGGGCTTATTAAAATAATTATGAATTTTTATTTATAGAGCCTTAATAATGTCATATATATCATATCTATTAATTAATTATATTTATATAAATTTCAATTTATGGTGGTCCTAAATATGATATATGTCGCTCTATGGAGGTGGTAGTTTGCATGTATACACATATGAAGTTTTCATTTTCCATAGAATGAGTTAAAGATAGAAAATGGTTTATATTTTAATCACCTTAAACATGTTATAAATATAACGTTTTTTCTTTAAATTATATTTTATAAAAATCCATGCAATGTTGTTATCAAAAAAAATATGTTGCTCTATGGAGGAGGTAGTCTGAAAGTACACATGAACAATGTTCACATTTCTCTATGAAGTGGGAACAATATATAGCTGATATAAAATAATAAAATTTAGTAATAATAATTATTATTATATCTTTATATTATAAAATTATATATATATTTGGAGGAGAAATATAAAGAAGAAAAAAGGTTCATAATTGAGACGTTAAGTGTTGTTATTTTTATAAAACATAAATGTTTATTTAATTTTTTTAATTAATATAGTTATTTAAAAGAAAATTTATTTTAAAAAATATATTTATAAATTAATATTTTGTTTCTTACGATTAAAATATAATTTTATGAGACCTTAAGTAATTTTTGTGAGGTTTCATAAATTAAGATATAATTTTAAAATTTATATTTTTAAAGTTAATGATGATTTTAATTAAAATTTATATTCATAATATATATAAACAAATTAATTAAATATATTCCTTTTCTAATTATACACAACAAATAATGGAATTGGTGACTTTTTTTATTTTTCTAAAATTGTTGATTTTTTTGGTGAATAGTGAAATACGGTAATTTATGGTATTTATCCAATACATTATTTATTAATTAATATATTATTTACGGATGATGAGATCCCATAATCTCCGAAACAATTATTATCCATTTACTTTATTTATTCATGGGAATTAAAATAATTCATATTCTTAAGCCAAAATATAAAACTAATGAATAAAATAAAATAAAAACATCCATCTCCTCCCCTATAAATACCACCCCTCACCACCTCTTCTCCTCACACCATCTAGTCATTGATTCTTGAAAATTTTCTTCCCAATACTATTCCCAAGTATATTCAACATTTCTACGAACCTTTGTGGTTAACAATATACCCCATCCAACTTCCTTAATGTGGTTCTCAAGGGAAAGAATGTTAAGAGGTAAAATCCTCTACGATTTTTTTAAATTTCATTTAATGTTATTTTCTTTTATTATTATCTACCCACCTCCACTCATAAAAGTGGAATTATAAATAAATTATATTATATTTACTATAATTTTATTATTTTAGTGGAATAACCCATCATTGAAACTCTTATAATATCTCTTTTATTATGAAACTCAAAAAGTAATCTGTGAGGTTTTGATTTATAACCTTCAAGGTTGAAAAGTTAACATATTCATTCACCACCTTCAATGATGATTAAATTACCATAAATATAGTTTAAAAAATTTAAAATATATTTTATATCCTTTTTTTGTGCATATATTTATTCATAATATTAAATAACAAAACAAAACAAGATGGTAGTGATTGAAAACCGCCAAAATTAATCTAAATGATTATCATTGACATGTTACCGAATTAATAATCCTTATATATTAAAAAATATATATATGTTTAATTAAACTTCTTTGAGTTCATTAATTACATATAATTTTAATTCTATAAAATCATCCCCTTTTTACATGACCTTCAAAACCTATATACAGGTGTACCGATCATGAAAATCACGAAAGCGATGACTCCCGAATGATGAAATTGAACTATATAATTCTTCACAATGGCCATAAATTAACATAGTAAAATTATAGTAAAACAAATACTTGTCTAAAACGTTCTATATTTATTAATTAGTGAATCTATTTTTATAATATCAGATATTAAAGTAAAGAAATCATTCTGACATATTGTAAGAGGATTCTCCAACCAAATTTCCTATCTTTGGGCTATTCCTCTTTCGTGAAAAATTTCAGTATGAATCTTATTTTAATATTATTAAAATATAATTTAACTTCCCTTAAATTTTAATTTTTATGATATACATTCTACCAATCTTATTTTATGACAAATGTGAACATTTTTCAAAAATTATCATTTTTCTAAAAACACATGTTTTACTTATCTTGATTTTGTTTGTTCTTCAATCAAGATTGATGATTCTTATACCAAGTATGTTATTCCATATTTATTTTGATATCCACTAGTTTTATTGATTAATTTATTCTATTTTAAATTCTCATGTACCCCATTTTATTTCCAAGGGTTATTTTATGTCTAATATTGATATGCCTTCTTGGTGGAATACATGATCATGTAAATGTTATGATGTGATAGGTGTGTATGAAATTATATAGTGCTAAAAATCATTAGTTAATGTAATGAATCCCATGATATTAGATGTAATATAAATGAAAATTATGTTATCAGTTTTCACAATGATGAATTTATGATTATTCACATATGTTATATGTGAACATGAATCTTGCCTTGTTCAAAACAAAGTGTGGTGTTTGACTACTATGATGTTCTTTTTTATTTGTTTCCATCGCCACATTCAATGAAATTATCTAATTATTCCTATCATGATTATAATTATTATCTCATGTTTACATTATGATCATAATTATTATTCCCACCCATGTTATATTAATTCATGTTCTTATCTATCCTCTGACGTGTATTTTTTCTCACCCCATTCTTTGAATTATATCCTTAAGTGATTACCTATACGAAGGTGAAAATAATTCCATTAATAATATAAAGAACATGGAATTAGATAATATTTATGTTTTATTATATTAATTTTATGTTTGGTCCTAATTTTCCCTCGAGACTATACCTTTAGATCCTGGTTTTGTAACATTGTGATACTATTTATCTTTAAAATGATGTAATGGTAAAGAAAGAAACAATGGGTCTCTATAGTTGGTATCAGAGCACGATATAGGAATTTCTAGAAATAGTGTTATAGAACCATAGTAAAAACACTTTGTATGAGATTAAGTATATGTAAGCATCCCTGAAACTTGTATTATAAAAAATTCTAAACATAGAGATCTGATAAGATATTCCGTTAAAGATAAATGCAAAAAGAAAAAATTATTTTTTTCATTAATTTTTATATTATTTTTATTTTAAAACATTAATATTTTAAAATAATTTGGGAACTAGTTGAAACCAAAAACAATCCTTTTTTAGGAATAATGCAGTGATTCCTCAAATGAAATCCTCAAAGCCATGGGAGGTGGAGTTCAAAATTTTAGGGTAGTGCTTACCCAGTTTTAGTGGTCAACGATCATTAAACTAAATAATGTGGAACATGTACTCTTTCACCTAATATGGATATACTGGATATCAAATATTTTATGTCAAAATCACAACTTACATTTAGTATATCTTCTGATCCCCTAATCTTGGAAAATTGGTTCAACTCATAGAGAATTTCCATTAAATACATCACTATTTTTGAGATGGAGAAGGTGAATCTAGAAGTTTACTATTTGAATAAAGAGGATGGTCAATGGTGGGTATTGACTACGAAAACTATGCTTTAGGATGAAATTTAAGAGATGGATTAGGAATACTTTATGAAAATATTTATTAATAATTATTTCACTCGAAATATTCATACAAATATGGAGAGATAATTTATAAAGTTGAGTAAAAAAGATGTTTAATATGTCATTACTTATGAATAAAATTTCAAAAGGATTGAAATGTATGCCACCAGTTTTTTTATAATCAATGATTGAAAAATTGATACATTATTTAGTGGTTTAAAACCCAAAATTCTAAAGATGGAATGAAAACTCAACCAATAACATGTAAAATATGTGGGATTAAGAATCATGGTAATTGCTTCAAAGGGACGGGAAAATTAATCAATTATGTAATAGAAGGACATTGATCTAAAGAATTTCCAAGAGACATGAGAAATATAGAAAGTGTAGGGGAATAAATGAGATCACCACCAATGGTTTAATACTTAAACTGTAGAGAGTAAGGGTACAATGAAAGATGCAACACTAAACCTTGAGTTCTCGAGGGTAATCAGTATCAAAAGCCACCAAAGATAATGGATAAAAGGAAAAATTATGATATAACTACTACTATAATAGAGCCAAGAAATAATGTGGTGATATGTAAATTGGTCATACAATCATCAATAGGGAATATATTATTGGACTATGGTTTTATTTATTCTTTCATATCATTAATTTTTAGTATAACTATAGAAACACAAAATCCAAATATGAAGGTTAAGATATATTTGAGAACTAAAAATGGATAAAACATTTCATAAAAAGTATATAACACCTCCCTAGTTAATTTTTGTTGACAATACCTCCTATAAAATATTTTCTTACTTACTTTTATGGAGTTTGATGCTCTATTGGCCTTGGATATTCTATCTTTATACAAAACCAACATCAACTGTTGTGAAAGAGAGATAACTTTTTGTATCCCAAAGCATCCTCTAAATTTTTACAAGTGTAATGAGGAAAATGAATCAACATCCGAATCATAATATCAATTTTGGATATTATTTCCATAAGAGAAAGCATATTTATCCCAAATTATTGAGACAAAGGAGAGAATAATGATCAAAGACATTCCATTTGTGAGTGACTACACTGATGAGTTCCCGTAAGATTTTCATGTCTTTCCTTATGACTGAGAGGTTTATTTCTCAGTTGATAATTCTCCTAGATCCCTTTTTATAACAAAAAAACCATATAGAATGGACACAATTGAGTTGCAAGAACTAAATATGTAGTTAGAAAAGAATCTGGCATGGATTTTATATGACTGAGTATTTCACCCTGGTGTGCACTAGTTCTCTTCTTCAAAAAGAAGGATAGATCCATTCACCTTTTTGTTGATTATTGTGATCCCAAAAAATCATTATAAAGGATTAGTATCCCCTTCCATAGATAGATAAATATTTTGATCAGATATATGGGGACAAGTATTTCTCTAAGGTGGACCTTAGGCCAGGATATCAACAGTTAAATGTGAGGATAAAGGATATTCCTAGTAATTCCTTTTGAATGAGGTATGGAGACTATGAATTTATATTGATTCCTTTAAAACTCACTAGTTCTCCAACAATATTCAATAACTTAATGAATAAAGTCTTAAGAGATTACCTCAACAAATTTTTGGTAGTCCTAATTGATGATATTTTGATATACTCTGAGGGATAGGAGGAACATGGGGAGAATTTTAATATTATTCGTACTAATTTGTGAAGAGATTAAATTTATGAATAGTATAGTAAATGTGGGTTATGGATGAAGAAAGTATCAGAATTGGGGAATTTTATCACCTTAAAGTCAATATATGTTGACCCTTCCAAGAAAAAGGTAATCAAAGAGTCTCCCAATCCAACATATATAATGGGAATCTGTAGTTTTCTTGGTCTAGATGGGTATTACCAATGATTTGTGAAGAAATACTCATAATTTTTAAACCCACTAACTTAGATAACTCGGAATGGAGAAATTGGTTTTGGCCCATTCAATGTGAAGACTGCTTCATAGAGTTAACAAAGAGGTTTACCACAACACAAGTACTCAAACTTATTAAAAATGGTGAATTAATTATGGTGTATAGTGATGCATCAAATAAGGGATTTGGATTTTGAATGATGAAAAATTATATAGTGATAGCATACACAACATGAAATTTGAAAATTAATGAGACAGATTATCCCAAGAATGATCAGTAGTTGGTTGTTGTGATCCTCACATTTATAATCTGGAGGAATATAATTATGGGGAGAAGGATGTAATATATTGTAACAATATAATACTTAAATATATAATCACACATGAGGAGCCAAATATGTGGCAACTAATATGGTTAGATATCATCCAGGATTACGATCGATTAGTCTACTACCATCATGGAAATGTTAATAAAGTGGTTGATTAACTATGTAGAAAGGGTCTGACAACATTATATGCAATGATAATTGAGAGGTATCCAATAATGTTTTATTTGTAAAGGATGTTCATGGAAATAATTAAGTAAGTAATATCATCAATTTTTTATCAATTGATTGTTCAACCATCCATCATGGATAAAACAAAGTATTGTTAACCAAATGATGTGAAATTCAGAAGAAGGTGGAAGATTTCAGAAAGTATAAATCCTCAACGATCTAAATTTATGAGTAAGGATTAATAATATTTGGGCCACAAATATATATACCATCCAATCCACAGATAAATAAATAAATTCTAAGTGAGTCATATAGCTCAACCTTCTCTATTCACCTAGGGCTCAAAAAGATGTATCTAGATCATAGAGAGAATCACTAGTGGGAATAAATGAATAAAGAGAACATGGAATATACATAAAAGTGCTTGGTATGTTAACAAATGAAGGTTGGAAGGAAAATTATAATTGGATGATGCATCAATTTCCCATACTAACATTGAATAAGGAAAAAATCACCATAGAATTTATCACCAGAAATCCAAATAAATTCCGAGGAAACAATTATATAGGGGTGTTTGAGGATCATCTCACAAAGGCATTTCACTTTAACGCAATTCAAAAGGACTTATCACTAGATCTAATTACACAGATATATATTAGAGAAGTTGTAAGGTTGCATGGAGTACCACTATCGATTGTATCCGATCGAGAAATGAGATTTACCTCAGTGTTCTATAAATACTCCAACACGATCTAAACATTGAGCTAAACATTAGTATGGATTGCCATCCTCATACTACTGGAAAATCTAATAAGACAATTTAAACTCTACAATACTTGTTGAGGGAATTTTAAATGGACTTTAAAAGAGTATGGGATCAACATTTTCCCCTAGCCCAGTTCTCTTATAATAATAGTTTCCAATAAAGCATAAAATTATCCCCATATGAAGACCATTATGGGAAAAGGTACAGAACACTAGCATTCTAGGGTAGAGTCAATGAACATAAGCTAATAGGACCTAAAATGGTCAAAGAAATTGTGGAAAAAGTGAAAACAATTTAGCAACACATCAAAGGAGCACAATTATTCTAGAAGAGCTGTTAATAAAATCATCTACATGACATAGAGTTTGAGGATGGAGACATGGTATTCTTCTATATATCTCCATGGAAGAGTATCATGAGATTTGGTAGGAAACGAAAGTTGAGACCTAGGTACATTGGCCCCTTTGAGATTCTTATTCATGTTTATGTTGTGTCATATGAACTAGAACATCCACATATCATGTATTAGGGACATGATTTATTCTATGAATCCCTCTAAAATAATTTTATACCATATCCCTCACATTAATTGAATCTACAGGTGGTATAGTTAGGAAATGATCTCTCTTATAAGGAGAAGTTGGTGAAGATCTTGGATTGTAGAGATCAAATTCTACACAAAAAGACTAATAACATAGTTAAACAACTATGATATAATCATAAGTATGAAGAGGAAAAATGGGAAATAGAGGATGTTATGTTGGGGAAGTACCATCTTTTTTCCAATAGTATATAAAAGAAAATATTGAGGGATAAATTTCATAAGGGGATATGAATCTAATAACAAAGAATATTATCAATGGAAACTAACTTATAATAATTATTAATTGTAGTATGAATAAAATAATATCACATAGAGGACACAATACAAACCTTATAAATAATTATAGAATAGAATAAGAGTTATTTCTAAATGTTAAGGAACATATACCAAAGAATTGTAACATGAAAATTGGAATAGTAATGTAAACACTAGGAATTGAAATCCATAAAATATATTGGTAACCTCACCTAAGAAAGTATAAATAAAAATTATACATCTTATAAATGATAATATTATATAATTATATCATAGTATACGTAAACAAGTATTTGATATTATTAATTCATTATTGGTATTCTTATAAAAAAGAAATGTTTATTTACAATTTTATAATTAATATAATGATTTAAAAGAAAATTTACCTACTTAAATATGATTTTTAAAATATATTTTTTACTTATAAATATAAATAATTTTATAAGACCATAAGTAAATTTTCAACGTGTCATAGTTTCAGTTATAAATTTATAACCAGTATTTCACGAATAAATGAATATTTAAATTAAAAGTGTAATTTCTAATATTATAAATTTATTTAAAAAATTTTCATTCCATTTTAGACATCTACTTTTTGATAAATGGTTAGGGTGAATTTTTTATATTTTTATAAAATAATTGATTTTCACATGAATAGTGAAATATGGTAATTTACAATATTTAAAAAATACATGATTTATTGAGTCATATATGATGTATAGTTTATGAAATCCCATAATCTTGATGAATCCATATCCATTTACTATCTTTAGTTATGGGAATAAAAACTACTCATAGTCATCATCTGAAATATTAAACTAATGAATAAAATAATCAAAAAATACCCCTCTCCTCCCCTATAGATATACCCCTCACCACCTCTTCTCCTCACACCTTTCAAGCCAAGATTCAAGTCCAATTTCTGCCCAATCTTCTTAAAATGTCCCTACCATAGTTTTAGGATCATTTTGTGTTGAAAAAAGACCAAATCCAACTTTCCATAATGAGGTTCTCAAGGATATTTTATGTCTATGATGGATATACATTCTATCATGCATGTACTCCTGTGTAAATAAAATGATATGATGAGTGTGCCCAAAATTATATAGTTCTCCAGTGAATTGGGTAATGTGATGAATCCCATGAGAAAATCTAAAATATTCCTGAGTATGATGATATACTTTTCAAAATAATTATTTTATTATTATGCACATTTTTTATGTTTCATCATGATGCTTGCTTTGCTCACAACTATGTATGGAGATTCACCACTAAGACATGATGTTTCATTTTAATTCATTACCATGTACCTTGCCTTTATAAAATTATTTGTCTTAGGATTATGATGATGATCCCATGATTACGATTTGATGAGGGTGATTATTCTCAACAATGTTATATTGATTCAAATTCTTATTTGTACTCTTACAAGGATTTTAGCTCACACCTTTCTTTAATCCATATCCTTGTGTTATTACTTTTAATAAATAGGAAATGTGGTCCACTAAGAAGATATAGAAGTATAAATTAAATAATATGTATATTGTATTATGTTCATGTTATGTTTTTTCTAATTTTCCAAATACACTAAACCTTTTAATCCTTGTTTTGTAACACTATTATGTTGTTTATATTTAAAATGATGTAATATGTAATAGTAACGTAAGAAATGTAAGGTCTCTATAAGGGACCTCCTTCAAAAAGTGGATTTAGGTCCTATATATGGATAAATGGGATATGAAACATGGAATAGGTATCTAAAGGAAGTAAAATTAGTGTAAATTCAAGTGTAATTGTAACTATAATTGTACATTTTAGAGGATAGTTGAAGGGTCGTTTTATTATTGAGGGGTGTTTCTCTTAGTAATAATATAAAAGAATTATTTACTATTTATGGAATTTGTGTCCAAAATTTGAAGAAACAAATTTTTTTATGATAGGTTTTTTATTAATAAAGACTATAGAAACACATTTTATGGAAATCTTTGACAAATATCACTCTTTTCTCTATAGTATTAAATTAAACCATAACTTACTTTTACCATAGAAAATAATTATTTTTCATTCATAAATTATTATAATGACCAAAATTAAATCTAAAAATATAATATAATTTAAACATGTATATTTCTAATATAAAAATAATTTTTTCAAATAATTTTTTCAATATTGATAAAAATCAATTTTACTTTTACCTCACATAACATATAAAACTAATTTTTTAGAATAAATTATAATTTTAAGCATATATGTTACGTTCAGTATAAAATTATTGATATTTTTTCATTATATGGAAACTAATTATTTTATTAATTTAAAAATTATAGTTTTTTTTTATTTTGAAAGTAGAGAAAAATTGAAATCCACGCTGTGAATATTTAACTAAAATAATATACCAAAAAAAGTATTTTATTGGAATAAAATATTACATGAGTTCTAATGTGATAAACATATGATTTAAAAAAATAACATAGTATATTTAAAAAATTATATTACTCTATAAATACCTTATTTATTTAGAAAAAATGTTTTAAATTTTTTAATTCATACAAATATCATGATGATGTAACAAACGCTATGGTATTGGTGAAAAGTATAATGTTCACTATTTACCTAAAATCTATCATTTTAGAAAATTACCAAAAATTAATCATATGAAATTATTGAAATTATAAATTATAAATGAATTTTATTTCATCAAATTAAAATTTAAAAATTAAAAATTTATATTCTAAATTAAAATAAAAAATATAAATAAAAACAATTTTCATTAAGGAATGACTTTTTAAATATTAAGTATTCTTAATATTATTTCATATCAATTTATAATTAAATAAATTTTAATATATAATTTTATACATTTAAATATTTCATATTATCATAATCATATTTTTAAAGTTATCATATTATTTATTGTAAGATTAAATACACAATAATTCTAAAAATAGACCTTCAAAAAAATATTTTTAACATTTAATCATATTAATTATTCATCCTATAAATGTGAGAATTATTATGTGATTACTATATTTTGGTTTAATAGATTTTTTATTCATCTTATAATTTTCCAAATATTTTTCATGTAATTAGTCATGGTTTATTTTAGTTTAATGTTATATTTAAAACAAGGTAGTCAACATCGTATTTTTTTGGAAGTGAAATTAATACAAATATCATGAAGTACTACATTTTCTTCCTATAAATAAATTTCATCCTTATAATTTTAATTACCACCAATTTATAAAAATATATTTAGGTATTTAAAATCTATACATGAAATAAGATATAGTTTCTATTGGTTTATCCACCTCATCATTCCTAGTAAGTCTATGAAACTATTTATCCAAAATATGATTCATTAAGATTTTCTAATAATATACCTTTCATAGATTAATTTTCAAAATCTTGTTTCCTATCACATTATAAAACAAATATGGTTATAATAATATCAAATAAAATTATTATAAATTTTCATATGATTATGAAAACTCAATCCTAAGACTTTTTTCACAATAACACCCTCATTTCGAATTGGGATACTTCTGATTGAACTAGAATATATTAGTATCATCCTATAAATCCCTAAAATTTAACCTAGAATTTCAATTTTTATATTTATATTTGGTTATATGGGATAAATATATTAAAATATACTATAATATTTCATAAAAAAGATATGAATCACTAAATCATATCCCTATGGAGTGTTAAACCAAGTGTATATTTATGCCTCTTTTTCATACACTGGGTGAAGATTGACTTAACACCTAAATATAATTTTTAGGTTTTTTACCACTAGTTTCATCTATGATAGATCCATATTTAGTTTTTTTTATCTAGACGTGGATTTGACTGCAACGAAACAACACAATCTCTAATTTACCAAAATTTTAGGAAGGAATACCATACTTATACATATCTTTTGGGTTTTCACTATAGTTCTATTATATGAATACATATAAATGTCCAAAATAATTTCCAGAAACCACTAAACTCAACATTGATACCAATATAGGTTCCCCAGACCAACACTCAATGGTCCAATGCTAAAAAATCTTTAAACAAAAGATTTGATGGAAATTAAGTTAAATCAAAAAAAATATACATATATTTTCACATTTCATATATTAAATCTCACCGTAGAAACACAATCCCAGAAACCGATGGTTTAGTGTCTTTGGATATTAGATACATAGAAATATTATAATGTTCATTTATCAAAAATATCACCATAATACATCCCATTATTGATATCTTCTACATTATACTCATATTCATTGCTAGTTGAAACAAAAACATATGAATGGGGAAAGGTAAAATAATTAAGTAGAGATGAAACTTATCAAAATATCATAAATGGATAGATCCTATTCATATGATATGTGTGAGTATGGGATAAATATCTTATAAAAATAATCTTTGAATCAAAATAGGTGTCCATAATTCCTAATATAGGAACATGAAATCTCCATAATCAGACAAATAATTCGATATAAGAGTGTAGAATCATCAGATAATACATGTTACCCGTAATTCATAATCATAGGAATATAACACAAAACTATGAGATATAATAACAAGGAACTACAGAACAAACATAATCATGGGATAATTTTACAATGTTGTTCATGAATCAAAATACCTTGAGCCATTATATGGTGGCATGGTCACTACTTCATGTGACCAATTTGTGACATAAGCATCACTACTCATTGACCACTATTTAATTTATTAGAATAACTCAACTATAATTTTTATCTCAACGGATATATATACTTTAAAATCATTATAGTTATTTATCAAACCCAACCCATCTCTTGGATTCAATGTACCCAACCCATCTAAGGGATTAAAAGGACCTAACCTGACTTAGGGAATTACTAAAACAAACTCATCTAAGGAATTTAATAGACCCAATGCATATAATACATATAATCCACACAAATGTGTGAAACATAAAAAATCAATCCAATATTATATCTTGAAGAACCCCTTGAAATTAAATGTCTTTCTTAATGTTTGTAGATGGTACCATATAAAATGACTCCAGTAATAAGACTGGTTAATACTAAAAATTAATTTAACCAAAATATTGAATTCTTAAAATAATTTATATTTTTTTTCTTAAAAAACAACTACATAAATGAAATATCTTCTATAGATAAATATGAAATGGAATTTAAATCTTAAAGTTATACTTTTTAAGTCATTATTAATATTTTATTAAAAGAAATTTTTTTTAGTCAAGTTTAAAAAATAATTTTTGAGAAATAGAAATGGAGAAATTTTCCAACATTATCTAGAAAGGATTATTAATAAATGATACATTAATAATTTAAAAAGGTCATACAAATAATATGTTTATTAGAAGAAAAATAAATGATTGTAGAAGGAAAAAAAATTTGACACTTCGAAAATACATTTATTTAAACTCACATCATATAATGGGTTAATAAAACTTCAACATAAAATAGGGTGAATATAAATATAAATATAAATATAATAATAAAAAATCAATATTTATATTTCAAAATATGGAAGTAGAAATTTTTATGGATGAAATGATATGGATATTTTGGGAAAATATTCATTAAAATTAATGGGAATTATTCATAACAACATTATAATTTTTGGATAAATAAAATCATAAAGGAAGAAGATTAAAATTAAAAAAATTAATTTTCAAAAATTTAATGTTAAATTATAATGTTATAATATATAAATTTTGGATAAACTAATCATAGAACAAATAATTTCATGGTGATGCATTAAAACTCCAATAAAGGAGGTTTGAGTTATCAAAATTCATCCCAAAACTATTATCTATTGAATCAAAATACCATGAAATATAGAACATGATATGGCAATAAAATCCATTAACATCATGAAATCATGATAAAATAATCCATATAGATATATATACACCACACAATATAAAACAACTAGTGAATATCATATTTGACTCGATGAATAAAAATTGAGACAAGAAAAAACACTTTGTTAACTATTTGATTCCAAAAAAAGGGTCTATACTGATGTTTAATAAAAATATATACCTTAATAACCTATTTAATAATTATATTCATTTATATTTCCATATATATAGTTCCATTATAAATATTTATTATACATATATAGATTATTGATATTTTATTTTCATCATCAGATGATTATAATATTTTTTTTGTTTAATATGACATTCATAAAGGCTATATCTATCCTCATTGTTTGGAAAAAAATTGATCATTACTAATTTAATTTAGGTATTATAATATAATATAAATTATGATTTATAAGTTAAAATTATCATTTCCAGATAGTTCTAATTATAATATGAGAATATGAATTCAATGATGATCTTTTTTGGTTAATTTACTGATTTCAATATATACTATTATAATGATCATATATTTTTTATCATTCCTTTATAACCATATTCATGAAATAAATTTATCCTTTATATCATATATATTCATCAAATATATTCTATGATAATCCATTTAATCAGTTTATTAAAATCAAAACATGTCATCCATTGATGCAGTAGTTCGCACATATATGCGGGTGATGATTTCATTTTCCAATGGATTGGGTTATTTATATAATTCACTAGTTATATTTAAGGAAACATAAAAATTTCATAAATATAAAATTTATTCATTAATTAAATTCTTATAATCATAAAATTTTATTGGTCATGATAAACGAAATACGTCATTCCATGGTGGTAGTAGTCTTCATGAACAAAAAGATAAATTAATTATTTTATAAAAAACAGGGGAAATTTAGAACAATTTTTTTATTAAAACATTAAAAAATATTAATATAATATTTATTTATTAAATATCCTTCTATACCTTCCATGTATGTTTCTTATGAAAAATTAAATATATCAATTTATTGATGTTGTAGCCCTTATGTTCCCATGAACAATGTTCTCATTTTTATAGATCATAGTATAGATAATGGTTATATAAAAATAACAAATTAGATTACTAATCATAATTATTTTATTTTATTTTATTTTTCAATATAGAGTTTTAGGTTAAATATAGGGAATAAGAATGTTTAATATGTTACTACTATTCATGTTGATTATTTAATCCTTCGCATGGAGGGCCCCTAGAAATAGAGGATTTCAATATTTTTCTAAGATTAAGAGCATAAAATGTAGTATAAAGATCAACGGATTGAAAATTTGGTTAGTTTTAAATTTTATTTCTAATTTTTCATGTCTATATAAATTGGTGGTCAAAGAGTAATTTTATATGTGAAGGGAGTCGTAGTTTTATTACAATTTAAAAGAAGAAGTCATTTTTCAAGTCTTGTGAGCCCAAATTTTGAACATAATGAAAGTCGGATAGGATTTTGGAAAATAAAGGCCTAAAATATACATATTAAGAAAACATTTCAATATTTTATCATTTCCCTCCTTCACTTTAATTTTGATAAAAATTTATTTTTTTCCTTGGTAACTCATTATCTAATCTTGATAATTTATTATAATTAAGATAATTAAAAGTGGTCATATTACATAATATGATTGTTTTGATTTCAAATATAAAAAATATTTTATCAAATAAATAATTTATTGGAATAAAATTTAATTTTAAAATTAGTGTACAAAAATCGTAAAAACTGTGTCAAGAAAAAGAATATTTGTAATCATAGAAATTATATTAAGGATAAAATGTTCATTTCTTTTTATTTTCATAAAAATAATAGGTATATTTTTAAAAAAATAAAAATTATTTCAAATTTAAAATAAATCCCAAATATAAATCAACCTTAGTAAAATTTAATTAAAATAAAACAAAAACAAATATTTTTTATTAGAGTAAAATATTACATTAGTTGTAAATTTTCAAACATAGGTTAATTGAATTAAAAATTGTTTTTTATGTAAAATTTACCCCTTAATTACCAATTTTATTTAGAAATTTTTTTTATTGTTTGAGTCATACTTATATCATTATGAATTCATACACATTACAGAATTGGCAAGAACTGCATTATTATCTATTCACTGAAAAATCTTCCATTTCAGAAAAATAACAAAAACCATTAAAGTATAATATTGAATAAAATAGTTCAAGAATTTAATTAATTTCATAAATTCAAAAACATAAAATTTATAAATTTATCTATCAAAGTAAAATAATAATTTATAAATAAATAATATTTTCTAGAAAAATGACCATTTAAACATTAAGTGTCCTCATTCTTATTTCATATCAATTACTACATATATAAATGTTAATATATAAGTTCTTAAATTGAAATATTATATATTATCCTAATAATATTTTTAGAGTTATCAATTTAATTTATTATTATTCAAACACAACACTTTAAATAATATTTCCTTGAAAAACAATTCTTTTTTACATTGAATCATAGTTAATATTTGTTCCATATATGTAATAAATATTATTTGATAAATATTCTTCTATTTAATATTTTTTTATTATTAAAATTTTATTAATAATCTTAGACTAATATTTCATCGATTATTTTAGCTTGGTATTGCACAATAAATATTCATTTCAACAAAATATTCGTTTTAAAGTAGAATTACTATAAAAATATCTGGGTATTATGAAAATAAACAATAACTAAATAATACATGTGATGATAATGATTAAAAATTAAGTATATAAAAGTCATTATATATGACTAATGTTTTGAAATAATTATTAAATATTGTTATGTTTACTATACATGAATTTAAAGCACCTTTGTGAAATATGAGGGAAAAGGTAAGGCATTTCTATTTCAATTTTTATTCATTCTGGCATATTACATATTATAAAATTATTTAATTTTAGTGGTATATATACTGTCCTATGGATTTAATTTTTAAAATATATATGAAATTATAAATTTTTATGCATCCATTTCACATTTCCTTTTTAAGTGATTTTTATTTAAAAGTTACCAAACAAGTAATATTGTTTTCTTGATGAAACTATTTTCTTGAGGTATAATTACTCCTCTTTGAAAATGATTAAAAATTGTTATTTTCCTACTCTAAGATTACTTAAAACATCACTTACTTCTTTATTTTTTTAATTATATTTTCAAATAAAATACATATTCTTTTATATATTTCTTTATTAATAATTTTTTACATTGTTTATAATAATTCACATCCACCCTAAATAAACACATTTTCTTCAATGTCCATATTCACTCTTCCCATTAATATTTCTCTTTAATTTTGAAATATATAAATTAATTATTTATATTCTCCTCATAATTATATTTTCCTATTCTTAAGGAAATACTTATTACGGTTTTAAACAATGTGGGAATCAATGATAGTATTTTCAAATAATATTGTTCCTTTCGCTTCATGTAAAAATCATTTATCTTCAATTCCAAATTTCCTTAAGAATTTCATCGGGATATTTTCAATGCTCTTTTATTGGTATTAATTTACTGTTGTAGTTCTAAATGGTTTTATGTTCTTTCCTTGAAAATTATTTTTGAAGGTGACTCATAAATTTTCCTTTATACAATAGAGTTAAAAAATGGAAGTTTGTTTTCATGATGTTTAATAAAATCTACTCCTTAACATTAAAATTTTTCATCATATTTGGGATAATTCTTCACAAGTATCCCTCTAAATTCCCTTATGAAATAGTCCATTTTGGTGAATAAATTTTGGATATCATTGGTGACACTTGGTGTCATTTCATATGATACCATTTCTAAATATATGGAAACCCCTTTTCTTACCATGGGTACTTAATTATGTGATATATGATTGTCGTTTTGGGGCACACATGTATGTGGTTAATCGTTAAAATATGTCTGGGGTCTTATATTTCCATATAATTCATTGGTTAAATTCTTATCTCTCATGAGATAATTATCTAATATCGGGACTTGAATTTCATACCCAATACACAATTGGATACAGGGATGTGATTTACTAACCCACTATGTTGTGGAATATGGGGATTAAATTTACAACCTCTTATGTCATGGGTGAAAATACATGAATTACTAACCCACTATGTTATGGGACATACTTATGTGACTCACTAACCAAAAATATTATGAATTGTATTCTTATATTTTTTTATATAATACCTTTTTATAGTATGTTTTAATGACATACCACATTTCTATGTCACATTACTAGTATTATTACTCATTTTTAAATTTTATTATATACATTCTTATGTCATTCTATATGTATATTTATTTGAGATTACATATCTTGGAATTAGGAAATATGGTTAACTCTTGTTATTCCATATTGTTTTTAATAAGATATTTATCCCATGGTATTGTTTTCTCATATTCTTATTATATAACTCTTGATGACGTATCGGTGTTGTTCTCCCTATACATAGAATTTATGTTCACTACTTTATTATGATTCCATTACTTGGGTTATGCAAATGAGTATAATGAATGAGAAGTCTATAAAGATGTCTACTGTTTTTAAATTATGGAAAAAATTAATGAATTGTAAAATAAGTTTTTTATGTGGTTAACGTAAAAGACACTAAAACATCCGTTATTTATATTGTGTGATTAACTGTGATATGTTATATTTATCCAATGGAAATCATGTAAAACAAAGATATATTTATAATGGATCACCTTAGTTCATATCACGTACTTTTGTAAGGAAATTTTTTAGCACCATGTCTTAGAGTGAGGTTATAGGGTTCCTCATATACATACTTCTTAATAATTGTAAATTATAAGAAAATAATATTCTAGAATTCCAAATAACACCCCCAATCATACACTTGAATATTTAAGAAAAAAATTCAAGAATGTATTTTAAATATCATTATCACATGTCAATAATTCCCCTAAAATTTAAAATGATAATAGTTCAATAATATTTATAAAAAATAACATCAAGATAGAACATTGACTTAATATAAAAATATAAATAAATAAATATTTACTTTAAATGACATACATACACACTTTTAAAATACATTTAAACAAAAATTTTATGTCTTATTTTCATTAATTATATTAATTCTTGTATGACCAGGAGTTTCTCATTTGTGAGGTCTTATTTCCTTAATACATGTAACGATTATTCTTAATAAATTTGTTATGTGTATTAGAAAACTAATTCTATTACTTAATTAATATGATTAATATCAAATGATTTCAAGATTCATATATATAAATACTTTTTTTAACCTTTTTAAAATTGTGAAATATAAAATCGAATTTTTCATTATTTCTAGCATTAAATTATTACATTATCAAATTATGACTATAAAAATCTAAATATTTTTTATAATTAAAATATAAATTCAAATTCAAGAATAATAGTGAAAAAACTCTCATTATTTTTCTCTTAAAATAAAAATCAATATGTAATAGTAATTAAAATTTCAATTTTGATACCTTTTGTGGTATACTATCCTAAAAATATCATTAGACCAAATATAAATAGTTAAGGTTAATGTAATGCGAATATATCTAGTTTGTTTTCTTAGATACCTTTTTTACTTATGTATATAGTATTTTTTTAGTAGCCTTACATTATCTTTCTAGTGTTCCTAGTATATTTTTTCTCTTAACAGAAAATGACCTAAAAATATCACTAGATCAAACAAACTCAATACTTATTAATGGAGTGAGAGAGAGAGAGAGTAATTGAGATATTAGAATCTCTGTATTTTTTACTTGGGCATGGGTTCTCATGGTAGAGGTGTACTATAAGAAGATTTTGGAATTTTTTTGAGCCCTCTTAGAAAATATTAACCTAACAATATGATTATTCAAGCAAAAAATATCATAATAGTGTTTGAATTTAACTAGAGTCTTGGCCTCGATACAAAAACACTCAATTCATCTTAAGGATCTGTTAGTTTAGCTAGGGTGTTGGTATTCCCAAATTATATTATTATGGTTTCTCATAAAATACGTTCATCCAAATATTACCCTAATGGTCAGAGGTCTAATTATCATAGGTTTTCTCAAGGTTGTAATTTCCCTACAGGTAATTTTAAACATCAAAAAAGCTAGGGGTGAATGATTTGGGAATTTTTATGATACAAATTTCATTTATAAATCCAAGTGTGTCTCTATGTATGGGTTTCCTAGGGTGTGGGATTGGTTGAATATTTATATAATAAAAATTTACTGGTATCCATGAGATATTCTCCTTAAAAAAATTTCAACATGAAAAAATGATAATTTTTATCGAAACATAATTCCCTAATTTCATATAATTCATTTATAATGAAACCAATATAATATTTTATTAAATAAAAACATATAATCCTTTATAAATCCATGTAATTGAGAAACCATCTCAAATAATTAATTAATTATTTCTGACTATTTTTACTATATATGTGCTTAAGATGATTCTTATCATCGCATTGAAATCATTTTGATTATTAATTGTGAAAAAAATATTATAATTTCTTAGGGATAATAATTTGATAAAAGTTTTCACATTATTATTGCTAAGATAAAGGAGAGGAATAAAACCATTATCAATAATTTATTAGCATTGGTAAAGGCTCTGGTATAATTTAAAAGTAAAAATCTGTTACAATATATCCATGATGTGAAAAACATCTTGACCACACTCACCACCACCCACTTTTTTGTATTTGTGTTGGCATGGATATGAACCCACACCCCAGGCCTTTTGTTGCAGAACCAGGGCTACTGATCTAAGATATTATTCTCTGTTAAAATTTATGTGTGTTAGTATTTTGAGATATATATATTTATTTATATATTTACAAATAATAATTATATATTTTCTATAAAAATTATGAATTAAAATTTATAATATATTTTTATTTGAATATTCTTTATATATATAAATTTATGATTTATATAAGTATAATTCTAAATATTTTATTTTTTTCTTTTCATATACTCAATATTTATATATTTTATAATATTGATAAATATTTATAATTATATATATAAATACCGACATAGACGTAAAAAATTGTAATACATATATATATATCAAATTATATAATAATAAAATAAATATATATGAAATTAGGTATATTTAATGTATAAATAAATATAATATTGAAATATATTTATATATACGTGTGTGTGCTAGAGTAATTAATTTTTAAATTTATATTTAGTATACTATTATTTATAAAAAATCCATATGTAATTGTAATTATAATTTTAATTATAAATAAAAAAATAAAAAATAGATATTTGAATACAATTTTTGTAGTCTTATATATATTTATTTTTATATTAACCATTTCAATAAAATATATTTCATGTATTTATAATAGTATAGTTATATGAATATATTATGATATGGTATTTAATTAAAAATATTTTTAACTATTCATAAATTTAAAAAAAATGTGATAATGTTTCACCCTTTCTCAAATCTAGTTCATGGATGATAATTAGGTTTCTTTAGTTCTTTATATAAGAAATGAGAACGGAAAACATTATCAACATTTTATAAGTGTTGATAAGGACCTTCAATAATCTTTCAAAAAACATATATAGTAATTTAATTATTTCACATAACAAAATAAATAACTTCTAACCAATATATGTGTTTTCTTGTAAGCATAAAAAAGATATGTTTTCCTCAAATTGGGAAAAACAAACTCTTCCAATGCTCTTTTCATCGCTGAAATCCTAGGTAAATTTAATATAGAATAGAACATTCCATATGATATAAAATTATTTTTTGGAACTAAATTCGGTATTTATTAATGATTAAAATAATTGATAAAGGCACCCTTTCTGAGAATCTTTTTTGTACTGAGAATGATAATCTTTCTCAGCACATTTATAGCGCTATAAGGACAAGCTTTTCACAATTCTGTTTTATCACTATGAATGTACATCACTGACTCTTGTAACCATTATCTAGTAATATTTATTCCTAAATATGATAAAAATATATATATATATTTATATAGAATTTTCTCTATACAAAACATGATTAATTATAAAATCAATTAAACCGAGATAATGAATAAATTTAATTATAATTACATATTTATTCATTAAAACTGTATATTATTATTACAATATCTCTAAATAAAAAATTTCAATTACTAAAAATGTTTTGAATATTTTATCAAAGAACCAAAATAGAATTTTCTTTTAACATACCATACAGAATTATATAGCATTGAAACGAGACATTTTTAATACTAATAAAAAATGGGATTTTATTAATAAAATAATAAATTTAACACTAATTATATATAAAACATGCACATTATATCATTCTAACTAATTAATAAAACTATATGATGTTTGGATAATTTCTACATCTCAAAAATGAATAAAATATCATTTTCCCAGAGTTTCTGGATAATTTGTGCTTTTGTACTCAGTTTTCAACATGTGATACATGTTTTGAAATAAAATAACACTATTTTATAGAAAATAAAAACTTTTAATCATAAGAAATTCCCCACATATAAAAACTTAATTTGATTAATTATTATAATGCTTAAATATATCTTAGAGTATTTTTCTACAATTTTATTAATATTGGAGATTTATTCTTGGTTTTTACCATGTGAAAATAATTTTGAAAAATTAAAACACTTATAGTGATATAAGTAAATTATAGGTATTTTTTACAATATTTCATGTCAAAATAAAATTTGGTATCATTTTTTTATGTACAAAATTGTTCGTTGATTATTTTTCAAGAGTTTCACTGTAATTTGTATTCATTTTCTTGAAGAAGGACATATGAATAGTGTATCTAAATGAAATGACTCTTTCAATAATAAAAAATTTCGTTTTGTAATTTTAACCACATCATAGATAAAAATGGTTTATTGTTGATTCCTATATGTTATAAATTAAACTAATATCATTTTAATATATTTTAATGACAAATTGGCTTTGTTTCTCATTATTGAGCATGTGAAACATTTGATGATCTTCATTATCATTTTAAATGGTAAACTAAAAAATAGATGTTTTGACAACACTGTGTTTTATAATCTCTAAAGGATTATTAATATACTCCAATAATAAATTAATATTTATTTTTTATTGTTTCAAAAAAATAGAAAATGGTTTTATGTTTGGATCATTTATCTTCCATTCATAATAAAGATATCACTTTAATGTGGAAAACATCCCTTTTAATTATTATAACTACATTAAATGTTAAATTAATTTTGGTTCTCTAATGAATATATTTTTTTATTTTAAAATTTGGAATATTTTGAGGAATATTTTTTAAGTTGGTCATGGAGTCGGTGTTGTATTCTGAGACATATGGAGCCTCAGTATTGATAATTTGAAAAGTTTCAATATAATATATCAAATATTTTTTGTTTTTGAAATAACTAAATATAATCTATAATTTATTTTTATGGGAAACTGAGACTACCTTAAATCCATAATTGTGGTTTTACACTAGGCATGACATAATATATGTATGTATTGTCTAATTTGATTAGTATAAGTTGCGAGAATAATAAAAGAAGATTAAATTAATTAAATAATTTAGTATCTATTAGTAAGTAAAGAACTAATCATCTTTTATTTAATCCTTCCTATATACATTTCTTATATTTAACTAAAAACCATAAAAATTATAAGGGACCATGGAGGTGATCTTTAGTGAACTATAAGTTAAATATGTCTTGTTGATTGGTTTTCTAAGGAATGAGTTCGTCAATGGAGATCATGGATATCAGCAATGAAAATACTACATAAGTTATTCTTCATTAGTGGTTGATCCAAATTAATTTGAAAAAAATATAAACTTTAATAATACCAATAGTTTCCTTCATGTTAAAAATTAATTAATAAATTTAGAAAATTAATTCATTGATTGATGTTTGATTTACAATTGAGAGATTTAATCCCTAGAATAAGGAACTGATTATTGATATATTCATTCATGATTATTATTCTACATTCATTGTTTCCCCCATAAATGGATTGAGTCCTTCCGTAATACTTCCCACATTTGTTTCCTATCAATATAATTTTTTCCTTTTCTACCCTTGTTCTTTAAATGTTCATTGCGTGTGCTTATTTTGGTTGATGGTTTGACTATACCAAGAAATTTATCATTGAACAGTTGACCTTTAGTGTAATAAATCAACACCATGGGTTTAGATTCAATTAAAAATTCATGATTGGGGTATGATTATGATTATATAAGATTCATCTGGGATAAAGGGTTTTTATACCATGTGTTTTCATTTCAACGATGAGATGTGATGGGACACAAATTTAGATTCACCTAGGGATCTTGATATTCAATAGAATCTTGATATTCCCAGTTTATAGTTTTCAATAACAAAATATCGTGTGGAAACTAACACCCTTTGGTGGATATGGTGACCCAAAATTTACCCCTTGGTATATGGGAATGGGAAATATTATTGTACATGGTCATATCCAGAATTCAATAATCATGTATAGAGTACATGATAAAATCTAGAGTACACGAGAATAGGATTACGTACAATGACAGAAAATCAAGAAAGCATGGTTTATGTTATACCTGTAGGGTATTAATTATACATGTCAAATAACCCCATCATAAGTAGTTTTTAAATCTGTTATACTAATTATATTTGTGTATCCAACGGTAATATTCCCTTTTTCTATTCATATGCTGGTATAATGAGAATCTAATCCAAAGAAAAGGACAGGTGATCGATTTTACAGATTAATTCTGGAGAGATTTTGTTTTCCCTTAATGTGGATTGGGGTGTGATCCTCTATAATTATACTGATATTTCTTAACGTGTCCCATTACTGAATATTAGGGAATTTGATAGTAATCCTGGTTGGTTTTTCCAGATAGGGATAGGTATCATCCATACGGAAAGGGTGTTATCCACTACCTATGTATCAATTTCTATTGAGTTCCAATGTATACCTCTTCAGGGTGAGATAATGAGAATGACCTCTTGGATGTGAACCATCAGTATTAAAATGCGCTATGGAGTGAGTTCCCTCAAAATATAATTTCCCTGAATATTTAACAAGAATACTATGATGGAAATAATAATGTGACCTTACAATAATATTTGGTGTCGATCTTTCCACAAATCTCAATTTTTATGATCCTTTATGTAAAAATTACTCTTTCTAATGCTTTATGTTTGGTTATTTTAGGGTTTCCTACTATGAATTTTTATACTCACCCAAATATGGTATCTTCCACACATGTCATGTCTGATATAGATGATAGGTATTTTGATGGAGGCTAATTATAAAAAATAGAATATAGAGTGTAGTTATGCTAGATAAACCAGAGAAGATTCTATGACTTTCATCTTGATAGCAGTCTCCTTTTAATTGCATGTAGTAAATCTATATTTGGAATATGGAGTTCCAAATTATGTTAATAGGTAACTTTTATTTTTAGACATTATGAATATTTACTTCAGTAAATATTTTATTTACCATGGTTAAAGGGTAAATAAGGTAAATAAGGGTAAAATAATATTACAATAATAATATAAAATTACCATAACATGTGTCCTAATCCTATTGGTTGATAAACTTCCGACCATGGGAATCATTTGGTTGCTTTTGGGACCTCATGGGGCCACGTGGGAGTGATAATGACCCTTTATTTTAATGGAGAGTCTTTCCTTTTTTGGATATAGTGTGTAGTTGTGCTAGATAAACCAGAGAAGATTCTATGACTTTCATCCTTGATAATGGAGAGTGTTTCCTTTTTAGTATGTATTCACAATGAAATATGGCTAGGATTCAATAGTTTAATCATGATGATGATCTACTAAGTGACGAGGCTCCATTTTGTGATACTCTGTAGGTGTTGGTACTTTTGAGTGTCTTTTCAGTCTTACATACACCCACATTAAAGCCAGTTTTTCTGAAAAAACTAGAAGATGATGTTCACAGGATGAGTACACTATATTAGATAAAGAGGACAATACCTCTTAGGTTTCTCAGCGATCCAAATCCCTGTTAAGAAAAGTGCTGGTTCTAGGAAATTGGAAGATTTTTCCAACTTACTAGGACCCTTCTTAGAAAAATGTTCTTCCAAGAGGCAAGAATTTTCTTTTGAATCTTGGAGGGATGGTTTAATTATGTAATGTAGACGCATGATTATGTGACTCTCACAAGGATTTAATTCAAGCACCTCATTATGGGGGAGTTTTACCAAATGATGATGTGTTAAGTATGTAAATTGGAGCTTTTAGAGACCAATTAGAGAAGCATGTTAAAATAAGTATATGTTTCCATATTTGTTAACCTCTTATGGTACTCTATATAATTCTTTTATGATGAATAGTTTCAATCATCGACCATTGAGATTGTTCTTCACTGAGATATTGTAACATCTCGGGTAAAAAAATAAATAATACATTTTAATTTTGATTAATATTTTGTGAATTAAATATTAATAATACCTTAAAGGGGTTTCTATGTACAATGGAATACTCGATACGAAACAACCGGTTTCATTGAATTCTTAAGTTGCACAAGAATAATATAATATTATTATTTTAAATGGTAGTTAACTCCTAGCCAGTGTATTCGAAGGAATGAATAGAACTAACTACAATATAATTATACTTGTTTGTTATATGTTTTTAAACTTATCCAATAAATTTTAGAGGCTTAAAATGCAAATGAATCGTATTTTAAGCACAAATACTTAAATATTCATTAAAAGGATGATTTACCATCTTTTCATGGAGAAACCTTTTTAAATCTAGTTTTTATCACTTTTATATGTTATATTTTACAAAAAAAATATATTATTCTTTAGAATCTGGACATCAAAATATAATTTTGGATGAAATTTTGGTATTTTTCAGATAAAGTTCGTTTTTTAATGAATTGTGAAAATGCTGTATTTTAATTCAAAACTACCTTTTAATAAAATTTATTTAAATGGATATGTTATCATTATAATTTTTTTTAACGTCAAATTAGATTATATTTGTACCATTTCATTCAATTTTGGTCATTTTAATTAATCTCCCTATGAAATTGGACATTAACATGTGCTAATCTTTTGATAGTTATTATTTCTTAAAAACATGCCTTTTGTTTTGACCGCGGTAATTAACTTTAATTTAATTTCTTCCACTTCTATGTTTTGAACATGGAAAAATAAAATCTATATTTGGAATCTGGAGTTCCAAGTTATTTAAAGAGGTAACTTTTATTTTTATACATTATGAATATTTACATCAGTAAATATTTTATTTAGCCTGGTCAAAGGGTAAATAGGGAAAATAGGGTAAAATAATATTAACTTAAAGTAAAAAACAAAAATAACACAAACAAATATCTTTTAGTAAATTAATTTTTACATAAGGTTATATAAGTTATCATTTCGACTATAAATACTCCATCAAAAGCTAAAAATATTTCCTACATCTTGGTTTTTTTATAATTTTTATACATTAAATAAATTAAAATATTTATTACACAATAATGAAGTAGTGTTTACCTAATTAATTATTGATTTAAATAAATACGATTATAAAGACTAAAATAATATTAAAAACTATCCAATTATTATTGTATGATTTTATTTTGACCATGAGTCATCTTATATTTGACATTAATATTTTTTGGAAATATATAAACCGAAAATCATTATGTAATAAAATAATATTTTTAGACTTTTCAAAAGAGCCCCTCCTCCGCCTTATAAAAATCACTGACATCTAACCCATTCCTCACACATCTCAAGCCCCTTGGCTAGTCCAAACTCTACCCAATTAAAATCCCTACATCAATATCATCTTCTTAAAATCCTTAATTTAGGAAGAAGGCACTTTAACAAACCCTTTGGGTTCAAACCAAACGGAGTTATCCGATTTAAAGTTAACGTCTTCTCTTATGTTCTTTGTTTTATTTTACTTCTACAACCCCCTGAAATATTTTTAGTACTTTATTTTATAAAAACACCATTATAATAAATATACATGGATTTTTTATATGAGTAGGATTCTAACTATACTTACACACACATCCATCTAATGGGTAAAGAACATACTGTTTCTGTGGATGGAAAACTAACGTCTCATGAAACAATAAATGTTCAATTTTCTCCTACCACCTCTCATGGTGTCCATTATGATGGAACTATATCTATATATTATATATATTATGTATGTGATTCCTTTATGCTTTTTTATTTTCCATTTATAATATACCGTTATGGTTTCCATTATGGGTAAACGCGATAATTACATTCGAGAAATTGCGGACTACCACCCCCTCAAAGTGATATGACTCGTTAATTCCATATGTTGAACGTATAAAGTATGGATTTAATGATATTATATATGATATAATACTAGAAGTATAATATACCTATTTATCATTATGTTTTAATTCCCTTAAAATAAGAAATAGAAATGAAAGTAGCGTTGATGTGTACATATGGGTTACCGTCTCCATGAATGGTGCATTTCATTTATTATCTCTAAATGTTATGTAATATTATAAATACATAAATGTACTGGATATATATGATATATATGAAATCAATATCATGAATATCATTCAAGATATAATTGATATTTGACCACAAGAACAAATTTTAATTATAAGAAGTTCATTTTTGACTCAATTACAAATTATCGACAAAACGATCGTTATTAACTTAAATGATTAAATAATGTTTATAACATTATAATGAGTGATATAAAAAGAATAATAAAAATGAAAAAGGATCTTAAGAAAATATAAATTATCTTTAGTTTATTATGTAGGAGATTAAAGAACAAATGGGTCAAATCAGACAGGAGGTAAGGGACTTCATCTCAATCTTCTTTCATTGAGGCATATTTGGTTTTAATACATGACTTTATTTTATATGCTGCATAAACACCTTTTAATTTTCATTTCATTCAAAGGGAATCTTTTTCTATGAAGTGTTTTTCTAAATGACAAAAAAAATATTTCTTTTTAACTTAAGCGGTGACAACAACCTTTTCTACCTCCACAAGTATTATTTGATCTATGGCTTCCTTAACAAGATGTAATGTTTTTAAAAGAAAAATAAATACAATATACACTTTTACATATTTTGGTATTGAAAATTGTTTTGATAATTGTTTTGTTATGTCAATATATTTAAATGATATATTTTCATTGCAATGTGAAATGATATATTTCATTTATGTTTGTTTTATGTGATATTAATATGTTATAGTTCTTGGGAATTATTAACGTATATGGGCGATTCCATGATAAAACTAGGGTGGGTGATCCTGAGATATCTCTCTAATGCATTTTGTAACATAACGGAGGTAAATGTGAACGTTTCTTCGAAATGATTTAGGAATATACTGTGATGGGTATTACAAATGTAACACCGTACGTAGCTGTGATTTCTACAATGTATGTATGATATGGATTCCACAAGTTACCTTTATGATTTATGATTTCTATGTTTTATTAATAAACATTATGATTTCAAGATAGTTGTTAAAGAGATTATGTTATTTATGTCTCAATGAACTAATGTTTTCTTTCTTTTTTGATAACCCTTACTAAGCTTTTAATGCTCATCTCATGTTTGGAAATGTTTTTGACAAGACATAAATATGAATAGGGTCAATTATGGGATCAAGAAAAATCCATGCTGTCTAAAACATTGACCGACACCTGACTCTTTTTTTCAAATGTTTTTATTTTATGAAAAATGGAAACTGAGTAGAAGTGTCTACATTGTAATTTATGAGTTGTAATTTAATAGTTGTGTCCTAATTATCTAAAACTCTAAACTTGAAAAGATCCTCACTGTGAATTATTTATTTAATTTAAGATAGTGTAATTTTTATGGATAGGTCCTTATAGTTGGTATCACAGTTCGTTCTACATAACTATAATAGTTAGGATATTGTAAAATTAATTTCCCTAAATTAATTTATGGTAATATTGAAGTGATATATAATTTATTGTTCCCATTTTGCTTCACATAAGATATTTATTTGTTCAGAATGGCTTTCCAATGAGGAAACAAAGATGCTTTGTTTGGGATGACATCAGGAGGAAGAGAACCTTCCAAATCAGCAACCTGAGATGGTAGGAATCGGAACTGAATACTTTGTTACAGTGATGTCACAGTTGACTCAGGCTATAAATATTGGTCTTATCCATTCATGAGATTAGTGAGATCAACCATAGAGGAACATGTTAGTAGTGGATCATTTCATTAGGCAACATCCCCCATCATTCAGATTATCATCTGACCCTGTGCTTCCAGAAGCATGGATTAAAGCACTAGAGAAGATTTTCGATGTAATGGGGTTTTTAGAACATCAAAAGGTTAGTCTCATTATTTACCGTTTTGAAGGTGAACTTGATGAGTAGTGGTCAATTGTTAAAAATATCAAGGATAATGAGGAGATTAATGCTCTCGATTGGGATGAATCCAAAGGTATGTTTCTTGAGAAATATTTGTCCTAAGGTGGTTTTCCATAGGATAGAAAAACAATTCCTGGAATTGAGGTAGGA
Organism: Viscum album; assembly: GCA_963277665.1. NCBI lineage: Eukaryota > Viridiplantae > Streptophyta > Magnoliopsida > Santalales > Viscaceae > Viscum > Viscum album. The sequence continues at coordinate 180,368,761 of OY728143.1, read as the reverse complement.
GGATGACTTAGTGGCTGCTTATGAAACAAAATTCACTCGACTTCCAAGGTATGCTCCAAATTTCATACAAGATCTTGATAGTAAAATCAACCATTTTTACTCAATATTAAAGGCAAACTATTGATGTTCCTTAGCTTCCCGTGAGTTCAAAAGTTATGAAAAACTTGATTCATGTGTGGAGAAGGTGGAAATGGATTTTCCCCAAGATCAGTTGTTCTTTTAAAAACAATAGAATAAGAGGTTAAGGTGGCAAGATAAAGGAAAAAACTCTCCAAAAAAGTCTGATGGTAAGAAACTTAAGAATACAGTTTCTGAAAATTGTGGTAAAAATCATGTTGGGGTTATCTTTTGAATTTGGGTAAGTGCTACCAAGGTGGAAAAATGGGACATAAATATCATAATGGAATTGAAAAAGATCAGGGTAATGGTGAAAAAAAAATCTGATTTGCAATTAGTAAAAAAAATTAAGTGTAATAAAATGGGTCATTAGGAAAATGAGTGTCCAATAAAAAACTCAACTGAGGAAAACAAACCAGACTATAAACAGAAAGGGGGGTGAAGTCCTTTAGAACTACTTCAACAGATGTTGGGCCATAAAATTAAATAGCATCAAGTATATTGTTTGTGTGTTCAGATTATGCCAATGTGTTATTTGATTCGGGGTCTCAACATTCATTAATTTCTGAGAAGCTTTCTAGTAAATTGGGAATTCAATCTCAAGATATTAATGCTGAACTAATGGTAAGAAAACCTAGAAAAAATGTTGTAAAAAAGGAAATTATAAGAACCATCATGTCCTTGTGTGTGGAAAGAATATACCATCAATCCTTATTGTTTTGATTCTAGTTGAGTATGATGTTATTTTGGGTATGGATTGGATTTCTGTTTATAATTCTAAGAAAGATTGGAGAGATAAAGTGGATTCTTTTTAGAAATATTTTCGATTTTTTTACAAGAATGAACCCTAACTTTTGATAACATATTAGAAATCTGATAAACTAGTAAAAGGTGGAAAATAATGTTACCTTGCACATATTGTTGAAAACAAAGGGAATTTTTAGATTAATGATGTGCCAGTGGAAAATGAGTACCTTGATGTTTTCTTTGATGGGTTTCTTAGTATTATACCGGATTGGGAATTTGAATTTACTATTGACTTAGTTCCTGATGCTAAGCCAATTTCAAAACCCCCTTGTCAAATGGCTCTAATTGAACATTTAGAGTTAAATAATAAATTTCAAGAGTTTTTAGATAAAGGTTTCATTAGACCTAACACATCATCATGGGGTGCTCCTGTCTTATTTGTTAAAAAGAAATATAGTTCAACGAGAATTTTCATTGATTATAGAGCATTGAATAACATCACTGTTAAAAACAAGAATCTTTTGCCTTATATCGATGATTTTTTATCAATTCCAGGTAGCTCAATATTTTTCGAATATTGATTTGAGGTCGGTGTACCATCAGTTGAAAGTAAAAGAAGAAGGCATTCCACTGACTGTGTTTCGTACTAGATATGGCCATTATGAGTTTTTATTTATGTCGTTTGGTTTAAAAAATGCACCCGTTGTATTCATGGATCTTCAGAATAGACTTCTTCGTGAGTTCTTGGATATGTATGTGCTTGGATTCATTGATGATATTTTGGTTTATTCTAAAATTAAAGTGGAGCATGAAATTTGTTTAACTATTTTATTTCAACCCATAACAGGAAAGAAACTATTTCGGAAATTCAGCAAGTGTGTGTTTTGGTTACAAAAAATTTCATTCCATGATCACATTGTTTAAAAAATGGCATAACTGTTGATCTTGGTAAAATAAAAGTAGATGAAGAATGGCCAAGACCCACAAATATAATAAATATCTCTAGATTTTGTGGTTTGTAAGGTTATTACCGGAGGCTTATTGAAAATATTTAATGGTTATCTTTTCCAATGATTGAGTTTCATTGAAAAGGTGTTAAGTTCGTTTGGACAAAAGAATGTGATGATTGTTTTCAGGAATTGAAAAGAATATTGGTGAATACTCCAGTTTTGGCACTGACTTTCAGAAATGGTGAGTTTTTTATTTACAATGACGCTTCTTTGAAAGGACTTTGTAGTGTCCTTATTCAGAATGATAAGTTAATTGCTTATGATTCATGTCAGTTGAAACCTCATGAGTTAAATTACCCTACACATGAATTGAATTATCTGTTGTTGTTTTTGCTTTAAAAATAGGGAGGTATCATTTGAATGGAGTAAAATATGAAATATATACTGACCAAAAAAGTTTTATGTATATATTCACTCAAAAAGAATCGAACATGAGATAGAGGAGATGGTTGGAGTTAATCAAGGAATATGATTTCACGATCCTTTACCATCTAGGAACGAAAAATAATGTGGTTGATGCTTTGAGTCAAAAAAGTAATGCTTCATTAACCATGCTATGTTTGGAATGAGATCCTTTGGTGTTTTATTTGATGAAATTTGGCATAGAAGTTGTTGGTGCGGGAAATTATTCTGTTTTGTTACATGTGTCAGAGAAATCATATCAATTAGATAGAATAAAGCAAGCGTAAAAGGAAGACAGTGAGTTACAGAAAAAGGTAGAATTGGTTCAGAAAGGTAATTTGCCTAAATTTAACATTGATAATGATTGTGTTTTGAGGTTTGGGAAATGGTTATGTTTTCCATATGATTCAAAGTTGAAGAATTTGTTGTTATGTGATGCTCATAGTTCCCCATTTTCAGTTCATCCTGGCAATACTAAGATGTACAGAGGTCTTTGGTAGTATTACATGTGGGATGTAATGAAAAGAGATATTGCAGACCTTACTGTGAAGTGTTTAACTTGTCAATAGGTTAAAGCAGAGAAGCAATTAGCGAATGGGATCCTTCAGTCATTACCAGTTCCAGAGTCGAAATGGGAGAATATATATATGGACTTCGTTGTGGGATTACCAAAGACATCTCAAGGTAATAATGCAATCTGGGTTATTGTTGATCGATTGACTAAATCTTCTCATTTCATTTCTATTCGAGATACTTTGTCTCTAGATAAACTTTCCCAGTTGTATGTTAAGGAGATAATAAGGTTTCATGGTGTTCCCCTCTTCGTTGTATCTGATCGTGATCCCATGTTTACTTCCAACGGTTTGAAAGGCCTTCAGAAGTCATTGGGTACTGAATTAAATTTTAGTATATCTTGTTATCCTCAATCAAATGGGACGTCAGAACAAACAATTCATACCATGGAGGATATTCTACATGCTTGTTCACTAGATTACAAAGGAATTTGGGACTAACATATTTCATTGGTTGAATTTTCTTATAATAACAGTTTTCATTACAGTATACAGATGGATCCGTTTGAGGCATTATATGGGATGCATTGTCGAACTCCATCTTTTTGGGATGAAGTAGGAGAAAGGAATATGATGGGACCAGAATTAGTACTAGAGATGGCAGAAAATGTTCAGTTGAGTTAGAAGCACATGAGAACAGCTCAAAGTAGGCAGAAATGTTATGCAGATAATCGGTGGAAAGATCTTTCTTTTGAGGTTAGTGATCATGTATTTCTCAATGTTTCTCCATGAAAATGTGTGATGTGTTTTGGTAAGAAGGGAAATTTGAGTACAAGGCTCATTGGACCTTATAAAATCTTGGACAATGTTGGATCAGTTGCGTACAGAGTGGATTTACCCCCATGTTTATCTGAGGTATGCAATGTTTTTCATATTTCAATGTTGAGAAAGTATATGCTAGATCCATCTCATGTTTTGAGCCGGTAGATAGTTCAGTTGGAAGAAAATATCTCTTATGAGGAACACCCAGTCTAGATTCTTGACTGAAGAGAGAAAGTATTGTGGAATAAGGTAATTCACCAGGTAAAGGTTTTGGGGAAAAACTATATTATTGATGAGGCAGCGTGGGAATCTGAAAATGGTATGAGGGATTAATACCCCCATTTATTGATAAGTGAATAAAATTACGAGGATGAAATTCCCAAAATGGGGGAAGGATGTAACATCCCATGTAAATAAAGAAATAATACATCTTTTAATTAATATTTTGTGAATTGAATATTAATTTTACCTCTAAGGGGTTGCTATGTTCGATGGAGTACCTGATACACAACAACAGGTTTCTTTGAAATCTTATGTTGCACAATAATAATATATATTTTTTATTTTAAATGGTAGTAAAAGCCTGGCCATTATATTGATGTTAATGAACATAACAAAATACAATATGATTATACGTGTTTGTTAAATGTTTTTACATTTATCCAATTAAAGTTAGAGGCTTAAAATTTGAATGGATCCAATTTTAAGCACAAATACACTAATATATTTTAAAGGGTCTATTTACCGCCTTTTAATGGCGAACTCTTTTTAAATATATTTATTGTCACTTTATTATGTAATATTTGAAAAAAATTATTATTCTTTAGAATTTGAAAATCGAAATATAATATGGACGGAATTTTGGTATTTTTATGATAATGTTCATTTTTTAATGAATAGTGAAAATACTGTATTTTAATTCAAAACATCCTTTTAATCTAATTTATTTATATTGTTAGATTTTATTTTTAATTAGTTTTAAAGTGTAATTAGATTATATTTTTACCATTTATAACAATTTTGGTCATTGGAATTAATTTCAATTTGAAATTTTTTATAAACAAGGGCCAATCTTTTAATTGTTATTATTTCTTGAAAACACGCATTTCTTTATGACAATGGGAATTAATTTTAAATTAATTTATGCCACTTAGGTGTTTTGAATTTGGAAAAATGGATTACATATTTGGATTCCATAGGTCCAATTTGAGTAAATAGGTACCATTTATTTTTAGACATTATGAATATTTACATTATTAAATATTTTATTTACCATGGTTAAAAGGTAAATCTGGTAAATAAGGGTAAAAAAATATTACTATAATAAAATTAAATTACCCTCACATGTGTTATAATCCTATTGGTATATACAATTCCGACCATGGGTATCCTTGGGTCGATTTTGGGACCTCGCAGTGCCACTTGGGAGTGATAATGACACTTTATTTTAATTAACGTAATGTTAGGACAAAAATGACTTAAACAAATATATTTTACTAAGTTAATTTTTATATATGATTATTTAAGTTATATTTTAGACTATAAATATTATTTTGAAATCTAAATCTATTTCCTACATCTTGGTATTTTTTTTATAATTCTTATACAATAAATAAATTAAAATATTAATGACCCAATAATGATGTAGTGTTTACCTCATTAATAAATGATTTAAATAAATAAGGTTTTAAAGATTAAAATAATATACAAAACCTGTCCAATTCTTATTGGATGATTTTATTTCGACCATGAGTCATATTATCTTCAACTTTAATATGTTTTGGAGATTTATAAAACTAAAATCATTATTTAATAAAATAATATATTCACACTTTCTTAAAGGGACCCTCCTCCCCCTTATAAAAAGACCACACCTATAACCCATTCCTCACACCTCTCAAGCCGCTTGGATCATCCATACTCTACCAAATTCATCTCCTTACATCCCTCTCCTCCACCTATAAGACTTAACTTTGGTATAAGGCAATTCAAAAAACCCTTTTGGTTCAAACCAACGGGAGTTACCCGATTTAAAGGTAATGTCTTCTTATATGTTATTTTGATTTATTTTACTTCTCCAACCCATAAAACCTTTTTATTACTTTCTTTTATAACAAAAGTATAATAAATATACTAGGATTTTTTTATAAGAAGGATTCAATCTACACTTACACACAGCTCCATCTAACGGGTAAAAAACATATTGTTTCTGTGGATGGAAAACTAACGCCTCACGAAATGATGATTGTTCAATTATCTCCTACCACCTATCATGGTGTCCATTATGATGAAAATATATTTATATATGATATATATTATTTTTAGGTTTTATTTATTCTTATTTATTTTCCCTTTATAGATATCTTAATGGTTTCCATTATGGGTAAACGCGATAATTTTATTTGAGGAAATGCGGACTGCCACCCCCTCAAAGTGATATGACATGTTAATGTCATATGTGGGATCTATAATGGATGGATTTAATGATATTTAATATGATATTATAGTATAATTATAATATACCTAGGTATTATTATATTTTAATTCCATTAAAATAAAAAATAGAAATGAATGTAGCGATCATGCTTACGTACGGCTTACCGTCTCCATGAACGGTGCATTTTATTTCTTATCTCTAGATGTTATGTACTTTTATTAATGAATACATATACTAGATATATATAAAATATATGATATAAACATCATGAATATCATTCTGGATATAATGGATATTTTACCACATGAACAAATTTTAATTATAAGAAGTTCATTTTTGACCAAGTACCAAATATTGACAAAACGACCGTTATTAACTTAAATGATTACATAATTTTTATAAATTTGTAATAAGTTATATAAAAGGAATAATAAACTTGAAAAATGATCTTATGAAAGTAGAAATTAACTTTAGTTTATTATTCAAGAGATTAAAGAACGAACGGGTGAAATCGAACACGAGGTAAGGGACTTTGTCTCAGTCTCCTTTCATTGAAGAATATTTTTCTTTAATACATGACTTTATATTATAGGATATATAAACACCTTTTACATTTCATTTCATTCAAAGTGAATAATTTTCTACAAAGCGATTTACTAAATGATAGAAAAAAAAGAATGTTTCTTTTTAACTTATGCGGTGACAATGACATCTTCCATCACCACGAGTATTATTTGATCTATGTCTTCCTTAACAAAACGTATTGTATTTAAAAGGAAGATAAATACCATATACTCTTTTACTAATTTTGGTATTGAAAATGGTTTTGATAATGGTTTTTTTATGTCAAAATATTTAAATGATATATTGTTATTTCAATGTGGAAATGTTATCTTTCCATTAAGTTGGTTTTATCTGCTAGGAATAGGTTATGGTTCATTGGCATTATTTATGTATACGGCTGGTTCGATGATAGTCCTAGGGCAGGTGAGCCTGAGATAGGTCTCTAATGCATTGGGTAATGTGATGGAGGTAAATGTGAATATTTCTCCTAAGATATTTAGGGAATATACTGTGATGGGTTTTTTAAATGTAACTCCCTACATAGCTGTGATAGATACAATGAAAGAAAGATATGGATTCCACTAGTTACATTTAAGATTTATTATTCCTATGTGTTAATCATAAATCTTATGATTTCGTGAGGTATGTTAAAGAGATTATGTTATTTATGTAATGATGAAAAAAATATTTTCTTTCATTGTTTTATAACCCTTAATGAGCTTTTTATGCTCATACCATGTATTGAAATGTTTTTCACAGGACATAAAGATTAATATGGTCAAAGATGGGATCAAAGAAAAGTCATTCTGTCTAAAACATGGAACTAGACATGACTCTTTTTTTTCCTAGAGTCTTAATTTCATGAAAAAAGGAAACTGAGTAGAAGTGTCTACTTTTAATTTTTGATATGTAGTGTAATATTTATGCCATAATTCTCTAAAACTCTAAACCTGGATAGATCAAAAATGTCAATTATTCATTTAATTAAAGATAATTTAATGTATAAGGTCGAGTCCTTGTATGTATACAATCTAGATTGTTATCTCTTTTCATTCCTTCTTATGTTGGGTTGTAGAATCATCCCCGGGTGGTGGAGACCATTCTAGTTGAGTAGTGTTGATAGATGGTTATATAAGTGGGAACACTGGAGCTAGGACATCAGTATATAGTGGTCGATGATAGACTAAGGGATCTTAGAACAGTATTTGTATCCAAATACTATCTCATGATAAAGGGTATGTTGTTTGTGGAGATTCTTATTTTTTCAGATATTCGAGGAAGAGGTGTTGATACTTTTTAGATGGGTGAGGTTATATCACTTGAGACTGGCCTCCATTTTATGTAGGAGATAGATAGATAGTGGATAGACCATATGCATATGGGAAAAAACTATAGAAGGGATGTGTGGATGGTGGAATACATGGTTGAGGAGTTGGTAGAGTAATGGGAGGTTGTTCATGTATTTATTTTTTTCCACCACCACCACCCATAGGTGGTCCACACTAGTCTCACGGAGTTTCTGATTAGGTATGTGGGAATATATAGTCCCTAACTCTCTATGTATGATTTGAGGTAATATTTTTATCTTTTCTACATTATCAATAGTATTGATATACATAGTCAAGGGCCACTATATCTTTTTAACATTCCTTATCTGAGATCTGTAGATTCCAATATAGCCTTTAGCTCGACCCTGTTATTCGAAAGCCCCTTTTAGGGGATATTTGGAAAGAGAAAACATGTGTGAATTATTTGACCTAACTCATAGAGAAAATAATTTCTTCTAGAATATCATCATATCCACGATGAAACCATACGATGAAATTTTAAGTATGCAATTTCTCTCAACATTACATGCACAAATTTACTATTTTAGAAAAATAATTGTGGGCATTGTAGTTGAGGGGAAGATATTTCACTCCATTAGAGATAAAAAATTCAGAACTACATAGTATGGGATTATACATAGTAATATATATCCAATTACTCATCATATATCCAGTACTAACCTTGGAGAAATTAATGTTTTGAGCTTTTACTTTTGTACATTAGTGGGGGATTACAAGGACATCTTCCATGAAGATGTTTTGAGATAAAATATCCAATGAGAGATACTTTATTAATTGACCTATTCATAGGTATTACACTGATATATATATTAATATATTATATGGCCCCATATATATACAAGAGATGAAGGTGAAATTGGAGTATTTTTATATTAAGGGAGTTTTTAGACCAGGTGTTTCCCCATGGGAACCCATTTTATTGTTTTCTAAGAATGGGGATGAGAGATTGGTCTTATGTGTGGATTACCATCACATAAATTTGGAGGCCATCATGAACATGTATCAAATACAAATAATTTATGACATCTTAAACTAACTTAAAGTGATAAGTTATTTCATTATCCTTGAACTCAGGTTAGCTTATCACCAGCTCCATGTTTGAGAGGAGATATACCAATGATGGAATTTCAAAATCATTATGGTCACTATGAGATTTTATTGATTCTATTAAATAGGAAAAATACGGCATCAGTTTTCATCTGAATTTTGAACCTGATATTTAAATCCTTCTTGAACTAGTTCAATGTAGTCTTTTTTGATGACATCTATGTGTACTCTTCTATTAGAGTTCGAGTGTTACAGAAATTTAATAATGGTTCTATACATACAAAAAGAGAACCATATTTATAAAATTTATCAAAATGTCATTTATATATTCTAATGGACCATATCCTAGGACATTTCAACTCATAAGATGGATTGGTAGTGTAATAAAAAGGTTGAGGTGATGCTATATTAGGAGACCCCCAAGAGCATGATTGAGTTTTAAAGCTTCAATAGGTTGATAGGTAATTATGGAAGAACTTTTCCTGATTTATTTAGGATTTTTGTGCCTCTAAATTCCATAAAGAAAAAAGATATCCTTTCTTGTGGATATTGATATTCCATCAATCCTTTTAGTATGTAAAAAATGGATTGATGAGACCCACCCTCACTATCTTCAAACTCTCAGAGGTGGGTGATGATTATGTGATGTTCTATGATGGATCTCGAAATGGTCTTCGAAGTGACTAGATGTAGATTAAGGCGGCGATTTCTTATGGGTATGTGTATATGGTAACCCATGAGTAGTACGGTGAATCCCATGATTCGCAGTCGGCTGTAATGTGTTTCACTTTGAAAATGTGGTTACACAACCTTATATGAGAGCGATTTTTCTTCTATTCAGAAAAAAACTATCTAATATATATTTTCATAGAAAGATCATTACTAATAAATATGTTATGTATACAGTTCCTATGGAATTTTTACTATAAGAAATTCTATACTCTTGTAAAGGGAAACATGTGTGTTGATTCTTTTAGTCGGATATCCTATTCATAGTTGTTGAGAAAGGAATCAAAGTAGTTTTTCTAATAGCAGTTGTCCTTAGTGGATGAGGATGGTGAATATTTCCTTCCATCAATGGTCATTACCCTATGCTGGTTTAGAATGTCAGGGAGGATCAAAATGGGGATATTTCTCGTGAGGAATTTAGTATCTTAATATCATCACGATGTGAACCTGATGAATTGTATGATGTTAGGAATCATGAAAACGTTTTTCAAGGAAGGATGATGGATACAGTCACCTTACAATATGAGGTACTAATGTCGTTTCATACATTACACATAATAGTATATCTGGGTGTGAAAAATATGTACCAAGAAATCCAACATTAGTACTAGTTATTAGCGATGAAGAAGGGTGTATCTGAGGATATCTCTTGATGCCTCACTTTCTAGAGGGTGAAGACTGAGTATCATGCTCTATTGGGTTTAGATCAACCCCTTGAGGTTCCTATGAGTAAGTTGGATGATATCTCCATGGATATCATAAAATTAAATCCATGATTAGCTATAGGTCACGATACAATATAGGTGTTTTTTGAATGAACCACCAAGAAATACCACATCATAGCCATCAAAGAGAGGAATTTTGAAGATAACTCATGATGCTTTTATATATAGTATATATTCCATCTTCCTGGAGTTCCATTTATTATATTTTTATACCATGATGCTCACTTCACTTCGTGATTATGGATAGTATTATAGGAGTATTTTGGGACTTAGTTACGTTTGATCATGGAATTACACCCCATGATAGATGGATAGACTTGTTGTGGAAGATTTTTTTAGACTTCCATTTGGGACTTTATATACAACTTTGATAATCATCAACCTTTGATGGTGTTTTTTTATAAAAACGGATACCACTCAACCATCAGTTTGGAACCATTTATGGGAGAACATTAATGTCACTATTGTGCTTGAATAGTCCAGGGTATTTATCACTTGGGGGATTAGAGTTAGTGAGAGTGATAATAGAGAAGTTATAGATCATTAAAGAGCAGATTTTGACAAAACAAAGATGTCATAAGTCTTTTCTGGAACAGCTATGGAGTCCTTTGGAGTTCAATGAGAGACACAATGTGTTATTAATGTTCTATCCTCAGTGAATATTTTGAAGGGTTTTCTAGGGAAAAAATATATCCTTTATATTTATTGGATCTTTCTGGACACTATGTATGTTTTTTGAGGGAGTTTATCACTAATCACTACCACCGTAGTTAGACTAGCTGAATGCAGACATCAGTGTATTGCAGATGAGGAGGTGTGTGCATAACCCACCACCCGTTATTGATTGGGTAGGGATAGATATCAATCACTGATCTAAATTCATATAATACATGTTGTATATCAATAATTTTCATGAGAATATCCTTTGTGGCTTAATTATTCCCTTGGGGTTTATTTGGTGGAAATCCGGGAACCTCTAAATGTGTTCCTGAGAGTGATAGAACTAGATGGGACCTTAGTATCATCACAAGTCTTTCTAGGTTTATAATTTTTTGACGAAATACCTAAGGTTTGAATATTTTAGTGCCTTTATTTTTTCCATGTAACCATTTGTAATATGATAAGAAATATTGTTAGTGTTAGGTGCAAAGTCAGAATACGATTACGGGGCCCATGGAACATCTGTACTTATATAGTAAAAATATTAAATATAATATATCATCTGTGAATTTCTTTTAAAAAATAATGGAATATATCCCAAATTGTGATTCAGATGGGAAAATTGAGACTTCCATTAAATATGTAATGTGGGTTTTACCAAAGGTCTGATGTAATAACTATGTATGTGAGCTGTTTTATTAAGGATAGAAAAATGTAGAATAATAGATGAATATTCTTATTAAATAATTTATTGTCTATTAATTTTTCATGAAGTAATCATAATCTATTTAATCATTGATATGACCAAATCCTATTGTTAGTCCTATAACACTAGATATTAGAGAGGATCATGGAGGTGATATTTGGTAGATGACAATGGAATCATGGATCCATGATCATTTTTATAAGGTATTTGTTCATCAGCAGAGTTATTAGATCTCAAAAATGTATATATAATGGAAATACTTCTTCATCCATGATCAATCAAATTTCATTGTTTGAATTTTTTTGTATTAATCCATGTTTTTGTTATTTCATGTCAAAAATTAATTAAATCTTTTAGAAAAGTATTTTTGGATCAATTATTTATTTACATTTTTTGGTTTTTCTCAATGGAATAAAAAATTGATTAATGATTTGTTGATTCTTTACTATATTTATATGTTCTCTATATCCCTAATAAATATATTAAGGAAAATATAAACAAGAACCAACATTCATTTTCTCAGATTGGTTTTTCTTTTTTAACTTTTTATGTGAATGTTCATCCTCTATGTTTCATTTGACTACTGGTTTGACTATACTTGAAAACCAATCATTTCATAATTAATAATTGTCACAATGGATCATTACATGAGTTCGTATTTAGGATCAATATAATGATATGTGTGTGGCAATGATGATGAAATATTGGGCCTATATTATGGTATTTCATCCTTGGGGTTGGTTTTTTTCCGTCTAATGTAAAAGAGATGATTTTTGAGTGTATCAGATGAATGAATTTAGATATATGTCATGTATTAGGATAAATAAACCCTAGATATAAACTTTATGATCTTGAGTTTAAATTTTAGGGGATGAGGATGTGACACTGAATGATATGCGTAATGACCAAGGAATTTTGAAAATTCATGATATACACTGTATATTGATTAGAATAACACATGCCCTATACACCCCCATTCCATAGTGGATAGGGTTACATGCAGAAAAAAATATCACACATCAAGCGGTCTATCTGTAAACCATGTGAGAAAAAATATGAGACCTAAAAAATTCTTCCAGGTATGGCCAGAGTACATAGGTATTGCCAGAGTTCACGAGAATTGGAATATGTAAAAGGACATAGACATGGGCGTATCTGTATGGATCATTACATGTCATGTATTCCTTATACATGCATTGCACCACATTCTTGGTAGGTTTTAACATATTTCCCCATATCCTAGATATGTTTCTGTTAGCATATTTCCCATGGTATATACTTTTGAGGGTATAATGAGGAATCATACACTAATAATTAGATGAGACGCCACTTTTATGAGTTATATAAATAATGATTTATGTATCAAATTATGTGGACTAATGTGAAATCATCCATCATTCTTAACTAATTTGGGTCATGTGTCCAATTATCGATTATCAGGGAATTTAATCCCCACCCTAGTGGGATTCTTCGAATTCATTTAGTAATCCCCCATAGGCCTTAGGTGTGACCCATTTCCTATATATCAATATCCTCTATGATCCAATATATATCACATTAGGGAAAGGATAATGAGCAATACCTCCTATATGAGTGCCTTTTGTGCTAGTAAGACACTAAGAGTGAGTTATTGCTAAAAACCCTTACCTTGGAGCCTAAATTGAAATGCAGGGACGAAAATTTTTATATGACCTTACATTGGGACTTATTGTAAATCTTTGATCTAATATGGGTTATTATCATCCATTTTTTTGATGAATCTGAATGATTATTTTCATTTAGCATGTTCATGGTATCATTTTGGGTATGTTTATACTCAACCTTGTATGAGCTCACCATTCCTGAGTCTTAGATAATAAAAATAAATTTCCCTTAAATGGTGTCTAAGGAGGATGAGGATTAAGTGTATCATAATTTTTTTTATGGAAAATAAGTGGTTCCCGATGTTTCTTCTTTCCAATAGATCAAATTTTACTTGTATGATGAACTACGTTTCAGTTTATGTAGTCCTGTATTTGGCCCTATTTCTTTCCATAATTGTGTTAGAATCTGATTTGGGATTATGTGTATGCTTGAAATTTTTTTATCAATTTTATTTTTTATTTTTTATTTATATTGGTGTTTAAATATGTGTCTGTGTAAAAGTTTACATTAAGGAAATCTCATCCCTTAATGTAATATTTCTATTCGGTGATGGTCATTAGGCCCTGGCATGATTGAGGTGGGTTTAGGATGTCATAGTGTACATTCCTCCAGCCAAATAGACATTGGTGGGTAAAATCCACCTCAGGTAATTTTCAATGCACTCCATATTTGATTGATGAATGATTTATTCCTTTATATCAAAAAATTAATCCTCATTCATCTTCCTAGTTTTTTTAACTAATCCTATTTCTTTTCTATGTTTTGATCATGTAACACATGTTTTGAACAAAAATATTAATTTTAAATTGTAAAACTTAACTTCCATTCAGACATACCACACCGCATGATAAAATGATGTATAATTTATTTTTACATGTCCTAAATAAACAAAAGATTAGAGAAATAGATTTTATGGATAATAAGAAATCATTTTCTTTTTTCGACTATGTTGTGATTGTTCGGAACTTCTATGATATTTTAATTGAAAAAATATAATTTATGTCATTTTAAAAACTCCATGAAATAAAAATATATATTATTCATTAATATATTTCATAAATTAGTTGTTGATCATTATAATATAGCATCATGACCATGAAATCTACTTTTCTTAGAATTTATCATCTGGTTCCCTCATTAAAATAAAAAATTATATATGAAACATAATTAATTAAGTTGTAATGAAATAAATCTTCAATAAATTTTTAGATTTTGTAACATAATAGAACCATAAATATTCATCCATAAATGTAAATATTCCATAATATATAAATTATTTATCATAGGTATTGTAACATCTTGATATGACCCACTATCTTAGGGAAAACCAAAATTTTATTTAACCATTGTTGAGGTGTATAGAAATCCAGTCTTATCGCACATAGATATTACATATTATTAGATTAATATTCAATACATTATACAAACACACACTATAGGACCATAATAGTTTATTGTCATTAGATACTAGGTACACAATATTCTAGTTTTTTTAATGTTCTTCAACATCTCCTACAAAGATATTTCACATCAGTACACTTTACAAACATACCCTACTTAAAACCTATATTCATATCATGGGGAGAGGAAACATTAGAAAGGGTGATATTATATGTTTAGTTATGGAAAACAAGAGAGATACATAATAATAACATAGACATAAGGGTATGATTACATGATCAAAACATTTGAAAATAGTACCCTACATATCAAAGATCATAATATTGAAGCATATCATAAATATTAGATGTTCATAAGACATAAATCATAATATAAGCAAATAACATGACCTATGAGATCATAAATGTTTCATAAGTTTTGTATTTCTGGAATATTCATAAGCATAAAAACTCATTTCCAAAATAGTAAAGGAACGCTGCAAAGGAGATCCTAGTGTAACGGGTTCACTCCCCAAACCATCATAGTGTTGAAGGTTCACTACCAGAACCTTCTTAATGAAAAAATTCACTCACTGGTTTTAGTTTACTCCTTATTTCAGTCCTTTGGATGTCATGATATATAATTATTTACCTGATAAATTGGACATAGATATAGGTTCCACCCAACACATAATGAAAATAATATATATGTTATTCGTAAGATTATAAAACATCTATCAAATAATCACTCATGAAATGAAAAGTGTTTCATAAAAATTTATTTATATCATATCCATTGAAAAAATGAATGTCTTCATAATCATTTAATCATTTCACAAAAACATAACTGATATAAATGGAGTGGTTTCATAAGAATTTTGTGATGTTATAACCCATGCATAGGGAAAAAGTTTCCAAAAAATAATTTCACAAAAAACAAAAAACCATTCAATGGAATAATATGAATGGTATTATTTTTTCATATCCCTATCAAATCATAAGTTAAATATAACGATGTCATCTTTAATGGATAATTTGTTTGAATGAAATACCACTTCAAATATCTCTTCAATATGGTAAATGTTTTTTAAAATTAACATTTCAAAACTAAAAATTATTAAAATATTTTAAAAGTATATTTTTTATAAAAAAAACTGAAAAAATATAAAAAAATCATTAAAAATAATTTTGAAAATTTCAGGAGGAAAATAACATTTCCATTTTGAAAAAACATTTAAAAAAATAAAACCTCTTAAAATTATCTTCATTGAAAATAACCTTGATAACATTTAACAAAATATTAAAAGAAAATAATGGTCATTACAGTGGATAAATCAATACATTTCATACATATTAAAATAATTATTCATTTCACATTTATAGTAAAATTCAAATGGCTATTTTATGGAAAAGGACATGAATATTCCTTTAAAAATCTTTTTAAAAAGACTAAAATTTCTATTAAATGTCTTCAATAGATATATTTGAATAATGTCAAAAACGTTTTTGAAAAAAAAATTATAAAACATAGTTTTGAAAGAAAATTTTTTTTTTACTAAAGAGATAAATGAAGTTGGATTTTACTAAAAAAAATTTCTCAAGCAATTTATGTAAAAAAGAGTGGGAAGGGGAAAGATTTCATGAAAATAAAATGAATTATAAAAGAAGTATAAAATTCATCATAATTCATGAGAGGTATATCGTAATATTTTAACATAGGAAACTTAATAAAAAAATCATGATAAATGATGAGATTATAACATAAATATATCACCATTATGGTATAATTGAATCATAATACCTATGAAAGAATAAAATTAAATAAACTTATAAAATAATTTAAATACAAACATTAATGAAAAGGTAGGTCCATAACATAAAATACGCATCAAGGAAAGAAAATTAGGACAAAAATCCATCATTGCTTTGTTAATTTTGAACTATAACCACAAAGAATGATATATCTTAATATGAATACATAAATAAAATTAATTTTCAAAATAATAATAATAATATAAATCCATATGTATTATATACACCACAAGAAATAAATAGGTGTTGAATATAGAAAATGTCTCACTGAAGTAAAAAAAGTGAGACGGAAATCCATTGTCGCTTTTGTAATATTATGAATTAAAATACAAAATAAATCATAACATAAAATGAAATATTAAATATATTTAAAATTTTTAGACTCATGGAATAACATTTCATAGGGTAAGTATATATACTACACAAATTAAAAGAGTGTTTAATTTTCAGAGGTCTCCTATAAATAAAAGAGGAACTAGAAATACCTTACCACATTAGAAATATTTGTAATTGTGAGATCTATTAAATAACGACATAAAATAAAAATATATATATACTAAAAATAGATATATTCAATATATAACATATAAATGGGGTATTATATACACTATATAAACAAAATATGTAATGAATATGTAACATGTCTCCCAGAAATAAAAGAAAGACTAGAAATACCTTACTACATTAATAGTCTTTTAAATAATAATTTCCAATAAATAGTAACATAAAATATCATCAAAATAGATATTTATTATATAAAATTTCTATTTTTATTATATACACCACACAAAGAAACCAAGCGGTGAATATGGAAGATGTCTACCATAAATAAAAGAGTGACTATAAATCCCTTACATTAAGTCTCAACTACATTCATACAAATTTTAACCTTTTCTATAATAAATATAATTTTAGTATAAATAAATTATATAAAAAATAATATATATAACACCATATATTATTTACTTATTAAAATGTATTAACTATTTATTTCTAATTCCTTGTTAAAATATTGTTTCGACTAATTAACATTTTTCTCATATATGTTTTGATTTTTTTTTTAGCCTCTAACTTTGATAATTTTTCCATAATATTAATAATAATTATCATGAATTAATTATCATATTTATACGTAAATTATAATTTTAATACCAATAATTATATATTGTTTTGAGAAATGATGTATGTCACGCTCGTGGAGACCATAAGTCATACATTCACATATATAACATTTCCATTTTTCGATGATCACTACATAAAGGAGTTAAGTAGTATTTTATCTTTACATAATGATATTAATATAATATTATTACTTTAAAAATAATTATATATATCACCCATTGTTGAGTCAATAAGGATTCCTTATTACTTTTCCATTCCTTCATGCTTGGAAAATCAGAAAACCCTATCTTAAGAAAAATTTCATTTACCCTAAGATTTTACTTGATAAGAAAAATTTTACATCCCCAAGGATAATTTATCCATACCATGTTTTCATTGTTCATATCATTTTTCTCTAAACCTAAAACATTTCATTTTCTAAGAGTAAAATTCAGTTTCGTATCTAAAACCTCATAATCATAAAAATACTTGAATATAGTGTATTCTGTTTTCAATATTCGAATTCAGGTTCTGAATTCTCTAAATTCAGGTTATGAACTTTCTATGTTCAGACGCCGAATTCTTTTAAATTCAGACTCAAAATTTTCTTGAATTCAGACTTCAAATCTCATGAATTCAAACTCAGAATTATTATGAATTCAGACTCCAAATTCTTATGAATTCAGCCTTTAAATTTTTATGAATTCAGACTCTGAATTCTGATGAATTCAGACCCAGAATTCATATGAATTCATACTCTAAATTCTACTTAATTTTGACTCCTAATTTCCTTGAAATCCAAACTCTATAATTATAGAGAATTCAAGTTACAAATTATTTGGAGAACAAAATCCAAATATTTATGTATTATAGACACTGAATGGTTTTTGGTTAAATTATGAACTCTTATTTTTCCAAACATTCTGAAAAATGGTTTTGGTTAAGAAACCATATTTTTCTTACAATTGTTTTAGTGATAAATTGAATTCATGCATTCAGTTACAAACTAACTGTTGTTTGAGTGACACATGTACAGGTCCCTCCGAAATTCAAGGAAGCATATGACTGTTGGAGGAGGGAGTCGACCGTTGAAGTTGTTCCTATAAATATGATATCATATGAAAGATCTCACAACGTTAACGAAATAAGTTGATCAATCTAGAGATTACATAATGATAAAGTTATTTTTAGAGAGAGAGACATTAATTATTTATGCATTCTGAACTTCTTGTTTATAATTTCTTTATGAAACTTTGAATGTTGTTGAGTACATTCGATGGCTACCGGGGATAGGAAGATAGAGGTTCCGACTACCTTGAAGTTCGAGGGCTTGCAGGGATAGAAAGAATGAATCCAATATTCGTATTGAGGGTTTACCCTGGTGTGGGTAAGACAAAATTTCTTGAAAGTATAAATCATGGGACTGTTATCCAAGGTTGTTGGATACCCTTCTCTATGGGTTAAAATATTTACTACATGTTACTTGTATTTTTTCAAGTTTTCTGCTACATTTTGGTTGATGATGAATGTATAACTATATTATACATTCTTGTACTTGTATAATTTGATTAAGAAAGATTCTATATACTTTAAGGTAGAATCTTTGTTCTTTGTAAACTTTCTTAAGTTTCATTTCCAGAACAATATTTCCAGAATTACATTCTCAGAATCACATTTCTGGAATCAATAAAGTTTACAAAACTAATAGGTCTTTTGAATTTACCTTTTTTAACATTGTTAAACATTATCATCCTTCAATGTTCAAAAATAATTTTTTAAAGTATACAATTCACCCCACTCTTGTATGTTGAGCATCTACATCATTAGATACTACAATCAGTATCATTCATTATTTCAATACTACAACTATTATCAAAGGAGCATATCATACTCCATACCAACCTATCACCCATTTGGTTAGGTGATTAAAATATAAAGTCACTTTTTTTGGAAGGCGGTAATCCACATATCAATAAACGAAGTGGACATCATTCAGTGAGAGAAACAGTAAGATAGAAAATTATTTAAAATAATTTAATATTTAAAAATATTTAATTAATATCATAATAATTTCATTTATATTACATATAATATTAAAATTTTCCATTATTTTCTTTCATGTAAAGCGTTTATGAAAACGAATCGCATCGCTTCACGAGGTGGTAGTCTACCGTACAAATGAGCAACCTTATCATATCCCATATATAATGGAATGTAAAATATTTATATTTTCTAAAATTAAAATATAGGTTTGTTTATGTCATATATAACATATATATACTCTATATACATCATCAAACCTATCTGTGAGAGGTGATAATTCAATACTAGATGACATCAGTTCGTGATGCCGTAGTTCATCAAATACATGAAAAAAGCTTTTTTGAGCCATTCTATGAAAGTGTATATGGTTATAAGTCATGAACATAACATAAAAACATATTCATATAAAGAATATTCTAATTTTATTACTCCATCATGTTTTAACAAAAATTAATGGAGGTGGGGGAGAAATAATATAAAAACCCTCGTTGAATAATGTGACCTCTTCTTCGGGTAACCTTTTTAAGTGTTCACCAAAAGCCATATTAGCTAGGATTTATACCCATATTATGGATTTTATTATGATATCATGGATTATGGTATGTCATTTTGGTCATTCAAGTCTGATAAAATAATTTTTGATGAAGTTAATTGGAGATGAGATGAGATGGCCTTTTGATAAGTGAGGTGGGTGGCACACTTGAACATTTTTGAAAAGAAAAAGGTATTACCACTATTTTGTCAATCATAAAGGATCCAAAATAGAATATTTTAAATAATTATAAATGATTAGGTCAAGATATGTCAAAAAATTGGATTTTATACAAGTTTTTAGTTTATTTCAACAATTATATTTGTAATTTAACCCCCTTATAAACCATTTTTTAACTTAACCATATTAATTAATTTTGTTTATTTTCATTATTTATTTTCATAGAAATGTAATTTTACAAAATTAAATAACATAAATTATTATGATTCTAAATATGTGATCAATGTTTTTTAATTCAATTATCATAATACTCAAGATTAAATTTATAACTAATCTCACAAAAATAAAGAGAAAGAGGGTTTTTAAAGAGAAAAAATTCAAAAGTTCACAAGTTTTTTATATCAAATTTAAGTATTAAAATAATTAAAATTACCTAAATTGGATTAATATAAATATAATTGAAGAAATTTTAATTTCAAACTAATTTATAAGATAATTAATCTTTGTAAAAAAATTTAAATGAAAATGCAATATTCAAATAAATATCAATAGTTTTTACTCTTCATCAAAAAATTAATCATTTTAGAAAATTCTAAAAAAAATAATGCAGAGATAATTTTAAAATTATTATTTTAAAATTTAAATTTAATTTTTAAAATAAATTTCTAAAAAGATTAATTTTTTTTAAAGTAAGTGCGCAAAAATCTTCCAAGACTACTTTTCATAAAAATATTGTTTTTAAACGTAAAATTGAATATATTCTTATCACATTCCTATAAAACACATAATATAAATGATAAATAGTTTATTAAATATATACTATACATGTATAATTAAAATAATTCACCAAAATTAGTTTTTTTAATTTATTAAGATAAAATTCCTTTGTTTTAATAAAAAAAATAAAAAATAGTTGTCCTTTTTTTATTTTTAAATAAATATTCACCAAATAATTAATTTTACATACATCTCTAAACCATAAATATTCATTATTTCATTAATAGTAATCATACTCTCCATTCCAATGGCAAGGTCATATATGTAATGTAATTATATTTTAATAATATTTTAGGTTTCATTTAATCTCAGTGTTGTGTGTAATGCAAACTAAACTCAGGGTTACATACAATTAAAAATATTAAAAAGATTAAATTCATTTAAAAATTAAAAATTTCAAAAAATTTCAAGGTGTTAGATTATATCCCCCTTAAAAATATTTTTCCTATGAAATTGTTGTTGGGAATCAATGGTTTAATATTTGAAAATTCTTTCATTGAAATCCAAGTTGTAAAAAAGGATAATAAAACATCCTTGTGAAAAAGATAAAGGGATGTGTGAAAGTGATATATAATAACACATGATAGGATTTAAAATAGGAGAGTATTGGTGAGAAGTGAAGCTATGTACATGGAATAATCTCCAAAATAATTATAGAGAGTGGTTTATATGGTTAATCACAATAATGTGGGTGAACTATAAAAGGTTAATAAACAAAAGACCATAAAAAAAGTGGTTTAAAATGGTTAGTGATATCATCAAAAAAACATGTCAAAAAGATAATATTTTATATCAAGATCATTTTTAAAAGGTATAATAATTTTCATGAGAATATTTATTTACTCTATTTAATTTTATTTCATTTTCTTTCATAATAAAAATCTTATCCATTGGTTTTTTCGTGCTCAATTGTCAATTAATCTCCTAATCCATCAAATGGGGATATATTTTTTTAATACTTCAACAACTATTTGATTATAGGATCTATAATATAATGGTAATCCATTCATTTAAACTATAGTTAAAAAACGGTTTTCACTGGTTATCCAATATGGATTAATCTTTATATGGTGAAGTAATACATTATTCTATAAGACCTCATTCAATTGTCAACATAACCCATTCCATAAATGGTTAACCATATATCCAATCCAAAATTCAAAATTTATAAATATGGGCACTAAATTTATCAAATAAACATAACATTGATCCCCTATATATCATAATGTATATATTTATTTTCCAATATCTGACATGTGAATACATTCATCATGTTTTCTCATAAAATATAGTAACAACCTGAACATCCCTAAAACCTTATTTGAAACATGCATGTTTCCTCCCTCATTCCTTAAATAAAACATAGATTATTGGATATATTCTTTTAATGAAAACATTTTTATAAACTTCATCAATGATAGAATAAACAAAATTTTCAATAAATAATTCATATGTCCCAAGGTAATAAGTACTATCAAAATTAATTTATCTATATCAATCATCTCTTAATCCAAACTAAAGACCATTTTTCAATTTTAGGAACATATTAGGGGTCATATTTCCTTAATTATATATTTTCTAAAAATTATAACATTTATATTAAATCAATTTTCTAGTTCATCAATACCATTCATTATATTATAAAAAATCCTTAATGGAAAACTTCTATAAACACCCTTTATATACTTCATGAATCATATAAAATAATCCTTGAATTCTAACACATAACACTTCATAATATTATTCCTTAATACATATTTCTTATAATACACTATTAAATAGGATTTATAATATTATAATACACTAGGATTCATAAACACTTCATAAAAACATGCCATAATAACACATCATAAACACTTCATAACCACATATAATACACTTTATAAACACTTCAAAAACACTTCATCCAACTTACTTCTCAAACTATTAACTAATATTCATAATAATATTCGTTAATACATATTTCTTATAATATGAAATATGATTCATGTATTAAAATTTATAAACATTAATTTAGTACTAACTCTTATGTTTAATATTAAAAAACATTATTGGAAGAACACATGCCTTTTATTTGTTGTTCATTGTTTCTTTACCATAAATATTATAACCATCACTCATACCACCATGAAAATTATCTTTAAAAGATTTCCCATAATGAAATTTATTTTCATAATGGCCATAATTTCCATATTTAATCATTCAGAAGTCAAAGATGCCTTTGGGAGAACATTATTATAATATTTTGTATTAATGATACAATATATTTTTACTTTGTAGTTACTTTATTTTTGTCTAAATTTTCTACACAAGAAAACATATTATAATCCCTACGATACATTTCCTTGATTGTTTCATTTCACATTGCTAACATATAGGAAACCAAAAATTCTTTCCTTATGGTCTCCACTACCAAAGCCTTCAGTAAACTCTATCTTTCTATTCTTTAGTGAGTATGAGAGTTGGTTAAGGTTAGAATTGATATTCTTGTTCTACGATAAATTATGAAGAATAATCACAATATCCTTAACTCCAGTAATCATCCCATTTGTAATCTCATTATAAAATTTTTCATCACATTAAATCTTAACCCATTTCATTCTCTTTCTTACGACTGACTAAAAGGAAAAAATCATCGTGTGAGAAAAGATAATCATAATCAAAAACCAAATAATAATTAAAATCACACATAGGATGTCTAAATCTTGGAAAATTATATTCAATCTATGAAACCTTATGTTTATACTCATCTATTCACATTCATCAAAAATTTAAAACTGTCATGATGGTTTTAAAGTGTTTATTAATTTCAAAATCATATGCCTATGTAGTTTCTAACCAGGTGTGAAGTAAGCCTTGTTGTCATACAGTAGGTGATGATCTAGTCTAGTTTGATGCACCCTTTTTAGAGTTATTACCACTATGTACCTCATTTATAGAGCCACATCCACTTCTAGTATCCATACAAGGATTAAATTTCTTCGAAACCACATTTTATATCCTTTAATAAAATCGCATGATATTTTCTATTCTTTAACTCATCCTTTGAATTATTATTGGATGTATCCCTCGATATATCCTTAGAAAAATCCACATGAATCCCACTAATGTTTTCTCATTCCAGTTTCTAAATGTTAACTAAATATTTCCCCTAATTGCAACTATAGATACCCTATATTGTCATACTTAGATAATATATATTTTGAGATGAATATTCAATACATTAAACAACCACATACCAAGGGGCCATAATAGTTTAGTTTCTTTCGATTCTAGGAACTCTATAATAAAATTTTATGAATGATCTAAATCAAATCCAATAAATATCTCCCTTTTTACTAAACATCACAAACATACCCTACTTAATACCTTTCTATATAAATTGGAGAATGTAATCATAAGAAAGGGTCAGCAGAAGTACTCAATAAGGCTAAGAAAGGGAGATACATAAGAATAAAATATATAAGTGTATGAGTATATGAGAAAAATATTTTAAATCATACCCTTCATAAAAAAGATCATAATATTGATTCATGGAATAAGTATATTAATTACATAATAAATGAATCATAAAATTATGGAATAACCTAATCCTTGATAGAAAAACATTGTCATATGAAATAGATTTCTGAAATATACATAAGAAGAGAAACTAATTTCCATAGTGGTTAAGTATCCCCACTAGGTCTATCATAGTAGAATGGGTTCACTCCAAATAACCACCATAGTAGTCTAGGTTTACTCCCAAGGCCTTCATATCAACAAAAGTCAAATACAGAACTGGGATCACTCCAAATTATCGTCCAGTCAATCTCAATAGATATAAATCTTTACCCAATGCATTGCAGAGATATACAGATCCCATCCATCACATAATGAATATAATACGTATGTATTCCACTGTATTATAAAAAATTTATCATATCAACACCCATGAAATGAAATGGGTTTGATAAACATTTCAACACATCATAACCACTATAAAAGAGACATGATTCAAAACCATTGTATCATTTCATCATAGAATATCTTCTAGAAGAAGATGTGGGTTTCTTTATAATTTTTTCATGTTATAACTCCTGGAAGGGAAATAGGTTTCATAATAATCATTACATAATAAATATAAACCATTCAAAAAATAATATTAATTGTACTCCCGTCTCATATCCCCAGAAAATCATAAGTTACATCAATAGATGTCATCTTAGATGGAAAATGATTTAGAAAGATAAATCAATTGAATAGTTCATGAAAAATATAAATTTTATATGAAAATAACCTTTTAAAACTAAAAAATCATAATTTATTTCTTAAATACTTTAATTTTAAAATAAATTTTATAATATATAACGGATGAATTAAAAATAAATTGAAACTTTTCTTAAGAAAAATAACTTTTCCACATTGAGAACAATTATTTGATACATAAATCATTTTTAAAATATGTTTCCTTAAAAATAACCATGAAAAAATATAAAGAAAACTTAAAATCAAATAATTTCCATTATGGTATGAAATTAAATCAATTATATACTTGTTAAAATAAATACTCCTTTCACATTTTTGTAAAATCAAAATTTGAATTGTTTGAGGAAGAACTTGATGATTTCTTCCAAAAACATTTTTCAAAATTCAATCATGGATAAAAATAAATTAATAATTTTTTTAATTATGTTAATACATTTTTGAAAACATTTTTTGAAAACATTGTTTTCTAAAAAAGTATTTTTGAACGAAGAGGGAAATGAAGTGGAAGTTAACTAAAAAAATTACGAAATAATATTATGTTCAAAAGTGTGAAAAAATGGTAGTATCATTTGAAAATTTTATTAATAAACAAATCAGAAGAAAATTCAGGAGGACTATTGAGAGTTAGGTTATAATTTTTTAATATAAGAGACTTAATAATACATAGTCCCAATAAACGATGAGATTGTAACATAAATTCATTACCACTTTGGTAACATTGAATTGTAAGCCCCATAAAATAATAAAATTAAATGAAAAATAGAATATCATTAGAAAAAATAAATTAAGGATATTAAATTTAAAATGGTCTATATATATACCTATAAAAGTAGGTATATTCATAACATAACAAATGTCTCAAGAAAATCAAATGGAGACAAAAATCCCATACCGCTTTGGAAACATATTAACTAAAACTCAATGAAAGAAATATTCTAAAATGGATATTTAAACCCCAATTATTCTAAGTATAATAATAAGTAAATAAAATAATCATTATTTTATACTCCATGTAAAATAAATTGGTGGTAAATATGGAATGTGTCTCATATAAGTAAAAAATTGTGGTGGGAATCCATTACTCCTTTAGTAATTTTAAGACCCAATAAATTAGAACATAAAATGAAACATTAAATATAATTAAAATAACTACATTCATAATATAAAATGTAGTATGGGTGGAATATACACCAAAAAAATAAATTGAGTGGGGAATATGGACCATGTCTTCCAGAATGGAAAGAGAGACTAGAATTCCATTACCTTAAGTCTCAACTAAATTCTTACACATTTGAACCTCCTATATAAAAAATATAATATTATTATACATATAATTAAAAAAAATAATTATATATATTAGACCATATATTATATACTTATGATCATTTATTACCTGTTTATTACAAATTCCTTATCAAAATCTTATTTCGGGTAATAACTGCTTTGTTATCTGTATATGTTTTTTCCTCCTATTTTTTGTCCTCCTACATTGATCAAGGATTAAAAAAATATAGAATAATAATCATTAAATAATTTTCATAATTATGAATCAATTATAATTTTAATTCCTATCATGAAATAAAGTTTTCATAAATTAAGTATGTTATATTAATGGAGACAGTGGGTCATATGGACCAATGCGTAACGTTTCCATTTATTCAACATTCATTATGGAAAGAAGGTAAGTATTATTTTATATTTACATAATAATAAAAATATCATATTATTTATATATATATATTATTATACATATAATACATGTGTTGTATTTATGAAAATATATTGTCACATAACTTCATTAACGTGGTAGTCCACACATACATGAACAACATTATCATCATTTAATGAGTGAAGTTGTAAGATATAAAATGTCCTATTATATTTTTAGAACCATAAATATGTCATAAACATCATTATTATGTCATCTATAACACATATATTCGTTAAATTTATCATTATTATCTTCTATTTAATGTGTTCGTGAAAATGAATCGCATCTCTTTGTTAGGCGGTAGTCCACTGTACACACGAGCGACGTTATAGTCCCCCTAAGGGATTTCAAGAAAAAAATGTATATATGTGATATAATTACTAAACAGGTATAATTATTTTATAAATATAATTTATATAATTTATATTCATCGTTATACCCAATAGTTAGAGGTGGTAACAGAAAAATGAATAACATTAGTTCATGAGGCAGTACTCTTCCACACATGAGCCTCGGTCCAGTTGGTGAGGTCTCAACAATTGC
Organism: Viscum album; assembly: GCA_963277665.1. Classification (NCBI taxonomy): domain Eukaryota; kingdom Viridiplantae; phylum Streptophyta; class Magnoliopsida; order Santalales; family Viscaceae; genus Viscum; species Viscum album. The sequence goes on along the minus strand of OY728143.1, from coordinate 180,340,964 downwards.
ATCCAAGAGGCCCAAGATAAAATCCTCGTGGAGACATGTTTTTGGGTCTTTTTAGCAGTACATTAATTGAAACTATATCAGTTATTGTAGCAAGTATTGTTCAGTACTATAGCAGCTGGAACTATTCATCCAGCAGGGCCTTTAGGTGACCAGTTTGGTCGTCGGGTCCGGCAAGGCATTTAGGCCACCCAATTCTGTTAGCCATGTTGCTTCTCAAGGCCTTTAGGCCCTATCAAAGCCATCAGACCACCCCAATGCCTTTAGGCAACATGAAATTTGAAGATATACCAGTCAAATTATAAGGGAAAAATCTCTTGATGAGGATTCAGAGGAGGCGTATTCACTAGTGAAATGCTAATCGAAATTGAAATATTAATGGGTTATGGTATTTTTATCAATACTATGCGTGTTTATCTCTACACAAGATAGCTAACTGACCATACTTGTGGAGGTGGAGTGCAGATATCATGAAATTTTCTTGGGAGCAGCAGTTCAAAGTTCTTTTTTCTTAGTGATTTTTCTTAAGACCTAAGGGTCATATAATTTTCTATTAAGAATTCAGGCCTTTTAAGGGTTCCAAATCACCCCTTGAAAGGTGGATTATCAAAAAATAATAAAAAATTAAATCCTTTGGGCTATTCAGGCAGGCAGTAGTGTGTCTCACATAGAAATGATGATTTGATTACCCATTTTATGAACGTTTAGATGGTTGTAGGTTATGGATAGAATGTAAAAACGTATCATTATATTGAATATACATAGTTAGTTATTTTATATGGGTTTAATAATAATTTAAAGATGTGGATGGGAAAATAAAATAAAAACTCTTATTGAAAATATTGCCTCTTCTTCCGGTAACATTGTTAGATTTTCACCAAAATCCTTCCAAGGATTGATTTTATCTCAAATTAAGTCTCCATTGATAAGATTATAGAAATTTTTAAGTGCTTTTTGTATGTATTTGTGGAAGAAAATGGTTTTATGCTTTGAATTTTAAAGGAGGGGATTTTTCATTTTATATGTGAGGTGTGTCGCACACACTTAATGTTTTAAATATAAAATGGTATGATAGTGTTTTTATGATTCCAAAGAGCTCATAAATAGATTATTATCCGAAATAAGTCATTATATTATTAAAATAAACTATAAAATAGATTTTGGATAGGTTTTTGTGGGATTTTAACTCTTATAGTTTTATTTCAACCCATGGTAAACACATTTTTACCTCAACCAAATAATTAATTTTCACTATTTTCGCAATTCATTATGGTCAAGAATTATGTAGAAGTTTTTAAAATTATAAATTCTTTTGATTAAATTTATGGAATCGATTTTTAAAAATTCCAGTCACATGATTTTAAATTTTTTATTTAAAATTAATCTGAAGGAAGTGATGATAAACCAGGTTTTCAAAGAGAAAATGTTCAAAACGTTATACTGTTTTCATATATAAATTCATGATGAAACTGATTAAAATTAAAAAAATGATTAATATAAATATAATGGAACTATTTTTAATCTCAAACCAATTTAAAATATAATTTATCTTTAAAAATAATTTAAACAAAAAGGATGTTTGAAATTAAATTTTGGTATTTTTCACTATTCATCATTATATTATTCTGTTTAAAAAATTCTCATAAACTCATACCAAGATCAGTTTGATAAGATTATTTTAAAAACTGACTTTATTTTTTAAAATAAATTTTCTAAATTATTCAAAATTATTTTTAAGTAGTTAAAATTTGGAAACTTATTTCCACTTGATCAAGCTTAAAATCTGCCAAATACTTTCTTATATCCATTTTTATTAGTTTTTAAGAATAAATACATCCTACATATTAAAATATGGAAACTTATTTCTATGTGGTTTGATTATATAATTTATATTATTTTGAAAAAGGGATAAATAAAAATATTTTTCTATTTTTACATTATTCACTCTTAAATATTTTCATGGGGATAAAAATAATTTATAAATTGATCTAACTGATTTTTTATCAATAAATTAATTGTTTTATATGTTAATTTATTTCTATTTCTTCTATGTAATTACCTTAAAATATTATATACGATTGATATAGTGGTCATGAAAGTAGTATAAACTTCAAGGTAAATTATTTTATAAATTATAAAATTACCATTTTTTTGTATAAATTGTGATACTAAAAAAATAAATATATAATTATAAAGTATAAATATTATTTAATGTTGTTATATTATAATTTCATAGTTTTATTTATTTATTCGATTTTAATTTAGATTAATTGTTGTAAAATGAATTTAAAGACATTTTATGTTAAAAAATATTTCATTAAATGATTTAAAAATCAAAAACAAAATCTTGAAATATGATAGGAGGATGGATATATGGTCTATAATTTCATCCATGTACCATTTTTATCCAATTTTTACCGTATTTTTAAATTTATCATACTTAAATTCTAAAAAAATGTGTAACTAAAGTTAAGGTTAAAACGGTTAAAGAAGGGGTTAAATCAAAAAATATGTTTTATAATGATAACAAAACAAATGTATTTTTTTAGTGATATTTTTACCTTAAAATCGTTTTTTTGAATTAATATTCATTTTATCCATTTTTCTTAGAAAATACATTAATTATATCTTTTATCTAATTCTATATTAGTCATCAATTAACATATAAAATTGAACCTCTTATCCTCCCTTATTCACATATTTTAACCATTACCGATCAATCAAGAACAACTAGAATACATTTTTATCTTCTTTACATTATTCATGTATCCCCATTTATTATATTAATCCCAATATTTCGTGACCTAATTTTCAAGATAAAGGAGATCTCTTAAATAATAGGTATACATATTAACCTGGATAGTTCTATTTTATTTCTTCATCCAAATTATATAAACCTTTTCTATCAAAAATAACATGATGAATAAAATATGATATATATTTTTTTATAAATATTTAACAACAAATTTTCATATCCTTTCTATAAAATGGAAAATGAAAATATAAATCATTTGTTTATGTGCACTACCACCTCTAAAAAGTGACGTGATTCATCTTTTATCAAAACCTGGAATGGAAATTTATAATGATGTATTAAGTAAATATATATGATATTTTAGAAGTAATATTGACTATGTAATGATAAAATATTTTCTAATTTATAATCATTTGTTTCATTGAAAAATGGATGATGTGTTCATGCGTACATACAGACTGCCGTCTCCATGAATGGTGTAATACATTTATCTATCTCTACACTTAATGGTTGGTTATAAATATTCTTATAATGAACATATATGAAATTTTTATAATGATTAACATTTTTTAGGTTATGTAACCATGATCAAGGTGTGAGGACTATAACTTCCAAATTGAATAATAAACAAAATATTTACCACCAAAGAAGGTGATTATAGTAAAAATTATTAATAAATGGGTTATAATATATAATTATTAAAAATAAATTATAATATCACTATTTATATAGTTTTTTATAATTATAATAAATCAAAATGTATTATACATGATGGTATAGTTATTATGAATCATGTAGAAAATAAATTATGGGGTATTTATTTCAATGTTGATTCATTGTTCCATGATCTATGTTATAAACCTATTTACATTTATGATGTGTATATACATCCCCATTAAAGTATTGTGTTATATATAATTAATAATTAATTGAACACTATGTTACACATTCAAATTATTTCATCTAAGTGATTTTTCTTCAAAAGTTTCCAAAGTGGTAAGGGTTATCATCTCAAATCATATTCTTTGGGAAATATGTTATGATATACACCTATCATATCTTATGATTTAAATATATTTACATTACTATATGTTATATAATTATTGTTATTGTGTTCCTGGAATTTCAACTCTTAATTGAAGTTATTTATTTCATGGGATTTTTGTCTCAGAAGTTTCAAAAACAGTAAGGTTTTAATGTTACAATCTCGTTGTATACTAAGATTTTTTACGATTAAATTTTTTTATAAATAAATTATATGAAATTTCTCTCACATATATCATTTTTACTTATAGTATGGTTATTTATAGATATTATAATTTTTTATTTAATTTTTCCTTCTATACAAGAATGTTTTTATGGAAAACCTCTTATATTTCTCTATTTAGTCAGAAATATTTTCCTTAAATGTCTATATTTTCAATGAAATATTTTCGAACAATTTCATTGTATTATCCAATGATTAATTAAATTAATTTTTACCCATGTTTAATTGTCTATAAAAATTTATATAATGATTCTTCATGTCATTTTCTAAATAAGGTAATTTTTTTCAAAGTCTTAAACATGATACTTATTTAAAATATACTATACAAAAAGAATTTCCCATAATCATAAATACTATTTGATTTCAATACTAATTTACATGTTTCCATGGCTATTTTAAAATAATATGTATCTCCAAATATTCTTGAAAATTTTATGATTTATATAAGTGATTTCAAAATGAAAAGTTTATTTTCCTCAAGAATTATTCCAGTGAACTTTTAAATTCATTTTTTATCTATGATAACTTATTTTGATGTTATTTATGATTAACTATGAATATTATCATATGATACCATGGTTATTCTTTCTCTTGGTGGTTTATAATTACGATTATAAAATATTAATGAAACTAATTTTCATTTCAACTGGGTAAGATATGATAAAAGGATAAATTTATTCAAGATCAAATGGAAAAATTTGAATGGATTATGACTGTGTGACGAGTTGGTCCATTATATCCTTCCAATTCACTGGGTAAATATTAATGTTTTATTTTATCAAAAGGTACACGGGAGGTTTTTTCAAAGGTGAAATTGGGTACATTAGTGGTTATCCCAAGCCTATCATGTGATTAATATCTTGGTGGGTAACCTTTAATTATAATTTATATGATTATGAATATTCCACATTTATTACCGCAATAATAATGGCATGATCTTAATATTATTATATAATATCATGGATCAGGATCCAAGGTTCTCTTGTGATTAAAATTTTATGAACTACTATACCTTTATTCCAAAATTATGAACTTAAAATTGTTGGGTATGATTTTTTAATGTTAAGATCATGTTCACCAACCATTATTCTCAAGATAGGTTCACATATGATCATTAACTCATATACCCATTACTTAACCTCACTAATCTTTTAATCTCAACCTTTATTATGTTTCCTTTCCCCGTGAATGGTATAAAGGTAGTAAGTATGATATGATTAATAAGGGCTCTAACCATGAATAATATAGTTTGATATTAGTGTATATTTTATATACCAATTGTTTATGTATCCATAATTCTAAAAAACCAAACCATTATAGATCTTCCATGTATCATAATGATATATAGTGAATATTAATGTAATATGATGAATTATTTATATATGAGATATTTGGGTCACCTCAAATAGAGTCGGTATTCACATAGTGTACCCAATATAAACTTTATGTGATTCTCATGTTCATCTCTAGTTCGAGATTACAACAAGATATATGGAAAAAATATCTTGAAAGTATATTTATGTGCCTATGAAATATGTGATCCATTAAGTCCATCAAACATGTAGATGTATTCATAATACATAAGGGTGTAAAAATTTATTCATATTGGTTGTACTGACATCAATAATATACCTTTTGGATATCCACTTTCCTAACTCATAGTTGAAGATATCCCAATCCTAGATCAATTTTAGAGAACCATTTACCCCCACTAAATTGATTCAGCAGATCAAATATTCAAGGATGATGATATCTATTTTTTATTGTAACTTCATTCATCTTATGATAGTCGACACATAATTGAAAAAACACATATGGATTATCTACGAATAGAACCATAGAATCACATAGTGAAGTAATTAGTCTAATGAATAACTCATTTTCTAATTTATCTAGTCATATCTTTAATACATGTAATTTCATTACAATTATTGAAAATAGAATATAAGTATTTTTATTATTTATTTATTGATGGTTTTTACCACATCAAATTAGTTTCATGGTGTTTTAAAAACCTCTATTAATATTAAATCATTAAATATTTTATCATGGTTAGTTGCATTTATAGTGTTTTTTGTTATCACCAATAAACATAGTTTTTATAGATGGTTAGATTAAATTATCAACCATTTCTTATTGTAAAATTTAGTGATGGTTTTTTAAATTTTCAGGAATTTTTATATAGAATAATTATTTTATATCATTTTTTAATTATGATGGTTTTCTATATTGGTTATTAAAACCACCACTAATTATAGAAATTTACACTATTCTTGGGTTGTTTTAATCTCCCCAATTATATTCATAACATTTAGACCTACCACAAGGTATGCTTTTTTAAAAACTTTTAAATAAATTACTATTTGATCTACCAAAAACCATTATAAAAACAATATACATAAAAGGTAGATAATTAAAAAAATATAAAAATAGTAACTTCAATATATCAATAAACACTCCATTAAATAAAATAAAACATTAAATTACATAATATTATAAAAATGTCTTACTTAACAATATAACAGAACAATAATGTGTTGTGACGATCATACTACGATGTATTACACTCACCCTCCATTACTCATTCATGTTTCATCCCATCACCAACTTCAACACTACGTGCCTCAGGGGTCTGCATTAAATGTAGTTAACCACACATCAATATTTATTATATTCAATTAATAATAAATTTAATACAATTAAAATGATATATGATTTGATCAATAATTATTTTAATTAAATCTATAATAATGAAATGAATAATTGGTACCCATATGCATGACTAGAATTATCTAAACACATGGTATCCTTAGATGAGTTAGGAGATACCAGACATGCTATGTTATGGAAACCAATATTATCATAACATAGGATATACCTAGTTAATTTCGAAATCCTCTACCTTTGATACATATATTATTTCTGTAAACATCTATAATTAATTAAAAATTATTTCATCTATTAGGGTTAGATATTGATTATCCTCAAACACTAAGTCAAATATTCTACATCAGTTTTACATTATGGTAACCATCTCACCCACTAATTCTTACCGAGGTGATAATAAGATTAATGACCAAACTCTATTCACAAACATGAATTTCACAAACTCAAACTGGAATCTAGTTTTAATTAATTAATTTATAAGTAAAATGATGAAAATTCCTTCAATTGTCTTAGTACGAAATAGACTCCACTCTATAAAAATATTATTCATTATAATGATTTTCTCATACATGGTTGAAAGTATAAACATCATATTAGTGATTTCTTTCAAAATTTTAAATTTTTTCATTAACTTATTCCAATTTCAAAAACTCAAAGAAGATTCCTATATAGAAGTTTTGGAATAAATTAAAAACCATATAATATTATCAATATTCATCACACTTATAATAATAGAAATTGTGTTTTGGATGAATTATTATCTTTCAAACCAAAAACTCGTGTACCACTTTTTTTGATCATGATATTAATTTATACTCTATAATTTAAGTAATTATATCATGTTTAGAATGGGTATTATTGAAATAATTGAAGACAAATATTTAGGAGAGATACTAAATATATATTTAAACTCGTTTCTCTTAAAAATAATATGAATAAAAATATAAATAATAAAATGAAATTTTTAAGGTGAAATTTAAGAAATTTACTAATCATTATATGTCATTTCTAACTACACAAATTCATCTTTAGAAGGTATTCCCACTTATAAAATAGTATTAGGATAAGATGAAATATTATAAAAAATCTGTGCAATGTATGTAATAAATTGTACATTTTTTTAAAAGGGTAATGAGAACCTGATAACATAGTGTGTGTAATAACACTAAACATCTTCCAACATAACATACAAACAAAATAATATTCCCTGATTTTATTAATATATTTAAATATTCCATGAATTTATTAGTATAAAAAAACATTACATGCATTTATTAAAATAAAAAACATATAAATTCTATTCTTGGTTGATCATGTTTTTTCAGTTTCAATTATTTAAATTATATATTCCTCTTTTGTTTTTTTGCCTATAATAACACTCCCTCAAGAAAATAAAATTTTCAATATAATTATGTAGATACAATAATTTCTATTTTTGTTGATGGGGTTCTCCATCACTAAGTACATCTATTCATCACCCATATCATACATGTATCTCAATTTCTTTGGGAAAACAAAACTCCACTCATCATCCACTATAAAATCAATATAATATACCAAATTTTCTTGAGAATTTCTAATGTATTTATCATAATCATCTTTTTCACCATTATTGATCCACTAAGAGAGATTTACATAAAGGATTATAATCAATCCTTCTTTATACCCATTTTAATATTGACATAGTTACAATTAAATAAAATAACTATAAATTTCCCATGATAATTTAACTCGATGATATTAACCAACTTTCCGTAGTATCCATGATATGGAACAATGAACATAATATAGTTTCCTATTTTTTGACCTTCATCAGGATCAATAAAATGAATCATTAAATGAATAGTATTTTAAGAATTTAATATCCTATCATGATTTAATGGAAGTTGAGATAAAAACATAAAATATTCCTATATTTCAGCATTATTGTAAACATTTATTTCCAATAAAAGTTTATAATAACACTTCTAAAATAATTTATATTTTTTCAACCTATTAAAAATACATATTATATTTAGTACTTACAAAACATAAAAACCATTCAACAATATCTTTGGCAACAACTTTTTTTTTCTCTATCACATTCAGAGTTTAGTTCATAAGGAATATTTTCACTTGTGTCCTTAAGTCATTGACATAGTGATCAATAATATTAGTATTTATAAACTGACATATGGATATATATATATATATCTCTCTCTCTCTCTCTTATTTTATTAACATCATACTCATCAATGAAAAAGATGATATTTTTTCATCTTATCAACATAATGTTGGAAACTTTGAGGAAAAATTATTACCTTATAATTAACTAGGAATATAATCAACCTATACCACTTGATTGAATCTTGTCTATATAAAAACAATTCCTTCAATACATGGTTAAACAATATTTTTCATGGTAGCCTTCCATTATTGAACCTTCTAGATGAGCATTATCTTTTATATAGTTCTGAAAGTAACTTAGATACGTAATTAAAAATATATGAAATTAATAAATAGATATTTTAAATTTTAATTAATAAAATTATAATTATGTATAGAAAATAGGATTAAAATAAAATACCTCGCTATGGGATATATCCAATGATGATGTACGGGGCCTCTAGTTTTTGATTAATTAAAAAAATGAACAATAATATAAATCATCACATTGAAAATGATAGGGTAAATAACATCTTCAAAGGAAATATATTCATATAATTTTTTCCTATATTTTAACCAATTCATTGGGGTTTTTTTCTTCTCATGAAGATATCTAAAAGATGAATAAAATCCTATTAGAATGGTGGTAATTTTTTCAAGTAAAAACCTATTTATTTTTACAGGTATTAACTACTCCATCAGTACATGTGAATTATAAATTTTCAATCCATGTATATTGCGGTAATTCAAATAATAAAATATAAAAATATTACTATAATATCAGTCAATAACTTTCATATTTTTTAATCATATAAGGAAAACATCTTTCTAATTATTTTTCATTTCAAAAAATTTATGTTGGATACTTACCATTATCATTTGAGATATATCATATTTTTTATTGATTTATTACAAGTATTTACAATAATTAAAATAATCATTTGATTTTACATTCTCATTAATAAATGTAAACAACACATTATAACACAAATTCTTCCAAATTATTATAACATCAAGAGTATGATGTATCAAATAAAATTCCCAATATGGATGTTCGGAAAATATACTCTTTTTATTCTGTAATTGCGCAACAATTTTAACTGATGGTGTTCTAACTCCTTTTCCACTTTCATTCATTAAAGAATATTTTCCAAACATTTTACCAATACTTGATAATTATTCCAATATATATGATCTTCCTAATAATTATGGTGTAAGACACAAAATAATTTTTCTATTAAAATGTGACTTTTTAAACTAAAATCTATCATATGTATCATGTATGAGATAATGACACATGAAACACCACTTTCGTCTATAAGGTATCCATTTAGACTCCAAATTAATTTTAAAAACTAAACAACACAAATAATTATATATGTTCCAACATTAAAAATTTACGTGTTTGGGAAAGTCACTAATGGTCTACCTAAGAACAACATAAATTTTGAATATTTTTTAAGTAGATCCATCATATGTTTCTAACCCATTATTCCATATCTCTTATAATTCTTGAATAAGAGCGTATAGGTAAAAATGAATGTCATTTCTAGGAATTTTACTTCTAGAAACAATCATTGATATAATTAATTAAGTATGGTGTCTACACATTAAAAGAGGTATAATGTAGGGGATCAAAACAACATGCCATATGTTGTAACTAAAAAAAATTACCAAAAGGAATGATTCTAGAAAATTCCTATCCCAAATGAACATTTCTAGGATCAAAATAGAAATGTGGATGTAATAAATAAAAGGTATTCCATTCTTTTGAATCTCTTGGATATCACATAAACTCATAATTAATATTATTAAAATAATGCCACTCTATATGATCAGCAGTTTTAGATGTCATAAATGATATTTGAAACCATATTTTTAATGGAATATAACATTAAACCATAATACCATTTCCATAATCAGTTTCCTTTTTATATAATGTCGATTTAAAATGACATCATTATTTTTAATCTTCCATCTAAAGTAATATCATATTTTTACTTTATCTCTATTAGAAACTTATTTTGAATAAACCATAAAATAATTGGGAAATCCATGTATCTTTATATAATATATTCAACTATTTTTAATAATCTTTTTCATCTCATGAAATGATACATAGAGTTTATCTTCAAAATATTTATCACATAGAAATTACAATATCAAGGACATTAATTTATTTATAATTCCACAAAAACATTTTATTTTCTGTAACTTCAGATGAAAATAAAAGCATAAATACTCGATACATCATTAATTAAATTACATGTTTCCATAAATAACTAATTTATAAAACTCAGTCTTTTTGGGTTGAGATTTTCCTTATATTATTTTCTTTCTTATCATCCATTAATAAGTTATCATCCTGATCTGGTTGTCTTAATGTTCTGAAAACATGATCAATATCTATAACATCAATAACTAAATTAATATAGGTGTTAAATTATTCATGGAATTTACCTACTATTCTAAAAGAATCATTTATCTGTATTGGAATTTCACTATGCACTATATGGTCATTCACTTTTTCATTTTTAATATATACAAAAAAGCTTGAATTTTCTATAACATTCTATTCTTCATGGAAAATCCCACACACATAAGGAGGAGGAAATTATTTCACTATCAAGTGATCAAATATATTATATCCATTCAGTCATTATCTCAATTTTCAGCTAGTTCATGGACATTCTATTCTCCCAACCAGGGATTGATTTTCAAATGTAAAATCCCAAAATAATTCCCAACGCATAACATACTTAGTTGTGTTACAAGGTAAATGAATCCAACTTTTATCCATATATTATTGAATTCCTTCACTATCAAGTATAAAATAAAATTATATTAAAGCATATAAAAATAAAATTTATTTAATTCCAAAAGGGAATAATTGATCTCAGACTACCCCTCAAATGAAAATAATTTAGAAATATACTAAATTAAAATCACTTAAAAGGAATTAGAACACGTAAATTATTTAACATAACTCTATTATAAAATTATTCCCAAAAATAGATCATAAAATAAAATACATGTGATTAGGGTGACATAAAACTGAGAAAGAACACTCAAAATCACGATGAGATTCCAGTGTAATAGAGGCATGTATATAATTAGATAGGGGGTCTAGTGTCGATGATAATAGGGTAGCTAGTTTGGAATCAAGTGACATTAAGGGGGAGGCCAAGATGGGGTACGACATTGAACATCGCTAAGGGGAAGGATTATATGGGTCCAACATTAGGAAATGTGAAGAGGGTCTGAGGTAGGTCTTGCAACTTCATAAAATCTTCATTTAATGATGTAGGGGAGCCAAGTCCGATAGATGGTGTTGAGCAGTTGTGAGGGAGGATTCGTGGGAGTAGAGGGAGGGAAGAACAAAAATGTTTTTAATAATTATAGAAGCATTTTTTTTGATGTCATGAAGATATGGTTACACAATGATTTATGAGATTTATTTATCATCTATTAAATAAACAAAATTATCTTGTATATATTATTATAGAATGATCATAACTAATACATATGTTATATCTAGATTTCCAATCAGATTTTTACATTAATATAGTATATATTCATATAAATGGAAACATGGTTTCCAATTATCTTAGCTAGAGATCCTATTAATAGTTGATGAAAAAGGCATTGAAGTAGTTGACCTAATTATAGTCGTCCTTCATGGATGAGGATGGTGATGCTTTCCTTCAATTGATGGTTTTTACCCTTATGATTCATTAGTTCGTATGGGAGTCTCAATGTGAATATTTTTATTATGAATCCTTTCAAATCTATATATCTAATCTATGTGCACCAAAAGAATTTTCTGAAGGTGGGAATCATAACAACCTTTTTAAGCATGGATGGTGGTAATAGTCACACTGCGATATGAGGTAGTGAGTTAGTTTTAAACATACCACATTGTAATATATCTAGGAGTGAAAAAGATGTACTATGAATTCATTCATTAGTTCTTATGGTTTATGATAAAAGGGTGTGTATCTGATTTTATCTCTTGATACCTCACAACCCAGGGTGTGAGGGCTCAGTATCATCTTTTTTTGAGTTCGGATCAACCCCCTCTGGTGATGAAGTGGAAGTGGGATAGAATCTTCATAGACATCACAAAAATCAATGCATTATTAGCTAGAGGTAACGATACAATATAGGTTATTATTGATCGACCTAACAATTTGGAATTGTACTTATCCTTATAAGAGAACAATATAGTAAATACCTTAGGATACTTGTACATATTAGAGATAATCCTGCATCCTACCGTTCCATTAATGATATTGTAAGACCATGATTCTCACTTCAAATTATGATTATGGAGAGTATTATAGATTCATTTTGGGACTGACTTATGGTCATAGAGTTCCTCCCTAAGATAGATGGATAGATAGATCAGAGAATTCAGGTTATGAATGATATTTTTTAGGGTTTCTTTATAGAATTTGGATACAACTTTAACGATCATATACCTTTTGTGGTGTTTGTGGATAACTACACTTTTAAATCCCCTATCGGTTTGGCACCATTTAAGCCATTTATGAGAGACCATTCATGCCACCATTATGCTGGACTAGTCCATGGGATTCAATACTCGTAATGCTATAGTTACTAATATTGAAAAAGGAGAAGGTACATATCATCTAGGAGTAGATTTATACAAACTAAAGTTGTCATAATTCTTATGGGGACCGAAAATGGGGTTCTTTGGAGTTCAATGAGGGACACCATGTTTTCTTAATCATTTAACCTATGTGGATATTTCAAATATTTTTCCTAGGAAGCAGGATATCTCTGATATTCATTGGCCCTCCATTGACATTATGTATGGTTTTTAATGGAGTGTACCACTTATCACTACAAATGCAGTTACACTCGGTGCATGATGACTTCAATGTTTTGTAGTTGATGATGTATGTTCATGATCTACTGCACGTTATCGACTAGGTAGGACTACACATCAATCATGGATGTACACTAATAGAATACTCATTATAGCTAAAGGATTTTAATGAGAAGATACTTTATGGGTGAGTGATTTATTGGTGTTTATTTGTTGGAAACATGGGAACCTCCTAGAGAGACCATGAGAGTGGTAGAACCGAATGAGACATCTGTATCCTCACATGTTGGTGTAGTGTTTAATTTTAGGATGAAATACCTAAGGTTTAAAGAATTTAATGGCACTATAGTTTATAATTAACAATTTGTAATATTTTATGAAATATTTTTACTGTTAGTTGTGAATTCATCATAGTATTATGGGGGCCATAGCAACTCATTATTAATATATTAAAAAATATTAAATATAATATATCACATGTTCTTGGTCTCTTATAAATAATGGAATATCTCTCAAATAGTGATTCCGATGGAAAAACTGAGACAACCATTAAATATGTCTTTTGGGTTTTACCAAAGGTGTGACACAATACCAATATGTATCGGGTGTTTTTTTGGAGTAGTCACTAGCGGAATAATATATGAATACTTTTATTAAATAAAATATTTTCTATTAATTAATTGTGAACTAAACATATTCTATTGAATCATTGATATGGAAATAACCTATTGTTAGTCATATAAACAAATATATAAGAGAGGAACATGGATGAGAGATTTGGTTGATGATAATGGTATCATGGATCAATGATCGATTTGATAAGGAATTGGTGCATCAAGTGATTACTTGGAACTCGAAAACGAAAATGGAATAGAAATCCTTATATATCTATGATCAATCAAAATTAATTGTATGTTTTTTTGGATTAATACAGGTTTTCATTCCTTTATGTCAATGGTTAGTTAAATCATTTGGAAAAATAATTTTCAGACCAATTTTTTATCTACGTTTGACGGTTTTTCTCCCTACAATAAGGAATCGATTAATGATTTGTCGATTCTTGATTGTTCTTCTATGTTTCCCATTTTCTCCATTAACATATTTAGGAAATCCCAAATATGTTCCAAGCATCATTTCCTCACATTGGTTTTTTGTTCTTTTCTCCTCTCATTCTTTTATCGTTCATCCTAGATGTTATTTTTTCCTTGATGGTTTGACTATTCTCAAAATATCAATCATTTCATAATTAATATTTGGAACAACAGATCATTATATGAGTTTGGATTTGGGATCAAAGGAGTGGTAGAGGTTTGATGATGATGATTAAGGAATATTGGTCCCGGATTGAGGGATTTCATCCCAGAGGTTGGTGTTTTGGTGGTATGATGTGATAGTAGATTATTTTTTAGCATATGGGGTGCTAGAATTTGGCCATCAGTGGTGGATCACGATTGATCAACCCTATATCTAAGTTTTATGATCGTTATTTTCATTTTCAGTGGAGGTTGATGTTACACAGTAAGATATGTGTAATGAAAATGGGATTCTGAAAATTCCAGATATACACTATGTGTAGTTTGGAAGAAAACAAGACCAATACACCCCCATTCCAAGGTGGATAGGGTTACATGAAGAGATAAATATCATACATAGTTTATCCTATCCAAAAAACATGTGAACAAAAAATGGAGACTCCAAAAATTCACCTTCAAAAAGCTAATGTACATGGTTAAAGCTAGAGTTCATGACCTTGGTAATTGTAAAAGGACATAGTCATGGTCTTGTCCAGACTGAGTAGGACACTCCTTGATTTACATATACATGAAATGTAAACCCTTTCTGGGTAGGTTTTAATCATGTTCCTCATAGCATGTTTATGATTCAGTTGGGT
The DNA here is from genome assembly GCA_963277665.1 of Viscum album. NCBI lineage: Eukaryota > Viridiplantae > Streptophyta > Magnoliopsida > Santalales > Viscaceae > Viscum > Viscum album. The sequence continues at coordinate 180,325,390 of OY728143.1, read as the reverse complement.
AATTTCCCTTGTTATATACTTATGAGGGTGAATTGGGGAATCATAACCTTAGAATAAGATGATATACCCCCTCTATGAGGTAGTTCAAGATATAGTTAGGTATCACTTTGTCTGGAACAGAGTGAAATCCACCATCATTATTCCCCAGGTTGGGTCAAGTATCAAATTATCAACTATCAAGGCATTTGATCCCCATTCTAGTGTATTTTTTAGAAAGGGTTATCAATCCTTTACTAAGATTAGGTGTGATCCCTTACCTATATATCAGTATCTTTAGAGATCCAATATATATCATGTTAGCGAAAGGATAGTGAACATTACCTCTTAGATGAGAGCCTTCAGTGTTAGCAAGGAGCAACATATCTCTAAATAACTTTAACATAGAACCTAAAGTGAAAGGAAAGGCTGTAAATGATGATGTGACCTTACATTGAGACTTATTGTATATCGTTGATCGTATATGGGTTTTTATAATCCATTATTTTCATATGAATCTATTTGATTATTTTATTTGATGATTTCAAGGTATCATACTGGGTATTATTATATGCACCCCTGTATGATCTCTCCCTATATGTGTAATATATAATTCAGATTAAATTTCATTCAATTGAGTCTAAGGATGACTAGGATTAATAGGATCTCAGTTTTTGATGGACCATTGATAGTTCCAAAAGATTCTTATTGACAACAGTTCCTTTTTTCCTAGAAAGTTGAACACCTCTACAAATTATATCGACTTGTATTTGTCCATTTCTCATTACCATACTCATGTCATACTCTGATGTGTAATTATTTGTATACTTACAAATTTTTTGTCAGTTGTATATTTTCTTTTGGAGTTACATTTGTGTTTTGAGATCTGTGTGTGTACTTTTGTGCAATTTATTTAACGTAAGCTCATTGACTTTTTTTAATATTCCTGCTTAGTGATGGTCATTAGGTCTTAGCATATTGGACTTGGACTTGGGGTATGAAAGTTATATTTCCACCAGGCAAGGGGGACTTGGTGGAAAAAAATAATCCTCAGGTAATTTTTAATGCACCTAATAAAGGAATAGTGTACGTTTTTTTCATTTTTTCAAAAAATGAATCATCATTTATCTTCCTTGACTTTTTTGACTAATGATATTTCTTTTCTATGTTTTGATCATATAACGAATGTTTTGAACTAAAAATTTCCTTTTAAATTGAAAACATTAACTTCCAGTCAAACAAACCACACCACATGATAAAATGAATTATAATATATTTCTACATGTCATAAATAATGTCATGATTATAGTAATAGAGTTAAAGTATATTCAAAAATCATTTTCTTTCTTTTTACCATGGGGTGTTTGTTTTGAAATTCAATAGTAGTTTAATTGAAAAAAATATAATTTATGTCATTCCAAAAACACTATGGACTAAAAATATATATGATTCACTCCTATATTTTATAAACTAGTTGTTGATCATTTTAATAAAGTATAATGACCATGTGAGAATCATTTCATTGAATTGATCATGGGGTTCGCTCATACGGGTGAAAAAAAAAATATTAAAATTAATAAGTTATAATGAAATAAATATTTAATAATTATCTGAATGTTTTTACATAATATAACCTTAATTATTCATCTATAAAATTATATGATACATACTATATCAATTATTTGTCACAAGGACTGTGAAATCATAACATGACCCATTGTCTTATGAAGAACCAAACTTTCATTTACATTAGTTGAGTTCTAGAGTGATTCAGTCTTATCATACATTTATATTACATATTTTTCAATGGATATTCAATATATTACAAAATACACACTTGAGGACCATAAAAGATTAGTGTCTTCGGAGACAAGGTACGTAATCCTCTAGTTTTTTGAATAATCTTAAACATCTCACATAAAGATATTTCACTTCAGTAAACTTTACATACATGACCTATTTAAAACCATTCTTTATAACATGGAGGAAGGAAACAATAGAATTATTGATCACATAGGATTTTTAACAGTAAAAAAGAGAGATACATAAGTATATTATAAATGTAAGGGTATGAGAACATGATCATAACATTTTAAAATCATACCCTTCATATCAATGATCATAATATCGATTCATATCATAGGTATTGGATTTTAATTAGGCATTAATCATAATTTAATCAATTATAATTATCTATGAGAGCATAAAATTTTTATAATACATCAATTTTTGGAATATAAATAACAATTGAAATTTATTTCAATAAGAGTAATGTATCATAGCCAAGTATATCGTAGTGGAATGGGTTCACCATCTAGACCATCATAATGATCATGTTTCCCTCCTACAATCATCTTAATGGAAAAATTCTTTATTATTCGATTTTACTCCTTATGTCACCCCATTCTATCTCATTAAATGTAAACATTTACTCAATAAATTAGTGATAGATATAGGTTCCACCGATAAAATAATGAAAATCATACATATGTGTGATATAAGATCATAAAACATCCATCATATAATAACCCATGAAATAAAATGTGATTCATAAACTTTTTATTAAGTCATACCCTATGAAAAAATGACAAGTTTCATAATAATTTCATCATAGCATAACCTGTGGAAAATGGAGTGTCTTTCATAAGAATTTTGTCTTGTAATAAACTATTGAATGGGAAAGGGTTTTAGAAACATCATGTCATCCTAAACATAACTCATTCATAGAGATAATATGAATTATACCCATATTTCATATCCTTATCAAATCATTAGTTAAATCAAAAGATGTTGTTTCTGATACAGAATTATTTTGAAAGATAAATCACATTAAAGGTTTATTGGGGAAGTTATATTTTATATGAATTTTACTTTTTTAAAATAAAAAATCATAAATCATTTTGGAAATCTTTCATAATAAAACAAACATGAAAATATAGAAAATAATTTTTAAAATTCATTTAAAACAATTCATGAGGAAAATAAAAATTTCACTTTGAAAGACACTTTTTTAAAGAAATAAAACATTTTGAAAATAAAATTGAAGATATAAAATGGAATATTCAAAGAAAATAATTGTCCGAACAGTGGAGAATTCGTTTAATGTTACACATGTTAAAATAGTGATCATTTCTGATTTACAGTAAAATCTAAATAGTTTTTATTTGGAAAATGACTTGAATATTCCTTTTATAAAATTTAAAAAGTAAAAAATTATTTTTAATTTTTTAATATATCATATTTAATAATTTTTAAAACATTTTTGAAATAATTTTTTAAAAACATTAGTTTGATAGAAAATAAAATTCCACTGAAGGGAGAGATGAATTTAGATTTAAAAAAACAATTTCACAAAAACTTTAGTACAAAAGTGTTTAAAATGGAACTATTAAATGAAGATGTCATAAATAACCAACGGAGTATAAAATTCATCATAATTCTTGACAGTTATTTCACAGGATTTTAACATTGGAAACTTAATCATAAACATTCATGATAAATGATTAGATTTTAACATAAATCTATCTCCACTTTGGTAACTTTGAATCATAAGCCACATGAAAGAATAAAATTAAATGAATCATGGAAAATAATGAAAATAAAAACATTCTTTATATTAAATTTCCAATGGGTTGTATATTCAACTTATAAAATAAGGTACGTTCATACCATAACAAATGTCTCAAGGATAAAAAATTGGGACAAAAATCATTTACCTCTTTGGTATATTTTTATCTATGAACCCCATGAAATATATATCCTAAAATTATTATTTAAATAAAAATAATTTTCATTATAATAATAAAAAAATAAATTCATAGATAGTATTTACACCACATAAAATAAATTGGTGGTGAATATGGAATATGTATCACATAAGTAAAATGTGAGATGGAAAGCCCTAAATGATTTAGTAATCTCATGAATCGAAAGACACAATAAAGAATAAGATAAAATTAAACCTTAAATATCATAAAAATAATTTTATTCATGATATAACATGTCATAGGGGAAGTATATGTACCACAAAAATATAAAATAGTTGTGAATTTTCTTATGTCCCCCAAAAATAATAGAGGGACAAGAAATTGCTTACCACTTAAGAAATATTTGAAATTTTGATCTATATAAAATAATGACCCAATAATAAACATAAAATATCATGAAAATTGGAATATTGAGGATATAAAATGTTGATGGGTCATTATATACACTACATAAATTAAATGGTTTGTGAATATGGCACATGTCTCCCAAAAATAAAAGAGAGCCTATAAATCCCTACCACATTATTAGTCTTTTGAATCATAATTCCCATTAAATAATAACATAAAAATAAACATTAAATATCCTGAAAATATTTATTTTTATAAGTTATCATGCTAATTTTTTCTTATATAAACCACAAAAGTTCTGAATATGGTAGATGTCTCCCAAAAATAAAAGAGATACTAGAAATCCCTTATCTTAACTCTCAACTTACTTTATACAACTTTTAGCCTATTTTATAATAAATATAATTTTATTATAAATATATTTTATTTAAATTATTATATATATTATAACATATATTATTAACTTATTTCCATTTCCTTGATAATATCACGTTTTGGGTAATCAACACTTTTTTTCCTCTAATTTTTTATTAGTTACTTTTTATACTCATACTTTTATCTTTTTTACATAATATTCATAAAAATAATTATGAACTAATTATAATATTTATAACTTAATTATAATTTTAAAACCAATAATTATATATTTTTTAGCAAAATAATGTATTTCATGCTCGTGGTGATGGGAGGTTATACGTAAGGAAGTGTAACATTTCTATTTTTCAACGATCATTATATGAAGGAGTTAAGTATTATTTTATCATTAAATAATGGTATTAATATCATATTATTTATTTAAATATAATAATTCTTATCATCCTTGTGTTGTGGTGATTATAATAGAGTATCACTTTGTGTTGTGATGGTGGTAGTCCACACATAAATGAACGACGTTGTCATCTTTCAGTGAGTGAACAGGTAAGATAGAAAATGATATATTATCTTCTAAGATTTATAAATATGTAATTAAATTAATAATTTTTTCATTTATATTAAATATATTCTTGAACTTTATCCTTATTTTCTTTCATGTAAAGAGTTGGTGAAAGTAAATCGCATCGCATCATGAGATGGTACTCTATCGTACGCATGAACGACATTATCAAACCCCTAGAGAATGGAATGTAAAAAAAATATATGATATAATAAATATATATGTTTAATTATGTTATATAATATATATATATATTATCTACATCGCCATACCATTCCATGATATTCGATAATAGAATAATGAATAACATTGATTCGTGTAGTGGTAGTCCATCATACACAAGAATAATGATTTTGTAACCCATTTTATGTATTTGGAGATAGTTGTACATCCTGATTCTAACATAAAACATATAAATATTTTAAATATACTAAGAATATTATATAAGCATTGTTTAATAACAATTTACAAAGGTGGGGGAAGAAATAAAATAAAAACACTCATTAAAAATGTTTCCTCTTTTTCATATAGCCTTCTAATATTTCAACAAAATCCTTTATAGGTTATATTTATACCCAGAATAAGGATTATAATTTGATTTCATGAATTATAGATAGTTATTTTGGTAGGTTATTTTTTATAAGAAAATACATGAAGATGTTAAAAGGATATGAGAAGAGATTTCCTTTTACAAATTAGGTAAGTTCCCCGCAAGTAATGTTTTCAAAAGAAAAAGTTTTACCCAAATTTTTATTATTCATAGAGGATCCAAAATGAATTATTATTAAGAATCAGACATTATATGTTCTAAATTTTCCTATAATTTAGATCTTAGTCAATGTTTTATCTCATTTCAACCCTTATAATTTCAATTTAACCCCCAGTAATCAATTTTTTACCTTAAACATAGAAATTAACTTTAATTATTTTCACTATTTATTTTCATCAAAAATTATGTATATCATATTAGATAATACAAATTGTTTTTATTTAAAATACGAAATAAATTTTCTCAAATTCACTTCTCATAATTTTCAAAATTTAATTTAAAATTCATCTCACTAATACAATGAAAAAGTGAGTTCTTAAATAGAAAACGTTCAAAAGTTCAAGTAGTTTTTATATCAAAATTCAATATTAAATGATTCAAATGACCTAATTGAATTAATATAAATATATTTTAACTAATTTTAATTAAAAATCTATTTAAATTATAATTTATCTTTATAAATATTTTAAATGAAAATGTACTTTACAAATGAATTGCAATATTTTTCACTATTCATCAAACATTTAATATTTTTAGAAAATCTTAAAAAATCCCCCTAAAATAATTTTCTGAATTTTATATATAAAATTATCTTAATATTTTAAAATTGATTTTATAATGTATTTAAATTTTATTATTAATATAAGTGTGCAAAAATGAAAAAACACTACTTTTTATAAGAAAAAAATATTTTTTGAGCCTAAAATTGAATTTATTCTTATCCGATTTCTAAAAAACACTTAAGATGAATTTTAAATATTTTATTGAATATATAATTTATAAATTTCATAAATATCATTCACAAAAAGTGGTAAATTTAATTTATTTAGGTAAAATTTCCTTGTTTTAATTAAAATATTTTTTGAAAAAAATATATCTTTATTTTTATTTTTAATTAAATAGTAACCAAAGAATTAGGTTTATGTACATGTGTAAACCATATATTTTATTAATTTAGTTAATTATATTCATAACCTCCACTCTAATGCCTAGTTGATATCTACTAAATAATAATATTTTAATAATATGTCATGTTTTGTTTAAACATAGTATTGTTTATAATGTAAGAAAAACTCAATGTTACGTCTGATGAAATATATCAAAAAGATAAAATTTATTTGAAAAATAATAATTTCACAAAATCTAAAGATGTTAGATTCTATCCCCCTTTACATTAATTTTCCCTTGAAATTTTTCTCAGGCATCATGGGTTTATCATTCGAAAATTTGTTTATTGAAATCCAAATCATATAAGATATTAATAAAACATCTTCTTGAAAAAGAGTAATGTATGTGTGAATGTGATATATAATAACACATAATGGGTTTCAAAATATGAGATCATGGGTGGGACGCGAAGATATGAACATGGAGGAAAATCATTAAAAATAATAGAGTGCTAAATACTGCTGATCACAAGAATGTTGGTGATCTATAAAAGGTTAATGAACAAAAAACCCAAATACAAATAGATGTGAAAAAACATCATTGATAGAAAAAAAACATGATGAAAGGATAATATTTTATATCATGATCCTATTTCTACATTATAATAATATACCTGAGAATATGTATTATCTCTATTTTATTTTATTTCATAAAAAAATATTATCCATTGTTTTTTCCATTATAATTTTACAATTCATCTCTTACTACATAAAATGAAGATATTTTTTATTTTTTAAATTCCTAAAACAATAGTGGATCATTAGAATCATAATTTAATGAAAATTATTTTATTTTATCTTTAGTTGAAAAAATTGTTAGCACTAGTTATCCAATATGGATAAATATTCATATTGTGAAGTAATACATTAATATATAAAGCCTCTTAAAATTTTCAAATTAAACCATTATATAAATGATTAACCTTGTAACCCTTACAAAATTAAATATTTATAAAATAAGTCACTAAATTTCACAAATAATCAACTTAATATTGGTCACCCGTGTATCATAAAATATGTTTTTATTTTCACATAACAAACATGTGGATACCATCATCATGTATTCTCATAAAACATGGTAATAAACTGGACAACAATAAAACCTTATTAAAAACAAACATTCTACATCATTCCACACATAAAACACAGAATATTGGATTTATTCTTTATATCCATAAATTTTCTAAACATCATAAACGATTGTATAAAAATTTTCAATTAACCAATAATATGTTCCATGATAATCAATTATATCAAATTTAATTTTTCCATATCAATCATCTCTTAATCAAAAATAAACACCATATTTCTAATTTATGAACTTAATAACGGTTATAATTCATTAATCATATATTATACATAACGAATCACCTTTATGATAAAAAAAATTTCTATTACATTGATACAATTAATCTTATTATTAAAAAACAAATGAAAAACTTCTTTAAATGGCCTTCATATAATTTAAGAATTCTAAAACATAATCCTTGAATTACAACACATAAACACTTCCATCGTCCCACTTCCTTGTCAATCCATTAAATCGGATTCATAATTTTATTCTGTAATATCTATTTATTATAATATGAAATAGGAATCATGTATTAACATTCATAAACCTCAATATTATCTCTCTTCTTATGTTTAATGTGAACAATACTATTAAAATAACACATACCTATTATATTTGGTTTATTATCTCCTATCATCAGCACAATAACCATTACTCATACCACAATATTGATTCTCATTACAAGATTTCCCCTTAGGAAATTTATTTTCATAATGGTTGTGCATTCCAAGTTTAAACATTCAAAATCCAAAGATAACGTAGAAATAATATTATTTTCATCCATTTTTTAATGGAACTATTCATTTCTACTTTGTAGTTACTTTATTTGTATCCTTATTTTATACACCCTAAGCATATTAACATCTCTATAATAAATTTCCTAGAGTGGTTATTTCCACATTATCAAAATAAATAAAACTAAAACTTCATTCCCCATGGTCTCTGTTATCCAATCCCTCAACGACCACTATCTTTCCCATATTAGTCAGTCTGAGAGTTAGATAAGGTTCTTGTTTTTAATCATGTTTGGTGAAAAATACTTTGGAATAATCAAAATATTCATAACTCTATTCATTATACCGGTTGGATTAACATTATAAAAGTTTTTTTCGCATTTAACCCATTTCGTTATATTTCCTACTTTTGAAAAATAAAAACCAAAAAAACATAGTTTGAGCAATTCTAATCATAATTAGAAACAAAATAATAATTAAAATAATATATAAGATGTCCAAATCATGACACATTCTTTTCTGTATATGAAACCATAGTTTTATACTGGTTCATTCATTACATCATAAATTTAAATCATCCATGATTGTTTTTAAAGAGTTAATTAATTTTGAATGAATATCCCTTAATAGTTTCAAACTAGGTGTGTATGAAGTCATTTTTCATGCTCTAGGTGATGATCGAGTCTTGATCAATGACCCTTTCTAGAGTTATTACCACTAGGTACCTCATTTATATATCCACATTCACTTATTATATTCATACAAGGATATAATTTCATAAAACCCACTTTCTCTATCCTTTACTAAGAGTCAATGATATTTTCTATTTTTTTACTCATCCATATAATTATCCAAGGATGTATCCTTATACATATCCTTGAAAATATCCATATGGATCTTGCTAATATTTTCTCATAATAGTTTCTAGAGGATAACTAAACCTTTCCTCTAATAAAATTTATATATAACCTGGATTGTCAATCATAGATATTAACTCTTTTGAGATGAATATTAAATACATTACACAAACACATTCTCGAGGATCATAATAGTTTAGTGTATTTTGAGACTATATACACAATATTATAATTTTATGAATGATCTTCAAAATATCCTATAATAATCTCCCCCTTTGATGAACTCCACAATCATACCATACTTAAAACCATTATTCACAACCTAGGTAAAAGAATCATAATCCATAGTGAGAGAAAATTCTCAGTAAGGGTAAGCAAGGGAGATAAATATGCATAAAAGAAACATAAGGGTATGAGAAAATGAGAAAACGAATTTAAAACCATACACATCTTTAAAAAGATCATAATATTGATTCATTGAATAATTATTTCAAGTTTATAAGAAATAAATCATAATATAATAAAATAATTATCAATGAGGGCATAAAATTTGGATAAGAAATATATTTTTTGCAAACACATAAACAAAGAAAATAATTTCCATAGCAGTCAAGTCTCACATCCAAGGATATCATATTGTAATTGTTTCACTCTCCACACTATTATAGTAGAAAAGATTCACTCCCAAGACCATCATAGAAAAAAACCTCATACTGAATTGGGATCACACCTCATTCTAGCCCAATATATCTTACGAGATACAAATAACAACCCAATGCATTACAGGGAGATATAGGTCCCACCCATCACATAATGAAAATCATATGTATATATTCCAAAAGATCATAAAACCTTAATCATATCATCACCCATTAAATGATATGGGTTTGATAAAAACTTCATTATACAATAACCTCTATAAAATAGATAGGTTTTATAACCTTTGTATCATTTCATCATAGCATAACCCGATGAAGAATAGGTGGGCTTCATGTGAATTTTTTCAAGGAATAACCCAAATATGGGAAATAGGTTTTATAAACATTATTCTATCATAAATATAAACCATTTATAGAAATAATAATTGTGGTACAATTGGCTAATCTCCCCATAAAATCATATGTTTCGCCAAAGGAAGTCATCTTAGATAGAGTATTATTTCGAAACATAAATCTATCTAATAATTCCATAAAGAAGATAAATTTTATTTTGAAATCAATTTTTAAAACTAAAATTTTATAATTTATTTTTGAAATCCTTTTCATTTAAAATAATTTATTAAATATATAAATAAAACATAAAATATAATTTATAACGTTTGTCGTGGAAAGTGAGTTTTCATCATTGAGAAAAAAAATTTGCACCATTGTCTATTTTTAAAATATTCTTCCATAAAAATAACCATGAATATTTATAAATTAGTATTCATATAAAATAATTTTCATGATATTTTGAAATTCCATTCATTCTATACATGTTAAAACATATATTCCATTCAAAATTTCTGTAAAATCCAAACAGTAATTGTTTATGAAACATCCTGATGATTTATTCCAAAAAAATTAAAATTTAAAAATGGGTAAAAATCTCTTTAGTATTTTTTTTAAATTTTACATCATTTTGGAAAACATATTTATAAAATTTGTTTTTTGAAAAAAAAAATTCATCAAAGAGGGAAATGAAGTTGAATTTTACTAATAATATTTTCTAAAATATATTATGTTCCAAATAGTGAAAATATTATAGTATCAGAGGAAAATATTATTAATATACATATCATATAAAAATTAATGATAACACTTTAGTGTTAGATAATAATTTTATAATATAGGAGACTTAATAATAAACAATCTCAATAAACAACGAGATTATAACAAAAACCCATTACCACTTTGGTAAATTTGAATCATATGCCCCATGAAATAATAAAATTAAATGAAACATATAATATCACAAAAATAAAAAATAAATGAAATTACATTTCAAAGGGTCTATATTTATACCATGGAAAATAAGGTATGTTCGTAACATAACAAATGTCTCAAGGAAAGAAAATTGAGACAAAAATCCCTTACTATTTGGTAACTATTTAATTATAAACACTATGAAAGATATATCCTCAAATGGATAATAAAATCCCAATTATTTTCAGTATTATAATATTAAAATAAAATTATGGGTAGTTTGTACTCTATATAAAACAAATAGGTGGTAAATATGGAATGTGTCTCATGGAAGTAAAAAGTTAGAAGAAAATCCCTTACTCCTTTAGTAATCTTAATACCTAATAAATAATAACATTAAATGTAACATTAAATATCATGAAAATAAGTAGATTCATAATATAAAATTTCTTATGGGTAGTATATGCACCACAAAAAAAATTAGTGAATTTCCCTATGTATCCCTGAAATAAAAGATAGATCAGAAATCCCTTACCAATTTATAAATCATTTGAATACTAAGACCCATTAAAGAATAAAATAAATTTAAATTTAAAATATCCTTAAAATAGTTATATTATTAAAATATAATGTTAATGGGTAATTATATACATGGAAGAAATAAAAAAGTAGTGAATATGGAACATGTCTCCAAGAAATAGAAGGGAGACTACAAATGCCTTACCACTTTATTAATATTTTCAACTGTAAGCCCTATTAAATACTAGAATTTAAAAACATTAAATATAAATAAAATATTTATATTCATGATATAAAATTTCAATGGGATTTTATACACAACCCAAAAATAAAACATGTGTTTAATATGGCACATGTCTCCAAGAAATTAAAAAGAGACTAGATAGCACTTACCACTTTAGTATTATTTTAAATCATAATCCACATTAAACAATTACATCACAATAAAATTAAAAAGTAATTAAATTAGGTACATTGATTATATAACATGTAAAAGGGTTAGTATATATATCACAAAAATAAAATGATCGTTGAATATAGAACATGTCTCCCAGAAATAAAAGATATACTAGAAATCCATTACCTTATGTCTCGACTTTATTCATACCCATTCAAACCTCCTATATAATAAATATAACATTATTATAAATATAATAAATAAACATAATTATATATATTATACCATGTATGGTTTACTTATGATCATTTATTACCCATTTATTACCAATTACTAGTCAAAATCATGTTTCAAGTAATAAACCCTTTGTTTTTTAAATATGTTTTATTCTGTTATTTTTGATCCCCTTACTTTGATCCTGGGACAAAAATTTCCATAATAATAATAATTACATAATTATAATATTTATACTTCACTTGTAATATTAATACCTATCATGATATATGGTTTTTATAAATGAAGTATGTTTCGATAATGGAGATGGTAGGTCATACGTACGGATGTGTAACATTAAGATTTTTCAATATTTGTTATGTAAATGAGGTAAGTAATATATCATATTTATGTAATGATAAAAATAAAATATTATTTCTTTATATATGATAATATAAGTAATATATTTGGTCTATTTATGAAAATAGATAGTCAAATCACTTCAGGAAAGATGTATTCTAAACAATTACAAACGACGTTATAATCATTTAGTGAGTGAAAAGGGAAGATATAAAATGATATATTATATATTTATAATCATAAATATTACAAAAATATAATTATTATGTAATTTATTCCACATATATTCATTAACAGTATCCTTATTATCTTCCATGTAACGTGTTAGTGAATACGAATTGCATTGCTTTTCGAGGCAGTAATCCACTGTAAACATGGGCAATGTTATCATGTCTCGATATAAATTTCAATTAACAATGTTTATATGATATTATTACTAAATATGTATAATTATTTTATAAATATAATATATATAATCAATATACATCATCATTCCAATTTTTTAGATTTGTTAATGGAATAATTATTAACATTAGTTCATGAGGCGGTAGTATGTTCTACACACAAATCATGATTTGATAACCCATTTTATGAAATCAATGATTGTCTTCGGTCATCAACGTAACATAAAAATGTAACATTAAATATAATATCAACAGTTAGTTATATAATAAGGTTTAATAATAATTTAATAATGTTGATGAAGAAATAAATTAAAAATTCTTTTTGAAAACCTTGCCTCTTCTCCAGGTAACCTTATTATGTTTTCACAAAAGGCCTTTCTAGGTTGGATTTTATATCATATTAAGTCCTCTATGAAAATAGGATATATTTTTTATATATATTTGGAAGATTATTGTAGAATGAAAATGGTTTTATTTTTTTAATATGAGTTGATATGGGATGTCATTTTATATAATTGAGGTGAGTGGTAAACTTGTAATTTATCAAAAATAAAAAAGTGTGTTTGTGTTTTTTTAATTATAAAAGTATAAAAAAGGTATTATTATTCCCAATTAGACATTATAGTGTTAAACTAAACTGTAAAATAGATTTTAGATATTTTTTTTTGGAATTTTAACCCTTAACTTTTTAGTTTAACCCCTCATAAACCAATTTTTACCTTATCCGCGGTCATTAAATTTCATTGATTACACTGTTCATTTTGGGAAAAAAATTTGTGAAAATTTTTATTAAATTTAAATAATTTTTATTAAAAATATTAAATACATTTTTTAATGTTCAATTCAAATAATTGGAAAACATTAATTTAATTTTAATGTTGCAGAAGTGACGAAAAAAAGTGTTTTCCAAGAAAAAATGTTCATAAGTTTACATGGTTTTAGTATAAAACATCTATAAGAAACTGTATAATATTACCAATAATTGATTAATATATATTTATATATATATATTAACTAATTTAAATAAAAAACAAATTAAAAATATAATTTCCCTTTAAAAAAATTAAAACAAAAAGACAGTTTGCAATAAAATTTCATTATTTTAACTATTCAACAACAAAATACACTTTTTAGAAAACTGTCAAAAAATAACAATATGATAAGTTTGAAAATACTATTTAAAAAATAAATTTTTTTTAATAATTTTTCTAAAAATTTAAAAAAAAATTAATAAAAGTGCAGAAACAGGCCACAAAACTATTTTTTTAAAAAATACAGTTTATAAACATAAAATTAGATTTATTTTTATCACATATCTAGAAAACATATTGTATTAATGTTAATAATTATATTGAATATAATATATATATATTTATATTTCATTAAAATAATTCACCAAAAGTGTTTTTTAAATTTACTGAGGTAAAACTTGTTTTTGAATAAAAATGTTATTATAAATAATCATTTCCTTTATTTTTATTTTTAATTAAATTGTCACCAAAATAGTTCTTTTATATACATGTGTAAACCGTATATTTTAATAATTTATTTAATCCAATTGACTGAAAAGTATAATTTTTATTGATTTCAGAAATTCCCCGTACAAACAAACCCCAAAAAATAAACCACATGGAGGGCGAAAATAATATAAACCAAGAGAATAATTGACTACAAACTTCATCCCCTCTTTCAGAAAAGACCCCAAGGAAAATAAAGAAAACATATATTGGTTCGATGATGACATATAAGTCAGAAAATCTGCAACCATATTCCCCTCCCTCCAAGTATGGGAAACCTACACATGACTGCCCATTAGTGCTATGCATCTCCAGATAATAAAAGAAATGTTCCAAGGAATATTTCCCTTTCCTGTAAAATCATTACATAGTACCAAAGAGTCAGTATCTGCTATCTGCGGCTTGATATTTTGTTGATTCTAGATCTCCAAACCAGAAGAAATTTCCCTAGCCTCCGCATACAGCGCATCGCTTGCTCCATATTCAGCTATAAAACCATTTACGACCGAGCCCAGCTTATCCTGCATGACCCCACCCCCTTGAATCACCCCCATGAGAAGATACCCGTCAGTATTAAGCTTTAATCCATACCTTGGCACCTGCAATCGAACCCACGTTCCCTTCTTTGGAAAACCAGCCGAGTGGTTGCATACAAGATGCGGAAAAAGAAGACTCACTGAAGGTGCTGCTTTGGATTCTAGACCCAGACAAAGAAAATACAAAACAGTATTCTTCATTCTGAATAAAATACTGACCTGATAAACCCTACCTTTATTATGGAACATCGCATTCCAAGCCTTCCAAATAATCTAGAACCCATCCACCAAAAAAAACTATCCTGGCCTTCCTCTCATTTCCATGAGTTTCCATGACCCTGAACCAGGAATTAAAGAATTCATTTTGCACCTCAACAGAATCATCCCAACCAAAAAACATTCCCAAAGGATTCCAGATTCGCATATCCCATTCACTCCCGTAAAACAGGTTACCCAATGATTCATTATGAGGTGACCTACAACACCAGCACCTGGACACCATATTAACACCCATATGTTGCAAATTTTCATTAATAGGTAAAGCTTTGTTCCGTACACGCCACAAAAGAAATTGAAATTTTGATGGACTCTCTTTTCACCATGAAGTCACTCCCCAGGCATCATCATATGTGATGACCCTTGTCACATGAACGAAATCCTTAATAGAAAAAATACCTGAAGATGAACCTGTAAAAACATGTTTACCAGAGTCATCACTGGTGAAATTATTGCTGAAACCAGTAAACTGTGTCTCATCCAGAACAGCCTAAAGAAACCTGGGATAGCCACTAGCCTCACTAAAGGACATTCTTGGAATATGATATCCTTGAAAAAACATCCTACCAACCCCCCCCCCCAATCATGCTTCCAGAAATTTATATTCCCTGTTCCCAGTAACCACCGAGAATGATGATGCAAAATCTCCATCAGAGACCGAATCATCTTCCAAATCTTGGAAGAACTAGATATTTGATCACAGAAATTTTTACCATTTTTTTCTTGCATTTTCCTTCTCTAAAGAGACTGACCTTCCAAAGCTTCCCACGCAAGCTTCTCATGCAGCCCCTGCATTGTTGAGAAAACACTCCTCAGGTTAATACCCCCTTCAGAGAGAGGTCTTTCCAAATTTATATTGATGCCCACTGATGCATTCCTTCCATCTACCCATCCCAAATAAAGGACACCATAATCTTGTCTAATTTTACAATCAAAATTTTAGGCATCTTCATAGTAGAGATAATATGCATGGTAATTGAGACCAATACACTATTCACTAAATTGATATGACCACCAAAGGATAGAGACCTATTTTTCCAGTTCAAAAATCGACTAGAAATATTTCCTATGAGTTTATCAAAATGATTTACCCTAAGAGATGAGAGACTCACCATGGCCCCAAGATACACCATGGTAAAGGAGCCCCTCTCTATATTCAAAACAGCCCCCACATCCCAAACCCTTGAATCAGATAGCTTCTGGGTTATGTAAAAGGAACTCTTCTATTTATTCACCACTTTTCCACTCCATTTACAATACTCCCCCATAAGGCTGATCAACCCCTGGATAGAACGTTAACTACCATTGATAAAAAAAAAGTGTCATCAGTAAAAATTAAGTGAGAGATACCGCTTGTAGCATTCCTATTCTAGTAAGGAATTACTTTACCCAAACTCATGCTTTGATTAATAAAACATCTTAAAACATTTTGAGAGCGAATGAACATAGTGGGGGATAGAGGATCACCTTGTCTAAGTCCACAAAAATCCTTGAAAAAATCAAATTGCTTATCAATAAAAGAGGTATCAATCCATGAATAGTTAAAACAATGGAAAATCGTGTCAGTAGTCCACCTCCAAAATCCCATGAAAGTCAGGACTCTGAGAACAAAACCCTATTCCACCCTGTCATAAGCCTTACTCATGTCAAGACTAACCACCAAATTTCCCCCAAAGGACCTGTTGTTAATGCCACTGACCATTTCTTTAACCACTCCTATAGCACCCTGAATTGACCTCCCTTTAATGAACCCATGCTACTCCGGATCCATCCAAGAGTCCAAGTGAGTAGCCAGTCTTTTATTAAGAAAGTTGGCTAGGATCTTATAAGTTACATTGAACATACTAATAGGCCAGTACAGATCAATATACTAGGGAGTACTCGCCTTAGGAATAAAAACCACCTTGGTATCACAAGTAATATGAGGCAATTTCCCACCCCGGAAAAAATCCCGGACTGCTCTCACCGCCTCCACTTTAACCACATCCCACATTACTCTGTAGAAAGATCTAGGGAACCCATCCATCCTCGGAGCACTATCTAGATTAAATGACCAAACTGCCTCACGAACTTCTTCCTCATCCGGTTACCTCCTTAGGCCCTCATCGACATCCTCCGAGACACATCTTGGGTGACCTAAAAAAATTCAGCATCTCCTCTCAGATACCCTCCTCCCATACCAGGGATGGGTTCAGTCAAAATGGATATTAGAGAACCATTAACCATAACCCCATCCTCTTCATGATCACTAGTAAAAGAACCATATTCTCTACAAATATTGGGTCTCCGAACACGACAACATTCTATGATGAAAGCATGAAAATACCTAGAATTGCTATCTCCCTCTCGAAGCCATCTGACTTTGGAATCCTCTCTAGTCAACCTCTCCTATCTCAGTAGACTATTAGTAAGATGATCTTTTTTATCTCTTAATTCCAAAAATAAAGTCACATCCCAAACATGTTCCAAAGACCTCTCCAACAATTCCACCACCTCGATAATTTCAACCAAACCCTAATCACAACTAGGAAGCTTTTTCTTCCAGTTGGATAGAAGATTTTTATGTCATCTCAACTTGCCTTGGAGAATTCTCCACGGGTTCCCCAGAAATTGAAGATCCCAAGAATCACTAACCACATCGGAAAATCTCGGTTCCTCCATCCATACTTTAGAAAAAACACCATAATCCTCCCTGCTAGCCCCTGAATCCAATGAAATACGGAGAGGGGAGTGATCAGATAATGACCGGACCAGATGAACAACTCTAGAATCCGGGAACATTGAAATGGAACCCTCATTCAATATGCATCTATCAGGATGACAATATGTTTGTCTCCCTCCATGTTGGTTGTTTCTCCAGGTGAAACTTCTACCCTCAAAACCAGCATCCAGAACCATTTCTATCCAAGAAGGACACGAAATCATGACTGGTATTCTTGGGAAAATCACCTCTACCTCTCTTCTCCTCTGGATATGCGATAATATTGAAGTATCCTCCAATAATACAAGAAGAATTATCAGTATTAACATCATCAAGCTCACGCCACAAAGTCTCTCTGATCTGCGCATCGCACTTATCATAAATGAAGGAAAAAATAAAACTCATATTCTCAACTGAAATTCTTGTAGTTAGAGACTGATCTGAAGCATTTAGTAAATTAACCAACACATGATCCTTCCAAAAAATACAGATACGAGATTTAGTAGGGTCTCCGTGCAAAAATAAATGATCCTTATATACATTAAAATGAACAAGACTAGCTTTGGCCACAGACTCATGGCCCTTTGTACTATGAGACAATATTGAAGAAGCCATAGTATCCAATTTGGATTTAGACCTTGTTTCAACATGAGAGTGAACCTTTGAGAATAAAGCCCCTGTATAAAACCCACCTCTGGACGAACCCGTGATATAATCATCTGGATACCCAGAACCATGCCCTTCCATCGAACTAGAAAATACCACAGATGGTGAAGAAGTAGACCACGGAGAGGTACAGGGAGAAACCGATGCTAGCCCAGACGGAGGTGAAGGCACCACTGAAGAAGAATACACTTTCAGACAAGGCTACTTCCTAATCACAGGAGGAGACTCAGCATCAAGATCACATGGATCTAATTTCAGCATGGTGATCTCTGAAATATAGCTTCGAAATGGAATCCAATCCCCAAAATTTATAGATCACAAAACTAAAAAGAAGCTGGAGACCATGCCCCCAGAGAGGCCCTTATATGAAAGCAGGACCCAAGAGACCTCGTCCCATCCACGCTTGACATGAATCCGCTTGCGAGAAGAAGAAAACCACCCATCACCTAGATCAACATTCCTATAAGAAGAAGCCTCCAACGATTGAAAAGAGGGAACCGAAGTAATAACATTACCCCTATCATGCCCCTCTGACCCTAAAGGAACACGTGGATGAGCCTACTGAGAGGGGGGCCTCGGGACCCCTCTTGAAGAAAGAACCTCCTGATGATCAATTTGAAAAACCTGCAAATAATTACTTGAAATATGGCAATGGGTACAAAATCTAGGAAAATATGATAGAACAGATGCTGATGATGATCCTTCAATCCTGATCACAAGATGATCCTGGATCGGCTGAGCAACATCCAATAAAACACAAATTCTGGAGACCGATGTCTCCACCAGCCTAGAAGAACGAGCATCAACACAAAGGAAGACCCCCAACAAATTTCCAATAGCTTTAAGGAAAGCCACATTCATAAGATGCAACGGCAACCCAGGATGAGATATTCAAACTACCACTTTGGAACATCCACGGCCAAAATGATCATCCATTGACCACTGTGAAATAGAGAATCTCCAACGCCCCATAGAACGCACACCCCTACACCAAGCCTTCACTAAATCTGCCCTAGAATCCAGGACAACACAAAAAGCCTTCCTGTCCAAAATGGACACTTTCTCTGGCAGATCTAAACCCCACCGATTAACACAATCTTGAAAGACCACCAGCAGAGGTTTATCATCACCAAAACGCACCACCAAGGTCCACTGAAGATACACAAACGCCGCTGCAAAGGACGTCGCCGAAACCTAAAACACAATAGATCAGTTCTCTGAGAAGGAAGACGAAGCCGCTGGAACTCCTGATGAAAAATACAATGGTATAAATGTAAACATGATGCATTATATAAGTCCAATAAAAATACCAAATACATAAATGACCATTCACATATTCAATGTCATAGTATTAAACAATTAAAAAATACTTCAAATCCAATGGATGAAATGATTTGAGTACTAAGGTATAACTACTCCTGACTACAATGCTTGACCAACTCCAAGATCCATCCACTAACAACAACTGCATCAAGATTCTCCATAGGATAAGTTAAAAATATTCTATTTACCAATTTGATGATAAATAACATCTACATAATAGCTAAAATTCATATGAATGGGTGAGTATATTAACTCAATAATTAATCCCCAATACTTCCCAAACATTTTAAAAAACATAAAAAAATATTGATTAATACAAAATAGGCAGGGTTTATAAAAGTATTTATTAAGATAGATGTAAAAATGTTTTGAAATAATCCCCCAAAATGTATAAACTAGGCATGAAACCATTAAATCATGAAATAGACTAACCCAATGTATCTATTATCTCATCAAACCATCTAAACAGAAAAAATAAACAGTAGAAACATATCCCTCATGACGTAATTCATCACATGGTTGTATAATCCTATGTGCCTGAATTAGAACTATAACCACAATTACTATTCTCCATACATGTGAACACACACTAACCATGTTCAAGCTATGTTCACACCCAAATACGTATTTATTTAAAATTCCAATGAATAATTTAATCAAACATATTAACAGAATCTCCTAATCCTATTTTTTAATAAAATATTGAATGAAATATATCCATAATATTTTAATATGATTTCTACAACCAAAGAAGAAGAAAATTATTTTAGAAAACAAAATGATATCGAGTTACATGGGAAGGTAGAGTGTGTGAGAACCCACAAACATCAAAAGGGTTAATTACAAATAATCATGTTTTGATCTAATAGATTCATGATCTCCTTTAAATTTATTTAATGAATCCAAAAAAAATCATCAACATAATAACTAAACTATAGATATGAGAATGGAAAACTTGGTCTTAAGTGCCTATTTTGAGAAATATTGAATATAAAGAATAGAATGGGGAAAAGATGAACCTAAATTTTATTTTCTATATAAAATTATTTATTATTCGTCAAAATTATGCATTTGGAGGAAATAAATCGCTAAAAACATAGTTAGATACAGATGATTGAGATCCTATGTCAAAGGAGAATGAGTTAGGGGTTTATGTATTGTTTTGTGTTTAAAATGTATTTTTCCAACTTCACAAATCACTATACATGGTTAGGTCACATGGTTTGGAAAACCATGTCCCAACTGTATGATTATTATTGGAAATAACCATGGTCATATGGTTAGGCTTCACAATTTGGTGAAGCATTTTCTAACCTTCAATAGGCCCACTACCCAAAAATTTACAAAGTAGAATACTTACCACACCATTTTACAAAAAAATTGAACCATCTCATATATCTTCCTTACCCATCATATGTAAACTTCCATAATCTTAATTGTTTCCACTAACTTTTCTAAAATCATGCACCCTATAAAAACCTTCCAAAACACACTATAACCTAATAAAAACTATAAAAATTATATCCAATTATTAAATACACACAAAATACAAAATAAAATAGAAAATCACCTAACAATGGGGGTGTTACATTCTCCCCACCCTTAGGCTTTCCATCCTAAAAAAACTAGAATTTAGAAGTGTCCATGAAGAGCACACTGGACTTTTCTCTAAAAGAAACATTTCTCAATATCATGTTTCATATTTAATCAGGAAATGGTAATATTATACTCTATCCAAGGGTATTAATTTTCCTTACAAGTTAATATATAATCTATAGAGATTATTAATTAGGGTATTGATAAATTTATCATTTGTTTCATGAGTAACTTGGTACTAACAAATCACATGAATCAGATTTGGCTGGTATTTTTTATGTTTAATATAAGAAAACTATAATGGATAGCATTGTATCATTATGTTAGGAAAATAAATAATAAAATTCACCAATATATATTATTATATCAAATAATTTGATGTATTTAGGATAAAATTTCATTAGTTTTCGCAAATGGAGGTTACCTAGTCTTATTGGAAGTTTCAAGAATACATGATCTCCAATGTCAAAAGATAGTGTACAATGATGATGATCTATATTTGATTTTTGATGGTTTTTTGTTTTATCCATTTATTTCCTAATCATATAGATTTTATAGCAGCCTCATGGAAAGGACTTCACCCAATCAGTGAAGTTTACTTTATCTCTACCCAATAATTTTTAGATAGACATGGTTGGTTGTAAAATGCCACAAATGGATCTATATTAATTATATCTTGATAATTTATATAATAACAAATCTCCGCTAACGATAAATAAAATTCCAAAAAACCATAGAACTCTATAGAAAAATACATAAGAATGTATTCTAATGTTTTGATAGTATATTATGATTTTTCATCCATTTGAGGATAACATATCTTATTTCGGTTCATCTATGTTCCAAGGGATATTTTATAGGATATCGAGATCCATAAAGTAAATATGAAGTCTTCATAAAATAAAATAGTGACTCGTGATCAATGAAATAAAGGAATATGTTAGATATAAATTTTTACCATGACATCTACCATATTGGACTCTCAAATTGGATTAAAATTTACTAACTTGGTTAGCCAGTCCATAATTACCAAAATAGTGTTATTTTTTGAAATTCATTGTGGTAGCCTAGTGAAAAAATAAATAGTGGTTTTTCCAATTTCCATACAGTTGTAAGCGTATATATTAACATGCCCACTATTTTTTCTCTATCCTCCACCTATTCGTTGTTGAAACATCTAATAACATGATAGTAAAACATTCATTTCATTCATAAAATCTGCAAATTGGACTTTATTACCCTATATCTTTTCTATACTTTATTTAGGGATTCTATTTAAACCTTATCCTATTTTTTATTAAATTGATGCGATTTGAAAAATTTTAATTGAGTAAAATATTAATAATATCTTTTATTTAATTCTATTTATGTTCGCTCCTCACTTATAAATGGGAACCTCATATCATCCCTTATTCACAATGCTTGAACTATTTATATCATCCAATACCTTCCTAAATTCTTTTTTAGCTTCTATCATTTCATTCGAGATCATCTTTTATTCCCCCAAGACCAGTCTTTCATGGATTGAGGTGTAATCCAAATAAAGTCTCTCATAAGGGAGGTATAAATCTTAATCGATCACTTTCTATTATATTTATTCTTCTACCATCTCAAAATCTACGATATATGTAATAAATTATGAATCCAATATAAAAAATATAATAATATATAATTATAATGATATAACATCCATTTTCCACTTCCTTTATATAACACTCGAGCTTCAATTATAGTATGTTAAAATTATATTTTAATAAAATTATAATACAATTTACATATTCTAATTTCATGGAACAAAATTTCTAATTTGATAGGATCAATATTTATTTAATCTTCTTTGCTTAAAATAAGCCTAAAAAGTTCTTTTGAAAATTTCCCTTATAAATATGCTTTATGGATTATTGAAAATGTAGTATTTAAATAGTCCTCATTTTAATTAAAATAATGTGTAATAATATGTATCATTAACAATATATTGACTGTCAATTTTATATAAATAAATATAAGATCATTTGGATGTAAGAGGGGATATTTTTAAGAAAATTGTTTTTAAATGCATAATATATTTCCATTTAAATTAATTAAATTAATATTTAATGATGAATTATTTAAATGAATGTTAGAGAACATATATCATACTATATTAATTTAAATATATATAATGATTCTTACTAGAAATAGTGTTAGTATAAGATCATATTATTCAAGAAAAAATGTATTTCTTGAAAACCCATTATTTTGACATGTTTTGTAAGTTTATTTTTAAATTAAAATTTTCTACTTATGTAAATTAAATTTGATGGAAAAGATTAAATTTTTTAAATAAAAATAATTAATATCATGTAATATGGTCAACATAATTTTTTGTAATAATGAATAGTAAATATAGTAAAAAACTAACTATAGAGGTTAAGGTCATAACAGGTTTACTAGAGTATTAGTCTATAAGGATTAGGGTTAAAATGACCTAAAAATTTTCTAAAACCCCATTTCATGGTTTCATTTTTACCAAAAAAATTTCACAATATAATATAATACATATTTTATCCACTTTACCAAGAAATTGACATTATATTATTATAACACATCGAAAAAGTTCAAGCATTCCACTCTCTGTAATATAAAAGGTAACCTCCTCCACTCACTTTTTCACACCTCTTAATCCATTTAGATCAAACAATACCTGATGAAATGTCTCCCCATCATCCTTATCCACATTATATATAATATTTTCTTCCTATAAGAATAACCATATAATCCTTAATAAGATATCTAAGGGGGTTTTTTCTCAGCAAATTTAATTATCTTGACCAAGATCGTCAATTTTACTTTTCATTTCTTCAACATTAATTAATTAATAGTAATTCATATATCATAAAAATATTATCTAACATATTTTGAGATATTTTTATGTTTATTTTATAATACTAATCTTTCAAATGTGAAACCTAGCAATCGCTTGTGTGAACAACATACTACAAACTCACAAACGAATGTAAACTATTTTCATCACTCACTCACATGGAATGTAATAATGAAGAAAACAATGAATTTATATGATAATTATGACATGATATTTATTTTTTAAATTTAATATTTCATTAACTTCCTTACCCATCCACCCATTAATAAAATGATATTTTTTCTAGGGTTAATGTATGGACAATTATCGCCACGAAGCGATGTGATTCTTTTTCAAGGTCAAAATTTCATGAATGATTATGAAAAGGAATATAAGTAAAAAATGTGATATTTATGACTTTAATATAATAATTTATATTATTTAAATATATAAAATTCATAAGAACCCTTACTTCCATGACAAAACAGTCATGATAAAATGATGCAGTCAAAGCCTGAATTAATGGCAATAATTAAATATTATTAAAGAAAATGTAATAAAAATTTATGTATACATTTTATAAAATATTATAATGATAAATATGGTTATGATATAAATTAAAAACCTTTTAAAACCATTATATGGTAGGTCCAGTAACATTTGACTGATGGTAAGTGTGTATATAGGGAATTTCATCTCAATTTCCACTCTATTGAGATATATTTGGTACACTACACCGAATTAATTTTTTGTGGTTTATATACTACCTATTTGATATATTTTACATTGATACAAATTTATTCATTATTATTTATATTTATGTTTATGTTTTTTGTTACCTGGGGTATCAATTTAATTGTTACCAAATAAGTAATGATTTATTTTATAATATTATTTATTGTATTGACATAATTTTCAATGAAGGGGTAATATAATCCATCCTTCATAAAATAAATACATATTGTTATCATCTATATAATTTTCTATTTTATATATTTTCATCAAAAAATATCTCATTTTCACTTGAATCATTAAAATAAATATTTAGAATAAAATTAGAATACATTTATCTTTTAATCAGATATATTTTTAGTCGAGACCCATATTTTTCAAAATTGTTTTATGAAAGTCTTTAAATTACTAAAATGAGTTATTTAGTACATTTTAATTTATCATTAAAATTTTCATATTTATGAAAATAATCTTTCTATTTTTTCCCAAATGAACATTTGGAACATTCCTTACAAATAATTTAATGGCGATGTTTTTATATGTATGATCTTAACAAACATTCATACTGTTTTTACCATTTATTGTATTCACCCACTTCTCTACTTTTTCAATGGTTTTAAAAAGAAAAAATTTAAATGAATTATTATTTTTTATCTTTTTCCTCTATTTTAATTTTTTCTAAAATGGACATGATTTTATTATAAATCCAATATTTATGATAAACTAATGGTTCACTGTTATCTATTATTAATTATGTTATCATTAACATTATCTTGAGACATTCACTTTCTTTTGATCATTAGATGTTAAATTTCTCATAAATATATATATTCGTTTTTTCATGGATGTGATTATTCCTAAAAGATATACAATTTTTACATACTGTGTTTTACTATAAAACATATTTTATTTTCTAGGGAAACTATTGATAAATACATATAATTTACTTAATATGGATATTTATTAATAATATTATTTTTCGTAGATTAAATTTATCATTAAATATATGAGGAAATAGTTTGTTAGGGAGTGTTGGGTGGGGCCTAGTTATGGATAGCCACTTTATACATCGACAGATCTCATGAGATAAATCAGTTTTTCAAATCAATCATGTTTTTGGAGTATACTTATTCATCTATTAAAAAATCTTATCATAAGGTCTTGATGGTATAGATATTATTATGTTTGAGACCATGATATATAACATTATGAATTTTTTTATTGAGATTTTTGTAATTATTATCCCCAATATTATTACATTGATTATATTCATGGATGTATTTCATGCACAAGTTACTTATTAAATGGATTATTTTTTTAGTTATATACCTTTATATATTGATTATTCATGATTTAATCATGATATATTCCTTTACATGTAACACTTATTGATCATTTTAGATTCTACTTGTTTTTTTATTTTCCCTAAAATGTGAATAAGAATTCTTTAAATGAGTTCGAGGATGCCAAAAAAATTATCACTATGTTTTATATTTTATTACCAATACGAAATGAGTATCATGTATATATCTGGATCTCCATGACTAATAAACTAATCGGTACTTAAATATTAGAACCCTTATGTCTATTCCATTTTAATAAATTATACATTGACACTAGTTTTACGGATGTTGGTTTGTTACAGTAGGCATCATAGAAATTTTAGTAGAAACCTTGTGAACTAGGTTTAAGAAATCATAGGTTTGGGGAAAAAATGCTATAACAGAATTTGGGGGAAATAATAATTATAAGATAACACCATAATGTTTTTTAAGGTAAGTATTATGTTGTTTTCCTATAAATACATCAATTTATGGATACTATAAGTGGAATTTGTTTAAACAGAGATGCATCTAGGGGTTATAACACAAAAAAATTTATTCATGTATATCACAACCATCATAATAGTGAATGATGAAAGGTCCATTACTATGAATCTTGTTTTACACACCCAATATATAATCTTAGGATAATTCACATTTTCATTACAAATAATTATAAATTGATTGAAAATAACTTCATAATTTTATGATATTCCCAAAGAGGCCATGTTTATGATAGGAAAATGAAAAACTTTTCACTTTGTGTTAATTGTTCTACCATATTTTTAATTATGTATTATGATTTAAAATTCATAATGATATGATCTAAATTACTATATTAAATTCAATATTAATTTACCCTTTAATAAATAATTGTATCAATACTTATGTCCAATATAGAAATTTATAAGTTGTGTAATCCAATACCATTGGTTTTGGGGCTAAATAAATCAAGTCCATATCTGGGAAGCCATCCTAGGTTATGACTAATAAACTTGAAAATATAAAGCAAAATGGTACTCTATATAATAATACTCATATGGAATCATTTCATGTGAAAGAAGCCACTATCTTTTAGTGGAATGTCTAATATAACAGTTGTTAAGAAATAGATTACGTCCCCTAAAAATATATTCATGCCTTGTGATATAATGAAAGGAAAAATATTATACGAGAAGTATATTTAATCAAGGGATATTTTGATCAACGGTGGTAATTTATCAAGAATACTAGAGAGGAAGAAGAAATAAAGAACATGGAATGGGGATCTTTTAAAGTAATATACTTCAACTAATATTTACCTCACGAGAAATGAATTGAAATGAAGAGAAAGTACCTTAGCTTAAATAAAAAATGAAAAATAAATTGATTCATAGTATCATGATACATTGAAAAGACTATACATGTATTATATGTATTATATATGTAATATTGAATTAGGTTTTGACCATTTATTTGATGAAATTAATCCATATCCTTAAAGATCACTAGTTTATCAATATTTTTATTCATATTGTGGAATTTTTTTGTTCCATACAAATAAAGAGGGATTTATTTATCATATATATTCATGGGAAATCATTAAAGGAATATTTTGGCTGAATACCAAGAGAAATAGAATACAACAAAGAAGGATAAAAAATGTATCAATTTTCGTTATGTGAAAATTATGAATGGACAAATCCTATAAACTTTTTTAAGGGAATTGGAGTTTATTAAACATATTGAGATAAGGGTTGTAAGGATAATGAATATAAGATAAATAAATATACAACTATTATCAGGTTATTTAGGTATAATGAATTGGTTCATTATTTAAACACATGTCCCAAGTGTCACGGGAAATTATTATTGAAGAGAATGAGGGTAGAATTCCACAATTATGTGATCACTACAGTTGAGTTAGAATTCACTAAATATGTGGTGGAATGAAATTTAATAATATCTTAAAATTTACCCAATTATTTATTTGATTTTGTATTTTCTAACTCTTTTATATCCACCAATTTTTCTAAGAAAATTACATATTTCCTTAACAAGTTAAAAAGGATGTTTTCAGTCAATAACCTTGTTTAAATATCTCAATAACAATGATATGATATGAATTTACCATTTTGACTCATAAAAAAACTCCATTTTATTAATTAATAATTAAAAATATTGTTTACTTTTATATAATCCTTGGTATGGATTGGGTTTCAAAGTATTATGAAAAAATATTACCAAGGGGATGAGATTTTGATTTTGGATGGAGATTTGGAATTCCACATCTTTACGGTGGAGATATCATTATTTAATCCATGTCTAAATCCACCCCCAATAGATATTATAAAATAAAATTTTGGCGAATAAGAGAAGAAAAAACCTATAGATGGAAAATGTAGTCTTTAAATTGAGGATGTACCTATTGTATAAATTTACAATGATGTAATCCATGAGGAATTTCGTAGATGACCACTATAGAGAGAAGTTTACTATTATATTGATTTAATACCAGGTGAAATACCTATATAAAATAATCCCAATAAAATAGCCACTATTGAATAATTGGATTAATCAAATAACTAGATGAGTTGGGTGATTAAGGATTTATATTCCTTAGTGTTTCCCCATGGGGAGCCCTTAATATTTTAATTAATATAAAATATGGATCAGTGAGGCAGAGAATTGCTTATAGAGAAGTTAATCCTATTGAAATAAATAAAAAGTATATTATTCCTTGTATTGATGAATTATTCGATCAACTTCATGGAGATCAATATTTTTAGAAGATGTACCTTCATTCTTGGTATCATAAATTGTGTTTATGATTGGGAAATATTCTGAAGATATAATTTTAAACAAATTATAGGAATTATGAGTTTATTTTTATGCCACTTATATTTACTAACTTGTCATATATTTTTATAGAACTAAATAATAGAGTATTCAAGTAATACTATGTCAATATTTTTTGGTATTCATTAGTGATATCTTGGTGTATTCTAAAATGTATGAGGACCAAGAGATTCAAATATTAATTATTCTTGATTCATAGAGGAAAGAATTTATTGGTAAATTATTCATGTGTAAATTCAGTAATTATAATGATTGTTTTATTTGACATATTACCTCTATGTACGTAATCTTAGTAAATCCTTCAAAGGAAAATGTAGTAAAATAATGACATACCCCAATAAACAAAACCGAGGTAGGTAGGTTTGGAAGGTTACTACCATCAATTTGATCAAAAAATTCATCTTAGGATATATATTTTACTAAGCATATTTGTAAAGGGTTTATGTATGAATATAAAACAAAATGTGAATAATACTATATAGAATTGATGTGGAGATTTTTCAATGCTCCAATACTGAATATCCCATATTTAAATGACTGATTCGTGATATATAGTGATGTATTGAATAAGTGACTTCCCAATTCTCTTATACAAAATGACATTTTCATTACATATGCATCAATTAAATTAAGGACTAATTAATATAACTTTCCAACGATTGGTATTTAGTATGAAGCTATAATCATTGCCTCTAGGATATAGATACATTATCACAATGGAGAATGATATGAGATATACATAGACTAGAAGAGCCTAAAAACATAATAATTTCTAAATATGAAGCAAATGTGATGGCTCAAACAACTCATGGGTTGTGATTTCTCAATAAACTACTACACATAGAACTAAATTATGTTGGAGAATTTATTAAGAAATAAATATCATGGAATACTGACCTAAATTATGATTGATAGGGATTCTTTGTTCATATATTAAATAAATATTGATATAGTAATTTCTATGGATGGATATACATAACAATTATTTTAAAAAAATCATACAATATTTATTAGAAAAGGTAAAAAGTTCGCAACTGAATGATGAAAATTTCCAAAAGAAAATTAAATCTCTGGATGATGAGAAATTGGTAGACATTATATACGAATATGGGGTTTTGAATTTTGGAAAGAGGATTTTTGTTCCATATATACCTGATATAAATAAGGAAATATTGGATGATTCTAATAGTTCAAATTTATCTTTACACACTGGTGAAAACATGATGTACAGGGAATTAAAAGAACATTTATAGAGAGAAAATATGAAGTGATAAATTGTAGATTATGTATCAAGATGCTTGGCTTTTCATTAGGTGAAGGTTGGGAGAGATCATGCTACAAGATTCATGAAAAAAATACCTATTACAATGAGTAAATGGGATTGCATTAATATGTAATTTTTCACTATATTGGAAAATACACCATAAAATAATGATAAAATATGGGTTTTGGTTAATCACCTAACCAAATATAAACATTTCATTTCTATAAGTGAATATTTACCTCATGAGTTCATTGCATGACTCTATATTAATAAATTTTTACAACTTATTATTTCATCCATTTAATTTTTTTTATCATGTTCCATGATCTACAATGAAATTCTATAAAATTATTCACAAGTCTCTTGATATTGAGCTTCTGTTGAGAACATCTTGTTACCCAATAACTGCTAAAAAATCGGAAAGGACTATTAAAATAATATAAGACTTGTATAGATAATTATAAATTTACTTTAAATATATGTGGGATCAGTATTTACTTTTGGTAGATTTTCACTATAATAATAGCTTCCATTTAAGTATTCAAATGGTCATGTATGAAGAATATTATGGAAAGATATTTTATTCTACAACTTCATTGGATGAAATTGGATAAAGGATGATTATAGACCTATATATTGTGTAGGAGACCTCAAAAAGGAAAAGAAATTATTCAGATTCATATTAAAGTATCCCAAAGTAGGAAAAAGAGTTTTGATGATAACCAAATAATAAATTTTAATTCTATGTGGGAGGTCCTGATTTCTCGGACGTAACTCCATGTAAGGGTGATATAAGGTTTGATAAGAAAGGAAATATAATCCCCAATAATGTAGAAACTTTTAAAATCCTTTACAGAAATTGATAAATGGATTACCATCTGGTAATTTCACCATGTCTCCCAAAATTACTTTATTTTATTCATATATCATTTTTGAGGAATTACATGCTAGACCCAAAGCGTGTGGTCGCCTCTAAAGAAATAGAATTAGAACCTTATCAGTCTTACTATAGATAGATCGTCCACATTATTGACATAAGAAATAAAGTATTGAGGAATCAGATGGTGTGACTCATTAAGTTACTTTGTAGAAATAATAAAATAGAGGGAAAAAATGGGAACCAAAGGATTTCCTGAAGAATAACAGCCCTCATTTATTTATAAAGTAATATGCATGAAAATTTCTGGGATTACACTTTAACAGGATGGTAGAATGTAACATTTTAGATTTAATTATATTAAGTGGAAATAATATTTCAATAAAACTGTAATAAAATGAGTGTTTCGATATTTCCTAGAATAAAAATTCTAATTTGATGCGATAAATATCGATTTTTAACTACCTTGGTCAAAATAATTCTAGAATGATTTTTGGAAATTTTCCCTAAAAATAAGCATTATAAATAATTGAAATTGTTGTATTTTAATATTTATCATTTTATTTATAATAAAGTTTTATAATAATTAGGATTAAAATATTATTTACTACGAATTTTATAGAAATAATGATATGATCATTTCGAGTTAAAAATAGATATTTTTCATAAAACTATTCTTCAATACATTATGTCATTTTATTTTAATTAATTATAATAATCTATAATTATGAATGTTTTAGATGAAATTAATAGATTTTATATCTTACTATATGAATTTAAAAACAAATAATTATAATTAACATATATATATTTAATTTAATATCATCTTATAAAAGAAAAATGCATTTCTAGAAAACCATTGTTGCAACATGTTTTTCACGTTTATTTTTTAATTAAAGTTCACCACTTATATGAATTAAAATTTAAAAAATTGATTTAATATTTTAAATAAGAGTAAATAATATTAGCTAATTATTTTAACTTAATTTTTGTGCACAATTTATAGTAAAAATAGTAAAAACTAATTACTACAGTAAAGGTCAAAATGCGTTTATCTTGTGTCAATATATAAATTTATGGGTTAAAATGACCTAAAACATGATGAACCACCATTGGTCGGTTTTATTTTTACCCTAAATTTAGCACATTCAATTATTATTCATTTTTTATCCATTCCTCAATAAAGGTACATGAAATTATTATAAAACATTAAAAAATTGCATGTGGTTCACTCACATTAATTATAAAAGGAAACATGATCCGCTTAATTATTCACACATTTTCGGACTTTTGTCTCAACAAAACCCTAAAACAATATCTCCCCAATAACCATATCAATTTAGTTTAGATTATTCTTTTTACCAAAATACAAAACCTATGGTCTTTAATAAGAGATTCAAATGAGGTTTTTTAATAGAAGGTAATTATCTCCAACAAACTCTATCTTTTAACTTTTTATTTTATCACCTTCAATTTTATCTTAATAATATTGATATAATAACACCAATATATAAAATTATCTATGATATTTTTATTTTTATTTGATAATATTAATCCATCTCTTTCTTCATTAAATGGGAAACAAAACCATCACTCATTTCTATGGTGGACTACCGCATCGCGAACTAATGTAATTTGTTTTCCATCATCGACTCACATGGATAGTCATAATGATAGGAGAAAAATATATATGATACTTATGGATTTATATTAATTCATTAAATTTAATATATAATCTATGTTCCTAACCATTCACCCATTAAGGAAATGATAACGTTGTTTATGCATGTGTATGGCCCACCGTCTCTATGCAGCGATATGATTTATTTTCCATCTCAGAATTTCATGAATGATTCTAAAAATGAATATAACGATACCATATGATATTTATAACTTTAATATTATTCCATATGTTATAGAAAAATATCATATATATATGATCTACAGCTTTCATGATAATTCATCAATGAGAAGATGAAACATTTAACACCCAAAACAATGATAAAAATGAAACATTAAAAACAAATGGGTGATAGGTAACTATAACTGGATCATATAAGATATTATTAATATTAACATTCTTATATTTTAAATTAATAAAATGATTTAATCCATAACACGTGGGGTTAAATAATTTATAATTAAAGGTAACCCTGATGTAAGGGAATTTCCTATCAAATTTAACTTCTTTGAGACATATTTAGAATTATGAATATATTTAATTTTATGTGGAGTATATACTTCTACATTGATATATTTTATTTTGAATACCCATTTATTCTTGATGATTTATGTTTCTATTATTGTTTATTATTTAAAGGGTTTATAATTAAAATGTTACATATAGGTAAGGATTTATTTTATAATCTCATTTTTTGGGATTTCCATAAATTCCATTAAAGTAATATTATAATCCATCATTAATAAAATGAATAATTTTTTATCCTCTAGATATTAATGTATTTTATATATTTTCCTACAATTTTTATTTTCCTTTAATATTTAACCATGGAATTTAATGTTAAAAAAATAAAAAATTTATTCCTCTTTTAATCAGATATAAATTTCTTCAATTTCCATATTTTTCATTATTATTTTACAAAATCTATTTTTATTACTCAAATGATTTACTAAGTAAATTATTATTTATCATTGTATTTTTAAAATTAATGAGAATAATGTATCTAATGTTTTTCAAGAGTATTTTTTTTACTTTCTTTATAAAAAATCAAAATAAATTATTTAATATATACAGTGTTAACAGACATTCCCACAACCATAAATGTTTTATGATATTTTTCTTCTTTTATATGTTTTCACAATTTTTACAAAAAAAAATTAAATGATATCTTATTTTAATAATTTTATTCCATTTTTTATTATTCTCCAAAGGACATTATTTTATTTCCAGACCGATATTTCTTATGATCTAATTGACATATCATATCTCTTATTTCTTTTATGGTTGTAAAAATTATATTGAAACATTCACTTTATTATGATCATTATTATTTTAATTTCTATTAAATATCCATATTAGTTATATCATATATATTCTTATTTCATAAACAGTATAAAATTTTTATATAAGGTGTCTTACTATGGAATATATTTGATTGGTTGGGGGAAATATTTCTAAATATAGATTATTGACCCAAAATGGATATTTATTTATGAGGAATATTTTTTATGAAATAAGTTGATCTTTAAATACATAATTACTGAATAGTACATGTAGTTATGGGTACGGCCTGGTTATAGATATCCCCTCAATGCATCATGTCAAGAACCATCCCAGATACCCAGATACCCTAATACTTGACATGACTCTAACATTGCATGAATGGAATTCCACATCTCCATGGCATGAAAAGTAGCACTTGGATTAATCCATGATAAAATAGGGAATGAATTTTCCAAAACAAATAGTGGAAGATTAATGATTACAAGTTTATATAATCAAAACTCTTAAGGGAGAAAGTACAAGAAACCAAAGAGTATAACAAAACCAAAAAAGTACATCATCAAAAAACATTGTAGAAACATAACCATACCATGATGATGACAATATCCTATTTTACAAATGATCTGAAATGTCCACCACCTCTATGTTAATCATTCCCTTTTCTGAGACCGATCATAAGAAAACATGAAAACATCTAAAGGTAAAGCTATGATGTGAGCTATAAATCTCATTAGGGTTTTACAAAGTGTTCCATAATAGATTCCATAATAATAAAATAAATAATTATTTCAGTTTAAATAAGATAGGGCACATAAAGAAATATAATTTGTATAATTAATAAGAAAATTCATTCTATTAAAATGATGAAAAACATTTCAATCATTACGTAGATAAACATTTTATATAAATCATTTAGAATGAATACAATAGTTCTATTTTCAGTGAAAAATGTAATAAAAATAATCATAATAAGAACCATATTCATCTTCACTAATGTATGTTAGTTTCAGGCTATAGGATCATCACACATCTAATATCAGGGATCACTAATAAATTTGTGTACACACATCCATTTGGATTACACAAAATTAGAGACATCAACATCCCTTCGAGGATAATATATGTTGAAATAGGTTTTTTTATAGTTTTCATCATCAATACAATTTATGGTCATAAATATTCTAGTATTATTTTTAGAAAAACCCAACTAAATACCTCAGATCACATGTTCTCAATCGATAGAAATTGAGAAAACCATATCCTTTAAAATCAATCATCATTCATAATTCAATTTCATAATTATTAGTTTCAATGTACCATTTCAATTTCAAAACCAAAACAAGGGTTTTTCATAATTTCCTACATTTTCAGTACCAACCCAATCATAGGTTTTCATTATTTTAATTTAATCTTTTTTCTCATTCATTGATCAGATAATTTAATAAATTCCATTATTTTCAAAATTAACCCCACAATTCCAATTCCATACGATTTTGGGTTTGACTAAAAATATATGCCATTTAAAATTACATAATAAATTTACTTCAATTCATGGTTTTATATATCAATGGATATCTATTTTAAATATATCAACGAAATTAATGTTTTAATAATATAGAAAATAATAAACAATACCACTGACCTCTAATAACAAAAATCAAACGATCAATACCCACAACGGGAATGCAAACATAGATCAAAGGAAAATGATATAAATAAATAAAACCTAGAATCAATATTCAATAAAAAAGATTTCAGATCCATACAATATGTGAAGATCCATAATACCTTACATAGAAATGATGGTGAGATCTAGAGATCCACTTATCGAAGAGGATTAGATCCTCCACCAGCACTTTGATGCGTCAAAGGAAATGGTAAAAGGTAAAAAAATTCTATGCAAGAATTTAAAACCTATAAATCATAAATATCTTGATTAGGTAGGTTATGAACTTTATTCTAGGGGTTATGTATTTTAAAAAAATAATCATATTAAATTAAAATTGTGACACGGTTTCTTTAAGATGGATGCATGGTTATATAAACCATGTTCCCTAACTGTGTAGCCCTCCAGAATCACTATGATAGGTGCAAGATTTCTCATAGGTGAGTGAACATTTTGTGAAACTATAAACCAACCATAGATTCCCCCACTATCAAGGATGCGTTGTTTTCACTTTGTGCGAGTGTGATTTGTGAAAAAAATTTCCAACCGTGAACAACCCAAAATGTCTCAGAAAAATATCAAATTTCACATAATAAAACCCAAGGATAGACCCAACCAATATATGGTAAAAATAAGGTTTAAGGAGTAAATAAAAGCACATAATGGTATTTTACATCCTCCACACCATAAAAAAATATTTCCCCCAAAATCCATCCAAGAAGATTCCATATCAAAATGATGTATCCACTACTCTCTCATTAGTTCATCACACTCTCGAGTCTCATGAAAATAAAAAACCATGATATAATAGTAAAAACAAAAGGTAGCATCCTACCATGAAGTAACTTTATACGGAAGTTTACTATCTCAACTAGATGCTTAGTCATTGATAAATCAGGCTAAACATCAAGATCTTCCTCGGTCATGAAAATATATTGTTCTAAAAGATATTTCCAAATATACAATACATGGAACACATTATGTATTTACTTAAATTGTGGGGGAAATTATAAATTGTAATCCACTTTCCCCGCATATTCAAAGAACTCAAATGGTACCAAAAAATGGGAAACAATATTCCCTTTCCTCTCAAGTCATCTGTGACCCAGATGAGGTGAAACTCACAAAAACTCATATTCTAAAACTAAAGACTCTAATAGTCATCTATGATGGTAAACATAACATTTATACCAGATCCATCCCATCAATATTATCTAATGAATCAACTAAATCCTTGCTGACATCTCTTGGACCAAGCCCAATCCAACTAAGGAACATTCAACAGTCTCCATCTAACACAACAGATATTTACATGGCCATCCATAAAAGGCCTGAAAAGATATATTCTGATTGAGTATTGGGAAAATTGTAATATGAAAACTCGACCAGTGCCAAATGGTCATCCCAAAATCCACCAAAATAGAGGATTTGTGACCAAATCTTGTCTCAGGAAACAATATTTCCCAATATATCTATCTATACATCTTAGGATGGTATGTCATACTCAAAAAAACCTATAATCCCATCATCTCCTAAAGGCCACTGCAAAAACAAGAAGTAAAATAGGGATCATTATTGGGAACTATAGCCGATAGAACTTAGTGAAAAAACAATCTCTTTAACATAGAGATTTCACAACTCCTGAAATTTTTTTGTTCATAGAAATGTCATCCCTCTTCCAAGTCAGCACTCGATGGGGATGATGAAAACATTAAGGTCTTTGGTGATTATCCTTGACCTGTTGGAATGTATAATGATGTAAAACAATTTCACTAATGTATCATCTCATACCTAGCCACCAAAATCATTGTTTCATGTCATAAAACATATTTTCGGTTCTGGAGTGCATAACCCTATAGGAATTATGGAAATCTCCCATCACATATTTTCCCCCATATAAAGGAATAACAAATCAATTTTGAGAACATAGAACACCCCCAATGGAGAACAAACACTAAGAAATGATCTCCCACTATAAAGAGAATCCATAATTCCATAGAATTCAACATAAATATTTTTCTGGTGAAGAATTATCTAGAGAATTGTGGAGGAAAACTAAACACTATCCAAGAAAACATCGGCCTCCCTTATTGGAATACTAAATGATAATGTAAAATAAGATCTATCATGTTCCAATCATCG
Organism: Viscum album; assembly: GCA_963277665.1. Classification (NCBI taxonomy): domain Eukaryota; kingdom Viridiplantae; phylum Streptophyta; class Magnoliopsida; order Santalales; family Viscaceae; genus Viscum; species Viscum album. The sequence continues at coordinate 180,286,926 of OY728143.1, read as the reverse complement.
AATGATTATTTAACATCCTTGGTTTTTTTTTTGATCAAAGCATTAGAAATGATATTCCCCTTCCTCAGAGTATATGAAACGTAAAAATAAAAAAGACTACAGGTATTCCAAACAATGTCGATATGGATGGTTCAAATCTTTTTTTGAGATGATATAACTCTATCTCTTTTAGTTATAATACATGGTAAAATCTTTCCCAAAATGGAAATTCCTCCAAATATTAAGTGAATGAATTATGTTTTTGATTAAAACTTAATGGGTTAGATAATTATTATCTTGTGGCTAAATCTCTGACAAGGAATTTGATACCACATGAAAACTAGATTGAAGAACACAACCTAATCCAATGTATGATGTTTCACGAAAGACCACGAAGACCAACTTAGACTCTGAATGAATCAACACTAGAAAAGAAGTAAAATACATTTCAACTCAACAAAATATATCTTACATTTCTAATCCTAAGAAAACATTAATCCCTTCTGAGTGATATTGTTCATCAAAGAACCTAACTTGGATAAATCCATTACAAAGAGGGCATAATTACCCATTATACCCAAGAAGCTATAAATCACAAAAACATTACACAGTTGTTCCCATTTCATAATAGGTTTATCCTTTTCAAGATCCACTGAGATACCATATACCATGTTCAAATAATCCATTAACTTCACTCCCCAAATCTAGAAATCACATTTTAATCACTTGTCATAGAGTCGGTGATTTCTCAATAATTCCTAAACTTCTCTCAAATGAAGCACATGATCCTCCTCAATCATATAAAAAATTAGTATTTCATCCAAAATTTCAACTTTGAATGTATCAAGATACTCATAGAATATACTCTTCATAAAATCCTTAAAGTATATAGGGGAATTGATTAAATATAATGGCATTAATAGACACTCATAATGTCCATACCTACTCTAAAAGGCGGTATTCAGAATGTTAAATTATTATATTCTTAATTGAAGATATCTAGATCGAAGATTAATCTTTGAGACCAACTTCTCATCATTAAATTGGTCAAACATATCATTAATCCATGGTAACATATATTTCTTATTTTCCATAACTCATTTCATTTTTTTATAATCAACACTTAGGCAAAGTGTTATATCATATTTCTTGGAAACAAGAATATGAGCCTCCCAAGGTGAAAAACATAGGAATATAATTTATTTCCCTAACAGATCTTCCAACTGATTCTTAAAATCATTCATTTAAACTAGTGAAATATGTTATGAGACTACATATACTAGTTTGGTACCAGGAAATAAATCAATAGATAACTTTACCACACTTGATAATACAAAACCATAGAAATCAAAAGGAAACATATTGGGAAACATGGCAAAAACTAGAGGGAGATCATCACTCAAAGACTACACATCCAAATAAAAATAGAAAAATAAAATTAATTTCATAAAAATTAGACAAAAAGGACCATATCTTATCGACCTAGGGTCCCATTATCCCTGAAAGGTAAGACACACTCTATCAAGAGTGGTAATGGAGAACTTTCAAATTTAGTAGTCAATTTAGGCCTTATTATTAACAATCGGATTCATCTAGAAAATGACATCATGAGGTTTCATGTTATGAATAATAAAATACTAGGTAATCTTAATCTCTATTAAAGAGAATGCATAATATAAACCATTGAGACCCTTCTCTCTTTCATTCTAATGGGTTTAGTAATATCCTTCCCCTACGAAAAAATATGCGAAGGAATATTTAGTAGGTTCAAAATAAACATTGATATACACTAATGAGATGCACCATTATCAAATAAATTAGTCACTAAAGATGAATCTATAGTGATGGTACCTCTCATAATAATTTCACCGATAGTATATTCCTTAGGTACTCTTCCCATGTGTGAAGAAGCTTCATTCAATGTGCCTCTAGTGGAAAGTTGGTGGATTATGATGAATGATCTTCTGGTCATGACTCTAAGATTCAACACATTGAGGTTATATAATTGGATCCTGAAAGGAAAAAGGTGCATGAGCTTGTAACAGATCATGGAAAACTCGCAAAATAATCTTAACAAGATTTGGGTCCATCGGATAATCCACTCACTATAGTTCACTAGTAGATTCTTCTTATATCCTATTCAAACATATACTTGGAGGAATAATTCTACAAAAAATAAATAAACAACACTTAATACATCATTACATTACTCAAATATTTAAATAAAACAAAGTAAATTGAAAATTATTCCCATCATATAAGATATGTATATTTTTATTTAAATCTATCCAAATCAAAATCTGGGAAAAGACATGAATAAAATCAAATTATTCCTCATGATCCCTTTCCCAGACCACTGATGGTGACATAAGGATAATTATGATAAGCGATAACTAGAACAAGCTAATAACAACCTCCTATGTCAAAAAAAGACATTCCAAATCACATACTAACATTAAGGAAATATTCTCAACTTTCACCTTTAATACAACTTTTTCATGAACCAACCTGGATACCATAGTACCCAAATAACTGATCTGACCCAAACAAGGCCCGAAGGGAATTCCCTATACACATAATATAGTGACTAGAACCAATAATAATACTTGATAAAAGAGTAATATAATTTTCCACAAAATAGTATAAAATAAAATATTTCAAGTCAGTATGCTCAACACTCCAAAGGGAGAAATTACCAATAAACCAAAATGATGAAAAATCCAAATAAGTACATCATCATATTAATCTATAGAAAGGAAACCATCCCAAGATAATGGTAACAACCCTTGTTATAAGGGATTAAGAACATCAACTCCCTCTAATTATCTATTTACCTTCTCTCTTCCCTAGTATAAGAAAATCTAAAAACACCCAAAGAAAAATGTTAGGTGTGAGATATAAATCCCAGTATCTTATCGCAAAGTGTTCCATAGTATATTCCATGAAAATAAAAAAAGTAATTGTTAAAATTTAAATATTCCATTGAATGGCATGGAATGTAATTTTCATATTTAAAACAAAACAAGCATTGTTTTCAAAGGATCGGTAACATTTTAAATATGTGTTAAATAAACATTTTATATAAAATAATTTTTGTTAATCATTTGGAATGAATAAAAAAGTTATAAGATAAATGGTATATATAACCAACATTTAAAAATTAGAACTATTGTCATCTTCCATACAGTATGTCTGATTCTGGCTATTGGATCCACATACTTCTCATATCAGTGATCACAGATAAGTATGTTGACATACATCCCTCGGTCTCATGCTAAATTGGACTCATCAACATTCCATCAGGGATAAGATATGTCGATCTATTTTTTTCTATTTTTCATCATCAAACCAATTCTCGGTGATTAAGATTATATTATGCTAGACCTAAATATACCACTAACTACCTAGGATCGTATGTCCTCAATCATTAAATGGAAAAACAGAAAACCATCTCATTCAAAATCAATCATTATTAACAATCAATTTTCTAATTTTTAGTTTCAATATGAAAATTAAATATCAATAAAAAAGAATGAGTTTTTTATAATTTCATGATTTTCAATAAAAAACCAATAATATTTTTTTATCATTTCAATTTGAACCATATTTCTCAAACAATCCTTAAATCATTTCATTAATTCCATAATTTTCTTCTCCCCACAATTCCAATTCCTTTGGAATTTATTTTTTCTCAAATTCCATGTCATTTAAAATTACTCAATAAAATAACTTAAAATAAATGTCTAATAAATAAATTGAAATCCATTTCAAAAAAATCAATAAAATTTGTGCTTCAATTATATGTAAACACTCAAATGGAACCACTTACCTTTAATCATGTAAATAAAAATGATCCACACCCACAATGAGAATGTTGTCACAGATCAATGGTAATGGAGTACTATAAATAAAACCTAGAATAAAGATTGAATCACATAGAGTATGGATCCATCCAATAAGTGATCATTTATCAATAATTAAAGAGATTGAATGGAGAGATTAGAAGAGATTGAATGAGAGAATATCAATAAATCAAAGGGGGATTATAGCTACTAATGGAACACTAATTCATCAAAGGAGAAGGTGTTATGAGCCAAAATTCCTTCATGGAAGGCTTCTACACATTAGAGATTATAATAGGATCAAGAGGGTATACTAAGAATTTAAACTAGGAGGTTTGAGATTTTTTTTAAAAAAAATCATTAAATTAAAACTATGTGCATTATTTCTAGGGGAGGGCCACACATATAGAAAAATCATTGACCCCAACCTTTCACCCCCTCATGAATAATTTTTCAAGGAATGCAGTTTCACTAAGGTGGGAACATAGTTTGGGAAACCATTAATTCCCTAACAATCTAGGGATGCACATTTTCCAATTGGGGCGTATGGTTTGGGAAAACAATGCACCAACTATTCACGACCCAAAAATACTCCAAATTTTACAAATTTCACCCAAAAAAACTTGAGAAAGGACACAAAAAAATATTATCAAAACAAGGTTTAAGTATTACCTAAACACAACTAACAAAAATATACACATCATCAGGTATCACTGGGAAAATTAGTTTTCAAACTTAAATAGGATTTTTGGTGTATACCAACTCATAAACAAAACAATATTGGAACAAGGTATTCATGGTATATATATCAGGATTTATGAGATCATGATGTATAATATAAATAATTTACTTTATTTTTAATATATTTATTATTATCAATTAAATTATTTCATTTTGTTTATCAATATATGCATTTCATGCTCATGTTATTCATTAAATGGAATGTGTTTTCATTTATTTACATTACCATATTTATTATTCCTTATTTACTAATGATATATTCCAATATAAAAAAACCTTATTGGGATGTTTATATCACACTTAATATTTATCCTTTTCCTATGACTAGAATAATAATTCTTTGAATTTGTTCAATGATGTCGAATGTTTTCTATTGCTATGTTTTATATTTTCATTCCCAATTTAAAACAAATATCATGCATGTATCTGGAAGGCCTAGACTATTAAATTGACTGGTTATTCAAGATTATAACACTTTTATAAATTAAAATTTAATAAATTAAACATATAATCCATTTTACTGGAATATGGGTTGTTAAACATTCCATCTAATGTGAAATTAAATAATCACTTCCACATTTGTATATATTACAACCTAAATGAAGCGATATGATTCATTTTCCATCGATGCCTCAAATGGATATATATAATGATTAATTTACTAAATATATATGATATTTACGATTTAATGACGATTCTATATTAATAAAATGTTATCAATTTTCTTTTTCGTTTTCTTATTATAAAATGGATGTATCTTTCATGCATACATATGGATTACCATCTCCATAATGAAGTAATTCATTTTTCTATCTCTTCATTTTATGGATGGTTAATAATATTGATATGAAGAATATATATGGTATTCATATAATTATTAGAAAAATATATTATATATCTATGATCCATATGAAAGGACCATAACATCCTAATCGAAACATACTTGAAAAATGAAACAGTTGTCACCTAAAACAATTATTTTAATAAAGAATTATTAATAACTGGGTAATGAGATGTTATATGTAAATAATCTATGATTTTATAAGTATGAATATTGTAATTTTATAGATTTTTAATAAATATAAATTTATTATCCAGGATATTATAGTTGTTATGGATCATGTCGGACATATGATAACGGTTCATCATTTCAATATTGATTCATTGATACATATTTGATGTTAAGATCCTATTTATGTTTATGTGGAGTATATGAAGCTGATTTGACATGGTATATAATTTCTTCCTATAATTAATGTTATTTAAATTATATATTTAAACAATTTCATCTATGGGGTTTTGATTTCAATGTTACCAAATTGGTAGGGATTTATCAACTCATATTCTCTTATTTTGGAAATTTGTAATGTTATACAACTATATTCTTTTATGCGGTGTATCTATTAAAATATGATATATTGTATTAAGAATATTCTTAGTTTTATGGTATTTAATTTTACCCTTGATAGTATTTTCTTTATGGTAATTCTGAATCAAAATTTAAAAAATTAGTTAGGTTTTCATTTTACAATCATACTGCTTACCAGGATTTTTAAAGCTAAAATTTATAATGATTAAAATATAGAATATATCACTTATAAATTTCCTGTATTTTATTCTAATATACTTATTTGTATATAATATAATGTTTTATTTTATTTTTCACTCTCTAAGTACTCAAAATACTAAATGAATCCTATTAGGAAAAATTGACTTTATTTTTTATTCATTTGAGAGTATTTTTCGTTCAGGTCTATATTTTATTTAACATTTTTCTTGATTATTTTTAATATTACCAAATTATTTTTTAAATTAATTTTTACCCATGATTTTTTTTATATAAAAATCTATGAATTGATTCAACTTATCATTTTTTAACGAGGTCCTTATTAACAAAAGTGTGGACAGAGTCTTTATTTTAATGAATACCACATAAATTGGTTTTCTTATTATCATGACTACTCTTTTATATGAACCTTTCTTCATAATTTTCCATTTTTATTTTCAAATAAAATATTTTTAAATAATATTATTAAAAAAAGATTTTAAATAATTTAATTCAAAATTTAAAATATGTTTTACTCAAAAAATATTCTTAGGAACTTAGAAAGGTATTTTTTTATATATAATAACATCTTTTTATATTTCTTATACTTCATTGGGAATTTTATATTATGATACAACATTTATTAATTGTTTTTATGTTTTATGATTATGATGATAAAATATTGATAAAACTTTATTTATATTATACAGGATAAGATATTATTAAATGATAAATTTATTTATGATCTTATTTCATACATATTAATTGATTAAATTTTTTGGATGATTGGTTCTATTAGATCCCTCCCATGAATTGGGAAATGAATAATTTATTTTGAGCTTAAATGGTACATAAGAGGTTATTCCATTCCTTGAAAATAATTCATGAGAGGATATTCAAAGCCCAAAGTATTTACACATGTGGATAGCTCATCGTAACATGTTATGAATGTCTTCGTGGTTATCATTGATATGTAATTTTAATGATTATGATTATAAAACAATTTTTATTCCACTATTTATAACATGTTGTTATGATTATGATATGATCTCATATATCATTTTCTTAGATTCACATATTATTTATGTCTTAATAACTACCTAATCCTAATTCCATGATTATGAACTAATCATTTTTGGTATTATGGAACAAATGCACCTATGGGTAATTACTCTAAAAGGGGGTGATTGGGTATTAAAAAAATCAAAATTGGTACATGATGAGTGGGATTAAGAATTAATTCCTAGAGATACACAACAATAGGATATTGTTGGGTTAATTGATATTTTCTTTATAAACCATTATAAAATATTTCAATAGATGATGACCATGGATAATCTGTGTTGTCATTTATTGAAAATAGGACCTCATGATTTAGACATCCAATGAAGGGTTTTTTTAGTTATATGATATCTCAATATGATTATCATTTCTCTAACTATGATTTTTTTTAAATGGATGGGATAAGGAAGAATCATGTTATCATTAAATTTTATAGACAATGTAGCGATTTTACTTATGATAAAATAAATAAAATGTTAAATGCGATGTGAAATCTTGTGATTATTCCACAAAAATCTTTATATAATATTAAAAACATGAAAATAATTGAGTTATTTAATAAAATAAATAGCATAAAAATATTTTCTCAGGAATACTATACTGAAAAGAAGATTTGTCTTCCTACTTGTTGAGATTTTGGGAAGAAGCACAGATGGAAATTTCCCAATGCAATGGAAAACCTTTTTATGTGAAGAAAATAAGTCTATAAATAAAATAGTTATTGAAGAAAAATGAAGACTTCAATGTTAAAAAATAAATTACTTCCAAGGGTATCATTTATAGTATGATGTCTTATATGAGGGACTTTGGGAAATATCCAATTTAGTGCCCTCATCCAAGGGATAACTAATAGAACATGGAAGGGCCTATGTGATTCTAGTCCTTAAAATGGAATAATTGATGTTTTTATTTATTGGGATGCAAAAAGTATTTTGTCACGGTGTTTTATCAGTGATATTTTGGTCATAATAATCTAGAAACATCTAGGGATTCATCTATATTAGTTTTCATTTAGTGTTTGAAATCATATGTTAAATGGTTCCAATAACCTAGAAATACGAATTTCTGGTATGGTGAATTTTTTTTATAACCCATGATTTAGGGATAGATAATAATTAATATCTGCCCAATTTATAGATAGAAAAGTTTTTTTTGGATAAAGATATGATTTATGTCAATAAATTTAATTGGATAGTATTAGTGGATATGAAATTGAATAGTGATTTTATGAAAATGTTATTTATGTTATCTATAATTATGTTTATTTCATTTTTGGATTTATAAAATATATCTTATAATCATTTATTTCATTTGAAAAATATTGATAGATTTATTTTTTTAAAGCATATATTTTTTTATTGAGGATTTATAGTGATTTAGGTTATTAGTCCTTTTTTAGAATTTATTATCATGGTAACCACATGTTATGTATGATATATTATAATTTACATTATTTTGTCTAAGGATTAAATTTAAATCAATTTTTTAAATTCTATCACCTAATTGTTTCTATTTTAAAAAAAAATTGTTTAGAATGCTTTTAGGTGTTTTGAAATTTAGTCCCTTTTTTAGAATGCTTTCACAACCATTTTTGGGTTTGATGCCCAAATTGGAATAATAGGAAAATCTTGTTATCCATTTATATATCTTATAATCTATTAAAAGTTCATTCTGGTGATTTTGGCATGAAAAAATAATAATTTTCCTTCATAATTGGAATATGGGATAAAAAGAGGAGGAAACTAATTGAAACATTCAACCAATAGAAAAGTAATAATTTTATGGATTTGAAAACCTCAAGTACACTACTGGAAAAATACTCAATATCCATGGTGTAAAATAACGGTTATTTCCTATAAAACCGTGTGTATAAGGTATACATAGAGTTTTTAGAATCGTGGTTGATGGAGCCATTTTTTTAGAGTTATACCCATGGTTTCTATAGAAATTGTTGGTGTAGCCTTATATATTTTTTCATACCTATAGTTAAACAAAAACCGTGTTTTTATATCTAATCACATGGTTATCTAAACCATGGGTATATATTTTCCTAATAGAAAACATATACCCATAGTTTATTGAGCCATGGGTATAGGTAGTTATCCCCATTTTGAAATAGTATCAGCTCTTCCAACCCATCCTGAACCTAAAAATAAAATAAAAACTACAGAATACATTCAATACATTCAATACATTAAATATATTTTATATTTATCATTTAACCAACTTATTGTATAATTTTAAAAATATTTACAATACTATAACATACATATAAATCCATAAAAACAGTCAATCAAAATCATTAAACAACATCCACATGTCTCTTTTCTGTAAAGTAAAAAATTAGATGGGGTCAATATCTCCCCTATAACCAACATCCTAATACTCATCATCATCAATAACATCCTCATCACCAATAGCATTATCTGGAGCACCGACATAATCATCATCATGAACATCATCATCATCACCACCACTTCCACCACTACCATTTCCACCATCAGCTTGACCCCAACTGAGACACTCATTGACATCACTTGGGGAATCATTTAAAAATAGCATTTATTTCATATATGAATCAGTATTAGTATAATAACCTGATGTAAGTGATTGAATTATAACTTACATATATTTCAAAAAATATTTGGTGATCAGATTACTTCTTTCACGGTCCTATAATGCTATTTTTTGGCCTCAAATGCTTCTGTATGATCATTTTTGCATCTCAGTGGTCTGAGATGTATGAGAGGATCCTGATGATGACCAATACCTAGTAGGGATGATGATTCTCCCAATTCAACCTCAGACTATCCCCTAGTTCTCCTCACATAATACATCACTCCAATTATCATTTTAAAAGAAATTTTCATCTTATTTATCATTGAGGGACTCTAGGGAAAATTGTCCCCTTGTTCCCCTCACATAATACATCACTCCAATCGGACAGGTTTTGGATAATATTTTAATCATTATAATCTTATTTATTTAAATGATTTATTAATGAGGTAAACACTGCATCATTATTATGTCATAAATAATTTAAATTATTTGATGTCTAAAAATTATAACAAAAATACCATGATATAAGAAATCTTTCTATATTTCCAATTCATATTTATAGTAGAAAAGATAATTTATATAACCCCTTCTAAAAATTAATTTACTAAATGATATTTGCTTTTTTCATTTTTGCCTTTACTTTAAGCTAATTAAGCTAAATTGTCATTATCACTCCCAAGTGGCTCAATGGGGTCCCAAAATCGACCCAAAGATGCCCATGGTATTTAATGACTCAACCAATAAGGTTTGGACAAGTTTTAATGTAATTTTGAATTATTATAATATTCTTTTTATTTTGAATTACCTTATTTACCTTTAATCGCGGTAAATAAAAGTCAAAAGTTACTATTCACCAAAAATTATTTTCATCTTAATGAACCAAATTTTACTCCTTGATATCAACCATGTATGTCGGATTTTTAAAATTCAATACACATAAGTGGGAAATTTTCATTTAAATGAAAAGGTCAGTTTTTTTAACTACCACTAAGTGGTTTCACTATTCATCAAAAATTGAAGTTTTTCTGAAAAATACCAAAAATTCAGCCTAAGATATATTTGATATTCCGAATTCAAAAATGATGTCTATTTTTCCCAATTAAAAAATAGAAGTGGAATTAATTAATTTTAAAATTAATTCCTATTATCAAAACAAATAGCTTGTTTTTTAGAAACAATAATTATCAAAAGATCGACACTTGTTTATGTCCAATTTCAAAGTAATATTGGTTCCAATGACCAAAATTGGATTAAATGGTAAAAATATATTTTAATTTCACTATAAAACCACTTAAAAATATAATCTAACCATATAAATAAATTATATTAAAAGGCACTTTTGAATTAAAATACAATATTTTTCACTATTCATTAAAAATGAACTTTATGAGAAAAAATCCGAAAATTTACAGAAAGTAAATTTTGATGTCCCCATTATAAAGAAGGATTTCATTTGGTTATATAGAATTTATTAATGTGAGCAAAACTAGATTTAAAAAGGGTTCACCATTAAAAGGTGATAAATCGGCCTTTTAATGTAAATTATGCTTAAAATTAGATTCATCCACATTTTAAGCCTCTAAATTTTTATTGTATAATTTAAATACATTTAGAAAACATGTATAATTATATTGTAGTTATTTTTGTTCATTCCCACCAATAAAATGGCTAGGATTTATCTCCCATTAAAAATAAAAATATTATATTATTAGTGTGAAACGTAAGATTCCAAAGAAATGCATTGTTGTGTATCGGGTAGGCTATCGAACATAGAAACCCCTTTAAATTAAAATTATTATTTAATTCAAAAATATTAATAAATATGAAAATATATTATTCTTCATTTACTTGGGATGTTACACCCTTCCCCCTTTTGAAAATTGTGTCCTTGCAATTTTTATTCACTTATCAAAATAAGTGGAGGTATTTATCCCTCAGAGCATTTTCAGATTCCCACGTTGCCACTTCAACCATATTGTTTTTCCACAAAACCATTACCTGGTGAATTACCTTATTCCGCAACACTTTCTCTCTACGGTCAAGAATCTGGACTGGTTTTTCTTTATAAGAGATATTCTCTTCCAACTGAACTACCTCTGGGCTCAAAACATGTGATGGATCTGACATATACTTTCTCAACATCGAAACATGAAAAACATTGTGTACCTGGGATATACTTGGAGGTAAAGCCACTCCGTATGTAACTGATTCAACTTTATGCAAGATTTCATACGGTCCAATGATCCACGGACTCAACTTTCCCTTCTTAACAAAACGTGTCACACTTTTCCATGGAGAAACTTTGAGAAAGACATGATCACCTACCTCAAAAGAAAGATCCTTCCTCCGGTTATCTGCATAACATTTTTGTCTGCTCTGAACTGTTCTCATGTGCTTCTGAATCAACAGAACATTCTCTGCCATCTCTTCAACCAATTCTGGTCCCATCAGCTTCCTTTCACCAACTTCATCCGAAAAATCTGGAGTTCGACAACGCTTTCCATATAATTCCTCAAATGGATCCATCTGTATACTAGAATGAAAATTTTTATTATATGAAAATTCAACCAAAGAAATATGTTGGTCCCAACTTCCTTGGTAATCCATCGAGCAAGCACGTAACATATCCTCCAATGTCTGAATTGTTCGTTCTGACTGCCCATCTGATTGAGGATAAAAAGTTGTACTAAAATTTAATTCAGTACCCAATGACTTATGAAGGCCTTTCCAAAAGTTAGAAGTGAACCTGGGATCATGATAAGATAGAATGGAGAGGGGAACTCCATGAAACCTAACTACCTCTTTAACATACAACCGAGTAAGTTGATCTAGAGACAAAGTATCTCTAATAAAAAAGAAATGAGCATATTTAGTCAATCGGTCAACTATAACCCAGATTGCATTATTACCTCGAGATGTCTTTGGTAATCCCACAATGAAGTCCATGTATATATTTTCCCATTTCCACTATGGCACAGGTAGAGGCTGAAGCATCCCTTTCGGTAACTACCGCTCTACTTTAACCTTCTAAAAAGTCAAATACTTCATAGTAAAATCAGCAATATCTCCCTTCATTCCATCCCACCTGTAATACACCCGAATATCTTTGTACATCGTAGTACTACCAGGATGAACTGAAAATGGAGAACTATGAGCTTCACATAACAACTCATTCTTAAACTGTGAATCATGAGGCACACATAATCTCTTTCCAATCCTCAGAACACAATCATTATCAACATTAAAATCAGGCAACTTACCCTTCTAAACCAACTCTACCTTTTTCTGAAACTCATTGTCCTCCTTCTGCGCTTTATTTATTCTGTCTGATAGAGATGATCTCACTGACACCTGAAACAAAACAGAATAATTTCCTGCACCAACAACTTCTATGCCAAAGTTCATCAAATCAAAAACCAAAGGATCTTCTTCCAAACGTAACATGGTTACTGATGTATTAATTTTTCGACTCCAAGCATCATCCACTTTATTTGATTTCCACAGATGATAAAGGGTCGTGAAATAATAATCCTTGATTAATTCCAACCATCTCCTCTATCTCATGTTCAATTATTTCTGTGTGAATATATTCTTCAAACATTTGTGATCAGTATATATTTCACACTTCACTCCATACAAATGATGCCTCCAAATTTTTAAAGCAAAAACAACAACAACTAATTCCAAATCATGTGTAGGGTAATTTAACTCATGTGGTTTCAATTGACGTGAAGCATAAGCAATTAGCTGGTCATTTTGCATTAGGACACAACCCAATCCTTTTAACAAAGCATCACTATAGATAACAAACTCACCATTTCTTGATGGCAGTGCTAAAATTGGAGCATTCACCAATCTTCTTTTAAATTCTTGAAAACAATCATCACATTCTTTTGTCCAGATGAACTTAACACCTTTTCGAGCCAACTTAGTCATTGGAATAGATAACCGCGAAAAATGATCAACAAACCTCCGATAATAACCTTCCAAACCAAGAAAAATACGAATCTCAGTTATATTTGTGGGTCTTGGCCATTCTTCAACAGCTTTTGTTTTAGCAGGATGAATAGTTATTCCATTTTTTTAAACAATGTGACCAAGGAAAGAAATTTGTTGTATCCAAAACTCACACTTGATAAATTTCCCATAAAGTTTCTTTTCTTTTATGGTTTGAAAGATGAACCTTAAATTAATTTTAAGCTCCTCTTTACTTTTTGAATAAATCAAAATATCATCAATGAACACAACCACAAACTTATCCAAGAACTCGCAGAAAAATATAATCATAAGATCCATGAATATAGCAGGTTTATTGGTTAACCTAAAAGGCATAACTACAAATTCATAATGGCCATATCTAGTACGAAATGCAGTCTTCAGAATATCTTCTTCCTTTAATTTCAACTGATGGTACCCCAATCTCAAGTCAATCTTCGAAAAATATTGATCTCCCTGGAGCTGATAAAACAAATCATCGATATGAGGAAAAGGATACTTATTCTTAATAGTGATGTTATTCAATGCTTTACAATCAATGCAAAGTCTTAGTGAACCATATTTCTTTTTAACAAACAAGACAGGAGCACCCCATGGTGATGTGCTAGGTCGAATGAAAACTTTATCTAATAACTCCTGCAATTGCTTCATTAACTCTAAAAGTACAATTTGAGAAATTCAATAAGGGGTTTTTGAAATTGGCTTAGCATCAGGAACTAAGTCGACAATAAATTCAATTTCCCGTTCAAGTATAATACCAGGAAACTCATCAGGAAAAACATCAAGGTACTCATTTACCACTGTCACATCATTAATATGAATTGTTCCTTTATTTTCTACAATATGTGCAAGGTAACATTCATTTCCATCTTTTACTAGTTTCTCAGCTTCCTGATATGTTATCAAAATAAAGGGTTAATTATTGTACACAAACTATAAATATTTCTGAAAAGAAACCTCTTTATCTCCGTAATCAATCTTATCATGGTAAACGGAAAGCCAATCCATGTCCAAAATAACATCAATCTCTACTAGAGGAAAAACAATAAGGTCTGCAGGTAGATTCTTTCCACACACAAGGACAGTAAGGTTCTTATAATCTCTTTTTGTCTCAACATTTCCTCCATGTGTTTTTACCATTAGTTCAGTATTCATATCATGAGATGGAATTCCCAATTTAATAGAAAAATTATCAAAAATGAAAGATTGTGTAGACCCTGAATCAAACAACACATTGGCATAATCTGAACAAACAAATAGTGTACCTGATACTACTTCATTCGATGTCCCAACATCCGCTGAAGTAGTTGCGAAGGATTTCACCACCCCTTTCTACTTATAGTATGACTTCTTTCCCTCAATTGTGTTCTTCTATGGACACTTGTTTGCATAATGACCCATTTCATTACACTTAAAACATCTTACCGATGGCTTTTCATTTCCTACTTGTTCATATTCCTTACAGTTACGAGAAATATGACCAGATTTACCACACCGGAATCACTTTCCAGTCCTTGATAAACATTCTGCAGGATACTTTTTACCACACTTATCACAAGAAGGATATTCAGTTTTCTTACCTCCATGCTTCTTTGATGAATTATTCCCCTTTTCCTTCCAATTGGACCTCTTATTCGGTTGTTTTTCAAATAACACTTGTTCATCGGTAAACTCCATTTCCACCTTCTCTACACATCGAACAAGTTTTTCATATCTTTTGAACTCATGAGAATCTAAAGCCCTTCGATATCGTGGCTTCAGTCTTGAGTAAAATCAATTTATCTTACTATCAACATCTCGTATAAAATTTGGTGCATACCTTTCAAATCGAGTGAATTTTTCTTCATAAACAGCAACTGAGTCATCCTCCTACCTCACTTTCAGGAATTGTTTTTCCATTCTAAGATAAACCACCTTAGTAAAATATTTCTCAAGAAACATACCTTTGAATTCATCCCAATCAAGAGCATCAATCTCCTCACTATCCCTGATATTTTTCACCATCGACCACCACTGATCATCTTCACCTTCGAAACGGTAAACAGCAAGACTAACCTTTTGATTTTCTGACCAACCCATGACATCAAAAATCTTTTCAAGTGCTTTAATCCACCCTTCAGCTAGAACATGGTTAGTCGATTCTATGAATGATGGGGGATGTTACCTCATCAAATGTTCCACTACTGGCGTGTTCCTCTGTGGTTGATCTAGCTGATCTTGTACATGGATACCACCACCATTTATAGCCTGAGTCAAATGTGTCATCGCTGCAAAAAACTGTTCAGTTTCGATTCTGACATTCTTAGGTTGCTGATTTTGAAGGTTGTCTTCATTCTGATGACATCCCAACATAGCTACCCAATTTCTTCTACGGAAAACCATTCTTAACACAAAAATATCTTAAGCGAAGCAACATGGTAATCTTGAAATGATATATGATGTCAATATTAACATAAATTACTTTATGGATATTACTTTTACAATACCCAAACACCTAAAGTTATCTAAACCGACCTCTGATACCAACTATAAGGACTCTTCCTTAAACCTTACATGTAACACCCCGAGATTTTATGAAAAATATTCTTTTTAATTTCATTAATGTCTTGTGTTGTACGCTACACCAAAAGGAGCTTTCACATCATGCATCCTTGACTTGCCTTTCATTACACGCAATCACGACCTTCATTGATAGCATGTGTAGTACGCAATACCGAGTTTTACTAAACAACGATATGCTATTAAAATATTATTAAAACTAGCCGTTATGAATAGTAATAACCGCTTTTTGAAATTTTGTAAATTCTATTTTTTCAAAATGGACTTCATTTTTGGATTCGGAATATCGAAATTAGCTTAGGGTGAAATTTTGGTACTTTTCGGATAACTTTCATATTCTAATGAATAGTGAAAATTACTAAATTTTATTTAAAAACAACTTTTTCAATCAAAATAATTAATAGTGATAAATTATTAATTTGAGTGGTTTTAAAGTATATTTAGAATATATTTTTACAATTCAATACAATGTTGGTCATTGTATGTAATTTCACATTTAAACCAGTTATAAACAAGTGTCAATCTTTTGATAATTATTATCTCCTAAAAACACGCCTTTTGTTTAGACGACGGGAATTAATTTTTAAATTAAATAATGCAACTGCTATGTTTTGAATTTGGTAAAATAGAAATCATTTTTGAGTTCATAATATCAAATATAGCTTAGGCCTAATTTTTGGTATTTTTCTGAAAACTTTCAATTTTTGATGAATAGTGAAACCACTAAGTGGTAGGTTAAAAATTGAATTTTGCATAAAACTTAATTTTACCGCTTCTGTGAATGGAATTTTAAAAATCCGACAAACACGGTTAATATCAAGGACTAAAATCTGGTTCAATGAGATGAAAATAATTTTGGTGAATAGTAACTTTTTACCATTTTTTACCACGGTTAATAGTAAATAGGGTAACTAAGGGTAAATATGATATTACTATTACCCTAACACATGTCCTAATTCTATTGGATAAGTTTAATTCGACCAAAAACAACCTTATGAATATAATATGACCATTTAGGTCCACTTGGATTAGATTATGACATTTAATATTATTTTATTTAATGAATAGTTAAAATAGTTAAAATCAAAGTTTAATAACTAGAACATTTTTTATATGGGGTTATACATAAGATAAATTCGATTATAAATATTAATTAAAAAGATAAAAAGATTTCCTACATAATGATATTTTATTTATAATTTTTAGACTTTAAAACAATTAATTTATTTATGACACAACGATGATGCAGTAGTTTCCCTTTTAAGAAAATGTTAACATAATTGATTTTATAAATGCCCAAATAAATGTAAATTGAGACTTTTTATGAGTTACACTAATTTTCTAGGTTACTATGATATATTAGTGTTGATTTAATCAGCTTGGTTCGAACATATAATTCTGTTATGACTTTCACAAAAATCATATATCAAATAGTGTCAAAATTGACACAAAATAGTTTTTAAATCAAATATTATATTATTAATTGTTATTTTATTCCTAAAAATCTAAGGTTCGGCCAAATGACTTAGATAAGGATATATATATTAATAATAAACAACTTGGGGTTCGTTTGGCATGTTATAGTAAGTGTATTAACCATATAGTGTAAGAAAACAAAAAGTCACGGTAAAAGTTAAATTATTTAACTTAGAGTTAAATCTAAGTGATAAGGTTAAAATAATAACCTAAACTTGTCTAAATACTATTGGATGATAGGATTTCGACCCATCCCTACTTTAGCTTCGAAATAAGACCCTTTGGAACCATTATAAACCGATTTTGACTTTAATATAAAATAATATTTTGAGATATTCCTAATGTGCCCCTCTCCTCCCTTATAAAAGGACACCCCCTCCCCCTCCTCCTCACACCAATTTGAGCACTCAAGCTCGGCAAACCCCTGAAAAAATCCCTTCTACACTCCCCTAGAATAATCCTAGAGGTCCTGGTCTTCTTCAAAGACCAATCTTAGTTCCCTAAGTGGTGGATTCAAAGAGGCGTTTCAAAGAAGAGGTAATATCCATTAACGATCTTTTCAATTTCTTTCTTCTTCAACTTCTTCTTCTTTAGTTGTTTCATGATAAAGTAATAACATCATTATTACTTACATACTGATATGTTATTATAAATATGAAACAACCCTAATTCACCTTCTATCCATCCTACGGAAAAATGAAATCACCGCGCGTGCGTACGTACGGAATACCGTCTCCACGCCGTGGTATAATCTATTTTCTGCCACCACCTTAATTGGATGGGTATAATGGTGTAATGAGTAACTATATATGATTATTATAAATTGATATTGATACTGAAATAGTATACATACACTTCAACAAAATTCCACGACCATGGGAATGATATCATCACTCGTGTGTACGTACGGACTACCGTCTCCACGACGCGATGAGATTCATTCTCAATGATTAACCATTCATGAATGAATATAAAGTATATATAATAAGTACTAATGAAATATATGACATAATAGTGATACTGTATTTATGTATATTTATATGTATGTCATCTACTTAATTCCATTCACTTCAATAAGGAAACGAAAACAGCGTTCATGCGTACGTACGGACTACCGTCTCCATGAACGGTGTATTTCATTCCATTTATCGGTATATTATATATATATATATATATATTCTGGATATATATTATATATAAATCATGTTTTACATTCTGGATATATGTAATCATGATCCAAGTAATCATATTAATAATTACAAGTTAAAAACACGAACGACAAATGAGACGATTTTACCCAAAATGCTACTTTAACATGAATTTACAAAAGAACGGGTAATATAAAGTCATAAGTGGACCATATATGATATAATAACAATGAATATGATTCTGGAATAAGTCAATAACATGATTTAAATCATTATACAGGAGGTTCGGACACTTACGAAGCAAATCGGACTTAAGGTAAGGGAAATATCACAATCTCACTTTTATCCGAGATTGTTTTTTCTTTGGTAATTACTGGGGTGTATTTTATCATCCACATCCATGTTCCCTCAATATGTAATATTATTTCCATCCTTCTACAATAGTTTATATCCAATTTTACCCTTCGGTGAATTTTTTTTAAAAGATATGAAAGGAATCTTTTGTCGTTTTCGTACGATGTACTTTTTGACTTTTCCGACAAAAGTACGAGAAGAATGTTTTTTTTAACTTATACGGAAAAAACAGATTTTTATGGTTTTATAAAGCCTTATTTTCATGAAGCTTCCTCAAAAATATTTCATGAATATTTTCAATAAAATCTCTTTCTTTTAAAATTTCATGACGTTTTGTGAAAAGAAATTGATTTTCAAGAAGAAAGAATATTTTCCTCAAGAATTCATTTCAACTGTTTTATCAAAATTATTTTCCATCTAAGATAATAAAGGGTTCTATTTTTATCCCTATTATTACATTTATTTGATTATGTTGTGATGGAATTATTTTTATGAATTCATTTATCTTATATTAATTGTTTTATGAAGTCATGATGTTTAAGATTCCCATTTTTATTACATGGGTTATGCTATGATGTATGGTTTATGATTTTGTGGCACACATAAGAATGGTATAATTAAGAGATGGGTGGGACCTATATCTCCCTCCAATGCATTGGGTAAAGATTTTATATCTCATGAGATAGACATGGCTGGAATGGTAGGTTATACGGGTTCAGTGAAACAGGACTGAAACGAGGGTTACTCGATTCAGAAAGGGACTTTGTCCACTAAGATAGTCTTGGCAATGAGTCTTGACTAACAAGAAATGATTCTCTATGATTATGTGTGAATGCCACAAAGTTTCATGTTTTAAGTATTGATTATTGTGATTACATTTCAGAGCCATGATTTATCCCATGTTATGAAATTATGCTCTCTTTTGCAGGTTAAGATTTCCAAAATGTTATGTTCTTTTGAATATGATGTGATTGATATTTCTGTTGTTTACCCTTACTGAGCATTTGAGCTCACCCATTTATGTTTTCTTTTCCCCAGGATATAAAGAAATGTTTTAGGTAAAAAAAAAGGAAGATCTTTATGGGAGATTTTGAAGATCTTTCACCACGATTAGAAGATTATATTCCGAGTTTCCAAAGACACTAAACTATTATGGTCCTTGTGTGTTTGTTTTTGCTATGTACTATGTATTCCGCAAACGTAATGTAATGTCCATGTACGTTAAGCTTTGGGTCTCTACAGTTGGTATCAGAGGAAAGGTTTATTCAACCTTTGGAAACTAGGATGCGAAAACGTTAGTAAGATTCCTAGAGATATTTCTACGGTATGTCTAGGGATGACCCTAAGGTTAAGTATACGTATAGGTTATAGTCCTAGAATTACGCTAACGATCTTAGAATTTAACCTAAGATGTTAGATATTGAGGGTACTTCCCCTTTACTATTTTGTTTTCTCTAGCATGATTTTTTCCTCTCACAAAATTATTTTTGTGTTTTAGTTAATGGAGGGAACAAGAAGGAATTCGGTTAACATTGAATCCAATGGACAAATTGGTGACTATGAGCAAAAAAATTGTGTAATGCCTAGAGAGAAAGATATTCTGATTATGCCGAATCAGTCATCGAGATATATGATTAACAAGGTGAAATTTAGTGTTATGCCTAATTCATCAAAGAAGAGGAAGATGGACTATTATGCATGTTCGCATGTTGAGGAGCATAAAGAAAGGAAGATTGAGATTTCTAAAGAAGGGAAGAAGAACCTTGAGGAATACCTCAAATGGAGGGACCGATGTTATCTGTGTGGAGAAAAGGGTCATAGAGTGACAGACTGTTATGGAGTTCAATGTCTTATTTGTGGAGAACATGGGCATTACCCAACTCAATGCCTTGACCTAAAAAGTTATTTCTAAATCAAGGAAGGACTTTTTCCAGGACAATCATTGAAGTGGATGGACTGAAGTGTTTATGTATTGGTATTCAAGAATAATGTTGTTGAGGTACTTTTATTGGAATATTTATGTATTGGTCTATTGTGGTTTTCAATAATTTTAAGGTACCGGTAACCATGAAAAGTGATTCAGATATTTTGGAAAGTAGATGATATGCGCATAATGAAGGGATAAGGAGAAAATGAAATGTTTGAAAGTATTCATGAGCTCATGATTGATATAAGGACTAAGTGATATCATGGTTTGATTATAAAGAATATTGAGGATTTTGGTATGTGGAAAGTGTTAACGTTTAACTGCACTCATGTTTTCACTAAGGTTCAATGGGTATTCAAGAGAATACATGATTAAGGACTTTGAATATTTAGAATGTGACCAACAAGACATATCTTATGATATATGGGGATCAACGATGGTATTAAATCTCTGGTAATTGTTTTCACTATATTATGAGAGTGGACTGCAGTATTATGGGTAAGCCTAAAGATTGGAATGGATTATGTTGGACATAAGTTAGTATTGTTTAAGGATAGAAGTTTTTTTTCGATATTATTGATGGGATGTTATAGTAATATAGTTTTAGAAAAAGGACAACCTGCAGGACGAGAGACAACACATCGCGTCGGACAAGGCTGTGGGAATCGAACCCACAACCAAAATGTGACTGGCCTTTATCGCCTACCACTGGACTACAGGAAGTCCCTGTTTAGTAGAAACTAGTTTTATTTTATTAAGCGATATGATATATGAAGTATAAGTTCATTTTTGGAACCATATACGATTAATCTAACCATAAGATGAAATTATAACTTTTCAAACCTTTTGTTTGAGATAGATGGAATGACCCATCATTCTATTACATGATCTGCTAACACATCACGAATGACAAATTCAACTTCATTTGTTTAAGAGATGAAGTGGAAATTGTCCAAATAACGACCAACGGTGAGACTATACCGAAATCACGAAAGTATTTCTTCTAATTCCAATTTCATCAACTTTAGGGAAACGATCTTGAAAACCAAAAATGTCGTCCTAGTTCTCTTATATCTGATTAATCAGATGGTACCTTAGATCGTCACAGATTTATGGATTTGTGATTGTTGGCTTTTCCATAGCCATGTTCTCTACCACTCTCCATCAGAACATGATGGTTAGATTTTTCTTCCATATCCAAATTTTCACCTATGTGGAAACCCAGTGATTAGTTTATTTGGGTAACTGTTACGTTTCATACTTTGGTTTTTAAAGATTGGTTTTGGTATTTCTTTTTACGATGTGGGTTTCGATTAAAGAAACTTTCTAATAGAAAACCATTTATAACCCTGAAGAATTTCGAGGGTGAAATTCATTTTAAGGGGGTAGAATGTAACACCCCGAGATTTTATGAAAAATATTCTTTTTAATTTCATTAATGTCTTGTGTTGTACGCTACACCAAAAGGAGCTTGCACAACACGCATCCTTGACTTGCCTTTCATTACACGCAATCACGACCTTCCTTGATAGCGTGTGTAGTACGCAATACCGAGTTTTACTAAACAACGATATGCTATTAAAATATTATTAAAACTAGCCGTTATGAATAGTAATAACCGCTTTTTGAAATTTTGTAAATTCTATTTTTCAAAATGGACTTCATTTTTGGATTCGGAATATCGAAATTATCTTAGGGTGAAATTTTGGTACTTTTCGGATAACTTTCATATTCTCATGAATAGTGAAAATTACTAAATTTTATTTAAAAACAAATTTTTCAATCAAAATAATTAATAGAGATAAATTATTAATTTGAGTGGTTTTAAAGTATATTTAGAATATATTTTTACAATTCAATACAATGTTGGTCATTGGATGTAATTTCACATTTAATCCAGTTATAAACAAGTGTCAATCTTTTGATAGTTATTATCTCCTAAAAACACGCCTTTTGTTTAGACGACGGGAATTAATTTTTAAATTAATTAATGCAACTGATATGTTTTGAATTTGGTAAAATAGAAATCATTTTTGAGTTCATAATATCAAATATAGCTTAGGCCTAATTTTTGGTATTTTTTTGAAAACTTTCAATTTTTGATGAATAGTGAAACCACTAAGTGGTAGGTTAAAAACTGAATTTTGCATAAAACTTAATTTTACCGCTTCTGTGAATGGAATTTTGAAAATCCGACAGACACGGTTAATATCAAGGACTAAAATCTGGTTCAATGAGATGAAAATAATTTTTGGTGAATAGTAACTTTTTACCTTTTTTTACCCCGGTTAATAGTAAATAGGGTAACTAAGGGTAAATATGATATTACTATTACCCTAACACATGTCCTAATTCTATTGGATAAGTTTAATTCGACCAAAAACAACCTTATGAATATAATATGACCATTTAGGTCCACTTGGATTAGATTATGACATTTAATATTATTTTATTTAATGAATAGTTAAAATAGTTAAAATCAAAGTTTAATAACTAAAACATTTTTAATATGGGGTTATACATAAGATAAATTCGATTATAAATATTCATTAGAAAGAT
The DNA here is from genome assembly GCA_963277665.1 of Viscum album. Taxonomy (NCBI): domain Eukaryota; kingdom Viridiplantae; phylum Streptophyta; class Magnoliopsida; order Santalales; family Viscaceae; genus Viscum; species Viscum album. The sequence goes on along the minus strand of OY728143.1, from coordinate 180,263,178 downwards.
AAAAATATTTAATACATAATTATATTTTATTTATAATTTTTAGACTTTAAATAAATTAATTTATTTATGACACAACGATGATGCAGTTGTTTCCCTTTTAAGAAAATGTTAACATAATTGATGTTATAAATGCCCAAATAAATGTAAATTGAGACTTTTTATTAATTCCACTAATTTTATAGGTTACTATGAAATATTAGTGTTTATTTAATCAGCTTTGTTTGAACATATAATTCTGTTATGACTTTCACAAAAATCATATATCAAATAGTGTCAAAATTGACACAAAATAGTTTTTAAATCAAATATTATATTATTAATTGTTATTTTATTCCTAAAAATCTAAGTTTCGGCCAAATGACTTAGATAAGGATATATATATTAATAATAAACAACTTGGGGTTCGTTTGGCATGTTATAGTAAGTGTATTAACCATATAGTGTAAGAGAACAAAAAGTCACGGTAAAAGTTAAATTATTTAACTTAGAGTTAAATCTAAGTGATATGGTTAAAATAAAAACCTAAACTTGTCTAAATACTATTGGTTGATAGGATTTCTACCCATCCCCACTTTAGCTTCGAAATAAGACCCTTTGGAACCATTATAAACCGATTTTGACTTTAATATAAAATAATATTTTGAGATATTCCTAAGGTGCCCCTCTCCTCCCTTATAAAAGGACACCCCCTCCCCCTCCTCCTCACACCAATTTGAGCACTCAAGCTCGGCCAACCCCTGACAAAATCCCTTCTCCACTTCCCTAGAATAATCCTAGAGGTCCTGGTCTTCTTCAAAGACCAATCTTAGTTCCCTAAGTGGTGGATTCAAAGAGGCGTTTCAAAGAAGAGGTAATATCCATTAACGATCTTTTCAATTTGTTTCTTCTTCAAATTCTTCTTCTTCAGTTGTTTCATGATAAAGTAATAACATCAGTATTACTTATATACTGATATGTTATTATAAATATTAAACCACCCTAATTCACCTTCTATCCATCCTACGGAAAAAGGAAATCACCGCGCGTGCATACGTACGGAATACCGTCTCCACGCCGTGGTGTAATCTCTTTTCCGCCACCACCTTAATTGGATGGGTATAATGGTGTAATGAGTAACTATATATGATTATTATAAAGTGATATTGATACTGAAATAGTATACATACACTTCAACACAATTCCACGACCATGGGAATGATATCATCACTCGTGCGTACGTACGGACTACCGTCTCCACAACGCGATGAGATTCATTCTCAATTATTAACCATTCATGAATGATTATAAAGTATATATAATAAGTACTAATGAAATATATGACATAATAATGATACTGGATTTATGTATATTTACATGTATGTCATCTACTTAATTCCATTCACTTCAATAAGGAAACGAAAACAGCGTTCATGCGTACGTACGGACTACCGTCTCCATGAACGGTGTATTTCATTCCATTTATCGGTATATTATATATATATATATATATATATATATATATATATATTCTGAATATATATTATATATAAATCATGTTTTACATTCTGGATATAAGTAATCATGATCCAAGTAATCATATTAATAATTACAAGTTAAAAACACGAACGACAAATGAGACGATTTTACCCAAAATGCTACTTTAACATGAATTTACAAAAGAACGGGTAATATAAAGTCATAAGTGGACCATATATGATATAATAACAATGAATATGATTCTTTAATAAGTCAATAACATGATTTAAATCATTATACAGGAGGTTTGGACACTTACGAAGCAAATCGGACTTAAGGTAAGGGAAATATCACAATCTCACTTTTATCCGAGATTGTTTTTACTTTGGTAATTACTGGGGTGTATTTTATCATCCACATCCATGTTCCCTCAATATGTAATATTATTTCCATCCTTATACAATAGTTTAAATCCAATTTTACCCTTCAGTGAGTTTTTTTGTAAAAGATATGAAAGGAATCTTTTGTCGTTTTCGTACGAGGTACTTTTTGACTTTTCCGACAAAAGTATGAGAAGAATGTTTTTTTTAACTTATACGGCACGAACGGATTTGTACGGTTTTATAAAGCATTATTTTCATGATTCTTCCTCAAAAAGATTTCATGAATATTTTCAATAAAATCTCTTTCTTTTAAAATTTCATGACGTTTTGTGAAAAGAAATTGATTTTGAAGAAGAAAGGATATTTTCCTCAAGAATTCATTTCAAGTGTTTTATCAAAATTATTTTCCATCTAAGATAATAATGGGTTCTATTTTTATCCCTATTATTACATTGATTTGATTATGTTGTGATGGAATTATTTTTATTAATTCCTTTATCTTATATGAATTGTTTTATGAAGTCATGATGTTTAAGATTCCCATTTTTATTACATGGGTTATGCTATGATGTACGGTTTATGATTTTGTGGCACACATAAGAATGGTATCATTAAGAGATGGGTGGGACCTATATCTCCCTCCAATGCATTGGGTAAAGATTTTATATCTCATGAGATAGACATGGCTGGAATGGTAGGTCATACCGGTTCAGTGAAACAGGACTGAAACGAGGGTTACTCGATTCAGAAAGGGACTTTGTCCACTAAGATAGTCTTGGCAATGAGTCTTGACTAACAAGAAATGATTCTCTATGATTATGTGTGAATGCCACAAAGTTTCATGTTTTATGTTATGATTATTGTGATTACATTTCACTGCCATGATTTATCCCATGTTATGAAATTATGCTCTCTTTTGCAGGTTAAGATTTCCAAAATGTTATGTTCTTTAGAATATGATGTGATTGATATTTCTGTTGTTTATCCTTACTGAGCATTTGAGCTCACCCTTTTATGTTTTCTTTTCCCCAGGATATAAAGACAGGTTTTAGGTAAAAAAAAGGAAGATCTTTATGGGAGATTTTGATGATCATTCACCACGATTAGAAGATTATATTCCGAGTTTCCAAAGACACTAAACTATTACGGTCCTTGTGTGTGTGTTTTTTCTATGTACTAAGTATTCCGCAAACGTAATGTAATGTCCATGTACGTTAAGCTTCGGGTCTCTACATTACATAATATTGAATTAAATGAATAATTCACGGTGATGATCTTTTTAGGTTTATAGTTTTACAGAGTTATGCCATAACTATTACATTTCAAAATATTACAAATTAGACACTTCTACTCAATTTCCATTTTTTTACAAAACATGAACTCTTGAAAAAAAGAGTCATGTCTAGTTCCATGTATTAGATGGCATGACTTTTCTATGATCCCATCCTTGACCCTATTCCACTTTATGTCCTGTGAAAAACATTTCAAAACTTGGGATTAGCATAAAAAGCTCAGTAAGGGATACACAAAGAAATAAAATAGTTGGTTTTTCAAAACAACAAGTAAACCATGAATACTTTAACATAAGTAACACTTTTCACCATTATGAAGTTGTAAATATTCTTCACAGAATAAAAGATCATTACTTACCCTTTTGTAACCAAAATATTACCATAAAACTCATATAAAGATCACATAACATATAAAAGTAACATGGGACATAAACATACTTAAATGGAATAACTATACGGTCGACTTCCACACATATCACTAAATGGAATATCCATACAGCCGACTTCCATAACCAATGCATTGGAGGTTATAACGTAACCACCCATCCTAGTATTCACAGCACCACCCATCATTTGGTTTATCACGTAACCACCCATCAAATGTCCAAGTACCATTATATAATCATAAGACATGAAACAAATATAAAGGAATGATAACATTTCAACATTTCAATCACAATATATCACTTAAATATATCGACATAACAAATCCAATATCAAAACCATTTTCAATACCAAAATACATAAAAGAGTATATGGTATTTATTTTCTTTTAAAAACATTACAACTTGTTGAGGATGCCAAAGATCAAATAATACTCGCGGTGGCGGAAATGTCATTGTCACCACGTACATTAAAAGAAACATTCCTTTTTTTAATTTAGTAAAATTATTCTGAGAAAAATATTCTCTTTGAAAAGTCACGGGGGTTTATATAGCATATAAAATAAAGGCGTGTATTAAAACAAAATATTCCTCAATGAAATGAGATTGAGACGAAGTCCCTTACCTCGTGTCCGACTTGACTTGATCGTTCTTCAACCTCCTGAATAATAAACTAAAGTAAATTTCTACTTGATTAAGAACCTTTTTCAAGTTTATTGTTCCTTTTATATCACTTATTACCATGTCATAATCATTTAAGTTAATAGCGTTCATTTTGTCGATATTTGGTACTTGAGTCAAAAATAAACACCTTATATTTACAAGTTGTTCATGTGGTCAAAGATTAATTATATCCAGAATGATATTCATGATTTGGGTATCATATATATCATATATATCCATCATATTCATGTATTTATAATAGTACATAACATTTATAGGTAAGAAATGAAATGCACCATTCAAGGAGACGATAAGCCGTACGTACGCATGAATGCTACTTTCATTTATATTTCTTATTTTAATGGAATTAAAACATAATGATAAAAAGGTATATTATAATTCCAGTATAATATCATATATAATATTATTAACTTCATCCTTTATACATCTCACATAGGGCATTAATGAATCACATCACTTTGAGGGGGCGGTAGTCCGCACTTCCTCAAATGAGATTATCGTATTTACCCACTATGGAAACCATAAAGGAATGCTATAAAATGGGAAGTACAGAAGTATAAGGAAATCATAAATATAATATATTTCATATATAAATACAGTTTCATCATAATATCCACCATGAGAGGCGGTAAGAGATAATCGAACAATTATCGTTTCGTGAGGCATTAGTTTGCCATCCACGGAAACATTATATTCTTCATCCATTAGATAGAGGTGTGTGTATGTGTATCTATAATCCTTCTCATAACAACATCCTAGTATATTGAGGATACTGGTTTTGTTACAAAAGAAAATAATATAAATAGTTTAGGGGTGGGATAAGTAAAATAAAAGAAAACAATTTAAGAGAAATTGTTACCTTTAATTTGGGTAACTCCCTTTGGTTTGAACCAAAGGACTTCTTGAAGTGCCTTATTTCTAAGGTAAATCTTATAGGGGAGGATAGGGATGTAGGGAACTTAATTTGGCAGATTTTGGATGATCTAAATGTCTTGAGAGGTGTGACGAATTTGATAGAAATGGTCTTCTTTTATAAGGGAGAGGAGGGGCTCTTTTGGAAAGTGTGAAAATATTATTTTATTAAATAATGATATTCAGTTTTAAAAGGTCCAAAAATCATTAAGGTAGAATATAAGATGACTCATGGTCGAAATAAAATAATCCAATAGGAATCTGACAGGTTTTGGATAATATTTTAATCATTATAATATTATTTATTTAAATGATTTATTAATGAGGTAAACACTGCATCATTATTGTGTCACAAATAATATAAATTATTTGATTTATAAAAATTATAAGACAAATACCATGATATAATAAATATATTTATCTTTATAATGCATATTTATAGTCAAAAAGATAATTTATATAACCCCTTCTAAAAATTAATTTACTAGAAGATATTTTCTTTTTTCTTTTTTGCCTTTACTTTAAGTTAATTAATCTAAATTGTCAATATCTCTCCCAAGTGGCTCAATGGGGTCCCAAAATCGACCCATTGATGACCATGGTCTTTAATGACTCAACTAATAAGGTTTGGACCAGTGTTAAGGTAATTTGGAACTATTATTATATTCTTTTTATCTTCAATTACATTATTTACCATTAACCGCTGTAAATAAAAGTCAAAGTTACTATTCACCAAAATTTATTTTCATCTTAATGAACAACATTTTACTTCTTGATAACAACCGTTTATGTCAGATTTTTGAAATTCAATACATAGAAGTGGTAAATTTTCATTTAAATGAAAAATTTTGTTTTTTTAACTACCACTAAGTGGTTTCACTATTTATCAAAAATTGAAGTTTTTCAGAAAAATACCAAAAATTCAGCCTAAGATATATTTGATATTATGAATTCAAAAATGATGTCTATTTTTCCAAATTCAAAAAATATAATTGGCATTAATGATTTTTAAAATTAATTCCTGTTACCATAACAAATAGCATGTTTTTAAGAAATAATAACTATCAAAAGATCGACACTTGTTTTTGTCCAATTTCAAAGTGAAATTAGTTCTAGTAACCAACATTGGATTAAATGGTAAAAATATATTTTAATTTCACTTTAAAACCAATTAAAAAGATAATCTAACCATATAAATAAATTAGATTAAAAGGCACTTTTGAATTAAAATACAATATTTTCACTATTCATTAAAAATGAACATTATCTGAAAAATTCCAAATATTTACACAAATTAAATTTTGATGTCCCCATTTTAAATTAGGATATATTTGGTCATATAGAATTAATTAAAGTGACCAAAACTATATTTAAAAAGGGTTCTCCATTAAAAGGTGATAAATCGGCCTTTTAATGTAAATTATTCTTAAAATTAGAATCATTCACATTTTAAGACTCTAAGTTTTTATTGGATAATTTGAATACATTTAACAAACATATATAAGCATATTGTAGTTAGTTTTGTTCATTCCCACCAAAAAAATTCCTAGGAGTGAACTACCATTTAAAATAATAAGATTCCAAAGAAACTCGTTGTTGCGTATCGGGTATGCTATCGAACATAACAACCCATTTAAAGTAAAATTAATATTTAATTCACAAATATTAATAAATATGAAAATATCTTATTCTTCATTTACTTGGTATGTTACAATTCCATTAGGAAAATTGGAAATTATTTCAATTGGACAATTGTTAATTAAGCCTTTAGGCTTTTTAGAAATTTTTTTCATTAGGCCATTAGTCCAATTGGCAAATTTTATATTACTTCATCAATTCATTAGGTCATTAGTCTAGTTTTCCATTAGTAAATTCAGACAATTGCACAATTAAACATTAAGATATTATGCCATTAGGCTAATTGTTCATTTGGCCATTAGGCCATTTGGTCAACTAGCTAGTTGTCTACAAGATTGTTAGGCCATTAGTCCATTAGACCAATTTTCCTATTGCACTTTATTCCATCACATCAATTGCCAATTTTATAGTAAATCCAATTGGCCATTAATCTAATTGGACAGTTTTTCATTAGTACATTATTCCAATTGTTCAATTTACTATTAGGCCATTAGGATCATTTGAACCTAGGACATTATTCCAATTTTATAGTTAGTCATTAGTCCATTAGGCCAATTGGAAAATTGTACATTATGAAAATAGGAAAATTGTCCATTAGGCTAGATAGCCATTACGACAATTGGGATATTGTTCATTAGGTCTTCATGGCAATTGGATGTTATATTATTAGGCCATTAGACCAATTTACCAATTGGGAATTAGATTGTTAGGCCAATTGGCCATTATTCCATTAGGCCAATTGTCCATTAGTCCATTAGGAAAATTGTTCATTATGTCATTATTACATTAGTCCATTATGCTAATTGATCATTAATCCAAATGGACATTAGGCTATATGTCCAATTTGAAAATTGTCGATTATGTAACTAATCCATTTGTCCATTTGGAAATTTTTCCATTAGGAGGTTAGTCGATTAAACCAATAGGCCATTATGCCAATTGTTCGTTAGTACATTAGGACATTATTCCGTTATGCCATTACTCTAATTGGTCATTAGTCCATTATGCCATTTTCATGTCAGTCTGTTATGCTATTTGGACAATTTTCTCATAGTCTATTAGGTTAATTGGTCATTAAGACATTAGTCTATTATGCCAATTGGTTGTTTTTACATTAGGTTGTTAGGCCAATTGGTCGTAATCCCATTAATCCACTAGGTTATTAGGTCATTAGGCCACTAGTTTGTTTGGACAATTGGTTGTTTGGAAATTAGGAAATTAGGCTAATTGGATATTAGGTCATTACTCTATCAGCCTAATTTTTAAATTGGACATTAGGGAGTTAAGACAATTTTCCATTAATCTATTTGGTCATTAATCCAATTGCTCAATTTTCACTGAGGCCATTAGGCTAATTCTTCATTATGCAGTTAGAACAATTTGACATTAGGCTAATTGGATATTTGGAAACTAGGATATTTGAAAAAAAATTCCAATTTCAAATTAGGCCATTCATACAATTGGACCTTAGTCCATTAGGTCAAGTACCCAATTGGATATTTGGAAATTAGGAAAACTGGTCATTTTCCCACTAAGAAAATTAGTTTTAATCCATTAGGCCATTAGTATATTTAACTAATTTTCCAATTGTTTTTTGTTCGTTAATGAAATTGGACATTATTCCATAAGACCAATTGGATTTTATTCCATTAGTCCAACTGGAAAATTTTCAATTAGGACAATTTGACCATAGGCCATTAGACCAATTGTCCCATTTTCTATCTGGCCATTGGGCCATAAGCCATTAGGACAATTTTTCATTACCTATTATTAAATTATTCCATTATTCCAATTATAAAATTGGTTTTTAGTCCATTAGTCTATTTGTTCAATTTTCCTTTATTCCATTAGGTGAATTGACCATTAGTCCACTAGGCCAATATGACATTAGTCCATTAGGCCCTTAGACCATGGGAAAATTGGACCATTAATCCATTAGGCCATTAGTCTAATTAGCCAATTGGACATTTGTAAATTAATCCCATAGGCCATTAGGCCATTATATCATTAGGAAAATTGGTTATTCAGACATTAGGCCATTTGGCCAATTGTACAATTGTCCATTACTTGGTTAGGCCAATTAGCCCTTAGGACATTATGCTAGTTTTCCAATTGTACATTTAGAAACTAAGACATTAGGCTAATTTTACATTAGGTTTATATGATATTAGGACTATTGGATTTTATTCCATTAGTTTATTAGGCCAATTTTACAATTGTCCATTAGTTCATTAGGCAAATTGGCCCTCGGTCCAACAGTCCATTTATGTAATTTGACATTTTTCTACTAGTCCATTAGGCCATGAGTCCATTTTTAGATTAGTCAATTGGTCCATTATGCCAATTTCCCAATTGACCATTAGGACATTAGGCTATCATTCCAATTTTTTAATTGGATATTAGAATATTAGGCCATTTGAAATGGATATTTCCATCCTTATATTAAATGGATTAATGAAAATAAAACCGAAATTTCAGCGTGAAAATCTAACTATGTAAATAATAAAAAACTAGGAATTATTTATATTCAAATTAATGTACATGGAGCATCTCATGATCAGGAATTGTTGTGTTCCCTATAGTGTGAAAATACATCATTGAATCTTTGTTCATTATTTCTTTTGAAGCATCCAAAAAATAAATAATCAATAATATTAATAATAAGTAAATTTTATATAAAAACCATTAAAATTTTGGAATATCATAAACTAATCAATATTCTAATATAAGATCATTTTTGTATGTTGTGTTGTTGGATAGTCCATGAATATTGGTACACCCTCTAAATCTGAACCGACACTACTCTACTAAAAAACTTACAACACATTCTTATATGATCACCATAACTCCCCAAGATCCATAATCCTTTCATCCATAAAATCTTCACCAATAGGAAAGCTAAAATGACGCTTCAATGAATATATTAATTCATATATATACAACAATAATATAGTAAAAAAAATTTAAAAAAAATCATACCAATATCGTTGCACATTCTTTGTCCTTGTTTTCATTACTGATATGGGTCCATGAGACTGGTTCCACTAGAATGATATCATGGTACATGTCTATAGTCTCCCTAAAACATCTAAATTGACTATCGTTCTTACCTATTGTATGATTTTCATCATTGTAGTCAACTATTATTTGTTTTTGGAAAGTCTAGGCTTTTGGCATATGGGTTCACCCACATCACCTACTCAATGATCCCACTAAATAAGTTAAAAAGGTGATAATAAGAGTTAATTCATTTTACAGTATAAAAATTATCTAATATAATTTACACACTAATAAAAAAACCTGATACAGTTTGATCAATATGCTCTGATGGATCTGTGGGATGTCTTGAATTAGTCGCCTCAGAAGGATGTCTCTATTCTAATGTATGCTCTGGGTGATCTTCATGCAGTAGAGTGGAATATGAAGGAGCATAATTAATGTTTCTAAAACTAGAATATCCACCCAAATAGTGATTTCAGGTCAAGTCCCACTGGCCTTATGTGCACCTCCCCAAACACCAAAGGCTTTCGACTTGAAATGATGTTGTAATTTAACAATTTGGGGAGATCATAACCTCTGGGAATAGATAATATACTAGTCTAGGTATAATAATATAACGTGGACCTAAATTGAATGACTCAGAAGAATCTAACTATACCTAAAAACAATAAGAACATTTAATATCAAGCTATAGCAGAAGCAATAAATATATTGAATAACAAGTGAGAAGTGAACACATCATCATGCCTGCAATATACTTATAGAAAATAAATAGAACAAGAATTAATCTCATATAAATTAAAACATGTCAATATAAAAATGAGGTTCCAATGTATAACCTCTATATCTATGGACAATATAAAAAACAACATATTGAAAAGTGAAAGAACACTAAACAGAAATTCCAACTAGGCATAAACTCATTGTCCATGACAATCTCCATGAAAGCAGCAACTAGGTCCATATCCTGAGGCTGATCTTTTACCAAAATGTAAATTCATAAAGTCTATATGCATCCCAAAGGGTTCATGATGGGTGTGATATGAATCTCCACAAGGTACCACCCAATGGTGTGTACCTAGCATATGTTTTCTAGCAGGCGTGTAATGTATCCAGGATAAACTAAATCAGCACCATGAAATAAGTTACCAAGGATTCCTTAGTTCTCAACACCCACATGTAAATTATCACCTACCCTTTCGAGAGCTAGAATCTAGAATTGAAGAATGCATTTATCACATGGCCCCATGTACCTCAGATATCACAACCCAATTGAACTCTTAGGTTCCACCTTAAATAAGTTACTTGGCACCTCATACCTCCCAAAAAATCTTGTCTCGATAGTACCAAAGTATTTAAGGCACTCCAAAGGTAAAATAAACAGGTTTCCATGGACCCCTTCCCAAAATCACACTTCCTCCAATGTCATGTCAACCAGAGGCACAATGATATATTCTATCAAATAAATATCCAAGCCCATGGCCTTAATCACGGTGAGCCACAACCCCCAACCGATATATTCCTTTCTATAAACTGAAGGATCTTCACCTTCCATGTGACTTCCTACATCAAGCACCCGCAAACCATATTTCCCTAAATTTCAACTATCAGGGGCCTCTACCAACATGATTGGTCAAAACCAACTCATCAATGAAGTCCTCCTTTATTCACACGACTCTATTGGCACTTTTTAAATCACGGGTGAGAAGCCATCACAATATAGAGAGCCTAAGTAACATCAACTGGCACCTCGTTTTGTTGTGACCATGTTTTTCATAACTAGTGGCCTTTCTATCACAATATAATAGGTCACACCCCACCTCATGGCCTCCCCGCCTCAATCTAACAACCACGATACCCAAACCTATAATCAAAACTAATCTAACAAATCTAAGCCAACCCCAACCAGATGATCAACATACCCTCAATTTACAAGACAACCAAACCAAATCATCCCAGGACAGACCCATCATGACCCCATGGGTCTCATATCAGGAAATAACATTATCATAAGCATTTAAAACCAATTTTAATAAGAAATAATTATATAGAGCTGAATATCACATCTCAAATTATGTAAACATATCTTAAACCAAAATTATGAATTGGATAACTCAAAATCATATAATAAATCCAATATAAAAGAACAAACAATTCATTTTAATTGAATTTCAAAATTCCAATTTAAATAAACAATTCAGATAAGTAAAAAACACAACCAGACATAACCCCTGAAGTGGTCAACAGCCTCTAACCTGGCCTTGCACCTATGAAAAAGGAAAGGGAATTACTAGAGGCATCCCATATGGTCAAACGATCAATTAAATATGAAACATGGGGTCTCTATAAATTTCAAAAATGTACTCTAAAAAACATACCTCCCAAACATTTGCAGACACAAATCCAGGTATGCACCACCTACTTTAGACTCATAGACGTCGGAACATTCAATATCAATATCCAATTTGAATTTGATCATAGTAGATCTATGTTTTATTTTCAAAACACTAAAATTAGATCAAATGGAAATAGTATCAAATGAGGTGAAAGATAAATGAGAAGGATGGGTGGATGGGTTTAGACTTACGGATATTACACTATCGCACCCGATGGATCAAAGAACATATGACAGAGGAATAAGATGGATCAAAATTCATGGGAGGAGGAAAATGGGAGGGTTCTCCCTTGATTTATGTGGCCAAGGAGAAATTAGGGGGATAGAGGAGAGAAAAATAAAAAAAATAAATTAATGGAAAAAAGTAAGAAAACCTAGAAAGGGCCACACGGTTAGTCTGCACGGTTTACCAAACCGTGCATAAACTATCTCTGATAAAGCTCATAGGTACTACCTAAGTGGTAGTACCCATGTGGAATTATTTAAGGTTTGTTTGAACCATTTACAGACCATTAGTAAGCCTCTGAAATTAATTTAGAGCTCCTCCCATAGTCATTCTCATTCCTCATATAGTTTACAAAAACTATGTGATAGTTCAAAAACATGTTGTAAAGTTACATGGAAGTGGTCACACCATTTTCCCCTAAACCATACACCTTCATCTTGTAACCCAAAATAGTTCATTTGGTCTCCGACATTCTCTAAATATCTTCTAAAACACTAATGATTAGGCCAAATCTTGAAAATCATGTAAAAACGTGATATAAACCTGATGGAGCCCTAATAATTGAGTTCCAATCAATAAAACAAAAAGTAGACTAGCAACTAATTTAAAAGTTCAAATCGAGAGTGGTTTCCAACTGGAATCAAAAACCAGGGACGTTACATGAATTATCATATCTTGGATGGATGGTAGGAAATCGAGGAGATGTATACATTATAGGATATGGGTAGTAGGGTTGGGGATACATTATATGATATGTATGTGGTAAATGAGGGAACACACCTAAAGGTGGCATAAACATGGTATGGGAAGAATAGGCTAAATGAAATGATGATGGAAGCATGGGTGGGAACTCCTATGGAGGATCAAGAAAAAATGGAATGATGTGGTAGATGGGGTTTTCAATGGTGGGACTGGGTTGAAAGAGGTATTATAGGTTCTTCAAACATATCTACAACAATCTCCACATAGACACATGATAGTAGGATAGAGAGGTTTCAAATCTAGTTTGACTCAATTTCCCTAAAAATTTTGATATGGAATATGAAAATAAAAATATATGTCATTCAGAACAAAAATATTACAATTTTTATTCACACTAAGGTTAGAAGATGAGGCAACCCCTACTCAATCATCTATCCATCTGTATTAAAAAATCACTTCCTTAGAATTTATGTTTTATTTTTTATAATATGAATAATAATGAAATGTAATTTTTTAGATATAGTCTTTTAAAAATCATGTATATAGCATAGAATTCAAATAATTCATAAACAATTTTATACCATGTTCCAGAAACAGTAATTTAAAACCAAGTAAAACATTTTTTAAAAAACCTATTTTAAACCAAAATTTATGAATTTAAATAGATATAATTAAAATAAATGAAACAAAAAAATACTAAAACAAAAATATCATTCATAATTGAAACTAAATTAAAGTAGTTATTGTAAAACTATCCAAAAACCCCATATCAAGGTAAACTAAATGAACTATGAACATATATGGTTGTTTCTATATATTACCCACTCCAACTTCTGATTCATAATCAACTCTCATAATGGGAAAATTTGAGTCTTGAAATGAAATATTTTGGTCAAAAACAATGGGGAGTCAATGGTGTCAATTGTTTCCCCAACATCAAGAAAAATACTTCTTGAGATTACAACATTAATGACTCCGTAATCTAGTCTCTGATGTTCTTTCACATAAAACACATGTTTTTTCAGTAAATCCAAAATATATGGTTCATAGGTACCCATTAATTGACTCATATCAATAAAAATTAATCTAAAATCATTAATAAATATACCATTCTGTGTCATTGAATAAAAAAATTTACATTTCATCATAGTGACTCAACCTTGAGAATATTAATCCAATAGAAGTATTTTCTCAACAAGTACATAATATGACACATTTTCATACTGTGGAGAACTATTTGATGCACTGGAATTATATTCAATTATAGATGTCAAAATAATTCCATCATGTGGTGTTCTCATTCTCACTACTCGGACAGTTGTAACAAATTTATATCCATTGGTTACTATGTATTTTCATTCACAAACCAATGAATTTAGACTAAAGGACAACACTTTTAATTCTTGAGAAACAGAGTCAATAGGTAAAATAAATACCAGAAATATATATGAATAATAAAATTAAATTAATAACTATATATTAAGTTAATTAATGTAATGGTCATGAATTTTATTTGAACCAAGTGGAAAACTCTTGACTATGCAATACCTCTCTCTCTCTCAAAGAAAAAGATCGATGAACTGTACTTATAATTTTTTATGTTCCCTACAAAAAATGATAATAAAATTTTAAGGTATATGTGAAATGTCATAGTTTGAGATGAAATATAGATATTAAAATTACTTACATGATATAGTCATTGAACAAACCATAGTTAAACTAGATTGTGTGATGCTTCATATCCCGCTTCTCAAGGATCAATGTAGCCAATGTATTTGACCATGTAATTCCTTGGGGAAGAGACTGATGATATGGCTCAATTTTTTCCTTGTTCTCATATTCATTTCTCATTGTCTATTTATGTTATATGACAAAATTTGAAATATATATTAACAAAAATGTATATATTTTTTAGCCATATAACCTCTCATAATGGAACCTTCGGGATGATTCTTGTTTCAGACAAAATATTTCCTTGCGAACACATTTATTTTTGTACGATATAACCATTAAAAATAAATAATTCCCCCCATTATTGTTTCAGTAGGAATATGAACTCTTTAATGCATCATATAGGTGAAAATTATAAAGGAAAAAAATACCTACTCATACAAAATTTATGGTACCTCTTTCTTCATTTTTATCAAGAAATTCATTGAAAACACACTTTCATAGAGGTCTTTAAAAATGGTACAAGAGAATCATTTTAAACATTAATTTATTGGATATAAAATTAAAGATTGTTATTGGAATAAATTCATGAATAAGGATGTGATAATCACAATTATTTAGGGATTTTAGTTTTAATTCCCCTCTATTGAATCATTTATATATGTTTCTGGAATATCCATTAAGAACCATGATATTCTCCAATACTTCCAAAAAAATTATTTTTCTCTAAATGTGTCATCACATAATAAGAACAAGGATCCTTCCATTTGTTTTCACTGATACATAGAGGATGATTATTTATCTTGAATAACCCCACTTCAAAAGGTTTTGGTGATATCAAAATTCATCTTTGGTCTTCCCATTCATATTTAAATGAATTGAATGAAATATTTCACATATATTTTCTAAATTTTCATTACATCTAAACAATTATGTAACAAATTGGTATATCAATATGAAAACTCAAAAATGAGACTTCTTTTTTTCCAATTGTATGTTACTTTACTGTCAAAATTATTTCTATTTATATTTCTTCTGACCTTTCCCTAATTAAAAATGAAATCGTTCAATTCATTAAGAACATTAATTCCTGACATACATAGATTTGGTTTTTCAAATTAAATAGTGATATCAAACCTCTATAAATTCTTTATGTTTTGATGATCCATTGTAAATAATCATTTGTGCACCCTGAAATGGAAACTATGGTGATATTTAAGCATTGTCAGTCATGCTTCATTCATAAAAATAAGAATTGATAGATTTATGTTCTTTTTCCAACTAAAAATCATTACATAAGTTTTGAAACAATTTATAGTTCATAGAAAGGTAGCACTAATCTAAACTATATTTTTTAGAAGTGTTGAATGTGTGCACCCCCTCATCCCAAAGATGCATCAAATCTCTTATTAAATGTTTAGAGTAGATGTCTATATCATTTATTAGATCAAAAGGACTAGAAATTAGTATACTCAAAAAATTGAAAGATTTTTCATACACATCTATAGAAGGAGATTATAAATGTAAATAAAGACATGCCAAATATTTTGAGCATTATAAATCTAACCAAATAGATTAAAACCATCAGAGGATTGACCTAATCTAACATTACGCACCATAGCTACCAAATCAGGTTGTTCTGCATTAAATACCCTAAATTTCATTCCATATTCAGGGTAAAATAAATCATTATTATCTTTAATTATCTCAACATCCTTCCATTGTATATCCGTAGAGAATTATAAAAACATGAATATATTTTTAATCCGGGGAATCAAGGGAATATTTCACATGTCTTTTTTGGAACACGAGATGGTGTTCTATATGCATATTCCTTCCATTGATATATACCACATTCTATATTGTTCTTAAAGTCAGTTGTTCCCTCCCAAAATAAATTGAAATCATTTGAAAAAAGAATGAATTTTATTGGTAAAAAATCCATGTTTCTTAATTAACTTCAATATCTTATAACGATTTAAGGGAATATATACACGATCAAGAAGATATTCTTTCAAAAAGATAAGAATATAATCAATATAATGACCCCTGCCTTGCATGCAATAACATTACATATCTTTTGCAGAATACATAAAAAATTATAAAAACAGATACACAATGATTGTATTAGTATAGTTTCTTTAGAAACAGGGAAATATAAACACTGGAACATAAATGATCTATATCATCTCCCACTAGGTTCGTCTTGATTAGTACCATTATGAGAAACATCAAAAATAATACAAATATTTATAACATAGGGTAATGAAACATAAAATAGGGTGATATCAGATGCTCAGTAAGGGTAAATAAGGGTGATACATAAGCATTATCAAGTGTATAAGGGTATGAGAACATGATCATGAAAATAGAAAATCATAGCCAGTTTATAAAATATTGTACACATGAATCATGTCATAAATCACAGATGTTCATAACATGTGAATCATAAGGAAATATAGAACCTAATACACGAAAGAAAAGCATCAGATTAAACCATGGAATTGTGGAATACACATAATAATATATAACAATTTCAATAGTATTCAACGCATTTCTGCCGAGAATATCTCAGTAGAAAATTCCTTTACTGAAATGGGTCCACACCCCATCCCAGCCGTGTATTACTGAACAGAGTTTACTACTCATTCCATCCATTTAATACTGAACCATATTTATTTATTTTTAAATCCATATCTACCTCATGAGACATAAATATTTACCCAATGCATTGGAGGAAGATATAGGACCAACCCATCTCATAATAAATCATGCATACATGTTCCAAAAAATAATAAGCAATCATATCATAACCCATCAAACAAAATGGGTATTAGAAACATGTAATCATATTGTAACCTATGGAAAAAATATAAGTTACATAGTCACTTCATGATAAACATAACCCATGAAAAGAAGCAGGTTTAAAAATCATATAACCCATTAAAGAGATATAGGCTTTGTAAATATCATTCTATCAAAACATAATCCATTTAGAGAAAGAATATCAATAGAAACATTCAATAATTTTCCAATAAAGTCATTATTAACTCCAAAATATGTTATCTTAGATGGTAAATATTTATGAAACATATTTTTAAAAAAATAATGAGGAAAAAATCATTTCTTCTATGAAACAAAATAATTTTAAGCAATAAAACATTATAAAATACTTTTTCATTGAAAATATATTTTAAAACATATAATATATTCTCTTAAAAAAATAATGAAAATTGAAATCATTTTTAATTGAAAATAATCTTCAAGAATAAGTTGAAAATATTTTTGAAAATATTTTCCAAAAAATGGTTTCTTAAATAATACATATTTATGAACGAGGAGAGAAATACATATAGATTTTTCATAAAAACATTTTCTTAATTAGATTAAGTTATAAAGAGTGAGAAATATCACTAATATATGGATATGTCTTGAATAAATAGATTTTAAGGAAACTCATGAGTGTTCTTGACATATGGACCTTAATATTTTATCAAGAAAACATAATCATTAATAATCTCAAAAAATGATGAGACTGTTTCGATAAACTATTACTACAAGGTTATTTGGGATCATAATCTACATGTAAAAAAAATAACATTAATATCTAAAATATAATGAAATGAAGGAGTTTCATGATATTACATGTCTAATGTAAGTATATACACCTTGAAAAATAACTTATGTGAATAACAAAACATGTGTCCCAATGAAGTAAAATTGAGACAAAACTATCATACCGATTTGGTATCTTTTTAAAAATAAAACCCATTAAGTAAAGAGTATATAATGGATATGTAAATAAAAAAAATTAATTATAATAATCATATCATAACTCCATGGGTAGTATACACACCATGCTAAACTTATTGGTGGTTTAAAAAGCATGTATCTTAGGGGAATAAAGGTGAGATGAAATTCCCTAACCTAGTCTCTTTACTCTCATCGTACTCATATAAACATCTTGTATAATAAATATAAGTTTATTATAAATCTATAAAATAATCATATTCTTATATATAATATCATATATGGTTTTATTATTACTTTTTATTATCCTCTAGTTAATAATTCTATGTTAAGGTTTCACTTTGGGTAATCTTCCCTTTATTTTTCTCTAGTGTATTAATTTGTTATATATTTGGTCCTTATACTTAAATTTTGATTTCATGAATATAAAAAATGATATATTTATCATTTATATTCTTTATATAAGTATTATAATAATCTATATAATGTATAATTATGAAACGGAATACACCGTTCAAGGAGACGATATGTCGTATTTATGCATCAACGTTGTTTCGGTTTAATTATCGTATTGAAAGAAAGAATGAAAATGAAATATACATGTATATATATATAATAATTAAATTATAAATATAAAAAAAATTATATCAAATAATTTCAAGAAACCCATCCATAATACATTCCATGTAGTGTGATAAAAAATCACATCGCTTTGAGGGGGTGGTAGTTCATACATCCTGAAACAAAATTATAATATTTACACCTAATGGAATGTATAAATATAAGTGTGGTAAAAGTATTATAAAAGATTAAAAACTTAATAAATATCATATATATGATATAAAAACTTATTTTTCATCATAATTCCCACCATGATATGTGGTAAAGGAATAATGAACAATCATCATTTTGTGAGATGGTAGTTCGTCGTACACATAGATAGTATGTTGGTTGCCCATTAGAAGGATGTTCGTGTAAGTGTAGGTATAACCCTTATCATAAAATCAACTCAATATATTTATTATACTTATGTTGATGTGTAATAATTAAATAATATGAATTGAGGTAGTGTAGTAAGAAAATAAAAGAAAACAGTTTTTGGGAGGGTGTTATCTCTAAATCGAGTAACTCCTTTTGGTTTGCACCAAAGGGATTCCTTCGAAGACTTTCTGCCCAAAGGGAGTATTAAATGAAGAAGGGATGAATTTTTTAAGATATTTTAGTATATATTGTATGAACATAAGTTGTTTGGGAGGTGTAAAGAAGTTTAAGAGAGGAGGACTTTTATAGTGGAGGAGGAGTGGCACTTTAGAATATTTTGACAATGGAATTATATACATGTTTTTCACATGTAAAGTGAATCCAATAATAGACAAAATTCTATAAAATCGAGTATATGGTCAAAATATGTCCATAAAATGTTTCTTGGACATGTTTATATGTTTTTTTGAGTCATAAATGCATGCTTTAGTCCTTGGTTAAGCTTAAATTTACCTTAATCGATGTCATTAAATTTAATTACATTCACTAATCATTTTGGTATAAAACTAAGTTAATATTATTATACATTATATATTATTATAATTACAAATATGGAATTTAGTGTTTCAAATTCCAATAACATGGGTGGTAGAAATTAATTTAAAATTAATCTCATTGACGGGATGACACTGTAGATTTTTTAAATAAAAAAGTACTAAAAGTTTTCTATGTTTTTAAATCCAATTTCAATGTGAACATTGTTCTAATGATAGATATTGGATTAACTGATAAAAATATTATCTAATTAAAAATTGATACTAATTTAAACTATAATTTAACATTATAAAAACATTATATGAAAAAACTAGTTTTGAATTAAAATTTAGTATTTTTTACTATTCATCCAAAAATGAATTTTCTCAAATAAAATCTCAAAAATTCACAATAAGTTATTTCCGAATTATAAATTAAAAAATTAATTCTATTTTATCAAATTAAATTTCCAATTTATTTATAATTAAGTTTATTATTTTGAACCGAATGACATGGAAATCTGTTCATATGAGAAAATGGAATTTTTTAAATATAAAAGGAATTTACCAAAGACTATATATTTCATTATGAATATGTTTTATTTATATAACATTTTAATAAATAATATATTAAAAGTAGATATAACTATTCATATAAGTTTAATGGCTATTTCATAACTATATCATTTAAATAATTAAAAAAATAAAAATATGTTTCATATAAATCAATGTAGCATGTAATGTACGCCAAGTCAGTGTTTCATGAAACGTATGCTAAGTTGATGGTGAGTATGCGGAGTCAGTGTAGTGTTAAAGGAATATTTGAATTAGTTCAATCCAATACATCAATGAAAATTAATTCATTCAAAAAAATGGTCCATAAATATTGGCGTGTTACATTCTTCCATTCATAAAATGAATTTCACCCTCAAAATTATTCATTAAAGTACAAACAAATGACGGTATTTCTATTTCACTATATCTTCTGGTTCCCACATAGATTTTACTAACTGGTAATTTATCCACAAAACGTTTGACCAGGTTTGTGTTATTGTTTTGTAGAACTTTCTCTGATCGATCCAAAATTTCAACAGGTTGTTCTTTGTAAGAAAGATCATACTCCAGAAGTATGACCTATGAGTCTAGTATATGTGAATCAGTAGGTATTTACTTCCATATGAGAGATACATGGAACATATCATATGCTTTAGAGGAATTTTCATGTGATAGTATATTGTCCTAATATGATCAATAACTTCAAAGAGACAGATATAACTAGTTCTTAGTTTCCCTTTCTGGATGAATCTCAAAACCTTCTTCCAAGTTAAAATTCGTAAAAACACACTTTCACTAACTTCAAATTCTATATCATGCTGACAGTTATCAATATAACTTTTCTGTTGGATTTGAGCTTCCTTGATATTCTATTTAATTCCTCTAACCTTCTCTTCTATTTATTCAGCAATCTCAAGTCACAATATCGTTCTTTATTCAACTTCATCGTAACATATTTGAGAAATAATTTTTCTTACCATAGAGGGATTCAGAAGGATATTTCTGAATGCTTGAGTGAAAACTATTATTGTATGAAAACTCTACTTGTGGATTGTGTTAGTCAAAACAACCTTTGAAATCTAACAAATAAGATATCAACAAATTCTCTAGGGTTTGAATTTTTCTTTTTAAATTAACCATCTATATGAGGATGATATGTTGAACTTAAAATCAATTCTGTATGAAGTGCTTACTGAAGACTTCGTCAAAAATTTTAGGTAAACCTTGGATACCAATTCGATACAATAGAATGTGTTACTCCATGAAACCTTACAACTTCCTCAATGTATATCCTATAAATTTGATATAGAAATAAGTCGTATATGATATCAATGAAGTTTACTGACTTAGAAAGGTGATAGACTACCACTCATATATCATTAAAGCCTTTATAGGTTTTGGGTAGTCCACTTAAAAAATCCACAATGATGTTATCCCATTTCCATTCTGGTATGTGTAATAGATAAAACACCCTTTTAGACTTTTTTTCCTTTAGTCTTAACTTGTTGGTATACCAGGCACCAAGATACAAAATCATGAATATGTCTCTTATTTCAATCCAACCAAAATTATTCTTTCATGTCCCTATACATCTTCTTACATCAAGGTTGAATATAGAATTAAGAACAATAACCTTCCTCTAACATATCATTCTTCAAATCCAGTATGGAAGGAACACATACATGGTTCCTCTACATTATCATTCTGTCATGGTCATGTTTAAACTTGGGAACACTTTAGAATTTATTTTGTAGCTCTTTATCTTCCATATACCCCTCCTTAACTAAAAACTAATCTAAAATAATTATTTCTATAAATTTGAGAGAGATTACATCTAGTTAAAACATTTCAACAAACCTTGGATAAAACCTTCGATATTCAGTATCATCTGGCACCTTGCTTATAATAGAGTTATCACTAAAATTCGCCTCCAATATTTTAGCATCCAACTCTTCTCTAAGTGAAAAATATATAATCAACATAGAGAATATTCTAACCACCTATTTCTCTCTTGTGATACAACTTATTCTCTTTGGAACTATATGCTTGACATTTCTGACTGTAGATGGTTGCTTCTTGATTCCATCAAATATCAACTATAAAAATGTACAGAAATGGAAGGCTCTCACCAATGAAGAACCTCTTCCATGTTGCAGTTGCTGAGATCCACCATGTTATCTAGAATGATTGGAATGTTATTATTCATAACAATTACATAATCACTCAAAATTAAGGTCGTATGAAGATCCTCATTTCCATATATGATGCTTCCTTGATTCAAAATGGGCATTTCCATAGAACAATGCATAAATTTGGGATCCTGAAGTGTTTATGGATTAATGGCAATTTCTGTCAACCGCATCGCATGCTGGAGGTGTTTTGAAGATCCCCTCTACCTTGATGGATCAAAATCAATATTGATGGAGCCTCCAAGTGAAATCTGGGTCCTTCAGGGTGTGGTGCTATCTTCAAGAATCAGCTTATTCAGATTCTCTGATGATTCATGGGTAAATGTGGGATTTCCACCACCCCTGAATATGAGATGCTGATATTGATGCATGTTATTTCCTTTTCCAGGCCTTTGGTTGGAACAACCTATGTATTAATATTGACTCAATTACTATCGTTCATGAAATTTGGAATGGAATAACACACCACGCTTGTCCAATTAGTACCCATTGGATTGAATCCACCCATTTGCTTATCGATGTTAACTATATCCCCACACATGATTATCGAGAACCAAACATGGTTGTTGATGGTCAATCCAACATTGGAGTAAATCAAGACTTTACCTGGCTCAAAGACCTTCCTATTCCTCTTATTTAATTTCATGAAAAAGATTGTAATATGATCAAATATTTTATAATCTTGTAATATTTATTTTAATAATATTTTCTCTTTGTTCTGTTTGGTCCAAGGCATCGCCTTTTTTAAAAAAAAAATATTTTTTCCCTTCCTTCAGAATTTCTATATCCATCCATTTAAAATTTGTAAATATTGAATCTTATGTGATCCTCATCATAGATAAGGTTGCATGATCCTTTCGACTTTAAGCATCATCCAACTTTTTCAATATTCAAGGGTGGTAATGTATTGAGTAGTTATAATCCTTTATCATCTCCAACCATCTTTTCTGATGCATGTTCAACTCATTCTATGTGAATATATATTTTATCCTGTTATGGTCAGTATCGATTTCACACCGTTCTCTATAAATATAATTCATCCATATCATTATTACAAAAATTACCACCACTAACCCAAAATCATGATTTGTGTAATTTTTATCATGAATCTTCAACTACCATAATTCATAAAGAAAAACTGCGTTATTTTTCATAATAACGCATCCCAATCTCTTTTTGGATGCATCACTATATATTACAAACAATTATACACTATAGGGTAATGTAAGAACATGTGTTCTGACTAACCTTCTCTTAAGTTCCTATACATTTTCTTCACATTCATCTCCTAAAGGAACATGAAACCCTTCCGAGTTCACTTGGTCATATGATTAGATAGTTTTGAGAAATTTGAAACAAATTGTAGATAATATCATGCTAAACTAAGAAATATAGGGATCTCAGTCACCATGGTAGGTCTAGGGTAGCATTAAATATCCTTTGCCAATGATGGATCTACTTTTATACCATCTATTCATATTATGTGACTTGAAAATGAAACCTTTTACATCCAAAATTCACAATTTTAAATTTTTCCATACAATTTATCCCTCCTTATGGTATATAGTACAATTAATAAGTGATCTTAATTATCTTATTTCCTCTTTTAATATATAATAATATCATCTATAAAGACTTCCACAAACATATCAAGGTAATAACTATAGACTCTATTCATCAAAGCCATGAAGATAGTATGAGAATTAGTAAGACCAAAATGCATCACTATATATTCATAGTGTTCATACCTTATACTAAATGCCATCGTGGGTATACCCTTATTCTTGACCCTGAATTGATGATATCCAGAACGAAGTTTAATCATGGAAAAGTATTGATCTCCACAATGTTTATCAAACAAGACATCAATAGGGGGGATAAGATAATTGTTTATGATTTTGATCTTGTTGAACTCTCAATAATTAAAAGACTACAAAATTTATCTACCTTTCATTTTTAAATAATAATAGGTTCACCCCAAGGTGACACACTTGGATAACTATATCCCTTATCAAGGATTTCATGGAATTTTTTCTTCAATTCTTAAAACTCAATGGGGGCCATTCTATATGGATCCCTTAAAATTGGTGTAGAACCAGGTATGAGTTATATTGAGAACTCAACTTCTAGAATTTTTGCAAGACATGGAAACTCTTATAGAAAGGAATCCAAAAATTCTTGAAGAATGGGCATATCATTGATTTGGATTTTCTCCCCAACCATTTGAGATAAAAAAAATCCTTCTGAATTGGAATTAAGACCCATACACTAAATGTAATATTAATAGAAAGCCCAAGATTATCGTCACATTGATGGATGATCAAATGAGGGTGTGAAATATGAAATGTAACTTCCCTTCCTTGATAATTGGTTTGGTACTTATGAATAGAAATCCAATCCATTCCACAGATGACATCAAATTCAACCACAAAAAAGATGATAAGGTTTATAAGAATCGCATTCCCATAAAAATCAACCAGAGAGGAATCATAGACTTATGATGAAATAATCATACCATTATGGGTATTAACATAAAATTCCACATCAAAATGTTTTGGTAGAATATAAAAACCCCTATAAAATTCTTTAGATATTAATGATTGTGTAGATCTAGATTCAAATAAGAGATTAACAGTCCTAGAGTGGATTGTAAGGGTACATTTCACCACATCATTATCACATCCCTCACCAAAAATAGAAATTGCATGATAGTCTCCATTTTCCCTCAAATTAAGAGATTATTAATATGTATTATCATCAACATCCCCTGGGCTTAGGAACTAGTTATCATAATACCCATTCTCTTTACTCTTGTGACACTTAAGGAGGGGGAGGTTCATTCTGTGCATCTTTCTCTCCATTATCATTTTGAGATAACTCCTTTCCATCACTTTGATAATAATTTTCTTGGTAACCTTCTTTACAACACTTAAAACATTTATTGAACCCCTTAAGATAAATTCATCCATCCTTATTCCAGCATTTAGAGAAAAGTAAAACTCATATTCTATTCTTTATGGTTTTTTGAGTTTCCTTTGAACTCCATATTACATTTCTTGTAAAAACCATAAGGTTGATACATGAACCAACCCTCCATTTAAACCTCGATTACACAATGCACAATATCTTAAAAACTATTAAAGTATCTTATGGACAGTTCTTTTCTAATAATTGGCTTTAGTCCACTAAACAACCTATCAACATTTATTTTGGGATGGATGACAATACTTGAATTGTACCTCGCAAGTCTTGTGAAATAATACTTGTAAGTACTAAAATATTAATCATCCCTTTGCATCAACTCAAGGAAATATTTCTCAATATTGGTATAAAGTATCTGAGGAAAGTTCATATTTAAAATATGTTCTTTAACTCGTTACATTCTAGGGATTAAATTTAATCTTGTTTCCTCATATTGTTAATTAGAGTCAACCACTGGCCTTCTTGTCCTTCTAAATGATACATATCAATAATGAATTTCTCATGCTCCAAACATTGGATAATGGACAATATCTTTTCAGAAGTACGAATTCGATGTTTAAAAACATTTGGATCAAGACCATCTGAAAGAAGGTGGATGTTACCTCATTAAATATTCAAAAGAATTTTGTTACATCCCTTTCTCATTTAGGATTCCATCATGATTCATTTCTTGATAAATTTTAGTGACCATAGAAAAAATATTTTTCATTCATGATCTAATAAAATTTGGTTTCTAAAGAGGAAAATCGTTTCATTTTCCATTTCAATCACCATTAACACAATACCTTCATGTTCCAACCATTTACTAAAAAAAATCACATAGTAATAAATATTTATCATATTAAGGGACCACATAATCATGAAGATTCACTTATAGGATGTATAAATGTTGAAAACTTATTTCATGTATGACACCATAGGTTTATCCAAGTTTATTTGTAGACAACTTCAACTTAAATCCTTCATGATAGTTTGTGAAGATCTTTTGAATTCTCTAATCATATCCCATTGGAGTGTCTAACCAAGTGTGTAGTAAGGTTTATTTTCGTGTACCAGAATACCCTGAGTTAGGCCCATGACATATTTTCAATGCTTTTAACCCCATGTACATTTGTTCCAAATCCAATTATCCGTGAAAGGATATATTTCAAGGAAACCACTCACTATACCCTTTACCAAAATTCTAGGAAATTTTCCTATCTATTTCGTTATCCATAGAATTATCCTTAGACACATCCTTACGGTTCTCTCGATGGTTTTATGATCCTATAGTCCAAAGGATAAATAAAATGTTCTCAAAAACCGAATATAGTGACCCACACATTTCATTCATCAACATTTCATAAATTTGGTGGAATACAAAAAACATTATACAAATAGATTCCCAAATACACCATTATTCTAGTGCATTTGTAAACACAGAAACACAAACACTGGTACATAAATGTGCTACATCACCTCTCAAAAGGTTATTCTTGACTAGTACAATTCTTAGACACATCGAACATAATACATATCTTTATAACCTATGGGAAGGAAAAATAAAAAGGGGTGGTCTCAAATGTTCATTCAGAATTACAAATGGAGGAATATAAACATAATCATGAGGATAAGTGTATGGGAACATGATAAAGAAAATATAAGATCATACCCATCATATCAAAGGTCATAAAAATTAATCAAGGAATAAAGCATGGTTATTCATAAGAAATGAATCATATGGAAAAAACGAACATAAACCATGAAAACATAAAATAGGCATAAAACATAGAATTTTGGTAAATATATATGAATCTGTAATTATTTCCATAGTAGTAAATCCATTGTTGTAGAGACCATATTAGTGGAAGAAGTCCTTTATTGAACAACATTCACACGTTGTTCCATCCCTATATTACTAAATCAAATTCAATCGTCGTTATATCCCTGTAATAATAAACTGAGTTCATTTCTCATTCCAACCATGTCTATATCATGAGATATAAATCTTTACCCAATACATTGAAGGGGGTTATATGTCCCACCCATTTCTTATTGAAATAATATATACATATTCCACAAAATCATAAAAAATCATATCCTATCCCATGAAATTAAATGGGTATTATATGCATGTTATCATAACATAACATATGTAAAAATATAGGTTTCATAATCATTTTATCATAAAAATAACCCATGAAAAGAATAAGGTTTTAAAATCATCTAACTTTTGAAAGGTAAATGGGTTTCATGGAAATATTTCCATCAAAACATAATCCATTTAGAGAAATAATATGAATTGAAACATATAAATATGAACCTTTTAGAAAACATTTAATTTGAAAATATATTTGAAAACAAATAAAGAAATATTTGAAAAGAAAAAAAAATAAAATCCTTTTTCATTGAAAATTATCTTTTAATATCATTTGAAAAATAAATTAAATCATTTTTGAAGACATGTTTTTTTAAATTAAATAGATTTTTGATCAAAGAGAGAAATAAGGTCAGATTTTTCTTAAAAACTTTTTTGTAATTATCTTAAGCACCAAAGAGTGGAAAATGTTACCAATACATGAATATATCTTGAATAAATAGAGGGTAAGGAAACTATTGAGGGTTATTGAGATATGTATCCTAATATTTCATCAAAATAAGCTTAATCAAAAACAATCTAAAAAACATTTTGAGATTGATTCAATAAACTCTTACCACTTGTTTACGTGGGATCAAAATTTCCATGTAAAAAGAGGAAATTACATTAATCATAAAAAATCATGAAAATAATAATATTCAAGATATAAAATTTCAAATGGAAATATATACACCCAAATAAAAAATTTAAGTTCATAACCAAACATGTGTCTCAAAGAAGAAAAAATTTGAAAAACTTTTCTTACCGATTTGGTAACTTTTGAAACATTAACCCCGTGAAATAAAGATCATTGAATGGATATATAAATAAAAATAAATTTAAGAGTATTAAAAATATAATACATCCGTGTAATGTATACAAAACATGAAAAAGGTATGGGTGGAGAATAAATCATCTATCTCACATGAATAATGGTGAGATAAAATTTCATTACCTTGTACATTGACTCCCGTCATACTAAAACGAACCTTGTGTATTATATATATAATTTTATTATAAAATTATCATGTAAACATATTATTATATCTAAAATCATATATGGATTGGCTATGACTTCATATAACCCTCTTGTAAACAATTCTATGTTGAAGTTTCAGTTCGGGTAATATTCATTTTTTCGCATTTGACTAAATTTGCTTTATCATTGATCCTTCAACTTATACCATTATTTAAAAAATATAAATTATAATATTATATAATATATAATAATAATATCTGTATAAAATTATATATATTATATAGAAGTATGAAATTGAATACAAAGTTCCAGGAGACGGTAGGTCATACATACGCATGAATGTTGTTTCTGTTAATTTTCATATTTAAAGAAAGAAAATATATGAAATATAAGTATATATATGAATATATATCATTATTATAGTAAAATTATATATCATATATATAATATAATTTCATTAAATCATCCTTAAGGCAATCCATGTAATGTGTGAATGAATCACATCGCTTTGAGTGGTGGTAGTCCACACTATCCGAATCAAATTTATCATATTTACAACAAATGAAACATATAAATATATCTATGGTAAAAATATTTCATAACCTTAAAAAAAATAATAAATATAATATATATTGTATATAAATATATTTTTCCATCATATTTCCAAACATGGGAGTTGGTAAAGGAAAAACGAACAATCATCGTTTTTTGAGACGATTATTCCTTGTACACATAAATTGTATGTTCGTTACCCATTAGATAAAGTGGTGTGTATGTGTAGGTTGAAAACTTAACAGAAAAAATATAAGTTTATTTATGATATTTTTTTATAATAATTTAATAAGAGTAATTAATAGAGAGAATATATAAAATAAAATAATGGAGTTTGAGGGAGGGTGTTACATCCTAATTGGGTAACTCATTTTGGTTTTCACCAAAGGGATTTCTTGGAAGACATTATTCCCAATGGGGGGATTTCAGGAGGAAGGGAGGAATGTTGGGATGATATTTTATAATTTGTTTCTTTAACATATGTTGTTTTAGATATGTATAGATGTGGAGTAGAGGGGTCCTTTTATATTGGATGAGGAGTGGCACTCTTTTAATATTTTGAAAAAGAAAATCCATACACATTTTTCACATGTAATGTGGATCCAATAATGTACCAAAATCGATCAAAAAGAGTTCAGGGTCAAAATATTTCCATAAAATTGATTTTCTACAGGTTTTTTGGTTTTTTGGGGTCTTAAATTTAATGTTTATTCCTCAGTTAAGCATAATTTTACTTTAATCGATGTCATTAATTATAATTACATTCACTAATAATTTTTCTCAAAAACCAAGTTGAACGTATTATACATTATAAATTATGTTAATTAGAAATATGGAATCCTTTTTTCTAAATTACAATCACATAAGTGGTAGGTATTGACTTAAAATTAATCCTCCTGACCGGACAACACTGGGGGTTTTTTAAATAAAAATGATCAAAAGTTTTCTATGTTTTGATATCAAATTTCAATTTGAAATTGGTTACCGTGACCTAAATTGGATTTATTGACAGAAAAAATTATCTATTATAATTTGAATCTAATTTAAAATATAGTTTATCTATGGAAATATATTATATGAAAAAAAATTCTGAATTAAAAATACGTATTTTTCCCCAGTCATCCAAAAATGATGTTTCTCGGAAAAATCCCCAAAATTCACCCTAAGATAATTTTTAAATTAAAAATAAAAAAATTAAGTTTATTTTATCAAATTAAATTACTAAATGTGTCTAAAATTGATTTTATTGTTTTCCATAGAATGGCACGAAAAGTAGTTCGTTTGAGAAAATAGTATTTGTAAACATATAAGTACTCCACAAAAAATTATATATTTCATTATAAATATATTTTATTTACATAAAGTCATTATAGAAAATATTTAATAATTAGTTATTAGTATTCCTATTACAAATTTTAATGCCTCTGTCATAGCTATACCATTTAAATAATTTTATTAACAATGAGATGTTTCATAGAAACTCGGTGTTGCGTGTAACGTACGCCAAGTCAGTGTTGCATGTAATGTACGCCAACTCGATGTCTAGTATAAAGAGTTGGTTCTATTTGAAATGAATGGTTTACATAGTTAAATTAAAGAAATTAATTAAAATTACTTCATTCGAAAATATGGTCTATAAAAACTCTGGGTGTTACAATCAATAGCGGTATTATAAATTCCACAAATGGATTTTCCATGATATAACTACTATAAAAAATCCAACACTCTCATTTTAGTACATTTCTTATATGAAGGATTCCTATAATAATTCCTTAAATTTATCACTCTATCATTATAATCATCTTTAGTCTTTCCCTCATGTGTATTTATATTGTTGTCTTCTTGCACTGGCATACTATCTCTCTCGTGATGATGCACAAATATAAACTGATCAAATATTAAATTATATATACCACTTCATTATTTTCATTCATGAATAGTATATGATTGTATCATATCTCCATTTTGATACCAAACATACTAATTTTTTTAATTCTATTTTTATTCATATAGTAGCTAACTTCTTCGCAGATTAACCATTGTATTCCAACCAAATTATAACATGAACATCATATACAACCTCTATCTAAAGAATTTTTAAATGAAAAATATATAAAGTAATTCAAATTATTTTAATAGTCAATTGAAATTTTTTCAGTATGATACATCGAACTTCAACCCAATCTATTACAATGAAAAAAAATATTCCAATCAACAATGTAAACCATAATTACAATGATATCCAAATTCAAAGACAAATTAAATGTATAATGTAGTGGAAATTAAACAAACTAACCTGAACAAAATGGAATAAAATAAATGATGTAAGTGAACATTATAGAATTCCCTACTATCTACCCAAACAAAGAACAAGACATATCACAAGAAAAAACCAAGCCATGCCCATAGAAATCCAAACAAGGTCAATTTATTGCAATAATTAACAACTAAAGAATACTAGTAGAAAAATGTGTGTTTTTAATCCATAAAGGTATTCTCATTCGAACCATAATTAGGGATAACATTTACTCATGAAAATGTTTTATTTAAAGTTAGCATTACTTATATTATTCAAAACTAAGGAAAATTCATTTTTCATGATGTTATATTTGAATTTAAAAATTAATTAATTTAGGGAATATCCATAAAGACTAAATAACTAATCAATTCCATCATAATTTATGAAACCCATAAATTATTTTAATGATAAATAAATATTTTAGATTTACATTTAATAGTATAACCATGTAGATCATCATTTACTTATTTCTTTTTGGGTTAGAATAATATAATAAATATATTTACCATGGATCATGATATAAATAACTAAATTTCAATAATTAAATCCCATAACTCAAGGATGAAAAAAACCAACATTAATACCAATATGTAACTAAAATATTATTCCCAACACTAAAAATATTTAAATGCATAAAATATTCCTCTTAAAAATCATGAATTTAAGTTAAATTCATAATAATCCCTAGGATAATAATAAAATTAATTAATTATAATTAAAATAGTATTTTTATGAATTTAATAGACTATATTTGATCTCTATTAGACTATAAATTTTAAAAAATAATGATAGAAGTGATGATAGAAATCATCTGTGGAGTCACATGGACTAATAAAAATAAAAATAACATCTATCAAAAGAGAATATAAAATTGGAACACTATAATCTGATTTTGAAGAATATTAGAATCAAAAAATCATTGAATTATAGGAGAACGCATGAAAATACGAGGTAAAAAAATTGGAGGAAAGGAAACATTACCTCTCAAAGTTCATAACAAAAAAAATCCTAGAAATAATGGAATAATACATGATTGATGTGTCACATCCGGACTTCGGTAATATTTTTTATTTTTTATTTTTATCTGGATTTGAAATGTTCTATGTATGTGCAGGAAGGGCTCGGTTTAAATTTTTGTAATTTTGATGATAAATGATTATTTGGGCTTGGTAATATCTGTTGCACAGTCAGGGAACTATCGAATTTTTGTGGCTTCTCCTGATCATAGGTGTCGAAATATCATGTTTTATGTGGGTAATCTGATGTTTTTGAAGGTGGCCCCTCAT
This sequence comes from Viscum album, assembly GCA_963277665.1. NCBI lineage: Eukaryota > Viridiplantae > Streptophyta > Magnoliopsida > Santalales > Viscaceae > Viscum > Viscum album. Next base: position 180,230,215 of record OY728143.1, on the reverse strand, counting down.
TTGCATCATTTTCATTTGGGAAAGTAGGGAAGGCTGACACTGAGGTATGTCAGGACATTCAAGATCACTGAGTGGATTGGAAATCTAATATATATGTTAGCTTTACCTTCTCAATTTACATTGGTTCATCACGTATTTTATGTCTCACAATTAAATAAGTATAATCCAAATTCATCTCATGAATTTAATAGGGATGAGTTGGAGAGAGAGCTTGATTTATCAATGTTTGAGTGACCATTGTAGATTTTGGATTCCTAATAGATGGTAATTCATGGGAAGTCTATTTTTTTGTCCATATCTTGCGGAATTATGGGAATGATGAGGATTAGACTTGGGAGTAAAAGTCATGGGTTGAGTAAAAGTACCCATTATTATTCTCTGATCAGGCTTCGAGTTGAGTTTCCAATGGAGGAATGTTTTCATGGTGGGTAGAATTGTCTCACCTGGACTTCGATAAAAAATTTTATTTTATAATTTTGTCTGGATTTTAAATGTTTTTTTGAGGTGTCGTCTGGGTCCGATTTGAATTTTTTCGCTTTTAGGGATAAACGAATGTTTGGTCTTTGAAATGTCTAGCGCACTGGCAGGGAACGGTCAAAGATTTATGGGTTCACAGGATCATAGTGCGGCCTACCTGATGAGTGGTTAGTAAATAAATTAACTAAATGAACAATAAATAGAACACCAAATGAAACGATAAATAAATAAAATTATTTTATATTTTTTTAAATAATTATAATATTATTATTTCTATTTTTATTTTCATCAATGGTTTAACTAGTTAATTAATATTATTTTGTTTTTATAATTATAAAATTATTAACATGGTTGTTTTTATTTTTATTACTAATTATTATTATTATTGGGTTGGTAAATTTTTTTCAGGGCTTTAATTTATATTTCATTTCTTTTTTCCCTCCCCCTTTATCTCTTCCTCTCTCCTCCCCTCATTAGGCAACAGCACCCCTCCCCCTCCCCTTATTGGGTCTTACTGTAACCCTATAAGCACTTCTTGCTCGTTTCTTGTAACGACCCAATCTTTTTGAGTAGTATATTAACTTACTCTTATTGATTTAATAAGATGTTAATGGTTAATGCAGAAAGAGGAGTCGATGGCTTCATCCAGTAGACTCAACCCTTACGAAGCCCACTTATCAGAGCTTGGGAAGGAGGTAGCATCTGTGGGCTTCGCTTTGGACCAAGCCCAAGCCGAGCTCCAGCGTGTCAAGCTTGAACGAAAACGCTTACAGGAGAAGTTCAAGTTAGTGGAGATTGCTACTAGGGCAATGTTATCTGAGCCTCCCTCAGATTCTCTCACCATATCACACCTTACACTTAGGTCTTATGCCAGTGTTATAAGGGGCTATGTGATGAGACCCTAGTTTCCTTGTGTAATCCTCTCGGGTGAATAAATTGAGATTTCTTCCTTTAGTGATGTTTGTGAAATTTCAAAGGCCTAGATAATTTTAGAATGTATTTTATTGATGAATTTTGAAAAAGGGATATTTTGAAATATTTATGTAAACCCTAAATAACTAATTATGTGTAATGATTTTCAAAAAATGGTCTTCTACAAAAGTGTTCAGTAAGGAATTTGGAGTCTAATAAGATCAACTTAATTTTTGATGAATAGTAAATTATGAATAGTGATTTTACGCTTAGGATTAGTAATGTGACCAAATGGATTAGTAATTTTCACTCAAAGAAAGTTTTAATATAATTTAGACACCTTGGTTAAGTAATGTGATTCAATAAAATGGTTAAATAACGGTTTCATAAATTATTATTCAAGTATTAGTTTTTTCAAATGAATAGTATTTTTTAATTAAAAAATTAATTAAAAATAATTAGAAAATTATTTTTATAAAAATGAATTTATTTTTGAACTCAGAGCATCGATATATTGTTATGGTAATTTTTGGGGATTTTTCTGAGAAAAATGAATTTTTGGTGAATAGTGTATTTATTTAAAAATATAATTTAAAATATTTAGAAAATTATTTTTATAAAATGGAGTTCATTTTTTAAATCATAGCATTGATATTTGGTTAATGTGAAATTTTGGGATTATTCTGAGAAAGTTGAATTTTCAGTGAATAGTAAAATTACAGTTTTAGGGTTTCGGTATGTTTAATGACATCATAACGGTGTCATGATGATGTCATGAGATCTTTTGAGGGTCGGCCGGCCAAGGGTGGTGAATTATTGTTTTGGGGGCCCCATGTGGCCTAACTCCATGATAAATTCCAAGGGAGAGCACATGGGTTTGAGAAAAGCACATGTGAGGTGTCCTTTGGCCATTAATGCTTTGCCCCCTCACTTTCCCTATAAATACCCACCCTTTCCTCCTTTGGTTTTCACTCCCAACTCTTCCCCAATGAAGATCTGGTCTTCTTACCTTCCAAGGTGTCCTTCCAAGTTGCCCCCAAGCCCTCAAGGCCCAATCCTTTGAGTTTCAAGAGTCACGTTTTAAGGTAAGGGATCCGACCCCTCTCTTTCTTTTCATTTAACCTCTTTTATGTCATTCCTTTTATGCTCCATGTTTTTATGTGAGAGGAGGTTCTTTTATATTCCTCTTACTGCCCTTCCATGTTTATATGATGATAGATCCCCTCTTACTCTCATCATTTCGTTTTATGAAAGTTTAAGTGACGTCGTTAGGCTGCCGAATGTTTAAGTGATTCTTTCACCCTTCTCATTTTTCAAGTTCGATTTTCATGTCAAATCATTCAAGTTCCTTTTTATTATGTTGGGGTATGATCTCTATATCTATCATACTGATCTCTTATGATCATATGATGAGAGACCCTATTTTATTTTTCCAATTCATTTTTGTTGAAGTTTAAGTGACGCAGCTAGGCTGCCGAATTTTCATAAGAGAAATCAAATTTTTGTCTTCCTTCCATGTCTTTCATTTCAATTGGTATGTCCTTGAAATTGCATCACCATGTCCATATATCCTTCTTATTCTGTCCCTCTACCATTTTATGGGTCAATTATGATTGTTCAACCCATGTTCCCTCTCTTTTCAAAGTTTCTAAAACCTTGTAACATAGCCGTTATGCTGCAGAATTTTCGTCTCAAAATGCCTCTCTTTTCTCAAAATTATTTTATGTTATAAAGTGAATAATCAAAGCTCCTATTTCTAAAGGGGTATTCACATATATATAAAAATGTTCTATTTTAAATTCTGGGATTTACATACATGATACCCGCTTTCCCTTTCCGTGGGTTTAAAGTAACGTAAAGATCATGTCTTTAAAGCAGTTTTTAAAACGTTATGATTATGAAATGAAACCCATTTATTTTATGCTATATGGGTTATTTATGAAATGTTTTATGATGATATATGTGGCTCACATTAAAATAAAGACAAATTTAAGGGTGCTCCCTGATAGCGCTCCAATGCATTGGGTAAAGACTTAATCTCTAGAGATGACCATTTTAACGACGCCTTGGTGAATAACCTTGGTAATTTTTAACGACACCTTGGGGATGGACCTTGGTGAAACGAAACGATTGTCAATATTAAATGTTGTAGCCACATCTTCATGTTATGAAAAATGATTATTTTTATTATGATGTATCTCATGATTTCTTTCTCATGCCTTAAAGTTCTTTTCATGTCCTTATTGAAGTATCTCAAGTTCACTTGTAAAATGTTTCTCTTGTTTCCCTTACTGGGCCTTCTCCTCTCCCTTTCTTTTGATGTATGTCCCCAGGTTATGAGATGCATAATGAACATAGGATGAACTAAAGGAGAAGCCTTTCAAGTGTTTAAGAAGAATGTTTTATGTTTTTTTTGTATTATGATCCTTGTTTCCAAGACACTAAACCTTAACGATCCTCAGTTCCGTGTAATGAAATGAAAGTTTATGTTATAAAATGGCGGGATGATATAGTTGGTATCAAAGGGAGGTTTAGTTATTTGTGTAAATTAGGATATAAAAACATTAGGAATAACCCTATAGAAAAGTTTAAATATAGGAAAAACTTCCTGGTATTTTGGTAAGTATTGAGTAAGTGGTTTATCAAACAAATACATCCCTGTCTGGATACGAGCAGGTAGAGGCAGCTCTGGCACAGATGTACATAGGGGTAAGACCAGAAAACACCGCTTTGAGCTAGACTCGAACGGGAACTGGTGCACGATAACGGGCCTTGCTGCACTCTTGGTTACGACACTCCCGGGGGATATGTTTGGTTAATCACAAGCTTTTTATGAATCATTATGAAGGAATTATAGAAATGTGTAATTGTCTAAGCATTAAGTCTTAGTTAAAAGATTCATAAATGAAATAAGTTTCTTACTAAGGTTTTATTATTTTAGAAAATGGCGGGCAATAGGAGGAACCGTGCCGATGGTGACCGCAATTCACCATGTGCTGACGGCCCTCCGATGGAAGCTGGAATGGAAACATTCATGCGAATGATGAACCAACTGACTCAAGTTATGAGTAATAACTTGAATCAAGCTGAGAGGCCGACCTCACCACGAAGGGAACAACACTCTGTTGAGTCCTTCATGCGTCAACGACCGCCAACATTCAGTGGATCTACTGACCCATTGGTTGCGGAACAATGGATAAGCTCCATTGAAAAGATCTTCTCTGTACTTCATTGTTCGGAACAAGAAAAAGTCACCCTTGCTGTTTACCGCCTAGAGGGAGAAGCTGATTAGTGGTGGTCACTGATCAAAAACACGAAGCCACGAGGAGAGATGGAAGCTATGGAGTGGGAAGAATTTCGAGGGATTTTCTTTAACAAGTATTTCCCTCGTTCCATGAGAACGAAAATGGAGAAAGAGTTTCTCGAGCTGAAGCAGAAGGAGAACGAATCTGTCGGAAGCTACGAGATGAACTTCACAAGGCTTTCCCGTTATACCTCAAGCTTTGTCATGGACCCTAATGGGAAGGTTGATAGATTCTTTGGCGGACTACGACCTCATCTGCGGAAGAATCTAGCCAACAGGGACTATGATAGCTATGAAGAAATAGTTCGAAGTGCTATGAAAGTCGAGCTGGAGTTTGGTGAGACACAGTGGTCTCATAAGCCAAATGAAAAGAAGAGATCGTTGGAGCCCAGTTTAGGGAAGTATTTTGATCAGGGAAGAGGTGAAAAGCAAATGCAACTTACCACATGCAATAAATGTGGGAAGAATCATCTGGGGAACTGCTTGAACGGAAGTGGCAAGTGCTACAAGTGTGGAAAAGGAGGCCATATTGCTCGGAATTGTCATAGTGAGGTGAAGCCTCAGCTTCCCAACACTAACGACAGAGGAAAGATGGTTCTGGCCCTACCCGAAGTCACATGCTTCAAGTGTGGACAGCTTGGGCACTTTGCTAACCAATGTCCAAATCCGAGGGCGGTGGAGGGGAATCACCATCAACCTCAGCAGAGGCCAAGAGAGCAAGGTCGTGCTTTCGCTATCACAACAGCTGAAGTTGAAGTCCCGAACGATGTGGTAGCAGGTACTATTGTCGTCCTCTCAAAACTAGCAAGTACTTTATTTGATTCTGGTTCTACGCATTCCTTTATTTCCTCCAAGTTTGCAAGGAATATAGAATCGATCCCCGAACTGCTAGAGGTAGTGTTATCTATCAAGACTCCAAGTGGGATTATCCTTTCATCAACAGTATTTAGAGACTCTAGTGTTTACTTTGGTGAGCACAATCTTATCGCAAATCTAGTAGTCATTCCCATGATGGAATTCGACATTATACTAGGGATGGACTGGCTCTCAAAGTATAATGCTAAGATCAAATGCAGAAGTAAGGAAATCTCAGTAGTCTTGAATGAATGACCTACAGTTATCTTCCGAGGAGAGATATCTCGAACTGATCCCTATCTAGAAGCACCTCCTATAGCATTCTTTATGGAGTTAATCGGTGATGATGAAGAAGGAGAAGGGAGCATACAAATAGAAGATGTTCCGATTGTTCAGGAATACATGGATGTATTTCCTGAGGAGTTACCTGGACCTCCCCCAGAAAGAGAGGTAGAGTTCTCCATTGAACTCGTACCTGGGTCCCAACCGATATCAAAGACTCCGTATAGAATGGCAAATGTGGAGCTAGAGGAGTTAAAGAAACAACTCCAAGACTTGTTGGAGAAGGGGTTTATCCGACCGAGTGTGTCTCCTTGGGGAGCACCAGTTCTCTTTGTGAAGAAGAAGGATGGATCAATGCGGCTATGCATCGATTATAGAGAACTGAACTGGATCACAGTGAAGAACAGATATCCTCTTCCAAGAATTGATGATTTATTTGACCAACTTCGTGGGGCTCAATTCTTCTCTAAGATTGACCTTAGATCTGGTTATCATCAACTGAGGGTGAAGAAGGAAGATATTCCAAAGACTGCCTTCCGATCAAGATATGGTCATTATGAGTTTACTGTTATGCCCTTCGGCTTGACTAATGCTCCTGCTATTTTCATGGATTTGATGAATAGAGTCTTTAAGGACTACCTTGATAACTTTGTGGTAGTTTTTATTGATGATATTTTGATATATTCAAAAAGTCGTGAGGAGCATGAAGATCATCTAAGGGTTATATTGAAAACTCTGCGGAAGGAGAGGCTCTTTGGGAAGTTCAGCAAGTGTGAGTTTTGGTTACAACAGGTGGCTTTCTTGGGGCACATCGTAACCAATGAAGGAATCTCGGTTGACCCTGCAAAGACAATGGTTGTGGAGGAGTGGCCTCAACCCACAACAGTAACTGAGATTCGTAGTTTCCTTGGTTTAGCAGGATATTATAGGAGGTTTGTGAAAAACTTTTCACGGATTTCTAATCCACTAACCAAGTTGACTCGAAAAGGGGTTAAGTTCATCTGGACAAAGGAATGTGAGGAAAGTTTCCAAGAGTTGAAGAAGAGATTGGTTACTGCACCTGTGTTAACACTACCCTCTATCGGAGAAGGATTCGTTATTTTTAGCGATGCATCTCTGAAAGGGCTTGGGTGCGTCCTCATGCAGAATGACATGGTAATTGCTTATGCATCTCGACAGTTGAAGATTCATGAGCAGAATTATCCTACGCATGATCTAGAGCTGGCGGCAGTTGTTTTTGCTCTAAAGATATGGAGGCACTATCTTTATGGGGAGAAATGTGATATATACACTGACCACCAAAGTCTAAAGTATATTTTCACACAGAAAGAATTGAACATGAGACAAAGGAGATGGTTGGAGCTTATTAAAGACTATGATTGTTCAATTCATTATCACCCGGGCAGAGCAAACAAAGTCGCTGATGCATTAAGTAGGAAAGACCCTGTTGTTTTGGCAACAATGAGGATCTTAGGAGATCCCTTGATTAAAGATCTAGTAAAACTGGACATGGGAATTATAAGGAAAGGGACATCATCAACCCTATTCCAAATGATTTCTCAACCTTCATTACTAGAGAGGATCAAGAAGGCTAAAAAAGAAGATCCTTTGCTGCAGGAGAAGTTTGAGGCTGTAAAGGATGGGAAGTTCCCTGATTTCAATATTGATCAAGAAGGTGTATTTAAATTTCGTACAATACTATGTGTTCCATCTATTCCGGAGATAAAGAAAGAACTGATGGATGAAGCTCATAGCTCTACATTCTCTATACACCCGGGAAGCACTAATATGTATAGAGACCTTCGTGATCATTATTGGTGGGATAACATGATGAGGGAGATTGCTGATTACACTACAAGGTGCCTGGTGTGTCAGCAAGTAAAGGCAGAAAGGCAACTTCCTAAGGGGGTATTACAACCACTACCCATACCAGTATGGAAGTGGGATAATATCACAATGGACTTTGTAACTGGTCTCCCAAAAACAACCAAAGGAAACAATGCGATATGGGTTATTGTGGACCGTCTCACCAAGACAGCCCATTTTATCTCTATTCGGGAAGATTTCTCTCTGGATCAGCTTGCCAAGATATACGTGAAGGAAGTGGTAAGGCTGCATGGGGTACCACTATCCATCGTATCTGATCGTGCCCCAAGATTCACATCAAATTTCTGGAGAAGTCTTCAACATGCTCTGAATACTGAATTGAATTTTAGTACGGCCTATCATCCTCAAACTGATGGCCAATCTGAAAGGACTATTCAGACACTCGAAGACATGTTGAGATTATGCTCAATGGAATTTAAAGGTGGATGGGATCAACACCTCCCATTAGTTGAGTTCTCCTATAACAACAGCTTCCATTCGAGTATTCAGATGGCACCCTATGAAGCTCTATATGGAATGCGGTGTAGAACTCCTACTTGTTGGGATGAAACTGGTGAGAGGAAGCTTCTTGGGCCTGATCTCGTGCAAGAGATGACGGAACAGGTTCATGCCATCCAGCAACACATAAGGGCTGCTCAGAGTCGGCAGAAGAGCTATGCTGACAATCGTCGAAGGGACTTGGAGTTTGGGGTTGGTGACAAAGTCTTCCTTCGAATCTCTCCATGGAAGAGAGTCATGCGGTTTGGGAAGAAAGGGAAGCTCAACCCTAGGTACATTGGCCCCTATGAAATCCTTGATCGCATAGGAGCAGTGGCCTATCGTCTAGCACTTCCACCGAACCTAGCTCAAGTTCATGAGGTCTTCCATGTATCTCTCTTGAGGAAGTACATACCCGACCCTTCGCATGTACTGAACCCAGAGGTGGTACAACTTGAACATGACCTCTCTTATGAAGAGCAGCCAGTGGAGATCTTAGACCGTAGAGACAAGGTCCTACGAAACAAGACTACCCACCTTGTGAAAGTGTTGTGGAGGAATCATAAATATGAAGAGGCGACTTGGGAGCCCGAGGAAACAATGAAGCAAAATTACCCTCACCTTTTCGACTAGGCCTCAAGTATAAATTTCGGGGACAAAATTTCTAAAGGGGGGAAGAATGTAACGACCCAATCTTTTTGAGTAGTATATTAACTTACTCTTATTAATTTAATAAGATGTTAATGGTTAATGCAGAAAGAGGAGTCGATGGCTTCATCCAGTAGACTCAACCCTTACGAAGCCCACTTATCAGAGCTTGGGAAGGAGGTAGCATCTGTGGGCTTCGCTTTGGACCAAGCCCAAGCCGAGCTCCAGCGTGTCAAGCTTGAACGAAAACGCTTGCAGGAGAAGTTCAAGTTAGTGGAGATTGCTACTAGGGAAATGTTATCTGAGCCTCCCTCAGATTCTCTCACCATATCACACCTTACACTTAGGTCTTATGCCAGTGTTATAGGGGGCTATTTGATGAGACCCTAGTTTCCTTGTGTAATCCTCTCGGGTGAATAAATTGAGATTTCTTCCTTTAGTGATGTTTGTGAAATTTCAAATGCCTAGATAATTTTAGAATGTATTTTATTGATGAATTTTGAAAAAGGGATATTTTGAAATATTTATGTAAACCCTAAATAACTAATGATGTGTAATGATTTTCAAAAAATGGTCTTCTACAAAAGTGTTCATTAAGGAATTTGGAGTCTAATAAGATCAACTTAATTTTTGATGATTAGTAAATTATGAATAGTGATTTTACGCTTAGGATTAGTAATGTGACCAAATGGATTAGTAATTTTCACTCAAAGAAAGTTTTAATATAATTTAGACACCTTGGTTAAGTAATGTGATTCAATAAAATGGTTAAATAACGGTTTCATAAATTATTATTCAAGTATTAGTTTTTTCAGATGAATAGTGTTTTTTAATTAAAAATTTAATTAAAAATAATTAGAAAATTATTTTTATAAAAATGAATTTATTTTTGAACTCAGAGCATCGATATATTGTTATGGTAATTTTTGGGGATTTTTCTGAGAAAAATGAATTTTCGGTGAATAGTGTATTTATTTAAAAATATAATTAAAAATATTTAGAAAATTATTTTTATAAAATGGAGTTCATTTTTGAAATCATAGAATTGATATTTGGTTAATTTGAAATTTTGGAATTATTCTGAGAAAGTTGAATTTTCAGTGAATAGTAAAATTACAGTTTTAGGGTTTCGGTATGTTTAATGACATCATAACGGTGTCATGATGATGTCATGAGATCTTTTGAGGGTTGGCCGGCCAAGGGTAGTGAATTATTGTTTTGGGGGCCCCATGTGGCCTAACTCCATGATAAATGCCAAGGGAGAGCACATGGGTTTGAGAAAAGCACATGTGAGGTGTCCTTTGGCCATTAATGCTTTGCCCCCTCACTTTCCCTATAAATACCCAACCTTTCCTCCTTTGTTTTTCACTCCCAACTCTTCCCCAACGAAGTTATGGTCTTCTTACCTTCCAAGGAGTCCTTCAAAGTTTCCCCCAAGCCCTCAAGGCCCAATCCTTTGAGTTTCAAGAGTCACGTTTAAAGGTAAGGGATCCGACCCCTCTCTTTCTTTTCATTTAACCTCTTTTATGTCATTCCTTTTATGCTCCATGTTTTTATGTGAGAGGAGGTTCTTTTATATTCCTCTTACTGCCCTTCCATGTTTATATGACGAGAGATCCCCTCTTACTCTCATCATTTCGTTTTATGAAAGTTTAAGTGACGTCGTTAGGCTGCCGAATGTTTAAGTGATTCTTTCACCCTTCTCATTTTTCAAGTTCGATTTTCATGTCAAATCTTTCAAGTTCCTTTTTATTATGTTGGGGTATGATCTCTATATCTATCATACTGATCTCTTATGATCATATTATGAGAGACCCTATTTTATTTGTCCAATTCATTTTTGTTGAAGTTTAAGTGACGCCGTTAGGCTGCTGAATTTTCATAAGAGAAATCAAATTTTTGTCTTCCTTCCATGTCTTTCATTTCAATTGTTATGTACTTGAAATTGCATCACCATGTCTATATATCCTTCTTATTCTGTCCCTCTACCTTTTTATGGGTCAATTATGATTGTTCAACCCATGTTCCCTCTCTTTTCAAAGATTCTAAAACCTTGTAACATAGCCGTTATGCTGCAGAATTTTCGTCTCAAAATGCATCTCTTTTCTCAAAATTATTTTATGTTATAAAGTGAATACTCAAAGCTCCTATTTCTAAAGGGGTATTCACATATATATAAAAATGTTCTATTTTAAATTCTGGGATTTACATACATGATACCCGCTTTCCCTTTCCGTGGGTTTAAAGTAACGTAAAGATCATGTCTTTAAAGCAGTTTTTAAAACGTTATGATTATGAAATGAAACCCATTTATTTTATGATATATGGGTTATTTATGAAATTTTTGATGATGATATATGTGGATCACATGAAAATAAAGACAAATTTAAGGGTGCGCCTTGATAGCGCTCCAGTGCATTGGGTAAAGACTTAATCTCTAGAGATGACCATTTTAACGACGCCTTGGTGAATAACCTTGGTAATTTTTAACGACACCTTGGGGATGGACCTTGGTGAAACGAAACAATTGTCAATATTAAATTTTATATCCACATATTCAAGTTATGAAAAATGATTATTTTTATTATGATGTATCTCATGATTTTTTTCTCATGCCTTAAAGTTCTTTTCATGTCCTTATTGAAGTATCTCAAGTTCACTTGTCAACTGTTTCTCTTGTTTCCCTTACTGGGCCTTCTGCTCACCCTTTCTTTTGATGTATGTCCCCAGGTTATGAGATGCATAATTAACATAGGATGAACTAAAGGAGAAGCTTTTCAAGTGTTTAAGAAGAATGTTTTATGTTTTTTTATGTATTATGATCCTTGTTTCCAAGACACTAAACCTTAACGATCCTCAGTTCCGTGTAATGAAATGAAAGTTTATGTTATAAAATGGCGGGATGCTATATTTCTCCCCTTCCATCTTCCTTTGGGTGATGCATCTAACTGGTACCCCTCCTCCCATCCAGCGAGCTACCTGTGCACCTCCTCGGATTGTTTCGCATAGTCGTGGACCACAACCTATAGTTGTGTGTTGCCTTCCCTTTCCCAGCCATATTTTCTGGCACAGATCACCTCCATCACAGCTCATCTCATTTGGCCATCCATTTACACCCTCCCCGCAGGTGCGTTCTACACCTTTAGGTTGTTTCTTCCATTTTGTAGGTTTTTGGGTTAGAATTTTGTATTGTGTTGGGTTCGATTTTGATGTTTTTGGTTTGATGTCCTGATTTTAGAATTTAATTTGAATTTTTTGTGGTGTTTTTGGTGAGAAATTGGAGTTGTGGACCGATATTTGTGGGATTTCTACACCGAGGTAGGTGGTTCCCCATATAAGAATTACTTGATGAATTAATTTGATTATTTAATTAATTAATCATATTCATTAATTATTTTTCTTGATGAAAATTTAGATTTAATTGAAGTCTAATATTCATTTATTTGTTTAGTTGTGTTTTTTTGTGATATTAATCCATTTTTCAGTGAAAACCCATGTTGAGTCAGTCATTGGTTTTTTAAAAACTGTGCAATTAGTTTATTAAAATGTGAAAAGGTTGTAGTTTTTTATGGTGTGGGGTCGATTTTTGTTTTGCTGTAAAAGAATATTTGAGTGAGTTTATAGGTTTTAACTCATGCAACACAACTTAAAATAGTTTGATAAAAAATTTAAGTGGTTTGTTTGATCGTGAAAATGGTTTCTTTGACTTTTCTGGTGGTTTATTTGACTGCAGAAGTGGTGATAATTATTTTTTAAAAAGGTTTTGGTGTGCTTATGATTTTAAAAAAGTGTTTGGTTGTTCAAATGGTGGTGGTATGTGTGTGTAGTACCTTGTTTGGTCTGGGTGCAAAAAATGATATGTGATATAAACTTTTAATCTAAATAACCACAAAGGGAATCCAGACTAACTAAGTGGGTGGATAGGGACTAATGTTCTTTTGATGTGGAAGTAGAATTGGCCCTGTTTCACTTTGCTAGATTGATGACTACAACACTAAATAAACTATTGTCTAATTATTATAGACTACTAGGGTTACAGGGATGTCCCTACTAGTGGATCATGCATGATAACACAGGTTTTCTTGGTTTCTATAACACATTCACCTAGACAAAAGGTTCTAGGGTCCCACAAATTTCTAGTACCTATAGGAAATATCCCATTTTTGGTTCACTTTTGTTACATTATTCTTACCATCACCATATGGTGTGACATTGGAAATACTGTAAGATAAAAAAATTGATTTTAAAATTCAATTACAATAATGTTTTTTCCCATAAAAAAATTTTCATTAAAGTTGTTCAAGAATTTATTTCTTTTCATTTGTTAAACATGAAATTGTGTTCTTAAATTAATGTTTATACATGGAATCTTCTCTCAGTGTCATCCTATTGGGTGTTATATCACACCCTACTTATACCTTTGGTTGTAAGTAGATTCAGTTATGTTTGTTATAGGTAAGGGTACCGATTTTGGAGATATAATTTTGGGTTGTTATAGATATTTCATGGATGGTGTTGTGGAGATGGCTTGAGGGTGGTGTCCTCTTTCCAGGAAGTGGTTTTTGGGATGGTTTTTTATCACCATAATATATAGTTTTTTTGGGTTTTGGTTTAAACATGTAACTAAAATTTTGTTTTATTTTGGTTAAAGGATTGTTTGGTTGTGAATTCCATTTTTGGTTTAGTTTATGTTTTTTTTGTTCTAAATTTATATATATTTGATTAAATAATTCCCAAACTTTACTCTTGATACCCGAGCACTTGTGTCAGCCCGTAGGGATTGGGAACACCCTTTGGGACTTATCGTGGACCAGGTCGGGCATCAGTTAGATTTCAACCCGACATGGTTCAGGAAAAAATGGTATCATAGGTTTGTGGAAGCTATGGTCCAGGTTGTTCAGGCCTTAGAATAATGATAAACTACCGGTCCTACTCTTACTCCATCAAGAGAAGTTGAATTTTTTCCCATGAAGGATAAATATTTGGAGTTTCTCAAGAACAAGCCTCCTACATTTTAGGGCAATACAAAAACTCAGGAAGCAGAGGATTGGATTGAGAAGATAGAGAGAATATTAGAATTCCTTGACATAACAAAGATGGTCAAGGTAAAATTTGATTCATTTTTGCTAGAGGGTCTCATCCACATGTGGTGGGAATCGGTGATTCATGTTGGGAAGCATGAGTTAATGAGCAGGAAGAATTTCAAGACCATATTCAATGATTAGTATTGTCCTATGGTTTTGGCCTATACTAAAACCCAGGAGTTAATGGACCTTTCCTAGGGAGATCACTAAGTGATGAAATATGATAACTTCTTTGTTGATCTTCAACGGTATGCACTAGATATTGATTCTAATCAATCTGTGAAATCTCTGAGGTTTGAGAAGGGGTTGCGACCAAAAATTTACCCTTAAGTATTCTTGTTCAAGATGGAATCTTATGATGAAGTTGTTGGTCATGATTTCATGGTTGATATTGATTAGAAAGTAAGGTCTGGGTTTTTTGGAGTGGTGTCTGTTGGGGTAAGTGGAAGTTCATCCGGGAAAAAGACGAAGTGAGATGAGCAAGGGAATAGGGATGGTGTAAGCTCAGGCCATCCTTCTAGGTAAACATTATCTATGGATTCAAGTGTAGGGTATATTCTATGCCATCAATGTGGAATGATAGGACACCTCAAACCTACATTCCTTCATCCCCCTAGAACTTTCAATTCATGTGGAATTTTGGGACACCTGCAATGGTTTTCCACGATGACACACCCTTATCAGAGTGGGGTATGATATGTGGCTTCTAGGGGAGTGACTATTAGTTCAGATCCAACCAAGATTACGGGATCTCGTTTTGGTGGTCATTTATGGGAAGACTCGGTTCAGGGTAGATCCACGTGCGACCGTCCGTTTTCATATGGGACTATACTTCAGCATGTTGTGGATCAGGGAGTAGTGGGATTAGATGCAGGACAGTTGACAGTTCGAGGTACCATCCTGATTGAATCTTATATTGATAAAGTTTTATTTGATACTGGTGCTTCAGTTTCCTTTATATCTTCCTGCCTTGTGTACTTTTTGAACCTACAAACTGAGTTGTTGTCCTTTGCAATGGAGTTGCTACCACCGTTGGGTAAGAAGAGGGATCAATGCCTTAGTTTTCCATCATGTGATATTTCTATGTTAGGAGTTGAGATGGAATTGGATTTCATGGTCCTGAATATGGTCTTGTCTTATGTGATCCTCAGCATAGACTAGATGGTGTGATTTAAATTGCATAATGATTACTATCAGTGATGAGTTAGTTTTATGGCACCTAATGGGAATCCTCGTGTATTTCATGGGGAAGGAGATCCTTGGTTGGGTTGTGTGGTACCTCCACATATAGAGTTGGGTAATCCTGATTATCAATTATCATCTCCAACACTAAAAGACAATGGTGGAAATCCTCAGGGTAGATTACCCCTATGGTGTATGAGTTTCTAGAGGTATTTTCAAATTATTTTTTGGGCTTACCCAAGAGCGGGATGTGGGTTTCTCGATTTAATTGGCGATGGGAGAACAACCTATATCCCTTCCATTACATGAGCTAACCCCCACCGAATTGATGGAATTAAAGATACATCCTGATGATTTTGAATCTAGAGGGTTCATTTGCCCAATAATCTCTCCTTCGAATGATCATGTTCTATTCGTGAATAAGGTTGGTGGATCTCTCTAATTGTGGATCGATTAACGGAAGTTGAACAAGGTAACGATAAAAAAATACCCTTTTTCTAAGATTGAATATGTGTTCGACCAACTAAAGGGGGAAAAGTAGTTATCCAAAATTTTGTTGTACTCAAGTTACCACCAAGTCAGGGTGGGAGAGACGAATATCCAACGAGGGATTTCCAAAGTAAGTAAAATCACATTGAGTACATGGTCAGGCCTTTTATATTGAGGAATTCCCCTTTAGTTTGTATGGATCTCATAAAATTGTATTCCAATAGTATCACAACTCCTTTGTTCTATATTCATGGACGACATCCTAGATTTTTTTTCAGATCTAAGGAAGAGCATCGACATCATTTGTAGATTGTGTTGGGCACTCTACCAGATCATCACCATTATACAAAACATTCGAAGTGAACCTTCTGGATTAGAGACATGGATGTTTTGGACCTTGTCATTTTTGAGAAAGGGGTTTTAATAGATCCAGAGAAGATCATTGTAGTTATGTCATGGGAATATCCCATGAATGTGTTCAGGATCAAGATTTTTCGTGTCCTAGAAGGTTATTATATGCGATTTGTTTGGGATTTCTTTTGGCTTGCTTCCTCTATGACTGCACTCACCCAGAAGGGGGAGAAGTTTGAATGGAGAATGGAGTTATAGGAACCCTTTGATGAGTTTAATTGGTGGTTGACTACTGCATCTATGTTGATCTTTCCAGAGTCTGGGAAGGTCTATGTGGTTTGATGTGATGCTTCAGGTACGAGCCTCGGGTGTGTACTCGTGGAGGATAATCATATAGTTGCTTATGGTTCTCAAAAAATATGAATGCATGAGAAGAATTACCCCACTCATGACTTGGATTTGGTAGTGGTGATGCATTCCCTGAAGACATGGTATCACTAATTCTTTGGGAGAAACTTTGAGATCTACCCTGACCATAAGATCCTAGCCTACATCTTCTCAGAGAAGAATCTTAATCTGAGGTAGTACCATTGGATCGAGTATCTGAAAGCGTTTGGCGTTGATATCATCTATACCTTGGGAAAGGGTAATGTGGTGGTTAACGCCTTGATTAGGAATGTTCTAGTGAAGGCTTTGAGATAATCTAGTGATGAGTGGACTTTGATGGGGCTCTTTAGCCAGATCCACTTAGAGACCAATGATCACAGCATAGGTACATTCATGGAAATAATTTAGTTGACACATACCCTTTTGAAGTTGATTCAGTGGAGGAAACCTGGTGAAAAGAAGTATCAGCAGTCTATTCAGTTTCTTCTTGGTGGGGAGACTTCTTCTGATTGGTCTCTATCTCTCTAGGGGATTTTGTGCTTCAAGGGTCATGCAGTGGTGATGTTGTCTCTGTGGAAGGTGGTGATCCAGGATATCCACTAGTCTCAGTAGTCCATCCATCCTTATAGTACCAAGATGTGTTATTATTTTCATCGCTAATTCTGGTGGCTAGGTATAAGATGGGACATATCTAAGTACATATCAAGATGCTATACCTGTCAGCAGGTTAAAACAGAGCCTCAGAGACCCTCTTTTTTTATTAAGTTGTTACTCATGCCTACCTCATAGTGGTACGAGGTCACTATGGACTTCCTTATTGGATATCCTCAAACACCTCAGGTAAGGAACACTATTTGGGTGGTGATGGACCATTTGACCAAATCATCCCACTTTATTCTCATCAAAGATACAGCTAAAGTTGATGAGGTAAGACAATTGTATATTCAAGATGCATTCATAATTCATGGTGTGCTATTAGAAATTGTTTATAAAAAATACCCTCACTTTACCTCTTAGTTTTGTGAAGGAATTAAAAGGGTTTTGGGATCACTAATCAAAGTGATCATGGAATACCATCCTCAAATGGATGGTTAGAAAGAGAAAACAAATCAGATTCTATAGGACATGCATTGCGCATGTGTGTTAGATTTCACATGATTGTGGTATAGATATTTGGTATTGGTTGAGATCACATATAATAACATTTACCAATTCTCTATTCAAATTCCACCCATTGAGGTGCTATAGGGTCAGCCGTGTTGGCCACTTTTATGTTGTTATGAGGTATGTGATACCTCGCTTTTGGGACTCAGCAATGTGGAGAAAAATTTTGAGAATTTTATGTTCATATGGCAGTGGTTATTGACAGATTAGTGTCTCCACAAATTTATTATGATCAGAAGTGTTGAGATCTTGACTTTTTAGTGGGTGATCAGATGTTTTTTACGGTGGACCCTTACTTGGGTCAGTGTCATTTGGACAAGTTGGGAAAGATGGCGCTGAGGTATGTCAGACCTTTCGATATCATTGATCATATTGGAAAGGTGGAATATAGCTGAACTTTACCTTCCCAGTTTACGTCGTTTCACAAATTATTTCATGTCTCACAATTAAGGATGTAAATTCCAGACCTATCTGATTAATTTTGTCGGTAAGAGATAGAGATAGATCCTGATTTATCTGTGTTTGAAAATCCAGTGTAGATAGTGGGTTCTCAAGAGAAGGTACATCTTGGGAAGTCTATTTCATTAGTCTATATCCTGTAGCAGTATGTGAATGATGCGCATGATTCCATAGAGAAGAATTCACGGGTTGTGTTGGAGTACCTATTTTTATTCTTCAATCAAGTTTAGAGTTGACTTTTCATTGGATAAAAGTCTTCATGGTGGGGAGAATTGTCCCACCCAGACTTCAGTAATATTTTTAATTTTAGAATTTTTCTGGATTTGAAATGTTCTATTGAGGTGCGGGTCGGGCCTGGTTTGAATTCTGGTGATTTTGCTGATAAACGATAATTATTTTTTGTAATGACCAATGCACGGGAAGGGAACGATCGAAGCCATGTGGTTTCTCAAGATCATTGTGCGGCATATTCGATGTGTGATTAGCTAATTAATTAACTGAATGAATAATGAAGTGAATTTCAAATGAAATGAGAAAAAGGTAAATTTATTTTAGAGTTTTTTCTATAATAATATTATTATTATTAAGATTATTATTATTAATAATAAAATTATTATCAATATATTAATTATGTTATTAATATTAACTTATTTTCATAATTATAAAATTATTAACATCATTATTTTTATTATTATTACAAATTCTTATTATTATTATTTGTTAGTTTATGTTTTTTATGGTTTTAGTTTCTTTTTTATTTACATCATTCACTCCTTATTTCTCTCTTCCCCTCCCCTCCCCTCATCATGATACATCTCCCCTCCCATTATGGTGTAACTTTGTAAACCTGTCATATCTTCTTGGTCGAAACACCCCCTCCAACTTTCTTCTGGAGACGCATCTAACCGGTGCCCCTCCTCCCATTCAGTGAGCCACATGTGCACTACCTCGTGTCTTTCAACACAGTTTCACACCACACTCTATTGTCTCCTGTCATCTTCCTTTTCCCTACCATATTTTCAGATGCATCTCACCTCCACCACCCCTTCTCTCGCTCGGCCTTCCTCCCACCCCCTCGTCATAGGTGTGTTCCACTCTGATAGGTGGTTTCTTTCATTTAGAACATTTTGGGTTCGGGTTTCATGTTCCATTGGTCTCAATTTTTCTGATTTTAGTTTGATATCATGATTTTAGTGTTTAATTCTATTTTTTTGTGGTATGTTTGGTGAGCAATTGGAGTTTTGCACTGAGTTTTTCTGGTTTTCTACACTTATGTAGGTGGTTCCACGTATAAGTATTACTTGATGAAATAATTTTCTAATTTAATTAATTTTTAATATTAATTAATTAGTTTTTTGTAAGAATTTAATTTTAATTGAGGTATAATAATCATTGAATTGTCTAGTTTTGTGTTTATGTGATATGAGTTCATTTTTCATTTAAAACCCATGGTGAGCCATTCATTATTTTTTTATAAACTATGTAGCTAGTTTATTAGAATGTACATGGGTTTCAGTTTGTGTGTTAGAATGGCAAAAATGAGCATTTATCCATAAAAAATATTTGTGTGAGTTATTATATTTTAAGTCATGCAACACATCTTTATATTTTTTAATAAATTTTCTATGTTCTTTGTTTGATTTTCTAAATGGTGTTTTGACTGTGAATATGGTTTATATGATATTGTAAGTGGAGAGAATTAGGATTTAAAATTTTTATGGTGTGATTGTGATTTTAAAAGAGGGTTTGGGTGTGAAAATATTGGTTTTGTGTGTGTTTAGTACCTTGTTTGGTCTAGGTGAATGAATATGAAATTCGATATGAAGTTGGAATCTAAATGAGCACTAAGGGAAGCTCAGATAACTAGGTGTGTGGACAGTGACTAGTTTTCTAGTGATACAGAAGTGGAATTTCCCTAGTTTCACTTAGATTGATTAACGACTACAACACTAACTAAACTTTTGAATGAGGATTGTAGACCATTATGGTTACTGGGATGTCCCCTACTAGTGTCTCATGCATCAGAACATAGGTTTTTTTGGTTTCTAGACAATTTTCATAAAGACACGAGGTTCTAGGGTTACACTATTAACAAGTGCGTTCAGTGACTCTCCATATATGGTTCTATTTGATTATTGTGTGATCATCTTGTAATATGGTGTGACATTTGAGATACTATAAAAAATTTATTTATTTAGAAACATCATTTCTTTAAAAAAAGTTCCTTCAAATTATTTTCATTAAATTTTTTCAAGCATTTGTTTATTTTCTTTTGTTCAATGTTCAATTGTATTCATCATTTAATTTTTAGGTGTGGAATCTTTTCCCGGTGGAATTCAATTTCACATTATCTCACACCCTAAATACACCTTTGGGTGTATATAGATTTGGTTATATTTGATACAAGTAATGGTAAGGATTTTGGATATGGCGGTTCGGGTTATTACTGACATTTCATGGACAGTGTTGTGGAGATGGATTGATGGTGGTTTACACTTTCTAGGTGGTAGTGTTTTAGCTGGTTTTTGGTCATCATACGTCATTGTTATTATTTGGGTATTGGTATAAACATGTAACTCAAATTATATTTTCTTTTGGTTAAAGTATTGTTTGGTTGTGTCTTCTAGTTTTGGTTTAGTTTATATTGTTGGTTGTTTTTTATTTATATATATTTAGGTAAATCTCCCCCAAATATTTTTTTTGATACTCGAGCACTTGGTTCATCCCAGGAAGATTGGGAACACCCATCGATCTTTTCTACGGAATGGGTCAGGCATCGGTTGGATGGAGACCCGACTTGGTTCATGACACGATTGGAGCAATGTCTCCTAATGAGGGGGGATTAAAATGTCAAGTTAAAGGGGATGGGGATATAGAGGCTATAGGTAAAATATTGAATTTTGTATTCGAATGAGTAGGTGAGGGAGAGGGAAAATGTGGCTGACTGTGTAAGAAGTTGTCCCCATTGTTTTTAAAAAAACCATTGGTATAGCTCAACATATAATAATGGTTTTTCAAACTATGGGTATATGTTTGGGAAGAATATATATACCTACAGTTTCTCTAATATGTGGGTATTGATATGTGGGGATAGTGCGAGTTATTAGTAGTGGTATATGTTCTCATATTACGTCATAAATGGAATCCACAAATCATGGTTAATGAAACAAGAAAAAAATGTTTTACTTTTTATAAGTATTTCTAAATAATTCATGTTCTTTTTCAACCCCCACTAAATTATGGTTTTGTATTCATTAACATTTTAATAATCATGTTCTCTATATCACTCCTTTACTATGTGAACACTATATTTCTTCCCTATATCTATATTTTCACTTACTTCTAATATTCTCTTTATATATAAACCTACTTATTTGTTATTCCATGTAGAATTGGTCTTTCCTAGTTCCCTGTTTCAAAATAATTTTTATTGTCCCTTTGAACAATATGTGTTTTCAATAATGATTCATTCAAATATTAAAACCCTGAATACCAAGATAAAAAATTGTATAACATAATTAATTTAGGGGGTGGAGAATATAATTCCCATAAAATTTATTTTAAAATAATACTATTTTTTATAGCTTTCTTAGTACACAATACTGAGCATTTAGCAAACTGCGATATAACATAAAATATTATTATTTAAATGTATCCATTATAACCAAGACAATAAATTTGTGGTATGAATATAAATGAACACATTTTCAAAAATATCAATAAATTTTTTACATAATGAGAATTTATTAATTAATTATAATAAATAAGTACACATTTTTCAGTAAATTCATTTTATTTTCCAAAAAAAAATTTCAAATATTGTTTTTATTGCATTTTATGCATGAACCTTATAATTAATTGAAAATATTTTTTTATAAATCTATTTCAATAAATTAACATAATTTTTTAAATCATCATGCCAATGTTATCGTATGGTGATATTTTAGGATTTTTCTAAAAGGATTTATTTTTAAGTGAATGGTGAAAAATACAATTTCTTAAAACACTTTACGTTATTGTCATTAAATACTATAATTTACAAGTCCCACTATATCAGGAATTAGATATACACGTAAAATAACTCAAATTTAATTTTAAATAATATAATAAATTACCTAGAAATTATTATTAAATATGATTTTTTAATAAGTTCATTTTTGGGCTTAAAATACATATTTCTAAAAGTTGATTTTGGATTCATATAATATATATTTATTTAAAATTAGATTTTTGACACTTCTAAATATAGAAGAATAAAAATTTTATTACATATTTGTAATCAATAGGTTCAAATTTGGAATTTATTCCCTAAATGTTTCTATTTAGGATAATTATATCTCTGAGAGGAGGAGGGGTGAGTCAGTGATACTTTTTTCTTTTTATGTTTCCATGAAATTGAAACAACGTTTTTCTCTTGTTAAAGATTATATTGCCTACTAAAAACAATTCAAATTCAGATCCTTAAGAACACAAGTTTTTACAAGGTTCAAAATTAACAAAGAATAACTATATCCTTT
This sequence comes from Viscum album, assembly GCA_963277665.1. Classification (NCBI taxonomy): domain Eukaryota; kingdom Viridiplantae; phylum Streptophyta; class Magnoliopsida; order Santalales; family Viscaceae; genus Viscum; species Viscum album. The sequence goes on along the minus strand of OY728143.1, from coordinate 180,207,740 downwards.
ATATGGTTTGGAATTAAATACAATTCCAAACAATAAACTAGAAATCAATCCAAGGATTACAATGACAAGAATATACCCATACACTCGTGTAGCACTATGTAAAAAATTACAATACTGTGTGTGCACCCTCTTAGAACAAATTGGGAAATACAATGATTGTGTAACAACACATGTTACCTGTGATTATTTTAAATTTCACAAATGTATTAAATAGAAAACACATCTTTAATTTCATACATAGAAGAATATAAGAACTTCCTGGACATTATTATGGAAAAAGAAAGTCTTGTTTTCCCGGTATTTTTTCAATTCTAATTCCACTGAGTCTGATTCTCCCTGATATGATTCTTCTATGTATGACTCTACTTGGTATTAAAAAAATATGAAATTGAAATAAGATGGTAGATAATATTTAAAATCTCTTCAATTATTCTTATTCCTTTGTACATAAATCCAAGTAAGGAAATCCTTATCTAATAATCCATCCAAATATGATGATCGTCTGAATATAATAATGAGCTTGGTTTGATAATCACTAAGTACGATGATCATTGGAATAATAAATTGTGATCTATTATCTTCTCTTTCAATTAAATCCACCAAAATTTCTTCAACAAAAAATCAATACGAAAATCCTCTTCTTCTCTCTAAATAATCAGAGCTCCTCTCTCTTCTGCAGTGAATAGTAAATCGGTCATCATAAAAGTAGAGTGTACTTTTTTCCTTTTATAGGTGACCCCAGGATGATTTTATAAGGAAACCCAAAATATTTACCGCTCACTTAAATTCACCCAAATCATAATTTCACCTAAAATATCTAGTGCATTTATGAATTCATCAATTCTTCTCAATGCTTCTCAATTATTCTATAATCATCAATTATTCTTCATATATTCATTTCAATTTCCAATTCAATTTCAATTCATCAGTCTGATTTTATGAATCATTTTTCTTCAATATAATTCTTTGTATGAATTGAATATATAAATTCATGAAGAAATGGATACCACTCATAATACTGAATACAATAATTCATTTGAATTCCAGGCTCCCCCTTGTCAATCGATTCAGTAGTATCTACTTACAAATCACTTTTATTTCTTAACATATAATCTTGAACCCGTTGGAAATATAAAAATTAATTCTACCGTTTTGAAATGGTCTACTACATTATTTATCTCATTCATTGTTTTCTAAAATGATAAAACTTTAAACTTCTTTCTCTTTTCCTGACAACATTATTCTCATTCCTCTGAATATGTTTAAGGATCGACTGGTATAGTTCCTTAGTATGATCTTTCTCACTATGATTTCATAGATACGGTCATCCTAATATGGATAATTATGGATACAGTCATTCCAAGTATTATTCCATTTCAATTGGAAGTATATATTTCTTTTATTCCACCATGATAAGATAAATATGGGTATGATTCATTTTTTATCGGCATAATATATTTTATTCCCCCTTTTTCATCAAACTGGAATCATAATTTTCACAACATACTTATGATTTATAATAATTAAAAATTAGAAAAGCATCATTATATTTATATTTTATCATAGTTTTGCAGACTCTGATACGGTCACTTCTATCATATTAGATCCCGACTGAACTTGATTACCATTTAATTCAAGAAAGATACATTATCCATGTGACCAAATATCTCATTCCAAATAATGATCAATTCATAGTTTCAATCTCATCCTATTAAAAATATATGAAAATTATGATCAATTCATTTTTTTCAAACAACTTATCCTCATTAGAATGAACAGAGAAATTCTGATTCAATTGAAAATAACCATCAATAAAATTTCCACCAAATAAAAATTGAGGTGATTATCATTCTTCAAAAACATTCCTTAACAAAAGAAGATGACATTTGAAAATAAACACCTTCCACTTTAGCATGGTCCTAAAAATATCCCCCATTGAATTTTGTTGTAAAATAAGGATCATAAATAAATGAATAGCATATACTCAAAAATAGATTACTTATCATTAATTCTTATAATGTGTGAGATAATGCATTTTATGAACAAAGAATCATTGACCAAAAAACCATTGTAACTCCCCGACCCCAAAAGATCAGAGTCAGTACATTATTTTTTACACTGGCATTGATATAAGGAAGATGAATCCAGAAGTAATGATCAATTTAGTAGTTTTGGAAACAAGAAACATACAAGAGTTCAAAATTACAACTCGAATATAAAAAAATAACTCCAACATAAAAACCCATAGTCTCTTAGATTAAACCTATAATTTATTCATAGTATAATCATCCTCATAACCTAGAAGGATAAAACATAAGAAATGGGTGAGATCAAATTCTTAGTAAGGTTACGAAATACAGCGTAAGATATCATAAATATAAAAATTAGGCATGGTCAATAAATAAAAACACATGTCGTTAAAAAGGAACATGAACACATTATGGTAGGAATAAGATCGGAATAAATAATTCCATGTTAAAGGATAGACATGGGTATTCTACTCGTCAAATAACCTCATGATATTTCAATTAATAGTTTCGTAATGAAGGAAATTCATATGTCTGATAATCCATATCATACTTTCAAGGCCTCAAACAAGACATATAAAAATGATTAAGTCTTGGCCAATACTGTATCTAAAATTGGGCAAGGCCTTGTCTAAGTCCATATCAATTTGTCTCATGAGACCTACTGATGCATCGGGAGGATAAAGCAGGCCCCACCGTCACATAAAAATTCCAATAAATTCCTAATATGAATGGGGATAAACATAGAAAACATATACATTAATATATAAAATAACTTATGAAATGTAAATAACTTTCCCCAATCATTAAAAATAAACAATAACCATTCAGAAAAGTATGGTGAATGCTTTCAAGATAGCACATCCACAGTAAAAATAATCACAAAACATTCAATAAAACATGGTAGATGATATCATTGGAGATAAATTTAAATGAATTACAGGATTCAACAAGGTATGGTGTCTTATATTAAGATACTTTTAAATAAGATCATTGAAAATTTCTTGAGGAAATAATCCGTAAACGTTCCAAAGTTCCCAATACCACCATGAAACATTCAAATCATAATGACTTAGAATATCATGAGAATAAGGATAATATTGATATTATTTTCGAAAAGGTAGTACATACACCACATTTATAGAGTTATTTTGTAACAAGGCATATACTTCATAAAATATAATGTGGGATTAGAAAAATTGTTTTTACTTTAGAAGGAATAGGTCCTTTATAAAATCAATTATATTTTCCATGAAATCTTATTGTAAATAAGTATAATATAGAAAATAAAATAGGAGGACATTGAAACTATATTTTGGGATTAAATAAAGTCTTATTTACTTGAAACTATTTAAAAATAGTGTTTAAATATACTTTACAACAAAAACATTTTATTTCGATTTAAGGAAAATAACAAAAAATTAAACAGAAAAGGCATGTTTGATTTCATAAAACCATAAATAATCCCAAGTATCTTTTTCATATTAAAATTTTTTATTTTAGGAAGATAAATATGCCTTAAAAAGGATAATATAGTGAACTTCAATATAGCTAAGAATTCGAGAAATTCCTTGAATTGGGCTTTCATTTGAGAACAATTTTTCAAAAGATTATTTTAAAATATTTAAAACCCCATATAATAAAGAAGTATTTTAATTGGTACACATATATAAAAAATTCACACTTAATTTATGAATATTAAATAAGAGTAAATAATAATTTCATTAAGGTGAGTAGAGATAAAGAGAAACCCGAATGAAAATGGAGGTTCGTGTAGAAAATAAATAAAACATTTTAAACAATTGAATCATATGCCCCAAGATTAATAATCATAAAATGATACATTGAATATCATGAAAATTAATATATTCATGATATGTATCATCAATGGGTAGAATAAATACACCATACATAAGTAGTAGTATTGAATAAGGAATATCTCACAAAAATGGAAGTGGGATAAAGAAACCCTCACAAACATTTTGGCCTGGTAACAGATGTTCTTGTGAGGGTTTAATGAGAGGTAAAGGGGTATCCCAAAAATTAAATATAATGAGGGAAGTGTCGTGGAGGTTAAAAAACATACACCATCTATATTAATTAAAAATAAAAGGACACAACCTATGGGGTTCTTGAATAAAAGTGAGAGAGAGGATCCCATACATTAAATCTGAGGGTGTTCTTCACTTGATCTTAATTATCCGAATAACCAAATTAAGTTCATTAATTAAGAATTAAAGAACATTTTATAGATCTATTTGTTTTATTATGACATTATTATGTTCATTCATGGCCTTTTATATGGGTTAAGAGATTCAATTTCATTGTTCGTGAGAGCTCATTTTCAAAATATCCATGATCGGATGACTTATAAAAGACTATGGTAGTTCATGTAAGATGAGAGTTGGTGGCCAAATTTTATTTTATATTTTACTAATTAAAATTAAGAATATTAATTGGTTATAAAATTTATTTGGTTTTTTGGAGTGAAGATGAATCAATATATTAAACATTAATGATAAAAGCTTGGATTAATTTGGTGATTTTGCTCACAATTACCTTGTTTGGTATTATTACTTTACATCATGAGTGAATATGGATTATAGAACACTAAATAAGATAAAATAAAAATAAAATACTATAGTTCAACCATAAAAATGGTTTAATGACCATATTTGAAGAAGGTAAATCAGATTCAAAGTATGGTCATCCTAAAATGTGATAAATCAACACATCTCGGACATAGTTTCATTTTTAGCATAAATGAAGGGGAAAGGAGAGATGAAGTTGAATTATAACATTATCGTTAAAACATTTAAGTACATGTATGGTAATATATTTTTCATTCCATTTGGATGTGGAGAGGTTACGAAAGAAATGAGAACAAAGGAACCTGAAAATGAAAGAAATGAAAAGAGGGATTTTTCCTCTTTAATTAACTTTCCTTGAGAGCCTCTTAAAATAAGACGATTTTGACTTTTTATGAGTCCAAATTATTATGGTCATGGGTGAGGATCTTTGGAAAAGATTTGGGAATAATTTGGACGAGAAAAAAGGCATGATATGAGTAAAGAGAAAATGCTAGAAAAGGTGGTATTTATAGTGGAGGGGAGGAGGGTTTTCTTAATATTTTAACCCTTAGTTTATTATTTTTGAATAAGAAAAGAAATAAAGATGATTACAAGACCAAAAATAGTAATATTTTCATTTGAGTCTGAAACTTTGGTGCTTATATCAGAAAAACATCATCAATGACTCAATAAATCTAATATTTGTTATTTATTGGAAATTATCGTATTTAACTATTCTCCAGCAAATCAAGTATCTCGGAAAAATATGAAAAACTCACCCTAACCATTTTTCAATGTTTAGAATCCAAAAATGAAGTCCATTTTTCAAAAATAATTTTTCAAATATGATTAAATTAATTTTTAATTAAAATCATAGTTTACTTGAAAAATACTTTTTTTAAAACATTTATTTACTTATTCCAAAACATAGGTACATCATAATTTTCCTTAAATCATATATATATACTATCATATGTGAGGTTACTATTAATATGGGCATTTCACTATTTATAAGTGTAAAATTACTATTCATGAGGGTTTGTTACTATTCATTAAATATTATGTTTGTCATATTAGACTCTAAACAACTTACAAATCACAACTGTGTATGTCAGATTTTCAAAAGTCAAATCATAGGGGTGGTAAAATTATGATTATTGGCTTGGTTATAAAAAAGTGTTGTTTTTTAGAGACTAAGTGTTTCATGCATTCAATATTAAATTTATTTTCAAAATATTAGGTTGTTATAATCATTCTCTCTGAAGGAAGTGATTATGAAAACATTCTTTCTTTTCCTTCCTCATCTCTTCTTCAACCTCAACTTTCCTTCATCCTCCTTGGAATACAAAACAATTTCTTTTCCTAAACCCACTCTAACAAATAGTTAAAATACTTCACTCACAAAACATTACTGAATTCATAGGTTACCCACAACTCTACCTTTTTACATTCATCAAATGGAATGTTTTATGAAACAATTCAATCTCTCCCTTGACAAAACTGTCCAATGGTAAGATGATAGAGGGGATAGAAACATATACATAAACCTTTAATCAAAATAGGTTGGACAACCATGTTCAACCACAATTTAGAAAATTATTCCTTTGGTAACGGTTTTTTGGAATATGTTATCAACTTTTTAAGATGCTGGAACATACTCCTGCTTCAATACATTTTTCTCCACATTATCCTTGATGAAATGATATTTGATATCAATTCGATTTTAATGAAAATGTTTAACTATATTCCTAGATATCTTGATTTAACTTTTTTTATAACAACCCAAGAGAAAAGGTAACTTTAATTAAACAGTTAAATCTTCCAATTGAGTTTTCAGCCACATAAGTTGAGATTTGGCCTGTGTTGCAGAATAATAATTAGCTTTAGCCATACTGAAAGTTACTAAATTCAATTTCTTTGATTCCAACTAACACAATACTTTCCCAAAAATAATACTCCGCTATATGTGGATCTTTTATTTTCAACATTTCCTACCTGATCATCATCTAAACACCCAAACAATTCAATATTATCTGATCATCCATACTAGATTCTGAATTTTCTTGTCTCTTTCATGTATCGGAGAATTATTTTTCTAGAAATTAAATGTGATTCCTTTGTAGTGCTCTGAAATCATGCACATAAGGTTACAACATAAACAATATCTAGCCTTCATTAATTAAAATTCAAAAAAACATCCAAACAACTTTTGAAACTATTTCTAATGAACTTAATTTCATTCTCCATATTTTTACAACATTGTTCCCACTAAAATTGGTGTGTAATAATGTATTGATTTTCCCATGCCAAACCTATTAAGAAGTAACTTATCATGAATTTGTTGATAAATAATATTGTATTCCTTCCATTGATGTATTTTTAATACAAGAAAGTATTTTACTTTCCATAGCATGGAAATTTATAATAACCTTTTCATTTATTCAGTAAATTTTTTACAACCTCCTTCATCATTCTTTGAAAATATAATTTCATCTACATGAACAATAACAATGATAAAATACTCTTGAATTTATTTGATGTAGATTTTTCCATCCAATCATCCTTTCTTGAAATTCATCTTCCTTAAGCATGTATATAATTTGGAATACCATTCCCTTGGAGATTGCCTTAGGCCATATAAATCATTTTTTAATTTTCAAACATAAAATTCATATTTCCCAAAAATAAACACATAATTATATTCAATATAAAATTCCTATTTAATATCACAATTCAGGAATGTGGATTTAAAATATTTTTTAAATATCTTGTAGCCTCATTATGCAGTAATAGAAATAAAATTCTGATTATTTAAAGTCATTCCAACAGAGAAAATGTTTTATCAAAATAAATAGCTGCAATTTATGAATACCCATTCCACACCTATCTATATTTTTTTCTTATCGCTTCACCTTCTTCATTTATCTTGTTCAAGAAAATACCTTTTGTGCTAATAATGTTTTTGTTTTTAGGCTTGGGTATGAGTTCCTTGTATCATTCTTTCAATTTAATTCAACTATTAATTCAGGTCTTGGACCCATTCTGGATTCTCAAAAGATTATTTCACATCATTTTTCTTAACATCCAAATACAAATAATTAAGTGTAATTGAATGTATTTTTATTATTTTTTGAACTTTCTCATATTGATTATCAATTTTATTCTGAGATTCCACTGATTTCCTAAGCCTAGGATGAGGTTTTCGAGTATCTTGTTAATTAATAGAAATATCTGAGTCTGATAATTCTTCATGATTAAGAATACAATTGTATGTATCATTATCCGAATTGTTTTTTAAAAAATCATCTTCATCTTTCTCATATGCATGTGTATGTTTATCTTCATAGTCCATTTCAATCACTTTCACATCAACAGAATAAAAAATTCTTCCAGTTTCATTGTTGAAACGTCTATATCCTCTTACTTCTAGAGAATAGATATGAAAGATCCCATCATAACCATTCTGTTCAAACTCTTCATATTTTCCATCTTTCTTATTTAAAATACATGGACTCCCAAAAACTATTATGTGTTTAAAACTTGGAGATTCTTCATAAAACATCCTATTAAGTCATATCTGATTGAGTTATTTTAAAAAAAAACTTTTTTTGGAAATAAAAATAAATACTCAGAGATTTCCTCAAAGAGTAATGACAAATTCCATGTTCAAGTAACATGCTTCATCACATTTACACCAAATATATATTTTTTCTTTCAGTAACTAAATTTTTTCAAAGGATTGTATGGGTAAATATACTCATGTTTCATTCCATTATTCTCAAAATAAAATTTGAATTATTTGCTTTGAATTCACCACCGTTGTCGGTTATCAACTTTTTTGTAGAATAATCAAATTCCTTTTCAGTTATTCTTATGAAACTTTTGATCCTTTTTAAAGGATATGATTGAAATTTCATATTCATAACATAATTAATTTGAGTAAAATCATTAATTAATTTAATGAATTACTTATCTCCATTTTTTATTGTTTTCTCATCGGTAGACAAATATAAGAATGAATCAACTCTAGGGGTTGTCTTGAACAAATATCAACTTTCTTATGCACTAAATTTGTGATCATTCATTTCTGACTAATAGTGAAACACCAATCACTTCTTATTAGAAATAAGGAATGTTTTGAACACTATATTTATTCGATAACATTATCATGTTTCATCGGTATATGTTTTCTAGCCTTTTCTGGCACAATCGATTCTCTTCCACCATACTCAGGTAACAATAGTTTTGTATTTCACCAACTTGAGAGAAATTCCCATTTATATGTTGGCCTCTTGTAACAATGTTTCTATCTTCATCATTCATTAAAACAAACTCTAATTTTTTAAAGATAACTTTGTTACCCTCATAACATAATTTTGATACACTTAGAAATTTTTTTTTACCCACCAATATATAAACCTTCTTTGATTTCATCTTTTCTTTCACAATGTTTCCTATTCTAACACCTTTAATTTTTAAGGATTTTTCATTTTCAAATGTCATTATTCCTTCTTTAAAGACTTTAAAATTCTTTAAAAATTTAAAATCTCATATCATATAAGATGAACACCCATTATAAAGAATCCATGTTCACTCTACTTTTGTAACTATCAATGTAGTTTCAAAAATAAGAGGATTTTATTCTTCATTTTGTTTATTCATCTTCAGCTTCTGAGAATTTTTAAGAATCTTTTTATGTGTAGGTAACATAATAATAAATAAATTTTCAAGATGTATAATATGTTTAAATCTCTCACAAATAGTTTCCATGGGTTGGAACCTATTTTCAATCTTTACTCCATCCTTTTTAGGATTCTTCAAAACAACATTCTTAGACTTATTATTCTGAGGGAATTATCTCCCCCTAAAACCTTTACTTTAATACCCTATTGAATAATAGTTATTTTTTGGTTAACAAAACACATATTTGTTGTTTGTTTCAATCCACCACAATAATATCAATATCTAAAAAAATAGTATTTACCTCTGAAACCTCCATACTGGCCAGAATTGTGAAAATATTTATCAACCACCTTATTATCTTTTATTTTTGAGAATCCAACATTTATATTATAAATTGGAAATTTAATTTTCATTATAGTTTTATTGGAACCAAAATCATTGTATAAGTTTCCTAAATCATAATTTTTTAAGACTTATTTAGAATCATGGTTCCTTGAGACTTCTGAATTTACCAAATTTTTGGTCTTCACCACATAAAAAAATTTCCCATCATTATTATTTTAAAAAAAATCCATTAATCTTTTAAACCTTTGAAGATATAGATTGTTGATTCTTATCAGTTTTATCTTTTTATGAACTTCCACCAACATCATTGATATACTTTTTGGATCTTCTAATTCCTTGTTCATATTTTGAATATTTTTGTTAGAAAATTTCCAACTCTTCTACTTTTACCCTCTTATTTTCCTCTAGATACTCATTATTATTCTTTTCTTCATTAAGAGAATTCTTCAAATAAAAAATCATTTTTACCGTCATTTCTCTCACATATGAATTAAATTCTTGATTATTTCTTAAAAAATATTTATCTTACAAATTTTTTTGCTTATTAAGTCTTTTAACCAATCTCATAGATTCCTTTAACTCTTATTTAAAATGGTATTCAAGTAGAGTTTCTTATTCTTCAGAACTAATTCTTTAAAAATCATTATCATTATATACTGAAATGAAAGTATTTTCATTACCAAACACAATAGATTATTGGGATTCAACAACACTACCTTCGTCTTCTTCATCTTTACGTAAGAAAATTATTCTTTTGGATTTGAATAATTTTCTTTCTTTCCCTATCGAATACAACATTCCAATATCTCCATATTTCTTCCATGATATTCTTGTCTTTCTTTATTCTTCATCACAATTATTTTCTGTCTTCCATCGATGAAAACTAGCTAAAAAGTAACTAATTCCTTGACATTAAATACATTTCCAAGGTTGTTTCCCTTTTTATTTCACTTTACCACTTTTCACGTTTTATGAAAACAAGAAAAAAAAATCCTAAAATTTTTTACAAACCACATTTTCAAAATTAGAATCCCCATATTCTTCTTAAAAAAAATAATCATTTATGACTTTTCCTTATTAGAAGTTTTGAAATACATTTCTCTATCAACTCTGGTTTTTCTCTTCATAACTTTCTCCCTTCTCGTTTCATAAATAATGAGAATACTATGCAAATCATAATGAGATAATTTTTTAGGATCTTAGTCTTCTAGTGAGGAAAATTTGGCACTAAACATGTTGAGAAGGATTATAAATATCTTTTCAACAAAGATAGAATCATATAACTTGTCCCCAATACATCAAATATTACTCAAAATTTCATTTTCCTAGTTAAATAATTCCCCAACAAATTCATGCTCACCCATCTTCAAATTTTCATATTTTTATCTACATATTTTTATCTTTTCGGTCTTTAGTTTTGTATTGCCTTTGTATATGTTTTTTCAATTTATCTTATATAAATATTTTTTTGGAAACACGTTAACTCTTAATAATTCACTTTTAAAAAGTGATTACAAAATATCATTTTAGACCCTTTAATCATTCTCCAGATTCTTCTTATCAACATATGTAAGAGGTGATTTAAAATAAATAGGTGGAAACCCATTTTTGTAGATTCAAGAAAAACATATCCAATAGAAATTAGATAAGGCATCATTATATCTTTATAAATATGAAAATTAATTCCATCAAATACCATAATATCGTTAATGTTCACAGAATTAAAATTCTCCATCAATAAAGAATAAGAAAAGGGAACTTGTGCTCTAATACCAGTTGAAAGTGCCAAGTCCAGAAAATTGCATCACTAAGAAGTGGATGGGATGAATTAGTGATAATTTTTTCTTTTATGTTTCCTTGAAATTGAAACGACCTTCACCTCTAGTTAAAGATTCTATTCCCGGCTGAAAACAATTCAAATGCACATCCACTCGAACACAAGTATTTAAAAATTTCACTATTCAATAAGTATAGTTATGTCCTTGGTATGGATTTGAAGTAATCCAATACCACACAATAAACTAGAAAACAATCCTTTGATTACAATTAGTAATATACACCCTTACACTCGTGTAGCAGAATGTAAACAGTTCAAATTGTGTGTGTGTCTGTACCCTCATTGAAAAAATAGGGCAATACAATGATTGTGTAAAAAATCATGTTACTTGTTCTTATTTCAATTCCACAAATGTATTCAATTGAAAACACTTCTTTAGTTTCTTACACATAATAAGATAATAAATTCGTTGAATTTTTTTAGGAAAACCCAGGTCTAATTTTCCCAGTTCTTTTTTTCCAATATGATTCCTCTGAGTAAGATTCTCCCCAATACAATTCTTCTTGGTACAAAAAATATGACTTTGGCCGAATAAAGTAGAGAAGAACCATCACCACTTCAACTCCCTTTATTAATCAATATGAAAATCCATGTACATAAATCTTGATCTGATAGTCCAGTCCGATATGATAATCAACTGAATACGATTGAAAAACTGAATACGATAATCAATTAGGTACTATAATCACCTAGTGTGACTATAATTTGTATACAGTGTTTTGATCTTGTCATTCATCTTTCACTTCAATTTCTAAAAACATAATAAAAAAACTCAATATGTAAATCCCTTTCTTCTCTCTAAAAACATGGAGTTTCTCTCTCTTCGGTGGTTAATAGTAGTACATCGGTTATCAGGAAGGTACAGTGTACCTTTTTCCATTTATATTTGACCCATGGATGATTTTGTATGGAATCCAAAAATCATTTACACTCAGGTAAATTCAAGCAAATCACAATTTTTCCTAAAATATTGTGTTAACTTATGAATTCATCAATTCATCGTGAAGCTTCTCGATTCATCTACAATCTTCACATAATATTCAGACATTCATTTCAATTGTGAGTCTCATTTCAATTAATGATTTCAATTTTTTTAATCTAATTTATTCAATTCAATGCTCTATATCAATTTAATATATAAATGTATGAAGAAATGGATACCACTCGGAATGCTGAATATAATCATTAATTTTAATGTCAACCTTCCCATTTTAATCTATTCATCAATATCTACTTAAAAACCCTTTTACTTATTGACTTATACTCTTGAACCAATTGGAAATATACAAATTTATTCAACTATTTTTAAATAATTGAACACATTGTTAATGACATTCTTTATTTTCTAAATTTTATACAACTTAAAATTTATTTCCCTTTTCCCATCAACTTCATTTTCATGCACCAAAATATGTTTGTGGATCGGATACTATAGTTCCTGATTACGGTCATTATGAGTAAAAATTCCTATATTAGATCATCCTAACTATGATTATTATAGACATGATCATTCTGGGTAAAATTATTTTTTGATCAGCAACATTTCTTTCTTCTCCTCCACCCAAATATGATAAATCTAGGCATGATTCCTTTTTTATTAGAAACAACTCTTTTACTCCCCATTTTATTAATAAAACATGCATCATATGATTCAAAACATACTTATGATTTATGAGGAATAAAAATCATCAAATAATCTTCATATTTAAATTTTATTGTAGTCATGAAAAATTCGATATTATCACTTCTTTCATACCAGATCTAGATTGAATCTGATGACCATTTACTTCTAGCAAGATACGTTCTCCATGTGAAGGATTATCTCATTCAAGATAATGTTCAATTATTTATTATGATCATCTCCAATTCCATAGTCAAGGCACATCTGATCAGAACCTTTTCTTTTAAATAGATTGTCCTTTTTATGATGAATAGAGTAAGTTTGATTCTTTTTAAAAAATCTATTAAAACGATTTTCACCAAATAAAAAGTGTGGTGATTTTAATTCTTCAAAAAAAATCTGTGAAAAAAAATATTTAAAAACAAACACCTTCCTCTTCAACTTCATCCTAACATTACCCATTTAGTGTTAGTCCCTATAAATAGTAACCGCCAGTAAATATTTTCCCCTAAATAGGGTTAAAAATTGAAAAACTTGGTTAAAACTATGGGATCAAGTTTAATTTATCTATCAAGACCTGTAAATTACATATAACTGTTTTTTAATAATATGTAATTATTATGAGACTAAGAAAATTAACGGCATGTGATTCTGAGGCCTGGAGAGCCCAGAACGAAACGTTGAACTTTTTTTAAGGTACGTTGGGTAAACGTGTAAGTGGAGATTTCTATCTTTTGAACTAGTTCTCGGATTAAAAATAGGAAGACACTGTTGAATTAGCAGTTCCAGGATTCTCTTATGAAAAGATAAACTTTTACTGGAAATGGTCAGATAAAAAAGTTATTTTCAGACTTTCGGAAAAAATAATTAAATAACTAACAAAATTATTTTATTCTTTTTGCGACCATTGAGCGATGGTAGCTAGACCGCTGAGTTGGTCAGTCATTTAAATGTAGGTCATTAGGTGACCTGTTACACATGGTTGTGTAACCGCACCATCGAGTAATTAATGGGTTCATTAATTAATTTATTAATGAACCATATTCTGGAGCGGAGAGGGGGACTCTTTTTTTCATTTTATTTAATCAAACCTTTGGCATGGGTTTTGGAGTGCTCCTAGGTGAAGCTATGACAAAATTCTAATGACATATTTCTCCAGAAAAAAATAGAGACTTAATCAATGACCATTAGAGGATTCAAACCGTACATTGATGGGTGATGGCGAACGCCAACGAACGTGAAACATCTAAAAACGCGAATCTTCTCCTTCTTCCACAACACCATTTCTAGGTATAGATTATGTTTTAGTCAAAGAGTTTTATAATACATCTTCTCTTTGTGATGTCTGAATTCTTCCCATGTAATAATGATAACATGGAGGGCGCGGTTCAAACTGAACCGGGCCCAGACCCTCCACTGATTTTTTCTTTGTTTGTGTTCTTCGTGGGCGATTGAGAAACAGTATGGAAAGGAAAAACCAAGGGTCGGGTAGTGTAGACGGAATCCAGGGAAGTCTGTAGGCGTCGATGGGAAGAAAATCATACCACAATAGATTCACCTATGGCCCGCAGAAGAACCCAATGGTGTAGCCCCACTGACATAGTGGTACTGGCGACTAGCGTCCGTGAGGAGGTTGTGGCACCTGCAGTAGACATGTAGGGAGTCAAAAAACAAATGTCGCGTTTAAGGCGGGCGGCACGCCGCGGTGGAGGCGGTGACAGCCAACGGCCTACCGTGGAGAAAGTGTCACAGCTCCGGCCATAGTGGTGGAAAAACAGCATCCATGGGCCCCTCCCAAGACCAGTCTATTGGACTGGTCAACTGGAAGGGTTGATTTGGTGAGCTCAAATAGGATGTGTCCATTCGGGAGGGGAGTGGACCCCACACCCAGCTGGCAAGTCGCGCCTTGCCAGCGGTTCAGGCCAATTCCGCGGTCTGACAAATAGCACCTAGCGAGGTGGGTCGGGTCAGTTCTGTGGCCCAACGAGCTGAGCCTAGCCACTTAAGACCAGGCCCAGTAGGCGGGCTAAGGTTAGTCTGACTAGGTCGGTCTGGTCCCAGTGCTACTTTCGACCCAGTTACGCTTAAAGATCTATACCTTCTATACTGTATGTTTGTTTGAAAAACCATCTACGACACTGGAACACTTTTGATGAGTAGGTACTTTTGAAATAATCCATAGGGGTTTTGGAGAAATTTGGAGTATGGAAAGGATGGATCATTCTTCAATCCAACCGATCCCTCAGTGCTAAAATGACTATAACTTATAGATTGTCCATCTGATTGAAACACCGTCTATTGCATTGGAAAACTAATGACAAGGTGGATCTTCAAGTTAATTATTCATGGGACTTAATGGTAGTTGAGGTATGACTGATAGATTGAGGAGTGGACACTCCTAGAATCTAGAATTCTAAGCGAAGGAATCCAGTGGTTGTTTGTGACGTGAACAAAGAATAGTGATCCTCTGAGTGGGTCAGCATCTAGCGATCCTCTCAGTGGGTCATCACCTAGAGATCCTCTATGGTTCTAAACCTAGATATTTTTTGTGGGTCACCACCTAGTGAGCCTATGTGTGGGTCATCACCTGGAGATCCTCTATGTGGTTCAGCACCTCGCGATCCTCTGTGGGTCAGCATGTAGCGATCCTCTATGGGTTATCACCTAGCGATCCTTTATGGGCAGCACCTAGCGACCATGTACAGTCCTGTAGCAAAGGCCTCTCGATATAATAAGATGATATAGCTCAAAAATAATCATTATTATTTTTGTTCTCCAAGTTATATACCTTTTGTGAGATTTCATTTACTTTATTATTTGGGATTGACGTATTGATTTGTCGTTTTCCCATTGAGGAACCCTGGGAGACCTTCGGGGGTCTCAGGGTCCCTACTGGGTATTTGTTATACTCTCCCCTGCATGGGATTTTCCAACAACATTTTTTGTATTTGGTAGACATTGGACATCTTGAATGAGACTTAGGGAGCCAAGACTGGACTGTTCTCAGGAATGATTGATAGATGTAGTCAACTGCAGCGATGATAGACAGCAATTTGTACCTTCCATTTAGGTAGGATCCTTGGTGGATGACCTCTAGAGAACGTTTTTTCCTATTTTTTGTATTTTCTTTGCAGTTGGGTTTGTATACTGGCCCATTTTACTTTCGATTCACACATTTACTATCATTAGTTCTAATTGTGGTTTTCTTTTGTTGCGTACCTAGTTCATGTGTGTACGAGTTTAAAGGTAATGCCTTCCCTTTTGGGGTTTCTCCTTCCGGTTGATAGTCACCAGCCCCTAGCTTATAGAAGGTGGGCTTGCGGCAGTCACAACATTGTCCTCGGGGGATGGGTCATGAATTTTTTTTTTTAAGTGCAGTCAGTTCTACATGAATAACTAAGAGTCTATGGTTTCAATGGTACAATAATTTTAATTGTCTTAAGATTGGCGTTTAGTTCGGGGAGTCCGGTGTTGGTGTGGAGGCTGACGTATCCATACACCAGGAACCTAAATTTGATTTCTGACTCGGTTCACAAAAATATTGTTTGAGTGTGTTTTGATAATGTTGTTTTACATTATATCTTTTTGGGTCAGCTCACCTGGTATAGCTTGTTGACCATGGAACGCCTGTTTTTATAGGATGTCACCGTATAGACAGCCAGTCATGATTCTAGTGAGAGATCGTGATAACGGCCCACGAAGTGATCAGGATTTGGTGTAAGGACCTCATACAGTGATGGTACCCCAGGGTGATGTATCGGTAGCACCATTATATATGGGGACGTAGATTCCACCAACCCCACCAGAAGACTGTGCACACCGACTGAATGTGTTTCACGAGTTCCCACAATAGAGGCCTCCGAGATTGTGAGGCGAGACAGATCCCCAGGCAGCTGAGGAAAGGTTGGAGGCTATGGCCTGGGCATTCCTCTTGGTTGAGACACTAGCAAACCAGATGGTGATCCTACCTGCTAGCCACATCTAGGGAACAACATGGAGATGGTAGAGCGTGATGATCCGGACCCATGAAGAGATGACACTCTCTAATTTGGACTTTGAGAGCCTCTTCAGGGTAGGGTTTGTACCAGTGACTTTACGCTGAGTTCGTGTTTAGGAGCTACTGCACTTAGAGCAGGGCAGCCCGATAGTGGCCTAGTACTCAGAAAAATTCATTGACTTCTCTCACTAATCCAATGATATGGTACGAGACCCATTCTTTAGGGCCTAGACTTTTGAGAAGGGTCTCTAATGAGAGATCATAGTGTTGGTGATATTGATCAACATCCCGATGTAGGATGGAGTGTTACAGAAGGCACAATTGGTGGAGATCTTCCTTCCCAAGCAGTCACCGACAGTGAGAGTTACCACCATATGACATGCAGCTGAGTCATCTGCAGGAGAAAGTAAGTAGATGATGCAGAGGCCCAAATAGGCCAGACCTTCTGGAGGACGACCCTAGGATGCAGGGTCTGAGGTGTAGATCTCATGAGGAATAGAAGTTCATCTGATTACTAGGGTTTGTTTCTCTAGCAGTGAACTAGGGAACATGGCTCGATATTGTCTGAATCCCCACATGGACGATAAGTAGGTGGTTGAGGGACCTCCATGTTAGCGATAGAGGTATGACTGAGGAGTTATGTAGGGAAGTGGACATGGAAGAGGAGTAGTTCGTGCAGCAGGTGATGAACGATGGTTTGAGATACTACCACTACCACCCATAGGTGTTCCACCCCAACCACAGGGAGCAGGAGGACATGGGCGAGCTTAACTTAAGGTAAAATAGTCCTATGACCACGGCTCTTCGAAGATGATTCGAGGTATGATCTATGTCAATTACAACATAGCTACAATTCTTATAGACACAGGTGCCAGTCACTCTTTCATTACCATAGATCTCGTTTGGAGATCAGAGATTCCAACGGATCCATTCGCTCGATCCTTATGATTACAGACTCCTATGGGAGAGGATTTGACGATTACGCACTGGTTCAAGAAATTTTAACTCACTCTAGGGAGTGATTTCTCTGGTTAGGATCTCCTAGAAGGAGCGTCAAGGCCATACAACGTCAACTTGGGTATGTAATGGCTATCTACAGTCCTTGTCAAATCGACTATTTTATGTGAAAAGTGTGGCGTTTCCTTGAGGATGGGACTAATTTTTCCTTCACTGGTTAGAAGGGAACCTTTTCAGCACATGATGGAATTTCTCAGAGGTGGTTCATTTGATAACTGATCAGTTTTCTAGCCTCACCCTTGGTGTAGTGGATGAGAGGGGTATGATCTATCCTACTGTGGTGGACCAGAATGGTGATGTATTTCTTGATGATGTCTTGAGACTACCTCATCATAGATAGGTAGACTTTTACATCGACCTATACCCCAGGACGGAACCGATATCTACACCAGCATATCAGATTCCTCATGTAGAGCTTTTTGAGTTGAGGGTACAGTTGGAGGACATGTAGAAAAGGGGTTCGTAAGACCTAGTGTCTATCCAAGGGGACCCTAATTTTGTTCGCCAAGAAGGCAGATGAATGTTTGAGTCTTAGCATGGACTATCGGTGCCTGAATCAAGTGACTAGGAAGAACATGTTTCCTCTACTGAGGATTTATGATATCTTCGACCAGCTAGAGGGAGCGCAGTTTAGTTTTAAGATAGACCTTAAATCAGGCTATCATTACCTTAGTGTATGTGATGAGGACGTACCAAAGACATCCTTGAGATGCTGGTATGGAAACTACGAGTTCTTGGTGATGACTTTCAATGTGACCAATACTCTGGCAGTCTTCATGGGACTCGTGAATAAGATATTCCAACCTTACCTTGATCACTTTGTTGTGGAATTCATTGATGAAATCCAAGTGTTCTTAGCATCGGAGGAGGAGAAAGCCACTCATATGCAGATAGTTTTGGATACACTCCAAGATAATCAAGATTTATTGTAAGCTCCCAAAGTGCCAATTATGGAAATGGGAGGTCCACATTCTGGGGAATTCTATCTTGAAGGATAGATTTGTAGTGGATGCAGTGAAGATAGAGGTAGTTCTTTCTTTGGATCCACCCAAGAGCATTACTAAGGTGCAGAGATTCCTGGAGTTGGTTAGGTACTACCAGAGATTTGTACCTAACATTTCATGAGTAGTGGAAACCTTGTCATCTTTGACAAATAAGGTACATCCTTTATTTTGTTTAGAGAGATTCCAGTAGAGTTTCCAAGATCTGAAGTGGAGACTGACAAATTCCCCCCATCTTGAGGCTACCAAAAAAGGGAATTCAGTATGTAGTCTACTGCAATGCAACATGGACTGGACTCGGATGTGTCCTAAGGTAGGAGTGAGTTGTGATCTCCTATGGGGCATGGTAATTTAGATACCATTTGAAGAACAATGCTACCCATCACCTGGAGTTAGCAGCAGTTGTATTTGCTTTGAATATGTGGTGGCACTACTTGATGGGATAAAATTTTACTATTTACTCCGATCACAAGAGTCTCAGATAAATATTCTCACAGAAGGACCTGAACCTGAGGTAGCAGTGATGGATAGAGTTACACTAGGATTATGACATTGAGATAGTCTACACTTCTGATAAGGGAAACGTGGTGGCAGAGGCACTCATTTGGAGGTCTGGTTTACAGTTGCTGAGTGAGGTGACAGATCAGCTAGCTGCCTTGCAGCTATCCTTCATGGATAGTGATAGAGTAAAATACCTCTAGTCCATGAAAATCACTCCCCCACTCCTTCAGTGATTCAGAGAGGCACAACTTGGGGACATTGACTGCGAGACCCAACGTGCTCAGATATCCTCCAGACAGGCTCCTGAAGGATTATCTGAAGGTGGGGAGAAAATCAATAATTTCAAAGGACGTACCATGGTATCAGTGATGCTATGGTAGGAGGTGTTGAGGGAGTTCAACACATCCACTTTGGTGGTACATCATGGTGTGGTGAAGATGTACCAGGACCTTCAGCATCAGTACTGGTGGTTAGGGATGAAGAAAGTAGTGGAAGAGTTTGTTTCACGATGCCTCACTTGTCACCAAGTGAAGGATGGGCACCTGGTTCTAGCATGCTTGAATCAACCACTTGATGTGCTAGAATAGAAGTGGGATTCTATCTCCATGGACTTCATGACAGGGCTACCACGTACGTGTTGGGGCCACGATTCCGTCTGGGTGATCATTGACTGACTCACCAAGTCGTCCCACTTCCTACACATCTAGGAGTAGGGATCAGTAGAGGACTTGGGATGCCTCTACGTACAAGATAGAGTACACCTTCACGGGGTCCCATTGACACTAATCTCAGATCATGACCCTCATTTTACATCCCGGTTATGGAATGGATTACAGGAGGCATTTAGGACTTAGCTATGCTTGAGCAGCACCATTCACCACCAAATAGATGGTCAGACGGAGCAGACCGTACAGATGCTTGAGGACATGCTCTATGCTTGCATCCTTGATTTTGACCATAGTTGGGAGGATCACATTCCCTTGGTGGAGTTCTCATACAACAACAGCTAGCACTCCACCATCGGCATGGCACCGTTTTAGGCCTTGTACGGGTGACCATATAGATCACATCTATGCTGGACAGACCTAGGGGAGTCAGCACTTATGTGTCCATATTTGGTACAACCTACCACTGAGAAGGTGAAGAGCATCTAGGAGTGAATGAAGACTGCATAGAGCAGGCAGAATTCATATTCTGACAGAAGATGGAAACCCTTGGAGTTCAAGGAGGGAGATCATGTCTTCCTATGAATCTCACCTCGATGAGGTTTGCAGAGATTTGTTCTGGGAGAAAAGCTATATCTAAGTTTCATCGGACCATTCCAGATTCATTTAAGAGTTGGAGAGGTAGTGTACCACATATATCTTCCCTCATAGATCCACCGGGTGTATAATATTTTCCACCTGTTCTACCTGAGGAGTTAAGTACATGATCTGTCGCACGTCATTGACTGTAGTGAGATGGACATTGACAATGGGGATACATTTTCAAAGTTCCCATTAGAGATAGAGGATCAGTAGGAAAGGGTCCATCATGGATGGTCGATTACTTTGGTGTGTGTTCCGTGGAAGCATGGGATCTTTTAGGGGAGAAAATGAGAGCGGGAGGCTCAGATTTGTGCCCAGTACCACCATTTGTTTTCTTATCCATTGTTGTGGATTTTGGGGATGAATATTCCTATGGTGGGGAGAATTTAAAGACCCAAAAATTCTATATAATTTTTTTAAATTATGTGGAATTATTACGACATTGTGAAAACTGACACTATGTGATTTTGAGGCCCAGAGAGCCTAGAACAGAATTTTGAATTTTTTTTAATGTTAGTTTAGTAAAGGTGTGAGTGGGTATTTTTATATTTTGAACCGGTACTCATATTAAAAATCTGAGGGCACTGTTGAATAATTTGTGTCGAGATTCTCTTTGGTGAATCTTAACTTCATTCGGAAAGGGTTGGGTGAAAACGTTATTTGTTGGACTATCGGAAAAAATAATAAAATAACTAATGAAGTTATTTTATTCTTTTTGCGAATGTTGAGCAATGGTGGAAGGACTGCTGAGTTGGTCGGTAATATAAACATAAGTCATCAAGTGACATGTTAAACTTGGTTGTGTAACCACACCATCATATAATTAATGGTTTCATTGATTAATTCATTAATGATCCCCATTAATGAGTGGAGAGTGGGACTATTTATTTCTTTTTATTTAATCCAACATTTGGCACGGGTTTTGGAGAGATAATAGAGGAAGATCAGAAGAATCCTCGGTGACGTATTTCTCCAACAAAGAACGGATATTTAATCAATTACCATTGGAGGATTCGAACTGGACATCGACAGGTGACGGCGAATTCCAAAAAACGTGGAATGTCTACGAACCTAAATCTTCTTCTTCATCTGAAACATCATTTCCAGATAGGGGTTTGGATTTATTCTAAGAGTTTTATAATTCATATTCTCTTCATTATTTCCAAATTATTACCATATTATAATGCTAACACTGAGGGTATGGGCCAAACCGAACAAGGCATGGACCCTCCGCTGATTTTTTTGGTTGTGTTCTTCATAGGCGACAGATCAACATAATGACAACCCAAAACCGAGGGCAGTGTAGTGTAGGCGTCATATCGAGAGACCCTTAGGCATAGACTTGAAGGAAATCATACCACTGTAGATTTATTGAGGGCCCACAGAAGCACTCGACAGTGCAGCACCACTGACACTATGGCACCTGCGACCGATGGCGGCGGCTGGCTCTCGTCGGCAGCGTGTAGGGGGCGGCGCTTGCATGAACCGCAGAGGATAGAGAGGTGGTCGACCAATTCCAGTCGCATTGAAGTATGTAAGCACACTTCAGAGGAGGTGGTAGCAGCCAATAGGCTACCAAGGAGGAATGGTCGTGGCTCCGGCCACAACGATGCTGGACCCGTGTCTGCGGGTCCTGCCCAAGACCGGTCCACCGGACCGGTTAGCTGGAAGGGTGGTGCCAGCCGAGCGCTGCCAGTTGGTGAGCCCAAATGGACTACGTCCATTCGGGAGTGGATTGGACCCCATTCCCAGCTAGTGCGTCGGGCCAGTTCCATGAGCCGGTGGATTGGGCATGTTCCGTGCTCTGGCTGGCCACAACTAATAGGGTGGGATGGGACAGTTCCGTCGTCGAGTGGGCTGAGCTGGATCTGTGGCCAGCAGGTCGATCCCATGGACCATCTTATCCTTACCGAGCCCAGCCACTTCGAATCAGGCCCAGAGACCGGTTAGGTCGGTCTGACTAGGTCGAATTGGACCGAAACCCACTTTCGACCCAGTTACGCTTAGAGGGTCATAACTTCTAAACCGGATGTTCATTTGAAGAACTGTCTGTGGCACTGGAACCCTTAGGATGAATAGTTATTTTGATATACTTCACTTAGGTTTTGGATAATTTTGGATTATGTTCGGGTTGGAACAGACTCGAATCCAACCAGGGCCTCGGTACTAAAATGCCAATAACATACAGACCAAGCATCCAATTGATGCATCATCTATTGCATTGGAACCCTTATAGCATAGAAGATCTTCAGGTTACATCTTCATGGGACTTCATGTCAGGTGAGGTATGACTTATGGAATTATGAGTGGACCCTCCCAGAATCAAACATGTTAAGTGAGGGAATCTTGTGGATGGTTGTAACGTGAAGAAAATATAGAGATACTCTGTGTGGGTCACTATCTAGCGATCCTCTGAGAGGGTCAGCACCTAGCAATCCTTTATGGGTCTTCACCTAGTGATCCTCTGTGTTTTTACCCCTAGAGATCCCTTGAGTGGGTTAGCACCAAGGGACTCTCTAAGTGGGTTAGAACCTATAGATCCTCTCTGGGTCAGTACGTAGTGATCATTTGTGGGTTAGCACCTAGTGACCCTGTGTGGTCCTGCAGCAAAAGCCTCTCGACAGAATAAGATGTTCTCACTCAAGACTATTCATCATTATTAGTCTTCTATAAGTTATATACCTACTGTGAGCTATATTTAACATTATGATTTGTAATTGAGGTCATGCTTTGTGGTTTTCCATTTGAGTAATCCTGGGAGACCTTCGGGGGTCTCAGGGTCCCTACTAGGAATTTTTATACTCACCTCGGCATGGGCTTCACCCACACATTGTGATGTCTTGTGTAGACGTCTGATAGCTTGAATGAGAATTGGGGGCCAGGACTATACAGTGCTTGGAGGTGACTTATAGATGTGGTCAGTGGCATCAACGACAGGTGGCGAGTTATGCCTACCATTCAGGTGGGATCCTTAGTGGAAGACCTCTGGTGCATGTTTTTTCCTTTTTGTTGTATTTCGTTTTTAGATGGGTTTGTATACTGACCCATTTTACTTTTGTTTCACACTTTTACTATCGCTATTTCTACCTGTGGTTTGATTTTTTCGCATACCTAGTTCATGTGTGTACATGTATAAAGGAATTGCCTTCGCTTTTTGGGTTTCGCCATTCCGGTACTAGTCACCAGCCTCTGGCCTATAGAAGGCGGGAATGGGGTAGTCACGGCATGGGCCCCGGGGGATAGGTCATGACATTATCTCTAATACTTTCTTATATCCAATTATATTAGTTTTTATGACAATACAAATTCTATATATTAAAATGTGGAAACTTATTTCAACTTGGTTTGATTATACCATTTATATTATTTAGAGAAATGGATAAATAAAAAAATGTGACTTTCATCACATTAATTTCTCTTATATATTATCATAGGGATAAAAAAATGTTACGAATAAAACTAAAATATTATTTTTAACGAAAAATAATTTTTTTATGTTAATTTATTTGAGATTTTTTTAATGGATTAATTACCGTAAAATCATAAGAAGCACCGATATAATGGTTATGAAAGCATTATAAATTCATGGTAAACAATTTTAAAAATAATAAAATTAATATGATTTTTATTAATTGTGTTTTTACAAAAATGTAATATTTAATTATGAAGTATAAATATTGCTAAATGTGTTTATATTATAGTTACATTATGTTATCAATGACTTTGATTTCAAATTAGTTGAATAGTCCCAATAATGACTTTAATGACATTTTATGTTAAATAATATTAAATTAAATGATTTATAATTAAACAAATATTGAATGTTTATAGTTGGAAGGATAAATGCTATATAATTTCATTCATTGACCATTTTTTCCAATTTTTACTTTAATTCAAAATTTATGACCCATAAATTTCATATAAATGTGTTACTATGGTTAAGGTTAAAATAGTTAATGAAGGGGTTAAATCAAAAGATAAGGTTTAAAATTACACTAAAAAAATCTATTTTTATGATATTTTTACTTAATACTCTTTTTATATTAATTAATAGTCATTTTTAATCATTTTACTTTGAACAAACATTGATTGTATCTTGTAAGAAATTTTGATTTTGTCCTCTCTTCACTTATAAATGGGAACCTCCTCTCCCCCCTTATTCTAATGTTTTGACGCTTCTAGATCAATAAAGAACTACCATAATACCTTTATATATTACTTTCCTTCTTCCAATGTCCCTTTTTCTTAAAATAAAACCAGTATTTCATGACTTAATGCGTATGATAAAGGAGTTCTCTCAAAGAAACGGTATATGTCTTAACTGTCCTCCAATATTTTTATTTCTTCTTCCACATCCTATATTACTATTCTATAAATTATAACATTATTAATCTAGTATCATAAATATAAGTTAATTTTTTTATGATGATCTAACAACCATTTTTCATCACCTTCCCATAAAATGGGAAATGAAAGTATTGATTGTTTGAATATGTGCAATACCAACTCTAGAAAGCGATGTGATTCAATTTTTCATCACATCATGCTAGGAATATTTATAATGATGGATTCAATAAATATATATGATATTTTAGATTTTATAATGACTATGTAACGATAAAATATTATCTAATTTTGTGCTCTTTCTCTCATTAAAAATGGATGTAGTGTTCATGAGTTTATACAAATTATACCTTCCATGAAAGGTATAACTCATTATTCAATCATTAAATTTAATAGTAGTTTATAAATATTTTTTTAATGAATATATATTATATTTATATAATTATTAAAAAAATTATAATATGTAACCATGATCATTATGTGAGGACTATAACATCCGAAATGAAACACACCTGAAAAACGAAACAGTTATCACCTGAAAAACAGATTATAATAAATAACTATTAACAAATGGAAAATAAGATATAATAATTAAAAAAATTATAATGATATTAGTATGAATATATTTTTTTATAATTATAATAAATCAATATTTTTTATACATTATGGTATAGTGCTTATAAATCATATAGATAAAAAAGTAAGGGCTCTTTATCTTAATATTGATTCATTGAGACATCTTTGAAGTTATAAACCTATTTATATTAATTATGTGTATATAATTACCATTTGAAATATTATATCGTATATTTTTATTAGTTAATTGAAAATTAAGTTACACATTCAAATTATTTCATTAATGGGGATTTTATTTGAAATATTCCAATGTAATAACTCTTATCATCTCAAATTATCTTCTTTGAGAAATATGTTGTGTTGTAAACCTGTCATATCTTGTGTTTTCTTTCTATTTACATTATAATATGGTATATAATGAATATCCTTATGTTCATGGAATCTAAATTTTTACTTGAAGTTATTTATTTCATTGGACTTTCTTTCAAAAGTTACAAAAGCAGCAAGGTTTTTTTGTTACAATATCATTACTTAATGGGATTATTTATGTTAAATTTTTTATAATAAAATTATACCATATATAATAACAAATGTCATGTATTTCCATATCCTATGTTAATTTCATGATACTATAAGGTTTTGTTTAATTCTTCCCTCTTAAAATAATGTTTTTTGGGAAATCCTATTTTGTTTCTCTATTTAGTTAGTATGTTTTTTCTTAAATTTACACATTTCCATAAAAATATATTCATGAAATTTCATATTATTATCAAATGATTAACTGAATTAATTGTTAACCATGTCTAATAATATATGAATAAAATTAAAATGAGTCTTCTTATCATTTTACAAACAAGATAATTTGTGTCTAAGTATTTAATGGAATATTTATTTTAATTTATTCTGTGTGAACAAGTTTTCCCATAATATTAAATAATATTTGATATGAAAATTAATTTAAAATTTTCCATGTATCTTTTAAAATAATTTTTTTTCAAATCTTTATGAGATTTTCAGAATCTAGATAAGTTATTTCAAAATAAAATGTGTATTTTCCTCAAGAAATATTTTACTGATCTTTTGAAGTCATTTTTCATATATGATAACATATTTTTATGTTACTTCTTCTTTACTGGGGTTATTATCCTTTGATACCATCATTATTATTTCTCTATGTGGTTTATAATTATGATGATGAAATTTTCGTGAAACAGATTATCATTTCAATTATGTAAGATTTGATAAAATGATAAATTTCTCTATGATATTATGGTTTACATGTGAATGGATTAAGACTATATGACTACTAGGTACATTATAGCCCGCCTATTCATTAGGTAAATATTAATGTTTTAGGATCTCAAAGGGTACATGGTATGTTATCTCATGCCTGAAAGGGGGTACATTAGTGGTTAGACCAATCCTATCATGTGATGAATATCATAGTGGGTAACCTTTTAATATAATTTTTATGATTATGAATATTACACATTTTTCATTCTACTCCTTATGACAAGATATTAGGATTATGATATAATCTCATGGATCATGATCTTAGGTTCACTTATGATTCAAATATTATGAACTACTAAATCTTTATTCCATAATTATGAACATTGAATTGTTGGGTATGATTTTAAAATGTTGAGGTCATGTTTTCATACCATTATGATCAAGATAGGATTTCATATGATCATTTACTAGTATACCCCTTACTTACCCTTAATAATCATTTAATCTCGCCCTTTATTATGGTTCCTTTTCCCATGATAGGAATAAAGTTATTATGTATGATATGTTTTAAAAGGGCTCTAGTAATGAGTAACATAGTTTGATATTATGTGGTTATTTTATATACCAGTTGTTTCTTTATCCATGTTTCTAAAAAACCTTTATGGTTTTGGCATGGATAATAATGATACATATTTAATTTTAATCTAATATGATTAAATATGTTTGTATAAAATTATTTGGTCACCTCACATTGAATCATTATTCATATAGTGAGCCTAATATAATATTTTTTTGCATCACATGTTCATCTATAGATCTAGATTATACCAAGATATAGTGAAATATACCATTAAAATGAGTCTTTGTACCAGTGAAATATGGAGTACATTAAGTCCATTAAAATTGTATATGAATTCATTATACAAAAGGGTATAAAAATTATTCACAGTGGTCTTATCAGCTTTATAAACATAACTTTTGGATATCATTTTTCTTAAACCATAGTTCGAGATATCCCAATCATAGATAAATTTTGGAGAACCATTTTCCAGGTATAAATTGGCTGAACATATCATAGATTCAAGGAGGAGGATATCTATTTTTTTATAAGTTGATTGAAATTATGATTGTCGGCACATTATTGAGGAAAACTATATGGATTATCTACGAATAGAAACAAACAATCCCAAGGTGATTTACTCGGTATAATGAATCACTCATTTTCCAATTCATCTAGTTATACCTTTAATAAATCTAATTTCATTACACTATATGAAAAAAAGAAGAATATAGCGTTGATTTTTTATGGATTTATTGGTAGTTTTAACCACCACCAATTGGTTTCATAGTGTTTTAAAAAACCTCCACTAAATATTCAGTCATTAAATATTTAATGATTTTTTGTTGTTTTTTACATTAACTTCAGTTTCCCCTAAAAAACATAATTTTTACAGGTGGTTAGTTTAAATTACCAACCATTTTTTTATTGATAAATTTAGTGATGGTTTTTTAAAATTGTGGCTATTTTTCTATAGAATAAATAATTAGTTGAATTTTTTTTTAATTATGATGGGATTCTATAATAGTGGTAAATACCACCACTAAATTAATAAATTTATATAATTTGGTGGTAGTTTTAATCTCCCCTATTTTATGCATAGTGGTTAAAACTACCACAAGTTAGGTAGTTTCAAAAACATCTAAATAAATTACTATTTAATCCACTAAAAACCTATATATAGAGAATATTCAAAAAAAGTAGATGATTAATAAAATATTAAAAATAGTAACTTCCATTCATCAATAAAGACTCCATTACGTCTAATTCAACATTAAATTACATCATAGTATACAAAATGTCTTACTTCACAAATTAAAGCGTGAGTGTGAGTTAGGTCTATTGTACTATGATGTATTCCCCTCTCCCTCCATTACATAGTAATATTTTTTCCCATCACCTCTTTTCTCACATCCTACTACTGGTATCTATATTAAAAATAGTTAACAACACATCAATAATGATCATATTCAATTAATAAAATATTAAATACAATTAAAATTATATATGATTTGATCAAAATTCATTTTAAATAATCGTACAATAATGAAATGAATAGTTGGTAGCCATGTGGATGTGCATAATTATCTAAACATGTAATACCCTTAGTTGATTTTGGAGATACATGACATGGTATAGTATGGAAACATGTATTATCATAACATAGGATATCTTTGGTTGTGTTCAACGTCCTATACCTTTTATACATATATTATTTTGGTAAACATATTGAATAAATTAAATCTAATTTCTTACTTTATGTCTAGATATAGAATATTTTAAAAAACTAATTCAAATATTATATATCAGTTTCACATTTGGGTAACCATATCAACCAATAATTATTACCAAGGTGATCATTAGATTAATGACCAAACTCTTTTCCCATATTTGAATTCTATAGACTAAAACTAGCATCTAGTTTTAATTTACTAATTTAAAAGTTAAATGACAAACATTCCTTCAATTGTCTTAAAAATAAACACACTCCACGTCATATAAATCGTATTAATTAATATCATTTTCTCATATGTGATTAAAATTTTAGACACTAAATCGATAGTTTCTTTCAAACCTATAAATATTTTTATCAACTTATTCTAATTTCATAGACTCTAAAAGGAATCCTAAATAGAAATTTTGAAATCAATTAAAAACTACAAAATTTTATAAAAATTCATCACACTTCTAATAATAGAAATGGTGCTCTGGACATATTATTGTGTTTTGAACCACCAAATCATGTACCAATTGTTTTGAATACAAAATTAGTTTATACTCTTGAATATAATGAATTATTACAACATTAAAGTTAGGGATATTGATATAATTAAAGACCAAATTTTATAAGATATACTAAAGAAATAGTTAATGTTATTTGTCTTTAAAAATTAATAAAAAATAACTACTAAAATGAAGAATATAAGGGAAATTTTATGAAATATACTGATCATTCTATTTCATACCTTATCTATAACATCACCAATATAAGTCATACAAATGTATGAAATTGTATCAGTACAAGATGAAATGGTATCAAAAAGGTGTGCAATATATGTGAGGAATTGTAAATTGTTTCAATAGAAGTAGAATGAGAACTGTAACAACCCGAGATTTTATAAGATACATTCTTTATAATTTAATTCATATCTTCTATTGTACGACACACCAAGATTACCTTTCGCTATATGCAACACCGTATTAGCTTGCAGTATACGCAACACTATTCTTGGATCATGTTACACACAATTTTGATAATAGTTATTCTACGCAACATTGAGTATATATATATATATATATTAAATTTATAAATGAAATATGGTTGGATTCTGTTATACGAAACAACGAAGGATTCTTTCACAACACGCAACCCTGACTTGGCTTGCATTACACGCAATCGCGACCTTCCTCGATAGCGTGTGTTGTACGCAATACCGGGTTCTAATAAACAATGTTATATTATTATAATATTGTCATGAACTAGCCGTTATGAATAGTATTAACTAAATTTTGAATTTTATAACATTATTATTCATCTTACACATTTCTAGAACATGGTATAAGAACAAAATAAATTTTTCGGGTAAAATAAGTATTTTTAAAAAAATGCAGTTTTACCGCCTTTTGATGGCGTACCCACTTTAAATATAGTTTTTGACATGTTTATATGTTCAATATGACAAAATAATATTCTTCTTTTGAATCAGGATATAAAAATTTACATTCGATAAAGTTTTGATATTTTTCCGATAACTTTCATATTTTAATGAATAGTAAAAACACGCTATATTTTAATTAAAAACAACTTTTTTCATCGTAATATCTTATGTGGTTAAATTATAATATTTACTGGTTTTAAATTATAAATAGAATATATTTTTACCATTTAATATAATTTATGTCATTAGCATTGATTTTACCTTGAATTCGTAGGTTAAATCAATTCAATCTTTTGCATTGTTTTAAAGAAAAACTCGTTTTCTTTCGACAACGGGATTAATTTTAATTTAATTTCTGCATCTTTTGTGTATTGAATTTGGAAAAATGGATTTCATATTTGGAATCAGTGGGTCCAAATTATGTTAATAAGCTACTTTTTATTTTTGGGAATTATGAATAGTAACTACGGTAAATTTTATTTACCATAGTTAAAGGTAAATCGGGTAATTAAGGGTAAATATAATATTTTAAAATTACCCTAACAAATGTAAAAATCCTATTGGATGACTAAAAGTGGACCCATATCACCTAAGGGTCGGATTAGAATCATTTAATGGACATTTGTCCATGAAAATAACTTAATTACTATTAAAACCAAAGAAAGTGACAACATGTCACTCTCTTAAATCTTATAAGTATATTAATTTTAATTTAGTGATAAACTTCATGAAACTTCGAACATTAATAGTCTACAGAAATCTAATGAAATTATATACATCATATAAATTTATTTATAATTTTTAGGGATTAAATAATTATCATTAATTATGACACAATAGTGATGCAGAAATTGTTTATCTAGTGAAAAATCAAGAATATTGTTTTTATTAAACTAATAGTGACAATAAAATGCACAAATACCAAACCAAAACATAGTGGCCATGTTAATGTAAACCATAATCATCCAATGGTCGAATTTTGACCATTTTGAGCCTTATAAAAGCGATTATGACACTTATATTATTTTATTTTAAATGATGCCAAAGTTGTCACCTTCATAATTTAATAAATATAACAATTTAAATATTGTGATTTTAAGATGATAAATTCGAGTAAAAGTATTATTGTGAAAGTTAATAGATTTATTTTCATCATAGGATTTTATTTTTAATTTTTATGCAACAAATAAGTATATTAAATAGTTATAAAAAAATGTTGTAGTATTTATTTTATTAAGAGATAAACCAAATAAATGGTTTCAAAAATAATAAAATAAATATTATATGAACTATTTAATGTGCTCCAATAATTTTTAAGATACATATGACATTTTATGAATCTATTAAAACTTTTAGTTTGAACATATCTTCTATATTTATTTTATTTAAATTCAAATAAATGAATAGTGTCAAAATTGACACTATTGTTATTTTATAAAAAAACATATTATAAAATTGATTAAAAATCACAAAATATTTCAAAATTATAAATTTAAATTTATATGATCTAAAATGTTATTAAGAATCCAATTATGGACAATTCACAACAAATAAGTAATAATTTGTTATAATTTAAAAATTAGAATGTTATTACCACAAATAAAATTAAATTGATTAAATAAGGATAAATCATGTTGATAATGTTTAAAATAAACTCCTAACATGTCTAAATTCTATTGGTTGATGATATAACAACCTTATCTTATCTAATATTCGAATATGAGTCATTTTTGGAGGTTTTTATGTGGGGTTAGATTTATTATAAATTAATTGTTTTAAGAATTCCAAAGGTGCCCCTCTCCTCCCTTATAAAAGGGAACCTCCTCCCCCTCCTCCTCACACCAAATTGAGCACTCAAGATAGTCCAACCCCTGAAATTTTCTCCTCTCCACTTCCCTAGAATAATCCTAGAGTTCCTGGTCTTCTTCAAAGACCAATATTAGTTCCCTAAGTGGAGGATTCAAAGAAGCGTTCCAAAGAAGAGGTAATATCCGTTATCGATATTTTCAATTTCTTTCTTCTTCAACTTCTTCTTCTTTAGTTGTTTCATGATAATGTAATAACATCAGTATTACATACATACTGATATGTTATTATAAATATGAAACAACCCTAATTCACCTTCTATCCATCCTACGGAAAAATGAAATCACCGCGCGTGCGTACGTACGGAATACCGTCTCCACGCCGTGGTGTAATCTATTTTCCACCACCACCTTACAAGGATGGGTATAATGGTGTGATGAGTAACTATTTATGATTATTATAAAGTAATATTGATACTGAAATAATATATTTGTACTTCAACACAATTCCATGACCATGGGAATGATATCATCGCTCGTGCATACGTACGGACTACCGTCTCCACGACGCGATGAGATTCATTCTCAATGATTAACCATTCATGAATGATTATAAAGTATATATAATAAGTACTAATGAAATATATGACATAATAATGATACTGGATTTATGTAAATTTATATGTATGTCATCTACTTAATTCCATTCACTTCAATAAGGAAACGAAAACAGCATTCATGCGTACGTACGGACTACCGTCTCCATGAACGGTGTATTTCATTCCATTTATCGATATTTTATATATATATATATATTATGAATATATATTATATATAAATAATGTTTTACATTCTGGATATAAGTAATCATGATCCAAGTAATCATATTAATAATTACAAGTTAAAAACACGAACGACAAATGAGACGATTTTACCCAAAACGCTACTTTAACATGAATTTACAAAAGAACGGGTAATATAAAGTCATAAGTGGACCATATATGATATAATAACAATGAATATGATTCTGGAATAAGTCAATAACATGCTTTAAATCATTATACAGGAGGTTCGGACACTTACAAAGCATGTCGGACCTAAGGTAAGGGAAATATCACAATCTCATTTTTATCCGAGATTGTTTATACTTTGGTATTTACTGGGGTGTATTTTATCATCCACATCAATGTTTCCTCAATATGTAATATTATTTCCATACACATACAATTGTTTAAATCCAATTTTACCCTTTGGTGAGTTTTTAGTAAAAGATATGAAAGGAATCTTTTGTCGTTTTTCGTACGAGGTACTTTTTGACTTTTCGGACAAAAGTACGAGAAGAATGTTTTTTTAACTTATACGGAATGAATGGATTTTTAGAAACTTATTTTCAAGAAGCTTCCTTTACAAGTTTTCAAGTTTATTTTTAATCAACTTCTATTAGTTTAAAATTGTAAGACATGTTAAGAAAGGAAAATGTTTTTGAAGTAGAAAGGATATTTTCCTCAAGAATGGAGTTCAAGTGTTTTATCAAAATTATTTTCCATCTAAGATAATATAGGGTTCTGTTTCTATCCCTATTATTACATTAATCTGATTATTTTGTGATGGAATTATTTTTATGAATTCCTTTATCTTATATGAATTGTTTTATGATGTCATTTTGTTTAAGAATCCCATTTTTATTACATGGGTTATGAAATGATGTGTGATTTATGATTTTGTGGCACACATAAGAATGGTATCATTATGAGATGGGTGGGACCTATATCTCCCTCCAATGCATTGGGTAAAGATTTTATATCTCATGAGATAGACATGGCTGGAATGGTAGGTTATACCGGTTCAGTGAAACAGGACTGAAACGAGGGTCACTCGATTCAGAAATGGACTTTGTCCACTAAGATAGTCTTGGAAATGAGTCTTGACTAACAAGAAATGATTATCTATGATTATGTGTGTATGCCACAAAGTATCATGTTTTAAGTTATGATTATTGTGATTACATCTCACTGCCATGATTTATCCCATGTTATGAAATTATGATCTCTTTTGTAGGTTAAGATTTCCAAAAGTTATGTGCTTGTGTATACGATGAGATTTATATTTATTTTGTTTACCCTTACTGAGCATTTGAGCTCACCCTTTTATGTTTTCTTTTCCGCAGGATATAAAGAAAGGTTTTAGGTAAAAAAAAAGGAAGATCTTTATGGGAGATGTTGAAGATCTTTCACCACGATTAGAAGATTACGTTCCGAGTTACCAAAGACACTAAACTATTACGATCCTTGTGTGTGTGTTTTTGTTATGTACTAAGTATTCCACAAAAGTAATGTAATTTCCATGTAAGTCAAGCATCGGGTCTCTACAGTTGGTATCAGAGGAAAGGTTTAGTCATCCTTTGGAAACTAGGATGCGAAAACGTTAGTGAGATCCCTAGAGATATTTCTAAGGTATGTCTAGGGATGCCCCTAAGGATAAGTATACGTATAGGATATAGTCCTAGAACTATGGTAATGATATTAGATTAAACCAAAGATGTTAGATATTGAAGTTACTCCCCCTTTATTATGATTTTTGCCTCTCACACTATTCTTTTTGGGTTTTAGAAAAAGGATAGAAACAAGGTGATTCACGATAATGGAGGATATACTGGACAATGGAATGATATTTTTCTTGAGCAACCAAATGAAATGGGATTTGGAAGTCCAAAAATCATTATTATGCCGAATCAGCAATCTCATAATATGATCAATAAAGTAAAATTTGGTAAGTTTCCTGACTCGGATAATAAGAGAAAGATGGAGTTTCATGATGATCATAGAGGAAAGAAAGTTCAATTTCCCCTATGTAAATCATGTGGGAAGAGGCATCACGGAGAATGTTTCAAAGGAACTATAAAATGCTTTGGGTGTGGAAAAGAAGGACACAAAGCCAGTAAGTGCAAAGGAAAAGGTTCAGTTAACACCCGGGATGAGGATAATGGTATTTCTACGACATCAACAATGGTCAAATGTTTTAAATGTGGAATGTACGGGCATTATGCAAACCAATGCCCTAAGGGAAAGTCTCATGAAGAGAATCAGTATGGTCGTATGGGTAGTATTTATGTGGATGATGATGAAGAGACTACAAATGATATGTGAGATGAAAGAATTGTTGAAGCTCGGTCAATGGTTTAAGAATGTAGTGGAATGATTACATGTTTATCATGTGTAATGTTGTATAAGTAATCTCATGGTACTATGGAATAAAGAGACATCTAAGGATTGTTACACTGTTGTTTTTCCTTGAGTTTTGAAAGTGTATGATTAATGGTACCAGTATCCATGAAAGGTTATTCAGATATTTTTGGAATGTAGATGATATGCGCATAATGAAGGGATAAGACGATAATGAGATGTTTGATTGCATTCATGAGCTCATGATTGATATAAGGAATAAGTGATATCATGGTTTGAGTATATAGAATTTTGAGGATTTTGGTATGTGGAAGGTGTTAACTTTTAACTGCATTCATGTTTTCACTAAGGTTCAATGGGTATTCAAGAGAATACATGATTAAGGACTTTGAATGTTTGGAATGTGACCAACAAAACATATCTTATGATATATGGGGATCAACGATGGTATTAAATCTCTGGTAATCGTTTTCACTATGTTATGAGAGTGGACTGCAGTATTATGGATAAGCCTAAAGATTGGAATGGATTATGTTGGACATAAGTTAGTATTGTTTAAGGATAGAAGTTTTTTTCGATATTATTGATGGGATGTTATAGTAATATAGTTTTAGAAAAAGGACAACCTGCAGGACGGGCGACAACCCATCGCGTCGGACAAGGCTGTGGGAATCGAACCCACAACCGAAGTGCGACTGGCCTTTATCGCCTACCATTGGCCTACAGGAAGTCCCTGGTTAGTAGAAACTAGTTTTATTTTATTAAGCGGTATGATATATGAAGTATAAGTTCATTTTAGGAACCATATATGATTAATCTCACTATAGAATGACTTATGTATATTTAATAACTTTTGCTAACCTTTTGTTTGAGACAGATGGAATGACCCGTCATTCTATCACATGATCTACTAACACTTCACGAATAACAAATTCAACTTCATTTAATTAAGAGATGAAGTGGAAATTGTTCAAGGCACGAACAACAGAGAGATTGTACCAAAATAACTTAAGTATTTATTCTAATTCAAATTCTTCAACTTTAGGGAAACGATCTTGAAAACCAAAAATTTTGTCCGAGTGCTCTTATATCTGATTAATCAGATGGTACCTTAGATCATCACAAATTTATGGCTTTGTGATTGTTGGCTTTTCCATAGCCATGTTCTCTACCACTCTCCATCAGAACATGATGGTTAGATTTCTCTTCCATATCCATATTTTCACCAATGCGAAATCCCAGTGATTAGTTTATTTGGCTAACCGTTACGTTTCATACTTTTGTTTTTAAAGATTGGTTTTGATATTCCTTTTTACGATGTGGGTTTCTATTAAAGAAACTTTCGAATAGTAAACCATTTATAACCCCGACGAATTTCGACGGTGAAATTCATTTTAAGGGGGGTAGAATGTAAAAACCCGAGATTTTATAAGATACATTCTTTTTAATTTAATTCATATCTTCTATTGTACGACACACCAAGATTACCTTGTGCAATATGCAACACCGTATTAGCTTGCAGTATACGCAACACTATTCTTGGATCGTGTTACACACAATTTTGATAATAGTTATTCTACGCAACATTGAGTATATATATATATATTAAATTTATAAATGAAATATGGTTTGATTCAGTTATACGAAACAATGAAGGATTCTTTCACAACACGCAACCCTGACTTGGCTTGCATTACACGCAATCGCGACCTTCCTCGATAGCGTGTGTTGTACGCAATACAGGGTTCTAATAAACAATGTTATATTATTATAATATTGTCATGAACTAGCCGTTATGATTAGTATTAACTAAATTATGAATTTTATAACATTATTATTCATCTTACACATTTCTAGAACATGGTATAAGAACAAAATAAATTTTTCAGGTAAAATAAGTATTTTTCAAAAAATGCAGTTTTACCGCCTTTTGATGGCGCACCCACTTTAAATATAGTTTTTGACATGTTTATATGTTCAATTTGACAAAATAATATTCTTCTTTTTAATCAGGATATAAAAATTTACATTAGATAAAGTTTTGATATTTTTCCGATAACTTTCATATTTTAATGAATAGAAAAAACACGCTATATTTTAATTAAAAACAACTTTTTTCATCGTAATATCTTATGTGGTTAAATTATAATATTGAATGGTTTTAAAGTATAAATAGAATATATTTTTACCATTTAATATAATTTATGTCATTATCATTGATTTTACCTTGAATTCGTAGGTTAAATCAATTCAATCTTTTGCAATGTTTTAAAGAAAAACCCATTTTCTTTCGACAACGGGATTAATTTTAATTTAATTTCTGCATCTTTTGTGTATTGAATTTGGAAAAATGGATTCCATATTTGGAATCAGTGGGTCCAAATTATGTTAATAAGCTACTTTTTATTTTTGGGAATTATGAATAGTAACTACGGTAAATTTTATTTACCATAGTTAAAGGTAAATCGGGTAATTATGGGTAAATATAATATTTTAAAATTACCCTAACAAATGTAAAAATCCTATTGGATGACTAAAAGTCGACCCATATCACCTAAGGGTCTGATTAGAATCATTTAATGGACATCTTTCCATAAAAATAACTTAATTATTATTAAAACCAAAGAAAGTGACAACGTGTCACTCTCTTAAATCTTATAAGTATATTAATTTTAATTTAGTAATAAACTTCATGAAACTTCGAACATGAATAGTATCCAGAAATCTAATGAAATTATCTACATCATATAAATTTATTTATAATTTTTAGGGATTAAATAATTATCATTAATTATGACACAATAGTGATGCAGAAATTGTTTATCTAGTGAAAAATCAAGAATATTGTTTTTATTAAACTAATAGTGACCATAAAATGCACAAATACCTAACCAAAACTTAGTGTCCATGTTAATTTAAACCATAATAATCCAATGGTAGAATATTTGACCATTTGGAGCCTTATAAAAGCGATTATGACACTTATATTATTTTATTTTAAATGATGCCAAAGTTGTCACCTTCATAATTTAATAAATATAACAATTTAAATATTGTTATTTTAAGATGATAAATTCAAGTAAAAGTATTATTGTGAAATATAATAGATTTATTTTCATCATAGGATTTTATTTTTAATTTTTATGCAAAAAATAAGTATATTAAATAGTTATAAAAAAATGTTGTAGTATTTATTTTATTAAGAGATAAACCAAATAAATGGTTTAAAAAATAATAAAATAAATATTATATGAACTATTTAATGTGATCCAATAATTTTTAAGATAAATATGAAATTTTATGAATCTATTAAAACTTTTAGTTTGAACATATCTTCTGTATTTATTTTATTTAAATTCAAATAAATGAATAGTGTCAAAATTGACACTATTGTAATTTTATAAAAAAACATATTATAAAATTGATTAAAAATCACAAAATATTTCAAAATTATAAATTTAAATTTATATGATCTAAAATGTTATTAATAATCCAATTATGGAAAATTAACAACAAATAAGTAATTATTTGTTATAATTTAAAAATTAGAATGTTATTACCACAAATAAAATTAAATTGATTAAATAAGGATAAATCATGTTGATAATGTTTAAAATAAATTCCTAACATGTCTAAATTCTATTGGTTGATGATATTACAACCTTATCTTATCTAATATTTGAATATGAGTCATTTTTGGAGGTTTTTATGTGGGGTTAGATTTATTATAAATTAATATTTTTAAGAATTCCATAGGTGCCCCTCTCCTCCCTTATAAAAGGGAATCTCCTCCCCCTCCTCCTCACACCAAATTGAGAACTCAAGCTCGGCCAACCCCTGAAATTTTCTCCCCTACACTTCCCTAGAATAATCCTAGAGTTCCTGGTCTTCTTCAAAGACCAATATTAGTTCCCTAAGTGGAGGATTCAAAGAAGCGTTCCAAAGAAGAGGTAATATCCGTTACCGATCTTTTCAATTTCTTTCATCTTCAACTTCTTCTTCTTTTTTTGTTTCATGATAAAGTAATAACATCAGTATTACATACATACTGATATATTATTATAAATATGAAACAACCCTAATTCACCTTCTATCCATCCTACGGAAAAATGAAATCACCGCGCGTGCGTACGTACGGAATACTGTCTCCACGCCGTGGTGTAATCTATTTTCCACCACCACCTTACAAGGATGGGTATAATGGTGTGATGAGTAACTATTTATGATTATTATAAAGTAATATTGATACTGAAATAATATATTTGTACTTCAACACAATTCCATGACCATGGGAACGATATCATCGCTCGTGCGTACGTACGGACTACCGTCTCCACGACGCGATGAGATTCATTCTCAATGATTAACCATTCATGAATGATTATAAAGTATATATAATAAGTACTAATTAAATATATGACATAATAATGATACTGGATTTATGTAAATTTATATGTATGTCATCTACTTAATTCCATTCACTTCAATAAGGAAACGAAAACAGCATTCATGCATATGTACGGACTACCGTCTCCATGAACGGTGTATTTCATTCCATTTATCGATATATTATATATATATATATATTCTGAATATATATTATATATAAATAATGTTTTACATTCTGGATATAAGTAATCATGATCCATGTAATCATATTAATAATTACATGTTAAAAACACGAACGACAAATGAGACGATTTTACCCAAAACGCTACTTTAACATGAATTTACAAAAGAACGGGTAATATAAAGTCATAAGTGGACCATATATGATATAATAACAATGAATATGATTCTGGAATAAGTCAATAAAATGATTTAAATCATTATACAGGAGGTTCGGACACTTACAAAGCATGTCGGACCTAAGGTAAGGGAAATATCACAATCTCATTTTTATCTGAGATTGTTTATACTTTGGTATTTACTGGGGTGTATTTTATCATCCACATCAATTTTTCCTCAATATGTAATATTATTTCCATCCACATACAATTGTTTAAATCCAATTTTACCCTTTGGTGAGTTTTTAGTAAAAGATATGAAAGGAATCTTTTGTCGTTTTTCGTACGAGGTACTTTTTGACTTTTCCGACAAAAGTACGAGAAGAATGTTTTTTTAACTTATACGGAATGAATGGATTTTTAAAAACTTATTTTCAAGAAGCTTCCTTTACAAGTTTTCAAGTTTATTTTTAATCAACTTCTATTAGTTTAAAATTGTAAGACATGTTAAGAAAGGAAAATGTTTTTGAAGTAGAAAGGATATTTTCCTCAAGAATGGAGTTCAAGTGTTTTATCAAAATTATTTTCCATCTAAGATAATATAGGGTTCTGTTTCTATCCCTATTATTACATTAATCTGATTATGTTGTGATGGAATTATTTTTATGAATTCCTTTATCTTATATGAATTGTTTTATGATGTCATGTTGTTTAAGAATCCCATTTTTATTACATGGGTTATGAAATGATGTGTGATTTATGATTTTGTGGCACACATAAGAATGGTATCATTATGAGATGGGTGGGACCTATATCTCCCTCCAATGCATTGGGTAAAGATTTTATATCTCATGAGATAGACATGGCTGGAATGGTAGGTTATACCGGTTCAGTGAAACAGGACTGAAACGAGGGTCACTCGATTCAGAAATGGACTTTGTCCACTAAGATAGTCTTGTAAATGAGTCTTGACTAACAAGAAATGATTCTCTATGATTATGTGTGTATGCCACAAAGTTTCATGTTTTAAGTTATGATTATTGTGATTACATGTCACTGCCATGATTTATCCCATGTTATGAAATTATGATCTCTTTTGCAGGTTAAGATTTCCAAAAGTTATGTGCTTGTGTATACGATGAGATTTATATTTATTTTGTTTACCCTTACTGAGCATTTGAGCTCACCCTTTTATGTTTTCTTTTCCCCAGGATATAAAGAAAGGTTTTAGGTAAAAAAAAGGAAGATCTTTATGGGAGATGTTGAAGATCTTTCACCACGATTAGAAGATTACGTTTCGAGTTTACAAAGACACTAAACTATTACGATCCTTGTGTGTGTGTTTTTGTTATGTACTATGTATTCCGCAAAAGTAATGTAATGTCCATGTAAGTCAAGCTTCGGGTCTCTACAAGAACCAACTGATGTTTAGTGTGTACTTACCCTAACGATCTTCCAGTATGATATACCTATTAAAAAATTATTCCATTCACATATAATTATATAGAAATAGTCCATTCATTTATTAATATCAAAAAAACATTCATTTCTATCATTAAAATAAAATAAATTACAAATTCTATTCTTGGTTGGTTATTTTTTTTGTTATGATTATTAACATTATATATTTTTCTTTTTTGGTTCTTATTATTTATCCCTCAACCTCACAAAACAAAAATTTTCAATATCATTAGGTATAGAAAATACCATCTATTTTTGTTTAAAAGGTTATCTATCACAAATTACTTCATCTTTATCACCCATATCATACATGTATCTCAATTTCATGTTGAAAACAATAATCCACTCATCTTCTACTATATTATCTAGATAATATAAAACATTTTATCAAGAATCAATAATATATAGACCATAATTTTTCTAGTCACTAGTATTGATCAACCAAGATAAATAGATATAACTAAATTATAATCTATCATTATTTATACCCTTGTTAAATTTGAACTAGTTACAATTAAATAAAACAACTTGAAATTTCTGAGGATAATTTTACACAACAATATCAACCAACTTTTTGTAGTAACCTTGATCTCAAACTATTAATATAAATTTGTTTTCTATTTTTAAACCATTATCATGATAAATAATATGAAACTTGAAACTATTAATATTTTAAGCATTGAATCTCTTATGATGCTTCAAAGGAACTTGAGCTAAAAACTAAAAATATACATATAGTTCATCATAATTTTAACTATTCATTTCCCATAAAAGATAATATTTTTTTTTACATAATGTATATTTTTTTCAACATATTCAAGATAACTATTATATTTAGTACATACATGACATGAAAACTACTCAAAAATTTCTTGTGAAACAACTTTTATTATCTTTGTCTCGTTCTAAATTCATTTCTTGAAGAATATTTTCATATGTGTTCTTAATTGTTCGACATATAGATAAAAACATATTTTTATCGAGTAACACACACACACACACACAAATATATATATATATATATATATATATATTAAATTCATATACATCAATGAAAAAGAAGATATTTTTTACATATCTACATGAAGTTGGAAACATTGATGACTCATTATTATCTTCTAATTGAATAAGATTATAATCAACATGTGCCACTTGAAAGAATGTTGTCTCTATAAAATCCAAATTCCTTGAACATAATGTTATTCACTCTCTTTCTTGGTATACTTCCACAATTGAACCTTCTAGGTGAGATTTCTTTTTATATATGAATTCAAATGAATATGATACCTAACGAAAAATTTATGAAACTAATAACTAATTTTATTAGATATTCATTAATAAATATATAATTATTTATTGAAAATATTATTAAAATTAAATACCTCTCCATGGGATAAATCAAATGATAATGTATAGGCCCTCCAATTTTAGAATCTTTGAAAAAATAAACAATCATATAAATAATTGCATTGAAAATGATTGCATAAATAACATCTTTAAATGTCATATAATTAATACAATTCCTTCCTAAATTTTATCCAATTAGTTGGGGTTTAATGTCTTCTCTTAAATATGTCAATATAATGCATAAACTTCTATTGGAATGGTGGTAATTTTATAAGGTAAAAAATTATTCATTTCCAAAGGTTTCACCTACTCCATCAATACATGTGAGTCATGAGTTTTCAATCCATATATATTAAGACAATTCATATAAAAAATTATTGTAATATTACTATAATATCCATAAATAACTTTTATTTATTTTATTATTTTAAAGAAAAAATATTTATACATATTGTTTATTGAAAAAATCGAAGTTGGATTCTAACTATTCTAATTTAAAGATAGATCACATATTTTATTTATTTATTCTAATTAGTAACAAAAATTATAAAAATCCTTTGGTTTTCCCTTCTCATTTAGAAATGTAAACAACACATTATCACACACATTCTTCTCAATTTGAATAACAACAATATTATGAGGTAATAACTAAAATTCCCAATATGGAAGTTTGATAAATCTTCTCTATTTATTTGGTTATTATGCAACAATTTTAACGTTTGGTGATCTAGATCTTTTTCAACTTCCATTTAGAAGAAAATATTTTCCAAAATATTTACCAATATTTCAAAAAAATTCCAAGATCTATGATCTTGATAATTTTTATGGTTGAATCAACAATCAAAAATCTATTAAAATGTGACTTGATCAACTAAAATCTAGGTGATGTATCACACAATAAA
Organism: Viscum album; assembly: GCA_963277665.1. Classification (NCBI taxonomy): domain Eukaryota; kingdom Viridiplantae; phylum Streptophyta; class Magnoliopsida; order Santalales; family Viscaceae; genus Viscum; species Viscum album. Next base: position 180,163,540 of record OY728143.1, on the reverse strand, counting down.
AAATGCGACAAAAAACACAACTTTCTTCTATAATATATCCATTGAGACTCCAAATCAATGATAAAAACTAAACAAGCCAAACCGGTTTATATATTCCAACTAGAAAAATTTACTGGTTTTGGAATGTCACTAATGGTCCATATAAGCACTGTATAAATATTGAACATTTGTGTAGTAGATTTATTTTATTTTTTACCCCATAATTCCAAAACTCTTATAATTCTTGTATATAATGATAAAAGAAAAAATCAATTTCATTTCCAATAATTTTATTTGTAAGAATAATCATTGATATAATGAATGGATTATGGTGAATACACATCCATAAAGGTACATTATAAGGGATAAAAATAACTAGAAAAATTTTGTAACTTATACTAAAATTCCCAAAAGGATAGAATCCATCAAATTCTAAACTGAAATGTACATTTCTAGGATCAAAAGATAAATTTGGATGTATTGAATCAGAGGTATTCTATGCTTTTTAATCTCTTGTATATCACATAAACTCGTCATTATTATTATTCAAATCATGCCACTTCCTATGGTCAACAGTTTGAGATGTCATAAACAATATTTGAAACCATATTGTTAATGTAATGTAACATAAAATCTTTATACAACTTCATTTACCTATTTATTATTTTTAGAATACCAAATTATTGAGACATCATTATATTTTTACTTTCATCTATATGTATAAAAACTTTTTCTCTTATCACTATTGTAATCTTATTTTCAATAAATCTTACGATCATTGTCATGACCCGACCCTAACCGGGCTCGAGCCACAACTATCCCAAGCCCGCCTCCATAGGCCAGGGGCTGGCAACAAGCGGCGAAGGCTAAAAAACCTCGAGGAGGCCTTTGCCTGAGTACTTGTACACACACATATCCCACTCAATGCAGAAGTGCAGAGTAAAAGGAAAAGTAAAGTACTAACTACTATAAACAACCAAAAAAGTGCATCGACCTCTAAACAGTACAAAGCAAGTGCTGAAGGTAAACTGAAAGGAAAAGGGGAAAAACATGCGCCCAACCAGAAAAGTGCCACAACCCAGCAATAGGTAATCGAAAGTAAAACAGCTGGTAGATTCCCACACCGGGAACCTAACTACGACCATCGCACGCGGTCCAAGCTCCAGAACTCTTAAGCTCTGTTGAAGCCACGACTAACCTGTCCATCGTCTGCAAGGGAACACCAAGTGAGGGCAATGCCCAAGCAGGGGTGAGTATAAAAATATCCAGTAGGATGCCTTGAAGGCTCAAGGGAGAAAGAACAGAGGTACTGAAGACGTGAGAAGTAGATCTAAAAGGTAAAAGTAAAGGATTACAACTGAGAGTGCAGTAAAGAGTACAGCTCAACCCAACAAGAGGAAGGAAGTAGAATCGTCCAAACACAAGGAGCTAGAATCGGTGAGAAGATAAAATCTCATCGAGTCTTCGCTACCTATAGCAGGAGAGTAGACTCATCCAACCATGAGAAGCTAGACACGAATAGCACGTGGCAAACCCGGGGCGTCTTCGCCTGTCCTGGAAGGAGAGTAACCAAAACCCAAGATGTGGGTACTGGAAAAAGGTATACATATATATATATATTCTCTATCAAGATACTCGAACAATATCGTAAGGGGATCTCTGTCCCATAGCTCATCCTAAGAAAGTGAGTAGCCAACAGTCCCAGAAGTAATCACCATCGATTCCCAGTATCCGTACGTCTACCCCAAACTATAATTCAAAGGGCTCAAATCACCGCACCTTGACACTATCTTATTTGGGAGGAACCAACTTGCCCGCACAGTTTTAGGTCGCGTCACATGGATGCATCTCGGTGGGGAAAGAACCCCTTGTACTTGAGAGTTCTGGGGGAGCTCCAAGCCACACCTCATCATTGTCACACAGTCGAGAGGTCTTCTCAAAGTCAAAGCTGTCACATCACTGACCCATAAAACCAAGGTTCCCGCTCCGGTAGTCACGGAAACAAACCACAGACTAGCCTAGTAGAAAAGACTAAGTCTGAAAGAAGTCGTCGGGTAACCCACTAACCAGCACCGCGGGAGGGTAAACCCTAATAGGTCGTCGGGTGACCCACTGCCCAGTCTCTACTAGAGGGTAAACCCTAAGAGGTCATCGGGTGACCCACTGCCCAGTCTCTGTTGGAGGGTAAACCCTAAGAATTCAATGAGAAACCCACTTCCCAGTCTCTACTGGAGGGTAAACCTGAAGAAGTCGATGAGCAACCCACTTCCCAGTCTCTGCTGGAGGGTACACCCGAAGAAGTCGGTGAGCAACCCACTACCCAGTCTCTGCTGGAGGGTAAACCTGAAGAAGTCGCTGAGCAACCCACTACCCAGTCTCTACTGGATGGTAAACCCGAAGAATTCGATGATCAACCCACTGCCCAGTCTATGCTGGATGGTAAACACAAAGAAGTTGATGACCAACCCACTACCCAGTCTCTGCCGGAGGGTAAACCCGAAGAAGTCGATGAGCAACCCACTGACCAGTCTCTTCTAGAGGGTAAACTCGAAGAAGTCGATGAGCAACCCATTGTCCAGTCTCTGCTGGAGGGTAAACCTAGAACTGCTCTGGCCATCCCAACTGGATGGTACAACACTGGCCAATAGAACATGGAGTGGCTATCGCGCAACCACCCAACTCCAGAACAAATCCAGGGGAAACCAATCTACCATGTTGGTCTAAAATATCGTGAACAGGACTAGGGGAAACCAACTCAACCATACTGGTCGAAACCATCGAGAATAGGAGGACCCTCTACGTTGCGACAGGTCAAAGGTGCGTAAACTAGAACATGACACACACATGGGGCCCACACGACGTGTGGCCCCAACTCATCTCCAAACCAAGAACACAAATGTTCTCAAGTACAAACTACAACATGTACCTCCAAGCATTCATGTATACTTAAGAGTATACTATGTTTACATCCCAAGGGCTATCATGCACACGGCACCCAAAGTCAACGCAAAAAGTTGTAAACACAGTTTCGCTAACCTACTTCCTCCACAGCCCTGGCATGGCCAACCACATCTCTTCAAACATCAAATTCACTCACATGAGAGTGAACGCGATCACACGCCAAGGGTTCTCTTCAAACATCGCATGAAGAACAACCAACGGTACACCTTTCATGCTTCCACATTTAATGAGATCTCGAAAGAGACTCTGCACATCCAAACGGATCATACCATTGTGATCCTTGCAGAAAAACATGCAATATTGACTATTTACTCACCTCCAATGGATATCTGAAGGAAAAGTGGCCAACACGGCTTTATGTTCGAACAAAGTCCTATGGTCCCGAGCCTCGGTCCTGAAAACAGACAGGCTAATTGCACCTTTGCGATCCAGTCGGGAAAAAACGTCAAATTGACTGCTCACTTTTGTGGAAAGGATGTTCGTGGAAAAAGATGTATTTCACCGTACCGCACACGAGTGGTGCTTCGTGGGACCCTCATCTCGTTCTTGAAGCGCAACGAATGGATCGCACTGTTGCGATCCTCTCGAAAAAGTACACAAAATTGACTATCCACTTGTCTGAAACGGACACCTGGTGATAAATATAGAAATCATCCACAAATCCCAAAACGTCCCTTGGGGGGCCCGCACCACCGTCCATAATTAAAGCAGGTGGATTGTTCCATTGCAATGCCCTCGGAAAAGCACCCAAAAATTACTGATCGCACACCACGAATGGACATCCGATGAGAAAGTTACGAAAGGCAGCTCGCAGCTTAAAAGACGGGTCGTGGGGCCCACATATCAACTTTGGTTTCAATACCCAAAAACGTCAATTCACTAAAAGGTGTGTCGTGCTTCCGAGGCCCCTCATTTCAGGAATTAAAAAACACTGAAACCGACTTAAAAACTCAGACTCAATTCAAGGATTTGGCGGCTGCAGACAGTGCCCAAATCGGACGCCCTGCGGATGATTTATTATTTATAAATCATTTTCATAATAATAATTGTAGTAATAATAATAATATTATTATTATTATTATAAAACTTATTTTAAACTAGACCAGCCATCCTGGCCGGTCTTCTTCCGCACGCCCCTAGCAGGACCCGCAGTTTGTGGGTCCTCACTCCCCCAGCAGGCCCGCTTCGGCCGATCTTTGTTGACGCCCCAGCAGGACCCGCATTGCGCGAGTCCTGGCTTTCTCGGCATGCCCGAGGCCCAGCATCGGGCTTCCTTCGACCACGACGGTCAGCGCCGCTTGCCCAGCCACTCCTGCTGAAGATCGCCCGCCGACCGTCACCCCTTGCTCGTGCCTTTTCTCGACCGTGACGTCGTCCCCCGCCTTCCCGGCACCTTCGCGCTCTGCCAACTGCCGACGCCACCTCGCCCGGCCACCTGTTGAGGAGCTGCCCACGCCGCCACCTCCGCTGATTCATGGACCGCCCTACTCCGAGCCGCCGCCACCTGAAAAGGCGGAGCCTCGCCACAAAACACCCAAAAACCCGCTGTTCTTCAGTGGACGATTGCGATCGCCTCAAAACTCGGATTTTCAATCCGAAAAGTGCGTTGGAAAGATCATAATACATACTACACAACCATGGGATACACTAAGAAATTAAACAGCAATTCAATGCCATAATTCAAGATCAAAGAGGGTGCAGAAACTTAATATGAAACAAAACGATGCGTACCTCGTGGGGCGTTGCTCGAAGCTTCACCGCACGTGCCGCTTCCGCACCCGCCGCTCGATGTCACCTTGATTGGAGGAGGGAGGTGGAGGAAGATGGAAGAGGAGAGGAGGTTGAGGGCGAGAGGCATTCTCTAGGGGTATCCAAAGGGGAGGAAGGGATGAGGGGTGTTTAAAAAGAAAAAATGAATTATCCCCTTTAATTAAAAAAAAGTCAACCCACTTTAAATCTGCATCTGAAACCCCTGATGCTGAAACACCCCAAGCTTCTACGGTACGCTTCTCTTTGAATAATGCGATAGCGTGTGTTGTACGCAACAACGAGTTCTAACACACCACAACCAATCAAACTAGCCGTTATGAATAGTAATACCTACTTTTTGAAATTATATATATTTTATATTTCAAAATGGACTTCATTTTTAGATTCGGAATATCGAAATTATCCTATGTTGAATTTTTGGAATTTTTCTGAGAACTTCCAATTTTTATGAATAGTGAAAAATACTTAAAAAGAACTTTTTTAATCAAAATAATTTATAGTGATAAGTTATATTATTGAGTGGTTTTAAAGTATAATTAGAATATATTTTTAACATTTTATCCAATGGTGTTCATTAGAATTGATTTTACTTTGAAATTGAACATAAACAATTATCAATCTTTTGATATTTATTGTTTCTTAAAAACACGTTATTTTTTGTGACAGCGGAAATTAATTATAAAATTAATTAATTCAACTTATATGTTTGGAATTTTTTAAAATAGACATCATTTTTGAATTCGGAATATCAATTATAGCTTAGGGTGAAATTTTGGCATTGTTCTGAAAAACTTCAATTTTTGAAGAATAGTGAAACTACTAAGTGGTAGTTAAAAACATGAATTTTTCATAAAACTTAATTTTACCGCTTCTGTGAATGGAATTTCGAAAATCCAAGAGACATGGTTAATATCAAGAAGTAAAATTTGGTTCAATGAGATTAAAATAATATTTGGTGAATAGTAACTTTTTACTTTTATTTACCACGGTTAAAAGTAAATAGGGTAATTAAGGGTAAAAATGATATTAATATTACCCTAACACATGTCCTAATTCTATTGGACAAGTTTATCTCGACCAAAACAGCCTTATAAATAAAATATTATCATTTAGGTCCACTTGGATTAGATTAGGACATTTATTATTATTTAATTCAAAGAAGAGTTAAAAGAGTTAAAATCAAAGTTTATTTACTAAAACATTTTTAATATAGTGTTATACATAAGATAAATTAGATTGTAAATATTTATTAGAAATCTAATAAGATTTAATACATAAGGATATTTTATTTATAATTTTTAGACATTAAATAATTTAATTTACTTATGACACAATGATGATGCTGTAATTACCATAATAGTAAAAATTAAAATAAATGATATTATATATACACAAATAAATATAATTTGAGACTTTTTAGGAATTAAACTAATTTTATAGGTTAATATGACATGTTAGGATTGATTCAATTAACTTTAATCTAAGTAATAATTCTGTTATGAGTTTTACAAAAATCAATTATTGAATAGTGTCAAAATTGACATAAAAGAGTTTTTAAAACAAATATTATATTATTAATTGATATTAAATTCCTAAAAATCTAAAGTTTGGCCAAGAGACTTATATCATTATAGGATCATCATTAATGGACCACTTGGGGGTCTCTTGGATGTATATATTAAGTCTATTAACTATATATTATAAAAATACAAAGTGACATGGTAAATGTCAAACTAATTAACTAAGAGTTAAAACTAAAAGATAAGGTTAATATAGTAACCCAAACCTGTCTAAATTCTATTGGTTGAATGGTTTTCGACCTATTCCCACCTTTACCTTTGAATAATCAACTTTGAAGCCATTATAAACCGAATATGAATTTATTATAAATTAATATTTCTAGCTTTTCCAAAGGTGCCCTTCACCCCTCTTATAAAAGGGCACTCCACCTTCTCATTTCTTCACACCTTCAAAGCCTTTTGGTTCGGCCAAAATCTGCCCAAATACTCTCCCAACATCCCTCAATACAACCTAGAGGCCTTAGTTTGATCAGAAAGCCAACCTAAGGATCCCTTTAGATCAAATCAAAAAGAAGAACCCGAAGAAGAGGTAATGATTTCACCACCCTTTTCCAAGTTCCTTTCTTCTTCCACTTATTCTTCCTTTGTTGTTACCATTCTAAAATAATAACTCCAGTATCATATATATAATGTTATGTTATTATAAATATGGTACAACCATATTCAGTATTCTATCCACCCTTTGAATAACATGTCACCATACGTGCGTACGTACGACTTACCGTCTCCACGTCATGGTGTAATTGTTATTCAATATATTATTATTTGGATGGGTATAATAATGATGTGTAACTAATTTAAATAATTAATATAACATGTTAATGATTCTGTATATATGATATACCATCCATTTATATATTATTTTAATATCAAAAGAATAATATTCTCACTCGTGCGTACGTACGGACTACCGTCTCCACGAACGCGATGAGATTCATTCTCCATCGTATCCATTAAAGTATAATTATCATTTGATGATTTAAAAATGATGTTTAAGAACTTGATATCATTCTGGATATGAATAATATACAACCTATCCATAAAAAACCTGGCTTATGTAACAAAACATATAAAAGAAAATGAGTAAGTTAACACCCGAAACGACGATAATTCTAAGATATTATTAACAAATCAGTGTTAAAAGAGCATATATGATATCATATTAATATATATGATTCTTGTATAATTTAATAACAATTATTTCACCATTATATAGGAGGTTAACCTACCCCAACCAAGGAAAAGTACAAGTTAAGGGTTATTTCACAATCTCTTCATTATCCGAGGTTGTTTATACGTAATAATCTACTAAGATCTCTTTATCATCCACATCCATGTTTCTTAAAAATGAATTTCAAAACAGTTTTCCTATTTACTAGAATATGGGTTAAATTCATTTATACCCTTGTTTGAATTTTTATAATAGGTTTATAAAGGAATATTTCCATCGTTTTCCAAACAAGGTGATTTTTAACCTTTTCAACAGAATTAAGGTAAGAATGTTTTTTTAACTTATACGGCGGGTGCGGTTATTTTCTGCCGTTATAAAATCGTCGAAGCTTCCCTTACAAGCTTATAAGAATATTTTCAAAGAAACTGTTTTATTTCATAAATATAAGACTCTTAAATGACTTCAAAATAGAATGATATATTTCTCTAAAAAGAGTTTTGATTTCATCTATGTCAACATCCTTTGATGGATTTTACGCTTATTTGAAGTTGATTTATTATGATACAAAACTTCTCTATTGTATTGAAGGTTTTGTGATATGTTTGACTATGGATTTTCTATTTTTATAGCATTCATGGTTTATGGTGAACGTATTGACATTTCGTATGCTAGTTTTAATACGAATGTTTTTGTTATGTTTAAACCTTTTCATATGGGAATGCATTGGACTTAATATGTGACGGGTGGAGCCCGCTATAGCTCCTTGATGCATCGGTAGGTCTCATGAGACAAAATAGTGTCTTGGCACAAGGCCTTGACAAAATCTTATTTGTAGTCTTGGCACAAGGCCTTGGCTATGTGGTTATGATAGTCTGGCATTATGCATTCCATCATTATGAAAGTGGTTATTGATATTGCATGTGATTATTCGATTAGTAGAATATCCATGTGAATAAGTAAATGGAATTATTTCATTTTTCTTTTTCCATACTATGTTGAAGTTCATGTTTAAAAGGCTTTTGTTTTAGTTATACATTGCCTTAAATGTTTATGCTTATTTTTGAAATTTTCCGCTATATTGTTATCCTTACTAGGCATTTGAGCTCACCACTTTTCTATGTTTTATTTTTCCCAGGATGTGAACAAGTAAGTTATGAATGACCTGCAGGGATAGTATGTGGGGATATGAGTGTGTAATATGGAGACTATGTTGTTGTAGTAGTTTTTCACTTTGTGATGTAATGTAAAACTTTATGAATATATCTATTGTTTCCAAGGCTACTAAACCAATCGGTCTTTCGAGATTTGATCTTTCTTGTGATCATGCCATTGTAATGTAATAATGCACTGACTCTAGGTTACTAAGGTCGGGGTGTTACAGTTGGTATCAGAGGAAGTTTAGTACAATCCTTGGAAGCTAGATTTAGATAAACTCTGATTAGAGCACGTAGACCTAAGATGAAATTTGAGGATTAGTATAGAAGAACATCCTATAATTTTGGTATTGTAGAGATTTTGTGAGTTTTCCGAGCAATACATCCTAGTCTGGATACGAGCAGGTAGAGGCGGCTCTGGCACAGATGTACCTAGGGGTAAAACTCGAAAACACCGCTTTGAGCTAGACTCGAACGGGAACTGGTGCACGACAACGGGCCTTGCTGCACTCTTGGTTACGACACTCCCGGGAGATATGCTTAGGATAACTCTCATTTTCATTAAAAATCATTATGAAGGGTTTATTAGTATATACTTCCTCAAAGAAAATATTTTTATGATTATGGATTATATCCATAAATAGTTCAATTTATGTTAAGTGTTTTATAAGTATGGGATTATGTATTTTGATTCATAAACTGATCTAGTTTATGCCATTGTTTAGAAATGGCGCCCAGTGGATGAAATGGAAACCGTATCAATGCACACACTCCATGTAGGGATTGCCCTCCTGCTCAAGATAATTATAGTGGAGCTGGTGATACAACTGGTGTCGATCAGCTAATCACGATACTGGGACAACTCACTCGGGTTATGAATAATAACCTTACCCGTATGGAGCATCCTGATCCGCAGTGTGGAGGATCAATGTTAGATCGATTCATGAGGCAACAACCACCAACATTCAATGGGAGTACAAATCCCTTAGTAGCTGAGCAATGGATATTTTCCCTAGAGAAAATATTTCAGGCTTTGGGGAGTAGTGAAAGAGAAAAAGTTATCATGGCAGTTTACCGCCTCACTAGAGATGTTGATCAATGGTGGTCATTGATTCAAAATATGAAGGAAGATGATGAAGTATCAAATATGGAATGGTGGGAGTTCAAAGATCTGTTTTTATAAAAATACTTTCCTCGCGACCATCGAGCAGATATGGAAAGGCAACTTCTAAGTCTGAGACAGAAGGAGGATGAGAATGTCACAAAGTATGAGGATAACTTTACAAGGTTAGCAAGGTATGCTGGTGATTATATACGTAACCCAATAAGTAAGATTGATCGTTTATTTCATGGCTTAAAACCATTTCTCTGTCGAGCATTAGTCTCACAATCCTTCTCGTCATACGAAGACATTGTCTCATGTGCTATCAAGACCGAAAAGGAATTCTGTAAGTCTTATGACTTTAAGGCAAACAAGAGAAGAAGAGGCCTGCTGAAAAATCTGGGAATGGAAATAAGGGGAAGAAAGGAAAGGTTGAATATCCATCCTGTGGTAAATGTGGGAAGAAACACCCTGGTACTTGCTTGAAGGGAATGGACGTCTGTTACAAATGTGGTGAAAAAGGCCACCAAGCTCGTGATTGCAAAGGGAAGAAGGAAGCTACCAATGTTCAGTGCTATAATTGCAGGGAGATGGGGCATTATGCAAATGAATGTCCTATGCATCAGGACAACTTACCTCAGAAAAGGCCAAGGGATCAAGGCCAGGCTTATGCTATCACTACTGCGGAGGTAGAAGCTCCGAAAGACATGGTGGCAGGTAATTTAATGGTTTCCTCAAGTTTAGAAAATGCATTATTTGATTCTGGATCATTGCATTGTTTCATATCTTTTCTGTTTTCTAAGAAAATTAGATATTTCCAATTTGATTTAACAAGGGAGTTGTTAGTTAAAACTCCTAAGGGGAGTATCATTGCAAAAAGGTTTTGTGAATCAGTCCCCATTAGAGCACATAAATGTTCTTTATCTGCTGATCTCATCGTCATACCTATGATTGAGTTTGATATAATCCTCGGTATGGACTGGATTTTGGACTATGATGCGAAGATTTATTGTAAGAGGAAAAAGGTTACAATTCCTGATGATAATGATAAGGAACACCTTATCTTTAGAGCAAAATCGTCACCACCTAATTATTATTTAGATCCACCCCCAGTAGCTCAACTAAATTCAATTATTGGGGAGGAAGAGAATGAAATAACTATCGGTGAGGAAAGGAATGTTCAAATAGAGGATGTACCTTTTGTGAAAGAATTTGTAGATGTATTTCCGGAAGATTAACCTGGACGTCCTCTAGAACGAGAAGTTGAGTTTTCCATTGATTTAATTCCTGGATCAAGGCCTATATCAAAGACCCCTTATAGAATGGCCACTGTAGAATTAGTTGAACTAAAGAAACAACTAGAGGAATTGAGTAATAAGGGATTTATTCACCCTAGTGTTTCTCCATGGGGAGCCCCTTTTCTTTTTGTTAAAAAGAAAGACAGATATATGAGGTTATGTATCGACTACAGGGATAACAATGCTATAACAATAAAGAACAAGTATCCCCTACCACGCATTGATGATTTATTTGCCCAACTGCATGGAGCTCAATACTTTTCAAAGATTGTCCTTCGATCTGGATACCATCAGTTGTGTGTGAAGAAGGAAGACATTCCGAAGACAGCATTTCGAACCAGGTACGGGCATTACGAGTTTATTGTAATGCCTTTTGGATTGACTAATGCACCCTCTGTATTCATGGATCTGATGAATAGAGTTTTCAAGGAGTATCTCGATGAATTTGTGGTGGTATTTATTGATGATATCTTAGTATACTCTAAAATCTACGAAGATCATAAAAATCACTTGTGCATTATCTTGAAGACTCTGAGAAGACGTGAATTATATGGGAAGTTTAGCATGTGTGAATTCTGGCTTCATGAGATTTCTTTTCTTGGCCATATTGTCTCTAAAGATGGAATCTCTATTGTTCCTTCTAAGACCAAGGCGATCCAAGAATGGCCAGCATGTACGAGTATAACTGAGGTACGTAGTTTTATTGGTTTGGCAGGTTATTATAGACGATTCATCCAGAATTTTTCCCGATTGGCTAACCCATTAACGAAGCTCACACGTAAAGGGGTTAAATTTTTTTGGACAAAAGAGTGTGAGGAATGTTTCAAAGAACTGAAGAGAAGATTAGTCAATGCTCCTATATTGACTCTACCATCGGGGAATGATGGGTTCATTATTTATAGTGATGCATTGAAGAAAGGACTTGGTTGTGTCCTTATGGAGAATGATAGGGTTATTCCCTATGAATCACGACAGTTAAAAACTCATGAACAAAACAATCCTACTCATGATCTCGAGTTAGAAGCTGTGATCTTTTCTTTGAAGATTTGGAGGCACTCCCTCTATGGTAAAAAATGTGAGATTTATACTGATCACAAGAGTTTGAAGTATATTTTCTCACAAAAAGAACTCAACATGAGGCAAAGGAGATGGCTTTAATTACTCAAGGATTATGATTGTACGATACACTACCACCCGGGGAAAGCAAACAAGGTGGCAGATGCTTTGAGAAGAAAAGACCATGGAGTTTTGAACATGATGAGAATTGAAAGGGATCCAATTTTGATGGATCTAGTGAAGATGGACATGGGAATAACCAGGGAAGGTGAAACATCAATGATTTTTCAAATGGTTTTCAAACCATCTTTACTAGAAAGGATTAAGATTTCTCAGACCGATGATGAAGAATTTCAAAAGAATATTAAAGCTGTGAATGATGGGAGACTGAGAGACTTTGTGTATGAAGATGGAATTTTGAAATTTGGGAAGAGACTTTGTATTCCCGATATACCTGATCTAAAAAGGGAATTTCTGGATGATGCTCATAGTTCCAATTTCTCTATACACCCTGGGAGAACCAAAATGTATAGAGATTTGAAGAAACGTTTTTGGTGGGACAACATGAAGAGGGAGATTGTTGATTTTGTGTCAAGATGTATGGTTTGTCAACAAGTGAAAGATGGAAGGCAACATCCTGGAGGAGTCTTGCAACCTCTTCCCATACCGGAGTGGAAATGGGACAATATTACGATGGACATTGTCATGGGGCTACCAAAGACTCCTAGAAGGAAGGATGCAATATTGGTTATTATTGATCGTCTTACCAAGTCAGCACATTTTCTTGCCATAAGAGAAGATCTACCACTAGAACGTCTAGCAAGACTATATATTAATGAAGTTGGGAGACTTCATAGATTACCCCTATCGATTGTTTCTAATCATGATCCCCATTTTACTTCAAGATTCTAGAAGGGTCTTCAGAAATACCTGAATACTGAACTTCATTTGAGCACTACTTACCACCCTCAGACAGACGGACAATCAGAACGGACTATTCAAACCTTAGAAGATATGTTGAGATCCTGCTCACTTGACTTTCAGGGTATGTGGGATCAGTATTTACCTTTGGTAGAATTTTCCTATAACAATAGCTTCCATTCGAGTATTCAGATGGAACCATATGAAGCGTTATACAGAAAGAGATGTCGTACACCAACTTGTTGGGATAACGTTGCGGAAAGAAAAAATGTAGGCCCAGAACTGGTGGAGGAAATGATGGAAAAGGTGAAGTTAATCCAAAATCACATCAAAGCAGCTCAAAGTAGGCAAAAGAGCTATGCCTATAATCGAAGGAAGGATTTGGAATTTCAAGTCGGTGATCATGTTTTCCTGAAGGTATCTCCATGGAAGGGAGTCATACGTTTTGGTAAGAAAGGTAATTTGAGTCCCAGGTACATCAGACCTTTCGAAATTCTAGAACGAATTGGGGTTGTGGCTTACCGATTGGCAATGTCGCCATGTCTCTCAAAAGTTCATGATGTGTTCCACGTATCTCTGTTGAGGAAATACATGCCTGACCCAACGCATGTACTAACCTATGAAGAATTAGAACTGGAACCCGATCTGTCCTATTATGAAGATCCCATCAGGATTTCTGATACGAGAGAACAAGTACTATGAACCCGGATGACGCGTCTCGTAAAAGTGTTGTGGAGAAACCATAAGATGGAGGAGGCAATGTGGGAACCCGAGAAACTTATGATGAAGAACCACCCGATTCTTTTCATGTGATAACTATTCTAGAAATTTTGAGCACGAAATTATTTGAAGGAGGGGATAATGTAACACCCCAAGCTTCTACGGTACGCTTCTCTTTGAATAATGCGATAGCGTGTGTTGTATGCAACATCGAGTTCTAACACACCACAACCAATTAAACTAGCCGTTATGAATAGTAATACCTACTTTTTGAAGTTATATATATTTTATATTTCAAAATGGACTTCATTTTTGGATTCGGAATATCGAAATTTTCCTAAGTTGAATTTTTGGTATTTTCTGAGAACTTCCAATTTTTATTAATAGTGAAAAGAACTTAAAAACAACCTTTTTAATAAAAATAATTTATAGTGATAAATTATATTATTCAGTGGTTTTAAAGTATAATTAGAATATATTTTTACCATTTTATACAATGGTCTTCATTAGAATTTATTTTACTTTGAAATTGGACATAAACAATTATCAATCTTTTGATATATATTGTTTCTTAAAAACACGCTATTTGTTGTGACAGCGGAAATTAATTATAAAATTAATTAATTCAACTTATATGTTTGGAATTTTGTAAAATAGACATCATTTTTGAATTCGGAATATCAATTATAGCTTAGGGTGAAATTTTTGCATTGTTCTAAAAAACCTCAATTTTTGATGAATAGTGAAACTACTAAGTGGTAGTTAAAAAACTGAATTTTTCATAAAACATAATTTTACCGCTTCTGTGAATGGAATTTCGAAAATCCGAGAGACACGGTTAATATCAAGAAGTAAAATGTGGTTCAATGTGATGAAAATAATTTTTGGTGAATAGTAACTTTTTACTTTTATTTACCACGGTTAAAAGTAAATAGGGTAATTAAGGGTAAAAATGATATTAATATTACCCTAACACATGTCCTAATTCTATTGGACAAGTGTATCTCGACCAAAACAGCCTTATGAATAAAATATTATCATTTAGGTCCACTTGGATTAGATTAGAACATTTATTATTATTTAATTCAAAGAAGAGTTAAAATCAAAGTTTATTTACTAAAACATTTTTAATATAGGGCTATACATAAGATAAATTCTATTGTAAATATTCATTAGAAATCTAATAAGATTTAATACATAAATTAATTTTATTTATAATTTCTAGACCTTAAATAATTTAATTTACTTATGACACAATGATGATGCAGTAATTACCATAATAGTGAAAAATTAAAATAAATGATATTATAAATACACAAATAAATATAATTTGAGACTTTTTAGGAATTACACTAATTTTATAGGTTAATATGACATGTTAGGATTGATTCAATTAACTTTGTTCGATGTAATCATTCTATTATGATTTTTAAAAAAGTAGATTATTGAATAGTGTCAAAATTGACATAAAATAGTTTTTAAAACAAATATTATATTATTAATTGATATTAAATTCCTAAAAATCTAAGGTTCGGCCAAGAGACTTATATAATAATAGGATCATTATTAGTGGACCACTTGGGGGTCTCTTGAATGTATATAGTATGTTTATTAACTATATATTATAAAAATACAAAGTGACATGGTAAATGTCAAACTAATTAACTAAGAGTTAAAACTAAAAGATAAGGTTAATATAGTAACCCAAACCTGTCTAAATTCTATTGGTTGAATGGTTTTCGACCTATCCCCACCTTAACCTTTGAATAATCAACTTTGGAGCCATTATAAACGGAATATTAATTTATTATAAATTAATATTTCTAGTTTTTCCAAAGGTGCCCCTCACCCCTCTTATAAAAGGGCACTCCTCCTTCACATTTCTTCACACCATCAAAGCCTTTTGGTTCGGCCAAACTCTACCCAAATACTCTCCCAACTTCCCTCACTACAACCTGGAGGCCTTAGATTGATCAGAAAGCCAACCTAAGGATCACTTTTGATCAATTCAAAAGGAAGAACCCGAAGAAGAGGTAATGATTTCACCACCCTTTTCCAAGTTCCTTTCTTCTTCCACTTCTTCTTCCTTTGTTGTTACCATTCTAAAATAATAAATCCAGTATCATATATATACTGTTATGTTATTATAAATATTGTACAACCATATTCATTATTCTATCCACACTTTGAATAACATGTCGCCATACATGCGTACGTATGGCTTACCGTCTCCACGTCGTGGTGTAATTGTTATTCAATATATTATTATTTGGATGGATATAATCCTGATGTGTATCTCATGTAAATAATAAATATAACATGTTAATTATTCTTTATATGTGATATAACATCCATTTATATATTATTTTAATATCAAAAGAATGATATTGTCGCTCGTGTGTACGTACGGACTACCGTCTCCACGAACGCGATGAGATTCATTCTTCATCGTATCCATTAAAGTATAATTATCATTTAATGATTTAAAAATGATGTTTAAGGACTTGATATCATTATAAATATGAATAAGATACAACCTATCCATAAAAAAAATGGCTTATGTAACAAAACATATAAAAGAAAATGAGTAAGTTAACACCCGAAACGACGATAATTCTAAGATATTATTAACAAATCAGTGTTAAAAGATCATATATGATATCATATTAATATATATGATTCTTGTATAATTTAATAACAATTATTTCACCATTATAAAGGAGTTTAACCTACCCCAACCAAGGAAAAGTACAAGGTAAGGGTTATTTCACAATCTCTTCATTATCCGAGGATGATTATACGTAAGAATCTACTGGGATCTCTTTATCATCCACATCCATGTTTCTTAAAAATGAATTTCAAAACATTTTTACTATTTACTAGAATATGGGTTAAAGTCATTTATACCCTTGTTTGAATTTTTATAAGAGGTTTATAAAGGAATATTTCTGTCGTTTTCCAAACAAGGTGATTTTTAACCTTTTCGACATAATTAAGGTAAGAATTTTTTTTAACTTATACGGCGGGTGCGGTTATTTTCTGCCATTATAAAATCGTCGAAGCTTCCCTTACAAGATTATAAGAATATTTTCAAAGAAAATGTTTTATTTCATAAATATAAGACTCTTAAATGATTTCAAAATAGAAAGAGATATTTCTCTAAAAAAGAGTTTTGATTTCATCTATGTCAACATCCTTTGATGGATTTTACGATTATTTGAAGTTGATTTATTATGATACAAAACTTCTATATTGTATTGAAGGTTTTGTGATATGTTTGAATTTGGATGTGCTATTTTCATACCATTCATGGTTTATGGTGAAAGTATTGACATTTCGTATGCTAGTTTTAATACGAATGTGTTTGTTATGTTTAAACCTTTTCATATAGGAATGCATTGGACTTAATATGTGACGGGTGGAGCCCGCTATAGCGCCTCGATGCATCGGTAGGTCTCATGAGACAAACTAGTGTCTTGTAACAAGGCCTTGACAAAATATTATTTGTAGTCTTGGCACGAGGCCTTGGATATGTGTTTATGATAGTCTGGCATTATGCATTCCATCATTATGAAAGTGGTTATTGATATTGCATGTGATTATTAGATTAGTAGAATATCCATGTGAAAAAGTAAATGGAATTATTTCATTTTTCTTTTTCAATACTATGTTGAAGTTCATGTTTAAAAGGCTTTTGTTTTAGTTATACATTGCCTTAAATTTTTATGCTTATTTTTGAAAGTTTCCATATGAGTGTGGAATATGGAGACTATGTTGTTGTAGTAGTTTTTTACTTTGTGATGTAATGTAAAACTTTATGAATATATCTAGTGTTTCCAAGGCTACTAAACCAATCGGTCTTTCGAGATTTGATCTTTCTTGTGATCATGCCAATGTAATGTAATAATGCACCGACTCTGGGTAACTAGGGTCGGGGTGTTACAGATGCGGTCAAAGTTAGGTCACGGCTAGAGTAAACACCACATCTTGAGCACAACGGTGGTCTCGAAATTTACATCTGATGCCCCGTTCAAAAGTTATAAAATTTAAAGTCCAAGGCCGCTAAATTACGATAACGCCCCTGGTGGTATTTTCCACAGAAGGCCCGCGCCCGTGAAACTTACACCTCTCTTAGGGTAAACGGCACGTTCCAGACTCAACGGTGCCCCTGGTTTTCCCATCTGAGCCACCTTTTAGAAGATACATGAGTTTAACCATTAAACGAGTAAATTAATTAATTAATTTATCCGTTTAATGTTTCGTTAACGGGCGAGGGGTCCAAACGTCCCGCACCGACATGATTTATGTCATTCCGTGGGTAAACACCCCATTTCGGACACATCCGTACTCTCATATTTAGGATCCAAATTACCGTTTAGGAGTTATCCCATTTATTTGGTGTGCCCAGTGTGAACGCACTGAAAATTTAATTCCGGCCACACCGAGGCTCGGAATCGCATGTCGTCTGAAGGCGCTACTCTAGAATAACATCAAGAATATTCCAAAGTATTTTATATCAAAAACATGGTTCTTACATCATTCCCTCCTTCAAGATTTTCATCCCCAAAAAGCAAAACCAGGGAACAACTCAAGGTACTAAGCCCGCACCATGCTCTCTAGTACCTAGAAGAACTCTTGCATAGTCCTGCGTCACCACACACAGACCAAAGGATTTGATTGGTTCACGTGAGGTCTTCCCTCACCGATGATGTGTACAAGAGCACACACACTTCCTCTCAGGTGAGTCACGTGGGAGATGTCATGCACCCACTCCCGGCCTTGGGGTTAGGGCAAGGCGGTAGGGAACCTCCCCATCCCTCTACACAGTCTCAAATGGACCAAAGGCCCTCGGGGTTAACTCACCACCTCGGTCGAACTCCTACGTCGTATGCCATGACTGGAATCATCGTTTGGACATGGGATGAATCCCAGTGATTCCCTCCTTCAGAATATCCATCTGGTGAATCACCTAAGGATATCTGGTCACGCAAGGTTTCTCAATCGATGTCTCACAACCAAGACTCTCTTACACGCTTGGAAAGCGATGGAGTCGACACCATAAACTAACGGAAAAGGTTCTATGCCTTCCACTCAACCAGCATAGGGTTACAACGACGCCACGCGCCACCCTGGTAACAAATCAAACAAAGAGAAGGGAGAAAAGCATTTCACACACAGAGTATAACAATTCTACTGCAAAAAGTAGAAGAGCCGTAAAGCGTACCTCTTTCCACCTCATGCTCCACAGGATCATAGACATCCAAATCTCGCGAATGTCTGTGGTCCCAATTGTCGGCTCCTGGAGCCTGACGTGGACCACCTTGGGGTGATGGGAAGGCCACATAAAGTCATCCCCCAGTACCAGTTTCCCCCACTCCTCTACTAGCACCACCGATCTAGGTGGTACTCCAGTCACGACGCTTCCTCTGTCGTCGTGGTGCACCTGCCGCCTGCCGGATATTCTCAGCATGCTTGGTTGGTCAGTCCCCTTCCATGTGACCTCGTCCATCGCAAGCACAGCACTGGCACTCTCTGGGCTGCCCTGGTGCCCTCTAGTGCCAATGTGGTGTACGACCACGACCCGGAGTCCACTCACAGAAGGGTCTCCTCGGCTGAGGCCCTCCAGTTTTCTTCCACAGTGGTGCATGACCACATCTCTGAAACCAGCGGGTGGAAGGCCGCCTGCGTCGAGGTTCTTGTCTACTGATGACTTCTATCTGCGACAGACATCTCAGATCCATCGTGCCTACTACCACCATCAACAATAAAGCGTGACAAGAATCTCTCTGTCACCAGTGCCTGGTCTAGCACCTCAGCATATGTGGGAATGCTAAAGGGTCCTATGATTGCACAAATCTTTCTAAAGAGACCCTTCTCTAACTTCCATGCTCAAAATTTGTCGTCGTGGACCATGTCCGGGCAAAAGCGTGCGCGGTCTGTGAACCCAGTCGCATACTCAGTCACTGTCATCCCTCCATGCTGAAACTGCAGGAGCTCCTAGGTCCGAACAGAGCGTAAGCAGGAGGGGTAAAACTCCTCATGGAACAACAGTTGAAAGTTGCCACATGAAAGTGACGACTCGTCAAGAAACTGAGTCACCATACTCCACCGACTCACAGCTGCTCCGTGGAAAAGGCTGGCGGCCAAAGCCACCATAAGATTTGTCGGAATATGTGCAAGCCTCAAGAGGCAAACCACTATCTCAAGCCAAACATCTGCTGCCTCAAGGTCTAGCTCACCAATGAACCTCAGCTGTCTCTGTCGCTGGAACTCACGGAGCGCGCTCAACCTGCACTCAAGCTCAGTCTGCTCTGCTAAAGCTATCTGCTGCTCACCAGGTGGGGGTGCTGCTACCGACCCACCCGGAGAAAGGGACTCAAATGAGGGGTCCTGGATTGAGGCCTCGTAGCTCACAGGGTCATCGTCAAGAACCAAAGCTGGTATCCTGGATGGCTGTCTTCGCGGAGACATCATGAATGTTATCAAGGAGTGACGCAGTCAGATGAGCATATATGTATATAATAGTGACAACAATGGAAAGATGATCAAGAAGGATAGTCAAGACACAATCCTATGTGATGCACAAACAAATTTTCCCTGTAAAGGTTGTCTCAACATGCCGATTCGACAAGCGGGTTATCAGAGTCCTAGTGAATGGATACATCGGCCACCACACCACCACTAGACTCCCTAGCCTGAGAGCTTCTCTCGAGACACGTTAACACTATTGCCCTAAATCCCAACCAATTCCTTTTTAGGGACGTTCGAACAATGTCCCAAGGAACGAACCACCTCTAATACCACCTTTTCATGACCCGACCCTACCCGGGATCAAGACACAACTACCCCAAGCCTGCATCCATAGTCCAGGGGCTGACGACCAGCACCGAAGGCTAAACAACTCGGGGAGGCCTTTTCCTGAGTACTTGAACACACACAAGCAGCCCACTCAATGCAGAAGTGCAGAGTAAAAGGAAAAGTAAAGTACTAACTACTATAAACAACCACAAAAGTGAATCGACCTTTAAACAGTACAAAGCAACTGCTGAAGGTTAACTGAAAAGAAATGGGGCAATACACGCACCCAACCAGAACAGTGCCACAACCCGGAAATAGGTAAATAAAAGTAAAACAGCTGGGAGAGTCCCACACCTAAAACCTGACTACGACCACCATACAGGGTCCAATCTCCCGAACTCATAAGCTCCGCTTAAGTCACGACCAAGCTTTCTGTCATCTGTAAAGGCAGAAAAAGTGCGGGAAATTCCCAAGTTGGGGTGAGTATAAAAATACTTAGTATGATGCCCTGAAGGCTTGAGGTAGAAACAAAGGAGGTACTTAAGAGGTGATCAGTAGATTTAACCGGGAAAAGTAATGGAGTACAACCGAGAGTGCAGTAAAGAGTAAAACTCAACCCAACAAGAGGAAGGAAGTAGACTCATCCAAACACAAGGACCTAAAAGAGGTGAGAAGATAAACTTCTTGTCGAGTCTTTTCTACCTATAGCAGGAGAGTTGACTCATCCAACCATGAAAATATAGACACGGAAAGCACATGGAATACCATGTGCGTCTTCGCCTCTCCTTGAAGGAGAGTAACCAAAACCCATAAAGTTGGTACTGGAACAAGGTATACATATATATATATGCTCTGTCAAAAAACCCGAAAAAGATCGTAAGGGGATCTCCATCCTGTATCTCAGCCCAAGAAAGTGAGTATCCAACAGTCCTAGAAGTAAACACCATCGATTCACAATATTTGTACGTCTTCCCCAAACTTCACTTCAAGGGGCTCAAATCACCACACCTTAACACTATCCTATTTGGGAGGCACTGACTCGCTTGCACTGTTTCAGGTCGCGTCACAAGGACGCGTCTTGGTGGGGAAAGCACCCCTCGTACTATAGAGTTCTGGGGGAGCGTCAAGCCACACCTTGTCACTGTCACATAGTAGATAGGTCTTCTCAAAGTCAAAGTTGTCACATCACTGACCCGTACAACCAAGGGTTCCGCCCCGGTAGTCATGGAAACATACCACAGACTAGCCTAGTAGAAAATACTGAGTCTAAAAGGAGTCGTCAGGTAACCCACTGACCATCCCCGCTAGAGGGTAACCCCTAAGAGGTCGTCGGGTGACCCACTGCCCAGTCTCTGCTCGAGGGTAAACCCTAAGAGGTCGTCGGGTGACCCACTGCCCTATCTCTGCTCAACGGTAAACCCTGAGAGGTCGTCGGGTGACCCCCAACCCAGTCTCTACTAGAGGGTAAACCCAAAGAAGTCAATGTGAAACCCACTGCCCAGTCTCTGCTGGAGGGTAAACCCAAAGAAGTCGATGAGAAACCCACTCCCCAGTCTCTGGTGGAGGGTAAACCCGAAAAAGTCAGTGAGCAACCCACTGCCCAGTCTCTGGTGGAGGGCAATCCTGAAGAAGTTGCTGAGCAACCCACTGCCCAGTCACTACTGTAGGGTAAACCCGAAAATGTCCATGACCAACCAACTGCCCAGTCTCTACTAGAGGGTAAACCCAAAGAAGTCGATGAGCAACCCACTACCCAGTCTCTGCTAGAGGGTAAACTCGAAGAATTCGATGAGAAAACCACATCCTAGTCTCTGCTAGAGGGTAAACCCGAAGAGGTCGATGAGAAACCCACTGCCCAGTCTCTGCTGGAGGGTAAACCCAGAACTACTCTGGCCATCCATACTAGATTGTACAACACTGCCCAACAGAACACGGAGTGGGTATCGCGCAACCACCCAACTCCATAACAAAACTAGGGGAAACCACTCAACCTGCTGGTCTAAACCATTGTGAACAGGACAAGGGGGAAACCCACTCAACCCTGCTGGTCGACAGCATCGAGAACAGGAGGACCCTCTACGTCGCGAGAGGTAAAAGGTATGTACAGTAGAAAACGGCACACACATGGGGCCCAAACGACGTGTGGCCCCAACTCATCTCCAAACCAAGTGCACAAATGTTCTCAGGTACAAACGACAAAATGTACCTTCAAGCATTCCCGTATACTCCCAGAGTATACTACGTTTCCATCCCAAGAGCTATCATGTACACGACACCCAAATTCAATGCAAAAAGGTGTAAACACAGTTTCTCCAACCTTCTTCCTCCACGGACCTAGCATGGATGACCACATGTCTTCAAACATCAACTTCACTCAGACAGGAGTGAACACGATCACATGCCAAGGGTTCTCTACAAACACCACAGGAAGAACCACCACTGATACACCTTTCATGATTCCACATTTAATGAGATCTCGAAAGATACTCCACACATACAAATGGATCGTACTATTGTAATCCTCATGAAAAAACATGCGAGATAGACTATTTACTCGCCTCCAACGGATATCCAACGGAAAAGACGCCAACACGGCTTTACGCCCGAACAACCTCCCATGGTCCCAAGCCTCGGTCCCGAAAACAGTCGGGCGCATCGCACCATTTCGATCCCCTTGAAAAAACACATCAAATTGACTGCTCAATTGCGTGGAACAGATGTCCTGATAAAAAGATGCATTTCTCCATACAGCACACGAGCGGTGCTTCGTGGGACCCACATCTCAGTCTCAAAGCTTAATGAATGGATCGCACCATTGTAATCCTCTCAAAAAAGTACAAAATATTGACTATCCACTTGTCCGAAATGGAAACCCAGTGATAATGAGAGAAATCACCACCAACTCCCAAAATGGCCCTTGTGTGGCCTACACCACCATGTGAAATTAAAGTTGGTGGATTGCGCCATTGCAATGCCCTCGGAAAAACACCCAAAAACGACTACTCGCACGCCCCGAACGGACATCTGATTAGAAATTTTCGAAACGCGGCTCACAGCTTAGAAGACGGGTCATGATGCCCACGTCTCGACTCTGGTTTCAACACCCGAAAACCCATTGTAAAACATCACCTTGATGCCAGGGTCGCAACGCCACTGATAGTGCACAAAACAGACTCTGTATGTGTCTGCGCCTCTCAAAACATGATACCCCCGAAAAACATCAAGTCACTAAAAGGAATGCCGCACCTCCGAGGCCCCTCGTTTCGGGAATTAAAAACCCCCGAAACCATCTTAAAAACTTAGTCTTGATTCAATGATTTTCCGGCTGCAGACGGTGCCCAAATCGGATTCCCTGCGTCAAATTTATTATTTATAAATAATTTTCATAATAATAATAATAATAATAATATTATTATTATTATTATTATTATTATAAACCTTGTTTTTAACTAGACCGGCCATCCTGGCCAGTCTTCTTCCGCATGCCCCTAGAAGGACTCGTGGTTTGCGGGTCCTCGCTCCCCCAGTAGATCGGCTTCGGCTGGTCTTCATTGATGCCCCTGCAGGACCCGCGTTGCGCAGGTCCTGGCTTGCTCCGCATGCCCGAGGCCAGGCCTCGGGCTTCCTTCGACCACGACGGTTGGCGCCGTTCGCCCGGCCACTCCTGCTGAAGATCGCTCGCTGACCGTCGCCCCGATCTCATGCCTCCACTCGACCGCGATTTCGGCCTCGCTCGCCCGGCACCTCTGTCATCAGCCAACCACCGACGCCGCCTCTCACGGCCACCTGCTGAGGAGCTGCCCGTGCCGCCGCCTCCGCTGATGCCCGAACCACCCTACTCCGAGCCGCCGCCGCCTGAGAAGGTGGAGCCTCACCGAAAAACTCCAAAAAACCCACTGTTCTTTGCCGGATGACAGCGATCGCCTCAGAACTCAGATTTTCAATCTGAAACGTGCGTTGGAAAGATCAGAATACATACTACACAACCATTGGCATCACTCAAAAATTAAACAGAAATTCAACGCCATAATTCAAGATCAAATATGGTGAAGAAACTTAATATGAAACAAAACGACGCCTACCTCATGGGGCGTTGCCCGAAGCTTCACGGCACGTGCCCCTTCCGCACCCGCTGCTCGATGCTGCCTTGATCCGAGGAGGGAGGTGGAGGAGGATGGAAGAAGAGATGAGGTTGGGAGTGAGGGGGTTTTTCCAGGGGTATCCCGAGGGGAGGATGGGGATGAGGGGTGTTTAAATAGAAAAAAGGAATTATCCCTTTTAATTAAAAAAACTCGACCCACTTTAAATCTGTATCCGAAATCCCCGATGCGGTCAATATTAGGTCGCGGCTAGGGTAAACACCATATCCCGAGCACAACGGTGGTCCCAGAATTTTAATCTGAGACCCCATTCAAAAGTTATAAAATTTAACGACAAAGGACGCTAAATTACTAAAACGCCTCAGGTGGCATTTTCCACTGAAGGCCCGCGCCCACGAAACTTAAACCCCTACTAGGGTAAACAGCACGTTCTGGACTCATAGATGCCCTCGGTTTTTCCATCTGAGCCACCATTTATGAGATACTTGATTTTAACCATTAAACGGGTAAATTAATTAATTTATTTATCTGTTTAATTTTCCGTTAACGGGCGAGGGGTCCAAACATCCCACGTCAACATGATTTATGTCGTTCCTACGGTAAGCACCACATTTCAAACCCATCCGTACTCTCATATTTAGGATCCAAATTACCGTTTAGGAGTTATCCCATTTATTTGGTGTTCCCAGTGTGAATGCACTCAAAAAGTAATTCCGGCCACACCAGCGCTCGGAATCGCACGCTGTCTGAAGGCACTGCTCTGGAATAACATCAAGAATATTACAAAGTCTTTTATAAAAAAAACCATGTTCTTACAATAATTGGGAAATCTATGTATCTTTATATAATTGAGTCAATGATTTTTAATAGTCATCTTCACCTCATAAAATGATACATAGATTTTAGATTATTCAAATGCATCACAAAACAATTCCAATATCATGGAAATTAATTTATTTATAATTCCACATAATCATTTTATATCCTACTACTATGGAGAAAAAATAAAATTTGAAATATTTGACACATCATTAATTCAATTCCATATTTACATACATAACTAATTAAGAAAAATAAAATGTTTTCTTGGTTCACTTTTCCCTTGTATTAGTTTCTTTATCTTCATCCACTAATAATTTATCACCTTGATCAGGTTGTCATGTAGTTCTAAAAACATCTTCAATATATATAACATCAATAGGTTAGTTAACTTATGTGTTACAGTATTAGTGTCATTGACCAACTATTCAAAAAGAATATTTTATCAAGTTTAATATTTCATTATGCACTATGAGTGCATTAAAATGTTCATTTTGATTGTATACATAACTACTCGAATATTCTATAACATTCAATTATTCATACTAAATCCCACACATAGAATTAAGAGGAAATTTTTTCACTATCAACTGATCAAATACATTTTATCACTTCAACCATTTTCCATATTTTTAGTTAGGACATGCACATTTGATTCTTCTATACTATGATTTATTTTTAAATTTAAAATCCAAAAACATGTTCAAACTCCAAACATGCTGAGTTGTGTTCCTAGGTAAGGTAATCCAACTTTTATCCATATGTACATGACTTATTTCCCTATCAAATATAAAATATAATTATATTATTGTATATAAAATAAATATTTTTAATTTCAAAAGAGAATAATTGATCTCAAACTACCCCTCAAATGTAATGAATTCATAAATCTACTAAAATATAATCATTGAAAAAAAATTAAAACAGGTAAATTACTTAACCTAACACTAATAAAAAATTATTCCCTAAAATAGAACAAATAATCAACTACCTATGATTAGGGTGAAATAAAGATGATAAAACACACCACAAATCCCGATGAGAGTCCACTAGAATAGTGGTTTGGAGAGAATTAGATATGGGGTATAGTTATAAGGCCAAGAGGGTAGCTTGAAAGGAGTCGAGAAACATAAAGGGGGGTGAAATATGAGGTACGACATTGATCACCACTGAGGGGAAAGATAAGATGGGTCTAGCACTGGGAAATAGGGAGAGGGTCTAAGGTAGGTCTGGAAGCATTAGATAAGAATCATTTAATGGTGAGAGGGAAGGCAAGGAAGAGAGAAAGCATTGACTAGTAGGGAGAGAGTATGAGAGGGAGCAGAGGGATGTCTAGCCAAAAATGTTTTTAGAAACTATAGCTACATTTTTATTTAAAACCAAAATGAAATAAATTTTAAATATTTTTTAATAGGTTATAATCAAAAC
Source organism: Viscum album (assembly GCA_963277665.1). Taxonomy (NCBI): domain Eukaryota; kingdom Viridiplantae; phylum Streptophyta; class Magnoliopsida; order Santalales; family Viscaceae; genus Viscum; species Viscum album. The sequence continues at coordinate 180,136,683 of OY728143.1, read as the reverse complement.
CCCTACTAAATAAATATTCTTTTATAATGATTCAATAAAAAATGGATGGGGGAAATAGTTTTGTGTGTAATAGTGGTTTTATAAACCACAACTAAAAAATTTCCACAATTTACCACATTTTGAATAGTGTTGGGTCCATTCTATATAACAAAATAAAAATAAGAAGAATTCCAAGTAATTGTTAAATATAAAATTTGATTCCACATTTAGATGGCATCCCATAAAAATCATGTAGAAATACATCATGGTATCGGTCTACTATAGTAGGAAGACTCATATTGCAAGTTTCATCAATATCACCCAAGATCATCACTTAAAGTCGAGAAGAGTTGGTTCCATACACTATCACCAAATAGAAATATCAATTAAAATTCATATAATAATCCCCACTGAATTAATGAATAGAACCATAGGGGGATTTAGATTTTTTATTAAAGGTTTAATAGTCGATATAATATTTTATTTCTACAAACTAGTTTATTAAAAATATTAAATCAAGGATATAAATTTCCAAGATAATAAACTCTCATAATATTTCTCTTCATTGACGGTAATATAACACTTAAAACACTTAAACACCCTTCATTCCCATTACCTAAGTGGTATCTTTTGACTCAATAAATGATACATCATTTAAAAATGAAAACCCAATTGATTTATCACCTAAGAAGCAATAAATAACTAGTAATCACTATAATCAACCAAGACATGTGTAAGGGTTGAGTTAATAAGGATGGTACCTCATACTATTTAGGGGCTTGATTGCTAGATTATGACTTTTTGATCAACTCTATTTAATTGGTTTCCAACTCCCACTAAGTAGTCATATTTCCCTAGATGTGGTAATACATATTAGACTGTCAAGCTGTTACTAGAGTCATCATAGGTCACCCAATTTTGGGGGAAATAAATACTCTTATATGATCATCCTGGTTGAGCATGAGATACATGATATGAATTTTATCCATCCCCACCAATTGGATTTGGTGGTTTTGTGCAATAGTTCTTGAGGTGTCCTTTTCATCCAGAGTTGTGACACTCTAAAGATGGTGTTATACAATCCTTCTTCTTGTTCCCTAGAAAGAATCCTTGAAATAAATATTGTTTAATTCTATGATGAGGTGTAAAGGATACATATTCTGTGGAATTTTGTACTTTTGGAATTACATAGAGAGTACTAGTCCATTCTATTCTTCTTCCCTACAATAGAATTCCAAAAAATATTGTTTCGAAAAAGATGTTTACTCCCATATGGCTCCAAGTAATATATTTTTCATTCACCAATTCCTTGATCTCCATGTTCATTTTGTTTTTAATATATATCATAATAACTTTGTTATAATATATGGTCATATTCATGGATTTAATATGCATGTCTTAATAGATTCACTATAATCTTCTTTTGAAATAGAGAGTGACAGATAATTAAATCATTCCATATTTTTTTCACTGAAATACTAATTTCGTTCAAATCAAATAAGATCTCTATTTTTTATTTTTGTAATGTGTGAAGGTGGAATGGTTTGTTGAATATTTCCTTCATATCCTTTCTAGATAAAACTATGATTGATCTTATATTGGATAGCTACATCCCACCACTTTTTTTTATTTCCGCATTACATTGCAAGGTTAACTTCGATATCATCAGAGTTTCAAGTAGATAAAATATTATATTTTTTCCATCCAAGCTTCTACTTACTTATCTCTTGAATTACCCAAAAATATATTTTGAATTCAATCAGAAAAATTACAATTACTTATGCATGCAATGTGTTTCCTTTATTTTATTCCCCTTTTCAATGGTCTAGAATTCTAGCATGGTGTTCCGAAAAAGTTGTCGGTTCACTTATCGTTCGGCTATAACCACGTTCCCAACCACACCCTCCTACTGGTTTTTAAGACTCCTAAGTGGTTGTTTATTCCTAGAACCACAAGGTATATCTCAATTCAATTACAAAACACTTATTAGGTAAACTGTTATACAATATATTATATCACAATAATTAATTTCATAGTATCAAAACTTTCAAAATCAATAATTTGAAATAACACACAGATGATGGAATCCCAGAAGGATGTCTCCTTTTTAAGGCATGACACCAAAATCTCATCAGCTAAACCCATGAATATGAGTTAACAGGTAGCCTAAATGTTCCTCAGAACACTTTTTTTTCACCCATAATAACCTATTAACATGTAGTTCAAAAAATAAATTTTATCTGCATATTTTTATTCTATACATTTCTAATTTCGACATGTCTTATCTCCTTGATACTATCCTAATTGTTAGTCCCTAAAAAAGTACACCAATTGAAACTTTCCAACCCAAACAATTTTCTCAGGTAGAGACCAAATTCTAGTGACCATATTCAACATCCCCATGACACAAAAACGAAATTAATAAATTATGAGGGCGTAAGAAAATTTTGGGGATGGGTTTCTTTTATATGAAAACCTTTAAAAGAAAACTAGAATGATATAAAAGTGAACGTGATTCAAGATATAAGTCCTATATAAAATACAAGGATATATAGGAATTGAAACATAATCAAAGTCACTGTATTAAAAAATTAAATACATTAGTCTAGAAATCCAAAAGACAATATGACCCGAGTACCAAGGTGGAACTTCACTGGACTCCGACACGTGAGAAAATCCAAGTTCCATCCACTAACAATCATAGCATGAAGAATCTCTACAAGAGAAGTACACATTCATTACTTTACCTATGCCATGATAAATATAATCTTCATATATTCCAAAGCCTATATGTAGGGGTTAATATATAGAATCAATGGTAAATACATCGAAAAAAAGATACTAAAATAGAAAAATGTTTTCGTAATCTATATAAAATATAAAAAGGGTCCAATTTTTCTATTAAAACCAATTTAAAAAAATAGGGGAATAACCAATGCCAATATATAAACCAATACTAAAAACATGATACACCCAAACCCAATTCATCTCAAATATTACTACTCCCTTGGAATAGTCCAACTTGTGGAGGAAGACATGTACTAATATTTTTAAGTACTCAATTAGAAGTATAATCCAATCTGTGTGAACTGGAACTGTGTACATGTATAACAAACAATAACCATTAGACATTAATATGATTACACATGAAACATTTCCATTCCAACACAACACATTCAAAGAATTCTTTGTCTGAAATTTCATTGAATCATTTTATCTAACATGTTCTGTGTGTCACCCACAACCCAGAATTTTAGAAAAAACCATTAATATAAATTTTCATAGGATTATAACATAAGTTCTCTAGTTAATTATGAATCAATTTGTTTTAGAAAATATAAATCCATAAACATCCATTAGAAAGTGGATGAATAACAATACACTGACCTCAATTAGTTTCATTATGAAGAATTTATTAGTGATCTCATAGATCTGGGATCTATTTTTCATTCCATCATTGAATCTTATGAGGGTTATAATAAAAACCCCTAAAACATAGATTCATATTGGGAAACTCTGTTCTATAGTTCCACGTATTAGAAAAGATTAAGATAATGAAAATAAAGTATGAAAGTCTATTACATATTAATTTTTATATTCAATGCTCACTAATTCATTATTATTAAACTCTATGAGGAAATAAATTTTTAAGACTCTAATTGGAAGCCGATGTTTTTAGAGCCTCAATAAAGGGAATAAGAATTAGTTCTTTAGGAAAAATTCAGGATTTAAAAAGTCATTTTCATATTTTGTAAGTTATTTCTCACTATTATGATACACAATTTAGTAAACAATGAGACAATTGTGTAATTTCTATTGGAAAATACCTTGGGTTGTGTCGTTTGATAAACTATGAATCAACCATGAAAACTCCAACTTCCAAAATTTTCCAAATGCTTGTAGTTGCCAAAGAGTTTGGCCAAACTATGTACTAAACATGTCCAACCAAAAAAAATTCACCCCTTACACAATTACCTATGGAATTTCCATGGTTTCCCCTAACCATGCTCAAATTATTCACCCTTAAAAAACATCCAAAACTCCACAAAACCATCTAGAAACTCACAAAACATAATCTAATAATTATATAAATTCAAAATATATAATTAAAACAAATTTCACTCAAACCAATAAGTATAAAAATAATACTAAAATTATATAATTTATAAAATTATTAATAAAAATATTAACTGAAAGTTTATATATTCGAAAATACATGTATATAAAAGATACCTTTAAGGGGGTTTTATTTTTTTTATAAGTTGTTATATCCATTATAAATTTTCATATATAGTGATAGTTCTAGTGTCCATTTAATTATTTTGGATCCTATGATAACATTAAAAATTTTAATAAATTGTTCACTATATAGACTTCAATTTTAAAGTCTGTTTGTATATATACCCTAATAAATATCCATCACTAATAGTCGGTTATATTTTTATTCGTATCAATTTCCCATAAACCCTTTACTAATATATAACATAGCACAAAACTTCCAAATAAAATATGAATGATTGTACATATTATAAAACACGTCATTAAAACAATTTAGAATAATAAAAATTTAATTTCTACCAATTAAAAGTAAAAATAATATGAAAATAATTTTCCATATATAAAATAATTGGGAAAAATATATATATATCATGTGATTAACAAGATTTATTAGTATTTTCATCTAGTACTCCCTATAAAAATTTTAAAAATAATGAGTACTATATATTAATAAAATTAAATTAGTATAATAGTAATCAAAGTATATATTTTTACCACTGCAAGGGATATATTGAAATTTATAATCATCTATCAATTAATCAATAATAAGTTTTGAAAATTTTCTACTTTCTATTTAATTTGACCGGTATCTAATTTTCTTTATTCTATTGAATGAAAATAAGGACCTTAAAATCTAATAACATGATCACATTCTCTAGTAACTATGAAATAGTAAATCTATATATATATATGGAATTAAAATCACAATATTATAATCATTGTAGAATATTTAAAATTTTAATAATAAAATTTTATAATGTATCTCATATATAAATTTATGGTAGTGGCTCCAATCCAAAATTAATTTAATTTATATTGAAGAGACTTAAAAACTAAATTGTATTTTAATTTTGTATGTCTTTTTAAAACTAAAAAAATCCCCATTATAAAATATGAATTTGATAATGTCTTTAATTTAATTTAAAATGTTAGTTTTGTTAGTGGTGAAAAATTTGGATATGCAGAACACATTCTTAATACAGTAGTTTCTTTGTTTAACTTCTTAAAAATAGTTGTTTATTTCCCATTTTTCTATTACATATTTTAAGAATTTTGTATTCCTCATAAATGATATTTAAGATAATATAATATTTAATGAACATACCTATTTTTTATCATATACTTTTTTGTATTTATCTATCATGTTGTGGGTATCCCAATAACTTTTTCAATTATTCAAATATAAACATCATCAAGTGGAATTGGTATATTATCTCTAAGATCTTGAGCTACTTTGATCCCAACTATCATATGATACGTCTATAATGGTGTATTATTAAGTTTATGTCTTTAAATATTATACCCCATAAATCTTGAAATATTTGGTGTGTAGATTTCCATAGTTTTAATTCATAATGAATTTTACCCAAAAAAATTTCAAAAACAACTAAATAGTCAACACATATTTATGTACTTGATATTATAAAATTTCAAGAAAAAAAGTTACAACTAATATGTTTTTTAATTTAAACGGTGACATTACCCTTAAAACATGGTGGTTATAGATATGATTTGTGGTGTTGGTTAATAAATTCTTCACATTGAATTAAGATTTTATTATACTTACTTAGTAATTTGATTTGTGGAAATAGTTAATTAATTTTTATATCATTTATGTCCAAAAATGTCTTAATATTATTTTATAAATCAGTATAGTCTATTATAAAATGCTTCTAAGATCATATTTATAAGTATACTCCATTTCCCACCCAGCATGTCCCTACAACTCATTATATAAATCAACCAAAATTATTTATTTTTCATTTATAGTAAAGGGATCTAGTTAAATATAAAAAATATAAAGTGAATATTTGAATTAATTATTATGTTTTAAAATATAAAATAATATTTAATTATAATTGTTTTACACTTACACATTCTACCCAATAATTTTTAGTGTTTCCATCTACAGGTAACCATTCTTGTAAACACGTGATTACTTCCACACCACATGTTGTGGGAATTATGTAGTAGGGAATCTGAATGATCATTATAAACTATAACAAATTTTCAAAAATCATTTTTATGTATTGATTTTTTTTACAAACTCAATATATATACTAGTTGTTTATCAAGTGAATCATACCCAATCCTTAATTTATGGTATGTGTAATGTTGATTTGTTTAGGTCAATTATTCTATAAAATAATTTCTTTCTTGAAAATAGAATATATATATATATATATATATTATTGAATAATTCAGTGATTTTATATAAAATAAATTAATATCACATATAATCTACCATAAATCCCTCATTATGTAAGAAAATGAATGAATCCAAAGTTACCTAATAAATGATGTCTTTATATAACACTTTTTTGGAGAGTATTAACATTACCATCAACATATATCAAGTATATAATAATACCATGAGAAATGTGTAAGGTCATTAAGAGAGGTGAATCTGTGGAAAAACAAAACCCACCATTCAAAACAATTTTTACTCTATTAGAAAAAGATTTCAATCAATGATTAACATGAATTAGTGATTTTTATTAAAAGATATTAATAATGATCAAGCATGAAATAAGATATTTTTATGAGGTTAAATTGATCTTTTCACCTACAGTGTAATCCTTATTTTTAGAAAATTATGACCTCACTTTCAACATATGTATCTTATTATCAAAAAATAATAGAGGATACTAGAAATAAGAAGATCCTAAAATCCAAAAACAAGAATAAATAAAAATAAGTGTCAAAAAGTTGAGATTTATTATATAGTTATTCTCAATTTCTAATAAGGATATATTACATATACTCCTTTTTTTCACCCAAATATAGAAAAAACTTATCTTTAAATACTTATATAATATTTTGTTAGATATTATCACGTTTCATTATAATTTTATAATAAAATATTATTTTTTTAAGCACCTTTGAAAAATAATGATGTGACAATATGCATTATAGGATAGTATGTTTATCAAAAACACATCCAAAAAAATTTATAACTTCAAATATGTACCTTCCTTATATCTTTAATAAAATATATGATCTCAAAACATACCTTGAAACTATTATTACATGATTATAAACATCTTAAAATAGTTTCTTATACCATAAATTTATTAATAATTTTTTTGAAAAAATAATATGATTTTTCCAAACAAAATATGTTGTCAAATATAGGATTTCGATTCTAGTAGTGGAAAAATATTCCAAATCATGGAACAATACACTATGATATGAATATTATTAGTGTAGGCCTACAAATTATAATGTAACAAACTAACTAAAATGTAAAATGTATCACACTTCCTCATCATTACTATTAAGTACAAATGATAACTTGTTGTAAAATAAAATTTCCTTTATATATTAAACTATAATCAATTTGGGATAAATCACAGTGAAACATATACATATTGTTGTATAATTCTTCAATAATCCAAAAAAATTTATTCCATTACTTCATAGAATCACTTATTATTCCTTAACTCAGCCGTGTGAATGTTTAAAATAATTACTAAATGAAACCATCATCAACAATCAGGAAAAAAATCATAATAAACTAGTAATAGAAAGATCCTAAAATTTGAGATTTATCAAAATCCTTAAAAATTAGATATAATGATGATTTCTTGAGAACTCAAACCCTTAATATAAAGACCATTAATATTTTGACCATTTCTCAATTGATGTATTCTTACATCCCCCTTTTCCGTGAAAATTCACGTGAGAAATTTCAATTTTTGTCATCAAAAATTCATGAAGTATCTCCGTTTACCCAATTTTTAATAGTAATTAACATTACAAGAATTAATGTGACATCTATTTATATAAAAATTCTTCATGTATCCCCAAAAAGGAAGAAAATTATCCTTCATTTTCTTTATAAGAAATATTTTGTGTCTCACCACCTTTTTGATAAAATTTCTCAAACAATTCTCTACCATTTAAAATAAAATATGAATGAAATAAATATGAAGAATAAGTATATGAACATACATATATTTCAGGATAGATTTATATCTGAACTATACTCTTAAATACTATAACCCCTACTCAAAAAGGATTTCTTAAATTTATCATTTAAATTATCCTTCATTTAAATATATTTCAATATGTGCTCTCTATGTTCTGCATCCTCCTTGTTGAAGTGGTACTTGATGTAAATATGATTCAACCTTCAAATATTCACATGATTGTTTGTAAAATTGATTTCATGTAGATTTTCACACCCAATCATAAGTTGGTATGATACTTCTACCATCATGTCTCTAAGTTAAAACTTAATTTGAAACATTTTGGATGTGTCTTGTGATATAAAAACATACTCTTCATAGAAGATGAATAATAAGAATAGGTTTCACATCTCCGAAAGATAATAAATGCATCATCCTTAGGTAAATAATGAACATATAGAATATTATTTTTAATCTCCGACATCTATAACATTAGTATCATTGGAAAATACATTAATATATAAAGATGATTATTTTTATACCTCAAACAGAGATTTAGATTTCCTTGAAAAAGGGGTAAGATTATTTTTTCTATCATACTAAGTGATTCCTTTTGATTAATTTGAAATTTTTTAGAACCAATAATATAAAATACAATATCTATGTAAAACACTGTGATTTATTTACTTATGGATTTCTAAGGAAGATAGAATTTCTTAGACCTATAGTGCTTATTAGATGAAAAATAAATGTTTCCCCTATTAAATAATATTCTAAATTTTTTATTTTGATTATTCTAATATTTGGGGTTTTCACCCTAAATCATGAATTTAGTGGGATTCTGAATTCGTTGAATTTTTTTGGAATAGATTAATATTTTTTAATAAATATTAATTATCTTATTTATATAAATGATGATATTAAATAAAATTACCCCAGTGTTGGAATTATTAATTCATGGTTGAATCCATAATGGGGTATATTACCAAGGGGAAGTAAAAAAATCAATCTGGGTTTTAAGAATGGGGTTCCACCTTTAAAAAAATATTTTTGTTTATTTTTGTTTTCTATTTTATTCCCCTTTTATCCTATGATCTACTTTATTTTCATTAAATGTAGGGTCTTAACTTTCATTCCATATCAAATTAGAGAGATCAATGAGGGATAAGAGATGGTTATGTGTTGATATTCACCTAATCGCTCCTAGGTCATAGTCCAGCAAGTGAAGAATGCAGATTTGAGCTCAAAGTTATAACATTTAACTTTGATATAGGCCTTATTTTTAATTTTATCTATGTACCACATTTTATTTATAGTTTTTTGTTTTCATTATATTATATAGATTGATGGTATTTTTTATAGTATTTACATGCTAGATCTAGGATGAAATGTGGGTTGTGGGTAATTTTCAGGGGTTCAAATTTAGAAATATCCAATTACATAGTGAGTAGTTTCAAGAACACATATTGAGTGTTATTATTTTCAATGAAGGTTAAGGATGATGACTACTCATGTTTTAGTCCATGAGTACACATATTGTATGGACACTCAATTTTCCCTATAGTACTTGGATTAATACCCCATGTGGGGGAACATGGTGTATAAGGTATATGACTAGACCCCATGTGAGGTATATGGAAAGGTACCTCTTTTGACTTATACACTATGTAGGGTTCTAAAATGCTATGTATTTAGGAAATAAACTCTAGGTCTGGGCAGAGGTACACACCTAGATAAAAAATTTGGGAGTACATGTAATGTATATTGTGGCATAAATCATATACTATTAACAAAAAATGGTTAAACTTTTTTTTCATCCAATGGTTCTATAATTTGACTATTGAGAAGGCCATTCGTAATTTTTTCCATCTAAGAAGTAATGGTGATACCCTTGAAATGATTAGAGTCTACTAGTGAGATGATTCGAGGTTCAAAATATTTGGAATATATAATTTTTAACGACCCAAGTAAAGATAGAATAAATCAATTTTTTATTCACTATAAAAATATTTAGTAACATTTAAATCAAAAAGGATATAGTTTTTATTAAACAATTTTATTATAGTATATATTTAAATGTTTAATTTCAAAAAAAAATTAATTTTAATTTTAAAAATGTAATATAAATTTTAAAATCATCATATCAAAATTTAATTTTGATGAATATTTATAATTTTTTTTGGGAAAATTTCTTTTTATTGAATTGTGAAAAATACAAATTTTTGTAAATAAAATCATTTTTCAATAAATTAAGTAATTTAAAATTCCAAATGTGATTTGAATAAAATTTAAAGAAACGTAATTATTATTTAGAGACATATAATCCAATTAATTACTTCTAAACAAACCTTATACAGGATTTTAGCATATTCTGTTTTGGGGGGGGGTTTAAAAAGGGATTTTTTGAGAAACAAATGTCTTAAAATGCATAATATTTCACTATTTTTATAAATTAAGATAATACCAAATGAAATATGATTAAAAATAAAAGGTTATATAATATATGAATATATATTATTTTTTATTCATACATATATTTTTATTAGTTAGAGAGTTAATATAAAATTATCTTTTTCTCAGAAAACACACTTCTTTGAAACTTGCTTTTTCGTCGCGTCTGCGGTTTTTGTTTTAAATTTCATTTTTCACCATTGTGAGCTGAATTTGGAAAAATAGATTCAATATTTTTTATAATAATAATTTATATTTTCTAGTAAGGTAAAATTAATTTTGGACCATATTGAATATTAAATACTGTAAAAATTAATAACCTTGGTTAAGATAAAAATAGTTTTACCAAGGATAAACTAAAATGATACATGTTGAAAATGACACAAAACATGTATAAATTTTATTATATAGAAATATTTAAATATTATCCTTCCCAAGTAAGAATATATGGTAATATGGAAGATTTTATCATGGGAATGGATTTATCATTTTGGAATCTATTGAGAAATTTTCATGTAGCTTCAAAGTGGGTTCATTTCAAAAGGACCTCCCCTCTCCTCCCATATTCACACCTTAATATCCCATTTTATTATAAAATAACTTTCGAAATATATTAATTAATTTCCCACCCAAATACCTATATCCATTTTTTTATTCTAAATCCATCCAAATATTCCTTTGGGTAAAAACCTAATGATGTTACCAAAAGAAGAATTAAAGTTCTCCCACAAGTGTTTATTTTATTTCTTCCTAAACCTAATTAAAATATTATTAAAATATTGTAATATAAAAAGCTAAGTATCATTATAATAAATATATGTTTTTATGTTTTTTTCATGAAGTTTATTTATTTCCCCTTCCATGTAATGGGAAATGATAATGTCACTTGTGTGTACGATGGATTATCACATCACAAAATGATCTGCCATGTTTTCCATCAACATCTCAAACAGTTGGGTGTGATGATAGATATAAAGTATATATATGATATTCATAACATAATTATACAAATTTATTCATTATATCATATATATATATCACATATTTATATCATATATATATATATTTAATTTCTATTCCTTAGGGGATATAATAATGTTGCTCATGTGTACGGTGAACTATCGCCTCGTGAAGTGATGTAATTCGTTTTTCTCTAACACTTAACATGGAATTTATTAAGGATTCATTGAATGAATATAAGTGATATATATTATATAATTATGATATTAATGACATATTTATCATTCTGAAAATATTTTGAATCACTTTCTTTCTTACATTTTCACTTAATGAAAAATGATAACGTCATTTGTGTATGTGTGCACTACCGCCTTTATAAAGTGATTTGACACTCTATTCATCACCACACCATATGTATGATATATATAATTATATTTATATAAATAATATGGTATATATGATATAATTATCATATATAAAGATAAAATATCACTTTCCTCCTTTCTATAATGATCATGCAGAAATGGAAATGGTACTCATGCATAAGTACATCATAACAACTCCCAGATCATATCATAATTAATTTCACAAAAACATTGTTCATAATCGGTTTTAATATTATATTTGATATAAAATATAATAATTATGTCATTGCTATTATATATGTATTTAAATAATAACCTCTTTGACCATAGTCAACCTACCAAAGTCATTTGTGAAACATAAGCCGAATATGGTCAAAAAAATACAACATAAGAAAAATTGATTATGTAATCATGTATAACATAGAAATAAATGAAATAAGAGGAATAATAAAATTGGGAAAAAAATTAATTAAATAATTAATAAACATGATTTTATTATCCTGGATGATAAAGAACCTACATGATGAGTTGGACTACTCATAATGGTCTTCATCTCAATATCCTATCACTAAGAAATATTTTGATATTATGAACCTATGTTATTCTAGGATTTGTATATATAGAGCCTTTGACATTATAAATCATTAATTTCTATAATCTCTTGGTTTTTAAAGTTTTTTAATGTTATTATTTCATGGGTCTTATGATTCAAATGTTTCCAAAGTGATATGTTACTTTTCATTAAAAATCTATCCTTTAATGTTTTCGTTATAAATATATTTTTCATCCATGTCCAAATTTTTGAAATTAGTTTATTATGGATGTGATAGTTTTATAAAATGAATTTTCTTCTTCATTTCCATTTCTTACAAAAAAATGAAAACTTTTTATGGAATGGGTGACAATATTTACAAATTAAAAATGGAACATTCTATTTTAATGATTACAAAAAAAAATGACATTTACAATGCAAAAACCATTATTTGAAATTGGATTCCTTTATAGTATTTATTGTTTTATTCAAATAAAAACCCTTACTCCCATTTTTTGTAATTTTTGAATTAAAAAGTTGGGTTTTTACATGTATCAATATTTAAATATCTAAAAACGTTTAATTATGGGTGAATGGAATATTTTATGAGTGTGATGCTGAAAATTGTAATAATTTATGTGTTATGATTATTTTATGGTTCATTGAAATTATTTATGATGATAGGTGGTTACGTAAAAATTCATGGATTGGTGGTTAAGTTATAATCCAAAGATGGTTGGTTATGTTATTAACCAAGGATAGTGTTTATGTTATAAACTAAGGAGGGTTGTGTTTGTGATATCCATCCAATGCATTGGGTATGGAAGTATATAGGATGTTTGTTCCATTTTTAAAAGTGATATGAATAACGATATTCCATGATTTTTATATGATGTATCAATGTTCTCTATGCGATTCAATGATTTTTTTAGAAAAAAAAGTGTCTCTGTTTTTTAGGAGAAATTGATTTATTTAATTTTCTAAAAGAACATTGATATAATGGTAAACATTTCATTGATTTTTATGTTTTCACTGGAATAAAATTTTTCTTTCATTATATATCCCATAATGAAATTTTTCTATAACAACACATTTTTAAAATATTTTGCACTCGGTCTAATGTTGGGTAATGGAATGGAATAAGTCAAGATGGAATTCATAAAGATATTACATGAAAATAAATCATTCTTTTTTTAGTGTATTATATTATAGTAAAAATGGATACTAAATATAATGTACACATTTTAATTTATGGTTTTTGATATGTATGAGTTATGGAATAACTCATTAAAACTCAAAATATAAAAATATTCTCAAAATGTAAGATAATGAATTATTGACTTAAACTCAACATTATGTTATGTTTAAGGATATTATGATATAGTTGGTATCATAAGTTGGTTTAAATAACATTAGATTTTTGGAAAATGATGATATCATACATATGAAATTATTCTATTTATATATATTTTGATATGATATATAATCTAAAGATTACTATGTTGCATCATCTAAAATATGTCTCTTATAATGTTTTACTAAAGAGGACATAGGGAAGTTGTAGTGAGAAGACACCAAGAGAAAAATATACTTCCAATCACTATTCAAAGATGGTTGAAATTGTAATAGAATAGTTTTTTTATAGTGAAGTATTCATTGAAACAAGATATTAATGGTTGTTTCAACCATTCTAGAGAGAAACAGGGTCTACCACATCGGAACATGTCAGTAGTGTAATATTTTATGAGGAAAAATCCCCATAATTCAGTGGATAATCTAAACTTGTGATAATTGACGGATGGATCAAAGGCCCATAAAATATATTCATTGTTAGGGGATGTTCAGGTCAACAAATGTAGGTCTTGATATTTACTATATTGAAGGTGAAGTTTTCCAATTTTGGTCAGTTATTAAGAATATCAAGGAAAGGTATGAGTTCGATACCTTCGAATGGGATGAATTTAAGAATATTTTATATAAGATATATTTTAATAATATTTTTCAAATTATGATGGATGAAAAATTCTTGGAATTGAGAAATAAGTATGAAGATTCAGTTATCATGTATATATATATATAAATTCAACGAATTGGGAAGGTACATATCAAATTTTATCTAGGATCTTGACAGTATGGTTAATAATTTTTACTCAAGAATGAATAAAATATATCAAAGGGAATTTTCTTATCATGAATTAAAAAACTATGAGAAACTATTTGGTAAATTTATTAAGTGTGAATTTTCATTACAACAAATTTCTTTCCTTATACATTTTATTTCTAAATATGGAATAAATATTGACCCTTTTAAAACAAAAGTTATTAAAGTACTTCCCAAACCCATAAATATTATAGAGATTCATGCTTTTCTTGGGTTATTGGGTTACTATCTATGATTTTATAAAAACATTTTCGGGTTGTCTTTTCCACTAACAAGGTTAACTCGAAAAGAAATTAAATTTATCTCGAAAAAATAATGTTTTGATTTTTTTAGGAACTAAAAATAATATTGGTTAGTGGATCAATTTTTTCCTAGACTTTGTAAAATGGTGAATTAATCATCTATAGTGATGATTCATTGAAATGGACTGGTTTTTTATTAATTCAAAATTGTCTAGTAATTTTTTGTGTTTTACGTCAGCTGAAATCTCATTATTTAAATTAGCCTACACATTATTTGGAAAGAGATACTCTTGTTTTTTCTTTGAAAATTTTGTGGCATCATTTTTATGGAGGAAAGTGTGAAATATATACTAATCAGAAAAGTTTAAATTATATATCTAGTCAGAAATAATTCAATAGGATTAGAAGAAGATATATAGAACTGATCAGGGATTTTGATTTCATGTTTCATTACCATCCATGTAAATAAAAAAAGTTTTTGACTCCTTTAGGCCAAAAAATTGTGCTACATTAACCATGTTGTGATTGTAAAATTACTTTATGGTTATTGATTGGATGAATTTTTGCATGAATGTTGTGGATATAGGGACATAAACTATTTTTTTAGGTTTCACTACTGTCAAATTTTTTATGAGAAATTAATAAATCTCACAAGGATGATATTTCTTTATAGTAAAATTAATAATATAATAAGAAACGTAAATTCAATAATTTTTATATTTATATATTAGGTTTTTTTTATTTTTAAAAAAAATCCTTCTTTGTGATTATCATTTAAAGAAAGATTTGTTGAGTGAATCTCATGGTTCTCTATTTTCCTTTCAATTAGGTAGCACTAACATGTAGTATTTCATTAAATTGTATTACTAGTGGGATGAAATGAAAAGATATATTTTTTGTCATTATCATTATTTTTTTGAATTTTTTATACTTTGAAGAAGAATGAAAACTAAGGAAGGTAATTGTTCAACCTTTTCCAATGATAGAGCGAACATGTGATAATATTTATATGGATTTCAGGGTGGTATTACCAAATAATTTACAAGTTAATAATGTTATTTGTGATATTTTAGATCAATTGAAACAATCTACAAATTAACATACCATTCAAGATATAATATCATTAGATAATTATTATTGAATGTATTTAAGTGAGATAGTCATGTTACATGGAGTGACTTTCTTTATTGCCTCTGACTGTGATCCTAGATTTACTTCTAATTTTAATACGGGGAATTAGAAATATTTTCGAATAAATTTAAATTTCATTTCAACTTGTCATCCTTAAAATGATGCTCATTATGACCATGGAAGATATTCTTCATTCTTGTTTCATATTTTACCAAGTAACTTGGAATCACCATCTTTCATGGGTTGAGTTTTCATATAAAATAGTTTTCAATCTATTATATAGATAGAACCATTTTAGGCATTATATGTAAATTGGTGTTGAACACTATATGTTTTGGATGAAGTATGATAAAGGAAGTATATGTGACCATATCTGTTAGAGTAAATTGATGATGAGGTTTAGTTTATTCAGCAATATATGTGGATGTCTTAGAGAAGGCATAAATGTAATGTGGATAACCAGAGAAAATACTTTTTTAAGGTATATGATCTTATTTTTCTCAAAGTATCACTATAAAAAAGTGTAATGAGTTATGGTTGAAAGGTAAATATAATCCAATTTTTCATTGTACTATATGAAATCTTAGAGAATGTTGGATCAGTTAACTACCAAGCAGATTTTTCTCTAAGTTTATCTCAAGTACACAACATACATCATATTTCAATGTTAAGGAAATATGTATCAAATTCATATCATTTATTTATCACTAAATTCTTTTAAATGGAAGATAATAATTCTTATTAAGAATATACAATTTATATTCATAAAGTTATAGAGGAATGTTTTCATAATAAGTTGATTCATTAGGATAAGTTTTTAAGTAAAAAACTATATAATTAAAGCAAAAAACATGAGATTATAAAAATGATATGATGTAAATATATCCCCACTTGTTTAAAAACTAAATAAATTTTTGAAGACATAAATAAAAAGTGTAATAATGAAACAAAACAGGTAATGATAGAATAAATCGCATTGATGTTTGTATTCATTATAAAAATATTAATTAATTTTAAAAGAAAAAAGTAAATAGTTTTGATTAAAAAAATATTAAAAGGTTTTATTTAATAGTTTAAATTATAAAAATTAGAATTTGGGTTATCAAAAATTATTAAAGAAATTTAAGTCATCATATAATAATTTACATTGACTTCCATTTTGGAAATTTTCAAAAAATATTGATTTTTTGTGAATAGTGAAATATATCGATTTTTATTTTCAACAGATTAAGTATTTAAAAGTATAAATATGTTTTGAATAATATTTAAGTTTTATTTATTTTTATATAAAACCATTAAATAAATTTTAATCAACCTGATATTGTATTTTAGTATATGTCTTTTTAGGTTTAAAAATTGGATTTTGCAAAGAAAAATTTAGTAATGCATAATATTTCAACATTTTAATTAATGAAGTTAATTACTTATAAAAAATATTTTAAATTAAATTTTTATACTGTAAATCAATAAATATTAATTTATATTCATAAAATGGTTTTTATTATCTATATAGTTAATATAAAATCATCTTTTATCGAAAAATGAACTTCTTGAAACCCTTTATTTCGCCACTTATATAGGTTTTGTTTAAAATTTTATTTTTCCACTTATTTGCATTGAATTTGGTAAAATGGATAACATATTTTGAATAATAAAAACTTATATTATCTAACAAGATCAAATAAGTTTTTTCCATAATAAATAGTGAAAACATTGAAAATTAAATAACACTGTTATGGTAAAAATGGGTTTACTTGGAGTTAAACAATAAATACGGGTGTTAAAAATTTACCAACAAATATTTAAATCATATGTTCTACCCATATTAAAATCATAACCTTTCCAATTTCTAATAAATTTTCATTTGGAATATTTTGGCTTGTGAATGAATTTGACATTTGGGAGTCTTTAATGAAATTTCTAATCAGTTTCCATGGGGGTCACTTCCCCGCTTATAAAAGGACCTCCCCTCTCCTACACAATTTAAACCTTAAAATCCATTTTTAGCAAACAATCCTAACCAAACTTTATTCTTTAATTCAATTACCATGACCTAAAACCTATATTTTTACCATAAATGCATCCTACAAATCCTTTGGGTAAAAACCAATAAACGTTACTCGAAGAATAGGTAGCATTATTCAAAAAACATTTTAATTTTATTACTTCCTTCACCTCCTTGAATTATTATTAAACCATTGTAATATAATATAATCATTGTCTTCCTTATTCTGAGATAAATTATTTTAGTTTCACGATCATTATCCATATCCTCTTCCTCAAATTTTAATTGATAACATTTCCCATTTTTACAACATACTACTGCCCTGCGTACTGATCTAAAATGTTTTCCAACAACACCTATCACAGTTGGGTACGCTAATGAATATTGAAGTTTTAAAGGATAAAATTATAACTAAGAATGGGGGTTTGAATGATTTATTAACTTTTTATGAGTTTCCAACCTTTTAGAAACTTAACCCCTACAACCTATTAAGATATATATCCTTATCAACTTTTAGTGAATACTCTTTCATGAAAAAGTAGGAAAGAAAGAAGAGAACACAAGATTTACATGCAATAATCTATGATTGAGAACCTATATCCTTTCTATAGCCACTCCCATGGCTCTATGAATATTTACTATATTAAATAAGTGAATATAATTTATTCTCACTTCCGTTGGACACCTTGTATCTCCCAATAAGAAAGATTATAATTATTTCAATCAGTTTAAAAAGTTTCATACAAAAAAATTGAGACACAAAAAAGATTAAATACTTTGTTCAATATTATCTAGAAAATATCATTCTTAATCCTCAGTCTGATTTGGTTGAGTCTAATTTTCTTTGTCTGATTAACTCAATATGATTCTCCCTATTCAATCTACACTTCTCAAACTCTGGTTAAAACTGAATATGATCTTCTTCAATCTAATCATATCAATATGATCTTCTAAATATGATGTTTCACATTAAAATTGAAAAAACAATATAATTCCACCATTCTAAATAGATCTATTTATTTTAGTAACATTCACATAAAATTATTTTTCACTCTGTCATTTTTAATTGCATGAAAATTGGCAATGTATGAAGGATTTGAGAAACTATTTATAGATTCCTCATAAAATCAAGAGTTTGAAACCTGAAAATTTTCCCCACTTCCTCAAATTTAAAAACATTGAAAAACACTTTCTTTTAAAATTCAACATTCAATTTTAAAATACTTCTCATATTTCTCTAATATTTATTCAAAATTGAATTTCATGTTTGACCTCTTCAGCTCTTTATAAAACTTCCAGAGTATTCTTTTTTAGTCTTTTTCATAATCAACCTTCTCATAACTTAGAAAATTTCATCAATCTGATGTAACTTCCTCATCTTTAATATGGTATATCTTCATCATATTTAATTCTATGGATCTTCATCAGCTTCAAATTCCTCATCTTATTACTATTTTACATTATTTCTCAGCTAATTACAATATGGATTTCTTTCTCAATTCACTATGATCTTACTTTCATTCATGGATCATTACGATATTCCATTATTCTTGAGAGTAATTCTTATTAAATTTACTTCTCAGAGTTAGTTTGATAGAATCCTCATAATGATGTAATTCTCATTACTATATAATTTTCATTATGATTGAATTATTCACTCTGCAATATTGAAATTATTCAAGCTTCATCAGTTTTACACAATTTGACATCTAAAACATATGGGTCTGATTATTCAATATATAATCTGTGTCTAGAATTCTGGAACTGATACAATCATTATGATTCATTAATTTCCCCAAAAGATTTTATCATGTTAGTTTTCATGATTTTTTAGATTTGTGTGATCATAAAAGCATCGTCTAATTTTTTAAGAAAGTATGAAAACATTATAACTTCTGAGATCATAATATTAATACTAAAGGCATTAGAAACAATATGACTTATTCACTTAGCAACATCTATCCTTCTAACAAAAACTGAGTCTAATGGATCTTGAACATCATACCGACAGACCTGAGACTGATGGTTCATTTGGTCAACAAACTCATCTTTCTGACCTCCTTGGTGTTTAGTGCTTCTTGGATTGATACTCTACATCTGGAACTTCTTAGTCTAATATAATGTTTTGGGAAAAAACTTTCTAAAAAAAACTTTTATACCTCTTTATTTTTGGGTTCAAATTTCAGAAACTTTCAACATTCTTACCAATATCATTACAATGGACAACATCTGATCATAAATAACAAAAACATTATTTCACCAAAAAAGGTTATTTTTCAAAAAATAAAAAAAACATAAACACAAAAACAACCCAAATATTCTTCAATATCGTCATTTGTATTTATTATCATCCCTCGTTAACATATTTTAAAACTCCCATAAATTTTTCACAACTGAACTTTTGTTAACATCTCATGTTTTTTAGATTTTACAAAAAGATATCCTTTTTAAAAAGGGAGTGTCCTCACACCACTCTACTAGATAAAGACATGTTTTTTATGTAATTCTATACCAAGGTGATAAGAAAATTCTGCATCCACTTAAAGATTATATTTTTTCACTTTTATCTTCTCCTATCTCACATTTATTTTTTCTCCCCCATTATTTGACAACCACAGCTTCAGATTCAAAAATGAAAGATAAGTTAAAAATTATTACAGTAAAAAGTTGTTAATTTATCTTCCCCTCAGTCACCATAATCCAAATAATAGGGCGTACTTACTTTTGATGTTTAGGAAGTCATTGGAGGAATATGAACATGAAGTTTCAATATCACTTCCACAAATCATTCTTTCTTTGGGGATTTTATGAAAATGTTGTCAATTTGATACTTTGTTGAGATGTATTCCAGCAAAATATCTCCAGTAGCAACTTTATCTTATATAAAGTGAAACTATATATCAATTAATTTTTGTCTTGAATGTTGGATATGATTTTTATAAAGATCAATTTCACTTTTATTATTAAAAAGTATATTCAATGGTTTATAAATATTTTCTTTCTAATCTTCTAGCTAAAATTACATCCAAATCATTTGAGTAAAAGCTTCTGTAACAGTAACATATTTAGATTGTATTATGATCAGTGTTATTGATTTTTTTCTCTTAATGTTCCAACTCACACAACATTAACACAAAAAAATTAATTCTCTTGAGGTTGATTTTATATCATTAGAATATCTAGCTTAATCAGCATCACTATAACCATGAAAATCCATCTCAAATTTATATTATATAACAACCCATGCGAATTTATTATTTTTACATATCTTAAAATACTCTTTCCTTCCAAAATATGTGATTCTTCTTAATTACTTTGATACACGGAACATAAAGTAACATCATAAACAATATCAGACCTTGATGTTGTATGGTAAATAACACTACATATTAGCTTCTGAACATTGTTTGGATTCACACTTATTCCCAATTAATATTCACTCAATGTTTTGCTCACTAAAATAAGAGTAGAAATTTATTTTGATTATATTATCCCAAAAAATGTTAATAATTCCCTAAAATAATTTTCTTCACATAAGAAAATGTAATTTTATTTTTCTTGAACTTTTAATCCCAACGGAGATGGTAAGTTTTCCCTATATTGAAATGTAAACATTCTTATTCCTTTCCTCATCAAATTATTTAAAATATTTTTCTTCATCACTATAAAAAATTATGTCATCCATATAGATAATTATAATTATAATTTTAGAGTCAATATCTTTCTCAAATATGATTTTATCACCCTTTCCTTTAAAAAATCCAACATTCTCAAACAATTTTTACGTTTCTAATACCAAGAATGTGGGGATAGTTTCAACCCACACTAGGATTTATTCAAACAACAATGCTTGTTACCATCATTACCAAGTGGAAACCCACAAGTTTTTTCAATGTAAACTTCTTCCACATTCACACAACTGAATAAAACTGACATAACAACCCTCAAATTATCTTTTTAATTTTAATGTGACACCATTGAAAGAAACATTCTAATATTTTATAATATTGAAATAGGGGAAAAATTTTCTTCAAAATGCAAGCCTTTCACCTATGAATAACCTTTAAAAATGAGCCTTTCTTTGTTACTTGAATATTCTCCATGTTCATTAAATGTTTTTCTATAAACCCACGTTATTCGAATAGCATTTTTATTTGTTGGTCATGGAATATGTTCCTGTGTAAAATTTATTTCAATATGATCCAACACATTATTCATAGAATCCACACATTTTTTGTGTTCAATAAATTTTGAAACGAATTTCAGTTAAACTTTTTAAATAAGTTATGTATGTCTTTCTAATATCAACTTCCTTCTAGTCTGAACTAGTGACTTTTGATTTCCAATAATATTTTCAGACTCAACATGTTTTTTTAAGGTAGGAAATCTCAAATCTTCTCTCACCACCTAAACATTACTCATCATATGATTCTCTTGAATATTGTTATGGATGATTTGCATTACATTCACTGTTGTTGGAAATCTATAATTTATCCTCCCCAACATTCTTAAAAACTTTTGTTAAGGAAATTTTATTTTCAATTACTTTCACATCATATGATTCCGCCAAAAATTGTAAAACAATTTTCTAAATATTTTAATTTATTTCACTGGCGGAATAGTCCATAAAGGTTCTTTTCACAACTTTATCATCAAACTTTCCTTGATCTTGATTTTCTATATTGAGTAAACATGGACTTTTAAAAAAATAAAAGTATTAAAATGAATTTTATTATTATAGAACATTTTAATAAGGATTAATGTTGGTTTCTGTTTTCAAAAGGAATTTATTTTCGACTTTTATAGTAGTACAAATAGCTTCTCAAAAATATATCATTGAAATTTTATATTCCACTAACATACTTCTTCCAGTTTCCACCAAAATTTAATTAATTATTTCTGATGCTCCATTTTTTTGGAGTATAAGGACCACTATTGTAACATCCCAAGTCATTAAGGAATAATATATTTTAATATCTATGTCTATTTATAAATTAGATAATGTTTTAGAGGCTTAAAATGAGAATAAATCCAATCTTAAGCATAGAATACTCTAATATTTTTAAATGCATGTTTTACAGCCTTTTGATCTAAAAACATTTTTAAATCTACCTTTTGACATTTTTATAAGAGCTATTTTTTAAAATCATCTTATTCTTTTGAATTGGGACATTTAAATTTACTTTGTATAAATCTTTGGTATTTTTCGGACAATGTTCATTTTTTAATGAATAAAAAAAATACTGCGTTTTACTTCAAAACTTCATTTTCATCTAATTTAATTATATGGTTATATTATCCTTTTAATTGGTATTAAAGTTTAAATAGAATATATTTTTACTATTTAATCCAATGGTGGTCATTATAATTAATTTCACTTTGAAATTGGACATAAAAAATTGTCAATCTTTTGATAGATATTGTTTCTTAAAAACACTATTTGTTTTCACAACAGGAATTATTTTTAAATTAATTACTTCAATTTCTGTGTTTGGAATTTGGTAAAATGGATTCCATATTTGTAATCAGAAGTTACAAATTATTTAATTAATACTCTTCTGTTTTTAGACTTTATGAATTGTAACGGTGGAAATTATCTTTAATTATCGCGATTAATTAGTAATCGGGTAGTTAAGGGTAATAAAATAATATCATAATAATATAAAATGACCACAACATGTTTCCAAATCCTTCTTTTGAGTCATGACCAAACATGGTATGTCTTGTTCCAACTTTGGGACCCCATGGAATCACTTTAGTGTCATAGTGACCTTTTATTATATTATTTTTAATGAATGGAAAATATAACCAATGTATATATCACCTAAGTAAAACAATTTTAGTTTTATTTATATAAATGATCTATTAGACTATAAATATTCATTTTAGATATCAAAATATTTCATACATCATCGTATTTTTTTATAATTTTTAGACATTAAATAAATTTATTTATTTATGACACCATGATGATGTAGTGATTACCTCATTAATGAGAGATTTAAATAAAATGAAACGATAAGGTAAAATATAAGACATAAACTTGTTTAAAACCTATTGGATGGGTGGATTTAAAACCCTTATCATCTTATCCTTTAAATATATCATTGTGGGACCTTTCAAATTCCAAAAATCATTTTATAATAAACTATCATTTTAAGACTTTCCAGAAGTAACAATCCTCCCTCTTATAAAAGGCCCCCACCTCAACCCCCTTACCCACACATCTCAAGCCATTGGCTCGTCCAAATTATTCTCATATTATCTCTCCAAATACCTCTCTTCATCCTAGAATCCTTACCTTAGGCAAAAATCTCTTCAAGAAACCCTTTTAGTTCAAACCAAGGGGAGTTACCCGATTTAAAGGTAATGTATTCTCTTTTGTCCTTTTGTTTTATTTTGCTTTTCCAACCCCCTAAACACTTTTTATTCCTTTATTTTGTAAAAAACCATTATCTTAAATATAATAGGATGTTGTTATGAGATGTACTTGAGATACATTTACACACACCTCCATCTAATGGGTGAAGAATATACTATTTCTGTGGACGGCGAACTACTGCCTCACGAAACGATGATTGTTCAATTATCTCATACCGCCTCTCATGGTGTCCACTAATATGTCAATGTATTTATATATGATATATATTATTTTTATCGTTTCCTTATTCTTCTATATTTTTCATTTATTTCATACCTTTATGGTTTGCATAATGGATAAATGCGATAATTTCATTTTAGGAAGTACGGACTACCGCCCCCTCAAAGTGATTTGTATCGTTAATTCCTTATGTGGGACATATAAAGGATAGAGTTAATGATATTATATATTATTTTATACTATAATTATAATATACCTTTATATCATAATTTTTTCATTCCATTAAATGAAAAATATAAATGAAAGTAGCGTTCATGCGTACGTACGACTTACCATCTCCATAAATGGTGCATTTCATTTCTTACCTCTAAATGTTATGTAATTTTATAAATTCATGTAAATACTAGATATATATGATATATATGGTATCTACATCATGAATAAAATTCTGGAGATAATGGATATTTTACCACATGAACAACTTGTAATTATAAGAAGTTTATTTTTGACTCAAATACCAAATATTGACAAAAAGACTATTATTAACATAAATGATTACATAATAGTCATAAAATGATAATAATTGATATAAAAGGGATAATTAACATGAAAAAAGGTTCTTAATCAAGTATAAATTAACTCTAGTTTATTATTCAGGAGATTAAAGAATGATCGAGTCAACTCAGACACGAGGTAAGGGACTTTGTCTCAATCTCCTATCATTGAGGCATATTTTGTTTTAATACAAGACTTTATTTTATATGCTATATAAAAAACTTTGAATTTTAATTTAATTCAAAGGGAATATTTTTCTATGAATTGTTTTACTAAACAACAAAAATAAATGTTTCTTTTAACGTACGTGGTGATAACGACCTTTCCTCCGCCGCGAGTATTACTTGATCTTTGGATTCTTTAACAAGTCGTAATGTTTTAAAAGGAAAAATAAATACCATATACTCTATTATGTATTTTGGTATTGAAAATGGTTTTGATAATGGATTTTTTATGTCAATATATTTAAGTTATATATTGTGATTGAAATGTGGAAATGTTTTCTTTCCTTTATATTTGTTGTATGTGTTAGGATTTTAAAATGGTACTTGGAAATTTGATGGGTGGTTACATGATAAACCAAATTAATGGTGGTGCTGTGATAAACCAGGATGGCTGGTTACGTTATAACCTCCAATGCATTGGGTATGGAAGTCAGTCGTATGGCTATTCCATTTAGTGACATGTGTGGAAGTCGGCCGTATGGTTATTCTATTTAAGTATGTTTATGTTCCAAGTTACCTTTATAAGTTGTGTGTTCTTTATATAGGTTTTATGGTGATCTTTTGGTTACAAAAGGGTAAGAAATGATATTTTATTCATTAAACAGTATTTACTACTTCATAAAGGTGAAAAGTATTACTTATGATGAAGTATTCATGATTTACTTGTTGATTTTGAGAAACTAATAGTTTTCCATCTTTTTGTATCCCTTACAGAACGTTTTATACTCATCCCAAGTTTTTTAAATTTTTTTCACAGGACATAAAGATGAATAGTTTCAAGGATGGGATCAAGGAAAGACATGGTATCTAAAACATGGAACTGGACATGTTTCTTTTTAAATGTTTTTATTTTATGAAAAAAATGTAAACTGAGTAGAAGTGTCTACTTTTTAATCTTTTGAGATTTAATAGTTATGGCCTAATTCCCTAAAACTCTAAACCTCAAAATATCCTCCATGATAATTATTCATTTAATTCAAGATTAAGTAATGTTGTAAGGTCGGGTCCTTATATTTGGTATCAAAGGTCGGTTTAGACAACTTTAGGAGTTAGGATATTGTTAAATTCATGTCCATAAATTAATTTATGGTATGATTGAAATGATATTGCATTTAAATATTACCATGTTCCTTTTCCTATGATATTTCTATGTTCAGAATGGTTTTCCGCAGAAGAAACAGGGCAGCTATGTTGGGATGACATCAGGAGGAAAACAACCTTCCGAATCAGTGACCTAATACAGTCAGAATCGGAACTGAATAGTTTTTTGTAGTGATGGCACAGTTGAATCAGGCTATAAATGCTGGTGGTATCCATACACAAGGTCAGCCAGATCAACCACAGAGGAACATGTCAATAGTGGAGAATTTTATGAGGCAACATCCCCAATCATTCAGATGATCATCTGACCTTGTTCTATAAGAATGGTGGGTTAAAGAAATGGAGAATATTTTTGATGTCATGGGGTGTTCAAAACATCAAAAGGTTAGTCTTGCTATTTACCGTTTTGAAGGTGAATCTGATCAGGGGTGGTTGATGGTGAAAAATATCAGGTATAGTGAGGAGATTGATGATCTTGACTGGGATGAATTCAAAGGTATGTTTCTTGAGAAATATTTTCCTAAGGTGGTTCATCTTAGGATGGAAAAACAATTCCTAGATTTGAGGTAGGAGGATGACTCAATAGCTGCTTATGAAGAAAAGTTCACTCGACTGTCAAGGTATGATCCAAATTTCATATGAGATATTGATAGTAAATTCAACCATTTTTACTCAGGTTTAAATCCAAATTATATAAGGTCTTTATATTCTCGTGAGTTCAAAAGTTATGAAAAACTTTTTATATATGTAGAGAAGGTGGAAATGAAGTTTTTCGATGATCATGTGTTCTTTTTCAAACAATAGAATAAGAGGTCCAGTGGGCAGGCAAAAGGAAAGAATTTATCAAAGAATCCCGGAGGTAAAAAAACCAAATATCCATCTTGTGATAAGTGTCGTAAAATGAATCCAAGATAGTTTTTATCCATGTCTAGAAAGTGCTTATGGTGTGGTAAGTTTTGTCATTTTACTCGTAACTATAAGGAAAATGATCAAGCAGGCAATGAAAAGCCAGCGGTAAGATTTTTTAAGTGTAATGAAATTGTCCATTATGAAAATGAGTTTCTAACGAAGGACTAAACTGAGGGAAAGAAGCCCAACTACAAGCAGAAAGGGGTGGTGAAATCCTTTGTAACTACTTCAGTAGATGTTGGGCCATCGAATGATGTAGTATCAGTTACACTGTTTGTTTGTTCAAATTATGCCAATATATTTTTTGATTCATGGTCTATAAATTCATTCATTTCTGAGAAGTATTATAGTAAATTGGGAATTCCATCTCAATATATGAATCATAGACTTATGGTAAAAACACCTAGAGGAAATGATGAGACAAAAAGAAATTATAAGAACCTTTATATCCGTGTGTGTGGAAAGAATCTACGTGCAAACCTTATTGTTTTTCCTATAGTAGAGTTTGAGTTTATTTTGGGCATGGATTGGCTTTTGGTTTATCATGCTAAGATTGACATCATAGCTAAAAGGGTTTCTTTTCAGAAATATTATCAATTTGTGTACAAGAATGAACCCTTGCTTTTGATAATATATCAGGAAGCTAAAAAACTAGTAAATGATGGAAATGAATGGTACCTTGCACACATTGTTGAAAACAATGGAACTGTTCAGATTAATGGTGTTCCAGTGGTAAATGAGTATCATAATGTTTTTCTTGATGAGTTTCTTGGTATTATACCAGATCGATAAGTTGAATATACTGTTGACTTAGTTCTTGATTCTAAGACAATTCAATCACCCCCTTATAGAATGGCTCAAGTTGAACTTTTAGAATTAAATAAAAAATTACAAGAGTTATTAGATAAAGGTTTCATTCAACCTATTACATCACCATGGGGTGATCCTCTCTTGTTTGTTAATAATAAATATGGTTCAATGAGACTTTTCATTGATTATAGATCATTGAATAACATCACTATTAAGAACAAGTATCTTTTGCCTCATATTGATGATTTGTTTGATCAGCTCCAGGGAGCTCAGTATTTTTCAAAGATCGACTTGAGGTTGGGGTACCATCAGTTGAAAGTAAAAGAAGCATATATTCTGAAGACCGTGCTTCATACAAGATATGACCATTATGAATTTTTAGTTATGCCTTTTGGGTTAACCAATGCACCTACTGTATTCATGGACCTTATGAATAGGATTTTCCATGAGTTCTTGGATAAGTTTGTGGTTGTTTTCATTGATGATATTTTGGTGTTTTCTAAAAGTAAATAAGAGCATACATGTCATTTAAGAGTTATCTTGAAAACCTTAAAATAAAAGAAACTATATGGAAAATTCATCAAGTGTGAGTTTTGGTTACAACAAATTTATTTCCTTGGTCACATTGTTTCAAAGAATCGAATAAATGTTGATCCTGATAAAACAAAAGTTGTTGAAGAATGGGGAAGACCCACAAATATAATCGAGATCTGTAGTTTTCTTGGTTTTGCAGGTTATTACTGGAGGTTTGTTGAAAAAATTTCACGGTTATCTAGTCCGATGACTAAGTTAACTCGAAAAGATGTTAAGATCATTTGGACAAAAGAATGTGATGATTGTTTTCATGAATTAAAAAGAAGATTGGTGAATGCTCTAGTTTTGGAACTTCCTTCCAGAAATGGTGAGTTTGTTATCTACAATGATGATTCGTTGAAAGGAATTGGTTGTGAACTTATGCAGAATGATCAGGTAATTGCTTATGCTTTATGTCATTTGAAAAATCATGAGTTAAATTACCCTACACATGATTTTGAATTAGCTGCTATTATTTTTGCTTTAAAAATTTGGAGGCATCATTTGTATAGAATAAAGTGTGAAATATATACTAATCACAAAAATTTAAAGTATATATTCACTCAGAAATAATTGACCATGAGACAGAGGAGATAGTTGGAATTAATCAAAGATTGTGATTGTACAATTCATTACCATCAGGGAAAAACAAATAAAGTGGATGATGATTTGAGTCGAAAAAGTAATGCTTCATTAACCATGCTACATTTGGAATGAGATCCTTTGGTTTTTGATTTGATGAACTTTGGAATAGAATTTTTTGGTGCAAGAATTTCTTCTGTTTTGTTTTAGGTTTCAGTGAGATCATCTCTACCAGACATAATTAAGAAAGCGCAGAAGAAAGACAGTGGGTTGCAGAAAAAGGTAGAGCTAGTTCAGATGGGTAAGTTGCCTGAATTTAACATTGATAATGATTGTATTTTGAGGTTTGATAAAATATTATGTGTGCCTTGTGATTCACAGTTGAAGAATGACTTGGTATGTGAGGCTCATAGTTCCCCATTTTTGGGTCATCCTGGCAGTACTAAGATGTACAGAGAACATCGGGAGTTTTACTGGTGGGATGGAATGAAAAGAGATATTGCTAACTTTACTGTGAAATGTTTGACTTGTCAGCAGGTTAAAGCAGAGCGGTAGTTACCTAAAGGGACGGTTCAGTCTTTACCGGTGCTAGAGTGGAAAAGGGAAAATATATCCACGGACTTTGTTGTGGGATTACCAAAGACATCTCGAAGTAATAATGAAATCTGGGTTATTTGTCACAAACTGGATATAGTCTCCACTATTACCGGCACCAAACCCAGCCCATGCCAAGCCCCAAAGGGAATTCCCTATCCCCACTGGCTGGCACAAGTTCCCGGGTATCATAAAAATTTATTTGGGAACGATTTAGCCGAGTTTGGATTCATAAAATAACCAAAAACAACAATAATCCAAATCTGAAAAATTATTCCAAACAACGCTTAATAAAATTAAAAAATGAGTATATGGGTTCAAACAATACACAAGAGGTCCAAATGTGTATAAAAGTACTAGAAAAAGATCCCAAGAGACTCCACACGACAAGGGGTCATCACCCATGACACGTCTCCACAACACCGCACCATTGAGAGAAACTAGCAACCCGAACCGCCATCGCCCAAGGCCTTGCCTTTGCCTGTGTCAAACATGATCAAGTCTACTTACACCAAAAGGTGTAAGTAGGGTGTGAGACTAATCCAAATAGGATATCACCCAAGGATTCCATGTTATAGGCATTATAAAATAAAAATCTTGTGAGAGTTATAAACAGAAAATGGTAGCATTTATTTGAAAAAGTGCAACTTTGAAATGAAAATAACATTCAATGGGGATAACTTTAAAGAATGAGTGAATTTTAATAAAACATGAAATATACTGGTTTTCACATCCCAAAATACTATAAGGCAAATAGAAATACCAAAAAGTCCACGAGCACCAAGCAAAGGAACACCCCTATGAACTAGTTTGTTGTGAAGCCCAAGTACCTCGTACCTCGGTGAAAGTAACCATGATAAAATTTGTTCTCATGCACGAGCCACTAGTAGGGAACATAACCATAACCTAGTAGTCTCCAATCATCTCCATTATAGTTTTTTTAGTGTTATCCTTGTCAAACATGCTATGTGAACCATGGTCAAAACCCCTCCGTTCACTTGCGTACTAGTACACGTTAGCCCACCTAGTTACCCGGGTTTCCCGTCTTGTGCTCAAATAGTTACCACATGCTACCAAAATCAATTTTCACATATAAATATCAGTTCTGGTCATAGACATTCAAAACTGTAGCTACACATTCTTTTCACCTTTTATATAACTCAATAAACCACTTATAATTTCCATAAAACAATTTCAAGAAAAGCAATCAAATTTTGCACATTAAATTCATCTAAAATCCCACTTTTAAAACCCAATGTAGACCAATATTATATCAAAACAAAAATTTTAGCATCAAAAAAATTTTATAAATCCAATCCATGAATTATAAAACAACACCAAGAGGAACAACATGGGTTGCACATGTAAAACACCCATTTTCACACAAAATTGGCACTTAAAAATAAACCGCAATGAAAATGCTAAACAAATCAATTTTTGAAATAAATATAATGAAGGAGGAACAAAATGTAAAATAAATATAGCAATACAACTCATTCTACAATACCTACATATGGAATCACCTACCAAAAGAGTCAAGAACCGCAAATCCTAGTGTGGAACTTCAACCGCACCTTCACCGCACCGCAAGGGAGTATGATTGAACCTAAAACCAGAGGATTCGACCAAAAAACTCAAAACCACAACCCTAGGTACTAATCCCTAGCTTCTGAACATTTTTTTTATTCAATAAAATAAGAAAAAACCCTAAGAAAAAGGGAGGAGGAAGGAAGAGAACCAACTTACTTGACAAATCTGGACGTTTTTTTGGAACTGGAGAAGTTCGGCCCTAATTCTCGATAAATATGTGCTTCAAAGAGGGGAAAACGAATATGTAGGTGTGTCTGGGTTCATTGGGAACATGTGAGAGGTGGAATCACAAAAAAAGGATAAACATTGAATATTTTATGAAAGAATTAAAAAAACATTTTAAAACTGGAAATGGGCCTTCGGGTTGGCCCAACACCTAATTTGATCACCCAAATCCAAGATGATAATGATTTTTAAGGGGCCCAAATTTCTTTGGTGGTTTGAAATGTTAAATTAAGGTAATTTTGGAAGTTTAATGGGTGAAAGAGGTCGACAAACGAAGTAGTTATTAAAGAAAAAAAATTTATTTTTAAAACAGAAAATGGGCTCTCAGGTTGGCCCATATTTTAAAAACCCACCATTTCCTTGAAAAATGCATGGAAACCCCCAAAACAAATCAAGAATGTAAATTTTAAAAAAACATTAAAATATGTCATGTATGTGGCAATTCTCCCCACCATGAAGGAATTTCCGCCCCGGAAAGTCAACCCGATGCTTGATTGGAAAACAGGTTCGGGTAATCTTCCTCAACCCCTGACTTTCGCTCCCATGTCTCGTGTGTATCACTCACATGTTGCCAAAGAACTTGGACTAGTGTAATAGAATTTCCCCTAGCAAGTTTTCTTTGGGAGTCCACTATTCACACTGGCCGCTCAAAAATAGATAAATCAGGCTCTATATCAAACTCCTCCCAATTCAGCACATGGGACGGATCTGAGTTGTATTTATTCAACTGGGAGACATGGAAAATATCATGGATGGATGTCAACTGAGAAGGAAAATCCAACCTATATTCCACCTTACCAATATGCTCGGTGATCTCAAAAAGTCTGACATACCTCGGCGTCAACTTTCCCTTCTTCCCCAAGCGGCGGTGACCCAAACGAGGGGCCACTTTTAGAAATACCCATCACCCACAGAAAACTCTAGATCTCGATGAATCTTATCAGCATATGATTTCTGGCGACTCTGAGCTATCAATAAAAACTACCTGATCAACTTGACCTTCTCAGATGTCTCTTGTATAAGGCTCGGTCCCAAAAGTGATGTCTCGCCTACCTCATCCCAACCGACAGAAGACCGACAAGGCCTACCGTAGAGCGCCTCAAAGGGTTCCATTCTAATAGAGGATTGGTAAATTTTATTATAAGTAAACTCGACCAATCCCAAATAGCTATCCCATGTACCTCCAAAATCCAACACAGATGTGCGAAGCATGTCCTCTAGAATCTGATTCGCCCTCTCCGTCTGGTCATCCGTCTTAGGATGGTATGTCATGCTCATCATAATCTGCAACCCCAATGCCTTCTGAAGACCTCCCCAAAACCACTATGTAAAGTGGGGGTCCCTATTGGAAACAACTGCCGACGACACACCATGAAGTCTGACCACTTCATGAACATACAAACGGCCCAGCTCCTCCACCTTCGTTGTATCTCTTATCAGGATAAAGTGAGCTGACTTGGTCAAACGGTCAATCACTACCCAGATAGCATTCCTCCCTCGAGCTGTATGAGGAAATCCAATAATAAAGTCCATGGCGACCTCGTCCCACATCCATGTAGGAATGGGTAATGGCTGAAGTAGGCCAGATGGTCTCTTATGTCCCGTCTCATACCTGGCCACTAGAACTGGTGACGGACATTTTAATACATCTTGGTTGCACCAGGATAGACGACCCACTAAGATTGGTGGCTATCCTGCATCACCACCTTCCGCAGAGACAAAGGAACCACTGCACGGTCCTTGAAGCACAAGATCCTCTTAAGAGACAGAGACCAATCAGAAGGAGTATCCCCACCATGAAGCAATTGCATTAATCACTGGCACAGCTCATCACCAGGCTGCTCCCGCTGAATCAACTCCAGAATAGCGGGAGTCAACTGAATGCTAGCCAAGAAAGTGCCTCTACTATGCTCCCTGCTCACCAATGGAATATGGGCGAAGAGCCCCATCAAATTCCACTCATCACTGGACTTCCTCTATGCCTGCACTGGTACCTTCCTGCTCAAAGCGTCCGCCACCACATTACCCTTTCCTGGGGTATAGACAATGTCAAAGTCAAATCCCTACAAGTACTCGATCCAATGGTGCTGCCTCAGATTGAGATCCTTCTGAGAGAAAATTTAGGCTAAGCTCTTATGGTCAGAATAGACCACAAATTTCTCCCCAAAGAGGTAGTGTCACCATGTCTTTAAAGCATTCATCACCACTTCCAACTCCAAGTCGTGATTCGGATAATTCTTCTCAGGTGGCCGGAGCTGGAGAGAACCATAAGACACCACATAGTAATCATGCATGAGTTCACACCCCAGGCCTATACCTGATGCATCACAATAAACCACATATCCCTTCTCAGACACTCGTAAAATCTGCACAGGTGCGGTGGTCAACCTCCGCTTCAACTCCTCAAAGGATTCCTGACACTATCAGCTCCATTCAAACTTCACCCCTTTCTGGGTGAGTGCGATCATGGGGAAGGCGATCTGCGAGAATTCCCGGACAAAGCGCCTGTAATAACCTGCTAGGCCAAGAAAACTCCTGATCTGAAACACATTTCTAGGTTGTTCCCATGAGATAACTGTCCTAATCTTCTCAGGATCCACTAAAACCCCATGTTCTGAGATGACATGCCCTAGATACTTCATTTCCAAAATCTAGAATGTGCACTTCGAGAGTTTGGCATATAGGCGATGGTCCCAAAAGGTGGTCAAAACAACCCACAGGTGGTTCTCATGATCCTACTCAGATCCAGAATAAACCAGGATGTCATCCAAAAAGACCACTACAAATTAGTCGAGATATTGGTGGAACACCCTATTCATTAGCGCCAAGAAAAATGCCAGGGAATTCGTCAATCCGAAATGTATGACTAGGTACTCGAAGTGACCATAACTGCTTCGGAAAGCCATCTTTGGAATGTCTGCTTATCATACCATGAGCCTGTGGTATCCTGAATGCATGTCGATTTTGGAGAACCACTTTTCCCCCTTTATTTGGTCAATCAAATCGTCAATCCGAGGCAAAGGGTATTTATTCTTGATGGTCACCTTATTCAATTTCTGATAATAGATGCACAACCGGAGGGTTCCATTGGCCTTCTTCGCGAATAAGACTGGGGCGGCCCAAGGAGAGATGCTCAGGCGAATGAATCCTTTGGATTCCAAATCGTCCAGCTATTTCTTTAATTCCCTCAATTCAGTGGGGGCCATGTGATATGAGGGAAGAGATATATTTTGTGTTCCCGGCGCCATCTCAATTGATAACTCTACGTCCCGATCTTGGGGTAAGCCTGAGAAATCATCTGGGAAGACTTTTGGGAACTCATCCACTACATGAGGTAACCCGCCCTGAGAGACACCACCATCATCCTCCAGTGAGAGCGACGAAAACTGATAAGAAAGATTCCCCAACTCAGGGAGTGGAGGTCTCGCGCGACCCGACCGAGGATCCCATTGTCCATGAAATAACTAAGGACTCCCATCTTGTGCCATAAAGCTAACTCAATGCTGATAGCAGTCAATATGTACTTGGAAGTGAACCAGCCAGTCCATGCTGAGGATCACATCAAACAGGTCCATATCAAGGACCAAGAAATCCCACTCCATCTCGACTCCTAACATAAAGAGTGTGCACGACGGGCACCTAAGACCCTGCTTCATTTCCTTTCCCAAAGGTGTTACTAACTCCATTGCAACAGATAAAAGCACTGTTGGAAGGCTAAAAATGTTCACAATACGGTCAGATATAAAAGAAACTGAAGCACCAGTATCAAATAAAACTACGGCTATAGAAGATGCAATCATAATCGTACCTCGAACAGTTGAAGGTCCTGCATCAGATCTCGCCGGTGCCTGATCCACATCATCCAAATGTCTCGTCCCTGTCTGAGAATGGCCACCCACTTGTGGCTCTGCCCTAAATTTTCTATGAACAAAAGATGATCCATCCCTACAGCCATGACCACCAAACCAAGATCCCCCTGTCCTTGATGGATCAGACTGCGCTGGAACTCCCCTAGGAGGAACAGATCCTGCCCCACTTTGAAGTGGGCGTGCTATCCCACAAAAGCGTTGCACGTGTCCCATACCTCGACACTGAAAACTGGTCTTCGAAGGATGAGGGAATGATGGATGGATTTGCCCTGTCTTCCCACACTGGTGGCACATGACAGTCCTCGCATCTGAAGCCATTGATGAAAACTTCCTTGAAGAGTGGCCTGAACTGCTACCTCCCTTCTTTCCCTGCTCTTCCCGCTTCCTCTTATTTTCAGCAGAGCTACCAGTTCCCATAGTAGATACCCCTCAAAAGATCCCATACTTCCCCTTTTGATCAATCTCTACCATAAAAGCATGATCGACCACCTCAGAATAAGTTCCCATCTTTAATAGGAATACCTGTGAGTAAATTTCTGGTCCCAGTCACTTCTAGAACTTCTGAGCTTTCAAGTATACACTTGAAACAATCTCAGGAGCGCACCACACTAATTCAGCAAAATGGTTAGCATAATCCATTAATGAACAATATACCTGGGAAAGATCCATAAATTCTCAAGCTCTGGAATATAGTAGAACCTCTGGACAATACTGCTCATTGAAGATGGCCTTAAAATCTCTCCAACTCATTTTTTCATGCTTCCCAGATTGAAGCACTGATTCCCACCACCTACGACTGGGACCCTTTAGTTGAAAAAAGGAACATTTCACCCGGACCTCCTCAGGTGTGTCCAGGAACTCGAACATACTCTCTATCTTCTTGAGCCATTTCTCTACCTCTTGAGGTTCCAAGCTACCTCGAAAACAAAGAGGTTTATTTTTCAAGAACTCCTCAGCCTTATCCTTCCTGGGCCCAGACACATCTTCTCTGGCTGGAGTAGGAGCCATAACCCATCCTTTTCCCAGAGCTTGGACAGCTAGAACCATGGCTTGTATCATCCTTTGATCGAGTGGTGTAGGAGAACTCTCTCTAGCTTCCTCCCGTGTGTGCGTGGGAGATTTTCGGGGAGGCATGTTGCTACAAAAGGCAACAGTCACAAGAAAAAAAATCAATACAAAAGTCCTGAAAATTTTAGGAATAACATCAGATATAAATAATCCAAACACATTACAATAGTAAAATAAACAACTACTTCGCCTCCCTCGATTTCCATGTGCAGTCTGCAGCCCACACACCACACTTGGAAGTGAAGATAAACAAACAATTCGTACATCCCATGGTGAATTGCGGTCTGTCACGAGGGGTACGGGCCAGGAACCCTACTCATGACAAAAACTCTGAGCTCTGACAGTCATATCTTCTTT
This sequence comes from Viscum album, assembly GCA_963277665.1. Classification (NCBI taxonomy): domain Eukaryota; kingdom Viridiplantae; phylum Streptophyta; class Magnoliopsida; order Santalales; family Viscaceae; genus Viscum; species Viscum album. The sequence continues at coordinate 180,099,610 of OY728143.1, read as the reverse complement.
CTATCCCGACTCATCCCAAAATAATAATATAACTCACAAATGTTAACCCGCTCTGTTACCATTTTGTCACGAACCGGATATGGTCGCCACTATTACCGGCAACAAACCCAGACCATGCCAAGGCTCGAAGGGAATTCCCTATCCCCACAGGCTGGCACAAGTTCCCGGGTATCATAAAAATTCATTTGGGAACGATTGACCCGAGTTTTGATTCGTAAAATAACCAAAAACAACAATAATCCAAATCTGAAAAATTATGCCAAACAAGACTTAATAAAATTCAGAACTGAGTATATGGGTTTAAACAATACACAATAGGTCCAAATGTGTATAAAATTAGTATAATAAATCCCAATAGACTCCACACGATAGGGGGTCATCACCCACAAGTCGTCTCCACAACACCGTACCATTGAGAGAAACTAGCAACCTAAACCGCCATCGCTCAAGGCCTTCCCTTTGCCTGTGTCAAACATGATCAAGTATACATACACCCAATGGTGTAATTAGGGTGTGAGACTAAGCCAAATAGGATATCACCCAAGCATTCCACATTATAGGCATTATAAAATAAAAAGCTTGTGATAGTTATAAATAGAAAATGGTAGCATTTATTACTAAAAGTGAAACATTAAAATGAAAATAACTTTCAATGATGATAACTTTAAAGAATGAGTTCATTTTAATAAAACATGCAAGCTACTGTTTTTCACATCCCAAAATACTATAAGGCAAAGAGAAATACCAAAAATTCCATGAGCACCAAGCATAAGAACACCCCTAGGAACTAGTTTATTGTGAGCCCCAAGTACCTCATACCTCGGTGAAAGTAACCATAATAAAATTCATTCTCGTGCACGAGCCACTAGTATTGAGCATACCCATAACATAGTGGTCTCCAATCATCTCCATTATAGTTTTTTTAGTGTTATCCATGTCAAACATGCTAAGTGAACCATTGTCAAAACCCCTCCGTTCACTAGCGTACTAGTACACATTAGCCCACCTAGTTACCCGGGTTTCCCGTCTTGTGCTCAAATAGTTACCACATGCTACCAAAATCAATTTTCAAATATAAATATCATTTTTAGTCACACACATTTAAAATAGTAGCTACACATTCTTTTCACCTTTTATATAACTCAATAAAACACTTATAATTTCTATAAAAGGATTTCAAGAAAAGTAATCAAATTTTGCACATTATATTCATCTAAAATCCCACATTTAAAACCCAATGGAGACCAATATTATATCAAACCATAAATTTCATCATCAAAACATTTTTATAAATCTAATCCATGAATTATAAAACAACACCAAGAGTCACAACATGGGTTGCACATGTAAAACACCCATTTTCACACAAAATTGGCACTTAAAAATCAACGGCTTTGAAAATAATACCCAAATCAATTTTTACAATCAAAATAATGAAGCAGGTAAATAATGGAAACATAAATACAGAAATCCAACTCATTCTACAATACCTACAGATGGAATCACCTACCAAAAGAGTCAAGAACCGCAAATCCTAGTGCAGAACTTCGACCGCACCTTCACCGCACTGCAAGGGAGTAAGATTGAACCTAAAACCATAGTATTCGACCACGAAACTCAAAAAAATACCCTAGGTACGAATCCCTAGCTTTTGGACATTTGTGGATTTAATAAAAAAAGAATAAACCCTAATAAAGAGGGAAGAGGAATGAAGGAAACTAACTTACTTGAAAAATCAAGACGTTTTTTTGGATCTGGAGAAGTTCGGCCCTAATTCGTGATGATTCGGAGCTTCAAAGAGGGGAAAACGAAAATAGTGGTGCGGATGGGTTCAATGGGAACATGTGAGAGGTGGAATCACCGAAAAAGTGTAAAAAATGAAAATTTTATGAAATAATTAAAAAAAACATTTTAAAACTGGAAATGGGCTTTCGGGTTGGCCCAACACCTAATTTGATCACCCAAATCCACGATGATAATGATTTTTTAAGGGGCCCAAATTTCATTGGTGGTTTGAATAGTTAAATTAAGATTATTTTAGAAGTTAAATTGGTGAAAAAGGTTGACAAACTAATGAGTTATTAAAGAAACAAAATTTATTTTTAAAACTAGAAATGGGCTCTCGGGTTGGCCCAAATTTTAAAAACCCACCATTTGCGAAAAAAATGCATGGAAACCCCCAAAACAAAGAAATAAAGTAAATTAATAAAAAAATACTTTAAAATATGTCATGTATGTGACATTAATGTTGATCGATTGACTAAATATGCTCATTTCCTTCTTATTCGAGATACTTTCTCTCTAGATCAACTATCTCGGTTGTAGGTTAAAGAGATAGTCATGTTACATGGAGTTCTCCTCTCCATTATATCTGATCATGGTCCCAAGTTTACTTATAACTTTTGGATAGGCCTTCAGAAGTCGTTGGGTACTAAATTAAATTTTAGTACATCATTTCATCCTCAATCGGATGGGCATTCAGAACGAACAATTCAGAACTTGAAAGATATGTTACGTGCTTGCACGATGGATTTCCAGGGAATTTGGGACCAACATCATTCTTTTTTTGAATTTTCTTATAAAAAAACTTTTCATTCTAGTATACAGATCGCTCCATTTGAAGCATTATATGAAAAGTGAGGTTGAACTCCAGATTTTTGGGATGAAGTAGGGGAAAGAAAGTTGATCAGACCAAAATTGGTAGAAGATATGGAAGAAATAGTTCCGTTGATTCAGAAGAACATGAGAATAGCACAGAGCAGGCAGAAACGTTATGTGGATAACCAGATGAAGGATCTGTCTTTTGAGATAGGTGATCATGTTTTTCTCAATGTTTCTGCATGGAAAAGTGTGATGTGTTTTGGTAAGAAAGGAAAGTTGAGTCCAAGGTTCATTGAACCATATGAAATTCTGGAAAGAGTTGGATCAGTTGCATACCAAGTGGCTTTACCTATGAGTTTATCTCAGGTACATAATGTATTTCATGTTTCAATGTTATGGAAGTACATGCTAGATGCATCTTATGTTTTAAGTCCATGGGTAGTTCAATTGGAAGATAATCTATCTCATGAGGAACAACCAATCCAGATTCTTGACCATAGAGAACCTGTGTTGTGGAATAAGGTAATTGTTAAGGTGAAGGTTTTGTTTAAAAACCATATGGTTGAAGAGGCAACATAGTAATCTGAAAATGCAATGAGGGATAAATACCCCCACTTATTCGATTAGTAAATAAATTGCAGGGATGCAATTTCCAAAAGGGGGAAGGATGTAACATCCCAAGTAAGTAAAGAATAATATATTTTCATATCTATGTATATTTATAAATTAGATAGTGTTTTAGAGGCATAAAATGAGAATAAATCTAATCTTAAGTATAGAATACTCTAATTTTTTTAAAACATTGTTTTACCGCCATTTGATGGAAAACCATTCTTAAAATCTAACTTTTTACAATTTTATAAGCTTTATTTGTCAAAATAAACTTATTTTTTAGAATTGGGACATTTAAATTTACTTTCTATAAATTTTTGGTATTTTTCTGACAATGTTCATTTTTTAATAAATAGTGAAAAATACTGCATTTTACTTCAAAACTGCTTTTTCATATAATTTAATTATATGGCTAGATTATATTTTTAATTTGTTTTAAAGTGTAATTGGAATATATTTTTACCATTTAATCTAATGGTGGTCATTATAATTAATTTTACTTTTAAATTGGACATAAAAAATTGTCAATCTTTTGATAGATATTGTTTCTTAAAAACATGCTATTTGTTTTGACAACTGAAATTATTTTTAAATTAATTATTGAAATTTTTGTGTTTGAAATTTGGTAAAATAGATTCCATATTTGGAATCATAATTTCCAAATTATGTAATTAAGACTCTTTTGTTTTTGGACATTGTGAATAGAAACGACGGTAATTATCATTAATTATCGTGATTAATTAGTAATCGGGTAGTTAAGGGTAATAAAATAATATCATAAAAATATAAAATGACCCCAAGTTGTGTTCAAATCCTTTTTTTGAGTCATGGCCGACCATGGGATTCCTTTTGAGAAGTTTGGGACCCCATGGAATCACATTAGTGTGGTAGTGACCTTTTATTATATTATTTTTAAAAAAGGAAAATATAACCAAAGTATGTATCACCTATGTAAAAAAATTAGTTTTGTTTATATAAATTATATCTTAGACTATAAATAGTCATTGGAGAGCTAAAACTATTTCTTACAACATTTTATTTTTTTATAATTTTTATACATTAAATAAATTTATTTATTTATGACACCATGACGATGCATTGATTACCTCATTAATGAACGATTTAATTAAAATGAAAATATAAGGTAAAATATAAGACTTAAACTTGTCTAAAACCTTTTGTATGGGTGTATTTCGAAGTCTTATCACCTTATCCTTGAAATATATCATTGTGGAACCTTTCAAATTCAGAAAATCATTTTTTAATAAAGTAACATTTCAAGACATTCCAAAAGTAACCCTCCTCCCTCTTATAAAAGTCCCCCACCTCTACCCCCTTACCCACACCTCTCAAGCCATTGGCTCATCCAACACCTGATCATATTATCTCTCCACATCCCTCTCTTCATCATAGAAGCCTTAACTTAGGCATAAAGTGTAAAGACCTGTAAAATTCAAGGAAATTTTTTTTCATAATTTTCTTTGAAATTGTACAAGAACGCAGTTTCTGAAGGCACCTGATTCCGAGGCCCGGTGTGCCCGGAATCATTTTCCGAAGTTTAGCTCCGGTAAGTTCAGTAAACGAAGGAGCGGGGTTTTCTAACTTTTGAACCGGTTCTCAGAATCGAATTCCGAGGGCACAGGTGGAATCACAGTGCCGATATTTTCTTAGAAACGCCTTTTCCGGAGTTGTGTTTGCTCGGGTGTGGTTTTTAATTTTTTTGGGGTTAAGTTAAGAAATAAAATTAAAGTGGTGCGACACTTTATTTTATTTCACTTAAATCCACTTAAGCTAAGTTAAGCAGATAAGGTGGAACCCACAATATCCTACCCACTTGTTAGGATAATTGTGAGTTGGGGCCCGCACGAGCCCCATCGTTTCTTCCCTCCTAAGTAACGTACCCGCAACCCCCCTTTTAATGAAATTCAAACCTTAGGTTTTTCTGGTTAAGAAACGCCTCATTAAATTGAGCGGTTAAATCGTTACAATTAATTCTTTGAATTAATTGTTTGTTTATTATCTTTTGAATTTCAAAAGCATAGGTCGATAATAAAATAATTGTGGAACTTATTTTATTTCATTGGTTGGGTTGTGTTGTGTTAAATCTTTGAGAGAAAAAAAAGAGAGGATTCTTCATTCTTCGATGAAGAACACGAAGAACGCTCTACCGCCAACAAAGAACACCAACCTACATCGGTGAGAGATTCCTTCCTTGGAGGTCACCTAACTCCAGCGAAGTTCCTTCCACAATGATCCTCTTCTTCCGCGACGACCCTCTTCTTCCGTGACGGTTAATTCCGCGACAAACGCTCGTTCGACGACAATGTTGAGGTAGGGGTTTTATGCGTTTCTCTTTTGTGTTTTCTTTCGTCGTTATCTTCCCTTCCTTGAACCTCCTGTTATTGTGATAACGGGAGGAGGTCGGACCGCACGAACACGACCGACACTCCTCCCCTTTTTGGTTGTTGATTTTTGATGCGGCGAGCAAGGCAATGCGGTGCCGAAGCACCATGCGGACATTGTAAAAAGGGAGAGCGGAGAAGCGCGGCGCTATCGCACCGCGCCGTTGAAAGCAATAAATATGCGGCGTCATCGCGCCGTGCCGTAGAAGATGAACAAAGGAAGCGGCACCATCGTGCCGCACCGGAGGACCTCAGAAGCACCGCAGCCGGATCGGGGCCGCGACGGAAGGGCGCAGCGCCGTCGCGCCGCGCCAGACGAACCAAGGTCACGGCCGGTTCCAGGCCGCGGCGATGCAGAAGAACTGGCAGCCGGTACCAGGCCGCCGACGTCAGAGCAAGGGAATCGGCCTTGCCGGTCCCGTGGCGGCAGAAGCCGGCCGGCCGGAGTAGGCCGGCCAGCCCGTGGAAGAACCGGGGGTCCGAGACCCCCGGCCGGCCGGACGTGAGCGGCCCCATTAAGGGGCCGCAGTTTCCTCACGCGGGGGCAGCGCGCCCCCCGCCAGCAGCGCTCGGCCATAACGGCCGAGCTGGTCGCCTGGCCACCCGGCCAGCGCCAGCGTGCCCAGCGCGTCGGGCCGAGCCGTCGGGCCGGGCCTAGCCGCCCAGGCCGGGCCGGGCCGCGCCCAGGCCGGGGAGGGCCACGCCCAGGTTGGGCCACGCCGCGCCGACCGGGCCGGGCCACACCCAAGTGGGTTAGACCCGGACCCAGTTCGGGTCACCCCGGTTCGGGCCGACCCTGGGGGTATTGGGTCGGGTCAGACCAGGCCCGAACCCCCTATTACCGAACCTTTTTCGGTATGTTGCCTATAACATGAACTACAGGGCTCCGATCGACGAACCGTCAGTTTCGATGCGATCCTTGGATCGAGACTGTCGTTTCGGTATATCGCACTCAAGGTTTCGGAATACTTTGGGTTCAGCCGGTTTGTTTCGTACACGAAACCAACCGGGCCCTCGGAGCGGAAACGCTCATAACTTGAGTTCCGGACGTCCGAATGACGTGCCGTCAACTTTGTTGGATTCCTCTTAGTGAGACGGAACTTTTGGCTTAATCCGCTCGAGGTTTGGACTCAGTTGGAGTACGGTCGGGTTGGTTTTGACTTAAAACCCAACAGGGCCCCTGGGACGAAAAAGCCAATAACACTCAGACCGGGCGTCCGATTGATGTGCCGTCTATGACGTTGAGTTCCTGTTGACGATACAGAACTTTTGGATACATCAACTCTGGAATATGTGTCAGTTGATTTATCAGCCTCTCAGCTCGTGGAGCGGACCCTCCCGAATGAGCTTGCTATGTACGGGAACCCTAGAGCTGGCTGCGACTACGACGACGACTGTACAGAGATCCTCAGTGGATTCGACGGCGACGACTACAACACTTAGCGATCCTACGTGGATCAGTGCTACCGATCATGTGTGGGCATGATCCTGTGTGGTTCAGCGCTCAGCGTTCCTGTGTGGGCCAGCGCCTACAGATCCTGTGTGGATCTGATCCTGTGTGGGTCTTTGCGGGGGTTAGTTACGTTTCGATCCTTTGTGGGTCAGATCCTTTGTGGGTCATTGCGGGGGTTAGTTACCTATCCATCCTTTGTGGGTCAGATCCTTTGTGGGTCATTTCAGGGGTTAGTTACCTATCGATCCTTTTTGGGTCAGATCCTTTCTGGGTCATTGCGGGGGTTAGTACCTATCGATCCTTTGTGGGTCCGACGACTTAGATGAATAAGTGGCAATATCTAATCATCTCTATCGTCTTACGAAGAAGTATACCTGTGTGAGCTGAATCCTATTTTTCTTTCAAATGTGGATTTTGTTGTGCTATCCTGTGTGGATTTACGTTTTGCATTCCTGTGTGGACAGGGTTGTACATGGGCTCGGAAGTTGGAGCGTACTGGAATTGATGACTTAGGTATATGTATGGGCATATACCTAAGCAGTGTCGAATGTTATTTCTTTATTTTATCTTTCCTTTGTGGATTATCATTTTTGGATTCTGGGAGACCTTCGGGGGTCTCGGGGTCCCTACTAAGTAGCTTATACTCACCCCTGCACGGGCTATGCCTGCACTACATTGTGTTGGTTGCAGACGACGGACAACACTGATCGTGGTTGAGGCTAGCGGAGCAGGACGGTACCTGTAGGTGGACCACTGGGCGGGACGTACTTGGAGCGGATGGCTAGACCCTAGGAGCTGTGGAGGCCATCTGTACTCACCCTTCAGGTGGGACTTCCAGTGTACGGCTCGACGTTGTGGCTTTACTTTCAGTTGTTGTTGTTCCTTTCCAGTTGTACTTTACTTTCAGTTTGGGTTTGTATTCTGGCCCACTTACTTTTCTGCACTTACTTTTGTATTAGCTTTTACTTAGTGTATACATCTCCTGCTTGCTTTCTCTGTGGTGTTTGTTTACTTTACAAAGGCAATGCCTTCCCTTTTTTACCGGGTTTTATGCCTTGGTGCTAGTCCCCAGCCCCTGGCCTATGGAAGGCGGGCTTGGGGTAGTCACGACACAGGCCCCGACGATGGGTCATGACAAATTGGTATCAGAGGAGTTCAGTTCTACCGCAGAACATGGACTCTGATCTTTTTCTATGTGAAGCAATAGTGTTAAGCATGTTGGGTGTGGTTATCAGTCCAGGGAGTCCAGTGTTGGTGCGGCGGCCCACGTATCCGTACACCAGGACCCTGACTTCTGATTTCCAACTTAATGCGTGAAAACATTGATTGCATGTGTGTTTTATGTTTTCATTGTGATTACTTTATGTCAGCTCACCAGGTATACTATTTGACCGTGGCGCACATGTTTCTTTTCAGGATGGCCCCACGACGGCATCCATCTAGGGTTCCGAGAGTTGTGCGTGACGATAGCCCACTGAGCGACGAGGCCTCGGTACAGGGCCCTTTGACAGCTGAGGCACCGGCGGTACCTTTACCCGCTGAGCCACCGATGCTTCCATCCCCAGCCGCTGACGATGCTCGTCGCCTTAGTGCACTGCACGAGTTTTTGCGCCAGCGACTGCCCAGGTTCCGCGGGGAGATGGACCCCCAGACAGAAGAGGATTGGCAGGAGGCAGTGGTACGAGTTTTCAGGTTAGTGAGGACACCAGCAGACCTCATGGTGATCCTCGCAGTGATCCTACTGCATGTGGCAGCGGGACAATGGTGGAGCTTGATGCTCAAGGTGGACGATGAGGCATCTCTTCTCTGGACAGACATTGAGGGCCTCTTCCGCTCAGAGTTCGTCCCAGCCACCCTCCGTGCGGTGCATATCCAGGAGCTTCTTCATCTGCGTTAGGGAAGCTTGACGGTCGCCCAGTACTCAGCGAGATTTACCGATCTCGCGCGCTACTCGACAGACATGGTATGGGACCCATTATTTCGGGCCCGGACCTTTGAGCAAGGATTAAGGCATGAGATCAGGGCATCGCTGATCTCCCTCAGCATTCCGACCCAGGAAAGAGTACTAGAGCGAGCCCTTTTGATCGAGAGCTTTCTTTCTGAGCCTTCTTCAGAAGCGAGACCCACTGTGGGGCGGCCCATAGCAGAGTATTCTGCAGCAGGCAGTCGACGGATGACTCATGGGTCCATGCAGACCAGACCCTCAGGTAGAGGACCTCAGGAAACTGGCTCAGCAGTGCGGGGTACACAGCGCGGAGCCAGTATTTCGAGAGGCAGGCAGTGCTACACATGCGGCGGGCAGGGCCACATGGCTCGTGACTGCACGACCCGTCGTGTCGAGTAGTAGCAGACGGTTGAGGGGCCGCCCAGGTAGAGGTAGAGGGTCGACCGTGGTGGTCCGCAGGGAGCAGGAGGACGAGGCAGAGGAGCTGTCCGAGCAGTAGGTAGTGGGTGACGCTTTGAGGCTCTACCACCCCCACCAGGACGTCCACCCCGACCACAGGGAGCTGGCGAGCAGAGACAGGCACAACTCCAGGCAGCAGAGGCCTACGACCACGGCGCACCCGAGATGATTCGAGGTACTATCTGTGTCTATTCCACCCTTGCATTAGTTCTTATAGACACAAGAGTGAGTCACTCTTTCATAACCACTGCCCTTGTTCGGAGCTCAGATATTCCGACAGAGCCGTTGCCTCGATCCTTACGACTAGAGACTCCTACGAGAGTAGACTCGATGATTACGCACTAGTGTCGGCAATGTGACCTTTCTCTAGGAGGCGAGAGCTTCGGCTGGGATCTTCTTGTAGCAGTGTCGAGGCCTTACGACATCATCTTTGGCATGGATTGGTTATCTGCAGTCCATGCACAGATTGACTGTATTAGGCACAAGGTGCGATGTGTACGCACCGACGGGAGAAGGTTCACCTTCACCAGCGAGAAGGGAGCCTTCATAGCACAGGATGGACTTCCGCAGAGGAGAGGACAACCCATCACTCATCAGTTGGATAGCCTCATCCTAGGAGCAGTTGACTTGCAGAGTCCTAGTTTTCTAGTAGTGGTGGATTAGTATGCGGACATTTTTCCGGATGACGTTTCAGGACTACCTCCTCGCAGAGAGGTAGACATTTATATTGACCTGTACCCCGGGACAGCCCCGATATCCACCCCAGTGTATCGGATGGCTCCCGCTGATCTTCGAGAGCTACGGGTACAGTTGGAGGACTTGCAGGGAAAGGGATTCATCCGACCCAGTGTTTCACCCTGGGCTTCCCCGATATTGTACGCCAAGAAGGCGGACGGGAGCTTGCGAATTTGTGTCAACTATCGTCGCCTGAACCAGGTGACAGTGAGGAACAAGAATCTGCTACCGAGGATTGATGACTTATTTGATCAACTCAAGGGAGCACGGTGGTTCTCAAAGATAGGCCTCAGGTCAGGCTATCATCAGCTCAGAGTTCGTGACGAGGACGTGCAGAAGACGGCCATCAGATGTCGGCATGGCCACTATGAGTTCTTGGTTATTCCATTCAGCATAACCAATGCTCCATCAGTGTTCATGGGCCTCATAAACCGGATCTTTCAGCCATACCTCGATCGATTTGTCGTGGTCTTCATCGACGACATTTTGATATACTCGACGACTGAGGAGGAGTACGCCTACCTCTTGCGGGTTGTACTAGACACACTCCGACAACACAAGATTTATGGAAAGCTCTCGAAGTGTCAGTTTTGGATACGTGAGGTCCACTTCCTGGGACACGTCATCTCTGAGGTGGGAGTTGAAGTGGATCCTATGAAGATCGAGGTTGTGCTAGCTTGGGAGCCACCCAGGAGCGTGACGGAGGTGCAGAGTTTCTTGGGACTAGCTGGACACTACCAGAGATTTGTGCCAGACTTCTCCAGAGTTGTGGCACCACTCTCAGCTTTGACGAAGAAGGGGAAACCCTTCATGTGGTTAGATAGATGCCAGCAGAGCTTCTAGGAGCTGAGACAGAGATTGACCAGTGCCCATATCTTGAGGCTTCCGGAGGACGAAGTAGGGCACATAGTCTACTGCGATGCATCAGGGACCGGACTCAGATGTGTCCTGATGCAGGAGTGGGCAGTGATTGCCTATCGACCATGTCAGTTGAGGCTACATGAGCAGAACTACGCTACCCATGACCTGGAGTTAGCAGCAGTGGTCTTTTCTTTGAAGACATGGAGGAACTACCTGATAGGAGAGCGCTTTACAGTCTTTTCGGATCATCAGAGTCTCAGGTACATCTTCTATCAGAAGGACTTGAACATGAGACAGCAGCTATGGCTCGAGTTTCTCCAGGACTATGACTTTGAGATAGTCTATACTCCTGGGAAGGGGAACGTAGTAGTCGATGCTCTCAGCAGGAGGACGGGCATTCAGCTACTTGAGGAGGCGACAGAGCAGCTAGCCGATTTGAAGATAACCTTCGTGGATAGATATGGAGCATCCTTCCTTCAGTCTCCCGTAGTCACCCCTCCACTACTGCAGCGGTTCAGAGAGGCACAGCGTGGGGAAGCTGACTGTGAGACGCGACGTGCACAGATATCCTCAGGACAGGCACCTGATGGTTTCTACTTTGGAGTAGAGCACGACGTCCTTTTCATAGGAGGTACCTTGGTACCAGTTGCTTTATGGGAGGAGGTTCTGAGAGAGTTTCATACTTCTCCCTTGGCGGTACATCCTGGAGTGGTGAAGATGTACCAGGATCTCAGACGACAGCACTGGTGGCCGGGAATGAGGAAGGTTGTGGCAGAGTTCGTTTCTCGATGCCTCACCTTCCAACAGGTGAAGGCAGAACATCAGGTACCAGCAGGCTTGGTACATCCCTTGGAGCTCCCAGAGTAAAAGTGGGACGGGAAATCTATGGACTTCATGACTGGACTTCCATGCACTTCTTGAGGTCATGACTCCATTTGGGTGATTGTCGACTGACTCACCAAGTTGACTCAATTCTTACCCATCACAGAGAAGGGCTCAGTAGAGAGCTTGGGACGTCTCTACGTTCAGGAGAATGTACGACTTCACGGTGTTCCATTATCTATCGTCTCTGATCGAGATGCTTGATTTACTTCCCGGCTTTGGAAGGGGTTGTAGGAGGCGTTCGGAACGCAGCTATGTCTGAGCACCGCCTTTCACCCTCAGACAGATGGTCAGATGGAGAGGACCATACAGACTCTCGAGGACATGCTCCGCGCAAGTTTCCTCGACTTTGGTCGCAGCTGGGAGGACCACCTACCCTTGGTGGAGTTTTCGTACAACCACAACTACCACTCCATCATTGGGATGGCACCATACGAGGCATTGTATGGCCAACCTTTCATATCTCCTTTCTGCTGGACAGACCCTGGGGAGTCAGCACTTGTGGGACCGGAGACGGTCCAGGCCATGACAGAGAAGGTCCAGGTCATCCAGGAGAGGATGAGGACAGCTCAGAGCCGGCATAAGTCTTATGCTGACAGGAGGCGGAGGCCACTAGAGTTTGAGGATGGAGACCACATCTTCTTGTGTGTCTCTCCTCGACATGAATTACAGAGATTTGGCCGAGGCGGCAAGTTGTCTCCACGCTTCATCAAACAATTCCATGTCCGTAGCAGGATTGAAGAGGTGGCTTATCGGCTGGCTCTACCACCTCAGTTGCACCGGGTGCACGACATCTTCCACATATCTCAGCTGAGGAGATACGTGCACGACCTGATGCATATCATTGACCATGGGGAGCTGGACATTGATGATGGGGCGACTTTTGCCGAGGTCCTGGTGGAGATTGAGGATCGACAGGACCGGGTCCTAAATGGACGGTCGATTACTATAGTGTGCATCAGATGGCATCACGGGAACCTCCAGGAGAGCACTTGGGAGTGGGAGGCTCAGATGCATGCTCAATACCCACATTTGTTCCCTAGTTTATGATGTATCTTTATGGGGACGTAAATCCCTGATGTGGTAGTGATGTAAAGACCCATAAAATTCAAGGAAATTTTTTTTCTTAATTTTCGTTGAAATTTTACAAGAATGTAGTTTCTGACGGCACCTGATTCCGAGGCCCGGTGTGCCCGGAATCATTTTCCGAAGTTTAGCTCGTGTACGTTCAGTGAACGAATGAGCGGGGTTTTCTAACTATTTAACCGGTGCTCGAAATCGAATTCCGAGGGCACCAGTGGAATCGCAGTGCCGATATTTTCTTAGAAACTCCTTTTCCAGAGTTGCGTTTGCTTGGGTGTGGTTTTTAATTTTTTTGGGGTTAAGTTAAGAAATAAAATAAAAGCGGTGCGACACTTTATTTTATTTCACTTAAAGCCACTTAAGATAAGTCAAGCAGATAAGGTGGAACCCACAATATCCTACCCACTTGGTAGGATATTTGTGAGGTGGGGCCCGCACGAGCCCCACCGTTTCTTCTCTCCTAAGTAACGCACCCTCAACCCCTCTTTTAATGAAAGTCAAACCTTATGTTTTTCTGGTTAAGAAATGCCTCATTAAATTGAGTGGTTAAATCGTTAAAATTAATTATTTGAATTAATTGTTCGTTTCTTATCTTTTGAATTTCAAAAGATTAGGTCGATAATAAAATAAGTGTGGAACTTATTTTATTTTTTTGGTTGGGTTGTGTTGTGTTAAAGCTTTGGGGGAAAAAATAGAGAGGATTCTTCATTCTTCGACGAAGAAAGCGAAGAATGATCTACCACCAACGAAAAACGCCAACCTCTGTCAGTGAGAGACACCTTCCTCGAAGATCACCTAACGCCAGCGATGTTCCTTCCGCAACGATCCTTTTCTTCCGCGACGACCCTGTTCTTCCGCGACGGTTAAATCCACGACGAATGCTCGTTCGATGACAACGTTGATGTAGGGGTTTTATGCGTTTCTCTTTAGGGTTTTCTTCCATCGTTATCTTCCCTTCCTTGAACCGCATGTTATCATGATAACGGGAGGAGGTCGGACCGCACGAACATGGCCGACACTCCTCCCCTTTTTGGTTGTTGATTTTAGATAGGTTGAGAAAGGCAACGCGGTGCCGAAGCACCGCGCGGACATTGTAAAAAGGGATAGAGGAGAAGCGTGGCGCCGTCGCACCGTGCCATTGGAAGCAAAAAATCTGCGGTGTCGTCCCGCCGCGCCGGAGGACCTCAGAATCACCGCAGCCGAAGTGGGGCCGCGGCAAAAGGGCGCGGTGTCGTCGCGCTGCGCCGGACGAACCAAGGCCGCGGCCGGTTCCGGGCCGCGGCGATGCAGGGGAACCGACGGCCGGTACCGGGCCGCTGGCGTCGGAGCAAGGGGACTGGCCTTGCCGGTCCCGTGGCGGCAGAAGCCGCCCAGCCGGAGCGGTCCGGCCGGACCGTGGAAGAACCGGGGGTCCGAGACCCCCGGTTGGCCGGACGTGAGCGGCCCCATTAAGGGGTCGCAGTTTCCTCACGCGGTGGCAGCGCGCCCCCGCCAGCAGCGCTCGTCCATAACGGTCGACCCGGTCGCCTGGCCACCCGGCCAGCGCCAGTGCGGCGGGCCAAGCTGCCGGGCCGGGCAGAGCCGCCGGGCCGGGCCGAGCTGCCCAGGCCGGGCCGGGCCGCGCCCAGGCCGGGCCGCGCCGCGCCCAGACCGTGCCGCGCCTAGGCCGCGCCACGCCACGCTGACCGGGCCGGGCCACGCTCAAGTGGGCTGGACCCGGACCCAGTTTGGGTCGCCCCGGTTCAGGCCGACCCTAGGGGTATCGGTCCAGGTCGGACCGGGACCGAACCCCTATTAGCAAACCTTTTTCGGTTTGTTACCCATAACATGAGCTACGGGCCTCCGATCGATGCACCGTCATTTGCGATGCGATCCTTGGATCAAGACGGTCGTTTCGGTATATCGCACTCAAGGTTTTGGAATACTTTGGGTTTGGCTGGGTTGGTTCGTACACGAAACCAACCGGGCCCTCGGAGCGGAAACGCTCATAACTTGAGTTTCGGACGTCCGAATGACGTGCTGTCGACATTGTTTGATTCCTCTTAGTGAGACGGAACTTTTGGCTTACTCTGCTCGAGGTTTGGATGTAGTTGGAGTACGGTCGAGTTGGTTTTGACTTAAAAACCAACTGGGCCCCTGGAACAAAAAACCCAATAACTCTCAGACCGGGCGTCCGATTGACGCGCCGTCTGTGACGTTGAGTTCCTGTTGATGATACAGAACTTTTGGATACATCAACTCCGGAATATATGTCAGTTGATGTATCAGCCTCTCGGCTCATGGAGTGGACCCTCCCGAACGAACTTGCTGTGTGCGGGAACCCTAGAGCTGGCTGCGACTACGACGACGACTGTACAAAGATCCTCAGTGGATTCGACGGCGACGACTACAGAACTAATCGATCCTACGTGGATCAGTGCTACCGATCCTGTGTGGGTCTGATCCTGTGTGGGTCAGCGCTCAGCGATCCTATGTGGGCCAGCGCCTACAGATCCTCTGTGGGTCCAATCCTGTGTGGGTCTTTGCGGGGGTCAGTTATCTTTCTATCCTTTGTGGGTCAAATCATTTGTGGGTCATTGCGGGGGTTAGTTACCTATCGATCCTTTGTGGGTCAGATCCTTTGTGGGTCATTGCGGGGATTAGTTACCTATCGATCCTTTGTGGGTCAGATCCTTTGTGGGTCATTGCGGGGGTTAGTTACCTATCGATCCTTTGTGGGTCAGATCCTTTGTGGGTCATTGCGGGGGTTAGTACCTATCGATCCTTTGTGGGTCCGACGGCTTAGATGAATCAGTGGAAATATCTGATCATCTCTATCATCTTACGAAGAAGTATGCCTGTGTGAGATGAATCCTGTTTTTCTTTCCTATGTGGATTGTGTTATGCTATCCTGTGTGGATTTTCGTTTTGTTTTCCTGTGTGGACTGGGTTGTACATGGGCTCGGAAGTTGGAGCGTACTGGAATTGATGAATTAGATATATGTATGGGAATATACCTAAGCAGTGTCGAATGTTACTTTGTGATTGTATCTTTCCTTTGTGGATTAGGATTTGTGGATTCTGGGAGACCTTCAGGGGTCCCGGGGTCCCTACTGAGTAGCTTATACTCACCCCTTCACGGGCTATGCCCGCACTACGTTGTGTTGGTTGCAGACGACGGACAGCACTGATCGTGGTTGAGGGTAGCGGAGCAGAACGGTACATGGAGGTGGACCACTGGGCGGGACATACTCGGAGCGGAGGGCTGGACCCTAGGAGATGTGGATGCCATCTGTACTCACCCTTTAGGTGGGACTTCCAGTGGATGGCTCGACGTTGCAGCTTTACATTCAGTTGTTGTTTTTCCTTTCCAGTTGTACTTTACTTTCAGTTTGGGTTTGTATTGAGCCCCACTTACTTTTCCGCACTTAATTTTGTATCATCTTTTACTTAGTGTATACTTCTGCTGCTTGCTTTCTCTGTGGTGTTTGTTTACTTTACAAAGGCAATGCCTTCCTTTTTTTACTAGGTTTTATGCCTTGGTGCTAGTCACCATCCCCTGGCCTATAGAAGGCGGGCTTGGGGTAGTCACAGCACGAGCCCCGACGACGGTTCGTGACATAAATCTCTTCAATAAACCCTTTTGGTTCAAACCAAGGGGATTTACCCGATTTAAAGGTAATGTCTTCTCTTATGTCCTTTTGTTTTATTTTACTTCTCCAACCCCATAAACTCTTTTTATTCCGTTATTTTATAACAACACTAGTATATTCAATATACTATGATGTTTTTATGAGAAGGATTTTAGCTACACTTACACACAACTCCATCTAATGGGTGAAGAACATACTATTTTTGTGGACGACAATCTACTGCCTCACGAAACGATGATTGTTCAATTATCTCCTACCGCCTCTCATGGTGGCCATTAAGATGTCACTATAATTATATATGATATATATTATGTTTATGTTTTCCTTATGCTTCTGTATATTTCATTTATGGCATACCTTTATGGTTTCTATAATCGATAAACGTGATAATTTCATTTTAGGAAGTGCGGACTACCGCCCCCTCAAAGGGATTTGAATCGTTAATGCCATATGTGGGAAGTATAAAGGATAGAGTTAATGATTTTATATATGATATTATATGGGAATTATAATGTACCTTTATATCATAATATTTTCATTCCATTAAATGCAAAATAGAAATGAAAGTAGCCTTCATGCGTACGTACGGCTTACCGTCTCCATGAATGGTGCATTTCATTTCATACCTATAAATGTTATTTAATATTATAAATTCATGTATATACTGGATATATATGATATATATTATATCTACATCATGAGTATTATTCTGGAGATAATGGATATTTTACCACATGAACAACTTGTAATTATAAGAAGTTTATTTTGACTCAAGTACCAAATATCGTCAAAATGACCGTTATTAACTTAAATGATTACATAATGTTTATAACATAGTAATAAGTGATATAAAAGGTTAATGAACATGAAAAAGGTAATTAAGAAATTATAAATTAGCTTTAATTTATTATTCAAGATATTAAAGAATGATGGAGTCAAGTCAGACACGAGGTAAGGGACTTCATCTCAATCGCTTTTCATTGAGGAATATTTTTTTTAAATACTAGAATTTATTTTATATGTTGTATAAAAACCTTTGACTTTTCATTTAATTCAAATGGAATCTTTTTCTATAAAGCGTTTTACTGAATGACAAAAATGAATGTCTCTTTTAACGTACGCGGTGACAATGGCCTTTCCGCCGCCGTGAGTATTACTTGATATTTGGCTTCCTTAACAAGCCGTAATGTTTTTAAAAGGAAAAATAAATACCATATACTCTATTATATATTTTGGTATTGAAAATGGTTTTGATAATGGATTTGTTATGTCAATATATTTAAGTGATATATTGTGATTGAAATGTGGAAACGTTTTCTTTCCTTTATATTTGTTGTATGTGTTATGATTTTATAATGGTACTTAGACATTTGATGGGTGGTTACGTGATAAGCCAAATGACGGGTGGTGCTGTGATAAACCAGGATGGGTGGTTACGTTATAAACTCCAATACATTGGGTATGGAAGTCAGTCTTATGGCTATTCCATTTAGTGACATGTGTGGAAGTCGGCCGTATGGTTATTCCATTTAAGTATGTTTATGTTCCAAGTTACCTTTATATTTTATCTGTTATTTATATGGGTTTTTTGGTGACCTTTTGGTTACAAAAGGGTAAGCAATGATATTTTATTCAGTGAAGAGTATTTACTAATTCTAAAGTTGAAAAGTATTACTTATGATGAAGTATTCATGATTTACTTGTTGTTTAGAGAAACTAATATTTTTTCATCTTTTTCTATCCCTTACTGAGCTTTTTATACTCATACCAAGTTTTTGAAATGTTTTTCACAGGACATAAAGATGAATAGTGTCAAGGATGGGATCAAGGAAAGACATGATATCTAAAACATGGAACTGGACATGTTTCTTTTTAAGTGTTTTTATTTTATGAAAAAAATGGAAACTGAGTAGAAGTGTATACTTTGTAATCTTTTGAGATCTAACAGTTATGGCCTAATTCCCTAAAACTCTAAACCTGAAAAGATCCTCAATGTGAATTATTCATTTAATTCAAGATTAAGTAATGTTTTATGGCCGGGTCTTTATAACTATATTGATGTTTGATACCATGTTTTCTTATATTGGTTTCCAAATAATTTCTTGTAAATTCAGTACCATTATCTATTCTCAACATCTTTATATTGCACAACATTTCTTTCTCAACTTATTTTCTAAAAAACATGAACATTTACACACCATTATAATTTTGTTTCATAAAAATGATGTATGTAATATGAGTGAAATCATCAATTAAAGTGATAAGGTTTAAAACTTATTTTGTTGATTGATGTTTCATCATTCATCATAAACTTGAATGAATAAGTTTAAGAGGTACGGTGTACTGAAAATCAACTCTCTTATGACTTTTGTTAGTCATATTCCCTTTCTCACAAGTAATATAGACATCCACTTCACTTATTTTCTTCTCTGGAAAATTTCATGCATTATCAAATTGAGAGTGTTTTTTTATACTTTTCTTCCTAATGTGTCCTATTGTTCTGTTCAATAATTGTTTTTCATTCCACACTCTCATGTAACAAGAGTTATTCCACACCCCTATTTAGAATAGGCTACCACTAGTTTATTCTGATTTTGTGATAAATTTTCTATCTTTCACACATCAAAAGATAAAAAATTATTTTATGAAAATAAATTCATTTCTAACATCAAAATGTTGACTTACACTAACTAAGTTATCTTTGATCCCATCAAAAAATAAAAAATCCTTATATCTGAACTTTCCTTTTATAATATCAATCACTATGATTCCTAAAATTTTTAAGGAGTTATCATTAAAAAAAAGTAAATATTCATATATCATGAATTTGAAAAAGTTATAATATTTTTATATCACCTATCATATGTAAAGAACAACCACTATCAAGTGTCTATGGTTTGTTCATTCTACTTCCGTTTAAATTTGACACAACAAAAAAAGATATTTCCTCAAATTTATTATTTCCATACTCTTTTTCTTTTCTACCAAAAGAAACTTGTTCTGAAAGAAGTTTCATACATATTTCTTCATGATGACCATCCTCATCACATCTTCTATAATCTTCATTCAGACATTTAAATTAATTTTTTGGGTTGTTTTCAAAAATTTTGAGTTCTTTCTTTTCTAAATTATGTGGGTTAAGAAAGTTACTCAAAATTCTTCCACCATTACTATCAATTTGTTCAAAACATCGTATAGGAAGTAAGAAGTTATGCCAAAAATTATATGTTATGTTCCCATAGATTCTACAACACCAGCATTAGTTATCTAATATTGATTTTCTACTAAATAAAGATATTTCTCTGTAGAAACTTTTTTGATGTTGATAAATTCATTCTTCTTTAACTATTTTTCAATGTGGATCATCCTTCCTCATGAGTGGGTTTTCATAAGTATTGATATGAAACAGGTTTCGCACAACCTTTTTCCACCCAATATTTCACAAAACTCTTTATAGAACCTAAAATGTTGTAAATATATAATGAACCATTATTTCTTTGGTTTAGTATTTCACCTAAATCTTGATTTTAGCTTTATCATCAACTTTAGATGTCTCAAATTTTACTTTTGAGGATTTTTTGAATTTCTAATTCATCTTCTTGGTGGTATTTTCGACCTCAATAAGTTCTTATTGAACATTGTTAAATTTTTCTTCCTTATCTATCATCTTCTTACTAGGATATTTTATCATCTTACACTAATAATCATTTCAAATTTTGTAACAAAGATCTCATGAATGAATTATTTCTTCTACTAGATGACATATTTTCTTCCTTTAGAAACCTCTTTACAATATTCTTTTATTACTCATATTTCATTCTTCGTAGATTTTTTTCTCAAGACATGCAAGAAATTATATTCTGTGTTGACACTCTCTATATGATTCTTTTCCTCTTTCTTATTAACTATTTAAGGAGACTTAAACATTAACTACTTTTTAAATGAATGTTCTATATTTTTATGAGCATTCAACTTCTTAATAATTGTTTTAGGATTAGTTAGATTGATCTTTATTACTCATTTTACTTCTCTTGTTTCCAGTAAACTTCATCTTATATTTGTTGGATGACGTTTCTTCTTTATAATTTTTGTTCCACTTCTTCCATGGCGGTTCTTCATCGGAATCATCTTGATATTCACCAACATTCTTATTGGAGAAATTCCTAGAGAAGTTTCTAATTCCACAACATGAAAAATATTTGAGATAAATTTTTCCTCCAAACTTTACTCTTCCACATAGATTGTTCTTGGATATAAGAGACATGATTTTTTTCATTCAAATCATCATCCTCTTCATCTTCAGAGTCACGAGGATCAATATCTTTAGTATTTTATATTTTTATTTTTCACATGGATTCAAAATCCATTTCATCTTTTATTTTATTTTTTATCATAGGATGTTTTATCATCTCATAATAAAAAAGAATGTTTTGAAATTCTATAAGAGAAAATTCATAATTATCTTCTAAAGAATAAATTTTAGTATCAAATATTCCCAAAAATTTTCTCATAAGTTTCTTCACAATTTTATAATCTTATTGGACATATTTGAATCCTCCGAGGTTAAAAAAAATTATTTACTCTGGTAAAGTATTCATAAATTGTTTCTATATCTATAATTATGATTTATTCATACTTACTTCCCTATATTTCTAGAATTTTTTCCTTAACTTTAGTATTACCTTAAAAAACATTCCAGCTTTTCCAACCTACTCTTTGAATATTTTAGACCCATCACCTTCTGATAAATGTTTTCTGATAAGGACATAGTGATATATTTTCAAGATTTTACCTCAACTTCTATATTTCTATAATTGTCAAACATCAGGGAAGAATCATTATGAATAGGTGGAAAAATAATTTTATCAGCATCAATAACTTCCAACACAAGAGATAGGTGATAAGGAATTATCCTTTTTTATCCATAAAATTGTTTTCTATAAAATGTAGGAATTTATGTACTATTAAAAGAATTGAGATTATCCCTAAAAAGGATTCAATTAGGTAACCTTTTCTATGATACCAATTAATGTGCCAAAGGAAATAATAACAACTGAAAAGGGGGTTCAATCATGTTTTCACTTTTTATGAGTTTCCAAACATTTAGAAACACAACCCCTTTAACCTATTATGATTTATTTCATTGTGAAATTTTCTGAAATAAACATGCATGAAAAAGTAATAAATCTAGTAAATTAAACAAGATTTATAAGGTTCTAACTTAGTCTGAGAACCTACATCCTTGTCATAGCCACTATCATGGGTCTATGGAAATTGACTCTAATGAATAATTGAATATAACTTGTGCCAACTCCCATTATAAACCATTTATCTCCAGATATAAAATATTAAACTAACTCCCATATGTTTACAAATTATCTTATAATAAAATTTATCCAAAATAAAATAATAAAGAATTTGTTCACTTTTCTCCTCCAAATATCAGTCTGAATCATCATTCTGATTTGGATGGGTCTAATTTTCTATGTCTAATTATGTTAATAGTATTCTTACATACTCAATTTTTACTTCTCTAACTCTAATAAAAAACTCATTATGCTTTTCTTCAATCAGATCGACTCAATAAAACCTTCTCAATATGATGTCTCTCAATGCTTTTGAAACAAACAATAGAAGTCTTGTCTTCTAAAGATATATATATCCTATAGGTAATTTCATATTGATTTATTCAATTCTACACCTTTTACACATGCGTAAAATGTTTCAATGTATAAATGATTTGAGAAACTATATATAGGCGACACAAAAACGCAATAGTAGGAAACATTAAAACATTCCATGGTTCCCAAAATTTCAAAACACTAAAAAAACTCACATTTAAACATTAAATTTGACTTCTTATATCTTTTTCATATTTCTATGATATTTACACAAAAATAAATTTCAATTTTTACATTTTAATCTCTTTATAAAATTTCTATAATATTCTTTTTGAGACTTTTTCATAATCAACAGTCTCATTCTTTCTAAAAATTATTCAATCTGATGTAACATCCTCATCTTCAATACGATGTATCTTCCTCATCTTCAATATTTTGGATCTTCCTTAGATTAATCTTCCTCTAGTCATTTAGATCTGTCTTTCTTTCTCATATCATTATAATCTAGATTTCATTCTCAGCTCATTACTATCTGTATTTATCTCTCAACTCATTATGGTATTACATTATTCTTTAGAGTTAGTATCATTGAATTTCATTCTCGTAATAACTTTTTTGGAATCCTCATACCAATGAAATTCTCATTAATATGTAATTCATATTATTATGTAATTATTTACACATGAAATTTTAAATTCTTTAAAATTCATCATATTTACACATTCTAGATTCTAAATACTTCTGAGACTGGTGATTATTAATACAATATGTGTCTAGATTTTCGGAACTGATTGAATAATTATAATTCCTTCATTACTTTAAAATATTTTATCATGAAATTTTTTAGGATTTTTGAGAACTCCTTGATCAGCAAAGCATCATCTGATATATCATAGAAAGTATGAAAACTTTTTAACTCTTGAATTCACCATATTATTTCAAAAACTCTTCAGCAACAATAATAATTCTTCACTCAGAAAGTTCTATATTTCTAACAAACATGAAGTCTAATGGATATTGAACTTCGTACCAATTTTCCAAGGACCAATGGTGCGTTCAATCAACAAATTCTGCTTTCTAAACACTTTGGCATATGGTGTTACTCGGTCTGATACTATGCATCTGGATCTTCATAGTATGATCATTTGTGTCCTGAAAAAAACATTCATAGAATATAAAATTTTATCCCTCATTATGTTTGGGATCAAAATTTCATCAACATTCAACTTTATTAAAAATATCATTATGATGGACTGGGTCCAATCCGGAATAATAAAAACATTATTTTACAAAAAAGGTTAGTCTTCCACAAATACAAAAACATTGTTAACACAAAAACATTAAAAATATTTTTCAGATATAAAGTATATATTTTATATTAATAACATAATTATACCCTCAAATTAATTATATTATATATTCGTTATTACTTTTCATTCCTTAGGGGATATGATAATGTCGATCGTGTGTACGGCGAACTACCTCCTCATGAAGTGATGTGATTTGTTTTTCCCTAACGCTTTACATGGAAGGTAATAAAAATAAATTTAATTAATTTATGTGATATACATAACATAATTATTATATTCATGACATAATTACCATTATAAAAACATAATATATCATTTTATTCTATCCCTTTTCACTCACTAAAAATTATAATGTTGTTCATGTATCTGTGGACTATCACCTTCACTATGTGTTCTAAATCTCTTTTCATCACCATAGTACATAGATGATATATATATATATATAATTATTTTTAAAGAAACCCTATGGTATATATGATATTGTGGTCATTCTGGTAAGAAAAAATATTACTTACCAAATTTCCATAATGATATTCGAAAAATTGAAACATTACTCTGGTGTTTGTATGACCTATTGTCTCCATGATTATAACATCATTCATTACTCAAAAACATATTTCATGATTGGTATTAATGGTTTAATTTAGGTATAAATACAATAATTATCTCATTCTTATTAGTATATAAATGTTTAAATAATGACCCTTTTTACCATAATCAACCTACCAATTTCATTTTCAACACACAAGTTATATATGGTAAAAAAATCTGACAAAAACTGAATTGACTAAGTAATCATGTATAAAATAGTAAAAACTGAAATAAAACGAATAATAAAATTGTAAATGGTTTTAAGAGAGAAAAAAATTAACTTTATTTTATTATTCCAGAAGATAAATATTGTACATTTCAAGTCAAACTTATGGTATGGTACTTCTTCTCAATTTCATTTTTTGAGGAATATTTTGATGTTATGAACAAATATTCTTTCATTAGGTTTAGATACATCCCCAATGAATTTTTATATATTGAATTTATCTATTATCATAGTACTTAATATTTTTTTAATGTTATTATTTCAAGGGTCTTATTATTCTAATTTTTTCAAAGTGATAACTAACTTTTCTTTAAAAGAAAATATATTTTAATGTTTTCCTTATAAGCCTTTTTTTCTTCAATGTTTATGTTTTTAAAATTATTTTATTAAGGAAATGAGATTTTTATAAATGGAATTATTTTCTTTCTTTCAATTTATTTTTAAGAAAAGTAATATTTTTATGAAACCTGTGACTTTCTTTACAAATAAAAAAAGGAACTTTATATTTTAATGTATATGGTGACAGAACCCTTTCCGCCATCATAACCATTATGTGATGATTTAAATCCTTTACAAGATTTCATTTTTCATTCAAATAAAAACAATCATTCCGTTTTTTGGGTATTTTTATTTAGAAAATGGGTTTTATAAGTGATAAATATTTTAATATCTAAAAATGTTTTCCTACGGATGAAGATAATATTTTATTAGTCACATGTTAAAAATTTCAAGCTTCTATGTGTTTTTTTATGTTATGTTTCATGAATATAATTTATATTTATCAGTGGTTATGTTATAAACCATGTATGGGTGGTGATGTTATAAACCATGGGTGGTTGTTTTAGTAACCATGGATGGGTGGTTACATTTTGAACAATGGAATAATGGGTCCCTGATATCCCTCAAATGCATTGGTTATGAAAGTCGACCATATATTTATTATATTTGTATGAGTGATATAGATAATTTTGTACCAATATACCTATATGATTTATATATTCCTATTTTGTGATTTAATTATTTTCTTTTAAGAAAAATTATATGTTTTTTCATTAGAAAATAATTTATTTATTTTTCTCAATGAACATTGATATAAAGGTAAACATTTAATGAGATTTTACATTTTAACTAGAATAATGAATTTCTTTATTTTTATAAACTTTACTGATATTTTTGTGCTCAAAAAATTATTTTAAAAAAATCATGGGTTCAAGGATGGTTAAAGGTAGAAATAATTCTGGTTGAAATTCACGACTATTTTTTATGAAAATAAATCATGATTTATTTTAAAAATATTATATTATGGGAAAAATAGATACTAATCAGAAGTGATCGTTTTGTAATTTTTTGTTTTGGATATGTATGAGTTATGGACTAATTATACAAAACCCTAAACTTGAAATATCATAAAGTGTAATAGAATGAATTCTCGACTTAAAACTTAAGTATATGTAATGTTTATGTTTGGGACCATATAGGATTATTCTTAAGATGATGGGTTTCAAGGTTCACTTATGGGAGACAATATATGAGACCCTAGTGAGGGTTGTGAGATTGAATTTATAACATATAATGGGGTTTAAATGGTTTTTTATATTATGTTTCTTGATATAATTATAGATTAGTTGAATTGTGTTGTAATGTGGGATGCTAATGTGGATTTGGAATAGCCTATTGAGGTTTGGATCAGATTGATCTTGTGAGATTTTATAACATAATATAATGTCTTATATATCCTTTTATTAGTGATAAGAAACTTGGATATGACCTTAGGGATTTCATTAGGTTACCTGAAGATATATTTACCCTAGAGAGGGTGTTTCTGGTAATGGGTAGTGATAATTGTGGTTGTCACCTTAGAACATGAATCAATAATGTGAACAATACATGGTTATATTAAAGAGATTAGTTCATTCAAATGAGTGATTGACCTTGATTATGTATTACAAATTTGTATTTATTTCCAAACCATTTTGAGGTTTTTGGAGATGTTTTTTGTGACGACGCACTTTCCTCCAAGATATATATTCTATTTGGAATTCCCAAGTGGTTTTCCAAGATATAGTTTATATTCCAATGTGGAATGCCTATGTTGTTACCTAGTATTTAGCCTTCGATTATACATAGGTTTCCTTGTTGGTTACCCAATAATTAATTTACGAATTTAACAATAATATTTCTTAAGATTACTTACTAGAAATCAATTGTATTCCTAACACTATAAAATTAATATATTGTGCTACTTGGGATTCAGTGGTTTCCTATATGGAATGCATAGTTACTTTCTTAGTATTATAATAATGTTTCTAATACTATAAATCCCCAAGATAGGTCCCAGTATTCAATGTTTTTCTATTGTAATTTCATCAGTTCTTATATAGGATTAAAACATTGAGTCAATATAGCTTACCTTGAAAAATACCCTAGGAATCATCCTTATAATTAATATTATAGGGTGCCTTATAATTTCACCATAGTTATGTCTTTATGGCTATGGTTATGGGATTATATGGAATTTGAACTTGGATTAGGCATTATGCTTGTGGTTACAGGATGACTAGAACGTGCCACATAGTTCTAGCTTCAGTCATGTCATTATGAGATCTCTCAGACTTTATCCTTATATATGACATCATAAATGGTGTTTTTAGATACATACAGAACCTGTAGAATAAGGGTTAGTCAATCCCCAGTGGAATGTTTGAAATCAAGGATCGATGGTGTTTAAAATATATAATTTTATTCTACTTATTATTCAGCTAGTTTGGGAATACCATGTGTATATAAACATGCTTATAATAGTATATGATAGGTGTATCATTGGTGTTTACAATTGATAACTTATTTATAACCCCCTTCATGGGTACCCTAGTGCACATTTATACCCTCTATCTGATTTTAAGTTGATTATGTGATATAAAATGGATCGGCCTAGGGCCTAGTGTTTAATGATTGGTCCAATGTAGCACAATATGGATTTAGATGCTGGGATGAGGTATGACTTGGGGATGGAAGTATATCCTTGTGAATTTTATTTAATTTTCTTATATTTATATGTTATTATCCCAATGGGTGGTTAGTTATTTTTTACTGAAATGATTATGAGTTTATGTGACTATTTTATTCTACACTCTCATTTGATATAGCAGGTTATGTTTATCTTCATCTACATACATTGATTATTTTTTGTATGATGCTTAGTTATTTTCCATTATTGTTACTATGATTTGAGGGTATAATTTACCCATGTTAATAACATATATCATCACTACTAGTCAGATTCCTATGGCATATAAGGTGGAAAACCTGATATCTCATGGTGATCACCTGGATAAGAAAAAATTGATTGTCCTTAGGTAGATCCACATTACAATGTGGTATCAAATATTTTCCATTTTCATTAATATTTGGTATATGGTATACATATGATATAGGAATGTGTTGGAGATTATGATAAACCTCATACTTGTGTGTTACAAACATGTTTTCTATTGGAGAATCTAATTTACTAAACATATTGAATTTGTATTACTATTTTCTTATTTTATGATTTTTTATTTAATTTAGTGTGACATCGTTAAATTTTGGATTTGTTATTTATAGGTATTAACACATAGCCTATGAGAAATCAGTATACGTACATACATTATATTTGGCAGAGATGAATCACCTAAAATTTGTGTACTTGAGTTTTATTGAAATCCCTAATTCAAGAGAAATAATCTATTTAAATTGTCAAAAAAATTATATGGTGTTTTATTATATAACATATTGTTGGAATTTTACTCAGTTTTACAATTTTATATTCCTTCTGATGTCAAGTTATTTGGATTTCATGGTTGGATTATCCATAATGATGGATATAAAATTCCTCTATTTGAGGTATGTATAGTTCCCCATAGTTGTTCAATTTATAAATTTTATGCGTTGATACTTTCTTCAAAAAGAAAACAACATCAGATACTTAATGTGATAAAAAACCATACACCGTTTTCTCATATATCTTATAAGTAGAATTGTACTTAATTGAACCATATTATTATGTTTTAAACAATAATGATCATCTATTATGATGTTGTTACATGTTGATAAATGACATCATGGTCTTTGAGGGGTTAGTCACATATGATGATTCTTATTGAGGATCAATTCCCAAGTAGGTTGATGATTTTTTATTTGATTACATATATATATATATATAATACCCCATATTAGGTGTTTTGGCATTTAAGTTTCTATGTTTTCTCAAATATGGGAGTAGATATGTTACACCATGAATAATGTTTTGTATGTGATGTAGTTTATGGGCTAGGTGGGAGAGCCTGTTATTTTTTGCGATGTGGCTGGAGGTATAGGTCAGTAATGTTGTATATACATAGGTAACCTGAGAGTGTGTTTAACCTATGCATGAGATTGAATTATAGTTGATAAGAATTACAATATTATTTTGGTTGATATTGTGGAATATTTGGTGATGCTAAGTGTGTGATATGGTAATTGGGATTCCTTGGGAATTTATGATGTGATGTACTAGAGGTTATTTTGGTATCAAGAAATTCTTACGGACAGAAGGATCTATAGGTTGAAAAAACCACTTGTTTTTTCTAGTGCTTTCAGATGTGGTGGAAGATTCTGGTCCTAAATTTATAGATTTTGTAAGTATATATCATGGATAGGAACTTGGGTTTTTGTAATGATGTTGGTTGGTGGTTAAGCTTGTGGTAGGCCTTGGAAAGGGTGAGATGATTAGCCTAATAGAAATAAATAACTGAGGTACTTCTAGATTGATGAGGTCGAAATATAGTGGATAATGGTTGGGGTTTTAATCATGTGATATGGTAATTAATAGCATTATACTCATGGGAGTGTGAGATGGTTCATGTGATCAGGTTGGACGAGATTTTTTTCTCATTGGGTTTGGATATGACCAACATTGTATGCACCAGTAACCTATAGATAAATTGATTTGTAATAGGTGAGTGGATATGAGTATTATTAGGGTCAATGATTCAATGATACACTTGAAATATTTGTCTCCTATATCTTTTAATAGAATTATAGATTCCCTTGTTATGATAGTTGACATCAATGATAGATCAGAGTATCATGGTGTGGTCGACTCGAGTGAGAACCTTGACAATGATTGTTAGGAAGGTGTGTTGTTGGAATCTGTTGAAATATCACTCGAGGAGTGGTATTACTAAATCCATATACTGGGGATCATTCTATACATTTTTTGAGGGTGTGACCCTCATTAGTGATGAATTTCAGGGGATTCCAATTATAACATTCATGGTAGGTAGGGAACCGTTAGTGAATGGGATTTATTTTTGGAACTTGGGTATGAGTGTGATTGTCACATAAATTCATTACATTTAGAAATTAATAAGTGAAAACCATGGAGGAATGACCCCATACTAGTAGGTTCATGGGTGTAACAAGACATATTATTCGATAGTAATGACGGAATAATGATGTTGGTGTATAGGCGAATCAAATTTTATGTGGTTCTTTGTTGAATATTAGGTTTGGAATCCAGGTGTAATATTGGATGGATTAAATGTGATAGTATCAAACTCGACATATTTTTTTGATGTGTTATGAGGGTGTTTCATTGTAGAGGTGTGTTAGTACTCAAGGTGAGATCATGGTGTCTGGTTTGGTTTTTTATGAGTCAAACAGGAAACATTATACTGAGATTTGGGATTAAAAATTTGTACGGGATCTTGTACGATTAGAAGATACATTTTTAGTCAGAGTATTGTGATCATGTGAAGGTATCACACATTAGAAGGGGTGGTTTAGTGTTTTTTATAAAGGTTTATCAGAGTTTTAATTATTATTTTTCATGTAGATTGATGTGATGAAATTGAAACTTCACCAAAAAACATCAGGGATCATTAGAAAAAAATCAGATGGTGATTCAAATAGTAAGGATTATTTTATCCTAGAATGATCCCTTGTGATATGATTATTATGGCAGGTAGAAAGATGAACCAATAGAATGATAATTTTGATAACACTATGGTGACTCTAGTGAGGTGGGTGTTATTAAGCACCATCAGAATTATTAAAATGGTAATGAGTAGGTACATTGGGTTTTGAGGCATTGTGAGCATTCTGTTTGGAGTTTCATGGGAGAATATTATTTTTCATTCTAGATTAGAACACGATGAGTTGTATATGAAATAGAAACCAAGATAGAATGAGTTTTTTGGTCAACAAAAAATAGGAATTCTTATAAATGAAAAATCTTATAGAGGGGAGATTTTAGAACCCTATGCCTTTCAAGGTTATATATTTATGGGAATTTTGATTTTTTGGGATATAAATAGTTTATAAGGGTAAAATTGGTTATTTATTTAAGTAAAAAACCTCATAAATATTTAAGGAAAAAAAAATTAATCCCAAAATTTCATGTTTAACCTAGGGCTGCAATTCGTTGTGAAATTCTGAGCTGGTTGAATTTTTTCAAAATATATTAATATTTATTTAACCAATTTTAATTATTCTAGTTACACAAATGATCGTATCTTTTAAAGAGAGTCCTAGACTGAAATTATCAAATCATGGTTATGTCAAATATAGAGTTATTTCCTAGGTGACACGTGGATTTCAATGAATTCAATCAAATTAATTATTAAAAACATAATAACTTCTAGTATTGTGATAAGTAAAAGTATCATATCCACATGGTAGGTTAATGGTGATTGTGTGTATGAAAAAAAAATTAAATCAATAAAAAATAAATTAAAATGAAACAAAAAAATAGAGAATGTGTGATGTGATGTGATGTGTGTTGAAAAATCAATGTAATTGGTGTGTGAGAAGAATGTTGTGGTGTAGATGTGATGTGAAGAGATTAAAAATTGGAGAGTAAGAGACCATAAGAGGTAAAAATTAGGAACATTGGACATATATAAATTTATTTAAATGGATTTCTGTTGTAAGTCATGGTTACCAAAATTGTATTATTACTTTAGAAAAATGTAATGATTGACTAGGATCATGATTAAGTGTAAAAAATAGCTCATCAATCTCTTTTTTTAGAGGATATATCGGTTATCAATCAATAATTTTTTTTCTTTATTGGAGAACATAATTTCAACCATATCTAATTTCAATACTTCTGTGAAACTTCAAAGTCAAAATTTTCCCTATCACCATAATTAGATCCTTTAAATAGTGTAGAATTTATTCGTATTAAGAAAAAAATGAAATCATTGATCTTAAATCATACTCAAAAAAAAATTTAATTAAAAGAATAATATATTAAACATTCTAATAGTAACAATATGATTTCCATAAAAAAGTTATATGGTAATTTGTTTGGGAACTAGAAACATATTGTTGAATAAAAGTATCTTCGAATAGTATAATAGAGGGAAACAAAAAAATAGTTGAAAATATTCTCTCAATGTTTGACTTCTTACTCTAGTGCCAATTCTACTTCCTTTTTCCCTATTTCCCTCATTCTTATTTACCATCTCTATTGTGTTTTGAACAACCCCTCCCCCCACCCATCTATAGTGGATTATTTCTTCTCTATTTATAATAATGTTGTGCACTAAAAACCACCCCAATCTCACGGTCACTGGTCTGAATGACTCTCTAGTATCCACATGGAATGTTGGTTATTGTGTGTTGTCTTCAACTGTGACTAAATCCATGATCCCAAAAATAAATATGTTCGCAAGTGTATATGTTTTAAAAACTCTATCTAACTATTGTGTATCATAAAATTTAGTGGAAACGGCCTTATGTAAGATTTCCTACGTTGATGTTACAATTATGTAGCCTTCTCCAGCACCCTTATGTGGGTTTCACTACATTTACACAAATCCCCATAAGGTTCATTACCGCATGAGACACCTAAAATTATTTCACTATTATTTGAAATACACACACTACCTGAATTCAATTCCAAATCAAGTTCCAATTCTAGGATTGAAACATATTAGATAGAAATGGAATTAAAACATTAAAAAGAGATGCCTAAAATGATCACTCTCCCCTAGGTTCCAAAAAAATAAAGATCTATTTTTTTATTTCCACATTATTTAGATAACTCAATGATTATCTTATAAATAAATTTCCCCTTCTAAATTGTTGTTCAAAATTCCCCTCACATTAATGAATTCATTTTCGAAAAAGAGGAACATTATTTTAAGAAAAACCAACCAAAGGTTTTTACATGGCACTTATGTTTGGATTTTTTATTTATTTAAACAACACACCTAGTGCACTTTGACTCAGGGAATCACCATTGGATCTCAATTTTTTAATTTTCTCTGGTTTTATCAGACTTAAATTATTTTCTTTTGAGTTGGATCCATGAGGTGATTTATTTAAAAAATGTGAGTCCCATGTGTTTGAGTTCAAATATCATGTTTCCTGAAGTTATAATCTGAATTCCATGAATATAATTCCTTTCTTAGTTCCTAAATATAAAATCCATAAAAATAGTATGTAAAATAACTCAAAAATCGTGAAATTCATGAAAGTTCACACTTAGTGAAACTAATCAATTTAGCGTTCAATTATAACCTGTGCAGGATTAAATGAATTTTTATTTTCTTAACCTATGAATACAAGAAGAGTAAATTTTATTTTTAGATATACAAAACTAATACTTTAAAGGGATGAATTTAAAAAAATGATTTTTTTTATGTGTGTTGAATTGAAGAACTATTTATCTCATTTTAGACCCATCCCCTCCACTAAAGACTTAATAATGTACCAATTTGTTTAAATGAAGGTATGAGAAATATCTAAACAATATTGATCAAATATATTTAGAAAATTAGCATAGTGAAATCTTATTTATAGGGGTGTTAAAAATGTTAAAATATTGGATTATCACACCATAATTAATAAATAAAAAAAGAACAACATATTCCTACCAGAAAGTATGATGAAATCAAGAACAAAAAAATGAATATCGATAAATTTTAATGATCAAGAATGATTGTCAAAGAAATAGAAAAATTGGCATGTAATTATAACAGAATAGTTTTATTAAGTTATTTGAAGATTAGTATGGGACAAGAGAGATTACTAAGAGGTTTAGTATGAAAATAGTTTTTTAAAGAAATAAAATTTACATTTTACATTTTCACCAAGCATTTGTAATAGTAAAATTAATGGAATTAAAAAAAATATTGAAATTAAAATAATTACTCCAATGTACTGTAGAATAGTTGTAAATAGAAATAATCCTTTTTAAACCACTCTTAGGATCATTAAATTAGACATCATGTAAGAAAGTTAAAATTTCTATAGTAAAATAATATTAACATGAGTTACTAGAATTTTAATCTCAAAATGATTGTGATAGTTAAGTGAAATAGGGTTATATACTCCAAGAAGATCCATTTTCTCCTTTGGGATTTGAAAAACAAGATATAAACACCATGTTATTGAGGATAAGATTTAGGAAGTATCCATCCTCACCCATAATCACTATATCTACCATGCCAAATTACTGTTTTGTATCACCCATCTGATCAACCCCATCATAGTTTCACATATTATGAAACCATTTTCTCCTAAAAATCTATCCATGATAACCAAGAAAAATAGAGTTATTGTGAGGTGAATTTCATAAATAGAGATCATCACATAGTATAGAGAGACTATTATTCAAATAAAAAACACAAAACATAGACATAAAAAAACATGTATTTCCTCCCATATTGTTCTATATTTATATTAATTAATGAAGGTACCTCATTGTCAATGAAAAAATAACTCTCAAAGGCTACTTTCTTCTGTATATTAGTGGAAGTGAATTTGAAAATTTATAAGAATGTTTTAAATTCATGTAGAAAAATAATCATCCATGAAATAAAAAAGAAATAGTGATAGACCTGCCATACACATTTGGAAAAATGTCTAAAAAATTCTCTTACTAACTCTTCATAGATTTAGAAAACCCACTTTTAACTCCAGTCTAAAGAGAATTAAAAATAGAACTATCCTCAGTCATAGAAGTTTCAATATTAGTAGAAAGAGATCTATGAATGGACATACATTACTTAATTTTGTAGGGACAAGAATAATAATTATTGTTGTCTACATGGGATGATTTAAAACAAGAATAGATTAAGACATATTATCAATAATATAACTTATTTTAGGATGGACTAATTCTTGGCCCTGAGAAATGCAGTTCCAATGTTGACTCTCAATTCCCCCCAATTATTCCAATTCCAGTGTATATTTTTATTATAAAAATAAATAAAGAAAATGTTCAGTGAAATTTTTAGTGATATGATCATTAAATGGATGATGACTTCCTTCTTCACCTCAAATCAAAATACCTCCTTAGTAAATAAATAGACTTATAATACACCACAAAAAGGTACTATTTGTAAACATGAAATTCTAATTCGTCCTCACTTTCCTGAAGTATATTCTTACCCTTTTGAAAATTAATAACACCCCAAGTGTTTCCAATAATAGTCAACCTAATAAGATTAAATATTTTTTATCACACTCTAATTCAAGAATAAATAAGACTATGGGAAAATTTCTTTTTTTTACATCAATCAAAAGGTATTCTTTCCTCCCATAAGGATAAGTAAGTGACCTTTCAGCTTCCAATAGAGAAACAGAAGTTAATTTCAGATCCCTAAGACCCACATTTTTGAACAAGGAGTGAGTAATAAGGTTAAGTCTTATAACTAAATTAAAACATAACCTAAAATCTTCACTCCCACTAATTTTATAAGAAATAATGAAAGTAACATGGTATTTTAAATTAGGATGAAAATTATTTTAATATATTTAACTATACTATTCATTGAAAAATATTTTTGAACCTTCGGTATAACATCTCTTATTAGTTAGGATCCTCTTAATAAATTTCAATTGATATGGGACTTAATTTAATTATTCCAAAAAATAAATATTAATAATAGTTCTAAGAATCATCTGAAGAAATTCAAGATAATATAGTTCATTATTGTCTTTCAACATTTATATAAAAGTTGCGGTAGGGGAATAATTTTTAATGATAGGAGGATAACTCCACTTATCCAAAAACCTCACCATTTTCTTTCCCTCTTTTAATAAATTCTCATTTCACCTTCTTCAACACTTAGTCATTTTTAGGTGAATTTTTATACTTTTTCTTAGATTCTTCATAACTGTTCCAATTTTAGTTTTTCGATTTTCTATATTTTCATGTCTAATATCTCTTTAAATTTTTTTATTTACAAGATTATTACAGAACTGGTTCTTTTTTTTCAAACTGACCTGGTTTTACTACCATCACACGTTTCCTAATATTTTGTTCAATTTAACAATGAATTTTTCCATTATCTCAACCACATAGATATATAGAAATATATCCCATTTGAACTTGAAAATTGTTGATTCTAGAATATTTTGAATATAACATGGAGATTAACTACCTAACAAGTCTTTCTAAATAAAAATTTGAATTTGATGGTCTGGTATGGTTTTGAAATTTCTTTTTTGGATGATTCAATTAACCAATGGGAACAATAATTTATTTAATAACTCCTTGATCGCATCATGTTATTTTATGATGATTTTAATATATTTAATTTTATTTTTATAAAATGGATGATTATTTCCTTGATTAATATCTTTGTCGTACAGAAACCAACAACTCTAATCATTTTAAATGGTAAGATCATAATTAGGACTCCAATTTTGAGTATAACCATAAATTTGATAGTGAAAAAAATTCTATTATAACTCTATCATCAACAATATTATCTTGGGTTTTTTTGGATTTATAAATAAATCACTTTCTTTTTCACTTTTGATGATATTTTTTAGAAATGGTCTCAAAAAAATTGAGTTTATAATCTATTTAATCATAAAAATATACATTATATGATTGATCAAGAAGAATAGGATTATATGGAGTCAAAGAATTTTAGAAAGTATTAATTGGAATATGGGAAGAAAAAATGGTAATTCATAAATATTTTAAGTATATATCTAAACCAATCCTAATACTCATGAATAATCTTTTCCTCATCATGAACAGAACTACTTATCTGGTGTCTCACTTCTATGGTTCTATTTCTAATATATAATTTGGATAAATATGGGGTTCCAAATTTTAAACCATGTTTCAATGGTCTTATCATCAAAGTTCTGGAACCAACTCCTAAAATTACACTTGAGACAGAATGAGAAAAATCTCAACCTTAACTCTTCTTCACTCAACCCTGATTGTTGTAGTTGTTCTATATAACCATAACAATCTCTAATAATATATAATTAATCCTATACATGTTGGCCATTCAATAATGGAATCATAAAAAGATGATATTTATTAAGATCATGGTTCCTAGACTAGTAGGATTCCTTATTAAAAAAGTATTACTTAACACTATTGTAATTCAAAACTCTATATATATAGGTTTTACTATGGGTGGGAACCAATGTCTAGTTTAAGTTCTCATTCTGGTTTTCCATTAAATTTCTAGGCCATCAATTTACGCTATTTTTCAGTTTTTTTTCTTTAAGGAAGAGCGTCTATTATCAAGTTTAGATATCGAAGTTTCAAGCACAACCTTATATTCATTCATGTGCATGTGGAATTAGAGGAAACGGTGAATAATCACACCACACATAGCATATAAAAAACCATTTTATGATTTTTTAAATATTTTTTTATAAAATTTTAATATTAATAAGATAATAAATTAAATTTAAGTTTTATATGGATGCACATTCTTTAAATGGAAATGGTGCCAAAATTTGACAAGAGAATTTTACTAAATCGGGTCCAATTAATTATTCAAAGCCTACTAACAACTAGTAATGTGGAAAGTAATAGTGTTATATAAAAAAATGAAAGAGAATGTTTTGTGTGTGACTGGAAGATAAATGAAAACAATAAAAAAACTTGTAAATAAAATAATGAAACAAAGAATATGTGATGTGATATGAAATGAGTAAAAAATATTGAGAACTGGTGTGCGAAAATGAAGTTATAGTATGGATGCGCTATAGGGAGATAAAAAATCAAAGAATAAGAGATATATCACCTGAGAATGTCTATTTATTATCACTTGGGAATTAATGTGTTTATTAATATAGAAGAGAACATTAATATTTCCCATTTTCAAAATATTGGTTAAAATTCAAAGGAAAATTGAACACTATCATCACATGTGAGTCCTTTAAATAGTCTAAAATTGATGCACATTAAAAACAAAAATCATATCACATAGATTAAATCAAAATCACAAAATTTTGTAATTAAAATTAGAACATATAAAATTTCCAAAAAATAAAAATTCATTCCCCCAAATAAATATATATGATAGGTCTAGACTTGAACTCCCAGATTTAGTTTTAAATTCATAGTCACTAAAATTTTGGAATTAGTACTAATTAAGGTGACCCAATTTTTTCTATATAAACCATACAACACCAAAAGGGAAAGATGGATCACTTACATTCTCAATGATCATTTAGTTTTAGAGTTTCAGTGAATTAGGAAAAACTCATAAATAAATCATACCCATTTTGTTCAATGGACATATCACCCACTAAACCCAACATTTATTATTTATCATTAAGTCACAATAATTATCCATAGGAAATCCATTCTAGAAAAAAGTAATTCAACCTCAATCTATATAACCTCGGGGAAAATAAACATATAAAGGGTGATCTCAAATTCTCATTAAGGGTAAACATAAGTATTGAAAACTGAATTACATATTTGATAATAAGAAGTGCATAAGGGTATGAATACATAATCAATGTTCACTGATATAACATAATAATACTAATACTTGTTAATTCATTGATAATTAAAAATAAAAAGATGGAATGAATCATTAACAGATGCCAGATTCATCAGAATCAATAACAATGACTCGTTTGATATAAATATTGATCATAAGGAGCATTATAAACCCATATTAATCGTAGATAAAAATTATTGGTAAGTTGGGAACATTATCATCATATCACTCATACAAAATGAGTAACTAGAATGGCCACCATCCATCTCCAAAGTACCCAATACATTAGAGGGATATAATAGACCCAATCATTGGTGTTTTATCATAGACCACTCAAACTTGGTTAATAACATAACCACCCATACTTATTTTATCATGGAACCACTCATCCTTGGTTATTAATGTACCCACATATCCTTGGTTTATAATGGAATGACCCTTGGTTAATAACATAACCACCCACCCAATGTTTCTAATGGAGATACCTATGAACATGATTCATTCTCAATAACCATAACATAATCACAAAACCTTGAATCTCACAAATCATTATAAAACTCATAAAACCACCATTACCATTTTTGTATCCCTAATAACCTATAGAAAAAGAATGAGTTCCTTCAAAATCACTTTAAAACAATCACATTCCATATATAGAAATGATGAGTATGGTATCAATAAAAAATATCTCAATTTGAGGATAATTAACAACTATTTTTTTCTGATATAAATAAATGTAAAATACCATAAAAAATCCATAAAATTAATCTCGGGGAAAAATAACCATTTAACTTTGAAAATCACATTTAAAAACTATAAATACATTAAATATTTTTTAAAAAAATTTCTTTGAAAATAAAATTATATAAAAATAAACTAATATTCAAAGAAAATAATGATTATGATAGAGGTAAAATCTCTACATGTCATAGATGTTAAAAAAATTATTTTACATTTTAATAAAAAATCCAAAAACATGTTGGGAAAACAACAAGAATATTCCTTTTAAAACATTTTTTTAAACGAAAATTATGGGTAAAAATGAATTTAAACAATCATAATAAATTTTTTATGAAAAAAAATTATAAAACATGTATTTTCAAAGAAAAATAATTTTAAAATGAATAGATAAATGAAGCTGTATTTTCTTAAAAAATTATTCAAAAATGTTGTTTTAAAATCAAAAAACTGAGCACATAAAAAATAAAGCACTTTTTAAAAAAATAAACATGGTAGAAAATAAATAAAACATCAAATAATTGAGGTTTTAGGATGGTGGGAAATTTCCATCATGAATTATTTGTTAAAATTATAAATTCCTTTTTGAAAATAGTGGAAAAGGGAACTTTAAAAGAATATTTTTAAAGAAAAGTCCATTACCACTTTGTAAACATTTTAATTGAAATCCCCATTAAATATTAAAAATCAAAATACATTAAATATTATTAGAATAAATAAAATAATGATATAACATGTCAAATGGGTTGTATATACACCATATAAAATAATATAGGTGAACAACATCAAAATATTCCTCAATGAAATGAATGTAAAGACAAGAAATATCTATGTAAAATTTTTTCTTAAATACATGGGAATTTTATGAGTCCACAGAAACTGATGGCCCGTGATTCCGAGGCCCGGTGTTCCCGGAATCAATTTCTGAAGTTTGGCGCGGGTACGTTCAGTAAACATACGGGCAAGATTTCATAAAATTTGAATTAAATTGGACGAGCCTTTCCAATTAATTCACCTTTTTGAATTTTTTGCCAACGATTAAAATAATAGACAAACTGTTATTGTGGGAACTTCCTTTTTTGTGGAAGCTTGGGAGAGGAAGAGCACTTGGAGAAACTTATCCTCTCCAACGAAGAAATCCCCTCCCAATGAAGAAAGCAAAGAATGTCGGTGACGATTATTCATTGACCTTCTACCCCGGGAACCTACCGACCAACCCTCTACAACATCGTCAATGAAATAACATAGCTCGGAATTGGGGACGTGTGGCAGATGCGATCAACGATGGTCTTCATCATCTTCCTTTCACGACTCCGCCAACGAGTGACGAACAAGAGGTAGGGGGTTTATTACCTGTTGAAGTTGTACCTTTTTCTTACCTTATTTAAAGGATAAAAACGGATTGATACGGTCTTATTATTGATCATCTTCTTCTCATGATGATCCAAATGATATCTCCCTAAATGCGGAGGGTGCGGGCCAACCAAACAATGCCCGACATCCTCCGTCGATCTCTCTCTTATTGGGACGTTCTACGACATGGAGATATTTCAACGACGAGGCGACAGAGGTGGAAACGACAAAGGTCGTGCTACCCACGGCCTCCGCGAATCGCGCTGCTAGCCCGCGCCGACCTGAGCTCTGCCAAACCGGCCTGCCAGCGGCCCTCCGGCGGCCAGGCCCCCTACCCACAGCCCCTCTGGCACCCTTCTGGCGCCCTGCCCGGCACCCCTGTGGACTGCTCGGCGCCCTGCCGGCACCCTCGTGGCCTCCCGGCGCCCTGTCGCGCCTCGTCCGATGCCCTTATGGTTCCTCCACGGCCTAACGGCGCCCTTCCTGGCACCCCCGTGGCCTGCCTGTAGCCCTACCGCAGCCTTCCCGGCCAACCCCGAGCCGGCCTCCGCGTGCACCACCCCGAACTGGCTGCCCCCGAGCCAGCCTTCGTGTGACCTGCACTCTCCCTATCGAGATGGCTTCCCAAATCCCTCGCGCCCTCTAGTCCAAGCTGCACTGGGCCATCTCCTCGCAACACTCTTGGCCGAACTGGCCCCGAGCCCGGGCTGAATTACCCCAGCAGTCCGCTGGGCTGGGCCCAGCAGACTGGGCCAGACTTAGCAGGATGACCCGCCCAATAGTCTAGGTCAAACCCAACAAGTCTGACCGGGTCAACCCAGACCAGGTTAGCCTTGACTGGGTTAGGCCGAGTCGGCCCGACCGGGTCGGACCGGACCCTGGCCCACTACTGACCCTATTACCTTCTTGGGACATATCTTTGGCACTGGACGTCCGTTTGATGAACTGTCAGCGGTAGCAGTATTGTTGGAATGTTATGGTCCCTTTAAGAATTTCCCACTAAAGTTTGGTTTATATTTGAGTTACGGTCATGTTGGATTGTACACGAATCTAACCAGGCCCCTGGGACTAAAAGGATAATTACTCACAGACTAGGCGTCCGATCGACGCGCCGTCTGTTGTGTTGAGACACCTATGACGTGGCGGACCATTGAGATATTTCTTCATGGAACTTCACGACAGTTGGAGTATCGACCAGTAGCTCGTGGAGCAGATCCTTCTAGAGGAAAGCAGACATAGTACGGAGACCTAGTAGTTGGTTGAGACCTAACGACTGCTTGACCGATTCGACTCAGAGTGACTCAACTAGCCTAGTGGGGAGCGCCTCTATGTGACGCGGCAGACCCACAGTGGGGTGTTCCCCTTTGTGAGCACGACAGACCCACGGTACTCGATAAGAGGAGTAAATCAGTAGGCTACGAGGGCGAGCACCTCTGTGGGAGCGCGGTAGACCCATGGTGGGGAGGGCCTCTATGTGATGCGGTAGACCCACGGTACTCGATAGGAGGAGTTCCTCAACAGTACAAGGATAGTGGGAAGCACCTCTGTGTCACGCGGCAGGCCCACTATACTCGATATAGGAGGAGTATTCCACCAGCCGTGATTTCGATAATACAAATCATGGTTTGAGCTGACTTAATGACTTTTGTGTTTTTCTCTTCATTGAGATGGGTTACTAGATAACTTAGGTATATGTATGGCCATCTACCTAATTAATGGTTATCCATTGATTTCATACATTGTGGTTTATCCTTGTTAGATTTTGTGAAACCATGAAGGTCTCGGGGTCCCTACTGAGTATCATTATACTCACCCCTGCACTGGCTATGCTCGCACTTCGTTGTGTTGGTTGCAGACGACGGACAGTTCTGACTGAGGCAGAGAGTAGGAGGACTGGATGGTACCCGGAGGTAGACCACTCGGTGTGATGGTACACGGACGAGACGGATGGACGTGGAGTGTTGAGGAGGCCATATGTTCCTACCATTATGGTTGGAAGCCCATAGGACAACATAGTAGCTTCTTTAAATTTTTTCAGTTGCACTTGTACTTTCCTGTTGGGATTGTATTTCCGACCCCTTTTACTTTCCAGCAATTCTTTTGTAAATAGTTTTACTTAGTGTTTTGCTTCCAGTTGTGTACTTTGATGTGTTTGATTACAGTTATAAAGGAATTTCCTTCCCAGTTTAGGGATTTATGCCTTTGGTGCTAGTCGAAAGCCCCAAGCCTATGGAAGGCGGGCTTGGGGTAGTTATGACACGGGCCCCGGGGGACGGGTCGTGACAAATTGGTATCAAAGGAGTTGATTCTACCGCAGAACATATAACTCTGATCTTTCATTTCTATGAATCAATAGTTTTAAGGGTACTAAATGATGTTTTCCATTCAGGGAGTCCAGTGTTGGGGTGGGCGGCCGACGTATCCAAACACCAGGACCCTGACTTCTGATTTCTGACTCAGTGCATGAAAACACTGATTGTGTGCGTGTTTTTCAGAAGTTTTATTTATGTCATCTAAAACAGGACATCTCACCAGGTATAATCTATTCACCATGTTGCATATGTTTCTTTCAAGATGCCTCCCTGAGAGTCGTACGTACTGACAGCCCACCGAGCGATGAGGCCTCGGTGTAGGGCCCTTTTCCAGCGGAGGAACCAGTGGTTCCACTTTCCGTTGGGCCACCGATGCCACTAGCCCAAGAAAAAAACTATGCATTCCGCATTAGCACATTCCATGAGGTCCAGCACTAGAGTCCACCTAGGTTCAGGGGAGAGACGGACCCACAGGCGGTCGAGGATTGGCTGGAGGCTGTGGTGAGAGTTTTCCAACTGGTAGGGACACCAGTAGACTTCATGGTGATCCTTGTCGCGAGTCTCCTTCAGGAAGCAGTAGGCAGATGGTGGATCCTGATGCTCCAGGTTCATGACGAGGAAACCCTACTCTGGGAATACTTCTAGAGCCTGTGTCGGGCGGAGTTTATACCAGCCACCCATCATGCGGTGCCGATACAGGAGATACTTCATCTGCAGCAGGGAAGCATGACCATAGCACAGTACTCAGTGAGGTTCACCGAAATCTTGCGCTACTCCACAGTTATAGTGTGGGACCCATTCTTCCAAGACCGGACCTTTGAGCAGGGGCTCAGGCGAGAGATCAGAGCTCCGATGATCTCACATATCATCCCGACGCAGATAGGGGTACTAGAGAGATCCCTCTTGGTAGAGAGTTTCCTTGCTGAGCAGTCTCCAGTAGCGAGACCCACCACTATTAAATACGCAGCATGGTCTTCTGCAGCTGGAAGTAGACAGATGTTACAGAGTTCCAAGAGGACCAGACCTACAGGTGGTCGACCGCATGACTCAGGATCGGTTGTACGGGGCACACGGAGCAGGGACACACATGCAAGTAGCAGGCAGTGTTACTCAAGCGACGGGCAGGGACACAAGGCTCATGACTATTCGACCCACCTTTCAGATGATCTCCAAATAGTTGAGGGACTTCCCAATCAGATAAAGAGATTCGATCAAGGAGGTCTATTGGGAGCAGGTGAACGTGGCAGAGGAGCTGGTCGTGCAGCTGGCGGTGGATGATGTTTCGAGGTGTTACCGCCACCACCACCAGGAGGTCCACCCCGACCACAGGGAGCAGGTGGACATGTGAGAGCTCACCTTCAGGCAGATTAAGTATATGACCATGGTGCTTCGGAGATGATTCGAGTTATGATCTTTGTCTACG
Source organism: Viscum album (assembly GCA_963277665.1). Taxonomy (NCBI): domain Eukaryota; kingdom Viridiplantae; phylum Streptophyta; class Magnoliopsida; order Santalales; family Viscaceae; genus Viscum; species Viscum album. Next base: position 180,055,629 of record OY728143.1, on the reverse strand, counting down.
CCACCTTAGTTAAAGTTCTTATAGACACAGGTTCCAGTTACTCTTTCATTGCCACTACCCTCGTTCGGAGCTCGGAGATTCCGACGGAGCCGTTGGCTCGATCCTCATGTTTAGATACTCTTATGGGAGAAGACTCGATGATTACGCACTGGTTCCAGCAGTTTGATATTTCTCTTGGAGGTGAGATATTCGGCTGGGGTCTCCTCATAGCAGCGTTGACGCCATACGGAATCATCTATGGAATGGCCTGGTAATCTATAGTCCATGCCCAGATCGAATGTATTAGGCGCAAAGTGCAGTGTGTACACACATATGGGATCAGGTACACCTACACCGGAGAGAAGGGAGCATTTTCAACATAGGAAGGACTTACCAAGAGGAGGGTGCAGCCAATCACTCAACAGTAGGCCTGCCTTTCCCTTGGAGCAGTTGATGTGGAGAATCTGAGCTATCCTGTAAAGGTGGACCAGTACGCGGATGTTTTCCCTGACGATGTTCTAGGACTACCTCCTCACAAAGATGTAGACATCTACCTTGACCTGTACCTCGGGACGGCACTGATATCTACTATAACAAATCAGATGGCCCCCACTGAGCTTTGTGAGCTGTAGGTACAACTGGAGGACAACCAGGGGATGGGATTCATCCGTCCCAGTGTTCCTCCCTGGGTAGCCCTGATTCTGTTCGCTAAGAAGGCATACAGGAGCTTGAGGATTTGTGTCGACTACCGTTTCCTGAACTAGGTGACCATGAATAACAGGTATCCACTCTTGAGGATTGACAACCTCTTTGATCAGTTTAAGGGAGATCAGTGGTTCTCAAAGATAGACCTCAAATCAGGATATCAGCATCTCAGAGTTCGAGATGAGGATGTGCAGAAGATGACCTTCAGGTGTCAGTATGGCCACAATGAGTTCTTGGTTATGCCCTTCGGCATAACCAACGCTCCAGCAGTGTTCATTGGACTCATGAACAAGATCTTCCATCCATACCACGATCGCTTTGTCGTAGTCTGCATCGACGACATTCTGATCTACTTGACTACTGAGGAGGAGCATGCCTACCATTTGCAGGTAGTACTGGACACACTCCGAGAGCGCCAGCTTTATTGAATGTTCTCCAAGTTCCAGTTTTGTATTTGAGGGGTTCACTTCTTGGGACATGTCATCTCCTAGGATGGAGTTACAGTGGCTCCAGTGATGATTGAGGCGGTACTTTCTTGGGAGCCACCCAGGAGTGTGACAGAGGTCTGGTTTACAGATTCTAGTCGAAGAGACAGAGCATCTTCCTGCCTTACAGATATCCTTTGTAGATAGGGACGGATCAGCCTTTCTACACTCTCTTACAGTCACTCCCACACTTCTTCAGCGAGTCAGGGAGGCACAGTGAGGGGACGCTGACTGCGAGACACGACGTGCTCAGATATCCACATGACAGGAAACTGATGGATTTTTTGAAGGTGGGGATCACGTCATCATCTTTAGAGGACGTACTATGGTACCAGTATCACTTCAGGAGGAATTGTTGAGGGATTTCCACACATCCCCTTTAGCGGTACATCCAGGAGTGGCGAAGATGTACCAGGACCTTCGACGACAGCACTAGTGGCCAGGTATGAAGAAGGAAGTAGTAGAGTTTGTCTCACGGTGCCTCACTTGTCTGTAATTGAAGGCAGATCACCAGGTACTAGTAGGCTTGGTTCAGCATTTAGAGGTCCTAGAGTGGAAGTGGGATGGGATATACATGGACTTCATGACGGGTCTTCCACGTACATCCAAGAGTCATGACTAGATTTGGATGATCGTCGACAGACTCACCATGTCGGCCCACTTCCTACCGATCAGAGAGCGGGGTTTAGTAGAGATCTTGGGATGCCTCTATGTGTAGAAGATTGTGCGGTTACATGGAGTACCTTTTTCTATTGTCTCTGATCATGAAGCATTGTTTACTTCCCAACTAAGGAAGGTGTTGCAGGAGGCTTTTAGGATGCAGCTTCGTCTGGGCATCGCCTTCCATCCTCTAACATATGGTTAGACTGAGTGGACTATTTAGACCCCCGAGGACATGATACGTGCTTGTTTCCTCGACTTCAGTCGTAACTGTGAGGACCACTTACCTTTGGTGTAGTTTTCATAAAACAACTATCATCACTCCACCATAGGGATGGAACCTTTTGAGGCATTGTATGAGAGACCATGAAGATCACCCTTGAGCTGGAAATACCCTAGGGAGTTAGTACTGGTGGGGCCAAAGATGCTACGAGATACCAAAGAGAAGGTGCAGATCATCCAGGAGCGGATTAAGACTATACAGAGCAGGCAGAATTTGTATGCTGACAAGAGATGGAGACCTTTTGAGTTCAAGGATGGTGACCACATCTTTCTACGGGTCTCACCCCGACGAGGTCTACAGAGATTTGGCCGAGGCAGCAAGTTATCTTCGAGATTCATCGGACATTTCCAGGTCCTCATCAGAGTAGGCGAGGTGGCATACTACTTGTCTCTTTTACCTCAGTTGCACCGGGTGCATGACGTCTTACACGTATCCTAGCTGAGGACATATGTACACGACCCTTCCCACATCATCGACCATAGAGAGATGGACATCGATGATGGGGCGACTTTTACAGAGGTTCCACTGAAGATTGAGGATTGACAGGAGTGAGTCCTGTGTGGATGGTCGATACCTCTGGTGCACATTCAATGGCAGCACGGGAACGTCCAGCAGAGCACAGGGAATCGGGAGGCTCAGATGCGTGCTCAGTACCCCCACTTGTTCCCATAGTTTGAGTTATAGCTTATGGGGACGTAAATCCCTGAAGTGGGGAGAATTTCAAGACCCCGAATTTCCGTGGAAAATTTTTTCTTAAATACATGGGAATTTTATTAGTCTGGGGAAACTGATGGTGTGTGATTCTGAGGCCCGATGTGCCCGGAATAAATTTTTGAAGTTTTGTTCGGGTACGTTCAGTAAATGTACGAGCAGGATTTCATAACATTTGAACTGGTACTCAGAATTGAAATCTAAGGGCACCATTGAACTCGCAGAACCAGTTTTCACTTAAGAAGACTTTCACCTCGATGATAGATGGTCGCGAATAAAAGTTAGTTTTTTGTTTTTTATAAAAAAATAATATAATAATGTGTAAAACACTTTATTTTATTTTAAGCTGCTATGTGTGAGATTGTTGGTTAAAACCTCAACATGGGAGTTGGAGGTGGGACTGTCACACCCAAATCTCCAAGGAGAGGTTTTGGTGGTGGGTCCCACCAGAATATAACCTCCCACGAGAGGTTACGACGTGGGGACCACCTGAGACCATAACCTCTCATTTAAATAATAGGGTTGGGGACCACATGACCCCTATAAATGGAAAGATAGTTTAGCTTCTCAACTCTCCCTCATTATTGTGGGAGAGCCTCTCCATCTCCCCTAGTTTTTAAATTTGTTCTAACTCCCCAATTAATGTCCCAACCAAATGAATTAAATTGTAGGAGCCTTTTCAATTAATTCACCTTTTTGAATTTTGTGCCAACAATTAAAATAATAGACAAACTATTATTTTGGGCACTTTATTTTTGGTGGATGCTTGGGAGAAGAAGGGAACTTGCAGAAACTTACCCTATCCAACGAATAACGCCCCTCCCAATGAAGAACACGAAGAATGCCTGTGATAATTCTTCTTCAACCTTCTATTCGGGGAACCTACCAACCTACCCTCCGCAACGTCATCAATGAATCGACGCAGCTCAAAATTGGGGATGTGCGGCGGACGCGACGAACGACGGACATCATCGTCTTCCTTCCGCGACTCCGCTAATGAGCTACAAACAAGGGGTAGGAGGTTTATTACTTGTTGAAGTTGTACCTTTTTCTTACCTTATTCAAAAATTAATAAGGGATTTATACAGATGTATTATTGATCATCTTCTTATCATGATGAGCCAAATGATATCTCCCTAAACACAGAGGGTGCGATCCAACCTAACATCACCTGATATCCTCCGTCGATCTCTATCTTCTTTTGACGTTCTTCGGCATGGCGACGTATCAACAACGAAGCAACGGAGGCAGCAACGACAGAGGTCGCGCTACTCGCGGCCTCTATGAATCGCATTGTTGGCCCGCGTTGGCTCGAGATCCACCGATTCGGCCAGCCTGCGGCCTGCCGGCACGCTGCCCGGTGCCCAGGCCGCCTACCTGCGGCCACTCTGGTGCCCTGATGGTGCCCCCACGGCCAACCCGATGCCCCTGTGGCAAGCCCGGCCCCCGTCTCCCCCTTCCCGGCACCCTCACGGCCTGTCTGGTACCCTACTGGCGCCCCCGTGGCCTCCCGGCGCCCTGCCTAACCCCTGATGCGCCCTTTCCGGTGCCCCCGAGGCCTGCCCCGCGCCCTGCCGGTGCCCCCGCGGCCTGCCCGACGCCCTACCGCAGTCGGCACGGCCACCCCAAATTCGGCCTTCGTGTGACCCACACGCTCCCAGCTGAGTCGGCGTCCCGACTCACTCACCCCCTCTAGGTCAAGCCACGCTGGGCCGCGCCCTCGCAATGCTCCGGGCCGAACTAGCCCCGAGCCCGGGGCGAGCCACCCCCGCAGTCCGCTAGGCCGGGCCCAGCGGATCGGGGCAAACTTAGCTGGCTGACCCACCCAACGGGCCAGGTCAGACCCAGCGAGTATGACCGGGTCGACCCAAATCAAGTTGTCCCAGACTGGGTTGGGCCGAGTCGGTCCGACTGGGTCGGACCGGACCCCGGCCCACTACTGACCCTATTACCTTCTTGGTCCATATCTTTGGCACTGGACGTCCATTTGAAGAACCTTCAGAGGCGCCGGTATTCTTGGAATGAGATGGTCCCTTTTAGAATTCCCCACTGGATTTTGGGGTATATTTGAGTTACAATCAGGTTGGATCATACACGAATCCAACTGGGCCCCGGGACTAAATGGCTAATAACTCAAAGACCGGGCGTCCGATCGACGTTTCATCTATTGCGCTGAGACCCCTATGACGTGGCAGACCCTTGAGATATTTATTAATGGAAATTTGAGAATGTTGGAATATCAACCTGTAGCTCATGGAGAAGATCCTTCCAAAGGTGAGCAGAAAGAGTACGGAGACCTAGTAGTTGGCTCAGACCTGACGACTGCTTGACTGATTCGACTCGGAGTGACTCAACTAGCCTAGTGGAGAGAGCCACTCTATGATGTGGCAGAACCACGGTGGGGAGTGCCTCTTTGTGAGCGCGGAAGACCTACGGTACTTGATAGGAGGAGTACCTCAGCAGGCTACATGGGGGAGTGCCTCTATGTGAGCGTGGAAGACCCATGGTGGGGAGCGCCTCTGTGTGACGTAGAAGCCCCACGGTACTCGACAGGAGGAGTACCTCAGTAGTCCAAGGATAGTGGGAAGCACCTTTGTGTGATGCGGCAGGCCCACTATACTCGATAGAGGAGGAGTATGCCTCCAGACGTGGTTTCGATAATAAAAATCCTGGTTTGAGCTGAGTCAATGACTTTTGTGTTTCCTTCTAGGTTAAGATGGGTTACTAGATAACTTAGGTATATGTATGGGCATATACCTAAGTAATGTTTATCTGTTGATTTCATTATTTGTGGTTTATCCTTGTTGGATTTTGTGAGACCATGAGGGTCTCGGGATCCCTACTGAGTATCGTTATACTCACCCCTTCAGAGGTTATGCCCTCACTTCGTTGTGTTGGTTGCAGATGATGAACAGCGCTGACTGAGGCAGAGAGTAGCAGGACTGGATGGTTCCCAGAGGGGGACCACTCGTTGTGACGGTACATGGTGAAGACGGAAGAACATAGAGTTTTGAGGAGGCCATCTGTAACTACCCTTTAGGTACGAACCTCGGAGGATGACCTGGTTTCTACTTTACTTTTTTTTCAGTTGCACTTGCACTTTCCTCTTGGGCTTATATTTCTTGACCCTTTTACTTTCCAGCACTTCTTTTGTATACAGTTTTACTTAGTGTTTTTATTCCAGTTGTGTACTCTAATGTGTTTGTTAATAGTTATAAAGGAAATTCCTTTCCATTTTAGGGATTTATGCCTTTGGTTCTAGTCGCCAGCCTCTAGGCTATGGAAGGCGGGCTTGGGGTTGTTATGACACCGGCCCCGGGGGACGGTTCGTGACAAAGAAATTGACATGAAATCCCGTAAAACGGTCATAACATTGAAGTGAGGATTAATAAGTGGGTAACTTATATGTATAAAATTTAAATACACCTATAACCCATTGAAATAAAAAATATTATAGTCAAAATTCATTGAACACATAATTTTAGAATATCAATGGTAAATAATAAGAATTATATCCCAAAGAAAGGAACCGAGTTATGAAATTCTTTACCACTTGGTAAATTTCAATTCAAATCCCCTTGGATAAAATAGTTCATATGGAAACTTAAAATACCATTATGATTGATTAATTTATGATATTAAATGTAAAGGGGTAGTATATGAATTACAAAATAAAAAAAGTGGAGAATATGACATATGTCTCATAGAAATAAAAAGTGAGACAAGAAAACACTTACCTCGAGTCTAGAATTTCCTTGTATATCCTTTTACTCATATATCACAATATTGCATCAATTATTTTACTTATCAAAAAATTTTAATAGTTTTAACACCTTATTATTATATTATAAATTTAATTTATTTATAATTAAATATTTGAATACTTAATCTGTTAAGTCCATATATGGTGTTTTGAGGATGTTTGGTCCATTGTTTAAAAACAGATTTGGTGTATTGACCATTCCCAAAAATGTTATTTTGTCAAAATCTACAGAATAATAACAATTAAATAATTTTAATATTAATTCATCATTTTTAGTTTTAAAACCAACGATTAAAATGGTAATGATATGTAAACTATGTTACGATCATGCCGACAGTTGGTCATATGTACACATAAGTAACATTTCCATTTTTCGATGATCATTATGGAAAGAAGATATGTATTATTTTATCTTTCTATAATGATAAAAATATAATAAATACCATATTCTTTTTTAAATTATACTTATTTATATCATTCTTTTTATGTGGTTATGACAAAAGTATCAAATTGTTTTGTGGTGGCAGTAGTCCACACCCACACGAACGACGACTTCATTTTTCAGTGTAATCAAAAAAGATATATTATATTTTTAGATTGATAAATATGTAATTATTATCATTATTAAATCATTTATAATACATTTATTCATTAAACTTTTCCTTATTACCTTCCATTTTCATTATTGGTGAAAAATGAATCACATCGCTTCACAAAGCGGTAGTCCGCTGTATATAAGAGCGATGTTATTATATCCCACACAGAATGAAAATTAAGAATTTATATGTGATATAATAGATCTATAAGTATAAATATATTAAAATATAATATATATATATATATACACTTTAAATACATCATTACAACTATCCATGTTAGGCGATGATTGAAAAATAAATGACATCGGTTCACGAGAATGTAGTATGTCTTACACATGAATGATGACTTTTATCCCATTTAATGAAAGTGGATAATGATTTAGGTTCATAAAATAATATAAAAAATCAAATTATATAGGAGATAATTTATTATCATATGATAATATTTTAAGAATATTTTATGTAGGTGGAATAATAAATAAAACAATAACACATAGTTAGGAATTTTAACTCTTCCCAGACCACCATATTTTAGTTATATAAAATTATTCCAAGGATATATTTATGTCTAAAAAAGATTAATGGATGATAGTATTGATTTTTGAAGTTATTTGGGTAGTTTTTGTCTAATAAAAATGTTTTTAATGTGTCAATAAGAGAGGAGAGTGTGTGAACTTTTATATGTGTGGTGAGAGGAGAACTTGTCTTTTATGAAAAAAATGGTTTCCTGGCATTTTTCACATTCCAATAGGATAATAAATGAATAATTATAAATTAATATAAATTATAAATATCCAATATATATATATAATAGTTCTTATACAAGTATTTAGGTTATTTGGACCCCCTATATTTCCAATTTAACCCCCTAGTAAACCCATTTTCACCTTAACTGTGATAATTTATTTTTATTTTTTCCACTGTGCATTATGTTTAAAAATAATTTTAATTTACTAGATAATTTATATTATTATTATTAAAAATATGTAATCTATTTTATCAAATTCAATTCACATAATTTCAAAATTCTAATTTAAAATAAAACCTGGAGACGCATCGAAAAAATGGATTTTCAAAAGGTGTATTTTTTAAGGAAATAATAATTTCATATTAACTCAATGAATAATTAATATTTTTGTATTAACGTAAATTAATATTTATTGATATATAATTACAAAATTTAATTTAAATTATTCCCCTTTAGGAGTTTTTTAAATTAATTAAAAAGTGTAAACATTATACACTTTAAATTAATTTTTAGAAAAATCTTATTTTTTAAACCCATAGACCAACTTAAGCTAAAACCCAATATGAACTTGACTGGAAAGAAATTAAGTAGATTAACTACAACTAAATATTACTTATTTTACATAAAATAATATTTCAAAAATAATTACACTAATAATATTCTTAATTTATTTAAAATAAATGAAATTTCTACAAAAATCTTTGTTTTTAACTAATCAATAAAAAATAAATATTTTTTGATAAATAAAAAAAATATCCCGAAGAAAATTTTAATTTTCCCATTTCAAAAATTATATTAATTTTATAAAATAAATTTTCTAAAACTTCCAAAAATTAATTATAATATTTTTCAAGAAAACTAATAAAAATCATTTTTGAAGAAAACATATTTTTGAAAAATAAAATTACTTTACGAAAAAATTGATTCATTATTTACTAAAAAATTATCAAACATTAATATTTAGAAGGAAATAGATATATTTAATAATTTATTTAATACTATTCATACCTTCCAATTTAAAGGCTAGGTTATAACAGTTATATATTTTTTGGGTCATTTAAACTCAAGGTTGCATGTCGAATATGGTATTGAACATAGTTTTATTTTATAAAATCTCAAGGTGTTACAATATATATACAAGTTTTAATGGAAACTGGAATCATATTGGTCAATTAGAGAAACATGAAACAGTATAATAGAAGAAAGTGAAGATGATAAGAGAAGTTTTTTCATATATTGACTTCTTACTCTAGTTCTAAGTCCACATCCTTCTGTTCTAATTCTCTAATTATGATTTATACTCTATGATATATTGTGTACTCCCCCCATTCATGAGGGATTTTTTATTTAATATTTAAAATAAATTTTCACACCACCTCCCCCCTCCAAAATCTCATTGTCACTCATCTAAAAAAATTTCTCTAGATTTTACATGGCATGTTTTTTGTTACATGTCATCCACTACTATGACAGAAGTAAATATCCAGAATATAAATATTCTACCAGGTAAATAAGATGTAAAAATTACATGTGACCTTTTCATGGATTATAATTTGGTGGAATAACCTTTTCATAGGATTTATGGGGTTGATGTTACCCTTCTTCAGCTTTATCCATTATCCTTAAAAATGTTTCATTAATTTTTTGACAATGAAGAAATTTCCCTTATGTGTCTCTATCATAACATTAACTCATTTCCTTAAAAACCTTATACATTTTTAACAATTATGAATCCAAATTATATCCTTTATGTATTTGATTCATCACCCTTCTGTGGGACTAGATTTCACCCTCATGCAATTTCATTACCCATACATGTGCCCCTACTCAACCCTTACACTACTTGGATGCTACTCTTATGTGACTTCTTCTATAACCCTTATGCCACATCATGAACTAGTTTGGTGATATCGGGATGGGTTCAGGTATATTATAAATTGATGGTTCTTTTTTCACCATTCTAACAAATATTTCACAGTGAGTGTTTGAGATTCTCTTTGATCAACTCTTCGCTTCCTTGAAATAGAGGGCTTGATTGAGAGGTATGTGCATCATATTCTCTAGAAATATTCATCAATAAAATCAAAATCAGTGTTGGATTCTTCTTCAGATGATCAAAGTGTGGTTCCTTATTAATTCTTGGTCATTCCTTTATAATTCTATCATGGGCTCATTTCTTGCTTCAATCTTGGTAACGAGCACAATAGTGTTGTTGATCTAGTAAAACATGGAATTTGGAATTTAAATATTTGAAATCTTCCATAATCAACGTTGGGTTTTTTTATCATCCTAGTTCAGGAATGTGAATCTTCTTCAGGTGGTATATGATGTCTAGTTTCACTTCCTTCTTCATGCTCGAGTTGTGGTGAATATTCATCTTTATTCACAAATTTTCTACCAAGATTTTATATCAAAATCATTTCTTCACCATAACGATGAATGAATATTCATCAATGGGCTGAGGAAAAATGTTTGTAGGATACTGAACTGGACCATAGGTTTCAATTCAAAAGGTTATAGGACTTCATGTGCACATGCTCATATGCAAGTGGCTACCGACTAGTAGTGGGGTTATGAGCATGATAATGTGGAAAATATACCCCCTATATCAAGACATATTATAATAATAAATATATAATAATTGACACACATAATAAGAGTAATCATTAAGAATAATAATGATGGAATTAATGTCAAATAATAAGTGAGATCCCAATATGGAAATCCTATAAAAGGTACAAAGCAGCAGATAAAGTAAATAAATAATAAATTTATGGTCTCTTCAGTGTATGTCATATACCCCCCCCCCCCCCCGCCATATTCATCCTTGTATGCTTTGTATTCCACCATGGGTCCCTTGACCTTCACCAGATCCCTTATAAAATCTACAAGCACAACGAAATTCTCAAGTAGGGAGTGATTATAAGACCTAGGACGACGCCACCAATGTATCCTTATCCTGATGTGTTTAAAAATAATTTTTTTTGCCATAATAGTAATACATGATTATCAAAAATAATAACACACAATCCAAAAATGACCATTTGAGTACTAACCAAGCCACCACAAACCCCTAGTCATACCTGTTTCGGCTCTATACCGGAAGGTTAATCAAGGTGTCCAATGAAATAATTGCTATCCATGAGGCCTATGAATCATGTTACTTGGAATCATGTAATCATGCAACTCAACATACACCAGGCATCAATGATGTCAGTTAATCATCATTTTCTAGGAATTGAGGGATAATCATCATTCACTAGGCTTCGAGAACATTCCACTTGACATTAACTGGGCATTGAGTGAATCATATGACATCCACAAGTCATTTTCCTATACCTCCCATATGAATGGGCTAATCTTCACCGTCATTGTAAGTCATGCGCACTCCCCCACTAAGAGATAAACATTTCATGAGGGTCCACCTTCCTTGGTCTCCAAGAAAAATAACAAAACAGCTCACATATCATTGTGGGATATAAGATAAATCATAAAAAATCATCATATCAATGGTAGTATAAAAATAAGTGTGATAAACCTCAAACATGAAAAATAATCAAAAAATTACTCATGGAAACAAGTTTCATATAAAGTTATTAGGGCTACACACACCCAAATTCCATCATATTCTTATGCAGTCATCAAATATGTCTATGCATAAATCATATTAAGACAACATGTGTAAAAAAACCCAAAAAGGTAAATAATTTCCTACCTAATAATTTTTCAATATCAAAAGTAAGAAAAAACAATTGTATGTTGTTCAATTGTTCAATTTGAAACCTCCCCTGTCAAGAAAACCTCCTTGCACCCATATCATAGTTCTCAACACATCAATGCTTGTGTTTTGTCAAAGGTTCCTAGAACCATATCCAACTACATTATTTTTTGAAAAAATCACATGTGATGAATGTTTCTCTCTTCTGTATAACTTTTGAATCATCATTCTAGTCCATCACATTTTCTTTCAAAATTATCATTAAGAATAATTTTCTTTTTATAATTTCTTATAAATTACCCTTTTATAATTATCTATTGATAATCTATCATGAATTATCCATTATAATTATCCATTTACAATTTGTTATAAATTATCCTATATAATTATCTCGTCATAATTTATCATAATTTACCCTTTATAATTATTTTTTATAATTTATTATAGGTTGTCCTTCATATTTTTTATTGATATTTTATTATAAACAATATTTATTTATAATATTTGTTTGATAATTTTAATAATTATCGTTTGAAAACATACAATTATTGATTGGTAATTTTAATAATTATCATTTGTTAATTCTAAGTAATTACCATCAAGAAATTTTAAAAAATTTACATTAAAAAATCAATGAGGTTATCCTTTGATAATTTTTATTCAATAAATTATACATTGATAATCCAAACAATGTCGTTTGATAATTTTAAAAATAATTCTTTTAAAATATCAAAATTTTCATCTGATAATTTAAATAATTAATAACTTGAAAAATTCATGTGATTAACCATTTATAATTTTTATTCTATAAATTATCCTTTGATAATCTAGTAATCATCATTTTATTATCTTAATAAATATGAATTGATAATCTTTAAATTATCATTTGGCAATCTTACACAATAAAATTTTTATAGTTTATTTAATGATTATATTTTATAATCCAAAATAATTTTAGTTTGATAATTTCATGTGAATTATTCCTATATATTTTATTATTAATTAATTGTATTAAAATTCAATCATTTTTTCCATAATTTTAAAATTTAGGAAATATTGGAATAAATTAATTATTATAATAATAAAATTATTATTATTATTATTAAGAAACTCAACTTCTAAAGTACCATGCATAGAAGACCGCACATAGAGGGGCTCACAATCATGTCATAGAGGAAGATCACAATGTCGGAAGAATGGAGAACCATCACCGATCACACATAGTTGATTTTCAGGACCACTCAGATTCAACGGGGCCAACCAAGAAAGTGGGAGGAAACATTCAGGTATTTATATACACACATCTCATGTTTTCCCTATTTTTAATAACATCAATTAAAATCATCTTTAATCCTTAAGGGAGTTCTTAAAAACACATCTGTTGGTAATTTAAACGATCAAAAAAATATAAAAATTAGGGTTTTGAAAACTCTCATGCATCAAAAATGGTCTTTTGTGTCGAATTGGGGAAGATGAACAGTGTTTCAAGTTTTAATAAATAAATTAATAGTAATATAACAATGAAAATATCAAATAACATAACCTAGAAAGAAATCTGACTAACAACTTGAAGTTCATATAATTCTTGTCCAGCCCAGGGTAAACCCCACATCCTAGACCTAATAGTGGTATCCTATTTCTCATACAATGCACCATTTGGGAGACATTTAATTATTCAATAAATAAATAATATAATAAAAAATATAAAATAAGTTATCCGTATATGTGATCTTACTAAATGCCTGATGTGCACAAATGTTATGTCACGTCTAGAGTAAACATCTCATCCCAGACCTAACTGTGGTCTCAGAGATATTCAATTTTTTTTGAAAAATCATGCATGCATAATATAGTATATTTAATATTTTATTCAATCTCTGTCGGGGCTCTACAGGCCTTAGAATCCCATTCTATCAGAGTTCCTAACTCTCGAACTATTTCATAGACTATTTCAAGGTGTTAACTGTGATTTTTCCATTACACAAATCCTTAACATCATTTATTAAATGATTTTTACTTTAAAATTACATTTTCAAATTAAATTAATCATAATTTAATATAAATTAGGATTTTTATTAACATTAAAAAATCATTATGTTACAATTTTTCCCCTCTATCGACTTCTCATCCTTGAGAAGTATTTGAAGTGGTCTTTCTCGAATAACTCAGGCTACTATGCTCGTATGTTAGAATCATTCTCTAATGTCTCCCCTTCGATATATCCATGTTTTCACTAAATCTGGACTAGTTGAACTATCATTACTTGAAACACCTTATTTCTTTGGTCTATGATCTTCCCCATACGATCCTTATAAGATGCGTCAGTCTCTAAATCAGTATTCGCACAATAAAAAACAAGGATATGGTCCGGCATCTACCTAAAAATTTGTGCCACATGGAACACTTCATGTATACCTAAATAGTGAGAAAGGATTTCTAGATGTTATGTCACTTCCCATTTCTACTTTGTGATCTCAAAGGATCCAATAAAACATTGTGCTAGCTTACATTAATTCCACGGATGTTTGTGACCCAACCACAGAGTCACTCTCAAGAAAACTAGATCTCCCACAATAAACTCCAAAGGTCTACTCTCTATTATCATCATATGATCTATGTATTCTATGAATATTGATTAACCGATTATGTATCATATTCACTCTCTTGGAGGTCTCTTTAACCATGATAGGTCCAACAATCATTGTCTCACCCACCTTATGTAAGAAGAGTTCTGAGTGACATGGACTCCCATAATGAGCCTCATAACGTAGCACCAAAATCGAACCCTGGTAATTGTTAATGTTTGGTAACACAATCAATCTTAGTTGATAATCCCATGATCCACCAAAGTCAAAGATTCAAGCTCAAATCATATTTTTTAGTATAAGTTTTGTCCTCTCATATTGTCCTTTGGTCTGAGGATGGTACATAGTGCCCAATCTCAACTGAGACCCTGGGGATTTCTATACGAAGTACCAAAAGTGTAATTTAAAATGTTTGTCTCCAAAAAAAATTCTCATGAGAAATCTGTGATGGTTTACAATCTCTTGGATAGAGATCTTTCCCAATTCTACTACTAAGGGAGTCTCTCTGATTAGAAATAAGTGATTAGACATCATTAGCTAGTGGAAAATCACCCAGAACGCATCATGACTCACCAGGTTCCTAAGTAACCCAATTAAAAAATAAATTATTATGTCCTCCAACATCAACATAGGCCTTATAAGTGGATTCAACAACCTACCAAGTTGTTAGTGTTGAACCTTCACCTTTTGACTGGTAATCCATTAAGACACAAAACCAGTATTGTCTCTCTTCATCATTGTTCAGTAGAACTACCACTTGAAGTCATGATAAATATTTTATGCACTAATATGTACAAACCATCTAGAGATATGGTAATCCCTCAAAAATCCTATTTTTTGAAGTAGGAAATACTAATCTCCCATGTACCAAGACCACATATTCATTGACCATTGACCATCCAAGCATCAAATCACTATAAACTAGTTGTTCTCCCGTCATAGAAAACTATGGGTCTAACTCTTATCCAGTCTTCAACTGGTCCATAAGTGGGGATTAGATCTCTAAAGAAGAACAAGTAATCAATCCATGATCCTCATAATCATCCAACCACTAATCAGCCAACAAGATCATCATTTATCACTACTCCACTGAAGGCCTCTCATTAAGCTCCTACTCAACTTGTGTCTTACAACTAAGAGGATTTGAGATGATGTTACCTTTTCCTAAATGAAGACATAATCTCAAAAATGGAAATCTATATAGACTCAACCTAGTTTCACTACATCTAATTTAGGTAATTATTTGTGAATATATAGTAAATAATTTAATGGTCAGTAGAAACAAATATCGTACAAAAGAGGTAGTTTCATAAACTCTTTAGAGCATATACCATGGATGCCATCTCCATGTCATGTAGATGGGAGTTCCACTCATGGGACTATAGCTGATGGGACTCACAGGATACCATCTTCACTATCACCCCCCCCCCTTTGATCAACACAATCACCAATCCTAGACCATTGCCTTAGGCTTCATGGTACACTAATTACTAATATCATACCCAATAATATTATGTACTATAGTCATTTCAAACCATATATTTATCTTAATGAAATCCTCTTCACACTGGTTTAACCATTTGAACTTCACTCCCAATTTTTAGTGTTCTCATGGTTGCTGATATTTAGAAGAATTCGCAGATAAATAAACAGTAATATCCTATTAAACTCAGAAATATCCCAATCTCAAACACATTCTGCAGATACTTCCAAGATATGACTACATTATATTTATCTATTTATATATATATATATTGATCTCAAACAGCATATGTCCTAATAAAATCACTTCTCGAATACATAAATCACACATCCACAGCTTATTGTAAAGCTAATGTACCCGAAGTGTACTAAAGATAATCTCTAGGGGCCTAACATGCTGCTCTGGTATCGCCTAGTAGACAAGGATGTCATCTAAAAATATACAACAGGAAAGACCATGTATGTGTGAAATATCTTATTCATGAGTTCCATGGACACTTTCGACATGATCACTAACCCAAACAAAATTACCAAATACTCATAAAGTCAACACCTTCTCTGAAACTCCATCTTCATAATGTTCTCCTGTGTAACTCAAAACTATTGAAATCCTGATTGAAGATTAATTTTAGAGAACCATCTAAATTCTCTTAGTCGATCAAAATGATCATTGATCCAAGGTAATCAATAATGTTTCTTCACTTTCATCTGGTTCAGCTTATGGTAATCAACAGATATCCAAATACTGTTAGTAGTGTTCATAGAGAACAATATAGGTGAACACCATGGTGAGTTACTCATCCATAAGAATATCTATTTCTATAAGTCAAATAGTTTAAATGTGATCTCCCAAAATTGTATTATCACCATATGATATAGGGGTATCCAAATGGGATGTAAAATTGGCATGAGCTCAATCTAATCTTAATCTTGAAATCCTTCAGAGTCTCTACTAGGTCAAAGACTCTAATAAATATTTCCAAATATTCTTTATCATTCTAATGTCCTTCGGTACCCTGGAAGGATAAAGAGTGTTAGAGATAAAGATTGGGAATATTTGACCACAATTTTGAACTCCTATGCCTGGTATAGGAAGTAATTGAATAATTTCAAGTTAGAGTAGCCCTGCTAACTAAACTACAAAGAAAGAGTTAGATTAGGATCAACTGCATTCTCATACACGTCCAGTGGTAATTCTAAAAACTTCTGTCTTTTGGATTCATTTTGTGAAACATCCCATGTATTCCCATAAGAGTACGTTGATGTGAAATTTTCTATAACACAGAGGAAAAATCATAAAAAAAATTAACATTTCATTAGGATAAATCCAAATAAGTCTATGGAATCACACAAGGTTTATCTCAACAAGTCTATGGGATCCTATAAGGTTCTCCTAGGAGTATACCCTTTACCCAAGGTATACACTACCTAGTACTAAAACTGGTCTTCATACCTTCACATTTGTCATAGTCATCATAAATATACTCACAAAAAAATAATCTTAGTTCAACTTATTAATTTCAATAAAGATATATGATAATATTATATAACACAAATATATAAAAAAATAAAAACTAACCCGAACATAGAGCATAAATCAATGTACTAAATTAACGAACTACTATGTTTCACAACAACAGTTATATATACGGAATGCGAACCTAAATTCTTATTCATGATGCATGACCCACCAAAAATCCAATAAATCTCATAAAAAAATCCTGTGGATCACCCAAGGTAATTTTAATCACCATTAACAAAAAAACATAAATTTTCCACTTTATGGAAATTTAGAGGTCCAGTATGTTGTGTCATCCAGACACTATCATTTCTCTCCAACCTGAATAATAATTATCCTATCTCTTGACTAACATGTCCCAACCTTTGAAAAGGATAAAAACAAGATAGACATTCCTAGTTCCTCTGATACCATTTCGTAACATCCCAAATCGAACCATCAGGTCTGATTCTGAAGGTAACATGACATCATTTTCACCTCCTCAAATGAAATAGGTTGCTGACTAGTAGTGAGGGTTTAATTTTGAAAATGATGATATTGTACCCCATTTATCGCTTCATAACACAATAATAAATAAACAATAATAACAATAAATAATCATATTAATCATGTAGAATAACAATTATGGCATATATGTTAGATAACAAAAAGGATCCCAAGGTCACAAGACTATAAAGTGTAAAAACAAGTAGATAAAGTAAATAAATAACTAATTTTAGGCCCCACCAGTGTCCATCCAAGCCTGCCACTAGCTCGATACTCCGCATCTCAATATTCTGTTATAGGTCCATTTCCCTTCGCTAGATCCCTTGTGAAATCTACAAGACCACCAAAATTCTTGATTATGGTGTGATAAAAAGACACAATAAGAGTTTAAAAATGGGTATTTAACCTAATGTGATCAATTATACAAGTGAATTGCATAATCAAAATAAATTTTTAATAATAAAAATAACACACAATTCAAAATTGAATGGTCGTGCACTAAATAATTTTCCACAAACCCATGGTCATACCTAATTCTGCTATATGCCAGAAGAATAGTCATTATTTCAAAAGAATCAAGGACTAGCCATGAGAATCATCAATTATGTTTCTTAGCATCATGCGATCGTTAAACTAATCATATGTAATGACTATGATTTTCCATGTATTATTTTTGTGTATTATATAGATTATTTTTTATGATGGGTGCTAATAAGATGTGTGATTCTGAGGAATCATGTGATCAGAATGAATATTGAAATATAATAAATCTATTAAATATATTAAATAGAAATCACATAATTTTTTTTCGGAAATATTATAATAACATCTAAATGAGGCCTATATCATAAATCTGAGGGCACCGTTGAGATAAGAATGAAGGTTTTATCCTAGGTGTGAGATATCCTTGGATGACGAAGAGCGTTTTTAGAAAATCCATCACAGACATGGAAAAGAATAAAATAATTAAATAAATTATTTTATGTTCTTTTCATTGATGTAGTGATTGGAGATTCTCTATGTAGTTTATTGTGATAGAATTATAGGGTTATCCAAATAACCCTTTAATCATTGGAGAACCATTGGAAATATTGTTGTACGATCATTCTCATGAAAACGACAATCGGATCATACGTCAATCATTGTTGTGAAACAAGATCTAAGTGTCTCCCAAAAAACAATGATTTTACTTTTTTATTCATTAGTGATCAATCCGAATCGAAGTAAAACATTTTTTTGATTTGGTTTCCTTCACCTTTTATAATTTCAATTAGGAACATGGTTTAATCGGCCAATGTATTGATCAGGGGATCATGCTTACTGCAAAATAAATTTTTTTCAGGGATTTTATTGGTCTTTATTTATTTATTTTGGAAATTAATTTTTAAATCTAATGTAAATTAATTAAGTCCAACTAAACATGAATTAGTTTCATTCCTATTTTTCGTGTTTCGTAGTTTTCTCCCATATTTCTCTGTTCATCATAGGAATTATTTTTTTGACTTGTGTTTCAAATTTTACCATTGAAATCGATCGTTTAACACATATTTCTTGGCACCAAGATTAAATATTGTATATTTGGGCTTAGCCTACTACAACAAAGGTGAAAAGGTGGAAGTGACAGCAAATCATATGACATAGATACTCAATTTTGTTGTTCTTTGTCATGAAATAAAGAAAAAAATTAAAATATATTTTTTCCGAAAAATTGAAGACTATAGAATTTTTTATCAAATATAGAAAGATTATTTGGGGCCTAAATAATAATTTTTTGGGTGAGAAGTATCCGGATCAGTGGCCGGAGCACTAGAGAATATGTGTGGAATACAGATCTAGAATTTTGAAAAAATAATCACTACACAGTGTGTAACTCAGAGCCACACACTTTGTGGGCCCCTCCTATCAACAGCAAGGGTCTTTTACACGAACATGACCCGGGATCAATGGAAATGGTGTGTTACCCTTCTACACTATGTACTTTCTAAGAAATGTATTGGATCCTTTTTCCTATATATCATAGACAATATTCATTAGGGTGCATTCACCATATCAATTCTTTAAGCTTTAGTATGGAATTTCCTCATAGTTATAGGATAGTGATCCTTTCAACAGGACTTCTTAGATAGAGTTGTTGGAATCCTTCTATGAGGCATGGAGTGAGATCCTCTATTCAAATTTTTCCCTATGTGTAGTTCTTGGTATCATTGAAACTAACATTATGCAGGCGTCAATCCTCAACTTTGTGGGTTATTTCAGATTGAGTTGTTGATATACCCCTAGACTTGGGATTGATTCTAATATTTGTATTGTATATCTTCAAACATTACAATTCATTCTTCTAATGGAGATACATGATGAGAACTACCTCTCAGACAGACATAATTAGTACTATTAGACTCATGGGTTTGTTCTCCTAGATGAGAACTATGTTGAATCTTTTATCTGGAATCCTAAGATGGAAAATTAAGATTGTGACATGCCTTTAGAATATGTGTCATGTTGATTATATCAGGATATTCTTGATACAAGTGTTTTAGAAATATACTAGTGTAGAGATGAATATATTAACATTTTGTATTCGATGTGGTCTCAGGTTGTCTTGATGGATATTGTTATACTCACCCATGCATGATCTTTTCCCACACATGTCATTCCTTGTATAGAGTATCATGCTTTTGATAGGGTCCTTGATAAACTAGGACTAGATGGTTCTTAGTAAGACCGGATAGACCAAGGTGTGTTCCTATGGTACATTCACAATAGTACAAATTTTACTTTCATGTTGGACTTGTTTTCAGACTCTGTGTGGTGGGATTGTATTTAGCCATGTTTACTTACCATTACTTCTTGTAATACTCTTGTTATGTGATTTAGAGGTATACATGCATCGTTGTTCTGCCATTGGTAAATTTCAACATTATATGGGACTGGAGAGTTGTGATTGTGTGTGTGTGTGTGTGTATAGGTACATGGTCATAGGCCTCCCATGTTAGTGATATACATACTCAGCACTAATCACCAACACATAGCCTATTAGAGGCAGGCTTGGGGAGTCATGAGAAGGGCCTCATTGGGACAGGTCATGACAACGTACACTATGCTTAAAGAAAATCATGTACTCAATATTCACTAGGGATTGAGAGATACTCATTATTCACTAGGTATTTATAACAAACACCTTGGTGTCTGCTAGGAATTGAGTACATCACGTTGTATCCATGACAAATCTTTATATCCCTACCATGTTGCTAAGCCACTCATCACCATTATCTCAAGTCATTTACACTCCCCTCTAAGTGATTAATATTTCATGATGGTCCACCTATCTTGGTCACCAATAATGACACTAAAAACCACACAAAGCATGTTGGGATACCTGAGAAAGCATAGCACATCATCATAAGTAAGGTAGCACAATAATACATGTGATCAACATTGAACATGAATAAGAAGCTACAAAGTACTCATTGGAACAAGTTGCATATATGGTTCTTAGGGATACACACACACCCACATGCAATCATAATCTAGCATGGTCATAAAATATGTCTACATATAAATCATATTAAAAGAACATTTGTAACCAAAGAAAAAAAGGAAATGAGATTACAACCTCAAAAGTCATTTATGTCAATGGAAAGGATAAATCACCATATGTGGTTTGATAGTAGGAGTTAAAACCAAAAATGTCAAGAACACCTCCTTGCATGATTATAGTAGATTCCAATAATTCAATGCTCATGGTTCATCGAATTTTCCTAAAAAACAACTATTTTATTTAAAAAAGAAATAAAATATCACATGTGATGATATGTTCTCCCTCATGGATAATTTCTAAATTATAATTATAGGATAGCACATGCACTCACAAAATTCCCCTTAAAAATAATTATCCTTTGATAATTTATAATAAATTTTAATTTTATAATAATCTCTGAATAATTTATCATAAATCATACTTTAAAATTATCCTTTTATTATTACACAAAAATTATCCTTTATAATTATATTTTGACAATTTATCATAAATTATCCTTTCTAATTGTCTTCTAATAATTAATTATAAATTATACTGTATAGTTATCTAGTGATGGTTTATTATAAAATAACCTTTTATAATTATCATTTGATAATTTTAATAATTATCCTTTGAAAAATAACAATTACTTTTTGATAATTTTAATAATAATCATTTTATAATTCAAAATAATTATGAAATAGCAATTACACAAATTGTCCCTCTTTAAATCCTTGAAATTATACTTTAATAATTTTTATTCTATAAATTATCCATTAATAATCTAGTTATTATAATTTGATAATTTTAATAATTATCCTTTTATAATGTTTTAATTATCATTTGATAATTATAATAATTATCCATTGATAATCTCACAATTATCATTTGATAATTTATATAATTAAAAACATGATACATTTTGGTGATTATACATTGATAAGTTTTATTCTATGAATTAAACCATAATAATAAATCATTTATCATTTTGATAATTTTAATAATTAGGCCATTATAATATAAAAATTATCCTTTGATAAAATTACATAATCACCTTTCTATAATTTATTTAATAATTATCTTTGATAACCCAAAATAATTATGGTTTTCCAATTTTAATAAATTATCCTTGAATATATGATAAGATTATCATGTTATAAATCCAAAATTATCTTTTGATAATTTCTTGTAAATTATTACGTTATATTTAAGGTTTAATTATTTTCTTTTAAATTATACCATTTTTTCACAATTTTATAATTTAGAAAATAATAGAATAATGAAGAAGATTGAACACAAGAGGATTTCCTTGGAAGAATAATGAAAGATTTCCACTGTTCACACACATGTGATATTTGGGTCTGCTCAGATTCAACGGGGCCAACCAAGAAAGAAAAAGCCAATGTTTAGGTATCTCAATAGCCACAATGCATGTCTTTTTCCTATTTTCACAAAAATAAATTTAAATCCTATTTAGTACCAAATAGAGGGTTTAAAACACCTTGTTAATGAATTTATGATTAAAATAGTCAAAATGACTGAAAATCATGGTTTTAAAACCTTCTGTGATCCAAAAATGGGGTTTGGTGTCAAATTGAGGAAGATGAATAGTGTTTATAGTTTTAATAATTAAATTTATAATAATAATATAATTAAACTTTTAAATAACTATACTGAATGAGTGATCTGAAAAAATTACCAATACACAAAAAACATAGGTCCTAGCTAGGGTAAACCTTGTATCCCATTCCTAATAGGGGACTCATATATCTCAAACGACACACCGTTTGTGATAATATTGAATTATTTTATAAAAAATAACATAATAAAAATATTATATAAGTTATCATTGTGTGCGATCATACAAAAAAGTAGACATGCCCAAATGTTATGTTATGCCTTGGTAAAGCCCACATCCCGGACATAACAGTGGACTCTAATTTCTCATACGATGCACCATTATGGAAATATTTAATTATATTTAAAAATATTCTTACATGTAATATAATATATTTAATATTTTTATTTCTTTTGGGTTAAGGTTCTAAAAGCCCTAAAATCCCATGTTATAATAACATCTTGCTATGAAAATATTTCATAGAATATTTCAAGGTGTTATATGGGATTTTATCCTTAGGAAAATCACTTTAAATCATCAATTGAATGTTTTTTATTGAAAAAAATCATTTCCATTCAAAATTAATCACAAATTATTATCTAAAAGGGTTTTTATTATATTTAAAAAGTCATTATATTACATTTTTCATGGAGTCATAAGCTTTGGTTGGGAACAAATATCATTTTAATCGGTGGTGGCTTCCCCAAAAATATTCATCTACAATGTAGGTTCTTTCATGATGGTTTCACCTAGTTTATTTAGTATGGGGGTTAGTCAACGGTAGGCGGAATGGGTGAACTGATGGAAGGTGTGGCAAAGAGGTAGCACGTAGTGGATAATGGTAACAATATTTTTAATGGTGGTGGGTGGATTAAGTGAAGTTAGTAATATGAAATAGTATAGAAACTATCACGTGACATATGATTGAAGCCTCTGAGTGGATCCTCTTCCCCCAACGCGGTGGCTAGGGTTCCTCTCGGGCCTCATCTCCTCTTCTCCCTCCGACCGGTCTCGGTTTTGCATCATCTCCCTCTGGATCATCTCGGCATAGGCGTGGCTTGGTGACTACACGGTGGGGTTCTGGCATGGGTTAGCGGTGTCCCCGGCTTCGATTTCGGCGACGTCGTATCTCGGTGGAACACCAGTCCCTCTACTCGGTAGGGCGTGGCCTTTCCCCTTGGCGACATTGTCTCATCGTGTGGCTTAGATCATCTCGGCTCAACTCGGATCTTGTGGTGTCGCCATGGATCTGACTCCTCGGTTTGGTCTGATGTAGCCAGGCGTAGGCGTAGCTTGGCGACTACGTGGTGGGGTTCCGGATTGGGATATCAGCGTCCCGGGCTTCATTTTTGCCGACGTATCGGCGGAACACTGGTCTCTCTGCTCAGTTTGGTGTGGCCTATTCGTTCAATGACGTTGACTCACTGTGTAGCTCGGATCGGTTCGGCTCGGCTCGGATCTTACGGCGTCGTCTTGGATCCAGCTCCTCGTTTTGGTCTGGTGTGGCCAGGCACTGTTTACGGTGATCATCTGGTGTGGGATGTAAATGGATCTAGAGAGGCTCGGAGGGGGAATGTCCTTGTTTCCGGTGTTTTTTGTGAGGTCTGCTAGTTTGATGTTATTTGGTTTGTGTGGAATCCCAATCATCGGAGGCTTCTCGTGGTTTGTTGGGGATGTTTGCGGATGGAGGCAGAGTTGTCTTCTAGTGGTGGTTTCGGCAACCGGTGATGGTTACAAGGTGCACGGGGTGTTCGGGCCTATGTGTTGTGAAAAGGCATTGCTGGTTTTTGATGGTGTTCTTGTGTGATTAGTGGAAGTTTCTTGTTTGTATGGTTTATGGTTTGATCCTGAAGGTGGAAGGTAGTGCAGCTGGACTTGACTACATGGGCCAGTCCCATTGGAGGTTTCAGAGCTGGTGGTTCATCATTGCAGAGCATTTCGGATTTGGTTGTTCTAGAGGATATGGAGTTCGTCATCGGATCGGGCCTGTGCATTGACACAGGACACTTGCTCATTGAATTGTCTTTCAACGATGGAGAGCTTTTATATGATCAAATGTTGGGGAGGGACATCTTTATGTTGTCAGTATTGGTTTTACTTTTCCATCCTTTGGGTGTGAGTTTTTTTATGTCTATGAAGTATGTCTGGGTTTCCCCCTTCATCCCGTAAAAGGGGGCTATCAAAATAATAAAAAAGTATGCATTTGGGTCGTTGGAGGAGTATAGAAACTATCTGATGATCGAAGGGGTGGGTAAAAAAGTAGTAGGTGTATTAAGGTATGGTAGCATATAAAGTTGTGGAAGCATGAATGTGATGATAGTAGTTCCCTATATGATAGTGGATGATTTTATAACTAGTGGTAGTATGTGGTGGAAGCACTAATTTTTCTACATCTGGTAGTGGATGGTGGTAATAGGTCCATTCACATAGTAGCAGAAACAATTAGCAAAAATAATATATATTATAAATTAAGAAAGTTTAAAAAAAGTCAAAAAAATAGATTTTTTATTTTAAATTCAAAATATATGAGTAAATTAATTAGTTTAAGTTAAAAACATTTAAAAAACCAAATTTTTTAAAATTAAATTTGAACAAATAAATAGAAAAAATAATAATAAATTAAAAATTAAAAAAATACTTCAAATAATTGATAAATCGATAAATTTTCAAGAAAAAATAAATAAGAAATTAAATTTTAAAAATAAAAAATATAAGTCATTAACCCAAATAATTAGTAATCAAAATAAATTAATTAATTAAATGGAATTGATAAATCAAAGAATGATCAAATGTCTTATAAAATAATAAAACAAATATTATTTCTAATAATTTCATTATTTTACTGAATCTTATAAGAACTAAACTTAATGGTATAATTAACCAAATTAATTTCATTTTTATCATGAAAAACAATGATTAAACAACAAAATCATTGTAGGAAATGGTATCAATTAAAATCTGCTTCACTAGGAAAGGTAAGAACCGTGCTCGGGTTTCATGATTAGGGTTCGGATTTTTTAATGGGTATTTTATTTAGTTTTTGTTTTTGTTTTATTTCTCCCATCCCTTTATTATCTCCCTCAATTTCAATAGAAAGAGTGGCTTCCCTTAAAAGCCAATTATAATCTAATAGTGAAAAGATATAGGGGAGGGTGGAACGTTCAAGGATTTATTCAATCAAATCTAGATTGAGGTGTAGTGGGTGTAGAGAACAGATTCAAGCTTAACATTATGATATTCCACCATTAGGTAGGCTTTATTTTGAGTTTTCACAATTTTCCCTATTTAATTCATAGTTTATAGTTTTTATTCATTTATATATATTTTTAGGATTTTTTATGGCATATGGTGGAATGATTTGTGTGGGTGGGGGTGTTGGGAGATTTATAATGGTTCCCATTTAAGAAAACCCAATCCCACTGTGTATATATTCAAGAACACATGTTGTGTGTTCTTCTTTTTGGTGAAGGTAAAAGATGATGACAACATGTCATGTATCCCCTAAGAAAATTACATGTATAGAGACTTAGGGTGTGTCTGAGTACTCATCCAAACACCCCATGTGGGGGGACATAATGTGAATGTTACACAGGTATATGTCATCTAAAGTACATGGCTAGATGTAGTGTGAAATTGTTAAATAGAGGTTGTGTGAGCTATATGGCTAGGTACCCCTTGTGAGTTACACTCCATTTATGGTTAAAAAATGGCATGTATTTTGTAAATTCACAATATATTTGAGTAGAGGTACATGCCTAGAGTACGGATATGGGAATACACAATGTGTACAGGGTGGAACTTGTTGTATATTGTCCACTTAGAAGGATTTGGTAAATTTCCAAACCTGGAGCCAAGATTGAAATAGTGAAGAGTTCATACTAGGATTGGGTAGGGACCAATTATTTATTATAGGGTTAGATCAGCTTGAAGGGGATAACAAGGATAAGATTGTGTTATGAATTAAGGAAGTTAGTAGAACCCACTTATTTTATTTATCTTGTTTATCAATATATGTTATCGGTGTTGTACCTCTCGAACCCCTCGAGGTTTGATTTTCATGATCACAATCACCCTCTTATGTTTCTAACATTGTGTTTTAAGTGTTTGTGATGATAGGCACAAGGTTGCCAAGAAGTTGGCCCAAGGATGGACAAGAAATGGACTGAAATTCAGTCCACCGGTCAGCCGGTGGCTCTGTCACCGGCCAGCCGGTGGCACCCAGACCAAACAGTGGAAGCTACTGCCTTCCCACCGGTCGACCGGTGGCTCTGTACCGGTCGACCTGTGGCACCCTGCACAAATAGTGAGACCTACTGTCTTTCCACCGGCCAGCCGGTGGCTCCTCCACCGGTCGACCGGTGGGGCCTGGACCAACCTCCTTCTCAACATCCAAGGCACCGGCCAACCGGTGGCCCATCCACCGGTCAGCCGGTGGAGCCAAGTCTCGAAATCTCCCAATTTCCTCAAGCACCGGCCAGCCGGTGGGACTGTACCGGCCAGCCGGTGGAGCCAGTCAAACTAGCCGTTGCAGTTTGACCAGGCTGGCCCACTTGGCTCCCAACGGCTCTTTTAGCCTCTCCAACGGCTCCGAAGCCTCTCCAAGGGTTCCATGCCTATAAATAAAGGCCAAGGAAGCCCCGGACCACTACTGGAACATAAACAAAGCCAACGGACATATTTTGGATCATTTGGTGTACCTCCGGCAAGCCACCTCAAGGAACCCCAAGTGCTCCATCCAATTCCACATCCAAGGAGCACCTCCAAAGAAGCTTGGAAGCGGCCTTCAACATCTCCATCCAATCAAAGGCGCCCAAGACTTCCTCATATACGGTTTTTATTGTTTTATTCTTTTTGAGCTTAACTTTGAGTTTGTGCCTACAAACTCCCAATTTTCTCATCCCCTCTTTTCTTTGGGTTTCACATCACCACTAAGGTGTGAAAAGGTTGCCAAGCTTTCCTTTAAATAGCTTGAGAAAAAGGTGAGCTATCCTTCACCTGTAAGAAGGATAGTGGGTTCTTGCTAAACCATCAAAAGCAAGTGGGTTCTTGCTAAACCACAAAAGCAAGCTGTAATAGGTCCTAGTGCTACCTCAAAGCCTAGTGGGTTTCTTGCTAAAACCATTGAAAAGCAAGCGGTAGGAATCTCTCAACGGTTGAGTTGGGAGCGGAGACGTAGGCCGGGTTTTTGGCCGAACTCCGTTAACAATTTCTTGTGTGATTGCCTCTTTATTTCCGCTGCACTTTCAACTCTGATTTTAATTTGTTAATCAATTTTTTAAAAGGCAATTCACCCCCCCTCTTGCCATCATTCCTTGTTTTCTTCCGCCCAACAATTGGTATCAGAGGGAGTATTTGAATAATTCCTTACCCGGTTTCAAATTAAAGATCCTATTTTTTGATGGCTTCTTCCGCTTCTTCTTCTCAAACTCTCGAAGGACATTCTTTGGATCGTGCTCCATTCTTTGATGGAGCCGATTATACTTTTTGGAAAACCCGCATGTCAACCTTTTTAAAAAGCATTGGTTATCCAATTTTTAAAATTGTTATGCAAGGATTTTCCCTCTCCTCTCCCGATGAGTCTAAATGGACTCCCAATGACATTGCTTATTTTGAGCTTGATGGCAAAGCCATGAACGCTCTTCATTGTGGTCTTGACCGTAATGTTTTTCATTGCATTTCTTCTTGCACTACCTCTTATGATATTTGGAAATTGTTAGAACTAACCTATGAAGGTACTAGCGAGGCTCCAAAGCAAGAATCCGATCAAAAGCGAGAACTCGTCAAAAAGCAAGAACCCGACGAAAAGTTCAAGCCCGTTTGCCCACTTCACAAGAAAAGGGACAAGAAAAAGAAGGGAAAGAAGAAGGCTTCAAAGGCAACATGGAGTGATAGCTCCACCTCTTCATTCTCCTCCTTTTCCTCGAGCGACCAAGGTAATAATTGCCTAATGGCAAAACATGAGGTATCTTCCTCCTCTTCCTCCTCTTCCTCTTCTAGTTCTTCTAATTCATTTAATCATCTTTCTTATGAAGAACTCCAACATGCTAGAGACCAACTTGAAAATGGTTTTCATGAACTTTCTTCAAAATTTGTCGCTTTAAAAAAGTCTTTCAAAAAACTTTCCTCCGAAAAAGACCAACTTCTCAAAGAGAACGAGGAACTCACCCTTAAAATCCAAAATTTTCCAAATGTTGATTCCATGGAATCAACCATCAAAGACCTTAGAGAGACCTTAGCCAAGTTCACCCAAGGGGAACAAAACTTGAACAATATACTTGGTTCCCAAAGGGTTTCTAGAACCACCAATGGACTTGGCTACACCAACCGAGCCTCCTCCTCCCATGCTCAAACCGTTTTTGTAAGGGGGAGCTCCGATTACAAATTTTGTAATTATTGCAAGAAAACCGGGCATCTCATTTATGAGTGTAATTGTAAAAACGCCCGGTACGGTCAACCCAAATCTATTTTCTATTCCGATGAGTTCTATAGGAGAAGACCCGCCATGAGACAAGTATGGATTGAAAAATCCCTTCTTGCGAGTCTCTCCGGGCCTAAAATTGTCTCTTTTCAAAATCCCTCTCCCCAATGACTTTTTGTTTTTATTTAGGGGGAGTTAGGATCTTTTAAGCCTTTTTGTGTATTCAAAATTTTTCCTTTCAATTTCAACACTTGGTTTCAAAACTCTCAATTTCAAAAATTTTCATTTGGTTTCAAATTTCAAAATTCAATTGGTTTTTGATTCAAAACTTTCAATTCAAACTGTTATTCAATTTTTCATTTCAATTTCAAAAATCTCAATTGATTTTCAAATCTCAAATCTTGTGTTTAAAATCTTGATTTTCAATTTTTTCCCTCAATCAAGTTTTATGCCCCACGCTATTTTGATAATCACAAAGGGGGAGAATTTTCTTGATTGATTGGGGGAGAATGGGAGAATCCTTTTTCATCATGCTTTGCATTTCCTTTTAATTTCATTTTTACATTAATTGTTTTGGTGATTGTGATCATCAAAATAGGGGGAGATTGTTGTACCTCTCGAACCCCTCGAGGTTTGATTTTCATGATCACAATCACCCTCTTATGTTTCTAACATTGTGTTTTAAGTGTTTGTGATGATAGGCACAAGGTTGCCAAGAAGTTGGCCCAAGGATGGACAAGAAATGGACTGCAATTCAGTCCACCGGTCAGCCGGTGGCTCTGTCACCGGCCAGCCGGTGGCACCCAGACCAAACAGTGGAAGCTACTGCCTCCCCACCGGTCGACCGGTGGCTCTGTACCGGTCGACCTGTGGCACCCTGCACAAATAGTGAGACCTACTGTCTTTCCACCGGCCAGCCGGTGGCTCCTCCACCGGTCGACCGGTGGGGCCTGGACCAACCTCCTTCTCAACATCCAAGGCACCGGCCAACCGGTGGCCCATCCACCGGTCAGCCGGTGGAGCCAAGTCTCGAAATCTCCCAATTTCCTCAAGCACCGGCCAGCCGGTGGGACTGTACCGGCCAGCCGGTGGAGCCAGTCAAACTAGCCGTTGCAGTTTGACCAGGCTGGCCCACTTGGCTCCCAACGGCTCTTTTAGCCTCTCCAACGGCTCCGAAGCCTCTCCAAGGGTTCCATGCCTATAAATAAAGGCCAAGGAAGCCCCGGACCACTACTGGAACATAAACAAAGCCAACGGACATATTTTGGATCATTTGGTGTACCTCCGGCAAGCCACCTCAAGGAACCCCAAGTGCTCCATCCAATTCCACATCCAAGGAGCACCTCCAAAGAAGCTTGGAAGCGGCCTTCAACATCTCCATCCAATCAAAGGCGCCCAAGACTTCCTCATATACGGTTTTTATTGTTTTATTCTTTTTGAGCTTAACTTTGAGTTTGTGCCTACAAACTCCCAATTTTCTCATCCCCTCTTTTCTTTGGGTTTCACATCACCACTAAGGTGTGAAAAGGTTGCCAAGCTTTCCTTTAAATAGCTTGAGAAAAAGGTGAGCTATCCTTCACCTGTAAGAAGGATAGTGGGTTCTTGCTAAACCATCAAAAGCAAGTGGGTTCTTGCTAAACCACAAAAGCAAGCTGTAATAGGTCCTAGTGCTACCTCAAAGCCTAGTGGGTTTCTTGCTAAAACCATTGAAAAGCAAGCGGTAGGAATCTCTCAACGGTTGAGTTGGGAGCGGAGACGTAGGCCGGGTTTTTGGCCGAACTCCGTTAACAATTTCTTGTGTGATTGCCTCTTTATTTCCGCTGCACTTTCAACTCTGATTTTAATTTGTTAATCAATTTTTTAAAAGGCAATTCACCCCCCCTCTTGCCATCATTCCTTGTTTTCTTCCGCCCAACAATCGGTATAGTGTATGATCAGTTATAGTGTACTATCATGATTGTGGTCTATGTGATTTTTTTCTTCAATATTATAATTTTATATAGAAAGTTATGTTTATTTGATTATATGTACTCTAATTCTTTTTTATGTATGACTCATGATTATTTTATACTATTTTCTCTTTGATATGAGGTTATTGTCTATAATATCTCAAAATAACATATTTTTTCCCATGATTTTATATGTATTTTCATTTAATATTAATAGATTTAATATGAGATACATGCCTAATTTATTATTTTTATATTTTATGGTAGGACCAAAATTTTATGGAATTAATGAAAATTTTGGGGAAATTGTAAAATTATTGGAGGATGTGAAAACTTCACACCACACTTCATTATGGTGAGGCATGACATCAGAATTTTGAAGTGAAGATAGATTTAGAATCATGAATGGAGATGGGAAGAACTACAAAAGTTTGTAGAATTGAAGAACTATGAAGAATCATATTTTATAGTGTAAAAGTCATTGATGTTGTGAATAAAGTAAATAAGGGATAAACCAAGTATTATGTTTCCTTGGTAGGATGCAAAATTTACATCATAAAAAAAAGTTTTACAAAGTGAGTTTATAAAGTATAATTTTTATAGAATCTTACAAAAAACATTTATGTTTTAAAAATCTATTACATCATAATTTCAATGGGAGGATTATATTTTAGACTAGAAGATACACATTTATTTCATCTTAAATCCATGTTTTGTGATATGAGTTCACCATGGAATAATATTTAGATAGTCAGGGCCACACTTTTCACTCCATGTAATCCTAATTTATGACATAAATCATTAGTCAAATGGAAACATTAATAGAAAACATGGGGATTTATTATGGGGGAATTATATATCCATGTTTCAAAGAACATGGGGGATTGTTGGAGGTGTAGGGTTTGTTCGACCCCTTGGAAGAATACATAAGGGTTTTGACTAGGATATTGTTCACCATAGTTAGTATGTTCATTCCATTTTATTTATTCTATTTTTTTAGTTTAATGATTCATTTTTTTAATTAAAATTTCCCCCATTCTCTTTCTTCTAATATCTTCTCTTTGGAATTTGGTTTATTCATCATTAGAAATTAACAGATGATGATTGGGTAAATCTATATAGAAGAATAGACTCAGTCAAAATGGCTATGTACCAAATTGTTTTATTTCATTAATCACTTAATTGATTATTTTAATCAATAGTTATTGTGTTTAGATTAAAATTATACATTTATGTTATTAAATAATCGATAAGATTCATTTAATAGAAGGTGAATCCCAACACTATTGAGGTAATTAATTCATGACCATTTAATTAGATTATTCATTTGTAGTTGCAATATGATCCTAATAAACCCTAGTTATTTTAATTAATCAAACCACTATGAATTAATATTATAGGGTATATTTATAGGGATTTAAAATTTCTGGTTTATTTAAAATTTACAAATTCAAAATTCATTATATGTGATTAATTACAAATGTTGTTAGAATTGAATTTTAGAAAACCCGCCCAAGGAAAATTATTTCTCTCTATTATTACCCTTTTAATTTGAATTTATTTGTTCCATTTACATTATTTAATTATTATAACAAAATAAATTGAAATTAGGGTGACAAATACTATGGTTAAGAATTTTTTTTGTGTTCCCCATTCATTATGGGTTTGATCTTGTACTTTCACTATTGTTACTCTAATGTGATGGTATACTCTCCAAACATTATCACCCAAGACCCTCATTGTTATTTGGTAGCATTTAGAATGAGAGGATCCTCACCTAAGATCATTTGGGGACCACCAGTCTAGGAACCAGTCCGGTAGTCTATGGTGGTGGGACATTATAATTCTGCCTAAAAGATTTATGTAAATCAAACTTTTAATAATATTCCAAATATCTATTTAATCTGCATTCTTTCCCCAATTATCTGAGGGTAACTATGTCCCACATGTAATATGATTTTAGACCACTCATAATTCTTCAACTTAACCTCTTTAACAACTCTTGAACATACTTTCCTTCTGATAAAAAGATATATTATATTTTTTTCGAACTGTTCAAACCCAAAAAATAATATTATCTCACCACTCACTGATATTTCAAAAGGATATTCCATTTTGGAAACAAATTGATCAAAATTATTCACTAAATTTATAGAAAAAATAATGTCATTAATATATATAATCATAATGATTTATTTTTTTCATTTTTTTATACATAAATATTTTTATAAGCCTTTCCTTTCATGAAATTCATACACATCACCTTATTTTCATGATTATAGTACCATGATCTTAATGATTTTTTATGACCATATAATTTTTTCTTCACCTTAAAAACTATAGAACCATCCCTATCAAGGGAAAAACCTTCCAATTACTAAATGTAAACCTCCTCATCAAGATCCCACTTTAATAATTCTCAGTTCACATACATATAGAAAACTTTGTACATCCTTTTAGAATTTATATAAATGCATATTTTAATTTTTCCGAGCCTTATGACTAGATAAAGGGTCTCATATAAATATATTCCTACAATTTTAAAGTAAATTCTGAAAAATAAATAACATTTTCCCTCAATATGTCCCCCTTTTCATTTATATAATTGTAAAAATATCATTTTTCGTAATAAAATTTTTATCCTTAGGATGATAAACAGACTCCCATGTGAAATTCTAATCAATATGATTTTCTACATCCTCTATATATTTAATCCAAAAATTATATTTTTAAGAATCATCAAAAAAATTGGGTTCATATTGTAAAATAAATCTAGTGTGATTGGAATTTTTAAAACATATATGGGTATGAAAATGCATTCAATTATCTTAAGGGATGATTATAGGGTCTACATATTTTTTATGTCATGGTAACTTGGTTCATCCTCACTCTTTTCTTTTTTCGTCACTAAATTTTTTTGAATTCATATAATTATTTTTAAAACATTCTATTATAGTCAATTTTATCCCATTATATCCATCATGTTATCCTTGAGTTTCCTCAATCTCATCAATAATAGAAATTGTTGATCTTAATATTGTGTAATCTTATATGACTATAACATCATACCTATCAAAATATTATTCAATTATTTATCATAAAACTAATAATTCCTTCTTCATGGTGAATATCAAAGAAATATCCCCTTGTCATCTATAAAATCAAACTTCCAAAAAATATCATTCGTAAATTTTAATTTAAAAATAGTTTTTTAAAAAATTAAAGACTTTAGGTTTGAATTCTTCCCAAACCACATGTCATGAGGTGCATTATTAGAATCTAGTTGAAGTAAAAAAACCATTTTTGAAATACTATATATATAATTATATCTTTTCTTTGGATATATTTTGATGTTTCATACTCTCATAACATTGATCTTACCATGCCAATGATAATATGGTTCTTACATTCCACTAGTATATTTTTTAGATTTATTTGGATAACTATGTTCATGAAATATCCAATTCCAATAGAAATAGTCCTCAAAGTCATTATTCATGTATTTGGATCCATTATCTAACCAAAAAATTGATAACACATTCACTTTATTTTTTATCATGACTCCCAAAATATTTATAACTATTGATAAAATTTTATTTATTTAATATATAATAAACATAAGTAAAGTGAGTGAAATCATAAAAAATGTAGTTGTACATATCAAAATAGGTTAAATTCATGTTAACGGTAATATATAAATCTGTGTGTGTTAATTCTTGTGGATTTTTTGTTCTTTCACAAACATATGACTCTGGTTACCATATATCCTTTGTGACATAGTTCTATAAATAAGTATCTCAGAAAACAGCGTTGATAATTTTCATAAAACTTCATTCTAAATAGAAAATTATATTATGTCAAAGATTATTTTTATTCTTTCAAACTAGTTTAATAAATTTTTTCACCATTCAATATATCGAATAAATTTTTGTTTCTTCACTATCACATAATAATGATAGTGGAATAATTCATCCTTCTAATGAAATATCCATTATTTTATAAAATCACATTATTCACATTCTCAAAAAGTTAAGATTTAAAATATTTCACTTTAATCTTTCAAAAAAGATAACATCAGTTGATTAGAACTTATTTTTATAAATTTTTTTCTCTAACTACATTTACATTAATTAATCCTTTATTTTTGAAAGAAACAACACCTATATCAAATATACGGATATCTAACAATAGATTTTATTTATCAGAATTGTATTGGGAGAAATAGATATTGAAAACCCATGTTTTATCTCATTTCAATGATTTTAATTCACCTAAACCATTGTATATTTCTCATGACCACTTCCCCTCTTGATATATTTGATATTTTTAGTTTTCCTTACATTTCAATTGTATAAATGTGAAAAAACAAATGTTGGTTTTGTTTCCCCATTGACCTTTCCTCTTAGAATTTTTCTCATGAGAGATAAATGAAGTAAAAATTTTCACATTTACTTTTTGATATTTTTTGGGTCAGTATTTAATTACTTTAGCTTTTCACTGCCTTAATTTATGGAATTAGTTTCACTAAGGGAGTAACATGTTTCACCAAAACACAATTATTTTGTGTCTCTACACTGAGACAAAAGAAAAAATTCCATAAAACTGAAATATCATCAATTTAGAATGATATTACTTAAAAGTTTTATTTTATATGTATTTTTATATTTAAAATTTACTAATTTATTTCAACTTCCTCATGATTTATATTATTCTACATTACCATGAAATTTCCCTTAGTCTTAGGATCCAAATCATTTTTCATTCAACCTCTATAATCTAGTAATTTTCAAAACCACCATTATAATTCATAGTATGTGTTTTATCATTATTTTTCTAAGGGATCACCTTATTCCCCTTACATTCATTCATAAAATTTATTTTATTTCATGATTGGGTATCCAATAAAGTATTTCATAGAATTATAGTGTGATCTACCAATTTCGTAGTAGTGTTTACAACCATCTCAATTGATTTAGTAAATTCCTTAATCTCCTCTAAAAAAACTTTAAACTCAAACTAAAATTTATTAAGAGAATTTTATGCTCTATGTAGTTTTATATCAATAGCTACGAACTCCTCATTATTTTTAAGAATATTTTCAACTATAATTTCAAGAATCATGTATCTTATTTCAAGGATTATGTTAAGATCACCTATTATTATTAATAACTATATTATCACCCCTTATTTGATGTATTTCTAAATTTTTTAGATTATTTTAAGGTTGGGAATTTTCTGGTAAATAATAAAAAATTTATATAAGGTTTTAGAAGGTTTTGTAAGAATTTTATTATGGTTCATGGTTTGATCACAGTTAGTATAAACTGTTATCAATCCTTTAGGAAACAATGTGAGGTATATGGGGGTCACTGGGTAGGTCCAAGTTTGTTACATAGTTTATAGAAATATACAGCTAACTATGAAACATTATATTTTCAAGAAACCTCTCATTTTCATAGTTTGTCAAACTATAAGTTCAAACCATGTAAAGAAAATTGAATTGTATAGAAATCTGTTTTAAAACCTAATAATTACCCCAAAGCATCATTATTTTTTCATTTTCATAAGAACTAGATTTACAGGGTTCCCATGAGTGACATTAAATTCATTTTATGGACACTGATTTGGACAATTCCTTGACTATTTGATCATGGAAATCGAATTTTATGACATTATTATTCCTTTCCATCATGGATATTCTTGTTTATTTTTAGATAGGACACTATATCAAAGTTTTTATACCTAGATATATGGGTTCAAATGAGTTTTGAATGATTTTTATTGGGATTTAATATAAAAATTTAAGGAAGGGTTTATATCATTGGGATCATCTAAATAATTGATGTGCCGAACAAATCCAAGGTAGGAGGTTTTTACCACCATTCACATTTTCTTAGAATGTGAAGGATTTCATTCATATGAATAATCCCTTTTTATTTGAATGAAAATTATATTTCCAAAAATATCTATTGAATCTCTATTGGTTCTTCCTCTAGTTTTTCACTTTCTAGGTTATGGGAACTTTGGGATCACCACATGGGATTGAAAAAAAAAAGAAAAAAAAGGAAATTGGTAACATTCGTAACATAAAGATATTTTTATGGATGTTCTTAGCATGGGATGGGTTTCATGTGTACCTTTGCATTTGGAAATTAGATCATTAATGGATATTATCTTGATCACAATACCATTTTTGGTCATTTAGGTTATGCATAGGTGTGTGTGTGTTTGTATAAAAGAAATTGACATGCCAATATGCTTTAGATAAACTATTTATGAAGTGATTATAAACAGAATTTACCATGATCACATGATCATTTTGGGAGGTTCTGGTTTGCATGCTCATGTGAGTGGAATTATGGAATTCATGTTTTGATAAACTATTTCTATTATTTAAAAAAGAATACTATATTTTTTGAAAATTATTTTTATCACCTGAATTTTGGTTTAGAGAAATTTTTGTTAAATATTATTTTATATTTTTATTTATATGAACTACTATAAACTACTTTCAGAATTACTCTTATTATAATATAAAATTGTGAACTAATATGATTTTATCCTTAGTGGAAAGTGGGAAAATTATTTTGGAGTTGTCAATCATTCTGTTATACTTGACCCTATATTTTCACCCAAATTCATTCATAGAGGTTTTCTTATATGACATAAAAAGGTTGAAGTTTCATACTTCACTATTGAATCAATTTAATAGTGGATATCATGGATGTTCTGAGATGGAGCTCGAATGCATGTCCATGACTTGGAGTTCAGAGTATTTCTAAATTAGTGCCTGATTATTTCACCACTCAGGAGTATTAGTCATATGGTTTTTTTATTTACTCTATTCCCTCTGATATTTATCTCATTTATTTTTTTAGAAATAGGATTTTATCTCATGTATCATTATATTGTTTTCTCTTTAATTATTTATATGTTCATATTCATATTGGATCATGTTTATGGTTGTGTGTGTGTGTTCTTAAGAGTAAAATGTTCCCTATTTCCATTCGTATGTTCAACCCTCAACATTTATTACCAACCATTGTGGAATTTCAACTAATATTAGTAACACCACTGACCCAAACCAAGTCAATGGGTTGGGTGGGGATATTATAAATTGTATTATTTTGGTCGATCATAAATATGGGATGGAAGAAAGATGATTGGACATGTCATAACATGAAATATATAGAATAAAAATACATAGGTTATTTTTTTCGGAAATTCATGTCACCAGGTCAATATGGGTAGAAAAATAGTTCAAAAATACTTTTAGGAGAGTTTTAAACTCATCATCATTGGTTTCAAACATGAGTGTTAGGTATCATGGATTAGTGAAGAGACATCCCATTAGAACTACATTATAACATAGTTATTAGATTTTGATTCAATGCTATTGTGATTATCTTTCATTGATATATATAATTAAACATGGGATAAAAATATTTAAAATGAAATTATTTAGAAAATTTTAATGTGTTTTGGGAATGAAAATGTCACCAGTAAGGAGAATGGTGATCGGGAGAGAGGGTCCAATAAATAATGTGCTTCTACCCAAACCATGGGTAAACCAGTAGTTTGTTCGAATAATTGTGTGGTCATTAAAAGTTATTGATAAGGGACCTATGGAAGAGGAACCTCCTCATGTGAATCATTCATTGGAGTTCTTTAATAGTAATTAATTGATATTATATTGTGATTTGGGATTTCAATAAGATGAATTTTGGTTGAGTAGGATAAATAGATTTTTTTTAACTTCCTCAGAACCCAAAATGAGATGAAAGTTAATCTTGTTATGTACATACAAGAGGATTTGGAACTGAAGTGTTTCGATTTTATATTTTAATAAAATATGGACCAAAACCTTGTATGGGAAGGGTTCTTGGAGATATTGTTTAAAAAAAATTCTGCAGATATTCTAAGTGGATAATTCAATGGATTTATTCCATTTAAATTAAAAAAATATTTCAGTGACTGAATATGTTTCTCAATTCACTAAATTGGTTTCCATCACACCAAATGTAGAATCCGGTGAAACATGAAAAGATTAGATATTCAAGGTTATACAATGACTTGTAGTATGATCCCAAGTAGTTATGTTATTTATTATAGATTATACTGAAATGTTCAATAGGCTATCGGTTTTATATAGATATCTAGAAAGAAATCCTAGTGGAGGGGACACCTTTTTTCATCCATGTGTGAGCAGAAACTCTATAATCATAAATTAACATAATATGGATGGCTACTTTCGGTGTAGTAGGTAATTGGAGAAATAGTTTAGTAGATTAGTCTTGTATTCGTTGTAATGTAGCAATGAACCTATATTCATTAAGTATGTTTCTCTTCAACACATTATGAAGGATTTTACAGAACATCCAAAGAAGTTCCAAAAATTTTCTAATAAAGGGAATCTTAAAAAATATTACACCAGACCACATGATTCAATTGGAGGATATGGCTCAACACAACATCATGCCTTATATACTTAAATGGAACATTATCATTAAAATAGTTATCATCCTAAGAATCAAGTGAACTAGGATATCTCCAAGAATTACATGATGGTTATATCAACAACATAGTAGGGCATAAAAAATTATTCTATGGGAGATGATCAATAGGCATATAGATCTGAAAAAAATATTCCAACTAAGCATCCAGGTCCCCCCACGGTGTCAAGTATCATCTTTTTAAACTCAACACTTATGGTTGTTTTCTTTGATAATGGTACATCTCATTTTTTTAAGGCATCATATTTCATTAAACAGTTGGTGTTATGCATTGATATGATTCCTAACATCAGTATTATTAAGGCACCAATCATGTAATGGGAGTGTAAAGGATTTAAGTTCTCATCAAGTCTCGTTACCAATGATATGGTGCTATTTTTATGAGAGGTTATAGTCCAAGAGATGAATTTTTTTTATATGAACATTGGAGTAGATTGGCTAGTTAAATTTAAATCACACAATGAATGCTTTTCTTAATAAATGAATTTTACATCCCTCAATGATACTATTCATGTATTCAATGGGGATTGAAGCATTAACATGGAAATAGAAACACCTTTAGTAAAAGTGAATGGGACCATATACGGATAGTCAGTAGCATTGACTTTAGGGGTTGTATATTAAACTAAGAATAATAATCCTCTTGTTATAGTGGAATGATTCCCATATGTCCTTCCAAATTATTTATCAGGGTTACCACCACAACATCAAATTGAATTTATCATTTATATACTCTCTATAACAAGTCATATTTTTTGTTTATCGTATATAATTGATCCAATATAACTTCATGAATAAAAGTCACACCTAAAATATTGTGAAGGTAAATTCTTCATAAAACCTAGAATATTACCTTGGTATAATCTTGTTTTATTTATAAAAAAGGTAGATGTTTCACTTTAATTATGGGTTGATTATTGTATACTTAACCAATATACAATCAAAAATCGATATCCAATTCCTCACATTGATGATCTATTATATCAGTTGAATGGATACTAGTGGTTCTTTAATATTTATATATGATCAACATACCATGAATACATAGTTAGGAAAGATTATATTCCAAAGAAGGAACTTTAGAGTCAATACGGTCATTATTAACTTTTGGACATATCCATTGGTTTGATGAATTCATATATAGTTTTCATATCTATGATGAACTGTATTTTCCATAGGTAACTAAATTAAATTTTTGTGGTATTTTTTATAATATTTTGGTTTATTTGAGGAATAATCATCATCATTAGGATCACCTAGATATTGTGTTGTGAACATTCCAGGATCATTGAATTTATGATAAATTTTCTAATTATGAATTTTTAATTTAAGATGTTTATTTCATCTGGAACATCATTTTTGATGAAGAAATATCATTTGATCCTACAATGATCAAAGTTTTCATTTCATGGAATCCACCCAAAATGTATTATAGATTAGAAGTTTTATGGGATTTTTATACAATTATGGTCCTTTTATTCTATATTTTTTAGGATTTATTCTCCTATAATTGTGTTGATAAGGAATGGAATTCTATTTTAATGTGATTATATGTTTTAAAAATCCTTCAATGAGCTTAACTCTAGGATAAATTTGAAATTTATTATCATATTTCTAGAATAATTTGAGGGTTATGTTGTTTATTGTGATGCATATGTATCAGGTTTTGGTTGGATTACCATGTAGGTAGATTATGTGGTGGATTATGGATCAAGGAACTTCAAAAAACATAAAAATAATTATGTTGTACATGACCTAGAATTATAAGTGGTTGTCCATGCCATTAAGACAATATTCCAAAAGGTATTTATTAATAAGATTACAATGTTTACTAGTCATTATATATTTATGAAATTATATTCTCAGTGATAATTGAACTTGGGGAAATGATAATGGATGGATTATCTCTAAATTTTCAGCTTCAAAATGATGTATACATATATGAAACAAATTTTTTGGATGATTCTTAGAGTCAAAATTATTATAGTGAAGTGGTCAAAGAGGCTCATGACCAATGGTCACTGATGTTGTTATTACTGATATGCATTTGGACTTTATTGACTAGGATGAGAATGTAGTTTTAATACCAGTCAATCTTGCTATGGATTTAATCAATTTTTCTGAAAATGGTCAATGATTAGATCATATCTGAATTATCAATAAGTCAAGCTTGAATAGTAGGGATAACTCGGATGTTTGGATTGGGGATCTGGAATTGAAATTTCATTTTCTAAATAGAATTAGGGAGCCTCAATATTTTCAAAAGTAGATTATTTTAGTAAATAACCATTCAAAATAGTCTATTTACCCAAAAATTTAGAAAATGTATAAAGTGATGAAGTACATTTATGGTGGTCAAGTATGAAAAAAAGATTATAGATTATGTTTGGAAATTCCTAAATTATTACCAGGTCAATGATAATCATCAAAAAACTTTCTAGTGTATTGAAATATATGCATATACCTATTTGTAAATAGTGGAATATTGTTATGGACTTTCTCACCGTTATAACATGGATGATTCCGAAACATGATTCTCTTTGGCTGATACTAGATTGAAATAACAAGCCATCACATTCTATCCCAATCATAAATCCCAACAAGGTAAAATATCTTAAAAACATATATATTCAATAAGTGGTCAAGCTACATGGATTACAAATTTCAATCATCTCTAAAAGTGGTCTTTTATTCCCTTTACATTCTTGGTGACCCTTATAAAAGTCTCTTGGAATTAAATTGACCATGAGCACAACATCTCATCATCAAATAGCTGGTAAATAGAAACGTATAATTCAAACAATAGAATATATAATTCTATAATGTTTAATGGACTTCTTCGGCTCAAGGTAAGATTATATATCATTAGTGGAGTTCTCATATAATTAAAATTATCCAAAAATTATATATATGGCCCCATTATAGGCATTTTATCGTAGTACATTATATTCTCCACTTTGATTGGAAATAATACGAGGGATATTACTAATTGGACCTACATTATCAAAGAAACTATATAAAATATCCAGATCATTCAAAAGAAGATGGATATAGCTTAAAGATAATATAAATCATATGTAGATCATCAACATCAACCTTTTTTCTTTCAGTGTCAGTGATCATGTTTTTTTTAATGTGTCTCTGAGATTTGTTCCTCGTTGTATAGGAAAATTAGGGAAACATGATCCATGGTATGTCATCCAATTTTAGATTCTAGAAAAAATTGGAATTTTTCTTTACTTGTTAGCCTTACCACCAATATTTATTGTTATAAAAAATGTGTTTCATATATCTCAGCTAAATAAGTGTTAGTGGGATCCCACTCATGTTATTAGTTGGGATCAAGTTATTATATATCAATATGGGACATTTATCCATGAATCTTTATAAATTGTTGATAAATGGGATAAGACTTTGTGATTGAGATTTATTTCCACGTTAATAAAATTATGGAAGCATTGACAAATTCAAGAAGTGAATTGGGAATGAGAAAACTTAATGTGAGACCAGTGGTCAAACCTATTCCATATTTATGAGGAAGAAAATCTTAATTGTGAGGATAATGTAACACCACCAATTTTTTATTTCCCTATTTTATAAATTATTTAAAGTTAAGTAATGTATTGGTTAATACATCAGATGTTTCTTGATTTTTTATAATTGTGTTTAAATCAATTTAAAAGTTTCATGGTATGAGAATAGTTAGTAAAAAAGGATTTAGAGTCTCTTTTAAATCATGTGAGGTGTTTGGTGGTCACTATGAAGTCACATAGTTGTCACGTGGTTAGGAGAAACTATGTGGATAACTATGCAGCTTGGGATGTTTTGAGATAGAGAAAATTAAAATTATTAGTTAATAGTTTTTACAATTGTGTGGCCTAACTATGCTATGAGAATTTAATTTTATGAAAATGGATTTTTAAAATATGGACTCTCCTAAAAAGTCGCATTCTTCCTCTGATGAGCTAGGCTTTTGATTTCTAAGGTTCCCCAAGGTGAATTTTGATGATCTTTGACATCTATACGATGATTCAAACTATTATTCGAGCATTTTATCATGGAAATAAAAGTTTTGGAAACCGGTCTATCTTACTATCTTGTATCTTATCATTTCTTCTTAGATGAAACCCCATATTAGAGTTGTTACAACCAAATCTCGGTGATTATCTAATTTTTATCACATTTTATTTGGATTTCATAGATAAATGAAATGTATTTTCATGATCTATAATATTTTCTAAATAATCATTGTGCTGAACAAATAATAGGTAGGTGATTTTCCCATCTATTAATTTTCCTTATAATGTTAAGGCTTTAATGCTTCTAAATAATTTCCATCTATTTCAGTGATATTTCCATTTCCATAAAATATACTAAATCTCATC
The DNA here is from genome assembly GCA_963277665.1 of Viscum album. Classification (NCBI taxonomy): domain Eukaryota; kingdom Viridiplantae; phylum Streptophyta; class Magnoliopsida; order Santalales; family Viscaceae; genus Viscum; species Viscum album. The sequence goes on along the minus strand of OY728143.1, from coordinate 180,011,506 downwards.
TAGTTCTACATGATTATTCTTTTTCTTAATTTATGGATTTTGGTGACATAACCTTAGATTAAGAATAAGTTTTTTTTGAAAAATAAAACCTTTGTAATTAAAAGAGGTGTTGATGGGTACTCTTAGCATGGGTTGGGTTGTGTGTGTATTTTTTTCTTAAGAAATTGGATCACTTGTTGAAGTTACCAAAGAAATTGGACCATTTTGGGATGTCTAGGTTATGAATGTTTGTGTGTGTGGGGGGGGAACATGAAATTTACGTGGAAAGATTATTTAGATAAACTATTTATGAAGGGATCATGTATGTTATTTACTATGATTATAGGACCATTTTAGTAGGTCTAGGTTTTCATTGATCTGTGGGTGGGAATGTGGAGTTTGTGTTTAGATAAACTATTTCTGTTATTTTTCAAATAAATATTTTTTTGAAGACACTTTTGATCACCCGATTTTTGGTTTAGAACTATTATGATATAATCTACTTATATGTTTATATTTTTATAAAATTCTCAAAACATCTTTTGATACTCCTCCTATTTTAATATAAAACTATGACCTAACATGGTTTTGGTCAATGTGGTGTGTTTGAAAATTATCATGGGGTTTCTAAAAGGTTTGTATACTCACTCCTACATATGCACCATGGTAAAACACCAGATGTTTTATACCATCATATAAGAAAGGTAATAGTTTAATACATCACTAGAAGATAACCATGATAATTTATTTGTGGATGTTTCATGATTGATTTGGGATTCATGGGTTTGTATAAGAGTTTGGGATGGGTCCATATTTTTTATGAATATTTCACTACATTTGAGTATTAGATATTTATTTTATTAATTTATTTTGTTTACTCTAGTATTTTTCTCATTTATTTTTTTGACTTGTAGGATTTTATTTCATGAATCATTAAATATTGTTTACTTGATTTTTTATATTTTCATATTAATATTGGTTCTTGTATGGTTGTGTACATATGTTAAGTGTAAAACATACCCCCTTTATTCTTTTGTTAAACCCTTGGAATTTATTTCAAACCCTTCGTGTTTGAGGAATTTCATATAAGGTCAAGCACACCTACAACCCAGCTCAATCCATTGGGTTGGTCTATGATGTTACAAATCAACTTCTATTTTAGTAATTTATTTATTGTTTAATATAACAATGGAATTTTTTTTAATGAATCAATATTGTTTTTCAGGTTTTTTTATTCTATTTAATGTTCTTATATTCTATCATAAAAATAATTAACTCTATTCTCAATTGGAACTCTTTCATTATTTCCACATCATTACATTCCATTTCACTAAAAATTTCTTCTATGTTATATGATTTTTTGTAATATATTTACATTCAAATAAAATTTTGATGATCATAAACTTCTGAGTCCTCTTATTCCCTTTTAAATTATTCATTATATGATTTCATATCATGATTTGAAAAAGAAATAATTTCTTATAAGAATTTTCCTTTCCAATTCCTTTAGAGAATTTTCTTCCACTTTGGTAACCTTTTACCTTCTTTCCTAAAGATAATAATTTATTATGATCATCCACTTACTATTATTTATCCTTCCTAAAAAGATAAGAAAATTATTCACTAATTTCATAATTAAGGAACAAAAAAATTGATTTATCTTTTTAATTACTATTTAATAAATGACTTTTTTTTCAAAAAAATTAAATTAACACCTTCAATCAATGTCATTATCCTCAACTTATTATTACACTTTATGAGAACCTTTAGATTAAATTTTATTTAATGTTTTTGAGGCTTTTAATGTAGTCCCCTTTTAAAATTTACCTTTATTCTTATAGGATGACCCCCTCCTTGTATCATAAGCAATCAAGATGTTATTAATCTTATGAATTGTAAATTCATCCATGTATTGATCTAATAACATATAAATTTCAATTCCAACATTTCTAGTATATTTCTAATGAATTTCATAAACATAGTATAATATTCAATAATTTATCTATAACATTTAATCAAGATAATAATTTTGGTCACGTATTTAATAACACTTCTACAAAATAATATTTTATTAATCCAATATCATCAAATTGATTATAATATGTATATAAATTTGACTCATAGAATCAATTATCTTCATAATGAATGTTATAAATATCTCTCTAACACCATTCATAATTATTAAGCTGATATCTCTTGTCAAATCATTCTCATAGAGGGATAATATCAATTAATTGTGTTCTCTCTCATTGGATTAAATATTCTTCATGTATTTTATTGTATGGGTTATCCAGAAAACAAGTATAGGTACATTTATCTCAATGATGATAATAGTATCCAATCCAAGATATAAAATATATAGAACTATCCACAATTTCCACAGATTAAATCATTTTCCATTGAACATGGGAACCCATTGTTTTTTATAACATTTATATCTCAATAGAAAACTCAACTAAAATATTTAATCAATATGTATAAAATAAATTCCTCAAGAATATTTGGAATTACAGTTTTAAAGATCCTCATAAATAATTATATGTTAATTCTATATATGTTATTAAAAATATTTTTTATATTTAAATGATTTTTATTGTGATTTATTATTTTTGGTTTTCATATAATTTTGTTGGATTTATAATTTGGATTTGATATTGAGCTAGACTAAATATTTTTATTATAATAGAGTATAATGGAATCCAATGATTCCATTAATCTAGGATGAAGAAATTTTGGATCTACTTATAAGGAACCATAGGGGGAACCACCCAAATGTTAACCCCTTGTTGAGGATCTCCTAGGATGAAATTTTGGAAAGTCCCATTGGGGTACTAGATATGTAATATCCTAAAAGGACCTGATATGTATGATCCAACTTATAAGCATAGATGATGGTGTCCCAATATAACACCCTAAGATTTTGTGAATTATTTTTTTCAAATAAATCTAATATTTTTTATATTTTTTTGTTAAATTCAACAACATTATTATATTTCGTTACATGCAATAATGAGTGTACCCTTTATTACATGCAACCCCATCTTTAAAGGAATTGTGACATACTATTAAAATATTATTATTTAATATGATAGTAATGGCCTAATCATTGGAATTTTGAGTATAAATAGGATTAACTAAATGATGAAAATTTATGGTTTACATATTTATATATTTTTATTTCACTAATGACAAATTAATTAAAAAATAAAATATACACTATTTTAAAAATAAGAGAATTTAAAAAAAACAATTTTTAGGCTCACAAATGTGCTTTACATCAATAAAATGAAAAAATATCTTTTGATGAATTATTTTAATGAAAATTTTATATTATATATTAATTTAAATATTTACCATTCATCATATGTGTATTTTATACAAGAGATAATAATAAACCCAATTTTATGCAAAAAAAAATTATTCTTCTAAAAAACAGTTTTGTCACCTTTTGAAAATTCATTTTTTAAAAAATAAATTATAGATATTTTATTTGAAAAAATAAAATTAATTTTTTTATTCATCATGTCAAACTACTCTTAGGGTGAATTTTTCATAATTTTCATAGAAGTTAAGTTTCTAATGAATAGAGGAAAATAATGGTTTTTATTAAGAATTGTCATTTCTTTTAAATAATTTAAAATTTTTTCAATTGTTTTAAAATGCTTTTAAAATTAGAAAACAGTACAATTATATGTATATTAATCCAATTTAGGTAATTTTAATCAATTTCTAAATAAATTTTTATATTATATCTTCCTGAACTTTTGAAAATTATGTCTTTAGAAATCTGTTTTCTTATCGCTTTTGCAAGATTAAATTTAAAATAAAAGTTTCCGCTTCTATGAGTGTAATTCATGAAAAATGGATTCCATATTTTTAATTATTTTAATATATATTATATTATATTGTTAAATTAATTTTTTAACATAAATAATAATAATTGTAAACATTAATTATCGTGGTTAAGGTAAAAATGAGTTTACCGAGGGGTTAAACTAAAAAGATAACGGGTAAAATTACATGTAAACTTGTAAAACGCCCATTTTATGGAATTATGTAGACCTTACCACCTATAAGGTTATATAATGGACCATTTTACCCTTTTAATATGTGAAAAATGTTCTTCCTACTTTTTATTTTCAAAAATTACAAGTGTGCCACTCACCTTACATATAAAAGGCCACCCCCTCTACTCTCCTATTCACACAAAAAAACCATTTTGATATATATATACCATCCAAAATAAAATATAAAATTCACTCCTATGATACAATAATACTTATTTTATTCATAAATCTAACCTATGAATCCTTTTGGTTGAATCCAAATTAAGTTGTCCGAAGAAGAGGTAATGTCCCTAACTGAGAATTTTATTTTATTTATTACAATGACTCCATCAATTATTATTAAAAAAATATGATATAATTATATAATTATACTAAATGTACTTATATGTTATTATGTAAATTTAGTGACCAAAATAATTCTCCACTAACATCAAATGGGATACGAAATCATGATTTATGTGTACGGTGGACTACCACCTCGTAAATTGATGTTAGTATTTTTCTATCTCCTCTTATAATAGATGGATAGAATATTGGATTTAGTTTTTATATATGATATTTATGATGGTATTATACCTATATAATTATAATCTCACATATGCCTTCTTACCTACAAACTCGTTGGTAAACAATAAGGTCACTCAAGTGTACGGTGGACTACCACCCCGTGAACCGATGTGATGTGTTTTTCATTTATATTTTATTAGGATGGTAACAAAGATAGAATAAATAAATATATTTGATATTGGTAATATATTTACAATTCATTAATTATCATATCACACATACCTTCTTACTTTCCATTCTATGGTAATACAATAACACTGTTGGTGTGTACGGTGGACTACCTCCTCATGAAACGAAGTTATTTATTCTTTACATAGGCTTTACATGGACATTAGTAAGGAATTATTTAAATAAAAATATGTGATAAATATATTAAATAAAAATTATTATTTAATTTTAACATATTATTTACCTTTCTTTCTAAAAATCCTTCAAGAAAATGGAAACATAGTTTAGGCGTACGTACGATCCATCCTCTCTATAAACAGTATATTTCATTTTCTATCTATAAAATATATAGATTACTATAAATAAATACATACTGAATATATATTATATTTATATCATTTTTAAATTTATATATATTGTGGAAACATTATCAAATTTAGGGTTCCAAAAATAACGAATCAAATAATACACGAAAAACAATATGGTTATTATCTGAAATGTGATTTTAATAAGAAATTATTAATAAACATGTTATAAAAGTACATAATTGAATAATATATGTTATTTTATATATAATTATTATTATTTAATATATATATATAATAAAATTATATCCTTTATACATTAGTTGGGAACATTTATGAAAGAATTTAAGACTGAAGGTAAGGGATTTTCTTTACACTTTTTACTTCTATTAGACGCATTCCATATTCACCACCTATTTATTTTATGTTTTCTATATACTAACCTTGAATGTATTTTATGATTATTATACTGAATATTATTAGGATTTACATATCCATTTTAGGGTCTCTCTTTCATAGGGTTTATTCTTTGTATTTTTCTAATGTGGAAAGAGATTTTTGTCTAAATTTTCCTTTTTTAAGACATATGTTATGTTATGCACCTATCTTCTTATATGATGTGAATATAAAGACCCTAGTAAATGTTATATCATTAATATTCTTCTTTTAATTATATTTAATTTTTCATTGTTTTTTATATTTAATGGTACTTTTGATTTAAAATATACCAAAGTTGAAATGATTTTATGTTACAATCTAATTGATTATCATGATTGTTTATGATTATCATCTCCATAATGAAATATTTTGATCCATCCCTCAATAAACACATGAATTTTCTTAATTTTTTTATGTCATTAGAATACTTTTTTCCCATCATTTTTCTCTCTCTATGTACTCAAGACACCAAAATATATTTTTTAAATAAAAAACATCTTTATTTATCTATTCAGTCAAAAACAATTTTTCATCCAAAACTCTATTTTCTAAAAATGTTTTCAAAAATATTTTTAACATTCACAAAATTATTTATTAAATAATTTTTTTCCCATGTTTTAATTTTTATGTAATTTTAAATTAATCTCTTTCATTTTCCAAAAAAATCCTAGTACATTTTACTAAAAATTATAAATGAGTATTTGTTTTATCTTGTATTACATGAAAAAAATTTCTTAAAATATTGACAATGATTTTCCTTGAAACTTACTTTAGAAGTTTTATAGGTTATTTTTAAAAAAATAATTTAAAAATAATTTATGAATTTTTAATTTTAAAGTGTTTATTTTCAAAGAAATGATATTTTCCTCATGGAAAGTTCCAAGTGATTTTATTTCAAATTAATTTTCTATCTACAATAAAACAATTTTTTGTTACTTAATTTTTACTATTTATATGATCAAATTATACCATATTTATTATTTCTCTTAATGGTTTAAGTTAATAATAAAAATATTGTTATTAAATCCATTTATCTTCCACAGGTTATAACATAAAAAAATTCTTATGAAACCCAATTACTTTTAAATGGACTATTATTGGATGAAATGATGAATGATTATGGAATCTATTTATTTTATACAGAGTTATGTTATGATGATATGTTTTTGAAAACCATTTTTTTCATGGGTTTTGGTATTATGAATACTTCTTTATCTTGTAGCACACATATGTTATCTTTTCATTATATGATGGGTGGGAAATATATCTCTCTACCATGAATTAAGTGAATATTAATATCTCAGGAGATAAATACAACTAGGATAGGGAGTGAACCCCAATAAATAAGGGACTCTATCTAATATAATATAGTTGGGTGTGAACCTTGACTACTATGATAGTATGGGGATTGAACTCATTCCACTATGATAGTCTTGATAATGATCCTTAATCAACTAAGCGAATTATTTTCTATGATTATATGTTTTTCGACATTCTGTATCTTATGAAATTTTGATTCCCTTGTGGAACATTTTATTTGATTCCCTTATGATTTATGTTATATGGAGTACAACTCGTTATGACATGACCAATATTATGATCTTTGATATGTAGTGTATGGTTTTTAAATGTTATTATCATGTTCTCATACCCTTATGCTCATGTAATGTTTACATATCTCCCTTGTTTACCCTTATTGAGTATCTAATTTCAACCTTTCTAATGTTTTTTTCATAGGTTATAAAGAAATTTATTGTGTATGATTTTACTAAGAAATTTACTATTTATAAAGAACGTATTGGGAAATTATGTAGTTCACTGATGAACGATATTATTATATATCCATGTTTCCAAAGGAAATATATGTTATTGATCATCTAGAAAGTGTTTGTGTAAGGTAATTATTTTTCATCAAAAAATGATGTAATATCTATGTATGAAAATCTTGGGTTGTAATGGTTGGTATTAGGGAAAAGTTTCAGTTAAACACTTAAAAACTATGATGTAAAAACATTAATGAGATAGATTTGGATATTTATAAGGATATTTATTAGGATTTGACTAAGGTAAAGTCTAAGGAAAATTAAAATTATAAGAAAATGTCCAAGTATTTTGGGAAAGGATAGAGATAGTGGTGACCAAGCAATTACATCCATGTATGGATACTAAAAGTGGATGTGTCATTGGAATAGAGGGACCGAGGTGTAAAAATTATAAAATTGTGCGTTGATCTGGACTCGATTTCCACTTGGTGTATGAAAATGGGCCTTTCAACAAACCTAATTTCACACACCCAGGGGATATTATTAAAAAATTCATTAACTCTTTACAAACAATCCTGAAGGATTTAAATAGATGAGGACTATGAATAACCTAGGATAAACCAAAAGTGTCACTAATTAAGAAGAATGTAACATAATTTAGAAATCTTATATGTAATTTTTCATGATTATGTGGTTTCCCAAAATGAATATTATTACTAATATTATGATTTTTAGTTTTATTCAATGGAGGGAACTAGATGGAACTGCATTATCATTGAATGTGATAGAAAATGAGTGTATGAGAAACCAAATGGTTTAAGGACTAGAGTGAAGGATGTTGTGATTATTCCTAATCATTTATCAAGATATATGATTAATAAAATGAACCTTAGCCTACCCTCTAACTCATAAATGAAGATAATGAGAATGTTCATTGCGTGTTTATGTGTTGCATACCATAGAGGAAAGAAGATTCAGTTTCTTATATGGAGAGAGTGTGGTAGGAATAACGCAAGGGAATGTCTAAAAATATCGATTATATGTTTTAAGTGTGGAGAAGAATGGAACATAGTAAGCGATTGTATAATAAAAATGAAAAGTTCAGTTAATACAATCGATGGAATAATGGTTTCCCCAATGTGTCATCAATGGTTGAATTTTTTAAATTTAGATATTATGGGAATTATTCTATCGATGCCCATGGGGTAAATCTTATGAAGGGAATTAGTATGGTTGAAAGGTCAATGATAATACTACTAATGATAAAGTCACTGTAAACATAAAATAAATGTAAAGTGGTATTAAGGAATAACAAGACAAATCCTAGTCAATGGTTTAAGAATTAAGTATAATGATTCAAATTTTAAGGCATCGTAATAAATGAATTTTGAAATATATAAGGATTTTTTAGTATTTCATTTTTATTAGGGATTTGAAATAATATGTCAAATGTAACGACCTGAACTTTTGAATAATATTTGTTTCTTGAATTTGTGTATCCTTTTAGTTTATACTCAATAAAACAATGTCCTTTAATTAATTAAGTGAGTACAATTAAATAATACTACTCAGTTTCAACTGTTATATGACTGTTGATCAATATGAGAATTGGAAACTAAACTCTTAACGTTATGATTATTGTGTATAAATAAAAGTGACCATGGTTAATTCTGAAAGAAGAGTAGATGGCCTCATCAAGTAGACTCGGACCGTACGAAGCCCATCTATCATAACATGGGATGTAGGTAGTATCACTGGGATTTGCTCTAGACCAAGCCCAAGCTCAACTTCAAAATTTGAAGCTTGAACGAAATCATCTATAGGATAATTTCAAGATGATAGAAACCACCACTCAGGAAATTTTGTCCAAACCGCCCCAATAATCTATCACCATTGCACACATTACACTTAGGTCCTATGTAGGGGTTATAAGGGGCTATATATCAAGCCCTTAGATACTTTTTGTAATCCCTTGGTTTAAATAAAATTTTCATTTCGTCATTCTTATTTTTGGAATATATTTCTTTAATAAAGTTTATGTTTAATTAATAAAAAATTTATAAATTGATTTTAAAATTAAAATTTTACTTTTAGAAGATTTATCATACAAAGAGAATTATTATGGTAAAATAAACTTCATTATTGAATTTCAAATGTCAAAATTTACCTAGGCAGATTTTTTAGAAACATTTTAAGAAGATTCAATTTTATGAATAGTGTTTTATGAATAGTGTTTTTTATGAATAATGTTTGATAAATAGAGTTTTTTTATGAATATTATAAAACATTATATTATTAAATAACATTTTCTGTGAAATAATTTTCGAAAATCGGACACACATGTTTGTAATCAGGGTAAAAAAAGTGGTTCAACAAGATCAAAATAATTTTTGGTGAATAATACATTATGAATAGTAATATTACCCTTATGAATAGTAATGTGACCTATGGAATGATAGCCTCACTTATAAAAGTATAAAAATAATTTAGTCATCTTTTCTGGTAATGTGATATTATAGCCATAGTAAATAACTGTTTCGAAAATTATTAGTTTAGTATTCGTATTTTTGGATAAATAGTTTTTTTAATTATAAATTAAATATCTCAGAATTATAAAATTATTTTCATAAAATAGAGTTCATTTTTGTATTCAAAGTATCAATATTATTTTAGGATTAATTTATGATATTTTTATAAAATGTTTTGTTTTTCGATGAATAATAAAAATACAGTTTTGAGTTTCGGTGTGATTAATGACATCATAAATGATGTAATCATTATGTAATAATTCTGGTCAACTTTTGAATAGTAATATATTCTATGAGGTGTCCCATGTGGCCAATACCATGGTAAATTACCATGGTCAAGCCCTTGGTTTTGCAAATACCACCGATGAGGTGTCCCTTGAAAATTAATAAATTATTCACTCACTTTTTCTATAAATACCAACCCATTCCTTCATTAATTTCATTCAAAATTCCTCCTCAACGAAGATCTGGACTTTTTACCTCCCAACGAGTCCTCAAAAGTTTCCCTCAATTCCCCCAAGGTCCCAACCATCAAGATTTTGAAGTTACTCTTCAAGGTAAGGGAACCTTTCTGTCTCCTCTTTTAAGTCATGACTTCCTTTACGTTATGTCTTCTAGTTTCTATTTTTCATGTGGGGGTTGGTTATTATATATCTCTACTACTTTCCATTTCATGTTCAATTGTTGAGATACCCTTTTCACTCTCATCACCTTATTTTTATGACTTTTAAACGATGTCGTTAGGCTGCCAAATTGTTTGTAAAAGAAAATGCATCTTCTCCTTTCTTCCAAGTTTCCCTTTCATGTGGTATGTCATTCAAATATCCATACAACATTTTTATTTATGTTTATTATGTAAAAATACTGTATTATGATTTATTTATGAGTGGGTGACCCTTTCCCCTCTCTTTTCAATATCTTCTAAAACAATGTTTTATTATCATTATGCAGCAAACTTTTTGTCTCAAAATCTCTCTCTTTTTCAAAAGAAATTATCTTATTTTTATTTCTGTGAATAACCAAACCTATTTCATTTCTAGGCGTATTAATCAAGAAATAAAATGGATATATTTTATTCTTTATTTGACATAAATATAACCATCGCTCTCTTTACATGGTTTTAATTTACATAACAATCAAGGTTTTAAGCACTTTTAAAACATCATGATTTTGAATGAAACCCAATTATTTTATTCTATTTGGGTTATTTCTGAAATTTTTGATTATGATCTATGTGGATCACATGAAAATAAATACATATTAAGGGTGTTCCCTGATAGTATGCCAATGCATTGGCTAAAGAATTTAATCTATATAGATTACAAGTTTCATGATACCTTTTTGAATAACCTTTTTGATTTTTATGACACCATGGGGATGGACCTTGGTGATATGTTCATGAATGTATAAATTAATTGTTGTAGCCACATATTAAAGTTAAGATTAAATTTATTTTCATTACGATATTCCTCTATTTCTGTTTCTCATGTCTTTATGTTTTTCATCATGTTCTTATTGATATTTCTCAAGAACACATTATACTGTTTCACTTGATTTTCTTTACTAGGCCTTCTTCTCACCCTTTTCATTGATGTATGTCTCCAGGTAATGAGATTTAGTAATTTTACTTGGGATGAACCATTGATTAAGCCTTAAAAGGGGATTAGAATAATTTTTAATGTTTTCATGTATATTGGTCCTAATTTACAAGACACCATACTTTAAATATGCTCTGTTTGTAAAATTTAATGAAAAGTTATGTAATAATAAAGTGGGATTCCACAGTTGGTATCAAATTATAGTTTATTTATTTATAGAAATTAGTCTATGAAAAAATTAGTAAGAACCCTATAAAAAAGTTTAAAAATAGGAAAAATTCCTGGTATTTTGGTGAAATATTAAGTAAGTGGTTTTCGAACAAATAAATCCCTGTCTGGATAGGAAAAAGTGAATGTGGCTCTAGCATCGATGTACCTAGGAGTGAAAAATCTAACAAGTTGTTTTGGGCTTGACCTGGGGTATCCCGGTACACGACAACAGGCCTTGCTACACTTTTGTTTTGACACTCCCTGGGGATATTTTTGGTTAATCATAATATTTTTATGAATCATTATGAATGATTTGTAGAGAAATGTAATTGTTTAAGAATGAAGTTTTAAGACATAAACACCTCTATAGTTAAAAGACTCAAAAATTAAATAAGCTTCCCGTTAAGGTTTTATTATTTTAGAAAATGGCGGGTAATAGGAGGAACCGTGAAAATAGTGACTTCAATGTATCATGCACTCACGACCCTCCGATGGAAGCCAAAATGGAAACCATCATGAGAATGATGAACCAATTGACTCAAGTTATGGGAAATAACTTGAATCAAGCTGAGAGACTGATCTCGTCGTGAAGGGAACAACATTATATTGAGTCCTATATGCGTCTAGGACCACCAAACTTCATGGTATCTTCCTACCCATTCATTACTAAATAGTGGATCATCTTTATAGAGAAGATATTTTTTGTGCTCCGATATTCAGAGAAAGTGAAGAGAACCCTGGCTGTCTATCACATAGAGGGAGAATCTGATCAGTTGTGGGAACTGATTAAAAACATGAGTACAAGAGTGGAGTTTTAAGATATGGTGTGGGAAGAGTTCATATGGATCTTCTTCAATAATTATTTCCCTCGTTCAATGAGAACAAATATGGAGAAAGAGTTTCTCGAGCTGAATTAGAAGGAAAATGAATTTGTCAAAAGATAGGATATGAACTTTACAAGACTATCCCGTGACACCTCAAGATTTTTCATGGATCCTAATGGGAAGGTTGATAGATTCTTTGGTGGAATAAGACCTCTTATGTGGAATACTCTATCCAACCGAGACTATGGCAGATATGAGGAGATCGTGTAGAGTGTGATGAAAGTCAAAATAAAGATTGTTGAGATGCAATGGTCTCATAAATCCAATTAAAATAAGATATCCATGGATCCAATATTAGGGAGGATCTTCGATCAGGGAAGATGATTAAAGAAATTGCAACGTCCAATGTGAAATAAATGTGGGAAGAAGCATTCGAGGAACTGCCTACTTGGGAGTGAAAAGTGCTAAAAGTGTGGAAGAGATTTCTATATCGCACAAAATTGTCGTAGGGAGGTAATGCCTCAACTCCCAAACAGTAACAACAATGGGAAGATGGTGCATGCCCTACCTGATGTCCAATGCTATAATTGTGGATAACATGGGAACTTTTCCAGTCACTACCTAAATTCAAGGGCAGTGGAGGGGAACCACCATCAACCTCAACAAAGGAACAGGGAGAAAGGTCGTGATTTTTCAATCACTACCACTGATGTTGAACCACCAAATGATGTTATAGCAGGTACTCTTGTTGTTCTCCCAAATTTAGAATGTACATTTTTTTATTCTGGTTCTACGCGTTCATTTATTTCCTCCATGATTTCAAATAATTTAGAATCAACCATCGATTTTCTAAAATTAGAGTTATCAGTCAAGACTCCTGGTGAGATTATCCACTCATCATCAGTGTTTAGAAAATCTACTATTTATTTAATTGAGAACAATACTATCAAAAATCTAGTAGTCATTCCCATGATGGAATTTGACATTATACTAGGGATGGACTGGCTCTCAAAGTATAATGCTAAGATCAAATGAAGAAGCAAGGAAATCTTAGTAGTCTGGAATGGAAACCCTATGGTTATCTTCCAAGGAGAGATATCTTAACCTGAACTCTGTCTAAAAGAACCTAATATATCTTTATTTATGGATTTTATCGATGAATAAGAAGAAGTAAATGAGATAATAAAGATAGAAAATTTCCCCATATGCTAGGAATACATTGACATATTTCCTAAAGAGATACTCGGACCTCACCTAGAAAGAGTGGTAAAGTTCTCCATTGAACTCATACCTGGATCTCATATGATATCGAATACCCTGTAAGGGATAGAAAATATGGATTTGGAGGAATTAAATAAATAACTCTAAGATCTTTTAGAGAAGGGGTTTATCCTTCCAAGTTTGTCTCCTTGGGGAGCACCTGTTCACTTTGTGGAAAAGAAGGATGGATCAATGTAGTTATGCATTGGTTATAGAGAACTGAATGGGGTCACGGGGAAGATAAAATTCCCTCTTGCAAGATTTGATGACTTATTTGACCAACTTCATGGGGCTCAATTCTTCTCTAATATGTATCTTCGATCTGGTTATCATCATTTGAGGGTGAAGAAATAATATATTCTAAAAACTACCTTCCGATCAAGATATGGCCATTATGGGTTTGTTGTTATTCTCTTTGGAATGACTAATTCACCAGTTATTTTTATAGATTTGATGAATTGATTCTTTAAGGACTACCTTGATAACTTTGTGGTAGTTTTTATTGATGATACTCTAATATATTCCAAAAGTCATGAGAAGCTTGAGGATCATCTAAGGATTATTTTGAAAACTTTGCAGAAGGATAGGATTTTTGGAAAGTTCTGCAAATGTGAATTCGAGTTACAATAAGTTTCTTTCTTGGGGCACATTGTTACTAATGAAGGAATCATAGTTAACCCTAAAAAGACAAAATATGTAGAGAAGTGTCCTCATCCTACAACAATAACTGAGCTTCATAGTTTCATTTTATTAGCTGGATATTATATGTGGTTTTCGAAAAACTTTTCACTACTTTCTAATCTATTAACCAAGTTGACTTGAAAAGGGGTCAAGTTCATCTAGATAAAGCTGTGTGAGGAAAATTTCCAAGAGATGAGGAAGATATTTGTTACTACACCCATGTTAACTCTTCCCTCAATTGGAGAAGGATTTGTTATTTTTAGCGATGCAACTCTAAAAGTTATTGGGTGAGTCCTTATGAAATATGAAAATGTCATTGCTTATGTATCTCGGAAATTGAAGACTCGTGATAAGAACAATCCCATGCATGATCTGGAAATGGTTTTATTCGTTTTTTCTCTGAAGATGTGGAGGCACTATATTTATGAAGAGGAATGTGATATATACATAGAACATCAATGTTGGAAGTATATTTTTAGACAAAAGTAATTGAACATGAGAAAATAAAGATGTTTGGAACTTCTTAATGACTATGATTGTTCAATTCATTATCATCCCAGAAGAGAAAACAAAGTCATTGATCCATTAAGAAAGAAAGACCTAGTTGTTCTTTCCATGATGAGGATTAAAAGAGATCCTTTGATCAATGACCTAGTAAATTTGGACATAGGAATTAAAAGGGAAGGGACATCATTTTCTCAAACCCAAATGATTTCTCAACCGTCGTTACTAGAAAGTATCAAGAAATCTCAGAAATAATATCCTTTTTTTGTAGAAAAAGTTTGAGGCTATGAATGATGGAATGTTTCCTAAGTTCAATATTGGTCAAGAAGGTGTACTGAAATTTCGTACAAGACTTTGTGTTCCATATATTCCAAAAATAAAGAAGGATTTGATGGATGAATCTCATAGATCTACTTTCTCTATACATCCAGGAAGAATGAAAATGTATAGGGTCCTTTGTGATCATTATTGGTGGGATAATACGAAATGGGATATTGCTGGCTACACTTCAAGGTTCCTAGTATATTAGAAAGTGAAGGAAAAACAACAAATTCCTAAAGGGGTATTGAAATCACTACCCATACCAACATGGAAGTGGGACAATATAATAATGGACTTTGTCACTGGACTCCCAAGAACTTCCAAAGGAACTAATTTGATATGGTTTATTGTGGACCATATCACCAAGACTTCCCATTTTATCTCCATTCAAGAAGATTTCTCTCTTGATCAACTTGCCAGTATTAAATGAATAAAGTGGTAAGGCTGCATGGAGTTCCACTTTCTATCATATCTGATCGTGATCTAAGGTTCACATCAAAATTCTAGAGAAGTCTTCAACATGCTCTGAGTACCGAATTGAATTTCAGTACAACCCATCACCCTAAAACTGATGGAAAATCTAAAAGGACTATTCAAACACTCAGGGACATGCTGTGAACATTCTCAATGAAATTTAAAGTTAGATGCAACCAACATCTCTCTTTAGTTGAGTTATCTTACAACAAAAGCTTCCACTTTAGCATTCCAATGGCACCCTATGATTCTCTATATGGGAAGCGATGTAGAACACCAACTTATTGGCATGCATCTAGTGAGAGAAAACTTCTTGGGCATGATCTTGTGCAAGAGATGACAGAAAAGGTTCATGTCATCCAAAAACACATTAAGGCTGCTCAGAGTCGGCAAAAGAGCTATGACGATAACCATCGAAGGGGTATGGAGTTTGATGTTGGTGACAAATTCTTTCTTTGAATTTCACCATGTAAGAGAGTAGTGAGGTTTGGTAAGAAAGGGAAGCTCATCCCTAGGTACAATGGACCCTATGAAATCCTTGATCGCGTAGGAGCAGGGGCCTATCGGCTTAGACTTCCTCCAAATCTAGCACATGTTCATGATGACTTCCATATATCCCTCTTGAGGAAGTATATACCTGACCCTACACGTGTAATAAATCCAGTGGTGGTAAAACTGGAACATGGCCTCTCTTATGAGGAGCAGCCGATGGAGATCTTGGATTATAGAGACAAGGTTTTACGCAACAAGACTACCCACCATGTTAAGGTGTTGTGGAGGAATCACAAATATGAAGAATCCACATGGAAACCAGTGGACTCTATGAGACATAAGTATCCACGCCTTTTTTATTTCGAGGGTAGGAGTTTAAATTTTGTGGACGAAATTTCTTAAGGGGGAAAAATGTAATGACCTGAACATTTGAATAATATTTGTTTCCTGACTTTTTGTATTCTTTTATTTTATACTCAACAAAACTATGTCCTTTAATTAATGAAGTGGGTATAATTAAATAAGACCACTGGGTTTCAACTGTAATATAACTTTCGGTCAATATAACCGTTGGAAACTAAACTCTTCACGTTATGATTATTGTGTATAAATACAAGTTACCATGGTTAATATAGAGAGAAGAGTCGATGGCCTCATCCAATAGAATAGGACTATATGAAGACCATTTATCAAAGCTTGGGAAGGAGGTTGCATCACTGGGCTTTTCTCTAAACCGATCGCAAGTCGAACTTCAACAAGTGAAGCTTCAACGAAATCCTCTACGAGATAAGTTCAAGCTGATAGAAATCACCACTCAGGAAATGTAGTCTTAACCACCCTAAGATTATATCACCAAAGCACACCTTACACTTAGGTCCTATGAAGGTGTTATAACAGGATATGTATCAAGGATTAGATACTTTTTTTTAATCCCTTGGTATAAAAAATTTTTAATTTTTTAATTCTTATTTTTAGAATAGCTTTCTTTAATAAAGTATTTTTTTAATTAAGACAAATTTGATAAATTTATTTGTTAAGTAAAAATTGTACTTTTCAAAGATTTCTCATACAAAAAAATTATTATAGTAAAATAAATTTCGTTTTCGAATTTGAAATTTCAAAGTTAACCTAGTCTGAATTTTTAGAAACTTTTTAAGAAGTTTCAATTTGATGAATAGTGTTTTATGAATAGTGTTTTATGAATAGTGTTTTTTTATAAATATTATTTGATGAATTGGGTTTTTTGTTGAATAGAATGAAAACATTTTATTATTAAATAACATTTTCTGTGAAAGGATTTTTGAAAATTGGGCGTACATGGTTGTAATGAGGGTGAAAAATGTGGTTCAATAAGATCAAAATATTTTTTAGTGAACAATAAATAATGAATAGTAATATTACCCTTATGAATAGTAATGTTACCTGTGGAATAGTAACCTCACTGTTGACACTTTATTACATCAAAGAGTCTAAGAAAAAATAAGAAAATGCCTTAGAAAGAAAAGAGGAAAATACATGAAAATCAAGGTTTGCAAAGACATGAGTTTTGGGTTGCCTTATTCAGACCTAAAGGGCGTCAGCGCACAACCTACTTGTACACCCCAAAAATTCACGCAACCTACTTTCATTCCCAAACTCCTTTCGTCCAAGGTTCTATTTTGTCATATAAATAGACCCTTGGGGTCCTCATTTGTATGGACGAATTTCCCCAAAGCTGAATTGCTGCTCTAGTCTACCTAGTACTTCACCCCAGTCTTCTGAAATATTAAAGGTAGTTCCTTAACACCTATAGTTGAGGATTTAAGGGGGGATTATTGATAAGAACTAGAGCACTCAACTTCAAGGACTGTAGTGACTCGGGTTTAGGCCCTGTCAGACTTTGGAATATTCCTATGAATAATTTCAGAGCTAGGTGCGAAGACGGCGTGCGATTCTGAGGCCCAGTGTGCCCGGAATTAATTTTATAAAAATATTTAGTATATTTTTATACTATGCACACCGAGGTAGTGTTTTATCTCCTAAACGGTAGCTCAGAATGGGAATACGAGGTCACAGTTGCGTCTGAAGCATGTCGTTTAACCTAGGTGGGGTGTAAACATTGCGGACGCGACCCTACTGTAGAAAAAGTCCCGAGGGGATTTTTTTTAAATAAATAGAAAAGTTTATTTATGAGCATCGGCTCGAATAACTCCTGAACGGAGTCTTGGATCGAAATTCTGAGCTCGCAGTTGTGTTCAGAATGCCAGGTTTACCCTAGGGGTGACGTCATCTTCTCTGCACCGGGAGGTTTGGTCTGAGGTGGGGCCATGACTTTATTTAATTGTTTAAAAAAAATAAAAATTAATATCAACTCCCCACACCTCCTTCCTCTACGCACTGACAAGTACCTCCACCTTCCCCCTCCGTTCATCGTCGATAATCCACCGAATCGAGCAAACGAAGTTCCCACGAGCTCGGATCTTGACGGAGGACGCTCCTGTATCATGCAGCAGCAGCAGCGGAGCGTGAAAAACATCGGCGATCCACCAAAAGGTAGGCAGTTTGAGTTTTAAAATCATAGATCCCATTTTTGTATTGTCTTTCTTCAAATTTTTGTAAGGGTTGTGTAGTTCGGGTCCCGAGCTTTCTGAAACATGTTTCGGATCTGAATTTTGAGCATCGGCGTGCTCCCGGGGGCTCTTGGAAGTTTTCCTGTAAAAAAACCGGTTTTTCGGCAGTGAGGGTGGTGGCCAGGACTGATTTCGGCGAAGCAGCGGTGGCATGGCGGTTTCCGGCGGTGGCGCGGTGTTTTTCGGCGAGGCAGGCGGTGGTCCGACCAAGTTTTTCCAGGGGTTTTTTAAACCCATGTAACTCACAAACTGGAAGTCCGATTTGATAGTTGTTTTTGGCAACGTGAACTTGCATCGATAAGGACCTCTTGAGATTCTTTAGTGAATTTTGTGAGTCAGGTTTTGGCCCGGGTCCATGGAACGTTGAAAATAATAATAATATTTTATTATTTTCAACTTCGATCTGTCGTAACTCCTACCCGGAGTGTCCAAATGACATGTCGTCAATGGCATTGAAACCCTGCTGATACGGCGGACTTTTCAAGATAGTTTCTTGGTGTTGGGACTAAGAACAGGGTGTGGGCCCCATGAGGTCGGGTTCCAGTGTTTAAGGAGAAACGTGACTTTTCTGCCGGGTGTCCGTTTTGGATGATCGAGTAGTCAATCCCATGTGTTTTTTTGAGGGGATCGCAATGGTTTGATCTTCTTGATGAGTTTTGGGATTGTGGTGTGGGCCCCACCTGAGATGGATTCAGTGAATAGTGTCTTTTTCACTGGTTTTTCTTTTCGGGTGAGTAAAGAGCCTATCCTGTGTTTTTTTTCATGTGGATCACGATGGTGGCCTCAGTATCGGCCTTGGATGTGTGTGGTGTGGCATTATGGCAGGTTGATCGGGTTAGCGACATTTCGACTAGCAGTGGTTAAGGGTACTCCCTTGGTTCATTCCTATGAGGGTTCAAGCGGCATCACAACCATAGTATAGGTTTGTGATCCTCTTGATGGGATGTTTAATCTGTTAGAGTTGTGGCGTCCCTCTGGTGGGCCCGGAGCGGGATCCTCTAGCATCGTTTCCCTAGATTGGGTTCTTGGTGTCGTTGTGACCTCTTATCCACCGACGATGATCCCCTATATAGCAGGTTAACCTCATAGCATTAATGGAATCATTAGGAATATGATCCCTTACGCAGTGGGTTGTGATCAGTATGGTTGTGGCATCGTCGGGTATACGATCCCCTACTCAGCATGAGGATTATAGTTGGGTTCTGGTATCTTTGGTTATACGATCCCCTACTCAGCGCGTGGTTTCTATAGGGTTGCATCATCGTCAGTTCAATCCCCTACAACACGAGATGTACCAGATTGGGTTTCGGTATCATCATGACCATCGTGACATGGGTGACGATCATCTATCAGAGTGACGTGTTTCTATCGAATGCCATATGGGGTTGTGGTATCCCCCAGCGGATCCTGGGAGTGATCCCCTATCTATGAGATCTACGAATGCCAGATCGAGTTGTGGTACACCCAGCGGTCCCTGGGAGTGATCCCCTATCTATGAGATCTTTGTATACCGGTGTGGGTTCTAGTATCCCCTAGCGGACCCTAGGAGGAATCCCTTATCTGAGAAGTTTGGTGTTTTTTCTATTTTAGCGTGACTTTCTCAGTGATGATATCCAACGAGCATGATCTCTCGAGTGAGCTTCTAGGATGTTTTTGTGGGACCCGTTGGAGTGTATCTCTTGGGTGAGTTTCATCTGGATGATAGTGCTCATGGAGTGTGTTCTCCTGGTCGTGAACCTTTTTTTGGTGATGAGATCAGTACCTCTTGTGGATTGGTGTGTGTATCGAGTATATCTGTATGATCATGGTATATGTGTGGACGTATATCTGTTCGGATGCTCCTAGTATATGTATGGGTGTATAGCTGAGATAATGTTCATGATATATGTATCGGTGTATACCTGAAAGGATGTTCAAGGTGTATGTATGGGCATACACCTGAATTAAGCTGACTAGTTGTGTTGGCCTATGATGGTCTCTATATGGAGTTTCTCTCTCGTCTGGGTGCCCTCTGGATGGGATGAACTGACTGTTTCCTTTAAGTTTCCCTCTTTTGATTTTTATTTTTGGGGTTCCTACTTAGTATTTTTATACTCACCCCTCCATGGGCTTTTCACGCACATGTTTGTGTCTTGTACAGACCACAGGCCTTACGACGGTGTCCCAGGAGGGCCCGGAGTAGGCGGAGCTGAGTGAGAGGGACAGACCATGGAGTTTTACCTGAGCTGTGCCGAGGTTCTTTCCGGTGGTGCTTTTGGCAGCATACCCCTTCTTCTGAGTATTTTGGATGCTTTTGTGGTTTTTCTTTAGAGGGTCCTGTTTTTCCCTTTTTTACTTCTGTTATACTCTAGTTTGGGATTGTTGTATGCATGCTTTTACTTTTCATTTTAATATATCTCTGCACTATTTCATGGTGGTGTATGTGGGTGCGTGTGTACTGGTACATTAGGTTAATGCCTCCCTTTTGTGTGATAGCCTACTCGGCACTAGTCGCAAACCCCTGGCCTATTGGAGGCAGTCTTGGCGAGTCACGACTCGAGCCCCGTTGGGTCAGGTCGTGACATATTGGTATCATAGGAGGTTCCACCTTTGGGATTACAGAGTGTAGCTGGTCCAGTTGTGAGTTTGGTTTGTGTTTCATAGCGGCAGTGTTATTATGTTTCAAGTTCGGATTTTAGTCTAGGGAGTCCAGTGTTGGTGGAGTGGCTGACTTATCCATTCACTAGGACTCTGATAACCTGCCTTTCGACTAGGGACGTTTGGACACTAGTCACATGGACATAACAGTACATGCGTCATATTGGACTGGGTTTTTGGGTTTTTTTGTTCTTCTTGAGTCATCTCTCTAGATATACTTTTTGACTATGGTATGGCTTGAATGTATTTCAGGATTCCTCCACGATGACATCCAGTGAGGGTTCCGCAGTAGGATTGTGGTGACAATCTGCCCCGTGTAGAGGCTGTAGACTAGGGCATAGGTTCCGAGGCTGCACCTCCATGTGGTCCACCAGTTGAGCCACCAGCTATCGGGCAGTTGGTTATTCATGAGCTCAGGATGAGGTTGTGTACAGGCTGAGTGCACAACACGAGTTCTAGAGGTAGTGACCTCTGAGGTTCCGGGGTGATCCAGACCCTTAGGCAGCTGATGACTGGCTCAAACTAGTCACCTGAGTTTTCCGCCTAGTGAGGACACCCCTAGATCAGATGGTGGTTCTCAAGGTGATCCTTCTATATGGTTCGGCTGGGAGATGGTGGATCCCAGTGACGTAGTCCCATGATGAGGATATTCTCACGTGGGAAGAGTTTGAGAGGCACTTCAGGGAAGAGTTCTATTTGGTGACGCTGAGGTCAGTGCGGATTCGGGAGCTTCTGTAGCTTCGGAAGGAGGGCATGACTATGTCGTAGTACTCATCGAGGTTTACAAACTTGTCGTGCTACTCCCTAGATATGGTTCGGGACCCATTCTTTAGGGCTCGGACCTTTGAGCAGGGCTTACACAGAGACATCTGGGTAGGTGTGGTTTCCTTGTGTCTGTCCAACTATGCTAGAGTGCTGGAGAGAGCGTTGGTGGTGGAGAGCTTTCTGGATGAGCAGATTCATCCTGTTATTGATGGGAACGCGAGAGATAAAACTTCATCATTCGGATCAGCATCTGGTAGTTGGTGGTAGGTGCAAGGGTCTAAAAGTGTTTGAGGTTTTAGGAGGTTACCCCATGATGGAGGATCTGATGCTCAGGGCTCACAAGGCTCACAGGATAGTTTTGGTGAGCCGCAGGAGAGGCAGTGTTATGCTTGAGACGGTTGGGGACATCTTGTTAAAGATTGTCTGACTCGTCGTGCTGTTGGGAGGGAGCTGGTTGATAGGCCGCCTTGGTAGCGGCAACATCTCGAGTTTAGAGGTCCGCAGGGCGGCGGATGTGGATATGGAGCTGGTGCAGTAGTGGGAGGTTGTAGGCGGTATCAAATGCCACCACCAAAACCCTCAAGTGGTCCACGCCAAACTCAGGGTGCTGTAGGGAGAGGGAGAGGACAGCTGTATTCCCTAAGGGCTATTGACCCAGAGGCTCTGTGGATGGATAGAGTTACTCCTTGTGTCCTTTATACTTTCTACAGTAGTTTGATAAACACTACTTAGTGGTACTCTTACCTTTCTATTATTTGCTCGGGTTTTTTTTCAAGGCATTGGTAAGACCATGTGTGGGTGTTATTCGGCATGCTTGAAATGTGTGATGAAGAGGGATCCTTCCCCCACCAAGACAAGTTTTTTTGACGCGATCAAAACCATGCGGGCGAGTGAGTTCCACCCAAAGTGGATACTGTTGAAGTGTGGTGGATGAGTCCCTCTGACTTATGTGTTCGGGAATTGGTGTTTGTTAGAGAACTCCCTGGCATGGAACACCAAGTTGAGAGTCCAGTTTCTTTCCATGTGCTTATGGATTTTCAAGAATGAAAATTTCTAATGTGGGGAGTATGTAGAGACTCAGGTTTTAGCCCAGTCAGACTACAAAAAATTTCATATGAATAAATCCAGAGCTTGGCGCGAAGATGGTGTGTGATTCTGAGGCTCAGTGTGCCCAAAATTAATTTCATAAAAATATTAAGTATTTTTTTATACTATGAACGTGGTGGGGGTGTGTTTTCTCCTAAACGGTAGTAAAAATGGGAATCTAAGGGCACAGTTGTGTCTGCAGCATGTCGTTTACCCTAGGTGGGGTGTAAACTTTGCGGGCGCGGCCCTCCCGTGGAAAAAGATATAAGGGGAATTTTCGTAAATAAATAGAAAAGATTATTTATTAGTTTGGGATAAAATAACTTCTAAACAGAGTATCGGATCCAAATTCTGAGCTCTCCATTGAGTCCGGAATGCCACGTTTACCCTAGGGGCGACCTTATCTTCTCTGTGCTGGGAGGTTTGGTCGGAGGCAGGGTCGTGTGTTGATTTAATTGTTTGAAAAAAAGAAAAATACAAATCAAATCCCCACCCATCCTTCCTCTATGCACCGATGAGCCCCTCCACCTTCCTCCTCCATTCTTCACTGACGATCCTCTGAATCGAGCAAACAAAGCACCCATGAGCTCGGATCCTGACGGCGGACGCTCCCAGATCTTGTAGCAACGGCATCGGAGCGTGCAAAGAGTCAGTTATCTTCCAAAAGGTAGGAGGTTTTAGTTTTAAAATCCCTGATCCTATTTTTGCGTTTTTTTTTCTTCAAATTTTCTTAAGGATTGTGTAGTTCGGGCCCTGAGATTTCCGAAACAAGTTTCAGATCTGAATTTGGAGCAACGGGGTGCTCCCGACGGAAAACCTGGTTTTCCAGCGCCGAGGGCGGAGGCACAGTGGAATCCGGTGATGGAGTGGTGGTTTCCGTTGGTGGAGCAGTGGTTTCCATCGATACAGGCGGGGGTCTGGACTGGCATGGCAGTTTCCGGATGCGGCGCGGTGGTTTCTGGTGAGGCAGGCGATGGTCCGGCCAGGTTTTTCTAGGGATTCTTTAAACCCATGTAACTCGCAATCCAGAAGTCCGATTTGAGAGTCATTTGCGGAGACACAAATATTGCGTTGAGACAGACCTCCTGAGATTCATTATGAAATTTTGTGAGTCGGGTTTTTGACCCGGGGCCATGAAACGTTGAAAATAATAATAATATTTAATTATTTTCAACTTCGATATGCCATAACTCATGCATGGAGTGTCCAAATGAAGTGCTTTTAGTGGAGTTGAAACCATGATGATATGGTGGACCTTTCAAGATTGTTTCTGGGTGTTGGGACTGAGAACAGGGTGTGGGCCCCATGAGGCTGGGTTCCAGTGTTTATGGAGAAACGTAACTTTTCCGCCGGGTGTCCGTTTTGGACGATTGAGTAGTCGATCCTATGTGTTTTTTTTCAAGGGGATCACAATAGTGAGATCCTCTTGACAAGTTTTGGGGTTGTGGTGTGGGCCCCACCCAGGTTGGCTTCGGTTAATAGTACCTTTTTCACCAGTTGTCTGTCTCGGGTGAGTAAACAGCCTATCCTGCGTGTTTTTCCGCGTGGATTGCGATGGTGGCCTCAGTATCGTCCTTAGATTGTGTGTTGTGTCATTGTGTCGGGTCACTTGGGGTAGCGATATTTGGACCAGCAGTGGTTGAGGTTACTCCCTTGATTCATTCCTATGAGGGTTCGTGCGGAATCACAACCTTAGTATAGGTTTGTGATCCTCTCGATGGGATGTTTAATCCATTAGAGTTGTGACATCCCTCCGGTGGGCCCAGAGCGGGATCCTCAAGCATCATTTCCCTAGATCAGGTTCTTGGTATCACTGTGACCGTTTATCCACATGCGACAATCCACTATCTAGCAGGTTAACCCCATAAAGTTTGTGGCATCATCGGGAATATGATCCCCTACGTAGTGGGCCATGATCCGTTTGGTTGTGGCATCGTCGGATATACGATCCCCTACTCAGCATGAGGATTATAGTAGTGTTTCGTTATTGTTGGTTATACGATCCCCTACTCAGCACGTGGTTTCTATAGGGTTGTAGCATCGCCAGTTTGATCCCCTATAAAGCAAATGTACCAGATAGGGTTTCGGTATCATCGTGACCATTGGGACATTGGTGACGATCCACTATCTGAGTGATTTTTTTCTGTCGAATGTCTGATCGGGTTGTGGTATCCCCCAACAGATCCTGTGAGTGATCCCCTATCTGTGAGATCTGTGATTTCCAAATCGGGTTTTGGTACCCCCAGCGGACCCTGGGAGTGATCCTCTATTTGTGAGATCTCTGTATACCTGTGTGGGTTCTGGTATCCCCTAGAGGACCCTAGGAGTGATCCCCTATCCGAGAAGTTTGGTGTTTTTGTTGCTTTAGCATGACTTTCCCAGTGATGATATCCAACAAGCATGATCTCCCGGGTGAGCATCTAGGATGTGTGTGTGGGACCCGATAGAGTGTATCTCTCGGACGAGTGTCATCTGGATGACAGTGCTTGTGGAGTGTGTTTTCTTGATTGTGAACTTTTTCTGGTGATGAGGTTGGTACCTCTTGTGGCTTGGTGTGTGTATCAAGTATATCTGGATGTTCATGGTTTATGTGTGGACGTATATCTGTGCGGATTCTCTTGGTATATCTATGGGCGTATACCTAAGAGAATGTTCATGATATATGTATGGGCGTATACCTGAGGAGATGGTCCAGGTGTATGTATGGGCATACACCTAAATTGAACTGAATAGTTGTGTTAGCCGAGGATGGTATCGAGATGGAGTTTCTCTCTCGTTTGGGTTCCCTCTAGCTGGAATGAGCTGACTGTTGCCATTCAGTTGCTCACTTTTATTTTGGGTTTTTGGGGCGCCTACTGAGTATTTTTATACTCACCCCTGCTTGGGATTTTCCCACACATGTTTATGTCTTGTGCAGACCACAGGCCTTACGAAGGTGTCCTAGGAGGACCCGGATTAGGTGGAGCTGAGTGACCGGGAATGACCGTGGAGTCTTAATCAAGCTATACCGAGGTGCTTTCCAGTGGTGATTTTTGTAGCATACCCCTTCTTCCGAGCAGGTTGGATTCTTTTGCGTTTTTTCCTTTGGTGGGCCCTATTTTTCCCTTTTTTACTTCTATTGCACTCTGGTTTGGGATAGTTGTGTGAATTCTTTTACTTTTCAGGTTTATATGTATCTGCATTGTTACATGGAGGTGTATGTGGGTGCGTGTGTACAGGTACCTTAGGCTAATGACTCCCTTGTGTGTGATAGCCTACTCGGCACTAGTTGTCAACCCATAGCCTATTGGAGGTGGGATTGGGGAGTCACGGCTCGAGCCCCATTGGGCCGGGTCATGATGGGGACCACCTGTTAATACTCTTGAATGCTTGATCCAAGTGTCTCCGAAGTATTTCCATATAGGTTGTTCATCGCTTAAGTGAATATCTAGTTGCCCAAGTCTACTTGCCCATCCATACTTGTGAGCCCTTCTTTACTTGGGAGCCCCTCTTTGATTCACTTACTCTCTTCAGTATAAAATCCATTAATCCCTCTTTAAATCCATTCATGGAAAATATTGTTCTTCATTGGGTCCCTTGTTTGAAATGGATTCTATTGAGACCTCCAACAAAACCTCATGAATTATCAAACCTTTGGTAAAGACACATCACTCTGTCTCCTATTTGGGTTTGTATATCCACAGTCATAGGTTTCCCACATTTATTTCACAATGGGGTTAGGTTTTATGGAGTGTCTGTGGGTTTGTATATCCATAGTCACATGGACATTTCTCCCAGGAACTGTGTTTGGAAGTTCCCAGTTTGGGGGACAGTTGGGTATTGGCCTCTCCCTTCTCATATAGATAACTCGGAACCTCAGGTCTTTTGGTAGGGAAGGTACGATTCACACATACTTCATCCTTTTGACAAAAGGATAATTATCCCTCCCCTACTAGGATCAATTAATGGGCAACCATATTAGCATAAGCCCCTAGCTTTTCTTGGAGAAGGTAGCATCATTTCTCCTTCTATCTTCTTCGATGACAAATACCAAAAGAGAGATCAGCAAAGGGACTTTCGTTACCCTTTCCCTCTCCCGTTGAGCGTTGTCACCATGGGAACCCATCCTGGTGTAATCCCCTAACCTTCATCCCTTCTTCCTTTCATTGGACCCTTGTCTAATATAAAGTGAATAGAGGTAAGGTTCGTCGCCACACCCTCTTATTGGGTCCACTTAGGCCTCATCCACTATCGTCACCATAGGTAAGCCATCTTCCACCAGTGGAGGAAGAAAAAGTGCATGTCATTGTTGAATCTTTTACATCCTCTTATTTCTCACACTGAGGATGAATCGTGTAGGCTTAGAGATTCGTGATGATTACAATATGTTCCCAAACACTCATGTTTGAATGAACTACGAGAACTCTGATTCCCATCATAATTGGGATACATAGGAAGCCCTCTCAGGGCCCGAGCTCACTGGATATCCTGTTCAAGAATCCAACCCCAATTTCCATAATATGGGCATCCTCATTAAGAATAAACCCAAAATTAAACCCCCCCCCAAACTATCAAGGCATCATTTTCAATAAGTAATCCCCAACTCATTCCTCTCAAAAGACTATATTCTTCTATGAGACATATCAAACTACGGGGGATTTTATTCCCACACTCATGGGATACGTAGGAAGCCTCCTTGAGGTTCAAACCCAATAATTCAAATCCACCCTGTTCTCCATGGGACATATTCCCAACAAGGTCTGATCTTACATAGAAACCCATATCCATTCCATGTTCATTAGGCTACTTTAGCATAATACCCACAACAAACTTCGACTAAGCACCTTTCGCTTAGATGTCTTACCACATGACATTAAACCGTACGGTTAGGTCCTTATCACATGACCTTAAAAGGTATGGTGTGTCCCATTATGTGGCACCAAACTATGAGGGTTCTGATTCCTTTCACAAGGATTTGTAGGTAGGCCATTTTATGGGTAAGATCCCAATATCAAAACAAGACTTCATCTCCCTGCATGATAAAAAATTCCAGAGCACCCCGATGGGTGGCTTAAAACCAGTATCATCATAATTATGATTACAAAAATCTTGAAATAGTATATTAGAGGATACCATTTATGGAGAACCTTGAATACATATGGATATGTCCATTAATGAAGAACCATGAATTCATTCTGATGATTCTAAATTTTACACATGTTAATAAGTGATGGTAAATTCAAAGGGAAACACAAGTTATTCTTGGTGAATTAATAAGAATTCTTTAAAATATATTAAATTTACAAAGAGTCCCATAGTAGACAATAAATCCCCCAAAAGGGTGTGATGAGTCTGACCTCCTATCCCCTCGACCAATGTACGTTCCTAAGTAAGTTAAAGTTCAAACTTAATAAACACCTTCCTTTGGAATGAATGTCCCCTTTGGATAAAGAACTATTTGAATTTTCTGGTTCCATGAATAAATCCTATGCAAAACGCATGGAAGTAGTGATTCATAAAACTATAATACATGTTTCAAGAAACTACGAAAGAAAAATGGTGGACCCAACATGAATCCTTAACTAAGTTAATAATGTTAACCACATGTCAAGCCCCTATCAATTGATAAATAAAGGCCAGAAAAAGGAATAAATCAGGCATGTATCCATCTAAAAGATTTAAATCTATTTTATTTTATTGTGGTTTAAGGTTTTTTCTCAGAACTCTCTTCACTCCAAAATGGAATTCTTCATGTCGACATCTATGAACTTCCCAACTGTTGCTTAAGATGCATCCTCATCCACGGGAAGGACGTTATCACCCACCCAGTGTCTTCCATGCTGGGTCTCCAACGTGTGGGTAAAAGAGTACCGTCATCATGTTACAATCTTGGCTTTGGAGGCTGCTCGATAGGCCCTCCAGATCAATAACAATCCTTGATCGCCCGGAAAACGATGACTGATGATCAAGAAACAGATGGTTCCAACCACCATTTTCAACAGTTTTGGGTCCTTATCCCTAGAACACAACAACCAATCCATCTCGTACTATAGGGAGGTAGATAAAGAGGTCACTGAGGGTCTCAATTGAAGAATGAAAGGATCCTTCCTGAGGAATCCCACTAATAATCACCGCTAGCAGAATTGCATGGTAGTGAACCACCAACATGACAGAGGTGTTGGATCAGGACGTTCATGCCAGGTCTCTCAGACCTGGGCATGCAAGATAAACTATTAGGGACAATTTCTAATCAACAAGGAGTGGGTTATTTCCTTTACCCTTTTCCGTAGAATCCCATAAATCTAACTTGATGGAAAACAATGAGCGGGCACATACATCCGTCTGTCCTAATTTTTCTACCCAGAAGACTCGTCTGACAGCATCCCACCAATCCCACCAGATAAACCAAGATGAGTACTTTGAATTAACACATACACCTGATTAAAAATTATCATCCAGTCAGCAGGATCGTCTGGGTGTATTTATAGAATCCCTCCAATCCAATGTGGTGGAAAATTATAAACTTGAACTCACACCTTATTACAATCACCAATTCTTCTAGAAGTATTTCCTACCAGCATTGAAATAATTCTGTCAACCATACTTGATGGAAAACATCTAGCAAACACATACACCTTCTATCATTCATTAGGCTTGCCAATAGTTTCGTTTGGAAGAACTTCAGGAAGTTAGTCAGAAAGCTCAGACGACAAATCTGGGCCAGACCCAACTCTGTACCCCCATGCATGAGTATTGTCAATACCCATTGACAAGAAAAGGAGGACAGGAGCAGGAACATACACCTACTCCAGATTTGGAATGGACATATATTCCCATTCCGGCCACTGAAGTCACCAAACACATCATATCAATGGTGAAAGTGCAGATGCAAATCACTGCCCACATTCTGGAAGCATGCCAAGATATTATAACAACTACTTCTGCAGTACCATGGAAGCATACACATAAATCTATCCCAACATATGGGATGACACATCGGCATGCCATCTTGGAGTATATACACACTTCTCTTTCAGTCCAAGAGGGTTGTGGTTTATACTCCCCCATATCTTACAGACAACAAGATCGAGAACATACACCCTTTCCAATTGGAGGTGATCGGTTTGTTCTGATGGTCGCTCCAAGGAAGACACATATTCCTACCCATTATAACCTCTTATCCTAAAAACTGGTCCCATCTATGTGTAAGATAATATCCAAGAATATGTATCACCAAACACTGTTGGAAAATCAAGAGTCTAACAGCAATTTGACTCCTCTTAATGTTGGAGTTCTTGAAGCCCTCATACATTTATCTATTAGAGCTCAAGATCTAATCCTCTCATTACCAAATTATGGGATTGGTAATAGTAATTTTGAATTTCCTCATTAGACACTTCATTATAAAGGCTTTCTTCATAAAAATCCATTCAATCCAGAGCGCATATTTTTGGATGAGATCCACGACAACCCTTTCTGTGGCCAGAAGACCAAGGAGGATGAGGATTCAGCACATATTGTAATCCACCATGGTGGTCCTCCCCATGATGGAATTATCTATGAAAGTCCTTTCTGTAGTATTATTTCACATTATCAAGATAATTCTATAATTGATAATGTAGCGATGAGAAATCCCTCCTATCTCGAGGAACTTGAAAACACAAGGCCAGTCATGTCAAATTCCTTGTCATTGATGGGTGAAACACTTCTCAATCAGAAGATATATTAAGGGAATGATCATTCTACAGACCAACCTTGGGTCATTTGTCTTCTAATACAGAGCATCCACTTTGGTCAGACCAAGTGTAGAAATCCCTAGTAAAATAAAATGAAGATATCTTAAACATGAGAAAACAATTGGCTAAAGGAGAAATACCAGTCATGTTATGGACTTTGGAAAATTCTTAGTATAACATTCCATAATTAATGGCAACAGATTATATTCATGATATCCACCTCAACTTATGGAAGAAAATTCTTCATTTGAAAACCAATGCATTATAATATGATGAATATCAAAATCATGTAAAGGTAATATAAGGGTTGCAATGACAAATTAACTTGGCATTTATCTCATTTTCTTGACATCCAAAGACTGAAAAACAGCATAGAACCCTTCAGCGTGCATTCCTCAATCCTCTAAAGAGGTTGCGCCGGTTAATTTCTGACACCCCATCTGGTGTTCATATTAAAGGATGGGGTGCACATAGAGCATTGAATTTCACTACACTCCAGAATCATAAAAGTCCTCCAAAAGTGAATTCATGCTATATTATTTCCCACGGTCGGCCACAACCAATAGATTTTGTATGTAATAAAATGTACACTCAAGAACAGACCTCAACCATCTCTCATCAAAGTTAGCTCCAAAGAGAAGAATTTGTTGAGTTGCTTTTACATCAAGAATCTAAGAATCATGATCAGGAATCCCACTTAGATGATGTTAGTCATCAGAGAATTCAACTATCTAAAATAGCATAACGATCCTCTGAAACATGTGATTTTAGTAGTTGTTGGATGATGTACCCAGCTAATGTCTGAACCAAAATTCTCCCAATCCAAAGAGAAGTTGCATGAACTTCAGCCATAGCAGTTCAAGAATCACCTCAGCTTGCAAGGCTAGGGGTGTAGTTAATTCAACCTTAAAATTTATCAAACAAGTTTCAAAAGTTGGAAGAAGAAGAAGAATATGAAAATCCCTAGCCTGTAGGGCTGGGGGGCTCTTTCACATCTATAATCCCCTCGTCGGCGGAATTCGGTTTTCTACTGATTAGGGAAGAAGCCACAAAGAAATAACACAACTGAACTATCCAAGGATTCCCTTCAGGTTACTATCCTTCAAAAAGTTCCCAGGAATTCATCATACAAGGGAACAAATTCTCATGGATGATTCAGAGGTAGATGATCTTACAAATATACTGACAGAATTCCACCAAAGCATTATGCATCTGTAAATGTCATTAACTCCATTACAGAAGATCCTCTAGAAAATGAGTCTAGTTCAGGGGAATCAAAAGATGATGTACTTATCCATAATATGGTACACACTGAGGCAAATAAAGAAGGTGTATGTACCTGAAATAAAAGGCATACCCATAATCTTGGTGTGCCTTCAAATAACCAACTTACACCCCTTTGAAATGCATCTAATAAGGGGAAAGGTAAAAGTCATATTGCATCTCACTTTTCCACTATAAAAGGTAAATCTCTTTCTCTTGAAGATAAATTTTCATAGCAAGAAGAGGAAATGAAGGAGTTGAAAAGACTCAATATAGAGTTACTTCAAAGTATAATTTCTTCGAGATGTAATTCTAAAGAAGTTCCTCAACTTGAAAATCATGTAAAACCTCCTCAGTAAAGAGGATTTGTAGTAACTAAATATGAAGATAATAAATTACCTCCATTTGGTACACAACCAAGGCAGGATCAAGCACATCCTGATAGGCATGTTCCTGTGGGTTGTCCACAGAAAATACAAACCCCACCACTAGTGGTTTTGTCAGTCATTGCAATAGCTCAAGCTCCGGTTGTTGTACCAGCACAAGTTTCATCTTATCGGGATATTACCCAAATTCTTATGAACAAAATTGAGGCATTAATGACTCAATTGGAAGCTATGGAGGAACGACGTGCACCAGTTCAGTAGAAAAAAATCTTACCCAAAATGGGTGGACCTGATTCCTCCTCCACCAAATATTTTGAATACTACATTTACAATCATTAATGGTTTGGAAGATCTGTAACAACACATAAAACATTTTGTTTCTCATTGTGATCCTATGATGGGAACTCCTCAACAACAAGAATAAGTAAAAATTAGGCTTTTTGTGCAGTCACTACAGGTACCAGCTTTTGTCCGGTATACAAGTTTACAATCTCGATCAATTACTAGATTGGAAGATTTTCGCCAGAAATTCCTTCTTCAATTTAGCTCAATGCTACCGATGATGACAGTGGTTGATCCCACCAATTATAAACCAAGAGAAAATAAAGGATTTTCAGATTTCATTTCACGATATAGAGGATTAACATATTCCTTAATTCTAGCACTCCCTCAAGAAGAGTTGCTTCCAATTTTTGTGGAAAATCTACGTGATGAGTTACGCACACCATTGATTCCGGTAAAATACATAGGAGGGTTTATAGACCTTACTTAAATTTCTCAATAGATAGAAGATTCTATTATAGATACTAAAGCTAAAATAATGTAATTCCAATTGCTCTAGGAAAGAGAATAGGGAAAGAAGAGGCTGCTACTGTTACACTCAAGCAAGAACCTATACCTTCCTACACTTCAAATTATTCATCATATCTAAGGGATACACCTATAGAGCATTAGAAGAAACGACCACCTTTTCATGATGATAAAAGAGTTCAAAGGTGGAAATAGTTTGAAGAATTAAAGAACAAAGTTTATTCCTTCCGAAATGAACATGTTCCTGGTTACTT
This sequence comes from Viscum album, assembly GCA_963277665.1. Lineage (NCBI taxonomy): Eukaryota > Viridiplantae > Streptophyta > Magnoliopsida > Santalales > Viscaceae > Viscum > Viscum album. The sequence goes on along the minus strand of OY728143.1, from coordinate 179,977,802 downwards.
CATTTTACCTCGAGAGAATAATTTGGTTTAGTTACCAAGGTTGAAGAAACCAAATAAAGAAGGAGATGAATATCTTCCTAATTATTTTCCCTTTCACTAGATGTTAGGTTACCGCATTCAGGAGTGTTTTGTTTTCAAGGACCTCCTATAAAAAATGGTAGACTCTGGAAAAGTGAAACTGAAAAGTTCTTCATCTCAAGTAGCATGTGTTACTGCAACTAATACAGAGGAAGAGGGAGAATTTACAGAAGTCAAAAGTAAAAATGTAAAAAAATATGATGATTGGATGATTAAGAAAATGATCAATCGAAATCATGCCATTTTATGAACATAGTTCAAACAACCAGTGTTTTCTTCTGCCACTCCTACCATAGTAAAATCACCTTCATCAAAAGATCAGTCTTAAAAATGGAAGTCCTCAAAGAAGTGACATGATCAAAAGGACAAAGAGCAGTTAAAAGAAGATGAGATCGTGTCAAGGAAAAAGTTTTCCTTGACCCCGGCAGATTTCATTCCATCTGATTCAAAAGTATAGGCACAGCTCTACCAAACGGAGCAGCCAGAACTAACCTGTCAAGCAAAATCTTCATCAGATGAAGTGTTGATCTTTGTATTCATTAAATTTATCCACTTAACGGATCCTTATGTCTAAGGTTATTCTGATTATAATGATCCAGAATTCGTTGTACATAATTGGGAACCAGAGGAAGAGGACAAGGTTGAGGATACAGGGGAAGACGTGGGAATTATTGAAACCAACATTTTAACTTTTCCCCTGTTCGAACCATATATGTGTAAAAAACTCATGGAAGATCCCTTTAGAGGGCTAGAAAAGAACAAGGATTTACTTCTATGTAGGACAGGTTTGGTTCTGATAAGATTGTTTTGGAGGATCGATTAGAAGTCACACCATTTTTTCTCTTAGCAAGTAGATAGACCTAGTCAGTCTAATCTACAAATTCCATGATTATTCCCAGCTTCTACTCTGACACAGGGTACATATACATTAGAAGCATCAACTTCCAAACCCCCTACAAAATTTCATTTCCATGATGGTAAACACAAACCTATGGATTAAAAGAATGATGTTTTGAAACAACTAGCTAAATTAAGATCCAAATTATCAATTTTGGATTCCTTGAATATGTCAAAAGATCATCAAGAAGCTCTTATTTATGCTTTGTCAAGTCCTCAAGAGTTTGAAATCTAAGTTTTCGCTGCTGAGGTTTTCCGTATAAATAATGATCCTACAAAATTTCATGCATTTGTATCTTTTATAGATGAAGATGATGATGATGTTGTACATGGGCATATTAGACCCCATGTATTTATCTGGAAAGGTCAACGACATACACATCTGATGAACCTTCATTGGTAATGGCTATGGAGTCAACCTTATTCATGTTCATACAATTCGTCAATTAGGCCTGATTGAATCTGACTTATCTCCTTCCACATTAATGTTTCAAGGATATGAAATGAATGAGGAAGAACCTCTGGGTGAGATTACACTCAAAACTCAATTAATAGATCTTGTGTTTAATTCATATCTCATGGTTGTTCATCAGGACACAGCCTTCAACATTCTTCTTGGAAGGCCTTGGCTGCATCAACGTGTGGCCATACCTTCGTCATACCACTAATTTCTTAAGTATTGTTTCAATGGTCAAATTGGTATATTGTATGGTGACAAGGATCTGTTCAAAACACTGAATCTCAATACATTGAGGCAAAGTTTTATCACACAAAAGGAATGGGGTATGTGACAAAAGAGAAAACCAAAGTTAATGCTACAAATGTTTTGGAAAAGATTCCAGAAAATCCATTCATAAATTTGAGAACAGATTATGTGCTACCAATAAAAAAATTGAATGGGTAAAACCAAGTACAAGCACTCGTCCAATGACTTCCATAATGTTGATTGCTGCAACTGAGCCTAACAACATGGGAGAAACTGTTGATTCACGAAATAGTGTTGGAAGATTAAATGGAGATGTCTTCATTTCATTCACTGAACTACGGCAAGCCTCTACTTTTTCAATCATAGTAGAATAAATTGTAGCAATGTTAGAGGAAAAAAAGATTTTGATTCCCAATCCATAATCTCCTCTTTATTACCACAAGAAGACCCCTCATCATCAGTAGGGTCATATATGGTGGCCACTTCTTCAAGGTGTTCAAATACTGATTCCTCCCCTAACTCTATAATTTTGGATTCATCATATACTATGAAAGTAGAAACAGAAGGGGTAACATGTAATGAAGAGGAAGAGGAAGATCTCAGGGATGCTCCTCCATCATTTGAGGAAGGTGTCTCTACCACTGTGGATGAGCTCAGAGAAATAAATCTAGGTACATATGAAGATCCAAGCCCCACTCTAATTTGTGTGGCCATGACCTCTGAACAGAAAGAATTGTGTACTTAATTTCTCAATCCACATCGAGATATATTTTCATGGAATTATATAGAAATTATAAGTCTTATTTCTAATGTAACCACTCATCATTTAGGTTTTCCAGAAGAACATCGCGGATTCACGAAGGAAGCAATAAGAACACACCCAACTCATGCCTCTAAAATTAAAAGCTAAAGTCGATAAGATTATAAACGATAAATTTGTTAGGGAGGTTCAATATCCCAAATGGATGGCCAATATTGTCCTAGTGAAAAATAAGAATGGGCAGATCATAGTTTGTATTTATTTCAGAGATCTGAAATGAAATTGTCCTAAGGAAGATTTTCTAGATCCAATTAAAGAGCTTCTAATTGATTCAACAACTGGATATGAATCTCTTTCCTTCTTGGATGGATACTCTAAGTATGATCAAATTTGTATGGCCCTAGAGGAGGATGAATCTATAGCTTTCATATCCCATCAAGGTGTGTTTTTCTATAGGGTAATTCCATTTGGATTACAGAATATAGGTGAAACATACCAATGTGCAATGCACCATATCTTCAAACCCTTTTTAGGGAAATTTGTTGAATGTTACGTGGATGATTTGGTGGTAAAATATAGACAAAGTTCCAATCACTTGGCTGATCTGGAGATCATATTCAACAAACTTTGGCAATACAATTTGAAGATGAACCCCTTGAAATGTGATTTTGGGGTAACCTTATGAATTTTCCTTGGCTTCATTGTACGCCATCATGGTATTGAAGTTGATCCTGAGGAAACCAAATCAATACTTGTTATGTCACCTCATAGAAATTAGAAAAAATTAATAAAAATTCAAGTACACTTGGCCTATATTCGGTGATTTATTTCCAATTTGGCAGGAAAGTTTTAGCCTTTCAACAGATTAATAAAGAAGTTAATCATCTATAAATTGAATGAATACCACCAAGAAGCATTTGATACCCTCCAGAAATATCTCTTGAGTCCACCAGTATTAATGTCGCATGTTAAAGGAAGACCATCTATTCTCTATGTAACATCCTTAGAGCGATCACTATGTGCCTTCCTTGCACAAAAGAACAATGTTGGAATGAGAATAATATTTACTATCTCAGTCGAACTATGATTGATCCAGAGACTTGGAATTATAGTATTGATAAGTGTTGTCTGGAATTAATCTTTGTAGTTCAGAAATTGAGGCACTACCTGAAACATCATGTGGTCCAATTGGTGTCTCTCAATAACCCACTCAAATTTATCCTCAGTCCTCCTATTCTTACAGGGTGTCTGGCACAGTGGGAGGTTATTCTACAACAATTTGATATCCAGTTTGTGCCTCAAAAGGCAGTAAATGGCCATGCATTGGCTGACTTCCTTGCTGAACATCCATCTGTGGAAGATACATCATTTAATACTAAACTTCCTAAGGATGAGGTTTTCTCTATTCAGGATAATTCCCAAACATGGGATATGTACTTTGATGTTGCTTCCATAAGTATAATTGGGAAGAGAATGGAAAACTCTAACTCAACAAAGTTGGGTTAGGAATTGTCCGTATTTCCCTAGAAAAGGAAGCTTTTCGTAACTCTTTTGTATTTCCAGAAGGTGGTACAACAGTGAGGCAGGATATCAAGCTCTCATCACAGTTTTGGAATTGTCCCTTCAGGTGCAAGTGAATCACATAAAAGTGAAAGATGATTCAGAATTGGTAATCATGAAAATAAGTGGGGGAATATTTTATCAAAAAAGAAGATTTAATCCCTTTGCGTGATTACTTCATATGGTTAATGGATGAATTTCCCTCAGAGACAACATTGTCGTATGTCCTGCAATCACAAAATTCCCAAGTTGATGCACTGTCTAATGTAGCTACAACCCCAGCATATCCAAATTGAGATCATACACTTTGTTCAAACTAGAATGGAGGAAATTAATTATATTAGCCCTATAATTGTGACATATAGTCACACCACGGGAAGGAGAATACCCATCATGGAATATCTTCAAAATGGGGTACTTCCACTAGATAGGTCTGAAAAAGAACAGATTCATCGACGAGTGGACAATTTTACTCTTTATGATTTTCCAAACCACCAGAAGATCCTTTAAAAATGAGGCTTCGATGGAATCCTTCTCAGATGTATTGATGGAGAAGAGACTCTGGTTGTCATGAAAGTAATGTATTCAAGACCATGTGGTGCCCATCAGTCTGGGCATAGACTCTCTCATCAGATCTGAAGGCTTGGATACATTAGGCATTCAATGACGCAGGATTGTAAAAATTTCACTATGAAATTTCATCCCTGCCATCTGAATTCCATCGTCATTAATCAACCCCTGTAGTTTCTACATATAAATAAATACTCCTGGCCATTTTCCACATGGGGAATGGATGTAGTAGGACATTATCCTCTAGCTACAGCTAAGTAGTTCAAGTATATTCTTACTAATACTGAATTCTTCTCCAAATTGGCTAAGGTAATAACTCTCAAAGAAGTCAAATCAAAAAGCATTGTTAGATTCATCAAAAATAAAATCATCATCAGATTTGGCATCCCTCATACTATTTTGATAGACAATGGAACCAATTTTTGTTCTTTTGAGGAAAAAAAGTTATATCAGGAACATAATATCAAATCCAACCATTTATCCCACTATCATGCAGTGGCCAATGGACAAATAGAGGCCTTCAAAAACACCCTACCAAATATACTCCAGAAAATGGTGGATAAAGATAATAAATTATGGCCTGATAAACTTTTACATGCTTTATGGGATTATCAGACAACTACTCGTACTACCACCCAAGAAACTCCTTATTTATTAGTATATGGAACAGAAGGAGTCTTGCCAATTGAAATGCAATTTCCTTCACTCAAAGTTTCAATATGTGATCAGTTATCTACATATGAGAGGTCTCAGACACTGTTTAATGAGCTGGAATAAGGAGATGAGAAAAATTGTATACTTTGCATCATTTAAAAATATATCAGAATAGAATATTGTGAGATTTAAACAATCAATTTCTCCTCCATTCATTTCTTTAAGGAGATTTGGTATTGGTCCTCAGGACTCCAATGATACCAATAATGAAACCTCCAAATCTTGATCCAAAGTGGGAAGGACCTTATTCTATGCATAAGGTCTACTCAAATGGATATTTTACCTTAATATCAATGCATAGAGAGCTCATTACAACTCCAACCAATGTGTGATTACTGAAGAAATGATATGTGTAATTGCACACATTCTTCCTTGCTGTAAGACTAAATACTGCACAGCCCCCCATGTCCTTACTACAAGACATAAAATTGCATCATACAATGTCCTAGTTGCAATACATTAAACTACATGACCCCATTTTTTCTCATTATATGACATTAAATTGTATGGATAACATCATATATACTTGACATTCGGAGCTTTCATAAGTAGGCTTAATTAATATCATTACTAATCCTTAGTGTTACACGAGTCCTTTCCTTCCCTATGTCTGAGTCAAATCTGTATAGGGACCTTGTTTCAATAACTATGTGTGGCTTGATTCTTGTTTACAATGAGATATGTAGAGATGCATGGATATCCAATCATGGGCTCAACCGCAACCAAAAAAAAATTAATTCCTTTTCTCCTCCTATATATGAATCATATCTATATAGAGTGTTTCATTAGGAAATATGGTTTGGTCCTCATACTATTTTATGTCTTAAGTTTAACCATTCTCTCAGAACATGTCAAAACCCCCATTCTTCATATCAAACTTGATTGGCATGAGTAATGATTGTTTCAAGAACTATGTATGCCTTGATTCTCATTTTCAATGAGATATGTAGAGATGCCTAGATATTCTATCTTTGACCTACCCATGATATATTAACAAAACCCCTTTATTCTTTACATAAGAATCAAATCTTCTTAGGGAATTTTTAAAGAACTATGTATGGATTGATTCTTACTATCAGGGAGACACATAGTGACACTTGGCATTTATCCTTTAGTCCCACTACAATAAGTATTTCTTTTCATATCTTTTCATCTATTTCCTTACTACATGATGTTAAACTACGTGGAAATATGACACCCCTATTCTTCACTTGTGTCACCATTGTGTTATAGAAGAACCCCTTATTGGTACTTATTTCTCAAATTGAGTATAGCTCAGTTGGGATTAGAAATTGGATTAGAGGCTTATCTATATAAATAATCTATCCCAATTTATTATGCATTTATCAATGTCTTCACTATATGACTTAAAACTACATAGTATAATGTCCTCGCTGCATGACTTTAAACTGTACAATAGAATTTCAATTCAAAAAGAAACAAAGAAAGTATCAATTTTACAAATGAGTTAGATCTATGTAAAGGAAGTTAGATTCATGGCTAGTATTGAATCAAATATTTCTTATGTGCATTGAGAATAACCCCTTATATATTTCACACTCTTAATCTTGAATATTTTCCAGATCTTCATAATCTTTCTTACAGTTTATGGTAATAGAACTTCTAACACCTGAGATCTCTTTTTCTTGACTATGCAGTACGTTCCCTTAGTGGCCTTGCATAAGTGTCCTACATAATGGGTATATCAGTCAAAAGATTCCACTATTTGGTTATGCATCATATACCCTAGTTGTCCCTTCATAACACCACTCACATAAAGATTTTATCAAATAATGGTAATTACATTCTTGGTTATAATATTTTTGTCCCCTTCAAACATTAATGACAATATACAAGAATCTGTATTTTAAAACAGTCATTCAGGTATATTTATCCCATTATCTTTCTCTCGATATAAAAGTCTTCAAGACTATGGTTTAAACATTTCCCTCTCCATGTGTTCAAAGAATTGTAAAATAAATATGGAATCACATGGACACATATCACATACTGTTTCCAATTCTGTTCCTAGTTGTATGACCTAAAACTACAGACACCACAAGTCTTATGTTTCGGTCAGACCCTCGTAAAAGTCGTATTCCACTAATTCTTTGGAAATATTTCTTGGATATATCCTCTCCATATTCAGGTAACTTTATCTATATACCAAAATATGTGCTTCGGAAAATCAGAATCTCCATAAAATTTCTTCGGATTTTAGCAATAGAATGTCAAAATTCTTAAGAGCTCTTTTTCCTAACTGTGTAGTATGTGCCCTTAGTTTTCCTTGCATAAGTTGCCTACATAACAGGCCAGTCAGTCAAAAGATTACACTATTTGGATATGTAACATATTCTCATGTTGACCCTGTATAATATAACCCACATAAGGGGTTTGTCAAATAATGGTAACTTTGTTCTTGGAAAAGAGTTCCTCTAATAATTTTAGGCCCTTTTCCATATCATTCTTCAGATCTAGAAATTTCCAAATTAAAGTTTACAATTTTCCCTCCCATAACTGAATATAGTAGTACGTTTCCAAACAAATTATCAAAAAATTGGGAGAGTATCATACTAGTGGTTGAAGGTAAAGACCTTAAATTAATTCCACACATTTCCCTCACTGCATGACTTAAAAATGCACAGTATAATGTTATTATTGCATGACATAAAATTGCACAGCTTCGTATTAGAAATTCCCATTTTTGATAAATTTCAACCATTCTTTATACACCAAATTTGTATAGAAGTAGTTTTCCTATTCATGAAATATGTCAGCATAAAAATATCCTTTTATTCCAAAAACCCATTTCCTTGGAAAACACCCCCACTCTGGTCTTTAGTCACCCAAACTTTATTTCCCCTTGTCTATCAGAAGTAAAATGTTAAATTCTTAATATCTCTTTTTCTTTACTATGAAGTACATGCCCTTAGGTGACCTTACATAAGTTTCTTACATAACAGGCATGTCAGTCAAAAGATGCCACTATTTGGATATGCAGCATATTCCCCAGTTGGCCCTGTATAATATAACCCCCATAACGGGTTTGTCAAATAATGGTAGGTATGTTCTTGGAAAAGACTCCCCTTATGTAGATACAAGTTTTAAAGTTGGTGACCATAAAAATCATGGCTCAAGATTCCCCTTGGAAATATTTATAATATATTAAAGAAATTCATAGGCACCGAGTCTTTTTTGGGATTTAATTTCAAAATTTATGGTCAAATATATTTCGACCATAAACATTAGCCCTATATAGTCCAACATGAAGGACTCTAAACTACCAACAACAAAATATGTGGTACTCAACAGATTGAGAACCCACAAAGGGAACTCTGAACCAAAGTCGAGTCCCAACTCACTAAACTTGCATTTTGTATGGTTTTGGTAATATTGAGAAATAAAAAGTCAAAAGATTTAAAGATTGTGGGGTTTTCCATATAACCCTATAAAAAAATCAAACTATGATTACTAGGCTCATTGGCCTAGGTAAAACAAAATCAGTTAGTAAGAGTGAAAACACAAATGATTGAAGACAAAATTTTGTTCATTTATGAAAATTTTCAAAGAGGGGAATCCACAAATGGTAGTCTCCACCTTATCACAAATAAAAAATTATAACAAGACTTCTACATAACTACTCATTAGATTGACAGCCTCTTGAGCCCTGTCAACTGCTTGTTGAAGCTTGTTTATTTGACCATCTCTTATCTCTTCTCCATGACTAAGTGCTTCTCTAGAATCTCCAATGGATTTTGCACCATTTTTTTACTTCTCCTAATGAGTTCTGAAGTTGTTAAAGATCCACTATAATTATATCTAACTCAAATTGAAGACGCAGCTGTTGAACAGTCTTTTCTATAATTTTCTGCTTCAGTCCCTTGAACTTTGTTGTATTCTTAGCCTCATCTTGGTATAGCACTGCTTGAAACTCTTAAATTTTGATTAACAGTTTGGATTTTATCATGTCTTTCTGATTCTTTTTCTCTTGTTCCCTCTTTTGAATAATCCCTTTCACCACATTATTAATTCAATGGTATTCGATACTTCTAAATCCCAATGTGATAAATAGATATGAATGTCTTGGAATTCTTGAAGGCAATTCCTCAAGAGGGATTTCTAATATTATCATACAGATTTTTTTCTGTGCCTTGCGACTAGTAAGATGGAGAGCCTTTTTCAATTCTGGGTCCAATTCAGAATCATTGTCATAAGGAGGGATGTATTCTGGTGTTAATTCCCTTAAATAAGTTCCATGTTCTGCTCCTTCTTGAACAATGGTTTCTTCACCTTCAAATAATGATTGGGCTAATGCAGAGGCTTCACCTCCAGACCAAGCCATTGAAGTTGATAGACCTATATAGTAAATCAAGGATTATGGTTATGGTTAGATTCAAGAGATAAAAAAAACTGAATGCAATCATAATGTCGGTATCTCTTACCTAATAGTAGGTCAACAAAATGAGAAGACACCTCCAAAATATTCTTAGTTTCAGAAATTTTGTTTGATGTCTATCGATGAGGAGTTATTTCTTTAATGTGCCTAGGATCCTTAGGATGAATTTCAAAAAGATCTTCCATCTCAAGATTCACTTGAGGCAATGCTTTTGCAATAACGGGATTGATATCAATATCAACACTTCCTTCAAGTATCGTTACGATAGTAGTTTCCATAGATGGAACTACATATTTCAACCAACCATGGTTAGAAATTTAATCATAAAAATATTAACAGGACAAATAATGAAAACTCAAATCATGTTGATTCTATATAAGGAACTCCAAAATCTTCATAAGAATTTGGTATATTAACATGTTCTAATAATTCTTCAAAATACATGCTATGGTTCGTCATTTCATCCAATGATATATCAGATCCCATGTTAGTCTTACTCATCTGAACACATGGAGTGTTTTCTTTGAAACCTTCCACCGGCAACCTTTGATCCAAGTAGCTTCCTCAGCAATAGTTTTGGGGTCAGCGTCAGTTTATTACAGATGTTATGGTTCATTTGATGAACCTAAAATATCACAGGATGGAAGTTAGTTGTTGTTACATTAGATGCCTTATGAAGTATTGTTGATTTAACAAATTCCTCCTCTCCTATGATAGGAGGAACAAAAGAAATTCTGGGAATAGACTTTGGTTCCTTAGACCTTAATGCCTCCTTATGAACCATCGGATTTCCAAGAATTTGTGTTTATTTAGCATAACTCCCCGTGGTTCTTTAAAGATTATCGATAGTTTCTTTTAAACAAGAAATTGAAGAATCCCCTGTAATTCCAATAAGTGTAAACATTTTTTCATGAATAAACACTTAAACTCATGATTATCAGTGAGATTTACCACTACTAGGAAAGCGCTTAGCCACGGCTCTCTTTCTTTGGTGCTTTTTCTTCTTCACCTTCTTCGGAGAGATTAAATCATCATCTCCGAATACATGTATTAGAGATCCCAATACCCTCTCTATTTCATCCTTCATTGAATGTTGTCCCAGAGATATCTCTCCCGATTCACGGGGTGATCCAGTAGCTCCAAGAGTAGTTCCTCCAGGGCTATACCATGGAGAAGGAACTTCAATTGTCTTTCCTTTAGCCAGTTACATGTTAAGATGGTATTTCCCCTAAGTAACTATTTTTTGACTAAAATTAAAATTGATAAGCAGAAGAGAATGTGATAAAAAGGAAACATACATCCTCATGATTTACAAAGTCATGAATTTCTTAGTCTAGTGAAGGACTAATACCTTCGATAGTACCATGATATATCATTTCCTTCACCCAATTTGTGGTATAAATAGATTCATTGCTGCAATATATGAGAATTTCCATCTATCGAATGTAGTTCCTCACCACATTAGGAATATCCTTGAAAAGAATGTCAGAAGAAGCCCATAAATTCCCTACTCCTAGAATACATAGTCCTTCATGCAGATCCATCCACATGGTTTCAGCATCGCAGTACAGACTCTTCCTTTTTTGAACAGCCTCTGGTCATATATATTTAGAGTGTATGTCAGATGGTTGTGAAGAGGATCCTACAACCTTGGATTTGAGTTTCTTCCCAACCACCACAGTCATGGATGAGGGATGATAAAATGGAACTCATCGCTCTTCAGAATTAATGGTGATCAGATGGCCTCAATACAACTTCGGTAGGGATTGATGGAGTGTCTCTCTAAATTTTTTCTGGATGGTTATATCTAGCACGAGGTCTCTTCAGTGAATTTGGTGCATCATCACCTCCTCCCTATGATTCTCGCGAGTCAGCCCCTGATTATGAAGAGTTAACTTACAAATGAAGGGGATCTCTCCTACTAATTCTCTTCACCCCCACTCGTGTGATGACCTTATTCAATACCCCTTCAGGGTAAGATGCAACCTAGTATTTGGCATACCTGATTGTCAATCTTATTACAGCATCAGCGGTAGGTAAATAAAAAACTGCCTCAATATTCTCCGTAGATGTCAACAAGCATAGTTGTGGGGAAACCATCTGTTGTTTTCTCTAATATAACATGAAAAGGAGGGGATATAGTATTATGTTACATTAATTTGAATTGATTCACAAATATAAAAGGATCATAGGCCCCACATATGATTTCTCCATTGATTTGGGTGGAAAAAAAGCCATATCTGCATATTATCGTATATTCCCTCAATTCTAAACTGGTCATCCCATCATCAACAAATCGCCCTATAGGAGGATTCCCATAAGGAAATAAATGGGGCTCCTTATGCATACTCAAAGTATCCTTAATGTTATAAGCGTTCAGATACAAGGGTGAAATAACAGAAAAAGCCTGAACAGACGGTTGGAAAGAACTTCCAAAAACATGTACCCCACTTTTTATAGCATGAGTTCTGATGTGAGTAGTGATCCTTCCCCATAACTCCAAGAATGGTCCTTCTATTCTAAAGAGATAATTTCCTTTGTAAATGTGCATGAAAATCCTATGAATCTTTTCCAAAACAGGAGTATCCAACCCTACCATCATTTTCTCCTCCATCTTGGCCGCAATAACAATGGTTTCTGGCATCACACCTCCTTTAGAGTCTCAGACTGGTAACAAATACACACTAAGACACATGGCCAAGAAACCTTCCTGAAGTGTCTTTGCGGAAATTTTTGGGTTGACTTAATATCCCCATTTGTCAAATTATCCTTTCTCTAATGTTAGCCAAAAGGTATCAGGAGTTCCTCTCTTCTCTACCCATGGACAGCTGGTTAGACCAATGTATGTGGTCCCCATTTCCTTCTTCATTACCAAAAATATTTCCATCCATTCCTCTGGATGAATATCTCTCCTGGAGGGATACTTCATGGTGGTCGTGTTCTTAATCTTGTTAAATATTTTCATCAACTCATGAACCAAAGATGGTGTATTCTCTATGTCATTCCATGTAACCTTGGTAGGAATAAACTCATCATACCTGTCTCAAAGGATTAGAGCTCCATAAATCTTGTAAAAATCTCATAAGCTGATACCAACCACTCCATCTGTTAAATGGAAGGAGTTAGTCTCTGGACTCCATCAGATTAATAATTCTGGCACAAAATCATCATTATTGTACACATAAGTTTTCCCAACCCAGATGACCATATAAATCCTAACACCTTTCAATTCATCTGTAAATTCTACACAGGTCTTACGAACCCATTATGCCCACATCCACATGGGTTTTACACCTCCTCCTAGGTGGAAATCCCAACATTTCTTCCAACCATTGGATTGATCCGTCTAAGAATCCGAAAATATGGATGAATAAAAGTGTTTCTGCAGCCCGGGTATGTGTGCTTTCATGTCCGGAGCACATGGGCTATGATGCATGATATGGGCCTACTTTGTTTTCCCAACATAAGAAAATGATCCGCCAATAGAAAAATTGTCCAATGAAAAGTTGGTATTATCATGAAACTAAAAATGAGGGACATAGTTCTTTGGGTCTATAATATTGACATCTTGTAGATGGAAATAACTATAGAAAGTCATATATGTGCTTCAGGAAAATTAGAAATGATACTTCTTCAAATATTTTTCTATGTTTGGATGGGTGGTATCTCAAATGTCAAAGTAATCATGACCAACGACATTCATCATGTCATCAATCTTCCTGCTAGCAAGCTCATCATCTATTCTAGTTCTTTTTGGAGCCATTGAACGTGCAAAAAAGTACAGAAATCATCTTTTAAGTAAAGTTCATTTTTGGTGTTTCTTTACACAAAAATTTGGAAAAGGAATTAAGGTGTTCAAGTATAAGTCAGCGCGCAAGTATGGCGACCCACTTATAACGAGGAACTAAAAAACATATGGTAGAAGCACGAAAAAACTAAAGCGTCTGAGCAAGAAAGAGCTTGCGTGCCGAGAGCTGAGATTCTGGAAGTCAGAATAATTTTCGTGGAAGTAAATCCATTAAATATAAGAGATAAATGTCACCCTACGTGCCTTATTCATACACCCTGGAATCTTATGTGACCAGTTCCTCAATGTGCATAACACTTGCACTCCCCAGTATAATTTTCTTTCTCCTTCATTTATTTTACCTAAGTATAGGATCCTCTCTTCATTCTAGATCCAATTCTGAAGGGGGGCTTTTGTTGACACTTTTTCCGTCAAAGAGTCTAAAAAATGACAAAGGAAAATACCTTAAAAAGAAAAGGGGAAAATTCATGAAGAAAATCAAGGTATGAAAAGGCATGAGTTTTTGGTTACCTTAGTCAGACCAAAAGGGCGTCGGCACGTAGCCTACTTGCATGCCCTAAAATGCCGCACATCGTACTTGCATGCCAACACTTTTTTTGTCGAATGTCCTATTTTTTCCTATAAATAGACCACTCGGGTCTTCATTTGTATAGACGAATTTACCCAAAGCTTAATTTATTCTCTGGTCACCCTAGTTCTTCTCCCTAGTCTTCTGAAACATTCAAGGCAGTTCTTCAACACTTTGAGTGGAGGATGTAAGGGAGGATCATTGGACATAATTCCTTTTGGGGTTTGAAAACCTTAACAATTGTGCACCTAAAGTCTCCAACCTCCCCATATAAAAAATACTTGTGTGCCACCTATTCCTTTCATAGGAACTTGAGAGCTTCCTTCTGGGACCACTTGCGAATACTATTGAAGGCTTGATCCAAGTCTCACCCAAGTATTACCATACATGATTTTTGTCGCTTAAGTGAATATCAGGTCTCCAATGTATACATGTGCACCCAAAGTTGTGCACCCCTCTCTACTTGGGCGCCTATCTTTGATTAACTTACTCTCTTCAGTCCAAAAGCCATCAATCCCTCGTTAAAGACATTCAAGGCAAGTCTTCTTTCTTCATTGGCTCCCTTGTTTGAAAGGGAATCTATTAATACTTTCACCAAAACACCTAACTTATCAAAACATTGGGAAAGACACATTATTGTGTCCTCTATTTGGGTTTGTATAACCACAGTCAAAGGTTTCCCACATTTTTTCACAATGGGTAATGGCTCATGGAGTGTCTGTGGGTTTGAATATCCATAGTCACATTGACCTTTCTCCCATGAAAAGTGTTATGAAGTTCTTAGTTTAGAGGTGGGTTGGGTTCTGGCCTCTCCCTTATCAAAGAGATGACCTATAACCTCAAGACTTTTGGTAGGGAAGGTAAAATTCATACCTACTTCATCCTTTTGAACAAAGGAGAATCTCCCTCCCCTACCAGGATCAATGTTAGGTAAACCATATTGGCGTAATGTAACACCCTGAGATTTTATGAAAAATATTCTTTTTAATTTCATTGATGTATTTTGTTGTACGCTACACCAAAAGGATCTTGCACTACACGCATCCCTGACTTGGCTTGCATTACACGCAATCACGACCTTCCCCGATAGCGTGTGTTGTACACAATACCGAGTTTCACTAAACAACGATATGTTATATAAACTAGCTGTTATGAATATTAATACCCACTTTTTGAAGTTTTATAAATTTTATCTATAAAAATGGACTTCATTTTTGGATTAGGAATATCGAAACTATCCTAGCGTGGAGTTTTGGTATTTTTCTAAAAACTTTCAATTTTTGATGAATAGTGAAAACACTGGGTTACTATTTAAAAACATACTTTTTATTTTAATAATTATTTATTTTATTTAAATTTATTTTAGGTTAAAATGGATAAATAATAACTATATAAGTTCAATGTAATTCATTTGAGTCATTTTATAATAATTTTAGATATATAAAAATTTTATTTAACTTTTCACCGTCTTTTACCCACCTCATAGAAGAATTTGAAAATTTACATAAAACATAATTTTACCGCTTCTATGAGTGGAATTTAGAAAATCTGAGAGACACGGTTAATATCAAGGAGTAAAAAGTGGTTCAATAAGATAAAAATAATTTTTGGTGAATAGTAACTTTTTACTTTTATTTACCACGGTTAAAAGTAAATAGGGTAATTAAGGTTAAAATGATATTATTATTACCCTAACACATGTCCTAATTCTATTTTATAAGTGTAAATAGAACAAAAACAACCTTAGGAATAAAATATTACCCTTTAGGTCCACTTGGATTAGATTAGGACATTTATTATTATTTTATTTAAAGAAGAGTTAAAATAGTTAAAATCAAAGTTTAATAACTAAAACATTTTTAATGTAGGGTAATACATAAGATAAATTCGACTATAAATATTCATTATAAAGATAACACGATTTCCTACAAAATGGTATTTTATTTATAATTTATGGATGTTAAATAATATAATTTATTTATGACACAATGATGATGCATTAATTACCTTATTAATGAAATATTAACATAATTGATGTTACAAATACCCAAATAAACGTAATTTGAGACTTTTTTGAATTAAACTAATTTTCTAGGTTAATATGACATTTAATTATTGATTTAATTAACTTTTTTTGAACTAATAATGCTGTTATTATTTTGAAAAAAAAATCAATTACCAAATAGTGTAATAATTTAAATAAAATAGTCTTTAAAACAAATATTATATTATTAATTGTTATTTTATTTTTAGAAATCTAAGGTTTAGCCCAATGACTTAGATAAGGTCATATATATTAATAATGAACCATTTTAGGTTCTTTTGGCTTTTTATAGTATATTTATTAACTATATAGTGTAAGAAAACAAAAGACACGGTAAAAGTTAAATTATTTAACTTAGAGTTAAATCTAAGTGATAAGGTTAAACTACTAACCTAAAATTGTCTAAAACATATTTATTGAGAGTATTTCTACCCATAACAACCTTATATTCGAAATAAATCAATTTTTATCAATTAAAAACCGAATATGACTTTATTATAAAATAATATTTTATGTTTTTCCAAAGGTGCCCCTCTCCTCCCTCATAAAAAGGGCCCACCTTCCCACTTCTCTTCACACCAATTTGAGCCTTGAAGCTCGGACAACCCCTGCCAATTCCTCTTATCAACCCATATAGTTATATCATAGAGGTTATTGTCTTCTCAAAAGACCAACCCTAGTGCCCTAAGAAGAAGTTTAAAGGATGTGGGTCGAAGAAGAGGTAATCTCTTCTACCGATTCTTTCAAGTTTCTTTCTTCTTCTACTTCCCATTCTTTAGTTGTTTCATTATAAAGTAATAACATAAGTGTAACATATATAATTATATGTTATTATAAATATTAAACAAACCTATTTCACCTTCTATACATCCTATAGAAAATGAAATCACAGCGTGTGCGTACGTACGGAATACCGTCTCCACGCTGTGGTGTAATCTGTTTTCCCACCACCACCTTACTTGGATGTGTATAATGGTGTAAAGAATAAATATATATAGTTATTATAAAATCATACTGATTATGAGATATTATATCTTCCACTCCAATTAAATTCAATAATTATTCGAATGATATCATCACTCGTACGTACGTACGGATTACCGTCTCCACGACGCGATGAGATTCATTCTCCATGTTAACCACTGAAGAAAGATTATAAAGTATATATAATGAATAATAATGAAATATATGACATGATAAATCTAATATATTTATATATATATATATATATATTTGTCATCTACTTACTTCCATTCAAGTCAATAAGGAAAGGAAAACAGTGTTCATGCGTACGTACGACCTACCGTCTCCATGAACGGTGTATTTCATTTCATTTATCTATCTATTATATATATATATATACTTAATATATGTGATATATAAATCATGATTTACATTCTGTAAGTAATTAAACCATGATATAATTAATAAAAATATCAAGAACAACAAGTTCAAACACGTACGATAAATAAAACGATTTTACCCAAAACGCTGCTTTAACATGAAATTTACAAACAAATAGGTAATATAAAGTCATAAGTGAACCATATATGATATCATAACAATAAATATGATTATATAATATTTCAATGACATTATTTAAATCATTTTATAGGAGGTTCGGATATGTACGAAGCATATCGGACCTAAGGTAAGGGATAACTTTTCCAATCTCGTTTATATCAAAGATTGTTTATTCGTAAGTATTTACTGGGGTTATATTTATCATCCATGTCCTTATTTTCTAAAAATGGTTTCATGTATGGTTAATTTCCTTTTTACCCATTTTTGACTTTTACCACTTGTTATGGATGAAATCATTCTTTTGTTTACCAGACAAGGAGCTTTTTTACTTTTCCGAAAAAAGTACGAGGAGAATGTTTTTTTAACTAATACTGCCTAAACGGATTTTTAAAGTTTCATAACGCCTTATTTTCAATAATATTACACCACAAGATTTCATGAATATTTTCAAAAAAGTCCTTTTCTTTTAAAATTTCATGTAATTTTGTGAAAAGAAAATTATTTTGAAGAAGAAAGGATATTTTCCTCAAAAATTCATTTCAAGTGTTTTATCAAAACCATTTTCCATCTAAGATGACATTATTTAATATGTGTATGTTTCAAGTATAATGTATCTATGATTTAAATGGTTTCACTTTTCTTATGATGAAATGATATCCATTTGTTTTATATGGATCATGTTATCATGAGATGATGTTTATGAAACCCATTTTATTTTTTGGGTTATGAAGAATGATTTATGTTTATGTTGTGGAACAACTAAGAATGATTTCATTATGAGATGGGGGGTACCTATATCTCCCTCAAATTCATTGGGTAAAGATATATATCTCATGAGATAGACAGGGCTGGAACGACAAGTAAACCCGGTTTAGTAAGGGACTTTGTCCACTAAGATGGTCTTGGAAGCAATGTCTTGGCTGCTATGGAAATCATATCATGTGCTTAATGTTTTTTCACAATTACATGTTTTATTCCAATGCTATTTTATCATGATTGATGTTCCATTATGATCTATGCCTTACGTACTTCCATGTTTTATTTCATTGCTCAATATTTTGATGTTTAAAGATTATGTTCATGTTTTTTAGTTCAAATGTATATGGTTGGTTTTATTTTCTCCATGCTTACCCTTACTGAGCATTTGAGCTCACCATTTATATGTTTTATTTTCCCCAGGATATAAAGAAAGGGTTTAGGTAAAAAATAGAATATCTTTATGGAAGATCTTGAAGATCTTTCACCATGATTAGAAGATTAGGTTTCGGGTTTCCAAAGACACTAAACTATTACGGTCTTTTGGAATATTTTTTTGTTATATATTATGTATTTCGAAAAAGTAATGTAATGTCCATGTATGATAATATGTGGGTATCTATAGTTGGTATTAGAGGGAATGTTTAGTTAACATTTGGAAACTAGGATACGAGAATTTTAGTATGATTCCAAGATATATTTCTAAGGTATGTCTACGGATGTCTCTAAGGTTAAGTATATGTATAGGTTATAGTCCTAGAATTACAGTAATGATAATATAATTAAACCTAAAGTGTTATATATTGAAGGTACTCCCCCTTTATTATGCTGTTTTCCTAGCATGATTTTTTCCACTCACACTATTCTTTTTGGGTTTTGGAAAATGGCTGGAAACAAAAATATTCACAATAATGGAGGATATGATGGATAATGGAATAATATTCTTCATGAGCAACCAAATGAAATTGGATCTGGAAGTCCAAACATCATTATTATGCCTAATCAGAAATCTAATAATATGATCAATAATATCAACTTTGGTAAGTATCCTGACTCAGCTAATAAGAGAAATATGGAGTTTCATGATGATCATAGAGGAAAGAAAGTTCAATGCCCCTCATGTAAATCATTTGGGAAGAGGAATCAGGGAGAATGTTTCAAAGGAACTGGAAGATTCTTTGGGTGTGGAAAAGAAGGACACAAAGCCAGTAATTTTAAATGAAAGGATCATTTAACACCATGGACAAGGATAATGTTATTTATAAGACACAACCAATGGTAAAATATTTTAAATGTAGAATGTATGGGCATTATACAAACTGATTCCTTAAGGGAAAATCTCATGAAGAGAATCAGCATGGTCGTATGGGTAGTATTTATGTTGATGATGATGAAGAGACTACAATTGATATATGAGATGAAATAAATGATGAAGCGCAGTCAGTGGTTTAAGAATGTAGTGGAATGATTACATGTTTATCAAGAGTAATGTTGTATAAGTAATCTCATGGTACTATGGAATAAAGAGACATATAAGGATTGTTACACTGTTGTTTTTTCTATAGTGTTTGAAAGTATATGTTGAATGGTACCAGTAAACATGAAAGGTTAATTCATATATTTTTGTAAAGTAGATGATATGCACATAATGAGGGGATTAATAGATAATGATATGTTTTATAGTATTGATGAGATCATGGCTGATATAAGGACAATGTGATGTCATGGTTTGAGTATATAAAAATTTTGGGATTTTTGGTTTGTGGAAAGAGTTAACTTTTTACAGAATTCATGTTTTAATTAAGGTTCAATGGGTATTCATTTTTCAAGAGAATACATGATTAAGGTATTCACATGTTTGGAATGTGACCAACAAGATATATCTTATATGGGGGATAAATGATGGTATTCACATGCTTGGTTGATGACATTTCTAGTAATAGTTTTCTTTATACTATAAGATTTGATAGAAGTATTTTCGATAAGCTAAAAGTTTAGAATGGAATAAGTTAGACATTAGATAGAATTGTTTAATGTTAGAACTTTTTTCGATATAATTTATGTAATGTTATAATAATGTAGTTTACAAAAAGGACAACCTGCAGGACGGGTGAAAACCCATCGCGTCGGACAAGGCTATAGGAATCGAACCCACAACAGAAGTGCGACAGGCCTTTATCACATTACACTGGCCTACAGGAAGTCCCTGGTTAGTAGAAACTAGTTTTATTTTATTAATCGGTATGATAGATAAAGTATAAGTCCATTGTTGGAATCATATACGATTAATCTTGCCATAGATGGACTTATGTATATTTAATAACTTATGCTAACCTTTTTGTGATAGAAACATATGGTATGACTTATCATTCTATCGCATGATCTGCTGACACTTCGTGAATTAAAAATTCAGCTTCATTTCTTTAAATAGAGATGAAGTGGAAATTGTTCATGGAATGAACAACAATGATATTACACTAAAATCAAGTAAATATTTCTCCTTATGTAAAAGTTCATCAACATTAGGGAAATGATCTTGGAAACCAAAAATGTTGTTCTAGTTCTCTCATATATGATGAATCAGATGGTACCTTAGATCATCACAAATTTATGGCTTCATGATTGTTGGCTTTTTTATAGCTATGTTCCCTACCACTCTCCATCAGAACATGATGGTTAGATTTCTCTTCCATATCCATATTTTCACCTATGTTCTCCTACGTGGAAACCCAGTGATTATTTAATTGGGGTAACCATTACATTTCATACTTTAGTTTTTAAAGATAAGTTTTGGTATTAATTTTTACGATGAGGGTTTCAATTAAAGAAACTTGCGAGTAGTAAACCATTTGTGACCCCGATGAATTTTGAGGGAGAAATTCATTTTAAGGGGGGTAGAAAGTAACACCCCGAGATTTTATGAAAAATATTCTTTTTAATTTCATTGATGTGTTGTGTTGTACGCTACACCAAAAGGAGCTTTCACTACATGCATCCTTGAATTGGCTTTCATTTTACGCAATCGCGACCTTCCACGATAGCGTGTATTGTACGCAATACCGAGTTTCACTAAACAATGATATGTTATATAAACTAGCCGTTATGAATAGTAATACACACTTTTTAAAATTTTATAAATTTTATCTATCAAAATGTACATCATTTTTGGATTCATAATATTGAAATTACCCTAGGGTGAATTTTTGGTATTTTTCTGAAAACTTTCAATTTTTGATGAATAGTGAAAACACTATGTTACTATTTTAAAACAATCTTTTTATTTAAAAAATTATTTATTTTATTTAAATTTATTTTAGGTCAAAATTGATACATAATACCTATATATGTTCAATGTAATTCATTTGAGTCATTTTATAGTAATTTTAGATATATAGAAATTTTATTTAACTTTTCACCGTCTTTTACCAACCTCCTAGGAGAATTTAAAAATTTACATAAAACTTAATTTTACCGCTTTTGTGAGTGGAATTTTGAAACTAAGAGAGACATGATTAATATCAAGGAGTAAAATTTGGTTCAATAAGATAAAAAAATTTTTGGTGAATAGTAACTTTTTACTTTTATTTACCACGGTTAAAAGTAAATAGTGTCATTAAGGGTAAAAATGATATTATTATTACCCTAAAACATGTCCTAATTCTATTGGATAAGTGTAATTCTACCAAAAACAACCTTAGGAATAAAATATTACCATTTAGGTCCACTTGGATTAGATTAGGACATTTATTAATATTTTATTTAAAGAAGAGTAAAAATAGTTAAAATCAAAGTTTAATAACTAAAACATTTTTAATGTAGGGTAATACAAAAGATAAATTCGACTATAAATATTCATTAGAAGGATAAAAATCTTTCCTACTTAATGGTATTTTATTTATAATTTTTGGACATTAAATAATATAATTTATTTATGACATAATGATGATGCAGAAATTACCTTATTAATGAAATATTAACATAATTGATGTTATAAATACCCAAATAAATGTAATTTGAGCCTTTTTATGAATTCCACTACTTTTCTAGGTTAATATGACATGTAATTATTTATTTAATTAACTTATTTTTAAGTAATCATGCTGTTATGATTTTCACAAAAATCAATTACCAAATAGTGTAATAATTGACATAAAATAGTTTTTAAAACAAATATTATTTTATTAATTGTTATTTAATTCATAAAAATCTACAGTTCGGCCAAATGACTTAGAAAAGGTTATATATATTAATAATGAACCACTTTGGGTTCGTTTGGCTTGTTATATTAGGTTTATTAACCATATAGTACAAGAAAACAAAAAGACATGGTAAAAGATAAATTATTTGACTTAGAGTTAAATCTAATTGATAAGGTTAAAAATACTAACCTAACTTTTCTAAAACCTATTTATTGAGAGTATTTAGACCCATACCCACCTTATCTTAGAAATAAATCAATTTTTATCTATTAAAACCTGAATATGACTTTATTATAAAATAATATTTTATGTTTTTCCAAAGGTGCACCTCTCCTCCCTTATAAAAAGGGCACACCTTCCCACTTCTCTTCACACCCATTTCAGCCTTGAAACTAGGACAGCCCCTAATAATTCCTTTTCTAAACCTATATAGTTAAATCATAGAGGTTCTGGTCTTCTCAAAAGACCAACCCTAGTGCCCTAAGAAGAAGTTTAAAGGAGGTGCGTCAAAGAAGAGGTAATCTCTTCTACCGATTCTTCCAAGTTTCTTTCTTCTTATACTTCCTCTTCTTTAGTTGTTTCATTATAAAGTAATAACATCAGTATTACATATATACTGATATGTTATTATAAATATGAAACAACCCTATTTCACCTTCTATCCATCCTACGGAAAACGAAATCACCGTGTGTACGTACGTACGGAATACCGTCTCAACGTCGTGGTGTAATCTGTTTTTCCACCACCACCTTACTTGGATGGGTATAATGGTGTAAAGAATAACTATATACAGTTATTATAAGATCATACTGATTATGAGATATTATATCATCCACTCCAATTCAATTCAATAATTATGGGAACGATATCATTGCTCGTGCGTACGTACGGATTACCGTCTCCACGAAGCGATGAGATTCATTCTACATGTTAACCACTGAAGAATGATTATAAAGTATATATAATGAATAATAATAAAATATATGACATGATAAAGCTACTACATTTATTTATGTAAATATATATGTGTCGTCTACTTACTTCCATTCAAGTCAATAAGGAAAGGAAAACAGCGTTCATGCGTACGTACGGCCGACTGTTTCCATGAACGGTGTATTTCATTTCACTTATCTATCTATTATATATATATATATACTGAATATATATGATATATAAATCATGATTTACATTCTGGAAGTAATTACACCTTGATATAATTAATAATAATATCAAGAACAACATGTTCAAACACGTACGATAAATAAAACGATTTTACCCAAACGCTGCTTTAACATAGAATTTACAAAAGAATAGGTAATATAAAATCATAAGTGACCCATATATGATATCATAACAATGAATATGATTATGTAATATGTCAATGAAATTATTTAAACCATTATATAGGATGTTCAGATATGTAAAAAGCATATCGGACCTAAGGTAAGTGATAACTTTTCCAATCTCGTTTTTATCCGAGATTGTTTATTCGTAAGTATTTACTGGTGTTATATTTATCATACATGTCCATATTTTCTAAAAATGGTTTCATTTATTTTTAAAGTCCTTTCTACCCATTTTTAACTTTTACCACATGTTATGGATGGAATCTTTATTTTGTTTACCATACAAGGAACTTTTTGACTTTTCCGACAAAAGTACGAAGAGAATGTTATTTTAACTTATACTACCTGAATGGATTTTTACGGTTTTAAAACACCTTATTTTCAAAAATATTACTCTACAACATTTCATGACTATTTTCAAAAAAATCATTTTCTATTAAAATTTCATGGCATTTTGTGAAAATAAAATTATTTTAAAGAAGAAATGATGTTTTCCTCAAGAATTCATTTCAAGTGTTTTATCAAAACCATTTTCCATCTAAGATGACATTATTTCATATGTGTATGTTTCAAGTATAATGTCTCTATTATTTACATGGTTTCACTATTCTTATGATGAAATGATATCCATTTGTTTTATATGGATTATGTTATGATGAGATGATGTTTATGAAACCCATTTTATTCTTTGGGTTATGATGAATGATTTATGTTTATGTTGTGGCACAAGTAAGAATGATTTCATTATGAGATAGGTGGGACCTATATCTCCCTCCAATGCATTGGGTAAATATTTATATCTCATGAGATTGACATGGCTGGAACGACAAGTAAACTCGGTTCAGTAAGGGACTTTGTCCACTAAGATGGTCCTGGCAACAACGTCTTGGCTACTATGGAAATCATATCATGTGCTTAATGTTTTTCCACAATTACATGTTTTATTCCAATGCTATTTTATCATTATTGATGTTCCATTATGATCTATTCCTTACGTACTGCCATGTTTTATTTCATTGCTCAAGATTTTGATGTTTAAACATTATGTTCATGTTTTTAAGTTCAAATGTATAAGGTTGGTTTTATTTTCTCCATGCTTACCCTTACTGAGAATTTGAGCTCACCCTTTATATGTTTTCTTTTCCCCAGGATATAAAGAAAGGTTTTAGGTAAAAAAGGGAAGATATTTATGGGAGATGTTGAAGATCTTTCACCGTGATTAGAAGATTAGGTTCCGGGTTTCCAAATACACTAAACTATTACGGTATTTTGGAGTCTGTTTTTGTTATATATTATGTATTCCGCAAAAGTAATGTAATGTTCATTACGTCAAGCTTTGGGACTCTACAGTTGGTATCAGAGAGAAGGTTTAGTTAACCTTTGGAAACTAGGATGCGAGAATTTTAGTGGGATTCCAAGAGATATTTCTAAGGTATGTATAGGGATGTCTCTAAGGTTAAGTATACGTATAGGTTATAGTCCTAGAATTATAGTAATGATATTTTTATTAAACCTAAGGTGTTATATATTAAAGGTAATCCCCTTTTATTATGATGTTTTCCTAGCTTGATTTTTTCCACTCACACTATTCTTTTTGGGTTTTAGAAAATGGTTGGAAACAGGAAGATTAGCAATAATGGAGGATATGATGGACATTAGAATGATGTTCTTCATGAGCAACCAAATGAAATTTGATCTGGAAGTCCAAACATCCTTGTTATGCCTAATTAGAAATCTCAAAATATGATCAATAATCTCAACATTGGTAAGTATCCCGACTCAGATAATATGATAAAGATGTAGTTTCATGATGATCATAGAGGAAACAAAGTTCAATTCCCCTCATGTAAATCTTGTGGGAAGAGGCATCAGGGAGAGTGTTTCAAAGGAACCGGAAGATGCTTTGGGTGTGGAAAAGAAGGACACAAAGCCAGTAACTGTAAAGGAAAAGGTTCAGTTAACACCATGGACAAGGATAATGGTATTTCTAAGACATCAACAAAGGTTAAATATTTTAAATGTGGAATGTATGGGCATTATGCAAACCAATTACTTAAGGGAAAAGCTCATGAAGAGAATCAGCATTTTCGTATGGGTAGTATTTATGTTGATGATGATGAAGATACTACAAATGATATATGAGATGAAATAAATGATGAAGCTCAGTTAGTGGTTTAAGAAGGTAGTGGAATGATTACATGTTTATCAAGAGTAATGTTGTATAAGTAATCTCATGGTACTATGGAATAAAGAGACATCTAAGGATTGTTACACTATTGTTTTTCCTAAACTATTTGAAAGTATATATTGAATGGTACTAGTAACCGTGAAAGGTTAATTCATATATTTTGGGAAATTAGATGATATGCCCATAATGAAGGGATTAGAAGATAATGAGATGTTTTATAGTATTGATGAGCTCATGGATGATATAAGGACAATGTGATGTCATGGTTTGAGTATATAAAAATTTTGGGATTTTGGTTTTTGGAAAGAGTTAACTTTTGACAGCATTCATGTTTTCAATAATGTTCAATGGGTATTCATTTTTCAAGAGAATACATGATTAAGGTATTCACATGTTTGGAATGTGACCAACAAGATATATCTTATATGGGGGATAAATGATGGTATTCACATGCTCGGTTGATGACATTTCTAGTAATCGTTTTCATTATACTATAAGATTAGATAGAAGTATTTTTGATAAGCTTAAAGGTTATAATGGAATAAGTTGGACATTATATAGAATTTTTTAAGGCTAGAACTTGTTTCAATATTATTTATGGAATGTTATAATAATGTAGTTTAGAAAAAGGACAACCTGCAGGACGGGCGGCAACCTGTCACGTCAGACAAGGCTGTGGGAATCGAACCCACAACTGAAGTGTGACATGCCTTTATTATAGCATCCCACCTTTTTATCACATAAACTTTCTTTACATTATACAAAACTGAGGATCATTAATGTTTAGTGTCTTGGAAACAAGGAACTTATTACATGAGAAAAAAAACATTCTTCTTAAACACTTGAAATTATTATTCATTTGTTCGTCCTCATTACATTACAGTATCTCATAACCTAGGAGCATACATAAAAGGAAAGGGTGAGAAAAAGGTCCAGTAAGGGAAACAAGGGAAACATTTTATATGAGAACTTGAGATACTTCAAAAGTCATGAAAAATAACTTTAAGGCATGAGAAAGATATCATGAGGCATATCATAATAAAAATAACATGTTTCATAACTTGAAGATGTGGCAACAACATTTAATATAGACAATCAATTCTGTTTCACCAAGGTCCACCCCCAAGGGGTCATTAAAAATTACCAAGGTTATTCACCATGCTATCAGTCAAAATGGTCATCTCTAGAGATTAAGTCTTTACCCAATGCATTGGAGCGCTATCAGGGCGCAACCATACATTTTCTTTTATTATCATGTGAGCCACATATATCATCTTCATTAATTTCATAAAAACCCATATAGCATAAAATAAATGGGTTTCATTTCATA
This sequence comes from Viscum album, assembly GCA_963277665.1. Lineage (NCBI taxonomy): Eukaryota > Viridiplantae > Streptophyta > Magnoliopsida > Santalales > Viscaceae > Viscum > Viscum album. Next base: position 179,950,357 of record OY728143.1, on the reverse strand, counting down.
ATCATAATGTTTTAAAAACTTCTTTAAAGACATGATCATTATGTCACATAAAACCCACGGAAAAGGAAAGCAGGTCTTATGTATGTAAATCCCAGAATTTAAAATAGAACATTTTGGTATATATGTGAATACCCATATAGAAGGAAGAGCTTTGAGTATTCACTTAATAAAATAAAATTATTTGAGAAAAAATAGAGAGACATTTGAGACGGAAATTCTACACCATAACGGCTATGTTACGAGGTTTAAGAAAACATTGAAAAGAGAGGGGACATGGGTCACCCACTCATAAATGATCCATAAAATAGTAGGAGGGCAGAATATAAAGAATTTGAGAACATTGTATTGAAATTTTAAATATATACCATATGAAATTAAGAACATGAAAGGAAGACAAAAATAAGATTTCTCTTATGAAAATTTGGCAGCCTAACGTCGTCACTTAAACTTCAAAAAAAAGAATTGATGATATCAAATAGGGTCTCTAATCATATGAATATAAAAGATCATTTTGATAGATATAGAGATCATAACCCAAAATAATAAAAAGGAAACCTAAAGGCTTGACATGAAAGTATAACTTTGAAAAATGATAAAGGTCAACGAATCCCATAAAAATTCGGCAGCCTAACGGCGTCACCTAAACATCAACAAAAATGAATTGATGATATCAAATAGGGTCTATCATCATATGAACATAAAATATCAGTATGATAGATATAGATATCATACCCCAAAATAATAAAAAGGAACTTGGAAGACTTGACATGAAAGTAGAACTTTGAAAAATGAGAAAGGTGAAAGAATCCCTTAAAAATTCGGCAGCCTAACGGCGCCACTTAAACATTCTTAAAACGAATTGAAGAGAGAAAGAGGGGGTCTCTCATCATATGAACATGAAAAGGGAAGTAATATTAATATAAAATAACATCCTCCAACATAAGAACATGGAGCATAAAATAAATTACATAAAAGAGAGTATTTGGAATGAATAAGAGTGGTAGGATCCCTTACCTTAAAACGTAACTCTTAAAACTCAAAGGTTGGGACCTTGAGGGCTTGGGGGAACCTTGGGAGGACTCCGTTGGAGGTAATGAGACAAGAACTTCGTTGGGGGAGAGTTGGTAGTCGAATGGATGAGAGGATGGCTTGGTGTTTATAAGGAAAGTGAGTGGACAAGGCATTAATGGCCAAGGGACACCTCACAAGTGGTTTTCTCAAAATCATGGGCTCTCTTGTGGTATTTCCCATGGAGTTAGGCCACATGGTCCCCCATACAATATTCATCACCTTTGGTTGGAAAACCCTTAAAATATCTCATGACATCATCATGACACAATTATGATGCCATTAAACATACCGAAACCCGAAAACTGTATTTTTACTATTCACTGAAAATTCAACTTTCTCAGAAAAATCCCAGAATTTCTCCTTAACCAAATATCAATGCTCTGATTTCAAAAAAGAACAAAATTTTATAAAAATATTTTTCTAAATATTTTTAATTTAATTTTTAAATAAATACACTATTCACCAAAAATTCATTTTTTTCAGAAAAATCCCCAAAAAATACCTTAACATAATATCAATGCTCTGAGTTCAAAAATTAAATCCATTTTATAAAACTAATTTTCTAAAAAAATTTAATTTAATTTTTAATTAAAAAACAATATTCACCCAAAAAAACTAATTCTTGACTAATAATTAGTGAAACAGTTATTTACCAATTTTATTGAACCACATTACTTAATCAAGGTTCCTTGATTATATTAATACTTTCTTTAAGTCAGATTACTAATCCATTTGGTCACATTACTAATCCTAAGTATAAAATCACTATTTATAATTTTCTATTCATCAAAAATTAAGTTGATCTTATTAGACTCAAAATTTCGTACTGAACATAATTGTAGAAGACCATTTTTTGAAAATCATTACACATAATTAGTTATCTATGGTTTATATAAATATTTTCAAATATTCTTTTCCTAGAACTCATCAAAAATATGCATACTATATTTATCCGAACATTTGAAAATTTACAAACTTCATCACAAGATAAAATCACATTTTTTATTTAAATCAAAGGATTACAAAAGGCAGTTATGGTCTCCTTACATAGCCCCTTATCACACCGGCATAAGACCTATGTGTAAGGTGTGCTAAGGTGAGAGAATCTGAGGGAGGCTCGGCCAACATCGCACGAGTAGTAATTTCTATCAGTTTGAACTTCTCGTGAAGGAGATTCCATTATAGCTTCACACGATGAAGTTCGGCTTGGGTTTGGTCCAGAGCAAAGCCCAGTGGTGCTACCTCCTTCCCAAGTTCTGTTATATGGGCTTCGATCGGTCCAATACTACTGGGTGAGGCCACCAAATCATCTTTCTATATTAATTAACCAAGATTACTTTTATTTAGTGACAATAATCGAAATGTTTAGTTTACAGCGGTCATATTGACTAATGGTCATATAACAGTGAAAACCCAACAGCCTCATTTTAATTATACTCATGTTATCAAATGAAATAGTTTTGTTGAGTATAAAAAATAAAATAACACACAAAATCAGGAAACAAGATTTATTTAAAATTTTGGGTCATTACAATCTTCCCCCCTTAAGAAATTGTGTCCTCGCAATTTTTTTTAAAATTGGGTTTTGAAATTTCATTCAAAGTCCCACATCAGAAAAGGAGTCAGTAAAACTATTACTTTAAGAGAAAGAAAGGGAAGTACAAAGGTCACCCGAGTTAACCCACACTAGGATTTCATGTAGGAAAACATGGACAAGGAGGAGAAAACAAAGGGTCAAGTTCTGAGGGAGAGTGATAGAAAACATGATTAGGAGAAAGTTAACCACGAGAAAATCAAAAACTTATGATGTGTGTAAAAGGTCTTTGATTACCTAGTAGGAAACGTAAACCAACAACGTTTTTGTTTTACGTTCCATTTCATAATTTTGAGGAATTCATTCACTACATAGAACAAAAACATAAGGAAATATACCTACCTTCAAGTAGATTTTCATCCTTTAATAAGTTTCTGCCAAAACTAATCTTTTCTCCAAACGATGAGCATTCAAAACACTTGGTCTCATCAAAACACAAGAATCATATTCTAGAGAATCACATAATCCACCAAAGATTAACTATCTATTTCTTCTCTTATCCCTAAAATAGAAAGGGTAAGATAAAACAACTCTTCAAAAAGAAAGAATCACATAGGAAGGGACACTTCTTTAAATCTTCAAAATTTCATGGTATTAACCAAAGTTCATCATAGACCATTACATAAATAATTTTCCTTAACATTCCTCAAAATAAACCAAACTAAGATTAAAACCCAAATACAAGAAGGATTTTATGACATAGTCTTCCAAAAAAAACTTCATCGTTCATCTCCAAACAACATCAACCACTCCTAACATCTTATAACACAAGTAGCTAACCTAAACATATTTTCCCCAAGATAGGTTAATAATTTACATAAGTAACTTAAATTACTATAAGTTCACCTTAAATTCATTGATTCTTCAAAATATAAGTCAACCTTTTCTCCTCAAAGAAAATACCGTAGTAATCTATTTTCCTCGATCAAATAGGGTTCCCAAAATAGTGAACGTCTTCCAAAATAATAATCATCTTTTAATCCCTTAATCAACTCTGTCATATTAATACGGTAATCGTCACATTTCCTATCACATTGGTTGTTGGGACATGTTCTTCCATTTCCCAACATTAACTAAGAAAAGAGAGTACAATTAGGGGCTTAAATACTTGGCCAATAATCATGAAAAGGAACTTAAATCATAGAAGGATAACTTGTAGAAGAAAAGTATACCCTAACATGTGATCCCCTAGTTTCTAAACTAGGTTATCCATGATCATTTATTCTTATGTGAATCTTTATTTTATTTTATCTTTGTTCTTTTAATAATGGTTAATACTAAGCTTAAGAATTTACCAAAGCATATCCCCCGGGAGTGTCATAACCAAGAGTGCAGCAAGGCCCGTTTTCGTGTACCAGTTCCCGTTCGATTCTAGTTCAAAGGAGTTTTTTCGAGGTTTACCCCTATTTACATCTATGCCAGAGCCACCTCTACCTGTTCATATCCATACAGAGATGTATTTTCTTGGCAACCCCTTACTCAATACTCACCAAAATACCAAGAAGATTTCCTATATTTAAACCTTTCTATAGGCTTCTTTCTAAAGTTTTCATATCCTAATTTCCACAAATAACTAAACCATACTTTGATACCAACTATTTAATCCCGTATTTTTATCACAATAAACATTCATTACATTATACAAAACTGAGGATCTTTAAGGTTTAGTGTCTTGGAAACCAGGAACTTATTACATGAGAAAAAAACATTCTTCTTAAATACTTGAAAGGCTTCTTCATTTTTTCATCCTTAGTTCATTACATAATCTCATACCCTGGGAGCATACATAAAAGGAAAGGGTGAGCAAAAGGCCTAGTAAGGGAAACAAGGGAAACATTTTACATGAGAACTTGAGATACATCAAAAGTCACGAAAAATAACTTTAAGGCATGAGAAATATATCATGAGGCATATCATAATAAAAATAACATGTTTCATAACTTGAAGATGTGGCTACAACATTTAATATATACAATAAATTCCATTTCACCAAGGTCCATCCCCAAGGTGTCATTAAAAATTACAAAGGTTATTCACCAAGGTATCAGTCAAAATGGTCATCTCTAGAGATTAAGTCTTTACCCAATGCATTGGAGCGCTATCCGGGCGCGACCATAAATTTGCCTTTATTATCACGTTATCCACATATATCATCATCAATAATTTCATAAACATCCCATATAGCATAAAATAAATGGGTTTCATTTCATAATCATAACATTTTAAAAACTGCTTTAAAGACATGATCTTTATGTCATTTAAAACCCACGGAAAAGGAAAGCGGGTCTTATGTATGTAAATCCCAGAATTTAAAATAGAACATTTTGGTATATATGTGAATACCCATTTATAAGGAATAGCTTTGAGTATTCACTTAATAAAATAAAATAATTGGAGAAAAAGAGAGATACATTTGAGACGGAAATTCTGCAGCATAACAGCTATGTTACGAGGTTTTAGAAAACATTGAAAAGAGAGGGGACATGGGTCACCCACTCATAAATGATCCATAAAACAGTAGGGGGACAGAATATAAAGGATTTAAGAAAATGTTATTGAAATTTTAAAGATATACCATATGAAAACAAGAACATGCAAGGAAGACAAAAATAAGATTTCTCTTATGAAAATTCGGCAGCCTAACAGCGTCACTTAAACTTCAAAAAAAAAGAATTTACGAGATCATTTAGGGTTTCTCATTATATGAATATAAAAGATACTTATTATAGATATAGATATCATACCCCAAAATAATAAAAAGTAACTCGAAAGACTTGACATGAAAGTAGAACTTTGAAAAATGAGAAAGGTGAATAAATCCCTTAAAAATTCGGCAGCCTACCGGCATCACTTAAACTTCAACAAAAATGAATTGATGATATCAAATAGGGTCTCTCATCTTATGAAAATAAAATATCAGTATGATATATATAGAGATCAATCCCCAACATAATAAAAAGGAACTTGGAAGACTTTACATGAAAGTAGAACTTTGAAAAATGAGAAAGGTGAAGGAATCCCTTAAACATTCGGCAGCCTAACGGCGCCACTTAAACTTTCTTAAAACGAATTGAAGAGAGAAAGAGGGGGTCTCTCATAATATGAACAAGAAAAGGGAAGTAAGTTTAATATAAAATAACATCCTATAACATAATAACATGGAGCATAAAAGAAATGACATAAAAGAGAGTACTTGGAAAGAAAGAGAGAGGTAGGATCCCTTACATTAAAACGTAACTCTTAAAACTCAATGGTTGGGACCTTGAGGGCTTGGAAAAACCTTGAGAGGACTCCTTGGGAGGTAATAAGACCGGAGATTTGTTGGGGGGGAGTTGGAAGTGGAATGGATGAGGATGTCTTGGTATTTATAGGGAAAGTGAGGGGACAAGGCATTAATGGCCAAGGGACACCTCAGAAGTGGTTTTCTCAAAACCATGGGCTCTCCCATGGTATTTCCCATGGAGTTAGGCCACATGGGCCCCCCCATAAAATAATTCATCACCTTTGGTCATCCAACCCTTAAAATATCTCATGAAATCATCATGACACAGTTATGATGTCATTAAACATACTGAAACCCTAAAACTGTATTTTTACTATTCACTGAAAATTAAACTTTCTCAGAAAAATCCCAAAATTTCACCTTAAACAAATATCAATGCTCTGATTTCAAAAATGAACTCCATTTTATAAAAATAATTTTCTAAATATTTATAAATTAATTTTTATATAAATACACTATTCACCAAAAATTCATTTTTTTCAGAAAAATCCCCAAAAATTACCTTAACATAATATCGAAGCTCTAAGTTCAAAAATGAAATCCATTTTATAAAAATAATTTTCCAAATATTTTTAATTTAATTTTTAATTAAAAAACACTATTCACCCAGAAAAACTAATACTTAACTAATAATTAATGAAACAATTATTTACCTATTTTATTGAATCACATTACTTAATCAAGATGCCTAGATTATATTAATACTTTCTTTAAGTGAGATTACTAATCCATTTGGTCACATTACTAATCCTAAGAATAAAATCACTATTCATAATTTTCTATTCATCAAAAATTAAGTTGATATTATTAGACTCTAAATTTCATAATGAATATAATTGTAGAAGAACATTTTTTGAAAATTATTAAACATAATTAGTTATCTAAGGTTTACATAAATATTTTCAAATATTATTTTTCTAGAACTCATCAAAAATATGCATACTATATTTATCCGGACATTTGAAAATTTACAAACTTCATCATATGAAGAAATCACATTTTTTATTTAACTCAAAGGATTATACAAGGCAGTTATGGTCTCCTTACATAACCCCTTATCACACCAGTATAGGACCTATGTGTAAGGTGTGCTAAGGTGAGAGAATCTGAGGGAGGCTCGTCCAACATCGCACGAGTAGTAATTTATATCAGTTTGAACTTCTCACAAAGGAGATTCCGTTCTAGGTTCACATGATGATGTTCGGATTGGGTTTGGTCCAGAGCAAAGCCCAGTGGTGCTACCTCCTTCCCATGTTCTATTAGATGGGCTTCGATCAGTCCAAGAATACTGGGTGAGGCCATAGAATCTTCTTTCTATATTAATTAACCATGATTACTTGTATTTATAGACAATAATCGAAACGTTTAGTTTCCAGCGGTCATATTAACCAATGGTCATATAATAGTCAAAACCCAACGGTCTCATTTTAATTATACTCATGTTATCAAATGAAACAGTTTTGTTGAGTATAAAAAATAAAATAACACACAAAATCAGGAAACAATATTTATTCAAAATTTTGAGTCGTTACATTTATCACATACCACTAGCCTATAGAAAGTCCCTGGTTAGTAGAAACTAGTTTTATTTTATTAAGCGGTATGATAGATATAGTATAAGTCCATTGTTGAAATCATATACGATTAATCTCACCATAGATGGACTTATGTATATTTAATAACTTATGCTAACCTTTTTGTAATAGAAACATATGGGATGACTTATCACTTTATCGCATGATCTGCTAACACTTCATGAATGAAAAATTCAGCTTCATTTCTTTAAATATAGATGAAGTGGAAATTGTTCAAGGAATGACCAACAATGATATTACACTAAAATCAAGTAAGTATTTCTCCTTTTGTAAAAGTTCATCAACGTTAGGGAAATGATCTTGGAAACCAAAAATTTTGTTCTAGTACTCTCATATCTGATGAATTAGATGGTACCTTAGATCATCCCAAATTTATGGCTTTGTGATTGTTGGGTTTTTCATAGCCATGTTCTCTACCATTCTCCATCAGAACATGATGGTTAGATTTCTCTTCCATATCCATATTTTCACCTATGTTCTCCTATGTGGAAACCTAGTGATTAGTTAATTTGGTTAACCGTTACGTTTCATACTTTAGTTTTTAAAGATAAGTTTTGGTATTCCTTTTTACGATTAAGGTTTCTATTAAAGAAACTTTCGAGTAGTAAACCATTTATAGCTCCGATGAATTTCGGGGGCGAAATTCATTTTAAGGGGGGTAGGAAGTAACACCCCGAGATTTTATAAAAGATATTCTTTTTAATTTCATTGATATATTGTGTTTTATGATACACAAAAAGGATCTTGCACTACAGGCATCCCTAACTTGGATTTCATTACACGCAATCACGACCTTCCATGATAGCGTTTGTTGTACGCAATACCGAGTTTCACTAAATAATGCTCTGTTATATAAACTAGCCGTTATGAATAGTAATACCCACTTTTTAAAATTTTATAAATTTTATCTATCAAAATGGACTTCATTTTTGGATTCATCATATCGAAATTACCCTAGGGTGAATTTTTGGTATTTTTCTGAAAACATTCAATTTTTGATGAAAAGTGAAAACACAAGGTTACTATTTAAAAACAGACTTTTTATTTAAATAATTATTTATTTTATTTAAATTTTTTTAGGTAAAAATCGATAAATAATACCTATATAAGGTCAATGTAATTAATTTGATTCATTTTATAATAATTTTAGATATATAAAAATTTTATTGAACGTTTCACCCTCTTTTACCCACCTCCTAGGAGAATTTGGAAATTTACATTAAACTTAATTTTACCACTTCTGTGAGTGGAATTTTGAAAATCCTAGAGACACGGTTAATATCAAGGAGTAAAATTTGGTTCAATAAGATAAAAATAATTTTTGGTGAATAATAACTTTTTACTTTTATTTACCATGGTTAAAAGTAAATAGGCTAATTATGGGTAAAATGATATTATTATTACCCTAAAACATGTCCTAATTCTATTGTATATCTTTAATTTGACCAAAAACAACCTTAGGAATAAAATATTACCCTTTAGGTCCACATGGATTAGATTAGGACTTTTATTATTATTTTATTTAAAGAAGAGTTAAAATAGATAAAATCAATGTTTAATAACTAAAACATTTTTAATGTGGGGTTATACATAAGATAAATTCGAATATAAATATTAATTATAAATATAAGGAGATTTCATACATAATGGTAGTTTATTTATAATTTTTTGAGATTAAATAATATAATTTATTTATGACACAATGATGATGCAGTAATTACCTTATTAATGAAATATTAACATAATTGAAGTTATAGATACCCAAATAAATGTAATTTGAGACTTTTTATGAATTAAAATAATTTTATAGGTTAATATGACATGTAATAATTGATTTAATTAAATTTTTTTGAACTAATCATGCTGTTAATATTTTCACAAAAATCAATTACCAAATAGTTTCATAATTGACATAAAATAGTTTCTAAAACAAATATTATATTATTAATTGTTATTTTATTCCTAAAAATATATGATTTTGCCAAATGACTTAGATAAGTTTATATATATTAATAATTAACCACTTTGGGTTCGTTTGTCTTTTTATAGTAAGTGTATTAACCATATATTATAAGAAAACAAAAAGACACGGTAAAAGTTAAATTATTTAACTTAGAGTTAAATCTAAGTGATAAGGTTAAAATATGAGCCTAAAATTGTCTAAAACCTATTTATTGAGAGGATTTCGACCCATCCCCACCTTATCTTTGAAAGAAATCAAATTTTATCTATTAAAAACCGAATATGACTTTATTATAAAAAAATATTTTATGTTTTTCCAAAGGTGCCCCTCTCCTCCCTTATAAAAAGGGCACACCTTCCCACTTCTCTTCACACCCATTTGAGCCTTGAAGCTAGACCAAACCCTGACAATTCCTCTTCTAAACCTATATAGTTATATCATAGAGGTTTTGGTCTTCTAAAAAGACCATCCCTAGTTCCCTAAGAAGAAGTTTAAAGGAGGTGCGGTGAAGAAGAGGTAATCTCTTCTACCAATTCTTTCAAGTTTCTTTCTTCTTCTACTTCATATTATTTAGTTGTTTCATTATAAAGTAATAACATCAGTATTAAATATATACTGATATGTTATTAAAAATATGAAACAACCCCATTTCACCTTCTATCCATCCTATGGAAAACGAAATCAACGCGCTTGCGTACGTACGAAATACTGTCTCCACGCCGTGGTGTAATCTGTTTTTCCACCACCACCTTACTTGGATGGGTATAATGGTGTAATGAATAACTATATATAGTTATTATAAAATCATACTTATTATGAGATATTATATCATCCACTCCAATTCAATTCAATAATTATGGGAATGATATCATTGCTCGTGCGTACGTACGGATTACCGCCTCCACGACATGATGAGATTCATTATCCATGTTAACCACTGAAAAATGATTATAAAGTATATATAATGAATAATAATGAAATATATTACATGATAAAGCTACTGTATTTATGTATATATATATATATATATGTCATCTACATACTTCCATTTATGTCAATAAGGAAAGGAAAACATCGTTCATGCGTACGTACGGCCTACCGTCTCCATGAACGGTGTATTTCATTTCATTTATCTATATATTATATATATATATATACTGAATATATATGATATATAAATCTTGATTTACATTCTTAAAGTAATTAAACCATGATATAATTAATAATAATATCAATAACAACAAGTTCAAATACGTACGATAAATAAAACGATTTTACCCTAAATGCTGCTTTAACATTGAATTTACAAAAGAATAGGTAATATAAAGTCATAAGTGAACCATATATGATATCATAACAATGAATATGATTCTGTAGTATGTCAATGACATTATTTAAATCATTATACATGAGTTTCAGATACGTACGAAGCATATCAGACATAAGGTAAGATATAAATTTTCCAATCTCGTTTTTATCCGAGATTGTTTATACATAACTATTTACTGGGGTTATATTTATCATCCTTGTCCCTATTTTATAAAAATGGTTTCATGTATTTTTAAATTCCTTTTTACCCATTTTTGACTTTTACCACATGTTATGGATGGAATCTTTGTTTTGTTTACCATACAAGGAACGTTTTGACTTTTCTGACAAAAGTACGAGGAGAATGTTTTTTTTTAAATTATAAGGCATGAACGGATTTTTACAGTTTCATAACACCTTATTTTCAAGAATCTTACTCTACAATATTTCATGGCTGTTTTCAAAAAAAATAATTTTCTTTTAAAATTTCATGGCATTTTGTGAAAAGAAAATGATTTTGAACAAGAAAGGATGTTTTCCTCAAGAATTCATTTCAAGTGTTTTTATCAAAACCATTTTCCATCTAAGATGACATTATTTCATATATTCATGTTTCAAGTATAATGTCTCTATGATTTACATGGTTTCACTTTTCTTATGATGAAATGATATCCATTTGTTTTATATGGATTATGTTATGATGAGATGATGTTTATTAAACCCATTGTATTCTTTGGGTTATGATGAATGATTTATGTTTATGTTGTGTCATAAGTAAGAATGATTTCATTATGAGATGGGTGGGACCTATATCTCCCTCCAATGCATTGGGTAAAGATTTATATCTCATGAGATAGACATGGATGGAATGGAAAGTAAACCCGGTTCATTAAGGGACTTTGTCCACTAAGATGGTCTTGGCAGAAATTCCTTAGCTACTATGGAAATCATATCATGTGCTTAATGTTTTTCCACAATTACATGTTTTATTCCAATGCTATTTTATCATGATTTATGTTCCATTATGATCTATGCCTTACGTACTACCATTTTTTATTTCATTTCTCAAGATTTTGAAGTTTAAACGTTATGTTCATGTTTTTAAGTTCAAATGTATATGGTTGGTTTTATTTTCTCCATGCTTACACTTACTAAGAATTTGAGCTCACCCTTTATATGTTTTCTTTTCCCCAGGATATAAAGAGAGGTTTTAGGTAAAAAAAAGGAAGATCTTTATGGGAGATGTTTAAGATCTTTCACAATGATTATAAGATTATGTTCCGAGTTTCCAAAGACACTAAACTATTACGGTCCTTTTGAGTCTATTTTTGTTATATATTATGTATTCCGCAAAAGTAATGTAATGTCCATGTACATCAAGCTTTGGGTATCTACACGTAATCCCCTAGATTTTCTTTTAGGAGGTAGAATCATTTCTCCTCCTCTCTTCATCGGTGCCAAAGACCATAGGAGAGATGGTCACAGGGACTTTCTATACCCTTTACCTCTCCTGTTGAGCATCGTCACCATGGGAAGCCATCTTGGTGTAAGCCCTTAACCATAATCCATTATTCCTTTCATTGGACCCTTGTCCAATGTTTAGTGAATAGGGGGAAGGTTCGTCACCTCACCCTCTACTCAGGTTACCTCAGGACTCGTCCTCTCTCGCCGCCATATTTCTCCCTATTCTACCAGTGGAGGAGGAAAAGTGCATGTGTCATTGTTGAATCTTTCACATCCTCTTGTTTCTCACCCCGAGCATGACTCGTGTGGGCGTAGAGATTTGTGATTATTAAAACATGTGCACAAACACTCAGGTTTTAATAAACTCTGAGAACTCTGATTCCCATCATAATTGGGATATGTATGAAGCCCTCTCGGGGCCTGAGCTCATTGGATATCATGTTCAAGAATCCAACCCTAATTTCCATAATCTGGGAATCCTCCTAAGAAATAAACCCCAAATTAAACCCCCCAAATTATCAGGGAATCCTTTTTAGGAAGTAATCCCAAACACATTTCTCTCAAAGGACTATATTCTCCTATGAGACTTATCTTACTACATGTTCTTTGATTCCCATCCACATGGGATATATATTAATCCTACTTAAGGTTCAAACAGAACACTTCAAATCCACCATGTTCTCCTTGGTCCATATTTACAATAGGGTCTCATCTTACTTGGAAACCCATATCATTTCCATGTTTATTGGGCTACCTCGGCATAATTCCCACACCAAAATTTGGCTAAGCACCTTTTTCTTAGATGTCCTTACCACATAACACTAAACAGTATGGTTAGGTCCTTATCCCATGATCTTAAAAGTTATGATGTGTCCCATTAACCGACACTGAACTAAGAGGGTTTTGATTCCTTTCATAAGGATATATAGGTAGACCATTTTATGGGTATAATCCCAATATCAAAACAAACCTTTGTCTCTCTGGATGACAAAAAATCAAGAGTGCCCCACTGGGTGGCTTAAAACCCAGTTTCATCATAATGATGATTAAAAGAACCCTAAAATAGTATATTAGAGGATATCATTGATGGAGAAACATGAATACATATGGATATCACCATTAATGAAGAACCTTGAATTCATACTGATGATTCTAAATTTTACACATATTAATAAGTGATTGTAAATTCCAAGGGAAACTTTTGTTATGATTGGTGAATTAGTAAGGATTCATGAAAATATGTTAAATTTACAAAATGAGACTCAGAGTAGAAAATAATTCCCCCGAAAAAGGTGTGATGAGTCCAACCTCCCATCCTCTTGACCAAGATACATTCTTATGTATCGTAAAGTTCAAACTTAATGAACACCTGCCTTTGGAAAGCAGGTCCCCTTTAGATAAAGAATTGTTGGAAGTTTCCAGTTCAATGAATAAATCTAATGGAAATTTCATCGAATTAATGATTATTAAAAGTAGAACACACGTTTCAAAGAACTAAAAAAACACTCACTTAAGAAAGTATAAAAATAATTTAGACATCTTGTCTGGTAATGTGATATTATAGCATTAGTAAAAAACTGTTTTGGAAATTATTAGTTAAGTATTAGTATTTTTTGTGTAAATAGTGTTTTTACATATAAATTAAATATCTCATAATTAGAAAATTATTTTCATAAAATGGAATTCATTTTTGATTTCAGATCGTTGATATTGGGTTAGGGTGAGTTTATGTTATTTTTATAAAATGTTTTTTCGGTGAATAATAAAAATACAATTTTGAGTTTTAGTGTGATTAATGACATCATAAATAATGTAATCCTTATTTAATAATTCTAGTAGACTTTTGAATAGTAATATATGTTATTAGGAGTCTCATGTGGCCAATGCCATGGGAAAATACCTTGGGAAAGCCCATGGTTTTCCAAATACCACCGATGAGGTGTCCCTTGGAAATGAATAAATTATCCCCTCACTTATTCTATAAATACCAACCCATTCCTTAATTAATTTCATTACAAATTACTCCTCAATGGAGATATGGTCTTTTTACCTCCCAAGGATTCCTCCCAAGGTAACCTCAAGCCCCCCACGGTCCCAACCTTCAATCTTTTAAAGTTACTCTTCAAGGTAAGGGAACCTTTCACCCTCCTCTTTCAAGTCATGACTTCCTTTATGTTATATCTTCTAGTTTCCATCTCTTTATGTAGGGGTTTGTTCTTATATATCCCAAATAATTTCCATTTCATGTTCAATTAATGAGATACCCTTTCTTTGCTCATCAACTTATTTTTATTAATTTTATGTGACGTTATTAGGCTGCCGAATTTTTTGTAAACGAAATCGCATATTCTTCTTTCTTTCAACATTTATTTGCATGTGGTATGTCATTAAAATATCCATAACATGTTATTATTTATTTTTATTATGTACCCATACTTTATTATTAGTTATTTATGAGTGTGTGACCCATGTACCCTCTCTTTTCAATATTTTATATAACCATGTTGTATTTCCATTATGCTGCAGAATGTCTGTCTCAAAATCTCTAAATTTTTCTCAAGAAATTATCTTATTTTATTTTTGTGAATCCCCAAAAATATTTAATTTCCAAAGTTATTAATCAAGACCTGAAATTTATAAATTTTATTTGGAAATTTACACATATATAATCCTCACTCCCTTTCCATGGGCTATAAATGACATTACAATCAAGCTTTTAAGCACTTTTAAAACGTCATGATATTAAATGAAACCCAATTTTTTTATTCTTTTTGGGTTATATATGAAAAGATTTATTATGATCTATGTATATCTCATGATAACAGAAACATTTTAAGGGTGAAATCTGATAGAACTCCAATTCATTGGGTAAATAATTTAATCTCTAGAGATGACAAGTTTCACAAAACCATGGTTAATAACATTGGTAATTTTTATGAAACCTTGGGGGTGGACCTTGGTGATATGTTCATGAATGTATAAATTAAATGTTGTAGCCACATATTAAAGTTATAATTAATGTTATTTTCATTTTGATATGCCTCCACTTTCATTTCTCGTGTCTTTAGGTTTTTCATCAAGTTCTTACTGATATCCCTCAAGATCACATGTAAACTATTTCACTTACTTTCCTTATTGGGCCTTTTACTCACCCTTTTCTTTGATTTATTTCTCCAGGTTATGAGATGAAGTAATTTTACATAGGATGAACATTTGATGAAGCCTTACAAGGGTATTATAAGAATATTTAATGTTTTCATGTATATTGTTCTTGATTTCTAAGACACTAGACTTTAAAGATCCTCTGTTTGTAAAATATAATGAAAAGTTATGTAATAAAAAGTCGGGAGGCCATATCGAATGGGGAGGATGACCTAGAAAATTTATTTAATTGAAAGGTTACATTGTATGGAAGATACATGATTATGAGAAGGTAACAATTAATATCTTCCTAATGTTGAGAAAATGGTGTTTAGTATGTATAAAGAGATGATTGATGTGGTTAAATTAAATTGGATAGTATTGGTGACACCAAAATAGAAAAATGTTTTTTTTTGAAATGTGGTTTATGCTATCACCTATAGAGTTTTAAATAATATTTGATCTACAAAATATATTCAATAATGTTTGGTTTTATTAAAGTAATTAGGATGCATGCATGTTTTCATTGATGTTTTATAGTAATTTTTTGATTACTATGCCTCAAAATAAAATATGACCAAGGTATTCACATATTAAAAATGTTACCATTAAGAGTTACTTAATGATATTTTGAGGAATAATTATAAGATGGTTTTGAGAGATTTATTGACCTTCATTATAAATTTTCATTTTTATGGGTTATAAGGTTAACCACTTACGGAATGGATTATGTTAAAAGTTGGATGTTATTTTATATATTAATGTTTTTTTCACCGTAAGAAGGTTTATGTATATTGTATGACTTGTGATACCCATTTTTTATGATGTTAACTAGACATAGAACGAAGTAATTATCATTCTGATTATAGATCTCATGATATGTTAGTACTTTATGCATAAAAAATTCATCCTTATTTCATGGTATAAGAGATGAAGTGTAAATTGATCAAATCCAAACCAAATGATGAGATTTCACTTATGAAATTGAATGACACTAAGTAAATATATATTCTTGTAAAAATTCATCAAATTTAGGAAAAGGATCTTGAAATAAAATGTTGTCTTATTACCCTCCTTTTTTATGATATCAATGGCCCTTATGACTCCACTATTGTTCATGATTTTATCACCATTTTCACACATATATCAAAATTATTGTTCACAAATTTAAAAAATATATATCTATAAAAATAAAATTAATTTTTTAATTCATAATTTCAAAATTATCTTATGGTGAGGTTTTGAAACCATTTTGAGAAGATACATTTTTCAATGAATAGAAAAAAATACTAGTTTTTATTAAGAATTTTCATTTATTTTAAATCTTTGGAAAACCTTAAATAAATAATATGGTTTTAAAAGAAAAATTATACCTATTAGATATCTATTTAGAAAATTTAGGTAATTTTAATCAATTTTAAATTTAATTTTGATATAAAAATGTTCTAGAATTTTTAGCTTTTTCCCATTAGTAAACTACTTTCTCATCGCTTCTATGTGATTAATTTTAAATTAAAATTTTCTAATTATTGGTGTTGAATTTGAAAAAAAAGGATTTAATATTTGTAATAATAATAAATTATATTATATAACAAGTTCAAATTAATTTTTTCCCATAATGAATTGTAAAAAAAAAGTAAAAATTAATTATCAAGGTTAAGGTGAAAACTGGTTTACAAGGGGTTAAACTAAATTGATAAGGGGTAAAATATCCTATAAACTTGTAAAACCCCATTTTATGACTATATATTTCCCTTATAACCTATAAAGTTAAATAATGCCCCATTTCAGATCCTTTTTTAATGTGAAAATGTGGGTACACCATTTTCTTTTCAAAGATTATAAGTGTGCCACTCGCCTCACTTAAAAAAGGAAACCCACTCTCCTCTCCTATTAAAACCTCAAAAAATTTGTTTCATCCAATACCTATCCAAATAACGTCCTTAAATCACTCCTCGCATTCTATAAGCCTTAGTTTGGTCATAAATCCTTCCTAATAAGCCTTTTAGTACAAACCAAATGAGGTTTTATTAAGAAGAGGTAACATCCCAAACTGAGTGTTTTATTTTATTCCGTCATCCACCTACTTAAATTTTTAATTATTTTTTATTATGATAATTTAATAACTTAAATCCTTCTACACTTCCATCAGATGGTATATGGAATCATCATTTGGGTGTCTGGCGAAATATCACCTTACGAATTGATGTTATTCATTTCCTGTCACCGCATATCACTAATGGATATAACGATACATTAAATATTTATATATGATATTTAATATATGATTATACCTAAGAAATTATAAAACCAAATATTACTTATTACCCTAAAACCCATTGGAACCCTGTAACATCTCTCGTGTTTACGATGGACAACCTCCGCGCAAACTGATGTGATGTGTTTTTCAATTCTATTTTAATTGTATGGTAATAAAGATGAATTAAATAAATATATATTATATTATTATAATATTTATACTTATTTAATTATTATATAACATATACCCCCTTAAATTCTGTTCTGTGGGAATATGACAATGTCACACATGTGTACGGAAAACTACCGCCTTGCGAAGCGATGTGATTCAGTCTTCACATATACTTTACCTGGAAGTCAATAAGGACTGTTTTGATTAAAAATATGAGTTATATATATTAAATAAAAATTTTTATATAATTTAAATATATTATTTACCTTCCTTTATATTAATTTTTTAGAACATGGAAACAATATTCATATGTGTGTATAGCATACTGTCTCCATGTGTGGTTTATTTCATTTTCTATCTCCCAAATTTTATGGATTAATATAAATACATATATACTGAATATATATGATATTTTTATCATTTTTATAAATCTATATATTATTTAAATATTATTTAAGTAATATTTCTAGAGAAAAAAAATCATAACATACATGAAAAATGAAGTGCTTATTATCTGAAATGTGATTTTAACAGTTAATTATTAGTAAATGGGTAATATAAGGCCATAAGTAAATAATATATGGTATTATATACATATATTTATGTTTATTTAATAAATTTATAATAAATGAATATTTATTATATGGGGTGTTTTAACATGTTAAAAAAATAATTTGATACTTAAGGTAAGGAATTTATGTCTCATTATTTACTTTTTTGACACACATGTCATATTCACCACATATTTTTTTATGTGGTGGTTATAATTTCCATGAATTTATTTTATGATTATTCTACTGAAAGTTTTTGGGATTTAGATATCTATTTTAGGATATATCATTCATTTCGTTTATGATTGAACATTTCTAAAGTGGTAAGAAATGTTTTCCTTGATTTTACTTCTTTGGGACAAATGTTATATTATGAATGAATATTCTTTTATGGGGTGTACATACAACACATTTGAAATTTTATATCATGAATATAATTATTTAAATTATATTTAATTCTTATGTTGATGTTAATCTTTAATGGTACTTATGATTCAAAATACACCAAATTGGTAATGATTTTATGTTACAATCTCATAGATTATCGGGATTGTTTATGATTATGATTCAGATGATGAAACCTTATAATACATATCTCAAAAACTCATGAATTTTATTCTGATATATTTATGTCCTAATAATAAATGTTTTCACTTCATTTTTATCACTTTATTTACTTAAGATTCCAAAATAATATTTTAAAGAAAACTCATTTTTAGTTCTCCCTATAGTCGATAACCCTTTTTCTTCTAAAACATAGTTTTCTTAAAATATTTTCAAAAATGTTTTTAAAACTATCCAAATGATTTATTAAAGACATATTTACCCATTTTTAAATTTTTATAAAAACTATTAAAAGGATTATCTATTTCTTGTTTCAAAAAAATCATGTTTGGTTTTTAACAAAAATGTGAAAGGTATATTTTTTAAACATATAAAAAATTAATGACATTTCCCTACCTCGGGAAAATCATTTTATTAAAATATTATTTTACAATTATTTATGTTTGTTTTGATAAGATTATTTTTAAACCTGTTACTATTCCCTGGGTTATACCAAGATAAAATTATTATGAAACCTAATTCTTGTTATAAGGATTATTATTTGATAAAATGATTAAATGAATATAAAAACTATTTATTTTACCAAGGTTATAATTTGATAAAATTTTTATGGAACCCATTTATTTTCATGTTTTAATATATGATTAATGTTTTCTGATCCTCTGACACACATTTTTATGATTTTCCTTATCTGACAGGTGATAACTATATATCCCCCCAAAGCATTAGGTAAATATTTATATCTCATGAGATAAATAGTAATAGAATGGAGATTCAACATAGTTTAGTAAGGGACTCTTTCAATTGTGATAGTATTTGGAGTGAACCTTGACTACTACGATTCTTTTAGGGGTAAAATCATTCCACTATGATAATCTCATAAATGATCCCTTAACTAATAAATAAATAATATTCTATTATTATGTGTATGACACTATTTCATCTCTTATTCCTTTTTTATTCTCTCATGGCTCATGTTATTTGATTTCATTATGATTCATATATTATGAGCTACATATCTGTATACCATGAAGAGATATTATGATATTTGAAATATAGGTTATGGTTTTAAAATGTTATTCTCCTGTTATTATACCCTTTTTCATGTTATGATTACTTATCTCCATTGTTTACTGTTAATGAGAATCTGAGCTCACCCTTTCCATTGTTTTTTTTCCAAAGTTATGAAGAAATTTAGTATGTATAATTTTACTAAGAATGGTGCATGTTATTAAGAACTTAGTGGGAGATGAGGTAGTCCCCCTATGAACTAGTTTTTTATGTTTCTATGTTTCTAAAGGCATTATACCTTTATAATCCTCATGTGTGTTTATGTGTAATGTAATGAATGTTTTTCAAAAAATAATGTAATATACTTATAAGAAAAACCTTGGTCTTTATACCATATAGTGAGGTTCAAACATAAAATCTATATCTGAGGTATAATTAATAATTTAAGAAGTCATTAGATGTTTTTCTATTGACATGTAAGAATAACTAGGCTAGAAACTGGGTATATATAAAGATTTATAGTTTTCATTAGGAGTATCATGGGTCAGATGTATTGAAATGGATAGAAGAGACTTTCAAAACTATGGAGCATCTAAATTATTCTCCATAGGTATCTTCATGATCACCATGGGGAGCTTCATTCCATGAGGAAGTCCATTTTGGAGATCTTTACAAGAATATTAAGTCTATGTCTGGGACCATTCATAGTACTAAGTCATTCGGAGATCACAAAGGGCCACAACATATACTATGCCATCTTGGACTCTCTTACTCCATTTTTTGGGATCAGGCACCAAATTCGATGAGGGAGTTTCATATTTTGAATATTGTTATAATATCATTGGGACTAGGTATTTCTATTCACCATAGGGATAATATGTCAACCATTACCATTTTTGTGGTTGTTTTGGAGAATCACTATGAAATAAATTCCCATATAGTGATGGTTTTTTTATCTGGAGGCATTTTAAACTACCATTGGATGGTCCTATGATGGTTCTAGAAAACCGCTACTAAAATTGGTGTTGGAAATCAATACTTGGTGGTTCCATACATTTAGTGGTGGTTTCATCAAATTATTGTAGAATTTTTATTCCGTGGTGATTTTTTATGTTTTAGCGGTGGTTTTAGTTTTAAAAAATAATGATAATCTATCGGTGGTTTTAACCATCACTAAAGTCTAATATTTTTTCCGAAAAAATGGCCACTAATATTGATAAAATTTCCTCCAAGTCAAATTTTTTCATATTTAGTGGTGATTTTGATGGCCACCCAAAAAAATACAATAATATAGTGGTGGTTAAACCCACCACGAAAAAAATTGTAACTAGAGGAGGTTTAAACTGTTGATATATCATGAATGAAAAAAAACAGGCCATAGGTTCTGCAGCCCTAGAACTTGCAGCCAAAACAATAAAACAGTAACACTGAATGGAATCATGGTGTTACTAAAACAAGGAAGATAGAACCAAGGGGAGGGGGCTACACACATTTATGATAAAAATTCAAATGAATTTAATCATGGTGTGATTGAAATAATAATGACATAATGATTCAGAACAAAACACATTTCTGAGGATCAAGGTGAAATACCCCTAACAATTCCTCCTTAAAACTGAGTGAACTCTCTTAATTTAAATATAAACAAGGAAGGTCATGGTGTAATAACTATCACCATTCCACCACAATCGAATTCCAAGAATCATTTTTCATATCATATTTATCTAACTTATTCATGATCCACCCCAAAACAATAACCACGACACGAACCCCAGGGTTCATGACATTTCATTGAAGACCAAGAAAACACAACTTATAAATCAAGTTGTAATGACCATGGTCATGATGAAATAGACTGCATATTCCCAAACAAAAGGGAACCCAACAATCATATCTTTATCTCTATTCCATAATTAAACTCCTGATTCCAAAAATAATTTTCCACTATCTAAATAGAACAAAAAAAATCCAAATGACCCAATCCCCATACCAAAACATCCCATTATATGTCATAACATTATTGTCCATGGATAAAAACACTCGGTCATGGCGTGATAAAATTTATTAATTGAAATTTCAGATATAACCAATACCTTCTCCATCACTCTTCCACCAAACTTCCTCCTATGGACCACAACCCCCAAAATACACAAAATAATGGCTTGAGAAATCATTATCCATTGCATGAGATTCCAATAAAATGATTTTATTCCCCAAAGGTAATAAAAATACCAAATAATGAATTTATAAAGATTAAAAAATATAGGAAAATACCTCTCAAACATGATAAAAACACCTCCAACACTCTCAAGGAAAGGATCATATTCAATAAAACTTCTTCTAATCAAGAAAACGTCTAGTAGTATTACCTCCATGAGGGATATCTCTGAAATATGGCCCACTATATAGAGGGAAACCAATGAAATTATAATAACCCATAAATAAACCGGAAGCATAATAAACCCTAAAAAATTTGTATAAATGATTGCATACTATTTTACAGTGAAAATAATAATATTCAAATCCCAGATTTAAAGATTGCTAAAACTACCCAACCGAAATCATAGATCCTTGATCAAACTCTAAGTAATCGTTTCAACCACCTCATCCACAAACATTGTGACTCATAACTCAGGTAATTAATCCCAAACTCCTATTAGATCATTTTAGGTTTCTTTAGATAGTAATCAACTTGTAAAAGGAAAATAAAATACATCCGAAATAATTCAAGAAACTAAACCCATGTAATTTCATTTATTTTTTCAGGATTCATTATCTACTACATGAAGTTGAATACGACTACAATTCAACATCAACACATATGGTTAGTAAATATCACATGAATTATAAAAACATCACAGATACCATCATATAATATAGTAAAACACATTCATTATCAAAACATGTCCCTTACATCTACCCATCATCACAATACTTTTTTCCACATCATTATTCAACGTACCTTCCACTTGAACATATTTCAACAAGATATCCATCCCTCCTCACTAATGAAATCTATTTCTCCATATCATATAAAAATTATAATAAATATATCAACAATGATACAATTATAATTCATTTCACATAGATTTACCATATAATAATAAATCAACAACCACAATAACCAAACTTGTAGTTAAAGGGAAACATATCATTCACAATGTATGCCAATACATAACCATCGGGAAAATTATCATCAATCCAACACATTATTATAAAATAATTATATTAAAATTTTCATAGGGGCACTCCTAAAATATTTATATTCAATTTATCATATTTTGAAAGAATTACAATACTTGAATCACATTTATTAACATAAAATCTGGTTTTTTAATTCATCACATAATTACCATAGAATTACTTCATGATTCACTTCCATAAATCATAATTAAATTTAAAATATATAATGCATAATAAATCATATATAAAATTCAAGTAATGTTGTAAAAACTTTAAAAAATCATGCTTAAAATGGAATAAACATAATTTAATATATTTTAGCAGACTTCAATAATAAATATAATTTAATATAATTTTAGAACTCTTTAATCAAATGAAGTCATATTGATATTATACTGTGATATAATTTTATTCTTAAACTATATCTTTGAATTAACACATGATTTGACATATGAAACTTTAGAATTCAAATCTTTCTGCTAGTAAATTTCTTTTTTAAAGTATTTCATGTTATTAGTAATAAATCATCAATATAATTGTTGGTCAAATATAATTTTTGGAAATGTATTTTATGTACAAGAAAATAATGATCTTATAACATGATTTTACATTAACACAACATTCATGAATCATATTAACAAATTATTCATAAAAATCCAGTAAAAGAAATACATTTAATTTCCCATATTCTATTTGGAATTTATAGGGTTTTAAATTAATGTACATAAACATAAATTTTAAATCAAAATAATTAATTTAATATAAATAAAATAAATCATCATATTAGGTCATGAAATAATGATAAAATAAGTTTAATCTAACATAGATAAATTAGTTAGAATGTATCAATTATTATCAGGAAAGTATTATAATAAATAATACACTATAAATATATTATTTACCATAATAAACTTACTAAAAAGAACAATTTTAAATTTTAAATTAAATATAATCCTATGATAATAATGAATGAACCTTTATTAAAATTTTATAATTAAATTAGTTCATTTTTACCTAGACATGGTCAGTTGGCTATCAATTTCTACACGTTGAAGCATAGAGGGAAACATAATACATGGTTCCCGGCTAATAAGGCAACATCAAAAACAAGTGGGAAATAGTAGAATATAATAATCAGATCAAACTATATTAAAAAGAGATACAAGAAACTAAACATCATATATGATCATAAAGAAATTTAAATATCCATAGCCCGTTCAAATCTAGCATATAAACACATGGTTATACAACACATACATACGACACCCATTGTCTTGATCCCTTCTAAAATATAAGAAAAAGATTAAAAAATACCCACATTGGATGCACTCATACATGAAACAACCCACTCCACTAATCATTTCCCAATGATGAACTCTTCTCTTCACCCGCTCTATATCCATCTCCACTACCTAATATCGGCACTTTTAAGACAAATGAATTGAAAATTAAACAATGTTGTATATTTATATTTAAACTTAAAATGAATAAAAGTTTGTGAATAAAGTGATTTTGAAGTAATGTTATTTACCTTCTCACCATCAATCATCAATTGAAATCCTCATTTTCCTACTAAAGACATTATATGGTAGTGGTCCCAAACCCATCCCACACACTCGACCAGGATGCTCCTACCCAAGTACTTTACCAACTTGGTTATCATGGGAGACTGATTAGAACTGTGTGGGATTGGTATTCCATAGTTATTTAATTTTTACCTATAAATCAAATATCATTCATATTATAAACAATATATTTTAACATAGTTACAACTGATAATAAGTTATTATAATGAAAAATGAACTCATACCCCAACTTCTTCGACATACTGATTAATAAAACTCTCATCGTATTTTTTTATGAAAATTCAACCACACTTATGTTTGGGTAGCTTGGTGGCCTAAACTCTATGGCTGCATTAAGCAAAGATAAATCCATAATTTAATATATTAAACAGATAAAATTTTCTAATAAATATTTAAACTAATGAAAAGATTACCAGATTTTAATAGCTTTTAGAAAAACTCTTTAACCTTAAAGTTTGATTATAATTCTTCCTCCTTGGAATTCCTAGCATTTAATCAAAAAAAATTAATTTCAGAACATATATTTCAAAAACTTCATGCCTAAAAAATATAAATGATAACATATGCATAGTACTAACAAACAAAATATAGATAACAATGATAATTAATGACTGTAAAAATGACTTAAGTGGTTGATAAATAAATGCATAACAACACATACAATCATTTTCTTCTTCAATCATGTCGGTTTCATGCTCCATGATTTCTTCATCTTCTTAATCCACTCTTGAAAGACTAATATTTTCAATATCATGATGGAAAAATACATCCCCTTATTTTGGTTGATGGGATTCAATGTTAGAGTTTAAATATTCTACTTCATCACCCATATCAAACAGATCTCTTTTTTTTACTTGATAAAATACACTCCACCATTCGTCCATGATATCATTCAAATAATATATCATTTTCACTTATGATGATAAGATATATAGATCATGTATTTCATGGTCACCAACATCCATCAAGAGAGATAAGTTCATAAAAGTAAATTGCAATAATCTATTTTAACACCCATAATAATATCCACCTAATTGAATCTAAATAAAAAAAATGAAAAATTCACATGGTAGTTTAATTCGATAATATCAAACAATTTTCCCTATAATTCCACTTTAGAAAACATAAATATTCCACTATTCTATGTTTTTAAACCCTTTTATCAGTTGACTGTACAAAATATAAATCCATTCATGTTGAAAGAAAAGAACATTCTGGCTTGCTTTAGAGAACCTTGAGTAAGAAACTTCAAATCATCTGAAAAATTTGATCGAATATCAGTATTCATGATCTAAAAAAAGTAATATACATTATTAGATTTATAAAATATATGTTTCAATATAATATCTGTATTGATTGAAATATTTATTAACTTAAACATCATGAAAATCATTCTATAATATCTTTATTAACATCTTTTGTTATATCTTTCTCATTTCGTGTTCATCCTCTCATTCACCTCTTTATTTCTAGACTCAACTCTTCAATAAATAGATCTGAAATTTCACTATTTAGTAGAATATATCTATGTTCTTGGAATATTCCATTTTTTTCAATGTAACATTTGAGCTTCTCCAAACTAATCGTTGAATAGTTGGAATTTTTTTATTTACCATGTATGTTATATTTATTTGATGTATCTTCAACATGTCCAATTCGATTGAATATTGTCTGAATTTCATTCAAGTATCTAGAACAAAAGTTAAGACACTCCTCTTCCAAATAGCCTTAAAAAATAGATCCTTCAGGATGATATTTATTTTTCACATAAGATTTAAAATGCCCAAGATATCTAGGAAATAAAATAAGAATACATAATTATGTATTTAATTAAGTACTAAAAATTATGGACTGAAACTAAAAACATATAAATGAAGCACCTCTAAATTGGATACATCCATCAATAATGTATGGGACCTCCTAATTTAGATTAATCAACCAAATGTACGGTTAAATGCATCATGATTGTAAATAATGTTGGAGGAAACATCATATCCATTTTACAAAGTGTCAAAAAAATCCCTCCTAAGGGTTTTCAAGCATAAATGGATATAGAGTTTTCTCACATAATTGTTAGAGAAATGTGTAGAATTGAAGTACAACAGCATTAACCTTTTCAGATAATAATACAAGCAATACCAATGGAAGTAACCATTGTAACAAAATATGTCAACCATGGTTTTTTAATATTGAATCCTATGAATATTTAAGCCAACACACCATGAGATGTTACTTGAATACCCATAAAATAAATTCACATGTTTTAAAATTCCAAGGAATGTAACTTTATCCCTATTTTCCTTTGCAAAAAATGTCGGATCATTGTAACGACCCAATGTTTTATTAATGGAAATTAATTTCTTAATAATTTTCCATATAATCACGTAAAATAACAAAAAAATGAACTACTAAGTACTATTTGACCTTTAAACATAAATTTATCACTTCAATGTTTTGAATTTCAAAAATCTGATATACAATGTTGTGATCTATAAGTTATTTGGAGTCTAATATGACCATCTTAGTTTTGGTGAATAGTAACATACCCTTATGAATTGTAATTTTACCTTTATGAATAGTTATATACCCAAATTAATATTAACCTTGCCTATGATATTGTATAAATAAGATTCAAGTGGGAGTATGATATACCTATATCTTGGAATAAGGAAATAAATGTTTTAAAATTGTTATTTTTTTAGAATAAATTATGATTTTAATTAAATATTAAATTAATCATATTTAGAAAATAATTTTTCCAAAATTGATTTCAATTTTGTATTCTACATGTTGATAAATGGTTTGGGTGAATTTTTGGAATTTTTCTGAAATACTTGAATTTTTTGTGAATAGTAAAATACATTAATTTACCATGTAAATACATTACAATTTAAATCCACTATTCCTGACATCATAAGTGATGTAATCCCCCAAATATCAAACTCACATGAATTTATTACTATTATAGGGCATGTAAA
This sequence comes from Viscum album, assembly GCA_963277665.1. Lineage (NCBI taxonomy): Eukaryota > Viridiplantae > Streptophyta > Magnoliopsida > Santalales > Viscaceae > Viscum > Viscum album. The sequence goes on along the minus strand of OY728143.1, from coordinate 179,922,634 downwards.
ACTCACTATTTATTGTCTTGATAAGAAATAATAAATTAATGGTTATAATATTATGAAAACCCTCCTCCCCTCCACTATAATTACCACCCATCCTTACCTATTATTTTCCCTCCTCTGAAACCTTGTTCCTTTCCTATAATCTACCCAAATATATTCCCAAGATTCTTTCCCACATCCAAAATCCCATATTCTCTTCAATACACCAAATCCTCTCCCCTTAAGAGGCTCTCAAAGGAGGTAAACTCAAGAGGTAAATTCCTCTTTCTAATTCTTTTATTTCTTTTAAGTTCTTTTCTTTTTTTTATTTCCTCACCGACCTTCTACCAATAGGTATGATAACTCAGGTAACATACATGTAATTTAATTCTATTATTTTAATGGTATATTTCATTGTGTCCTCTCATTTCCCCATTTTTTATTTGAAACAAATGAAAACACCATTTGAGATGTGTTAATTTAGCACAATCAAGGAAGAGGAGTTATCAATTTCCATTACCACCTTCAATTCTGGTCATGAAACAATTTTCATGGTTGAACCAGACCATATTATATTTATTATTCCTCATCTATGTTTTTTTAATCCTCTTGTAAACATGGTTTTTTTAATAAAACAATATGTGTTCTTTGTGGTCAAAAACCACCAATTAACCCAAAATGATGTCACTAAAGTTTATATAATGATTCAAATTCACTTTAAGTAACCAAATTATTTTTTCAAGAATGTAACCTTCTGTTTGTTCAATAAAACAATATAACTTCGATTCTTTACAACCACCATCATCGTACATATTTATTCAAACATGAACCAATCAGTAAAACCAAGCAAGCAAACAAACCTGAACAATGAAATTGAACATCTTAACCAGTCAAAATGGTTATAAATGAAATTAAAAAGTTTTTAAAAAAATATTTTCATATATAATAGGTCATTTAATTATTAATTAATTAATCTAATCTTATTTTTCATGTAATTAATTTCAAGAAAATATCACCATCAGACTTAAGGTAAGGGATCCTCTCCATATCACTTTTATTTAAGAATTTCCTCTGTGTTATGCCATTTTATGTGTAATACCTAATAATGAGGTATAAATTTTAACCACCCCAATACTTCCCTAATGATGATTAAGTGATGAGGAAACCCTTTCTCTCTCATGAATCCCTCTTAAGTACACTTGATACCATGTCGATAATCCGTAAGGAATCCTACCCGAACTGCCTTTATTCCTTCAGGTTGCTCTGTTATTAATTTTAACGAAATGAAGTTTCCTTTTCTTTTTATTTAAAAATTATAAATGATATTTATATTCTAAAAACTCTTGTTTCAAGATCCATATCTGATCCTCTTTCGAGGATATAAATGTTTTTATGTGAATCTATCCTCAATACTTCTCAATAATTAGTCTTGTTTTATGAGAACTTCCCAAATTTTTACCCATTTTCAAGTTCACTATGTCCTATATTTTAAGAAAAAAATTTACTTATAAAATCATTATTTTTATTATGAAAACATTCTTGGTTCACTTAATGTTTTATATAAAATATTGTTCACTTTTCTATTTTGAAAGCTCTATAGTATTTTCCTTAAAACTGCACAAAAATATTTTAAATGCTAAAATTTTTCAGATACATTTTATACATGTTGTCACCTATATTGTAAATTACATAACATGATATATTAATATTTACCTTTTTAACGTCCATGTATGTTCTAGTTTCTTTCTTTCATGGACACTTTAATGATACACCCATTGGTTATGATATATGTCATGATTGTGATACCCAATTATTTCTAGGGGTAACCTTTGTATTTAATTAAGATTGATTTTTTATTATTCTTTATGTGGAAAAAATATTCATGAAATTTATAATGGGTCTGGCTAGATACCTCTCCAATTATTTGGTTATAGTTGAGTCTCATGAGACGTTATGTTCGACGGTCAGGTTGGTTAGCATTGGATTGTGCTACTATGAAAAACGGTTTGGATAGTTAGCATTGGCTTGTGCTATTATAGGAAATGGTCTTGGAGGTTATAATTTAATCCTAATAAATTCATGTTTTATGTTTATTCCACATTTCTATGATTCCATGTTTAGACGGTCCCATTTTTTATATGTTATGATATGTTGCATGCCTTTTTATATCATCATGGCATGCCTTATATCCCTTGTGATAATACTTTGTTCGTACGGTTTTACTTTAATAGGCTTTATCTCATCCCTTTATTCATGCAATCCTCATGCTATCCTATGCAGATGTATGAGTGTAATGGTAGATAGGGTCTCATTAAAGAGTTTAAATAAAACTATGTTTTTATAATGATTTGTGTTGTACTTATTCTTCCAAGACACTAGACATTACGATCCTGGGATTGTACTCTGATGTATATTTATGATTAAAATCATGTAATGTTATATGTAAAAGGGTATGGTCTCCATAATAATACCTTCCATTCTCATATGTCCAGAGATCACGCTTTATGTTCATTTTTGGTAAGTCTTTCCGAGCATTGATATGATCCTTCGACTTCCCATGCTCATTAAGCAATGTTAAGATCAAATTATCACAAGAATTCTTCTCAATATGCATCATATCAAGATTATTCTGAAACAAATTAAATTCACAATACCAAAGTTTGAAGAATTTACTTTTTTTTCTTCCATTTTTGAGTACTAATATCACCTGAGGATGCACATAGAACTAATTTTCCACTATCATTCAAATGAAGCACCTTTCCATATTTTGTTTCAACATTTCCATGTTGTTCCAATATTTTAGATCTTGATATCAACTTTGGAGGTGGTCTACGATTAATGAAACCATTTAATTTTGACTTGTTCGGCTAAAATCTATTATATGAGTCAAGAAATTTTCAATGACACAAGAACCAACATTTTCTAAAATGGGTTAGTTGTATGGGCTCAAAATAAAAGTTACAAATAGGAAAATACAAACCCATTTAATTGTTCAAACCAGATAAATTCCCAAGTCCAGGGAAGTCACAAATGGTCCACATTAGAGCAGCTTTCATTTGGAACATTGTTCTAGAAGTTTCATCATACGTCTCAACATCACTTCTCTATAACTCCTATAATTCTTCAATTAAGGGTTTCAAGTATATATTAATATCATTTCGAGACAATTGTATTCCAGGAATAATCATTGAAATGATAAAAGAATTTCCTTCAAACACATCCATGGAGGTAGATTCTAAGGGATCAAAACAACTGGCCAAATTCTATAATTGGTACTCAAAGTCCCAAATGGGTTGAATCCGTCAGCATCTAATCCCAATAGAACATTCTTAGGATCATATTAGAAATTTGGATGTAATGAATCAATTGTCTTACATGATTGTGATTATCTTGTATGTCTCATTAACCAATCATTATAATTATCTACATAATTACACCTCATGTGTTCGGAGGTTTTTGATGACATGAAAAATATTTTCAATCGAGGATTTAAATGAAATTAACGCAAAAACGTTTCAGGTGTGTTCCTCTTCCTCTTATTTATTGTATTATGTTGATTTAGTCTTCCAACATCACCCATAGACTACCATCTATAAGAGGAAAATTTTTTCCAATCTTGACTCCTTGAATCCTATCCCCAATAAAGCATAAAATCATTGGTACATGCTTGTATTTTTGTATAATTTAGACGAAGCTTGTTAATAACTTTTTCATATAATAAAAATACTTAGGGATATTTGATTCAGGAAATGCATCACACAACAATTCCAATATCATGGACATCTCCTTATTTGTAATTCCACATAGGCATTTGATATAGTACAACTTCAGTAGAAAAGAATGTTTTGAATATTTTGAACATCCTCTATACAACTCTTGATTTCCATCATAAACTAAACCATAAAATGCATCTGTCTTCTCAATGAGGTTTTTTCTTACATTAGTCTCCACATAATCAGGAGGAGGATCTAATGATATGCTAAAATATTGATTTGGTTTTCCTATAGTCTGAAAAACATAACTTGTCTTGTTTCTATTTGTAGCACCCTCAACTGGAAGTTCTAATATGTTTTGATGTTGGTGTTGGTGACTTTCAATGCCGAATGCACAAGGTTTTTCATTTCATTTTCTATGGTCGAAAAATATGGGAGATCATTTAGTGGATTGAAATTAGTGATCAACCTTTCTATAACATCCGATTATCCAGGACAAATTCAACATAAATAATGAGCAGGTAATTTCTTCAATATCAAGTGTTTAGAAACTTCATCTCTCTTCACCATATTCTAAATTTAAATTTCAGACAAGGGCATCTTATTCTCCCATCAACAGAATTATTGGAAGTTCAAAATTCTAAAAAGTCCTCCAAACCCTTAGAAAAATGAGGTGTGTTCCTCGGTAATCTGATCCATATTTTATCTATATATATCACAAAGTTCCTACACATAACGAAAAAAATTTAAACTATTACTAAATAGAAAAGGATATTTCAATATACTAGTGGAAGAAAATATGAATATGTTAAATAACCATACACTACCTTTTAAATGTGCATATAACCATCAATGAAATAAGAATTATAGACACTTATGAAAAATAATAAAACTATTTGGACTATTAGAATATGTCGATGAATAAACTGGTGTAGAGTAGTGAACTTCGAACCTTATTCAATTAATTAATAAAAAAGAAATATAGGGCAACTAGAAATTCCTCAACAAATCTGTATAATGAATCCAGGAAGTTCTAAATGTCTTTCTAATTATTTATCCACTTATTTCGTAAGCTTCTATTAATATACAAAACAAAAGTTGGTAAAATTATTTATAAATACATTAAATCAACTACACATGGGTGTTTTATAATTCTTCATCATACATTTAAAACTCAAAAGTTAGAAATTAAAATAGAAACATATTATTATTTAAAGTATCACACTCAAATTCAGCTGTACTAAATGTATTTCATTCCTGGTATGGTTTTCTAGTGACAGAGTATTTCTAAAATTCAAATAGATGAGAGATACTACTACTTAAATATAATAGGGAAATTTTATACCTATATAACCTACATAAGGGTAAAATAATTTTTTCATAGGCTATATAAGGGTACCTCATAATATTTATAATTTTTATAAAGGTAACCTTTAAAATATACAGCTTTTATAATGATAAGATTCATTTTACACATGATGTATATAGGTGAATTATAGTTCTATGTAAGGGTATGAACAAATTATAAGCATTACATAACGGTAACTAGTAAAGTTGTGTAATGGTAATCTTTTCCTTAAATTGGTTATGTAAAGGTAACTAAAAAATATTTATAAAGGAACTCAAAAGTAACATAAGTGTAATAAGCATTTTCTGAAGCATGCGTGAAGGAAAAAATAAATTCCATACACAATTTAAAGCTATCTAGTTCACTAGACAAGGGTAACTTTCATTTTTTAGGCTGCTTAAGGGTAGCTTAGCACTTTCATAAAGGTAAGAGACACTTTTGTAAAGGTAAGAAACACTTGTGTAAAGGTAATAATCACTTGCGTAAAGGTAAGAAAAAATGTTGTAAATATAAATTGAGATTACTTAAGAATAAAACCAAGAATACAAAGCATGTGTAAGGGTAAAAAGGTACATATGTAAAGGTAGCATAGAAACTATAAATTCCATGTAAGGGTAAAAAACAGTTACATAAGGAATATAAAAAATAAAATATAAACAAGAAAGATTCCATAATGAGGAAATTTGGGGAAATGATATAATATAGGACTAAACAAAACTCCCCTAAATCACTAAGTAACAAAATAATAAAATATAAACTATAAAGATTCTATAATGAAGAAATTAGGGGAAATGATATAATATAGTACTAGATAAAACTCCCCTAAACCACTAAGTTACCTTATTATTGAATGCGTTTTCAGATCTACCTTGGGAATACTAATGTGATATGCAGTTAATCATATATGGGAATAACCACTTGAAATATATTTCTATCATCTTATGATACATATATAACTAAAAACCTAGTTTCCCACACAATCCCCATGATGAAAACCACACACCTAGACCTTGTTCCTATAATGATGGGTATGAAACAAGAGGTATGTGAACCAACAAGAGAAATAAGTTATCACATCCAATTAGTACCAGGTTTCCCATGACCAATAGTGGAACTATGGCATAGTGAAAATGAGACAAGTTTAGCACATGAGTAATAACCATAACTACACTCAACCCTAACACCCAATTATGTAGTACCCCATACATACATAACATACACTCAAGGGATAAGTATCACATTATCATGCATGGGGATCAACAATCATCACATATTTATCAAAAATCTACACAAGTGGAAAATGAGGAAGAGGGAATCAAGGGTTTCCTTCCACATACACTATTTAAAACAAATTTTTTAAACAGTACTTTTACACCAAGAAATGTCTGGGAATGAAAAAAAACATTTCATTTTTCATAAAATAATTTCCAAACACAATATATAAAATGATGGAAAACACAAAATCATTTAAAACATTTAAATTTCACCCTTACACAATTGGTCCCTTCTTTGAAAAAACAAATCATGGCCAGTAACCTTCATTTCCCTCAAAAATCCCATGAACACAACTTGAAATGTTTTAATTGGTCGAAAAAAATCAACCATTTATTTTAAAATGTTTCAAAGCTACACTTAAACAGGGATCTTTATCTTTGAAAGTCCAAATAAGTAAAAAGGGACAACCACATCCAAAAAAACATTTAAAACAAGACAACATGACATTTTGGATGTTTTAAACCATTCACACATTTAAAATACCAATTTTAAATACATTAAAAAAACTTTTTAAAAACATTTATAGTTCAACACCTCAATTCCAAATCAAATTCTATTTAAAACATACTTTTCACACATCAGTTCCAAACCCATTTCAAAATATGATTACCATTTCTAAAAGAAATAAGATATTTCACAAGAATATTATAATAATAAAACATTCAATTTAAAAAATAAAAACATGGTATTAATGTGAAAACCCATTTATACCAACCTCCAAACACTACAAAACATTTTCAAAATACCATTGGTATATCAAAAATAATTAATTTCATAAAAAATGGAATTTAGAAAGTAAATTCATACTTATATTTCTAAAATGAAATAATTTCATAGTAACATCTACCTCCAAGAAGTAGAAACTAATCTAAAACACCGTGAAAATCATCTCCTTAAAAAATGACCACACCCATGGTCGGGACTGGTAGCGAGGCTTTGGGGGATGGGTAGGACTTTGGGGAGTCAAGGGGTCGGGGATGAAGCGTCGGGGGGAGGGGGAGGGGTGAACCATCGTAGAGGTCGACGAAGGTCAGACCAGTAGTGATGGATGGTGATGGACAGTGACCATCGGAACCCGTGGCAAGAGTCGAGATCATCTACAATGGACGAGATCAGTGGTGAGGGGTGGGATTGGCATCGATGAGGGTTCATAGGGCATCAGGGGGGTCGGGGTTTAGTGTTGAGGGGTTGGGGAAGAAGTGTTGTGTTTTTCAAAAAAAATAAAAAGATTTAGCGGTGATTTTTAATAAACTTCCCCTAAATTATCTAAAACAATTTGCGGCAGTTTCATAAAACATCTCTAATGTAAGATTTTGGTGTAGGCAATGATGAGAATTTTATAAAAAAATTTAATCTTATGGATGAAGAATTCATAATATATCTTCAATTACAACTCTAAAATAGACATTTTTCTTGTTTTATATATCATTATGGGTGTGGGGGTATAATTAAGATATATTTTTGAGTTTTAATGGAACTTTTTGAACATCATCCATATTAAATTATTCATTTGAGGTTCATATTATTTCGTTACACTTTATTACCATATTGAAAGAATTGAAATTATTAATTTCATCATTTTTTCTTATATTGATTATAAATTTATTTTTATTTATTATTTAATTATCTAAATCACTTCATATGATGAATCTATTATGTTTGATGGAATCCTCCTTTGTTATACCTAGATAATTATATTATGAGCTGAGGGATGAAGACTAAAAGGGAATTGTCATAAAATTGTCGGCTAATCTAATTCAGGGAATTTGTTTTTAAAGTACCCACTTTAAAATTTTACTATATATCATTGATTCACACATCTTTAACAAATATAGCAGTGGACAAAGAACCCCAAATAAGTTGAGTGAATTAGGTTATAACCAATATAATATATTAATATTTTTCTCTAATGATTAAACTAAATACATCTATGATAGTATAATTCTCTGACCAAGGGATTTTAATTGTCTTGGGAAGAATGAATGAACATGAACACAAGGAATTGATGAATTTAGAAGTGCCTTGTACCCAATATAATTGAAAAATTTAGGACTGAGAGTGGTACAATCATTCCTTAAGATTTTCCTTTGAAATTAAATCTTGAACCCCATGCATTAGTTTATTGTTTTTAAAACCTAATAAAGTGTTTCTTTAGTTTTTTGGTCCCATATTTTATTAGATAATTTATTTAATAATAGATATATAAAACTCTTCACGATGATGTTTCTTCATCATGGGCAAGACCACGTAATTCATCATTACATGCTCTAATATTTAGTAAAGGGTAAAGAAATTAAAATAAATTTATAATCTTTGATAGACCATTAGAATAACGATGATGGTGAGTCCTTAAAAAAATATATGTTATATTGAATTGAATTTTGTATTTTAATTTGATATGAAAAAGAAGGTATCAATGAACAGAGAAAACATCTATAAGAACATCACACAAGGATAACAAATGATAAAACCTTGGCAAATATACCTCTTATTTGGAATAAATCACGGTTTATCCTATGTATATTATGGTGTGATTTTTCAATATTCAACAAAATATCAATTCCATTTCTTTTAAATAGATACAACCAATATCTAAATCATCATTCATAATTTTAATAACAAATAAATCATGAAAACATTATAAGTACACATGGATGTATTATCTCTAGAAACTAGCCATTATAAGACCCCAATGTATGGGAGTTATCTAAACACCACGTCATTATATAAAATGAATTTTTTGAGATTTATACAACCCTTTTTATAAATATCATTATATTATCAAAGATTTATAGATTTAATTATTCTCAATTGTCCTGTTATCATGTAAATTCATGGAAGACCCTTAATCTCCCCCATCATTAATTTATTAGTTCTATTCATCATCTATTAGATAGTGTAATTTAGAAATATATACATTAAATTTGAATACATTTTAATATAAAATTCATTATAAAATAATCCTATATAAATATTATTATCAAAAAATTATTATTTTTACAAGAATTTATCAAAATGTAAAAATAGAATAAAAATTATATCAACAGGATTCCACAATTTCTTCAAACAAAATAGCCACCATTACTTGTAAGAAAATATTTTTTGATGGTTTCCTTTATTGAATAACCATTATACATGTTTTTGATCTCACATGGATCTCTCTATTTATAAAGGTAAGTGGTACCTCAATCACTTGGGATGCTGAAAATTGAAAAAAAATATCAACTCAGAGGATGGGAGGACAACTCATCCCACAAGGGGTATTATTTACTAGTAAAGGACTTTTTTATAGATTATGATATGTTTTATAAATCCTTACAGGTAATAATACTCATTACCCTTTGTTTATCTTGATTAATTAAAAACATGCATTTAATAGGTAAAAACACATGGAAATTATACTTTCTCTCATTTGATCTAATAATTTTGTTTCTTTATAGTTTATAGACTTATAGGTCAAAAGGAACTCAATAATTTATCTCCATTCATGAATTAATTAGACTACTATGAAAAGAGGTATCCAATGTTTTGTGGTTTGGATGAGACCAATAAAAATTCCTTCTTATATATCCCTATGAAAAGAATTAGAAATCATGTAATTCTGTTCCATTTAATAAGGAACATCATACCATTTAAGGTCTTGTTAGAAGTGTAAAATTATTTACTTTTTTGGTTGTGCATCCATGAAAAAATTTATGAATTTTGGGTTCATGAATCCATAACCACATAAATGTTTCTTAAAGTCATACATAGTGAACTAATAGAGAAAAGAAACATTGAAATGGTCAATTGTGGTACTTTTGTCAAAGTGGGCCTTTTTGGTTTACTCTAGAAAATAATATAAGTAAAGGGATTTAAAATCACTAAAAGGAGGATCTTGAATCATGTAATTTGAGGAAACAAATATGTGTATCAAGAATCAAGAAATTTTAGAAAACCAATATGAGTATCTAGACTAAATGAGTTTTTGGAAACCAATGAAAGTATCTTGATGAATTTATTTGATAAAACCAATAGAAGTATCTAAAAATAATTAATTTTTGGACTTTAATAGGATTAACATAACTAAAGAAATTTTGAATAACCTAGAATAGCACTACGACTCGATGAATTTAATTAAACCAAGAGGATAATCTAGAATCAATGAGCTCTAAGAATTCATGATGGGGATATCAACTCGAGGAATTAGAGGAAATCAATAGGTGTTTCTCAACTCAAGGAGATTTAGGAAACTAAAGGGCTTATTTTAACCTATGGAATTTGAGGATACCAAGTGGATAATCTTGACTGAAGGCCTTTCAGGAAACCAATACCAGAATCTTGAATCAAGGAATTTGTGTGGGGTTTAAACATGAGCTCCCTGGTTAAGAATTATTTCATGGAATTGGATAAACAACGTCTAATATAATATAGTTTTAAACTTTTTTAAAGGATTTAAAAATTTATAAAAACTTATATAGTTCCATAATATATTTCAATCTTGTAAAATTAGTGTTTCCATAAAATAAGTCATGGGAACCAATAAATGTAATCTTTCACGAAGTGGGTAACCATGGGTAAAATCATACATTGTAATGGACCATTATAATAAAGCGAATATTAATTTTTGAAATTATAAAGTTCATATATTAATGGATTTCTATAAGAGTATATATGATATACATAAAATAAGGTCAATTAAATCCATTATCCATATAATAATTTTTTTGGTAATCCCACTTCAAAAAATAACATTAGAATCCTAATAAAGAGTCCAACATGGGTAACATAATGAAAACAATTATGTGGGGAATGTATTAATGTGATTCTATTACCACATTCCCTTCCACCATGTTCATAATTTTAATTTGAAATACTTGAGGTAATGCATCAAATGCTTTTTGTAAAGATAGTGCTAAAAAACATGGAAATTTTTATTGAACTTTAGGAAGAGATTTTTCATTCTTATAAAAAAGTATGATAGGGGTGGTATTTATTAGTATACCACGTTATCACTCCTCAGGTATCTATGGAACCATCACTACATATGAATTATGGGGTTCTAAATGAACTCTATCATTCCATTCAAAAATTTCATTACGACATAAGGGATTGACACAACCATATGGGTTTCAAACATCCACTAGGAATTTATACCTTGTCATCCCAAACGACACCAGGTTAAAAAATTTCTATAAAATGAAAATTGATTCAACTATTTCATCACAAATAATTTCAAGATTATAAGGGTATATTTTTTTCAAAAAGGATTTTTTACACTACACCAAAAATGATATAAAGGTTGTAAAGAAAAAAATCATAGTGACTATTTAAATGGTTATACCACCATGTAATATTTACATGGTCAACCAATCTTATTTATGGGTCATCATCCCTTATATAATAAATTGAATCCTAAATAATAATTGTAAAAAATTTCGAACTAGGTATTCATTTCGGATTTATAAGTAGTCAAGTTGATGCTTGTGAAATGAACTATGATGATGGAAATAGGATATGCCAAAATAGAGTGGTTTCTAAGGGAAAAAGTGTCTAAAATATCCTCAATAATGGGTTTAATGGTTTTTATAATATTTTCATTTTCAATAGATGAAATACTTGGTATACTCCCAATTAAAGGTTCTCACTGGCATGTCATTAGACTAGGAAATATTTTTTAGGAATATCCATTCCTCTGTGATTGAAAAATCTTACAACACATAGATATACCATTTTATTTTCTTCAGGAATAGATATAATATTTTTCTCAAACATGACTTGAGATATCTAATTATAAACTATATCACATATTTTTGGGTAAACTGTCGCACATGCATTTTTTGTACCATTAAAAAATATATCAACTGTTTATATTGTTTGTCAAATTCAATATGGTATTCATCATATTATAAATATTAAATATTTATTTTTTAAGGTCAATTAGTTGTCTATATTCAATCTATCCAATATTAATTTTTCACTGACCATTAATTCTTATATTACTTTTGATAAAACATTTATTTAACAAAACACTTGCTCTTTTATCTTTATAACAAGTTGTATCTACAACTCACATTTGGGATCACTAAAATATTTTTCATTAGGGTGAGTGGAATATTATGCTGGAGAAGAAATTTTATTCAAAACAAGTTAGATAAAAAAAATTGAACACATAAGCTTTTTATTAATCAGAAATAAAATTCAAAAAACACATAATATATAAAAAACTATAGTAAAATTAAATTTATATTTTTAATCTTTTTTTATTTAATGGTTAAAGTGTTTTTCACTATCAATTATCCAAATTCCCTCTTTGTGGTCACCTATAATATATAATACCTCACCTTCAATAGTTATAACACGAAATCTATATGAAGTCCCAAGGAAATTATTATTCTTTATAGAATTGAAACTCAATTATATATTTATATTAATTTACACAAGAACAATGGAATGATACTTATTTTTAAAATCATGTTTGTAAAAATTTTATTTTACCGATGATTTCATTATGAAGGGGTCAACTTTGTATCCATACTTATTAAAATTTAATTTTTTGAATCCTAATTCATTAAATATTAATATAATTCAATTATAAACTCATTTGTATCAAAAAAATATTCATGAAATATTTTATAATCCAACTACCATATTTTCCCAATAAACTAAAATTAATATATATTCTTGTAAATATGATTACTTTCTTTTCTACTACATACATTCACTATTTTATCCACAACAATCACCTCATCATTTTTTATTAAATTTTATTCCACATATTCATTGATATAGATCATATAATAAGGAAAGTTAACCCAAAATTACCATATCCAGTAATTATGCACCAATTAATAGACAAAACTGAAAGAAATCCAATTTTTTCCCATTAAAATTATTTTGTATATGATTAGAAATGGTGTTTTTTATGTAAAAAACATTTATGATGAATGAATGGATTATTTATATTATTATTAAACATATATATGTGTGTAATTTCTTCACACACAAGACACCCAAGTATTTCATTAATGTTTTACACTAAAAAATTATAATAACACTAAAATTAAATAATCATACAAAACATTATGGAACTAAATCAATATTATACTTTTTTTTATCATCATACACCACAACACATGTATCCCAGAAAATTTTCAAATAATTAATAAGTTTATCTAAATATATATCAATATCATTACCATGATGTTTTTTCCATGAAATAAGCAGTTAGAATGTCATATATTTTCACTTATATAATAACCATGAATTGAAATTATAATTTAACAATTTAATTATCTATATGTTCTGAGTAATTCTATATACTCCATCTGGATTGATGTTATCTTTATACAATTAATAGATAATGTGTTATTACATGACCCAAAATTTACGATTATCCTCAAATTTATTCCATTGAGGTGAAGGGTTTTAATGATGAAAAAACTTTTCTATATTAAATATAAATAGTCAAAAAAATATATTTTCCCCAGGATCCATCCATCCATATTAGGCTAATTGAAATAAGTAAAGGCCACCTTATTTTTTATTTGATGATCTATTATTTATAGGATCTTTTATAGGTTATTGATATAAATAACTAAAAAGAAACAAGCAGAATACTTCCTTCTAGTGTATCCATTATCTATCTGGATATCCCAAAGTGTGGGAAGGATTTACCTTTAATAATGATATGGAAAAACCACGGGTTAAATGATTGGATAAAAAAGTGTTTTAATGTGAGTTTCAACTCAAGAAGTTTTCATAGTATCTAAATTCAATTCATTGTAATGGGATTGAAATAGATATATATATATTTATCCAATGATTATCCATGGAACTAAAATTTTAGTTATAATTATTAAAATATTTCTCAATCATTTAAAATTTTGAAACTCATTTTAACTCATGGTTCAATCATCATAATGATTGCTTAGAATTATAACAAATAATATGGATGTTCAAAACATATCAAATCATTAATACATGATTCCAAAACAAATTTTTTATCTTATAATTGTGAAAATATATTGAGTTGTGTATTATCACACAACATGTAAACTATGATTCATAAAACCATGTATTAGTGACCTTCGCTACATTATGGTTTACACCAGTATATGTCAATCTATGGTTTAAGCCACCAAATCATGGCATGATATTTAGTACAAATTTCTAGAAATAATTAACTTTTAATAAAGCTTCATAGACTTTGATCCCTTTCACCTTATTTAATATCATTTATAATAACTAATGAGATCATATCTGAAAATATTTTCTGATAACTTTCAAAATACCACTTTCAAATGTTATCATTTATTTTCACTATATATTGAATCATATGTAATAACTTATGAAAATGTATCAAGTTTTTCTATGAGGTATACTTCAAAATAGTTTCATGGTATCTCACAAAGATTCATATAAATAATTTTTATCAAAAAATAATCCTTATACACAAATCCACTAAGTTTGACCCTGATAATTGTATAAAAATAGTATCCTCTTAAAAAGTAAAAATTATACTCATGAAACAAAGGAATAAGTTGTCATCTCACTCGTACATGTTTCTCTACGAACCCATGTCCACAAGTCATATCATATACTTGTATGTTTTATCATATAATTTATTTTTCCAACATAGAAAGTTACAATCATGTAATCAATCCATCTATCAAGTGACCATGATATATAGAGTATATAAATCTCATATATATTACTTATATGTTTTCAATTACCTATGTATAAACTTAATAGATTAAAGAACATATCATATATCATTTACCTTAGTGGATGAGAACATCACATAGCCCTCACTAAAAAAGATAAAAACGTTACATTTTACTTATCTATATGTGGAAATACACTACATCATTTTATATTAATTGAGGCACAAGATGTTATAATCATAGTATTAGGGAAAAATTTTCATCAATGTTAAACTGAAACTACTAAAATGATCGACAACATACCCAACCACCCCTGATTAACTCATCTAAAGGGTTGGAATATGAAAGATATCAAAATAATTAATTCTTTATTATTATGTATCTTCTCAGCCTCAAGTGTGAGGATTTAATATGAAACATGCACACCTAGTATACCATATACATAGTGTAAGAAACTACATATGGTAAACAAAATGGGTCAAATACTAATAAAATATTGTATCTAAATATGAAACTCATCCCATGTTAATCTGTATATTCTATCACAACCTACAATACTCTATCGTGACTATCAATTAGGGATAACTCAATGTTATGTTATGAGAGGACAATTTTCATTAAATTTAATGAATATATATAGACTTCATGAAGGGATGATAAGTTGGATATTATAATTTTTATAACATAATACTATTTATATTATTAAACACTTTTAATAATAACAATAATAAATAAATATATATTAATACACTCATCTAATCATGTCATATATCATAGATGAAAATAGTGGCCTTGTATTTGCTATGCATTAAAGGCTTTGCTAATCTCATTACATAACTCTGTAATTCTTTTAAAATATCTATATTACCATCTAAAAAAATTCCTTTAAACTAATTGAATTAGTAAAATCTATAAATAATAATTTTTTGAGTATTGGTGAGATTATAATTACAAATAATTGGATTCATCTCTTAGAGTATAGAATCCAAATATATTTATGTTTCAATATCCATTCCAATAATATTTAACAAGTTTTATTTCATATTTAAAAATAATTTTAATATCATCATCATTATCACCTTGTAATGTATCTACTCAAAATATTCCTTGAGATTATCTGGTAAAAAATTAAATGTAATGCTTTCCATGCTGACCATCAATTTTACTTAAAAATGAATTAGTTCATCATTGAGTTTTAATGTCCCCAATCTCTTGGAGGGTAAAATGATAATTCTAATCCTAGTAAACATCTGTAAAAAAATTTATGTAATTTTTTATATCAAATAATGAAGTTTATCCATCAGATGAATCCTGTTGGGATCTTAAGATAGTAGATTTTTAAGGGAATATTTTTTATTTAATATTTAATATTTTAAATACACATGAGTGACCAGTTCAAAAAAATTATATTTTTTCAATGGAACATTGAATGGAAAATCTATCACTATATTTTGACTTCGGATAGTGATTTTTACCTTGCGGTAGTATAATTAGTTATTATTTTTTTGGGAAACATACTAGGACCATATTTGGGATTGTAAATTAAAGTACTAGTAACCATAATTAAACCCATAAAAATCATGTTTTACTTCTCTAATTTGGGTTATAAATTATAAACCCCCCCCCCAAATAGATATATATATTAAATAATTCAAGATTGTTTGACTCCTTTGTTTAATAAATATTCAATTGAACATAAGGATAGTGTAACTTTGGGGGAACAACAATCCAACAATTATGGTTGGTATTTTTAATTAAGTTAGAATCCATTCTAATTTTTTTATGAAGTTATATGTTCTTTAATTGTTTTATCTGATTACATCAATTATCATGCGATCATTCTTATCGAACTATTATTTTAATTTATTATTATCATTTTACAATGATCATTGGTGAGTTTTTTTATCGGATTGAAGATCAGGTTACCAGTAAAACCCATCCAATAAAACCTTCCTTTCTCACATACCTTGTTCCCTTAAGTGTGGCTTACTATCAATGACCATGATCATCAAAATATCATGGGTTGACCATAATGTTGGGCGGAGAGTGATGGCAAGAGGGGGGGTGAATTGCCTTTTAAAAATAATTAAGAATTTAAAATCAAAGTAAAAAGTGCAGCGGAAATAAAAGAGGCAAGACACAAAACTTGATTACGGAGTTCGGCTTAAACCAAAGCCTACATCTCTGCTCCCAACTCAACCGTTGAGAGATTTACTACCGCTTGCTTTTTAATGGTTTTAGCAAGAAACCCACTAGACTTTAAGGTAGTCTAGAACCTATTACAGCTTGCTTTTAATGGTTGAGCAAGAACCCACTAGCCTTCTTACAGGTGAAGGCTAGATCACCTATGACTCAAGCCTTTTAAAGGGAAGGCTTGACTAACCTCTTCACACCTTGAAGGTGGTGTGAAAACCCAAACAAAAGGGAAGATGAGAGAAAGAGGGGTTTGTAGGCACAAACCCAAATTGATGCTCAAAAAGTTAAATAATGAAAAACTGTAATGTGAAGAATTCTTGGGCACCAATGGATTGATTGGAGTTGATGAAGGGCGCTCCCAAGCTTCTTTGATGGTGCTCCTTGGATGTGGAAATGAGTTGGAGCAAATGGGGATCCTTGAAAGAATGTGCTGGAGGTTCTCCAAATGATCGAACAATGTTCCCGTGGGCTACCGTGGGCTTTCTTGTTTTTCCGGGGCTTCCTAGTCCTTTATTTATAGAGGGGGAACCCTAAAATGGCCTTTGGGGGTCTTCGGAGCTGTTGGAGAGGCCTTCGGAGCCGTTGGGAGTCAAGTGGACAAGTCTGGTCAAAGCCCAACGGCTAGTTTGACTGGCTCCACCGGCTGACCGGTGCTTGGCCACCGGTTGGCCGGTGCTTTGGAAAATGGAGTCCCCTTCTGCCCAGGCACCACCGGTTGGCCGGTGAGGAGGCCACTGGTTGGCCGGTGCTGAGACAGTAGGTGTCCCTTCTGTCTGGGTTCCACCGGCTGGCTGGTGAGGAGGCCACCGGTTGGCCGGTGGTGAGACAGTAGGTGTCCCTTCTGTCTGGGTTCCACCGGCTGGCCGGTGATGGGACACCGGTTGGCCGGTGGACTGAAATCAGTCCACTTTTGCTTTCATGGCTTTCTTGGCCCAATTCCTTGGCAACCTGAAATCATGCCTATCATCCAAAAACACTTAAAACAAGATTAGATAAAAAAGAGAGTGATTGTGATCATGAAAATTAAACCACGAGGGGTACGAGACGTACAACAATCTCCCCCTATTTTGATGATCACAATCACCAAAACAAACAATGTAAAAGACTGAAATGAAAGGCATGCTTTAAAGGATAAAAAATAAAAGTAAAGCAAAGCATGAGAGAAAGATTTCTCCCCCAATCAACCAAGAATTTCTCACCCTTTGTGATTATCAAAATAGGACGGGGCATAAAACTTGATTGAGGGAAAGGTTAAAAAACAAGATAGAGATTTTAAACCAATTGAAATTTTTGAGATTTGAATTGAAAGTTTTAAATTGAAAGTTTTGAAAATGAAGCAAAAAGGCTAAATCCCCCTAAATAAAAACAACAAATCACCGGGGAGAGGATTTTGAAACCGAGACAAATTTTGGCCCGGAGAGACTCGCTAAAAGGGATTTTTCAATCCATACTTGTCTAGTGGCGGGTCTTCTCCTATGAAATTCATCGTTAAAAGAAATATTTTTGGGTCTTCCATACCGGGCATTTTTGCAATTGCACTCATAAATTAAGTGCCCGGGTTTTTTACAATAGTTGCAAAATTTATATTGGGAGCTCCCCCTTACAAAAATAGTTGGAGCATGGGAAGAGGAAGCTTGCTTGGAATAGCCAAGCCCTTGGGTGGTTCTAGATACGCATTGGGAACCAAGTAATTTGGTTAAATTTTGTTCACCTTGGTGAATTTGGCAAGGGATTCCTTTAAATCCTTGATTGTTGATTCCATAGAATCAACATCGGGAAGGTTTTGGACCTTGAGGGACAACTCTTCCTTCTCTTTGAGAAGTTGTTCCTTTTCGGAAGAAAGTTTTTTGAAATTCTTTTTTAAAGCAATAAATTTGGAAGAAAGTTCGTGAAAACCTTCCTCCAATTGATCTCTAGCATGTTGGAGATCCTCATAAGATAAATGATTGAAAGAATTGGAAGAACAAGAGGAAGAGGAGTAGGAAGAGGTTACCTCATGAAATGCCATTAGGCATTTTTTACCATTGTCACTTGAGGAGGAGGAGGAGGAGGATGTGGAGATATCTCTCCATGTGGCCTTGAATGCATTATTCTTTTCCTTTTGCTTGGCCTTTTTCTTGTTGAGTGGACAATCGGGCTTGAAATGGCCTTTCTTGCCACACCCGTAACATGTTACCTCGGGCTCGGATTTTTCGTTGGGTTGAGCCTTGCGGGATTTCTTCTTCTTGTGCTTCTTCATGAATTTGTGCATTTTGCGGGCAAGATTCTCCATTTCTGAATCGCCGCTTGAAGAGGAAGATGATGAGGAGGAGGAGCTTTCTTCTTTTTGAACTTTGAAGGCGATGTTCTTTGGAACTTTGATCGGTTTGCCTTCCTTTTCAGATTGCCTCCTCATGGGGATCTCGTAGGTCATGAGGGATCCGATGAGATCTTCGACCGGCATGTTCTTGATGTCTTTTGCTTCTTGGATTGCCGTGACTTTTGGTGCCCATGTGCTTGGTAAGATCCAAAGAATCTTCTTGACCATCATTTCTGTAGAAACATCATCACCAAGGGACTTTCTCCCATTGCAAACATCAGTAAAACGAGTAAACATTTCAGTAATTGATTCGTGTGGGTGCATGGTGAAACTTTCAAAGTCTTGACGATACATATCCAATCGAGTATCCTTAACTTTGTTGGTCCCCTCATGGGTAACCTCCAAAAGTTTCCAGATTTCATGAGATGAGGTGCATGTGGAAACTCGATTGAATTCATTACGATCAAGGCCGCAATGAAGAGCATTCATGGCTTTGCCATCAAGATCGAAATTTTTAATATCGGCTTGAGTCCATTTGGATTCATCGGGAGAAGAGAGAGAGTAACCATGCATGACAATTCTATAAATAGGATAACCTATACTTCTAAGAAAAGTGGTCATGCGGGCTTTCCAATAAGTATAGTCGGTTCCATCAAAGAATGGAGCACGACCCAAAGAATAGCCTTCAGGGGCGAAAGAAGTTGAAGCCATCAGAAAGGATCTTGAATTTGAAACCGGTTAGGGTATTACTCAAATTTTTCCTCTGATACCAATTGTTGGGCGGAGAGTGATGGCAAGAGGGGGGGTGAATTTCCTTTTAAAAATAATTAAGAATTTAAAATCAAAGTAAAAAGTGCAGCGGAAATAAAAGAGGAAAGACACAAAACTTGATAACGGAGTTCAGCTTAAACCAAAGCCTACGTCTCCGCTCCCAACTCAACCGTTGAGAGATTTACTACCACTTGCTTTTTAATGGTTTTAGCAAGAAACCCACTAGACTTTAAGGTAGTCTAGAACCTATTACAGCTTGCTTTTAATGATTGAGCAAGAACCCACTAGCCTTCTTACAGGTGAAGGCTAGCTCACCTATGACTCAAGCCTTTTAAATGGAAGGCTTGACTAACCTCCTCACACCTTGAAGGTGGTGTGAAAACCCAAACAAAAGGGAAGATGAGAGAACGAGGGGTTTGTAGGCACAAACCCAAATTGATGCTCAAAAAGATAAATAATGAAAAACCGTAATGTGGAGAAGTCTTGGGCGCCAATGGATTGATTGGAGTTGATGAAGGGCGCTCCCAAGCTTCTTTGATGGTGCTCCTTGGATGTGGAAATGAGTTGGAGAAAATGGGGATCCTTGAAGGAATGCGCCGGAGGTTCGCCAAATGATCGAACAATGTTCCCGTGGGCTACCGTGGGCTTTCTTGTTTTTCCGGGGCTTCCTAGTCCTTTATTTATAGAGGGGGAACCCTCAAATGGCCTTTGGGGGTCTTCGGAGCCGTTGGAGAGGCCTTCGGAGCCGTTGGGAGTCAAGTGGAAAAGTCTGGTCAAAGCCCAACGACTAGTTTGACTGGCTCCACCGGCTGACCGGTGCTTGGCCACCGGTTGGCCGGTGCTTTGGAAAATGGAGTCCCCTTCTGCCCAGGCACCACCGGTTGGCCGGTGAGGAGGCCACCGGTTGGCCGGTTCTGAGACAGTAGGTGTCCCTTCTGTCTGGGTTCCACCGGCTGGCCGGTGAGGAGGCCACCGGTTGGCCGGTGGTGAGACAGTAGGTGTCCCTTTTGTCTGGGTTCCACCGGCTGTCCGGTGATGGGACACCGGTTGGCCGGTGGACTGAAATCAGTCCACTTTTGCTTTCATGGCTTCCTTGGCCCAATTCCTTGGCAACCTGAAATCATGCCTATCATCCAAAAACATTTAAGACAAGATTAGATAAAAAAGAGAGTGATTGTGATCATGAAAATTAAACCATGAGGGGTACGAGAGGTACAACACATAACACCCGTTGATAGACCCCCTCCTTTTATATAACATCAAATATATCCTTTTTAGTCAAATTACACTAGTCATATATGTGGATAACAATGGATATGGTACCATATAATAGTGGATGGGGGCTCAGAAATGGGATCTGGGTGAATAAAGATGAGGTTGACTATATAGTGAGAGATTGAGTGGAATGGGTTGGCTGGTAGTCCAGTGTTATGATAGACCTAGTGTGATCTGTGTGAAGGTGATACTTGGCCAAAGGTAGGTGGTGTCTTAACTATAATGAAAGGGGCGAAATAGGGTTTATGCTCTTACCATTCATTTTATTGGGATCATAATGAGGACCTATCACTACATGGTCAAAAAGGTGTGGTGTGTCGATCGGAAATAACCAATTGGTGGACCTTCCAAGTATCATCCATGCACGGTTTGAGCATTATGGACCAACTATCTTTGTTATCCCATGGTAGTAGACTACCCACACCTCTGGTCGGGTAGATCCAATGAATTAAACACATTAGCCTAAAACAATGTAGGAAGTGTCATAACTATTTTATTTTTCAACCCCCCCCCCCCATTGGATTATGAGGCATAGGTCCGTCCAATGGGAAAACTCCATTTCTTGGCCAACCTTACCACTCTTCAAGGTGGGTGACTTTCCTTGGATGGTCCTTCTTAACCTGAACTACATAATAGGGAACATGTGAAACCACATGTTTCATTCTTCCACAATCATGGGTTGTACATGAACCCCATATTATGCATCCAAATTATGGTCATTCTAGGTAGTATACCTTGGGGATTCTATGTGGCACAATTCTATGATTTTTAGGAATTCTCACAACTTTTCAATTGTCTATCACTTTTATAAATGGAATATCTTATCTTAAGTATTATTCCTCTCATAAAATGATTTTTGAATTACTTTTTCTATTAGATTAAATTTTCTATGTGTTTTAGGAAATTTAAAACATTTAGATTTATAGGGTTGATGACATAGTTTTGGAGAGACATTTAGATCATACACATGGATTTTTACTCCCTTAGTAGTATAGTTATTTTAGATTATAGGTCCCCCATTTACCTTTTAATTTATTAAACTCCCTCCTAAACCCATGGTGTAGTTACTCTATTTCGAGCATGAGGTCATAAAGATATATGTTGTGTTCCCATACAGGGACAGTGAAGCTGGATCCAAAGTAAAAAAATTTGTAAAATTTTTCTTTCATTTCATTCATCTTATATTTTTCCTTGAGTGAAATTTAGACACATTTAAATGGAAACAATGTTTTTATTCATTAGTCTTTCATATTAGTGGGATAATACTGATTTACTCAAGATAATAATATGAAACATTACTTTTTGGTTTTTTATTCATTTTTAAATACTGTAAGATTTAGAGAAAGTAGGCCACTAACCATGGTAACTATCATATTTGTTCTTTCACCTATCCTATATTTTTTAGTCCATGATTCAAACTCTGTGACCTCGAGGTTAGTTACTTAGTCAATAATTATATTATGGATGAGTTTGGATTACCCAAATTATAGTTGGTGTTGAAACACAATCTACGGTTGGGGTATAGGTCTTATACATTAAATATGGGGTTTAACCACTCTCTTAGATATTAAGTGATTGATAGCATGTGGTCCTATCTTATATTTCATGTGGTATAGAACTCCCCTATCAGATGGGGTGTGGTTCCTCCAACTATGGAATTGATACTCCCTCGATCATCATAAGAATTCTTTATGAGGGTCATGTACTCCACTATAATCAGTTACACTATACATTTTTCTTGGAGAAAACTAACCTAGTGGTTTATCATGGTATAGAAAGTTGTTCAAAAAGAAGTGATGCAGTGACAGGTCTATATTGAGGATACCAGTGTCTAAAGAGATGTGTGTCTAATGGGGTTATTATAGTTTAAATATTTAGTGTGATTGTATATATGGGTTATTGTTTATTAGTCACCAATATTGATGATATGGATGATCAAGGATATGTTTTTTTCATGCAATTATATAGATAATTATTACCCTTTCCATGAAAAGGGAGAGGAGAGAGGAATATTATTTATCTTTTTAGTTGGAGGGTTTAATTATGGATCTCTAGTTATGATGGGTTAGGTAGTATATCAGGTTTTTATTTTACTTTTCCTTAATAAAGGAAGAATAATTTTCAAGAAGTATGTTGGTCTAGATGTTATGATTCTTGCATTCCACTATGTTCTTATAGTTACTAACTATATAATATCTTTTAAGAGTTATTCTATGGAATTTTAGATTTATTGCTTTATTGATCCTTATGTCATATATGTGTCTTTTGTTTTCCATTGACTTTTATTTTTTGATTACTTATCATTTACTCTAAACTTTTTTAGGGGTGTCTTACATAGTTCGTTTATACTCACCCATGCATGGTTGTTCTACCCACACATGTTATATTCTATCTTGATGATGTGTATCTCATGGATTATTAGGGAGTACATGTTGTTGGCCGAGTTGGGTTTTAGAAAATACATTTTCAATTAGTGTTTTTGTAAGTAATTCCTATTTTAGTATGTGTCTTTACACTTTTCTGGGTCCTTTTTCCCCTTGGGAGATCAATTTCTTGTAATTTCCTTTATTTACAATGTTTTAAAAAAATTATTAAAATTGGATTGTAATTTTTCATATGAATTTTATTATTTAGATTGATTATTTCATTTATAGATGTTGTCATTTTATTTGATGATGAATATATGTGTCTGTTTTAGGTTCATATTACAAGGCCTCCTTGGTTTTCATACCATCAGAGAATACTCGGCCTAACCACCAGCCTAGGTGGGGTCCCACCAGGCCAGTTCATGTTAGAGTATGAAAGTGGGTTATGTCCAAAGGATGGAGTTTAGAGTTATAAGTCTTGATAGGTTTAGTTATGATGTTTGGGGAAACAATTTTAAGGTATTTGAGTGCTTTTATCAGGACAAAGAAATCAACTAAATAATGTGTCAATCGACGTACTCCTAGAAAATTAATATGATAATATATTTAATTAGAAGATTGTTTTTAGAATGATTTACATCGTAATTCATGTAGATTAAAGAATCATATAGTATTCAAGGAATTGGTGATTGGAAGATTTGAAATGATAACAGTGGTGATGTGACTCTATGATAGTGACGTAGACCTTATCATTGAAAAATATTCATTGAAGGTATAGTATATAACATTTATGAATGGAATGAATGAAAAATTACTCTTAATAGTATAATATTTCTTTATTTTATTGTTCTTGAAATTGAATTGGAATAATACCTATATAATTTTCTCTATGTTACCTAAGAACCTGAATAAGGAACCCAGTGTCCATGAGTGCTCGGTATAGGAATAGAGTTAGGTAATTATTTATTGATATATATTAGAAAGGGTGTGGGGCCACCACATATTTGAAAACATCAGTCACTCCCTATAAGGACCCGGCCTTATAACATTACATAATCATGAATTAAATGAATAATTCACATAGAGGATCATTTCAAGTTTAGAGTTTTAGAGAATTAGGACATAAATATTACATGTCAAAAGATTACAAAGCAGACACTTCTACTAAGTTTTCATAAAATATAAACTCTTAAAAAGAAACATTTCTAGTTCCATGTTTTAGATAGCATGTCTTTCCTTGATCGCATCCTTAACACTATTCATCTTTAAGTCCTGTTGAAATCATTTCAAAAACATGGGATGAGCATAATAATCCCATTAAAGAATACACAAGGAATGAAAACTATTAGTTTTTTAAAACAACATGTAAACCATGAATACATTAACAAAGTAATACTTTTCACCTTTATGAAGTAGTAAATACTCTTCACGGAATAAAAGATCATTACTTACCCTTTTGTAACCAAAAGATTACCAAAAAACCCATATAAAAAACACATAACATATAATGGTAACTTGGGACATAAACATACTTAAATGGAATAACCATATGGTCGACTTCCACACATATCACTAAATGGAATAGCCATATGACCGACTTCCATACCCAATGCATTGGAGGTTATAACGTAACCACCCGTCCTGGTATTCACGGCACCACCTGTCATATGGTTTATCATGTAACCAGCCGTCAAATCGACAAGTACCATTATAAAATCATAAGACATAAAACAAATATAATGGAAATAAAACATTTCCACATTTCAATAATAATATAACATTTTAAGATATTGAAATAATGAATCCATTCTAAAAACCATTTTCAAAACCATTTAAAACATTTAATAAAGATATTTTTGAATCAAAGTGTCCCATACCACTTTGAAGATTTTAACATTTTAAACCATTAATATCCATATAAATAAATCCCTAAATACATTTTGAAAAAATGGATATTAATTTGAAAATTTTATAATAATAAATCATTAAAACATTTAAAGCGATATTTTAGTTAAAGATTTTTTAACAAAATGAGAGACACTTGAATACAAATAATTGAGGAATAACATTTAATAAGAACTTTATAATATCATGAGAATAAAGGGATTCATGATATAATATGCCAAATGACAGTATATACACCATATAATAGTGATTTGGTGCATAACAACAATGAAGCCTCAATTGAAATGTAAAATGAGATTAAATCCTTTATAAAAAGGTATCCTTAAATTAACGATAAATCAATCTCATAATTATGTGTGACCAATATAAATACACCCAATATAATTGGATATTAAGTTTAAAACAATCCTAGGTAATTCACACATATTCATAGAATGACGTATTCAATAACTACAAGTTGAACCCAAGGAAATCGAAATTGGGATAAGAAGTTCCCTTTTAAAAATTTGATATCCTAATGATGTCACTTTAAAATTCAGAAAATGAGTTGATGAGAAAAAAAGGGTATATCATCACTTGGAAATAAATTTTACACCAATAAGGATATATAATATCATATCAAAACATAATAAGATGTAAATTAAAATACTTAACAAAAGAATTATTTTAAAAATAAGAGGGTGAATGGTTCCCTTACCGTTTTCAGTAGCTTCCAAAACGTACACCCCATGAAAGAAGGGTCATAAAATGAAGATGTTAATACCCATAATTAAATTATATTAAACAAAGAATACAATCATGGTTAGAAAAACACCACACAAAAGTAAATAGTGGCAAATGAAGCATGAATCTCACGGGAATAAAAGTGAGATGAAAAATCCCTTACGAAAACTCGGCAACCTAACAGCGCCAATTAAAACTTCCAAAAATGGATTGAAGAGATCAAATAGGGTCTCTTATCATATGAACATAAAATTTACATTAAGAAAAATATAAAATAACATACTCAAACATAAAAACATGGATAATAAAAGAAATGACATAAAAGAGATTACTTAAAAAGAAAGAGAGAGGTCAGATCCCTTACCCCAAGTCCGACTTGTCTTTTTTATTTTCTTTATATTACTGAATAATAAACTAGAGTTAATTTATAATTTCTTAAGAACCTTTTTCAAGTTAATTATTCCTTTTATATCACTTATTACCATGTTATGAACATTATGTAATTATTTAAGTTAATAATGGTAGTTTTGTCTATCATTGGTACTTGAGTCAAAAATAAACTTCTTATAATTACAAGTTGTTAATGTGGTAAAATATCCATTATATCCCGAATTATATTCATTATTTAGATATCATAAATATAATATATATCCATTATATACTTGAATTTATAATATTACATAACATTTAGAGGTAATAAATGAAATGCACAGTTTATGGAGAGGGTAAGTCGTGCGTACGCATGAACGCTAATTTCATTTCTATTTCGTATTTAATGGAATAAAAAATAAATAAGATATATATATATATATATTATAATTACATTATAATATATATGTTATATATGTAACATAATTTCATTAATTTCATTATTTATACATTCCATGTATTGCATGAACGAGTCATATCACTTGAGGGGGCGATAGCCCACAGTTCCTCAAATGAAATTATCGCATTTGGACAACATGAAAAGAATAAAGTTTTATTTTAAATGTAAAATACAGAATCATATAGAGGAAATAAATATAATATATATCATAAATAAATATAGTTCCATCATAATTTCCACCATGAGAGGTGGTAGGAGAAGATAGAACAGTCATCATTTCGTGAGGTAGTAATTCGCCATCCACGGAAACAGTATGTTCTTTTACCATTAGACGGAGATGTGTGTAAGTGTAGCTCAAATAATTCTCATAAAAACATCATAGTATATTTAAGATACTTTTTTTGTTACAAAATAAAGGAATAAAAAGAGTTTAGGGAGTTATTGGAGAAAAATAAAACAAAAGAACATAAGAGAGGACATTACCTTTAAATCGGGTAACTCCCTTTGGTTTGAACCAAAAGGGTTTCTTCAAGATTTTTCTGCCTAAGGTAAGGCTTCTAGGATGAACATAGGGATGTGGAGATATAAAATGAGCAGAGTTTGGTCGATACAAAGGCTTGAGAGGTGTTGGCAAGGGGGTAGAGGTGGGGGCCTTTTATAAGAGGGAGGAGGGCCACTCTTGGAAAGTCTTGAAAAGTTACTTTATTATAAAATGATTTTCCTATATTAAATGTCCCATAATTATATATTTCGAGTATAAGGTGATAAGGGTTCTAAATACACACATACAATAGGTTTTTGACTTGTTTATGTCTTAGAATTTACCTTATCTTCTCATTTTATTTAAATCGTTCATTAATGAAGTTATCACTCCATCATCATGGTGTCATAAATAAATTTATTTATTTAATGTATAAAAATTATAAAAAAAATATCATGATGTAGGAAATATTTTTATCCATATAATTAATATTTATAGTCAAAAATATTCCTTGTATATCCTCTTGTAAAAATCATTTTAGTAAAACAACACATGTTTGTGACATTTTTATTTTAACTATAAATAAAAAGTTATTAATGTCATTTTCTTACCCAAGTGGCTCCATGGGGTCCCCAAGTTGACCCACGAATTGTCTCGGTCGTCCATGAATTATCAAATAAGTTCAGGACAAGTGTAAAGGTAATTTCATATTATTATATCATTATATTTACCTTAAATTACACTAATTAACTTTAATCGCGATTAACAAAACTTAAAAGTTACTATTCAGCAAAAAAATTATTTTAATACCATTCAACCACATTTTAAATCCTAATTAAAACCATGTATGTTGGATTTTTGAAATTCAAATCACATAGGTGGTAAAATTTCATTTAAAAGAAAAATCAGTTTTTTTAACTACCACTTAGTGCTTTCACTATTCATCAAAAATTGATGTTTTTTAGAAAAATACCAAAAATTCACCCTAATATATATTTGATATTCTGAATTCAAATATGATTTCTATTTTAAAAAATTCAAAACATATAAGTTGCATTAATTAATTTAATAATTAATTATCGTTGTCAAAACAAATAGCGTGTTTCTAAGAGACAATATCTATCAAAAGATTGACACTTGTTTAAGTCCAATTTCAAAGTGAAATTAATTCAAATGACCACAATTAGATTAAATGGTAAAAAGATATTTTGATTAAACTTTAATACCAATTAAAATTATAATCACACCATTTAATAAATTAGACTAAAAATAGGTTTTGAATTAAAATACAGCATTTTACACTATTCATTAAAAAATGAACTTTTTCGGAAAACTACCAAGAATTTATAAAAAGTAAATTTTAATGTCCTGATTCTAAAAAATAATTTTATTTGGTCAAATATAACAAATAAAACTGTCAAAAAGTGGATTTAAAAAGGGTTTTCCATCAAAAGGCATTTAATCGGCCTTTTAAAGAATATTAGAATATTTACGCTTAAAATTGGATTCATTCTCATTTTAAGCATTTAACATTTATTGAATAAATGTAAAAACAATTACAAGCATATATAATCACTTTTTAGTTAGTTCTGTTCATTCCTGCCATTATATTGGCTAGGATTTTACTACCATTTACAATAATATTATTATATTATTAGTGTGCATCGTAAGATTTCAAAGAAACACATTGTTGCATATTGGGTACGCCATTGAACATAAAATTCTCTTTAACGTAATATTAATATTTTATTCAAAAGTATTAATAAATATGAAAATGTCATATTCTTTATTTACCCAGGATGTTACATCCTTCCCCCCTTTTTGGAATTGCGTCCTCGCAATTTTAAAATTGGGCTCAGATACTTCATTGAAAGTCCCACATCAGAACAAGAGTCAGTAAAACTATCACTTTAAAAGAAATAAATAGAAGTACAAAGGTCACTCGAGTTAACCCATACATGAATTCCATGTAGGAAAACATGGATATGGAAGAAAAAACAAAGGGTCAATTTCTGATGGGGAGTGATAGAAAACATGATTTGGAGAAAGTTAACCACCAGAAAATCACAAACTTTTGATGGGTTAAAAGGTATTTGATTCCCCCGTAAGAAAAGTTAACATACAAAATTTTTGTTTTAAGTTAATTTTCATTGAGGAATTTATTTATGAGCTTAACTAAAAACATTAGGAAACATACTTACTTTTCATGTAGACTTTCATCTTTTACTAGATTTCTAACACAAACTCATATTTTCTCCAAACGATGAGTATTTCAGGATGACTTTTTCATATTAAGAGCGCAATAATAAACTTCTTGAGAATTACCTAATCCAAAAAAGATGAAATATATATTTCCCATGTCTTTATACCTTCACCAAAATAAAAAAAAAATAGTACAAGATCAGATAATACCCAAAAAGGATAATCTTTTATAAAAAGAAATACTACTCTTAATCTCCAAAATTTGTCCGACAAAACCCAAAGTTAATAAAAGACCATTCAACAAACATATATCGATAAAATTATTCAAAGTAACCAAAACTAAGATTGAAACTCAAATCTCTGAAGGATTTAATCACATAGTCTTCCATGATAAATCTTAACATTTATCTCCAAATAACATCAGTTTCTCTTAAAGTCTCGTATTGAAAAGTGATTAGCCTAATCACATATCCTCCATTATAGGTTAATATTTTCCATAGATAACCCCAAATCAACTTACTCTTGATTCATAAAATCATCTAACTAAAAGGAATTAGACAAACTAACCAGGGACTTCACATAGTCTAGTGGTAGGTGATAGATACCAGTTGCACTTTGGTTGTGGGTTCGATTCGTGCAGCTTCATCCGACGCGACAGGTTGTCACACGGTCTGCATGTTGTCCTTTTTCCAAAACTATATAATTCTTAAAACATTCCCCCCAAAAGAGATAAAATATTCAAAAATAACCATAACATAATTTAACCTCAATTTTATCTCATGCCTTTCATTTTCCATCATAACATATAGTAACCCATAATTACCTCAAAAGTAAGGATCATATAAACCCTAATGGTTACCTTTATAATTATTACCTGAACATCCAAATCGAGTTGGTTATCTCATACATGATGCATTAGAGAACTCACCATGGTTCAAGTGGTTAATCATGACTCCTGATATTTAGTTGAGAAAACCCACAAGAGTTCTCATTGCAGAACCCATATCATTCAGTTGTTCTTTCAGAAAACCATCACATTTTTCTTCACATCCACTGTCACTTTGGTGCCTGCTAGATCCATCCATTTACTAAAACCAAAAAGGTCAGTGTGAGTATATCATTAGAATCATCATATAATACTATGATATAATTATTCATTTTATCAGAAACTCATTCACTTTATCTAAAACTATGACTCTTTCTGAAATCCTAATCATTATGGTAATTTCACTTATACTTAAAGAATACCCTAACCTCTAAAGGTATCTAAACCGACCTATGATACCAAATATAAGGACCTGGCCTTATAACATTACACAATCATGAATTAAATGAATAATTCACATATAGGATCTTTTCAGGTTTAGAGTTTTATAGAATTAGGACATAACTATTACATCTCAAAAGATTAAAAAGGAGACACTTCTACTAAGTTTCCATAAAATAAAAACTCTTAAAAAGAAACATGTCTAGTTACATGTTTTAGATACCGTGTCTTTCCATAATCCCATCCTTGACACTATTCAACTTTATGTCCTTTGGAAAACATTTTAAAAACTTGGGATGAGCATAAAAAGCCCAGTAAAGGATACACAAGGAATAAAAACTATTAGTTTTTTAAAACAACAAGTAAACCATGAATAAATTAAAAAATTAATACTTTTCACCTTTATGAAGTAGTAAATACTCTTCACTGAATAAAAGATCATTACTTACCCTTTTGTAACCAAAATATTACCATAAAACCCATATAAAAAACACATAACATATAATGGTAACTTGGTACATGAACATAATTAAATGGAATAACCATACGGTCAACTTCCACACATATCACTAAATGTAATATCCATACGGCCGACTTCCATACCCAATGCATTGGAGGTTATAACGTAACCACCCGTCCTGGTATTCACGGCACCACCCGTCATATGGTTTATCATGTAACCACCCGTCAAATGTCCAAGTACCATTATAAAATCATAAGACATAAAACAAATATAATGGAAAGAAAACATTTCCACATTGAAATAATAATATAACATTTTAATATATTGAAATATTGAATCGATTCTAAAATTCATTTTCAAAACAATTTAAAACATTTAATAAAGAGATTTTTGAATCAAAGTGTCCCATACCACTTTGAAGCATATTACATTTTAAACTTTTAATATCCATATAAATAAATCCTTATAACCATTTTGAAAAAATGCATATTAATGAGAAATATTTATAAGAATAAACCATTAAAACATTTAAAATGATATTTTAGTTAAAGAGTTTTTAACAAAATGAGAGACACTTCAATACCAATAATTGAGGAATAAAATTTAATAAGAACATTATAATATCATGAGAATAGAAGGATTCATGATATAATATTCTAAAGGAATTTATATACACCATATAATAGTGATTTGGTGCATAACAACAATTAAGTCTCAATTGAAATGTAAAATGAGATGAAATCCCTTATAAAGAAGGTATCCTTAAATTAAGGATAAATCAATCTTATAATTATGTGTGACCAACATAAATACACCCAATATAAGTGGATATTAAGTGTAAAACAATCATAGGTCATTCACACATATTCATAGGATGACATATTCAATAACTACAAGTTGAACCCAATGAAATCGAAATTGGGTTAAGAAGTTCCCTTGTAAAAATTCGACAACCTAACGACGTCACTTTAAAATTCAGAAAATGAGTTGATGAGACAAAAAGGGTATCTCACCACTTGGAAATAAATTTTACATCAATAAGGATATATAAGATCATATCAAAACATAATAAGATTTAAATTAAAAGATATAACAAAATAAGTCTTTTAAAAAGAAGAGGGTGAAAGGTTCCCTTACTGATTTGGGTAACTTCCGAAACGTACACCCCACGAAAGAAGGGTCATACAATGAAGATGTGAATACCCATAATTAAATTATATTAAACAAAGAAAACAATCATGGGTATAAAAACACCACAAAAAGGTAAATAGTGTAAAATGTAGGATGAATCTAAGGAGAATAAAAGTGAGATGAAAAATCCCTTACGAAAACTCGGCAGCCTAACGGCACCACTTAAAACTTCCAAAAATGGATTGACAAGATCAAATAGGGTCTCTCATCGTATTAATATAAAATGTAAAGTAAGACTAATATAAAAGAACATCATCCAACATAAGAACATGGAGAATAAAATAAATTACATAAAAGAGATTACTTGAAAAGAAAGAGAGAGGTCGGATCCCTTACCTCATGTCCGACTTGTCTTGTTCGTTTCTTTATATTCATGAATAACAAACTAGAGTTAATTTATACTTTCTTAATAACCTTTTTCAAGTTCATTATTCCTTTTATATCACTTATTACCATGTTATGAACATTATGAAACTATTTAAGTTAATAACGGTCATTTTGTCGATCATTGGTACTTGAGTCAAAAATAAACTTCTTATAATTACAAGTTGTTCATGTGGTAAAATATCCATTATATCCACAATTATATTCATGTTTTAGATATCATATATATCATATATATCCAGTGTATACTTTCATTTATAATATTACATAACATTTAGAGTTAAGAAATGAAATTCACCGTTCATGGGGACGGTAAGACGTACGTACGCACGAATGCTACTTTCATTTCTATTTTGTATTTAATGGAATTAAAACTAAATGAGATATATATATATATATATATATTATAATTCCAATATAATATATATGTTATATAGGTCACAAAAGTTCATTAATTTCATTATTTATACATTACATGTATTACATGAATGATTCACATCACTTGAGGGGGCGGTAGTCCACACTTCCTCAAATAAAATTATCACATTTGCACAAGATGAAAAGAATAAAGGTATGTTTTAAATGTAAAATACAAAAGAATATAGAGGAAATAAATATAATATATATCATAAATAAATATAGTGCCATAATAATGGCCACCATGATAGGTGGTAGGAGAAGATAGAACAATCATCGTTTCGTGAGGCAGTAATTCGCCATCCACAGAAACAGTATGTTCTTTTTCCATTAGACGAAGGTGTGTGTAAGTGTAGCTCGAATACTTCTCAAAAAAACCTAATAGTATATTGAAGATACTTTTTTTGTTACAAAAGAAATTAATAAAAAGAGTTTAGGGGGTTGTAGAAGAAAATTAAAAAAAGAACATTAGAGAGGACATTACCTTTAAATCGGGTAAATCCCTTTTGTTTGAACAAAAAGGGTTTCTTGAAGAGATTTCTGCCTAAGGTAAGGCTTCTAGGATGAATAGAGGGATTTTTAGAGATAAAAAGGATCAGAGTTTAGTTGATCCAAAGGCTTGATAGTTGTGGGTAAGGGGGTAGAGGTGGGGGCCTTTTTTAAGTGGAAGGAGGGTCACTTTTGGAAAGTCTTGAAAGGTTACTTTATTATAAAATGATTTTTAGATATTAAATGCCCGAAAATTATATATTTCGAGGATAAGTTGATAAGGGTTCTAAATCCACCCATCCAATAGGTTTTTTACATGTTTATGTTTTATAATTTACCTTATCTTCTCATTTTATTTAAATCGTTTATTAATGAGGTCATTACTGCATCATCATAGTGTCATAAATAAATTTATTTATTTAATATCTAAAAATTATAAAAAAATATCATGACGTAGGAACTTTTTTTATCCTTATAATGAATATTTATAGTAAAAAATATGAATTTTATATCCTCATGTAAAAATAATTTTAGTAAAACAACACACATTTGTGATATTTTTATTTTAACTTTAAATAAAAAGTTATTAATGTCATTTTCTTACCCAAGTGGCTCCATGGGGTCCCCAGGTTGACACATGGATTGTATTGGTCGGCCATGACTTATCCAATAATTTTAGGACAATTGTAAAGGTAATTTCATACTATTATATCATTATATTTACATTAAATTACACTAATTACCTTTAATCGTGATTAATAAAACTTAAAAGTTACTATTCACTAAAAAATTATTTTAATCCCATTGAACCAAATTTTACATCATAATGACAACCATGCATATTGGATTTTTTAAATTCAAATCACAGAGGTGGTAAATATTTATTTAAATGAAAAATATGTTTTTTTTACTACCACTTAGTGGTTTCACTATTCATCAAAAATTGAAGTTTTTCAGAAAAATACCAAAAATTCACCCTAATCTATATTTGATATTCCGAATTAAAATATTATGTCTATTTTAAAAAATTAAAAACATCTAAGTTAAATTAATTAATTTAATAATTAATTCCCTTTGTCAAAACAAATAGCATGTTTTTAAGAAACAATATCTATCAAAATATTGACACAGGTTTAACTCCAATTTCAAAGTGAAATTTCTTCAAATGGCCAAAATTGGATTTAATGGTAAAAATATATTTTGATTACACTTTAAAACAAAATTAAATTATAATCACACCATTTAATAAATTAGACTAAAAGGAGGTTTTTAATTAAAATACAGCATTTTACACTATTCATTAAAAAATGAACTTTTCGGAAAAATACCAAGAATTTATAAAAAGTAAATTTTGATGTCCCGATTATAAAAAAGAATTTTATTTGGTCAAATATAAAATATAAAACTATCAAAAAGTGGATTTAAAAAGGGTTCTCCATCAAAAGGCGGTTAATCGGCCTTTTAAAGATTATTAGAATATTTACGCTTAAAATTGGATTCATTCGCATTTTAAGCATCTAACATTTATTTAATAAATGTAAAAATATTTTACAAGTATATATAATCACTTTTTAGTTAGTTCTGTTCATTCATGCCCTTATATCGGCTAGGAGTTTACTACCATTTACAATAATATTATTATATTCTTAGTGTGCATCGTAAGATTTCAAAGAAACTCATTGTTTCATATTGGGTACTCCATTGAACATAGCATTCCCTTTAAAGTAAATTTAATATTTTATTCACAAATATTAATAAATATGAAAATGTCATATTCTTTATTTACCTGGGATGTTACACTCCCTTAGCCCTAAAATCATAAAAAAGGTGTGGGTATACTATGTGATGAATAGGGTTTGGTAATCCCAAGAAGATAAGGGTGTGGTTCCTCCATCCATAGAGTAGTTAATCCCATGATGACAAGGGAATTGGTCCCCCATCAGTAGAGTAGGCATTCCCTTGATGATTGGGGAACATGTCCTCTATCAGTAGTTTAGAAACTCCCCTAATTGTAAGAGTGTGGGCCCTCCACTAGTATGGTTGTGTAATCCCTTAACTAATACTAATTTACACCAGTGATACATAGGTCTACAACAATATCTTAGTGATTAGTGATAGATTAACTAACATGAAGTGATTTTTTAATCTCAATACTCAGGTTATAGACCTTAGGGTTATTTTATTTATGTATGTGTTGTTCCTCAGGATCTAGAATTTGGAAATTTATGGTGAGTTTAAGGATAGGTTTTGTAGTCTTGTCTATGTTGGAATAATTATGGTATTTTTCTCTAGTTATGCAAGAAGCACCTTTTTTATGATTTTGTTACATGGATGATGGGTTGACAATAAACAACAATGTTTTTTGTATATTTCATCCATCAATCAATTTTTTTCCTATATCTATAATTATATCATGGTTTTTCATATATATATATATATATTTCTCATGGTTATAATCCTATGAGATGTTGAGGATGGTGTTTTGATATTCTAGAGTTCGATTATTTTCTTTTTACTTCTTTGAAGTTTAGTGGTAGAATTTAAAATTTTATTAGACTCATCAATAGACCATTTTTTATTATTTTATCATGACCATAAATATTATTCCCTTAATTTTTTTTAGATGTCCTTCCATTAAAGTGAAGGAATGATATAGTTCATGTAGTTAGTGGAGTAATAATATTCTATGTGGTAGCTATAGTTTTTTAGAAAGAGGGGAAATGAAGAGTTTTCTTATGGATATAGGAAACCTTGAAACCATGAATTTTATCCATTATGGTTAGAGAGTTAATACAATGGGTTCTTTTATAGGATTAGGTCATTTTTTGTTGAGTTGTGGAAGGTTTTATCCTTGGGTTTGGAGATAATATATGTGTATCATCTAAATGGGTTAAGGTATTCCACTATATGTTATGGAATAATACTTGACTAATATGTTTTGATTCGAATTCATGGTGGTGTAAGGTGGGAAGATTCATTACATAAAATACTTATTAGTGTCATTCAAAAGGGGTAAAAATAACCTATTAATGCCATCAATGGATAGAATATGAAATCTAAAGGAATATATATGACCTTGAAGCCATTATGAGCATGGTATGGTGCAGTTGTTAAGAAATTGATGATATTTTTTGGTGTGATTATATGGGAAAATATGCAACCCACTTTTAGGTCAGTTAATAATGGAGAGGAGATATATTATTTTTCTATAAGAAACCACTATAAAAAATGATATCATAGATAATGTTGATGGTTCATGGTTTCTATTTTTGCTACAACATGGCAGTGGCATATGTATGAGAAATGTGTTAGTTAAAATCCAATTGAAAAGGTTTTTGAATCATGGGTTTATGTGTGTCTCAAGACATCAAATTGGAGTTGGTTGGAATTAATTTATCTTTCATGGTGATATTTTTCATAAAAAACTAATATCCAAATATGAATCTGGTCAAATGAGGATTTCTCACCTGTGTTTGATGGCATAGATATCCTTAGATATATTGAAATGAAGACATAATGTGTGAAGGATAGTATTCATTTTCAATCAAATAATTATATGTCCTTCTTTATTTATCATCCCTAGTTTATATCCTTCTATGAAAGAAAATTTTAAAATGTGGGGAGAATATATTGACCCAACATTTTCCATGAAAATTTCATAGAGCATTCTACTGTTTCATAGTCCATGATCCTATATAGGGTAAAACTATAATTTTCATCCAACGAGACATCCTTTGGAAAACATTGAGGGTTTAATTGATATCATATCACGATTTTTATCCTTAGTCTGATGCTCAGTGGGATATCAATATAGTTAATTTTTAGGGACAATTTAATATTTAATTAATTAATATTTTAATATTACACTAAAGGATGAATTAAATATTCAATAAATCATAAATACATCCTTTTATAAAAAAATCCATCACTTTAAATTGCCACATGATTATGAGTTTTTACTAGGTGTTGTGTAATTAGTGATTGGGTTTTTGTCTTTGGTCCAGGATCATCTTTGGATTTTCAATAAAAATAAGGGTAACTTAAATTAAAAAAATATAAATTCAAGTTTAACTTATGTAATTAGGTTTATCTATTAGAGAACATGTCAATTTAAAGAGATAAATCTTGGGCTATTGAAAACCACTAAAGATATTTATATGACAAAAATTTGATGAAACATGGACCAAGGGTGAATTTTAAGGAATAATGACCCAACCCTTGATGTGTGACTTATTATTTTAACAATGATCTATACTATAAAAATTTATACTGAAATTATGTGTTCATAATTTTTTTTTGGATCACATAGATTCCCATACCATCTTTATCGGTGAATTATTTTTATATTTTTCTGATTCTTATTTTCTAACAATAATTAGAGTGATTTGTTGGAATATTGAACATCTGGTAGACAATAAACCTATATGTTGATCCCTACCCCTCTAAAATGTTGTTCCCTCCTAGTGAAACATGATACCACTATCCATGGAAAGCATTGTATTATCGAGGGTCTGACCCTCACTCTCCCCTCTCATACTATCTATCTTTCACTCTCTCCCTATCGTTTGGTCAAGGTATATCACCCCTCTCTATGGATTGTGGCAACGATGGAATCATGGGAAGGGGGAGGTGGATTAGGTAATTGACCTAGATGGATAAGTTTGAGTTCAGTGAGGTAGGTTGGATTGGAGTGGATGAGTCTGGGTGGTAGCCCAATAGTTCAAGAGAGGGTGTGAGCTTTTTGTGAAGCTAGATGCTTGGTCAAAGGGAGGTAGTGGACCCTAATAGATAGAATAAGGTGGAAAGGGTTTCCTTCCAATCCATCTGATTGACTGAAAT
Organism: Viscum album; assembly: GCA_963277665.1. NCBI lineage: Eukaryota > Viridiplantae > Streptophyta > Magnoliopsida > Santalales > Viscaceae > Viscum > Viscum album. Next base: position 179,883,580 of record OY728143.1, on the reverse strand, counting down.
AATATGAGGGATATCCTTCCACATTTTAAGTGGTATGTTTCATACTATTGAGGCTACACCCATTAGAAATCCTTTCAAGGTTCGACCCAAATTATTTTGAGTTGTGTAGGTCATCCCAACATAGTATCCTACATCAGCCTTAGGGAAGAAGATACCAATTAGTTCGGTACAATAGTTCAACTTAGATTTGGTGGTTTACAGGTCATTCTCTCTCCTGGGTGGACCGTGATCCAGGGACTAACGCAATGAGGGAGCACCATAACTGGTCAGCCTAATAATGTGACTAGATAGGGTGATGATCCCAAATTAGGTTTGCCTTACCCAATTCATGGGTGGTCATGTGTAGTTCCACACACCACCTGGGGTGAAAACCCCATGTTTCAGTGCCATGTGTCACACCTCAGGGGAACCATATGGTCTATTTTAAGCCTTTTTGGTTGACTTTGACAACATTTGGACTCTGTGTCAGTTTGGGAAAGTAAATAGTCTATCCTAAAAAAATCACATAGAATAAAATGCTAAAATCATTTTTTCTGTTAGAGGCTTTGTTAATGTATTTTAGGTGATTTTAAATATGTATCTTTATAATAATTTTGACTATTTTTTGGAGAGACAATTAGTATAGGAATGTGATTTGGTACTATCCTAATGACATACTGATAAAATAGTACAAGTCCTCATATATATTATAGAGTTTGAAACTCCCTTGTGGGCCTAGGTGTGAGTGCTTCATTTATAACAATAGGTGTAGAGGGTATATCTAATGTTTCCCTATAGGTTAAAGAAATTTATAGTCAATGTGTATATCAATAAGAAGTTACTATAATTTCATATTTATCAGATTTTACCTTGGGTTCAAATCAGGCAAGTTTTTATAGAAATGAATAGGTAATTTGTTGGTTTTTAGAATTCATGGGGTCATATTAATCAGATCAAGATATAAAAAAGTATAATTATTTTCTATATTATTATGTTCTTTAAAATAACTCCAGACTAAGATAATGTATCCTTTCACCCAACGTAATCTCAGTGTTGTTTTATCACTTATTCCTAGAATTTATATGCCAAGAGTAAAATCATGTGAGCTCATGGTTTGAAACTCCATTAATCATTGAATTGTGGATTAGGTATTTAATCCTAATATAATTAATGGTGTATTCACTCCATTGGGGGTTAGGGAGTGGGTCTTCATCATTGCGTATAGTGTTTATAAACTCCCTTGATTACGGAATAGTTGATAGGGAATGGTTCTATATTGAATACCATGGGGTGGGGATATCCTCTCAGGTAAAAGGGTACTATTACCCTATCTTTAGAGTTGGTAATCCCTTGATTGGAATACAACTCCTTATAGAGCCATAGATCATCTACAAAATTAAGTAATTTTAATTAATTTTCTCAAATCAAGGTGTCTTGGTAAGTTCTCAGGGTATAAGATGTTGTTTCAAAATTAATTATGGATTATTCCATCCATCACAATAATAATCGTGTTAGTTGATAGGTGGTTATATCAATGTTATATAATATTATGGATTCAGTGATATTTTATAAATGAGTCATTCTCTATCAAATACCCTTATGAATGGTGTTCAGATTAGGGTTACAATTTCATCATGAAATTCTAGCATTGATTTTCACCTTTACATTTTCAAGCTTAATCATGGAGGATTGGTATTTTTCCTTATGGATTGGGGGATCAGTTTTGGAACACTTTCTATGATAAGTAAAGATGTTATGTAACATCCTATTACTTATTTTTAGGTATACCTTCACCCTAGTTATGATCTATTTTTTGTCAGGTCTTGTTTCAGAAAGTTTCAGGTGAATTTGGAGAATTTTTAAGAGCCTTATGAGCAATAAATGGTTGTCATACATTTAAGAAAACCTAGGCATTTTGGCCAACCAAATCGTGCACCCTGTTGAGAGACACTGGAAGGGGAACAATAATTCTCTAAACCCTATAGCCACCCCTCTAAACCATTAATCCCTAGGAAATTGTGGAATGCATTTTTGAAGCACAATTAGTTTAACAATGCACCCAAACCATAAAACCTGAACATAAGTCCAGTATAGATGCACAAATAGGGCACAAAATTTCATGGATATTTGAGTCTATCAAGGGGTTAAATTGATTCCTCCAAACCATTTCCTTGGTTTATTAAAGTGTAATTTATCGTGATCGATCTCCCCTGGGTAACTGGATAATTTATTTCATGTCACCACAATAAAAAATTCCATTAACAACGCTAAAATGGCCTTTACCAGTGCTAGAAAAGTAATGATATAGAAGCGAGATTAAAAGCCCAAGACTTTTATGAGCACTAAAAAGTCACTTATAAGGGGATCCATTATCATTTCTTCTAAAATTTCAGATAAAGGGGTCCTTTATAAGGGCTTATAGAAGTATTAATAAAGTTTTACTTTATGAGTACTTATAGAAGTGTTGATAAAGTGGCATAATACAGTGTGCTACAATAGCACACCACAACCCCAAAAATACCAAGAAATCGGAAACATCAAGTAAAAATATAGAATATAAATGATATAAAATTCATAACCCAAATAAAGATTAAAAACACTATCATAAATACATTTAAAACATTGTTTGGTACAATTACATGAGTATAAATTTTTATATATATTCAGAAAAGCAGTCATCCTTTGTCTCTTGATCCTAAGTCCTACTTGAGAAAAAAAGCACATGTATGAGTAAAAAATTCTTATTTTATTAATAATATAAATTAATAAATTAATAGAAAGTGTTAATTTTAAACTAAACCTTGAGTGATACATGGAAATCTGTGCATCTAATTGAGTTGTGGTTGATTCTTGCACGTCACAATATTCCCTGTTCGTCCTCAAGAATTATCACTTTGAAAATAAACTAAATAAGTATAAGATAAAAATAATATTAAAATCAATTTATTAACATTAGATATAATGATGAGAAGCAAATCAAGTATCTTTTTATCATTTTTTGTGATGTGATGCACATTTTAAAATAAAATGTTGCCTATACATTGAAAAGACACACTTGGGGTCATACACGTCACACCATGCATCAGATTGAGGTGTAGCTGATTATTAAAAACAAAAATGACATATGGATCATTTTTTATAGTATCAAAATAATCTGAATGTTCTCTCTTGGTTTTGAGTATTTATCTTGTCCTTTTTACTAAAATGTCATTTTAAACTTGAAACAAGAATTTTCACACTTATCGGTTACATTGTGTGTCGGTTTGACATGATAATGATTACTATATGTCAAAATTGTATTATGAATAGTTTTACTATATTATATAGACAATCTAAGTGAGTTGGATTAGTTTTCATTTAGTGATACTTTTTGAACTAAAATATTGATTTTAAACTGATAACGGACACATTGAGTCATACCAGACACATCGTGCATCAGATTGAGGTGATATTGAGTCCTACATGTCAAAGATGCATTATTGATAATTTTTATAAATTATAAAAACAATATGAATGCGTTTTCTTAATTTTTAGTAGTTCTGTTTTAGTTTTTTCTAAAATTAATGTCAATATTAAATAAAAAGATGCATTTTGAGTCATATCGGTCACACCGTGCATCGGATTGAGGTGAATCTGTTTCCTTCATGTTTCAAATGGATTATGGATTATTCTTATAATTTATCAAATCAATCTAAATGTTTTTCTTAGTTTCGATTTCGTACCTTGCCTTTTTTACTAAAATCAAATTTTAAACTGGAAAAATGTACTTTGACTCATACCGATCACATCGTGCATCAGTTTGATGTCGTACTATTTCATACTCATCACAAATGACTTACTAATTGATTTAAAAATAATTAATAAAATATGAGTGTGTTTTCTTGGTTTTAAATGAGTGGCATTTTTTGAACTAAACTTCCAATTTTAAACTAATAACAGACATATGGAATCATACCTAGAAAATATTGTATCAGATAGAGGTTCGGCTGATTCCTGCATGGAACAAATGATATATGGATAGTTTCCCTAATGTATCAAAATAATATGAATGTGTTTTCTCGATTTGTGTAGGTTATTTGTCATTTTAGCTAAATTTTATGTCAATTTCAAATAAAAGAACCAACTTAGAGTCATACCAATCACACCAAGTTTGGGATTGAGGTGTGGATAATGCTTAATTATCTCAAATAACTTATGGTACATTTTACTAAATTATCCAAATAATATAAATTTGTTTTCACAGTTTTGAGAATGTCACTTTTTTTTACTAAAATTTCATTTTAAACCATAAACACGCACTTTGACTGTACCGACCACAATATGTATCAATTTTATGTTATATTAACTCCTATAAGTCTAAAATGTCTTATGAATTGATTTCCTAAATTACTAAGAAAATATGAGTGTGTTTTATCTATTTTCTATGAATGGAATTTTTTGAACTAAAATATCAATTTTAAAATAATAATGGAAACATTGAGTCATACCAGTCATACTGTGTGTTAGATTGAGGTTAAGTTGATTCCAACACATCTCAAATTATTTATGAATCATTTTTCTAAATTATCAAAATAATATAAATTTTTTTCTCAATTTTGAGTATGTCACTTTATTTAAATAAAATGTAATTTTAAAATGGAAATACACACTTTGACTCATACTTATCACATATAGTATCGATCTAACGTGAGAAAGATTCCTAAACATCTCAAATTACTTAAAGATCAATGTCCTAAATTATCAATAAAATACAAGAATGTTTTATTTGTTTTTATTGAGTGTTATTTTTTGAACGAAAAGACAATTTTAAACAAATAATCGACATATTGTGTCATAGTGGTCACACATTGAGTCGAATTGAGGTGTGTTTGATTCTTATGCATCTCAAATGATGTATGAATCATTTACCTAAAGTATAAAAAAATTAGAATATGTTCTTCTATGCTTTGAGTGTGTCAATTTTCCTTTTTACTAAATTTAATGACAATATTAATTAAAATGAAACACTTAGATCCATACTGGTCACACCATGTGTTAGATTGAAGTGTAGATAATTCCTACACATCCAAAAGTATCAAAAAATCCTAACTTCCAATGTTACCACATTTTCATTGCCTTTCTATGTCAAACTACCAACACTATATATTGACTTGGTGTTATTAGCTAAAAAACCATTCTCGTTGTTGAAATTCAGAAGATAAAAGGAATCTCATCTTACCATTATATTATGAGAATTCACCATAATGGAAAAATGAGATCCCTCTACTCTTCTGGAATTCAATAACAATAAATTGTTTCAGCTAATATCATCGAATCAATATGCCGTGTTGGAAGTCTGATAAAAAAATGCCATGAAAATGGAAAATGTGGTAACATTGGAAGAAAGAATCATTTTATCTCTTTTGTGTCTTCTTGAAGATAGTTAAAAGAAAAATACGATTTCCCACATGATATGTGAAAAAAACTAAATAAGTATTAGTTAAAAATGATAAAAAAAAATTACATAAAAATAGTGGATAAAATGGTGACAAAATTAATGAAATAAGTAGTAGTAATTCACCTTTTCTTGATGGTTGTATGCATTCTTAATGCATTTCCTTGTTGTCATTATCTCATTTGCAGGATTGAAGTCCAATAAATCATGAACGTGCACATATTTGAACAAACCACCCCAACTTGAATAAAATAATCCACTTGTACAAGAAAACAATTATTAAATTAGTAATACTAAAAAGAAATAAATTAAACATAAATACGAAACAATACATTAATTCTATGGATAATGATTTTACTATACCCATATTATTCAAAGAGGAAATTCATTTGTGGTAGTGAAAAATGATCATATTAAATTTTGAAGCAATTAAATGCTAACTTAAAAAGGATGGTTTGTTATGTTTTTATGATGAAAGGATAAAATTGATAGATATTTTTTACTAATTAGAATTGGGAGATTGTTAATAATTAATGAAATAATGAAATATAATAGTAAATTAATGTTTAATTGAGTGGAATATGGGGAGAACATGAGGATGAGGTAGTCTCAAAATAAAATATTTATGGTGAGGAAAATGAAGATGGGTTATCAACTATAAGAAATACAATCAAGGGTGAAATCAATGAATAAAATGTCATTGGTTAGTGAATAGTTTCGATTAAAACTCAAAGGAGTAAGAATCAACAAATAACCTTATTTTTTCCCAAGTAGAGCCTCAATCATTTTAAGAGGCATAACAAGGAAGATAATTGGATCAAATATTTTCATGAGGAGCTTGTTCTGAATAAGAACAATGTGACATGGGAAATTTTTCAAAGGATGGAGGAGAGAAATGTTATCATAACTAAGAAAGTGTTTAGTAATAAAATCATTTACTATTGAAAATTTTCTAAAAATAAATAATGGACAGTGTAAAAGGGTAACTCTTAGATCAAAGTAATATATATTAATGAAAAATTCAATATCCCATATCCCGGTTGGAAAATATTTTATTTTTTTTCAATTTGAGTGAAAATGTAGTAAAATATATACCAAATGGATGTCAAATCTATGTTACTCAAATTATTTCTTAAGGGGAGAGTATACATTGAGAAACTGAATGGTTTTATTATGGAGACAAATTAGAGAAAGTTGTCCCGGTTAAATAATTATTCGTATAATATAAAATATCACTGAGGACCATGTATTTAAGGTTGTAGAAATACCTAAGAAAGCTGGGTTTTTAGCCAGGTAGAGTTTATCACACCATCTACCTCAAGAGGAAGAATGATCAAAGGGTTTTAGTACTCATATATATCGAAGACATAAAATTCGAGGATTGTTCATATCAAAATTTAATTTTTAAGTGGATCATATGAGATAGAATATAGAGATTTCTATGATTGGTGAAACATTTTCCTTGGTTTATAGATGAATTAGGGAAATCGTAGCACATTAGTTTCTCACTCAAAATATGAAAAATAAGTTCCCAGGTGATTTTCAATAGAATATTCAAAACCAATTACAACATAAACCTCTATATGGATGAATATTTCAAATATTATTTTATCATAAATAGGTAGATGTCATAGAATATAGGTATTGGGAGCCAATAATACCTCATAAAAACATGAATAATAAAACTAGTGCATGAATAATAATATGATGGAATAAAGTTATGATTAATTCAAAACACATAAATGTATATGAATAATAAAACTAGTGCATGAATGTTATTTCATGAGTTAAGATGATTTCTGAATTTTATTTTGCAAATTAAATTCTTGATTTCATATGCATGTTTCACACATGACATGATAGTTTTAATTATTAAAAAATTATTATAAATAAATAAAAAAATTATAATAACTTTTATTTATTATGGAGACATAAAATAATTAATTTTCTTATTTAAAATATAGACATATATTTTGATAAAATAAAATCCACTTAACAATAACAAGAAAGACTTTGTTATTGTTTTATATTATATTTTCAAAATATAAATACTTGAATGAATATAAAATATTATATAAAAATTTTAATGACTTTAAAATAATTTCACATAAATATATCAAAATAATACACATATATCTACATGATATTGTAATTATTGTTGAAAAATATAATTATTTACATAATGCCAAAAAATCACTTGTAAAAATGTAATCTAAATATATAACTATTCAAAGATAATTTTTATAATTCGAATGAAATATAAATTTCAAAAGAAAAAATAATAGATTAATAATTTTTCATATGAAAATAAATACCATTTCAAAAAATACATCATGGTAAAATAAATAAACAATTAAACACTTTCAAATATTATAATTCTAAAAAATATATCATCTTAAAAATAAATCCTTAAAATAAAAATAAATTTATTTACTATTAAAATATGAACATAAAAATAAAATGGCTAATATCCCTTACTTGATTTTAGAATATTTCTTTTTCTTATTCTTTTAGGATGAAGAAACTCTCCAAAAAAACTCACTCGCTCTCACTGATATTTGAGTATAGCATACCAGTAAGATGAAAGCTAGACATGCAACACAAAAAAGAATGAGGAGGGAAAAGATAAACTGTTGATAAACACTCTAATTTATAGCCTAACGATAAAAAAATGGATTATACTCAATTCACACATTCATCATGTAGCTTGTTGAGAAAGTTGTTATTGGGTGCACTTATATGATTTTTTATTTTACATTGATCTTTACAGAATATAAACAAACAAAAAATGACATAGAGATCAAATTGGATACAAGATATTGATTACAAGTGTAAATATTTTTTACATTTTTTAATATAAAAAATAGTCTTATTCAATAACATTAGGTCTCATTAAAAATAAAAAAATGAATTTTGGGTTGTTTTATTATAGGAGATCACAACTACACTTGTTGGGATACATGGATGTGGTATGAGATGGTTTAGTGGATAACTGAGGGAAATTAGAGATATAAAAAAACTTATAATTCCGTCGAGGCTTGGTTTTATTCAACCATTGATTCACTCAAGCCTTGGATTCGAGCCTTGGAATAGTTGGATCCCTGATTCTATCCTAGATTCAAGTTTCGATTTGAAAATGAGGAGTATCAGTAGCAGGTTGCTTCTGTGGAGGGATTCAGATATCAAGAACTAGTTTGCGACGGTTAGGGTTGTTAAAATAGATCATGGCACTTTTATCAGTGTTTCCAAAAAAGAATTGATAATGATGTCCTTTATTAGTGATAAGTTAATAAGTGATGATAAAATTAATCTTTTCTAGTTCTTTTTAAGGGATGTTAAAGATTGATTTTATCAGTTCTAAAAAAGAACTGATAAATACCTATAATACATTTCAAAAATTAAAAAAGTTTAATTATTATATATGTTTATACACTTATAATAATTTTTTATAAAATAATAATTTAGTAATTCCTTGAATATATAATTATTTATTTATAATTTTATAAATAATTTGTAAAAAAATAATATTTATATCATTATATATATTTATATAATTATTTATATATATTTATATAGTAAATGTATTCAGTATTTACGTAAATTTATTCTAATTTTAGAATTATTTATTTATGATTATATAAATACATTTTAAAAAAAATTATTTTTTTATTTATATTTCAAAATGTATAAGAATAGTAAATATACATTTATAAATATTTTTTTTCAAATGAATTTTTAACATTATTAACAAATATTTAATCTTATGTTCTTGCATGTTAAAAATAAGTAAAATTGATAAATTATAAATGAGTACAAGATTGAAGATTTCAAAAAGTATGATTAATATAAATCATTAAAAATGGATATATATTAAAATAAAGATGAATACATATTTTAAATAATAAAACATTGTATATATATATATATAATAAATAATATAAATTGATTAAATTACCAAAAAAATATTTGTGTATGATCTTATATATATAAAAACGCATTAATTATGTATATGTGAAATCAATATATTACTTTTGATCTATGTTAAATTGAAAAATCAAAAGATATTCAATTATGTCCATTGCTCGATGCCATTAGTCGGTATTTTTTATTCATATTAATTTTTAATTATAAACAATTATTCACTAAATATATTAATATTTAATTTAAATAATAAATTATTTTTTTTATTATATAAATCATATTTATATACATTCATATATATATCTATCTATTTAATATATACTATTTACTAACTTTTTTAGTAATTATTTAATTAATAAAATTTTTAATATTTTTCTCAATTTCCTTATTATAAATTTTTATTTTTTTATTTTTTATTTTACATATATCTATAATTTTAATATATACTATTCATAATTTATATATAGATAAATCAATTTAGTCATTTCAACAATAATTATTTAATTAATAAAAAATTTAATATCATTTTAATAAAATCATTTTTTTATTAATTTCATTATGTCATTTTATTTGTACTTTTATTATTGCTAAAAAAGCCCTGAAAAAGGATTCCTTTATGGGTTTTAAAAATAAAGCGAGATGAAAAAGGGTGTCCTTTATCAATGCTAAACAAAAATCCCAGATAAAAGACGCCCTTTATCAGTGCTAAAAAAATATACAGATAAAGGTTTCCTTTTATCAGTACTTCAAACAAATATGCTAATAAAGGGTGCCTTTTATAAGTGCTAGAAAAAATGTTGATAAAAAGTACCCTTTATTAGTGCTTGTTTTAGTGCTGATAAAGGGTACATTTATCACATCTTTTTTCTAGAGATGATAAATGTGACCAATGTTAAAGGCATTTTTTGTAAAAGTGTGTGGTTTCTTGGGGTTTATCTTTCTATCATCCTTAGAGTTTGACAGATAATAATATAATTTATGAATCTAAACTCCATTTTATTAGAACACAATTCTAGGTAGAGTTCCTGGATCTTCTGACCCTTAGTTCTTTATTGGTGAGTCTCATTTCGGGTTTTGATTTCTAGATATTTAATTTAAAGGCAGGTGGTTCCAAAATTATTTTACCTTTTATGGAAAACATTAAATTCTTTCTTGAATTAAAATGAGTTTTTAAATGATTTAAAAATGTGAGATTATGGTGGTCTAAACTTTGTTTTGAATTGGGCATGAGATTTGAGAAAAAACGAATTTCCCATGGAATTGGAATTATTGGATGGATTTATGAAAATTTGATGGCTTGATTTGGAATTTTTTTGGATGAAATGATTTGATGATTGATCTTGAAAAAATTTATTAAATTGAAAATTGATTTCAAATTTCTTAAAATTAATAAAACATATGATTTGGTGTGGAAATGGGAAGGCATGTTGAAAACAGAAATTGTGAAATTATATTTTGAAATGTTTTCAAATGATTGATTTCTAATTTGATTGATTGATTGATTGAATCACATGTTATCCTAGGTAGTTAATTTTAAATGGAAAAATTATGCTAGTACCTTGAGTCCCTAACAATGTATTGAAAATGATAACTATTACTAAAAAACTATGGCATGACTACCCGTGATGGGTTCCCCTATTGGTTTGTAGACTTCCCATGAGGGGTTCCCCTTTAAGGGTGTATATATGTGTTTTTACCTTACTAGAGCATAGATCATTATGAGATGGATGGGGGTCCTATTACCTCATAAACTAACTTATTATGATTATTTCATACATGGTTATTTATTATGAGTTTTGGATTTATTATACATTCCATTGATTTGTTAAGCTGTTTTATTCATCCCAACTAATTTGAAAATAAATCATACATAATGTTTGGTTAAGCCTTATTGAATATTTTTTTGACATATCTTCCAACTATTTGAATGAAATCATTTTTTGTTTAAAATATAAAAAAGAAATTCCATTTATTTTTTATTTAAATTGATATTATTAATGGTAAAGTGTTATATAATTTATTATGGAACACTTGGAGAGACTCTACTGGGATTTATAGCTTATACTCTACCTTCAACTTTGATTGTTTGTAGATTGTATTTTTCTAGATCCAATCAGAGGTAAAAAACACTTTTATGTGGTGGATGTTCTTGATCCCTTGAACTGTGGATTGTTGATGGTGAATAATGGAGCAGTTATCCACTTGTTATATAGTGTTTCTGAGACTTTTTTCTGGTGGATGATGTAGTTTCCTTCGAGAAGTTTATCTTTTTTCTGAGTAATTTGATGATGTATTTATTTGGGTTTTTTATACCCGTAGTTTCTGGGACTTTATCCTTTTGGATTTTTTATCATACTAACTTTCAATATTTTAGATTCTAATTTTTTGTAAAAAATTCATCCCATCTTTGATCATGTATGATTCCATGTGCTAATAGAAAACCCATGGGGATAGAGAATGCCCAGCGGTCTATATCAATGCCAGCTTGGGTATCAAGTTACCTTGATATATGGACTGGTTCAGGAAAAAACATTATCCTAGGGGAATTTTATGAAAGATTCCTTGATGTTAGTATACATTTTTGGTTGTCTTGGTAGACAGTAGGTTGGATTGTTGGACCATAAGAAGTATTTACAATCAAGTGCCTAGCTGTCTCTCATCGTAATGAGCCTTAAGTCACCATTAGTGTTTAGGAAAATGCATCTTGAAGAATGATTTTATCTAATTCTACTCTTTTCCTTACTTTTTATTTGGGTATATTGAAATCCAAATCCTGAAATAATATCGGGTAGGATTAATATTCCAATTTTTATTGTTTTATTTATTGATCTAAGTAATCTTCCGATGTCTTTAGTGTTAATTGTTGATATTTTGTAGAATCTTCCTCCAAGAAGAGGTTTAACTAGTCCCTAGGATAAAATTTTGGTGAAATATAGTGATTGGATCCTCATGTGGATCAGAATCTTATTGATATTATTATGCATGGTGTCCAAGATCTACGATATGTACCTGCACCCATTACCATTTATACTATAGTTGTGGTACCTGAAAATTATTAATCTCATAATCATTCTCAAGAGTTTCTTCCCTTAAATCCACATACTTTTCAAGAAACTAATGATCCTCAATTTGTTTAGGACTAATTGAATATATTCCTAAACCTATTAAGGTGAGACATGCTACCTTTAAGTGGTAAGGTCCTAGAAGAGGATGGTGGGATTCATTGGTAATTGTGAAAATTCATGAGGGTTTGGAGTGGATGGTATGTAGATTTCTTTTTTATAATTAGTTCTATCCACGATCTATGGGGTTGGTTAAGGTAATGGAGGTTTTCAACATCTAGTGGGCTAAATGGACCATTATGTAGTATATGAACCTTTTTGTCAAGATTGTGCAGTTTTCAAGTGAGATTTAATCAAATGAGAAGATGAAGGCTCAACAGTACAATATGGAACTTCAACCTAGTAATATTTCATAGTTTTTCTTACTAAAGCTCAATTTTTTTAAAAACATACTACATAATATGTTGATGGTTGTTCTTGACCTGGATGGTAATTGAGGGTTGATGGGAGTTCCCTTTTATCATAGTGGCAGTTATGCGATAAACTTTAAAGGAATGATAAATAATCATGAGGCTCATAGTGGATCTAAATAGAAGGTGTATTCTATACCTAATATGGCTTCTGATAGAGTCCCTTTTACTTATTTACAGTGTGGAAACATTGGTAATTTGAGACAGGTTGGGACTGAAGCGCCATATATTTTTACTTCTTCTAGTTTCTTAGGACACCTACAAAAATTCTTCCACTTCTTTTCGACTCTGCATAGTGGTGTGGGATCATCAACACCTAAAATTACTGTGGTAAATTATATGGTTTGAAATCTAATGGATTCTAGCCACAGGAATCCAAAATAAAGATTCTTCATGTAGTGTAAGAGTCTCCAAAGAAAGATGATACATTTCTAGTGACTATGAGGGGTTCCATCACTATAGCTTCATCCTTAGTGACAGGTTTATTTGATATCGGTGCATCTCACTCATTTATATCAATAGGTATTTTGAACTAGATAAATATTCTTACAAATCATTATCATATGTGATAGATATTACTATCCCCCCCCCCATAACAAAGAGAGGGGAGGGTCTCCATTGTCTTACTTATGTTTTCTCTTTATCAAAGACTGATCTTGACTTGATTTTTTCGGTACTCAACATAAAACCACTTTATAACATTTTTGATGGATTGGATCATTGATAATAAGTCCAGAATCGAAAGTTATCATCATCGGTTATCCTTTAATATGGTTGTGAGGTGCTCTATGTATTTATCAGATAGTCGGACCCAAGTTTTAATAGATCCATACCTTCTTATATAATATCGGGGAAAGAGATATTAGTACGTTATATAGACTTGTAGTGAGAATATATGATTGATTATAACCCTCTAGTTTTCAATGGGTTTCCCAATGTGTTTCATTCATATTTATTTGTTTTACCAACTGTTAGAGAGGTTTTCTTTTCTATTTTTTTAGTTTTTTGTACTCAAATACTTCATATTCCCTCTTACTATATTTAAAATTTTAAAATAAAAGAGTTGAAGAGTTAATTGGATTATCTATTAGATAAAAGATTCATTCGCCCAAGTGTGTCACCTTGGAAAGTGTATGTTATCTATTCTAAGAAAGATGATGGAACATGTTGACTATGTTTTTATTTCTAGAATCTCAAATGGGTTATGACAAACAAAAGGTATCTATTACCATGGGTTTATGATCTATTTCAACAAATGAAAGGGTTGAATTGGTTCTCAAAAATTGATCTTCGATTTGGTAATCACCAATGGAGAATAAAAGAATATCACATTCATAATACCACCATTTATAGAATGTTTGGACATTATGAGTATCCTTTAATGTAATTTGGTCTCACCAATGCTCCTATAATCTTTATTTAGTTGAGGAATAGAATCTTATATGGGTATCTTGATACGTTCATAGTGGTCTTTGTGGATGAAATCCTAGTTTACTCTCAATCCAAGGAGGATCATGAGCATCATCTGACAATAGTTATGGAAATATTGAAAAGAATCTAAATCTAAGAAAATATTTTAAAATGTGATTTATGGATTCGAGGATTGTATTTATTGGGACATGTGATCTCTTACAATGGTATTTTAGTTGATCCTGAGAAATTAAAAGATATCATGACATGGGAGCGATCGTGGAATGTTTTTATGATTACGAGATTCTTAGTTTTAGTGGGGTATTATCATGGTTATGTAAAGGATTTAACAATATTTGATTCTCTAATGAACGCTCTCACTCGAAATGGGGTGAAGTTCACTTGGGATGATAAACATCAAATTTGTTTTGTTGAGATGAAATGTTTTTTGACTTCTGCACTAGTTTCAAATTTTCAAAAGGGTAGACATGGATTTGTAGTCTTTTTTAATGCATTATTTTTGGTTTTGGGAAGGTTTATTATATAGGGTGATAATGTGGTAGCATATGAATCCATGTAGCTTAGGATAAATGAGAATAAATATTCAACCAATGATCTCAAACTTGCAGCAGTGATGCATACTATTAATGGTTGGTGGAATTTCCCTTTCAGAGAAAGGTTTAACATTTATTCTAATAAAAAAATCATGAGTTATATATTATCTCAAAAATATTTGAATCTTCTTTATAGGTGTTATGTGGAGTTCCTATAGTCATTTTATTTTGAAAGTACTTATACATCGGGCAAGGGGAATGTTGTCGTCGATGCTTTGAGTAGGAAACTTCCGACCTAGGATGTGAAGGGATCATCATAAGAAAAGTTGTTGATGGATCTTTTTTATAGTTTCAATTAACAATCCAAGAGGAGTAGGAAAATGTTGTTTTAGGAAGTGTTCGATTGACCTATTGTCTTGTCGAGATGATTATTTAGGATAAATAGTTATATTAAAATTTCTCTAAGATTAGGTTCTCTCTTTATGGTGTCAAGACCATCGGTGAGACAACATTCTCTTATGAGGGCATCTTATGTTATCAGAATCGGTTTATTTTACCTTTTTCTATAAGTAATGTAGTAATGGTTTATTTCAATAATTCCCAATAGGATTTGCACCTCGGAACTGCAAACATGTTTTATGATATGTGGAGATAATTTCGATGGCTATGTATGAGATTGGACATTTCTATTTTTTTATCATTGTAATACTTTCTAAAAGATCGAATCTAATCACCAGAGACCTTTGGGTTTAATTTAGCCACTTCTAGTGACAACTTGGAAGTGGGATGATATCTATATGGTATTTTTGTTTGGGTTTCTATATACCCCTTAGAGAAATAATTCAATATGTTTTTTGATTGATCAGCTAACAAAATTGGCTCACTTATTACCCATTCATGATGCGACCAATGTTGAGGAGTTGGTAAATCACATTGTCAAAGAGATTATTCTTTTTGATGGATTTCCAAATATTATAGTTTATGAAATAGATCCCTATATTACTTATCACTTTTGTAGAGTCCTTTAGAATGAACTAGGATATTAGGTTCTTTTGACTACAGTATATCATCCATAGAGGGATGGCTAGACATAGTGGGCTATACAGATTCTCAAGGACATGATTCATGCATGCGTCCTTGATTTTTGTGGAGCTCGGGACATCGATTTGGGACTTTTTGAGTATTATAATAGAAATAGATACCATTATACAGTTAGAATGTCTCCTTTTGACACCTTGTATGGAAGGCCTTTCCAGTCTCTATTTTGTTGGTCCAAGATTGGTGAAATTTATTCGGTTAGTCCGAGCTTGGTCTAGGTGAAGACAAAATAGATTTAGTTGATTCATCAGAGATTGTTGAGGGCACAGAAATAGTAAAAATATTACAATTATCTTCATATGTTTCCTTTGGATTTCTTAGTTGGTGACTAAGTGTTTGTTGATATTTTCAACTAATTTGAGTTATCGACGGTTGGGGAAACAAGGGAAGCTTGCACCATGGTTTATGGGTCCTTTTGAGGTTATTGAGAAAATTTATAAAGTGGATTATTAGTTATCACTAAAATCACAGTTGATGTTGAAACATAGTGTTTTCTATGTATCAAAACATTGAAATTATCTTTCTAACCCATATCATGTCTTCATCTAGGAGGATCTGGATGTTGACCCTGATTTATTCATAACTGATCGTCAAGTTATGATTATTGATTCAAAGATGGAGGTACTTTATGGGAGGAAGATACCTTTGGTCTATGTGTTATGGAATTATGGTTCTTATTCTTATGTTAAATGGGGATACAAAGGCATTTATGATAGATAAGAGGTCCCATCTTTTGGATATGGGAACTTCTTGATAGAATTTCTGAGGACAGAAATATTTTCTGGTGGGGAGATTCTATCATCCTGCTACTTGTTCTTAGTTGTTCCTTATCCCTAGTTTTGATATATTTTCGGCAGGGTCTTATTCTATGAAGTTACATATAAATTTGGAGAATTTATGGAAGATCTTTTTCATGTGTGAAGATGGTACATATTTAGGGAAAACTTCATAGTTTGGCCCAGCAAACCATGCACCCTACTGAGATCCACTAAAAAGGGGCGCTTGGTTTTTTCAAATAGTGCACACCTTGGACAAAGGGGAATGCATGGTTGGTATATGGTTAGCTTAACTTTGTGGAGAAAATGTTCACCCCAAACAGAATACTATTATTGTTTCATGGTTAAGGCACATGGTTTGCTTAGTTTTTTGCAACCCTCACTAGGGAAACACTAGTGATGTTTTTACTTTTATAAAATATTATTTTAAAATCATTAAATCCCCCAAATTAAATGACTAATCATCCCATTTGACCTTAAAATGATTTTTTGGATTTTGGAGGCTCTCAATATCTAAAATTGGCTCCCCCAAACCCTTTCCTTGGTGGATCAAAGTGGCGATGATCTTGATCGATCTTCCCTGGGTAAGTGGATATTCTCATGTGTGGTTTCTTCTATTAGCAACGTCTATCCACCATATATTTTGATATATCATCATGTAATTTATGTATCTAAAAACCATTTTTTGGATATTGATTCAAGTTTGTGTACCTAGATCTTCTTCCCCTTCTTTCTTCATTGGTGATTCCAACTATGGGTATTGATTTCATGATATTTGATTTAAAGGTAGGTGGATATATAATTATTTCACCTATAATTGAAACATTTAAATTAATAAATAAATTTAAATGAGTATCTAAATAATTTATAAAAATGTAATTATGGTGATTTAATCAGTAATTTTAAATGGGAATGAGATTTATGAAAACACCAATTCCAGTGGAATTGGAATTATAGAATGGATTTATGAAAAATTAATGGCTTGGTTTGGAATTTGTTTTGATGAAATGATTTGATGATAGATATTATGGAAATGGATTAAATTTAAAATGGATTTAAAATTGAATGAATTGATGAAAACCCAATATTTGGTCTTGGAATGGGAAGGCATGTTGAAATCTAAAATTGGTAAATTTATTTTGAAATGTTTTAAAGTGATTGATTTCAAATATGATTGGTTAATTTTTTGAAGCTCAAGTCAGCCTGAGTAGTTAGTGGTAGCTAAGAGAAGTATTATTGGACATTGACACCCTAGTAGTGTATTAATGATAAAATAAATTACTAAAATAATTGTTGCATGACTGGTCGTGATGGGTTCCCCTACTAGGGTTTAGACAACTAATTATGGTTCACCTTTTGGGTGTATATGTGTGTGTACACTTGAATACAGAAGAGATCATTATGATATGTGAGAGGATCCTATTATTATACAAACTAACTTACTATGGGGATTTCATATGAAGTTCTTTTCTATTATTTGTGACTTGATTATGCATTCCATTAATTTTTTGAATAATTGTATTCATGCCAACTAATTTGTATAAATAGTTTTATTTAAAATTTTCATTTAATCCTTCTTGTAAATTATTTTGATATATATTCCATCTATTTCAATGAAATCACGTTTTAGTTAAAAATATTCAAATGAAATTATGTGCCTTGTTTTATTTAAGTTGATATCATTACTGGTAAATTGTTAGTGTATTGATTGTGGAACACTTGGGGAGGCCCTACTATGCTTTATAGATCAAAACCTACCATTTTCTTTAGGAATCTATAGTTTATATATTTTTTATGTCTGAGAAGAGGGAAATAACCCTTTGTAGGTAGTGTATGTTCTTGATACTTAGGAAAATTGACTGGCGATGGGGTTCAGTAGAGGTGTTGTCCAATTGTTACAAAGGGTTTTGAGATTTTTTTTTTTATTTTGTGTTGTAGTTTCCTTTGGGATTTTTATCATTAAATTGATTAATTTTATTTGGATTTACTTTGGGTTTTGTTATACCTAGTTTCCTAGTAATTTATACTTTGTATTGTTGACCATACTAACTTGTAACCTTTTATCTTATACTATTTTTTGTAAAAATTTATTCACTCTTTTATCATGTATGATGCCAAGTTCTAGTACCCAACCCTTAGGGATAGACAACTCCCTTTAGGCTATGTCAGATCTGACTTGAGTATCAGGGTATTGGGGTATCTGGTATGGTTTATAAAATGTTATCAAGTTTATATATTCCTATATTCTATGAAAGGTGGTGTTTTTTTAAGAATATGGGTTTCTTATATGTTAAGAGTTTGGGGTTTCATTGAGTACCAAAAGTTACTGATGATATACGATCTCAGTGGATATTAACAAATGAATTAGGTCTTCATTGTTACTTTGATCATTAAAGTATATATGGGTCTTTAGATTTTCATTGTCTTTGGTAATGAGAAAAACTTTCATGTGATCGGACGTTTTCTTTAGGGGTGTCTTAGAGTATATTTTAAAGAAGGAGATGATATTTCAAAAAGTTTATTATTATAATATACCTTAATCCCAATCATATTTATTGATTAAATCATGTCATAAGGAATGTAATATGATTAAATGTTACTCATTCTCTCACTAAATCATAAGGTTTAATTGATTACATATCATATAGCTACATTCAAAAACCTATTCAATCATATTATATGATTAAATAGATAGTGTATGGAATGTTGACATATTATTTAAAAATTAAATCACAGTGTATGATTTTCATGTCATATGACATAAATTATGCTACTGGATTAAATTATATGGGTGATTGAACATCAAGATTAAGTATTTAAAATTTTTATCCCACCCAAGAAATAATTTAAATAATCATTTCAATAGTTGCAATATAATAAAAATAATGCATGAATATGATGCATATTTTTGTTGAGGCATTAACTCATGTGTTACAATACATGAGGAAATGTTTGTTGTTGAGGAGTGTCCATGAAGGTTTATAAACATATACTTCCATAAGATTTTAGTATACTATACCATCCATTTTATACTAGGTTGGGATTCATATTACCCCGATGGTCTCTTATTCTACCACCATTTTACAATGAGGCTCTAGTTTTTCATGGTGACTGGAGGATCTCGCACATACAATGTGTGTCGAATCATCATGTGGATACCCTTAGAGGTGGGAGTCCTTCAAATACCACTCTAGTGATATTTTACAATCCCATTTTACGATGTTAATTTTCATATAAAGTTTATTAATTGGTTATTATTTTGTAAGGTAAGTTAGTTTTATAGTTTTCTTCATTCACAGTTTTTGTGTGATTTTTTATTTTTTGTGTGGAGATCATGATTTGGGTTTATTGATCGCATTTTCTTGATTTGATATGTTTTATTATATCTCAACAAAACCATTTAGTGTTATCAAATCTTCACATGATATCATATTTATGATATCATATAGGAAATGAAGTTTAACCCAGTCATATTGTGTATCGTTATCCCTATCATAAAATATGAATATATTTTTATACATTGGAATATTATATAATATGTGATATCATAAATTGTAATATAGTCATACTATATTATATGAGATAATATAGGAATCAATATAGTTTATATTAATAGTTTTTTCACTATTCGAAGTGTATGAACATGAACTGTCATGATATAAGGTATCCTACATTGAGGAAATAAAAATAGAGTATCATATCATATATATAATATCCATGTGTTTCTTTAAATTCAATATATGATATCATAGTTAATGATATGATTATCATTTTTAAAAAATGATTAATACCACATCATAAGTTTATCATATTCTATGATTTGAATATCAGTCATAAAATAAAATTAATAGTGAATTAAAGTCATATCATGTCATTCATTTCATACAACTAACCCTAAATCATAAAACAGTATATAGAGATAAAAATTTATTTTCTTCTTTATATTCAAAAAAAATTGGTATATTATTTAGAAATTATATATAAATAATAATAGAAGGTATTTGTGGGATATTTATTAATTTATATATATTTTAAAAATTAAATAACTTTAAAGAGTTTATAATTAATTAAATAAAGTTTTTTGAATGACTTATTAATTAATAATCTTTAATATTAAATGATAATATTCAAAACTAATATTAAATAAATTATATGGCATGCCTTGTGATCCTAAAATAAAGTGTTTATTTAGTTATTATAATAAGAAATTTAAAAAGTGTTTATAAGTTACAAACTAATGAAAATATAAAGTGTTAATATTTAAATAATGAATTGTTCATAATTGATTAATTTGAATATTTCGAATTAAAAAATTGTTTTGGGAAACTAGTAAAACCTTATCAAAAGTTTTTGGATGATTCTTTTGATCATGGTTTAAATAATGTTAGGTATGTGAAAATTAGATTATATAAATAATTTACATGATATAAATTGGATTAAAAATGTTTTTGATTTATATAAATATCAAATATTTAAAAATAAATTCCATATATAGAATAATATAGATTTTATATTATTTAATATATATAAATTTTCTATATTTAGAATTATAGAATGTCCATAACTAATAGATCTGAACATATAAAGTTATTATAATCAACAATTTTTAAGAATATTTCATAAATGGTTGTCTCATTATTTAAATATTTGAAATTTTTATTACTTAAAAGTTATTCCCTAATATATTAATATTTATAAATTGATTTTATTATGAATATATGTATTATTTAGTAAAAATTGTTTAAATGTTTTCTTATAAGTTGTCAAATCCATACATTACATGCTAGGTATGATTATGTATGATTATTTTTTATCTAATTTGACATTCATTTGAAATTAAACTTATTAGATTGAATTTTTATCTTGAATATATTTTATATATATTATGTATTGTGATTTTAATGAATTAGATTATCACTTCAGTAAAGTATCCCTTAGTAAAGGGTCTTTGAGTCAGACATCCCACTACCCGAGAGGATTATACATTTCTAAAAATGTGGGAGTTTTTTATCTATGATTATGGGAATAATCTTATAGATATTATAAATATCATATAATTTTAAAACTTTATATGAATATTTCATGTAACTTATACATGATATGAATTTGGATATTTTTAAATATGTTTGGATTCTATTATTAGGTGAGTA
Source organism: Viscum album (assembly GCA_963277665.1). Taxonomy (NCBI): domain Eukaryota; kingdom Viridiplantae; phylum Streptophyta; class Magnoliopsida; order Santalales; family Viscaceae; genus Viscum; species Viscum album. The sequence continues at coordinate 179,861,726 of OY728143.1, read as the reverse complement.
ACATAAACTATGGGTTGTGTAAATAGTTACATGTTAATATGTATTAAACATATAAATTTGGTTAGTTGAGTGGTATTCGAAAATATGTTGTTATAGTTATTCATACACAAATTTAATAACAATAGATACAATGGTTAGATCAAATTTACCTTCAAAAATACTATGTGTTATATTCCTTCCAAATATGCACTTAACAAGATCTCGATCATCCAATCGGGTAGGCCATGCTAAATTTTAGTGTCTATGGATTGTCTTGTTTGAATATAGCATGTAATGGATGATTCTAATAGGATCATGTTTCAATTATTGGAGCTTTCTATGGGTTCACCTAGCTAGGATACCATAATTGGATAATCTTACCAGAGGAGTAGAGTTGGGTTTATCCACTTGACGGATTATAAACAAAAAGTGTTATTTTCTTGAATATAGAGGAGTCATATATGATATTATTTATAACATTACTATCCTTTTACACATATTATTTCATGATGTCAAATATAATTATAAAATAAATACAACTAAGGATCAAAAAGTATACTGTATTTTCAAGATTATGTACATAATTTAAAAACATGAAACAAAACTAATAACAAATTTTATTTAATCTCAATAATTAGTTAGTAACTTTCATTGATCTATTACATATTTTTAGTATAACCTGGGAAATACATGTACAAAGGGATGAGCTAAAAAGTCTAGTGAGGGAATAAGCATGGGAATAAAACATAGCACATGGTTTAGATGTCATAAGAAGATGACATAAAATTCCTGAAACATGAATAAAAATAAGTAATAACAACATGTATAACATGTTAACATATACTGACAGAATAATACGAATTTGGAAAGAACATATATGATGACAGAAACATGAGTCTAGGCTAACAGCCAAGACTGTACCACATGGTGGACAAAGTCCCATAAAATAATTAGGTTCACTCCCAATCCCAATATGATATCGCATGAGACTAAACATTAGGCAATACATTAGAGATCTATCTAGTTACACCCATAAAAACATGTTTATGTATATGCATTCCACATGAAGAATCGAGTATAAGGGTTACCCTTCGATAGAATTTGGTATCATAATCATGTCATAAGGCATAAAAAATGGAATATCATAATAGTGTCTACTAAAGAATGTATTTAAATCATAAATGGACAATTATATGGTAAAATAGGCATAGATAATGATAATTGATGTCAAGAAAAAGTTAAAACATTTAAAAACATTGTTTAATAGATATTAGAAATGTAGCATTTTAGTGTGGTTTACAGAAAATATTAAAGAGATTTTAAAGTGGAAAAGGTATGTTTATTTCCATAAAACCAAATATGAACCAAGATAGCTTTCCAATATGAAATGATTGATTTTATAAAAATAATTATAGTATAAAAAATATTACGGATTTCACTTAAAATGGGTAATAAATTGAAAATTTCCCTTTAATTGGGCTTTTTTATTGGGAAGATTTGGGAAGGGGCCATTTTAAAACATATATTTCCCCATAAAAGAAAGAATAATTGGGATAGGAACATATTTTTGGAACATAAATGTTGAACATATAAATACTACATTAGAATAATTAATCATTACATTGTGGTATAGAGAGAGTAAGTGTAACCCGGATGATAAATGTAGGTTCAGAAAGAATCCCTTACCATATGTCTGAAAGTGTTCTACCCTTGATATTAATATCATATATAATTAAATTAAATCCTTTGATTAATTAATTATGAACCTTTTCTAAATTTATTTAATTTATTATAATTTTATTAACTTCATTTATGGATATTTTTTATGACTTATAAGATACAATTTCATCATTCAAGAGTGTTTGTTTTGTGGGTTTTTAGGATTGGTTCACTTGTATAAATATATGAAAGATCACATAAAATGGGAATGGTTATCCATAATTGAATTTATATTTTATTAACGATAAAACATAATATTAAATAGTTATATAATTCTTTTGGTTATTTGGGGAGAGGATGAATCATTATATAAAACATTATTGACATTCGTTTAAATTATTTTGGTTGTTTTTTGATCAGCACAAACTAGTTTTCTTTCATTATTAATTATTGTATAAAAAAGTTTGTATCATAACATAAAAGGGTTAGAAATATATATTTTACAGTCTGTACTAACCATTATAATTGTTTTATGTCCCTACTTGAAGGTGGTAAAGGGAAATGGAAACTTTTCATTCTCAAAGGTAATAAATCAACACCTTGTAGATGATATTTTCATTTTCGAATTAAAAGGGAGATGAGAGGACACTTTATGGTAGATTTTATCATAAAAAAATAAAATTACAATATATATAATACACTAGAGTTATCGTGCATGTTTTGATAGAGTATGTTAAGAAAGTATAATAAATAATTGAAAGTGAAAATAAAGTAAGGAACGTGAAAGAGGATTTCACCACTTGAATTCTTCTCCATGAGACCCTCCTTAGGGAAATTGGTTTTAGTATTTTTTTAGACCATAACCTCCTGGGCATAGAGAATATAATTTATAATTTTATTTGTAGGAAATCGGAAAAGCCTCAAATCTTGAAATGTGTCAGGAGAAGAGGCGGCGATGGGTGTTATTTATAGAGGAGAGGGGTTTCTTCTCACTATTTTATTCATTATTTTATGATTTTGGCTCAATACTATCGACATTTTTAACATTATCACTGAATATATTAAAATAATTTTGTAAAGTCAGATATTATGGTCTTATATCATCCATATATTATCTATAACTCAATAATTCATGTATTTGTTAAATATCATAAATTATTCTATTTCACAATTCACCAAAAATTCAATTATTTTAGAAAAATTCGAAAAATACACCCTACCTATTTTTCTATGTGCATGATTAAAAAATGAACTCCATTTTATGAAAATAATTTTTAAAAATTGATGAATTTAATTGTTAATTAAAATCAATATTTATTCAAAAAATACCAATATTAAAATTATAACTAATTTTGTAACACTTGGATAAATTAATTAAGGTCTCATTAAATTATCTTATAGTCATAATAAAAAAATATTAAATTAAGAATCTATTTTATGTAATTAAATTTTATTTTAAATCATTATATTAATTATAGAATTGTAAACAAACATTTATGCTTCACAAAAATACCAAAAGTTAATTTATAATTTTCAAAACATTAATTTACTTATATTATGATATAATAATATCATATTTTCAGTTATAAGATACCTAAATTTTATTTATACTTTCATGATTATGGTTAGTATTCTATTAGCATGTTACTATTCACAAGGGTCATATTACTATTCTAAAGGTAAAGTTACTATACCATTGGTATAGGTTCCTTAATTTATGAAAAAAACCTATTATTTCACTCTTCTTCATTTATATAGTTTTTTTTATGTTCTTTATGTGATTTTATTTTATTCATACTTTAGGAAATATTTATAAGTAGTGAAAATTCATTTATAAAATATTGGGTCATTACATTCCCCCCCCCCCCATGAAATTTCACCCTTGAAATTTAGTTTTACAATATATGTGGAAAACAGGTGAGGGTACTTCTACAATTTACCTCCACTAACTAGAAAATAAAAATAAAAATAATTAGGTTTTAAATACTTAACTAATAATAATAAAAAAAGTAAAATTTGAACATAGAAAGATAAACATGCTAATGAAAACTATATCCTAACATGTGATACCCTAAGTTTCAATTTAGGTTATCCATGGTGATATAATTATCCCTACTGTTCTTACTTGCATTGATCTCTTAAATACGGATAGGATAACCTGTGGAATACATGAACAATGGGATGAGCTAAAAGCATAATAAAAGAATAATAATGGGAATAAAACATAGCAAATGGGTTATATGGCATAACATGAGGAAATAAAAGGAATGTAACATCAATAAACATAAGTAATAATAACATGTATAACATGAGAAAATATAATCATGGAATCATAGGAATGTGGCAACAACATATAACATGACATAAACATTAGTCAAGGATAACTGTCAATACTATATTACAAGGTAAAAAAAGTCCCATAAAAGAACCAGGTTCACTCCCAATCCTGACATGACATAACATGAGACTAATCATTACCCAATTCATTAGAGTATTATCTGGGTGAACCCATCATAACATATTTACATATATGTGTTTCACATGAAGAATTAAGCATAAGGGTTACTCATGGAAATAATTAGATACCATAATCATGCCATAAGTCATAAAAAGGTAATATAATAATTAAGTCTAATAAATAAAAGATTTAAATCATACATGGACTTTAATAATGTAAAATAGGAATAGATAATTATAAGTGATGATATACTGAATTGAAAACGTTTAAAAAAGTGTTTAAGATGCATTAGAAATGAAATATTTTAGTGTAGTTTAAGGAAACTGTTAAAGAGGGTTTACAGTCGAAAATGTATATTTGTGTTCATAAAACCAGAAATGAACCAAGATATTTTTTCATGATGAAATTAGTGATTTTAGAAAAATAAAGTGTGATAACAATATACTATTTATTACACATAAATTGTGTTAGAAATAAGGAATTTCCCTTTAATTGGGCTTGCTTATCAGTAATATTTGAGAACGAAGCCAATTTAAAACATGAATTTCCCCATAAAAAAGAATAATTGGTCTAGGAACATATTTTTGGAACATAACTACTGAACATATGAATATTACATAATAATTATTATTATTATATTGGGTTAAAGAGAGAGTAAGCATAACCCAAAGGATAAATGGATGTTCAGAAAAGATCCCTTACCTTATGTTCGAAAGTGTTCTTCACATGATCTTAATGTAATAGATAATAAAATTAAATCCATTAATTAGTTAATTTAGAACCTTTTCTTCATTTATTTTATTTATTATAATTTTGTTAATTCAATTTATCACCTTTTTCATGAGTTATAACATACAATTTCATCATTCGGGTGTGTTTGTTTCCTTGGCTTTCATGATTGGTTCACTTGTATAAATTTATGAAAGATCATGTAAAATGGGAATATATATATAGAATTGAAGATATATGTTACTGAGGAAAATAAATAATATTAAATGTTTATATATGTCATTTGTTTATCTGTGTTGGGGATGAATAATTAGATAATACAATAGTGATAATCGTTTAGATTATTTTGGAGGTTTTTCGATCATTACAAACTATTTTTCTTTCATTATTAATTATTATGTATAAAATTTAGTTTCATAATATAAAAAGGGTTATAACATAAATTTTATAATCTATACCAACCATTATAATGGTTTCATGTCCATCCTTGAAGGATTAAAAGGAAAATAAAAAAATCAACACCTCTTGGATGATATTTTTAGTTTTAGAATAAAAGGAAGAGGAGAAAATAATTTATGTGGGATTTTCCATTAACATAATAAAATTATAGTATATATAAGATTAATTGGTTATAATTCATTCTTGGATAGAGGAGTTGATGTGATTATAAGAAAATAAAATAAAGTGAAAGTAAAATTCAAAAAGCAAAAGAGTGTTTTATCTCTTGAATTATTCTCCTAGAGAACCTCCTTGGGGAAATTGGTTTGGCTCTTTTTTTTGAGACCAGAACCACCTAGAAATGGGTATGATAATTGGGAAGATGATTGGGTGGAAATTGAAAAATAATAAAAGCATTAAAGGTGTGAGTAATATAGCTGGTTAGGGGTAATATTTATAGGGGGAGAGGGGTGTTTTCTCAATATTTTATTCATTATTTTATTATTTTGGATTAATACCATAAATAGTTTAAAACATATCACTGAATATAATAAAATAATGATGGAGAGTTCATGATTATGGTATTACATAATCCATACAGAATCTATGACTCATTAATCCATGTATTTGTTAAAAACCTTAAATATAGAAACCCTGTTTTTTTACATAACTATTATATAATTTTAAATATGAACAATATAGAAGTGTTACACAAACATTGTCCTAAGGTTTAGTGTCTTGAAAAAATTAGGAACATACATAAATTTTACACAATTGAACATTAACATTTATTTAATTCCGTTATCACCAGATTCTTGTTGGTCCTCATCTTCTCCTTAGCACAATTATTCACCTGAGGATATACATCAAAAGAAGGGGTAAGCTAAAATCCTAATAAGAGGATGAATAATACACATGAAACATGGGTGATAATAATAATAATAATAATCATAATACAATCAAGGATCATAATCAAAATCATGATAGAAAACATTAGATAATGTCATGTAATGTGGCAATGCATAAAAAATAAACATCATGACTGAGTGGTCAAATACCACACATAGTTGGGAACAAAGATAACATCATTTTCATGCATGTATCACTTTATCTCATTTGATTAATCACATTTCCTAATTATTTTGAGTGATATATAATTTCATGAACACCCATCAAATCCTAACATTTACATGCACTATATAATTCCAAGTTCACTTGTCGCATCATAAGATTTACATAATCATTCATTCCGCTTAGAACATATATCAATTTCGAACATAAAATAAACCATGGAACGGAATTTTTTTAATTTCATAAATAATAAATTAATGAAATACTTTTTGGTTCCCAAAATATATATATATAAACATAATTGGTATAATAAAAATCAACCTTGAGTTGGGAAGAAAAAATCTCATGAGAAGTAAAAAATTTGTTTTTAGAAATAAGATTTATTTTAGAAAAATATTTTCATTTATCATAAAATTGGATTGGAAAAATGTATATCGAGATAAATATTTAAGGATAAAAAAATGATATTTAATTAAAAGGCATATTAAAAATGGAGTGAAAGATGGAAAACCCAAAGGAAGATATTTGGGTTTGAGAATCCCCTTACCTTATGTCTGAATGATTTTTTCTCTTTAATATCCTAGATAATTAAATATAATTAATTAATTAATAATTATAAAACATTGTATACATAAATTTTATTAATTATTTTTTTATTAAGTTCATTTATTGTGTTTTTTATATGTTTGAGAGTTTAATTTCATCATTCGGGAACTTTAATTTTCTTGGTTTTCATGATTGGTTCGTCTGTTTATAGTTAATGAAGTTCTTGTAAAGTTAGAATAATTCTCCAGAATTAAAATTATAGGATATTATTGATAATCCATAAGTATAAATGGTTATATATATCATTTTTTATATGGTATGAGAACGAATCATTATATAATACATCGGTGATAATCGTTTAGACTATTATGGTGGTTTTTTTACCACAACAAACTCATTTTATTTTGTAATTCAACATTATGTATATATGTTAGTTCCATTAAATATAAATTAATAAACAAATCTGAAATTGTAATAAAATATTTATGAATTAAAAAAATACCAACACTTAATTAATAATTTATAATATATTTATTAACTTATACAATGATATAATTATTTAATTATTTAATTTATCAGATGAAAAAAATTTATTTATTCTTTAATGGTTGACATTACTATTAATTTTTCTAGTTTAATATTCCTAAGGGTCATATTACTATTCCAAATTCCATGTTACTATTTCATTGGTAAAGGTTCTTAATTTCTACAAATACCTTTTTTCATTCATTCTTCATTTATAAAGTTAGTATCGTGTTCTCAAAGTGATTTTATGTGGTTTATACTATATGGAATAATTATAATAAGGGATTTTACATTGATAAATTTTTAGGTTGGTACATTCTTCCCCTCTTAGAAATTTCACACTCAAAATTTTTTTTCCATATAATAGTGAAAACAAGTGAGGGTACTCCTCCTTCATCACTTACACATTTTATCATGTTTCCACTTCATACTAATGGTTCCTCCACCAGATGAGTAGTATTTTGTGTAGAACTTTATCTCTATAGTCCAAGATCTTCACTGGATCCTCCTCATAAGAGAGATCATTTTCCAACTATACCACTTGTAATGGTCCGGACCCCTCCGGTCCATTCCTTTGTTGAAATCGATGTGGTCAACATGACGCATGTTATAATGATAATTTTTAATAATGATAATAATGTTAACATATGTTAAATAATAATGATGATGACATAAATTGTGTAATTAATTAAACTAAAAAGATAATAGTCATGATAAAATGATTTAATGGGTGTTATTATTATTAATGATGTGAAGTGGGAAGGTGTGTGACCCATTAGACATTGATAAATGAAACATGCGGTTTATTATTAATTGAGTAATTTTTGAAATTAAATTTGAATAATAATAACGGGGTTGTGTTATTAATATTAATCATAATATTAATAATAATGAGAAATTAATGAAATGAGTTATGGTATTTATTGCAAACAAATAAATGAAGATGCACAGTGGAAGCATGGTGGTGCGTTAATAAAATTAAAGGTGATTTCGTTATTATTATTTTGTTAAATAATAATAATAATGGTGGCATAACAATATGTTGGGTTTATTAAATTGAATGGTTTTAATTTAATAAAAGTGGTTTCAATTTAATCAGTGTGAAATAAAAATAAATAGAATTAAATAATTAAATTGACAGATGTTATGCAACATTAACGTGGCATGGTCAGATTCAGATATCCAATGAGGTGGTTTAATGTGGTCAATGCGATGAGCATAAATATTATCATTATTAAAAATAATAACGGTGTTGAGTTAATAAAATAAGTTAATGAATTGTTATTATTATTGAAAAACAATAAATAACAATGATGGTGTAAAACTATGTGTGAGAGGTTAATGAAATTAAATGTATTAAAAAGGAGTTGAATATGTAAGTTATATTAATTTTGTTTTGTAATTTAATTAAATTAAATTAAATGGTTTTGAGTCGCATAGAATGGTTTTAGTTTAATATGAGAATAATTATAGTAATCTAATTTAATGGCATTAAATTAGAACATTAATGATGGTTGTTGTTAATATTAATTTTATTAATAATGACATTGAAGTGAGATTAGAGAGAGATTACAAAATGATGGAGTAATAATGAAAATAATAAAAACCATAAAGGAATGAACGTTGGGGCGTGTTGGGCATGGAATGAGGAAGGGGAGGCGCTACTTTGGTTGGAGCATGACGGAATTGTGGAATAAAGATTGAAGATTAGAGAGAGGGAAGTATTATATTATAATAATGAAAATAAATAAATAAATAAGGGAGAGTGATTTTCAGATTGTGTGTGAATTGTTTCATGCGTGGAATGAGTTTAAAGATATGAAATAAATAAACAATTAAATAATAATATAATATTGTTATTATTAATTTTGATGATAAAACACCTATTTGTCCGCAACTTCTTCGTGCAACCTCAGATTCAAGAACCGTTAGCGGCAGTGTGACCCTAACTACGAGGCAGAAATTATGAGTCCAATATTGGATGTCTTTTTGGGTTTTCAGATCGGGTACCCAAAACGCTCGTGAATTAATAGATTTAATATTATTATTAAATCTTCGACCCGCCATAACTCCCGTGTGAGACATCTGATTGACTTCCCGTCTATAGCGATGTGATCCTATCATTAATATGGTCAATTCAAGTCTAATATTGGATATTAAATTATGGTTTGTGGCTCGGGTCCATGAGACACCCAGTAATAATAATATCATTATTATTATGGGATCTTGTATCCAACGTATCTCACTCATACAGTATCGGATTGACGAATAGTCAGCACCAGAGTAACCCTGAAATTATGAAGGTCATTTTAAGACCAATGATGAATACCTTTTTATGAATCATTTCTCAGGTCAATTAAACACCTATTATTAATTGAAGTTATCATTATCATTAAATGCATGGAAACCGCGTGACGTGTCGTGTGTTGACCAGTCAAACAGTGTAACATTTGTACGGTCACGGCGTGTATTCATTAATACACGTTGCGTACCGTTTTACCTTTTTGTTTCCTATATAAGAGAGGTTCACATGTTATTTAAGGACCTCTATTCTTCTCCGCACGGCGACGCTCCCAGATGACCTAGAATCCTTCCTCCTAACTTCTTCATCCGGACTCCGATCTTCGATCCGTCCGTGACTACGGGATCATGTCAGTGAGGAGAACATCATACACCCTGTTCCATTCCCTCTTCTTAGAACTCCCCTCCGCAGTTTCCAACCGAGGAGACTGTTGATAATTGACGGGAACAACGGTCTTTGACGAACGACTCTAAAAAGGTATGTTAAACCTCTGTTCTTGTATTCTCTTTTCGATCCTCCTTCTCCTGTTTTCTTTCCATGATACGCCATGTGATCTCCAAGATGATGGAGTTTCTTGTGTTGTTGATTTGGTGGTGTCGCGGCGTCCTTGGTGGGTACAGTCATTCTAGGGGAAGCCTTGTGATCGTGCTGGTCGTGTTCATAGAAGGACATCATAACCTATTGAGGTAGGGATCTTACCTTCGTCTCTCTAGATTGTGCATCATACGGGGTGTGTGTCCTCTTGTTTACGTGAAACACATTTGAACCGGTTTAATAAAGATAATAAATGGATTATATAATGGGTATGGGATGTTTGTGAATAAAGTTATATTATTGACATCCTGTGATATTATGTTGTGAATTGAATGAGCATCTGCCTACTAAAAATCATGGTCATTGGGGGCCTTTTCTTACGCAATTAAATGTTGCCCTCTCCTTCTGGATTTTTCTTATGGATGAAAATGTTCTTGAATGTGGAAATTGGTTAATCACGTAAAGTTGGCTGATTAAATACCTGGAACCCTTGTGTGATCACCCTAGTTGAAAAAACTAAAATTATAAACATGTGGGTGCTGGTTAGGATTTGTTTATGTGAAAGGGGTGGTGTTTTTTGGGTTGTTGTGGATTGGGTGAGCAGCGGGGCTGTGGTTGGGTTGGTTGTGGGTTGGTGTGAATGCTATGTTAGTGATGGGTAACGGGGCTGCGATAAAAGGTATCAAGGGGTGATGATGTATGGGTTTCGGTGTGATTGTAGTTATGGTGGTTGGTAGCAAGGCTGCAGGGATGGTTTTGAATTTGAACGAACTATGGATTATGAATAATAAATAAAATTGGAAGAGTTAATGAATGGTGGGGCATGGTAATGGAATGATAATAATAATCAATGGGGTTTTTTGGATAATAAGAAGGGACTTTTTTGTGTTGCTTGTGTTTTCCTAACTTGATTTGTGGATGGAAGGAATATGTTTTATGAACTCTTGATTCAATTTTTGTGTTGATAGTTGCCCGGTAGTTAAGAAACCGATAACTAAAGCTATTGAAACATGAAAACAATCAATGGGGTTTTGGGATTTTTTGTTGTGTGCATACTCTCGAAGTAGCAGTTCCAAGGCACGTGCTCATATCTTTGTGTAGAAAACTTTGGATGGGATGATTGGTTTTTATACTTATATAAATCTATACATTTTATGTTTCTTTACTCACCCCACCCATGTTGATCACTTAGTGCTGAACAGCCCCATTTCATGGGGGAGGGTGTTTTTCCCAACACTTATATTAGTGGCTAGTTATTAGCTCCTTTCTTCTACCTTTCCCAGGTAGCCCAAGTAACTTCGGGCAGGCTGTGATGGCCTGAGGTTCATTATTAGCCCAATAATATTCATGTAGGGTAGTGTGGTGGTTGGCCCAGGTGTGTACGGGAAGGTGGTTTCCCAACCGTCTTTGAGATGAGGCCCAAGTGTCTTTGGGCGTAGCGGTAGAACTTCTTGCCCAGGTTTCTTCGGGTGTGGCGGTGGTTGTTATGGCCTAGGTGTTTGAAGGTGTGTTTACGTGTGACAGTTGTGGCCCAGGTGTTTGTGAGCGGGGTTTGGCAGTGGGACTGCATGAGGATGTGTCCCATGTGTGTGCGGGCGGGATGAGGCAGTGGGACTGCGGTGAGAATGGCGGGATTTGTCTGATGCATAGGATGTCTGCAATAACCAGTGGGAAGGTGGTGCGGGGTACCCATACTTTGATAACATTACTACTATACTCTATTGACTTGTGTTACATGGTGAGTGTGACTGGTGAGGCTAGGTGGATAGAATTACTTGACAGGTTTTGGTTTATTCTGTTGTTCTCACGGGACATTAGGATGTCTCCCCACTTGTGCACGAGAGCTTTAGGTTTCCCTACTGAGTATACTTTTATGCTCACCCTACGTTTACTTTCAGGTTTCCAGGAGGATTAACAGGGCTGTGTGGGACCCTAGTAGTCGGGACAGTTGGAGTTGTTTCAGTTTTCTATACTCTTGTTTCTTTTGGTATTGTACTTTTTCAGCTTTTGTTGTACTTGTACCTTGTTTCAGAACTATTTAAACATGCATGTGGAATTTGTTTGGGTTTATTTCTATACACTTGTTCTTTTCCTTTTTCGTGGTTTACTTGTCTTATTTCACAATCTTAAATAATAAAAATGGTAATTTCTCCCATATTTGTGAAAACTCATACCCTTGGTGTTAGTCGCCACCCCGGGGCCTACTGGAGGCGGGACTCGGGGGGTCATTATCTCCCTTTCACCATTGCCAGCTCAGGAGGGGCATCTATGGTGGGAGGGGGTCGTGACACCACCTATAGATTAATTACATGTGATATATTAGGTATGTACTTCCTTAAGAGAGATACATGGAATAAATCATGTACTTGAGACATGGTTGGTGGAAATTACAGTCAATAAACCACAGATCCGATAAGAATGAGGATCTAGAAGGGGCCGATGTACCTAGGACTCAGCTTTCGTTTCTTCCCAAATATCATGATCCACATCCATGGATATATACGTAGGAATACTATGTCTCCAACTTTAAACTCTAGGTCTCATTGAAAATTATTTCATATCTCTTATGCTGAATTCGGGCTTCCTTGATGTTTTAATGAATCGTTTCTACTTTATCCACCATTTCTTCAGCCATTTTAGGTACTCGTAGCATATGTTCAATGCCCTCATCCCAACATGTCATTGTTCATTATCTTTTCCCATAAAGGGATACAAGTAGAGCCATTTGGATGCTTGAGTGGAAACTATTGTTGTCAGAAAACTCACCCAAAGGTAGATGTTGGTCTCATCCTACTTTTAAGTCCATCAAACATTCCCTCAATATTTATTCTAGATTCTAAATAGTTTTTTTAGATTGGACATTAGTTTGAGGATGATATGCCCTTCTGATGTTCAACTCAGTGTTAAGAGAATGTTTGAGGCTTTTCAAGAACATGGAGGTGAATCTCGAATATTGATCTGATACAATCGATAGTGGAACTCCATGAATTCGTAATACTTTTCTAATGTATATATATGAAATTTTATCCAATGATAAGTCCTCTCAAATTCTGATAATGTGATTTTTCTTATTATGATGATCCAAAACAACACATATAGCATTTCTTCCTATGGATGTCTTGGGAAGTCCGGTGACAAGGTCCATGGTGATATTTTCCCATTTCCATGTTGGTATGGGTAATGTTTTCATCATCCCTTTAGAATTTTGGCTTTCATCTATCACTTGTTGACATACCATGAACATTAATGTATATTCAGTGGTATCCTTTTTCATATTTTCCTACCAATAGTTATTTTGTAGATCTCGATACATCTTTGGGCTCCATGGGTGAAAAGAGATGGTTGAGCTATGTGAATCATTTAGAATATCCTTATTTATCTCAGGATTAAATGGTACAAATAGTCGTGGCCCCAATCTTATAACTTATTCATCATCAATTTTAAACTCTAATTATTTCCCTTTTCTCATAGCTTCCACCTTCTTCTGGATTTCCGCATCATTCAATTGAGCATGATTTATTTTCTCCATGAGGGATGGTTGAGTAATCATTTGAGAAAGGATTTATTGTGTTCCTTCCTTAATGATTCCCATGTTAATCCTTTTAAAATCTAATAAGATTGTATTCTTATCAATTCTCATCATCGATAATGTCATAGGATTTTTTCTACTTGGAGCACTTGCCACTTTATTTTCTTCTCCAGGATGGTAGTGGATTGACTATTCATAATCCTTGATGAGATCTAACCATCTCCATTGTCACATATTATGATTCTTCTATATGAATATATATTTGAGTCTCTTATTATATTTATATATTTCTTACATCTCCCCATATAGATAATTCCACCATATTTTCAATGCAAAGATCACAGTATCCAACTCCAGATCATGCATGAGACAGTTTTTCTCATGAATTTTCAACTTCCATGATGTGTAGGCTATCATGTAATCATTTTCAATTAGTAAATATCCAAATACATTAATTTAAGCATCATTTTATACCATAAAGAGTTCCCCACTTCTTAGAAGTGTGAGTATCGGCACAGTCATGAGCCTCCTTTTTAACACTTTGAAGTAGTCTTCACATTCACCAGTCCCAAAAAACATTTCTCCCTTACAAGTCAGCTTGGTTAATGGATTTGAAAGTCATTATAATTTCTTCATAAATCACCAGTAATAGCTAGCTATACCAAGGAAGAAATTGAACTCTATTATAGATGTTTTCATGGGACACTCTTCGATAGCCTTTGTCTTGGAAGGGTCCACATATATTTCTTTTCTGGTGATACCATGTCCCAATAATGATACTTCCTCCATCCATAACTCACATTTATTATAATTTTCATAAATATTCTTCCTTATCAAAGTCTATAGTACATTATTCAAATGATCCTAGTGTTCCTCATTGATTCTATAGTATATTAGAATATCAATACTAAAGACTACCAAAAATTGATCGAGATAATCTCTAAAGACTCTATTCATTAAGTCAATAAATATTATTGGAGAATTAGTGAGTCCAAAAGGAATTACTATGTTCAGATATTATCCATACCTCATTTGAAAGGAATTCTTGGGAATATCTTATTTCCTCTCCTTTAATTAGTGATATCTCAACTAATAGTCCACCTTAGAGAAATACTTGGCAACACATATTAGTATAAACAAGTAATCTATCTATGGAAGGGGATGCTTTTTCTTTATCTGGATTTTTTTTAGATCATGATAATCAGTGTAGAGGTTCATTGATACATCCTTCTTCTTGATAAGGAGGACTAATGAACACCATGGTGAGGCACTCAATCCTATAAAACCCTTTTCTAGAATCTCTTATAAATGATTCCTTAGTTCCTCCAACTCAATAGTGTCCATTATATAATTTGTATTTGATATCGGCAGGGATCCAAGAATAAGTTCAATTTATAATTGAACCTATCAATTAGTAGGAAGTCGAAGAAACAATTAAGGAAACAAATCAGTGGAGTCCCTCAAAATGGGCATGTCTTCGAGCAAGATCATCTCTTTTTTCTCAATTATTTTAGCTATATATGCTTTTTCATATGGAATCAATATCCACACTTGAGAAGATGATTCTGAAAGTTACTTATCCACCTCTGTACACTTGTATAGAACTGTATTATGTTTCAGGATTTGAATAGTGATCTCCCTTTCCCCACACCTGATGTTGTCTTCGTATAAAGATATCCAATCCATTCCCAATATATCATAAATCTCTACCAAAGGAATTATGATAATTATTCTTGGTTAGTTCAGTCCGTAGAAAAGTAATCAAAGAAGATTTATAAAATTTGGATGCAATAATTTCCAAATTTTTTGTTCTCATAGATAACTCAACCACCATATTTTGAAGTGGTGTTTGAATAGTTCTAATAAACTTATGAGATATGAAAGAATATGTAGAAACATAATAAAATAGTGTATTCACTATTCTGGAATGAATAACTAGCATACCTATCACCACAACATTATCAAGATTCACTTCAACAGTTGTGATGGTAGAAGTCTTCCCTTTCTAATTTGGTTTTAGTGGATGTTGGCACTGATTTCCCTTGAGGACTCGAGTTTTTAGTGCACTAGATTTCACAGTTCCATTTCTCCCTACAATTGAAGCATTGAACCATAGTTGGTTCTCTCCTTTCCTCCACCACAATGTCCTACTTCTTTATGTATTTTCGATATTAATGAGCTAGGTGGCCTTCTCTCCAAAACTTATAGCATTTCCCTATCCCTTTGAGGTAATTTCCATGGTTCCTATTACAATATTTTTGACTTGTGGGTGGTTGATTTTTCTTCCCACCATTCTAATTAGATACCACAGTATAAAATTCAAACTTTTTATTTTTATCCCCATATCCATGGGACCAATCTCCAAACAGTATATCCACTTTGAGATCAACCCGAACAACTTCTTCATAGTTCCCAAAGTCTCATATTTCCAGATCCATTCAATGGTGTGGTTTTAAACCACTAAATAATCAATCAATTTTATTATCATCGTTGATAACAAAACACAAAGCATACCTTGGAATCCTTGTGAAATTTTCTTCATTGTCCATGATAGATTATCCTTCCTTTTGTCTTAGCTCTATGAATTATATATCCATATATGTATTAATTTTTTAAGGAAATATTATTATGAAACATTATCTTAAAGTCTTCCCACTCTGTATCTTAAATTTTTTCTTATGGGTGGGTGATTTTAATCAATTCCCACCATTTATCGGCCTCTCCATCAAGAAAATAAACTACCATATTCACCTTCTCCTTCTCATAATAGTCTGGCACAAAAAAGATCATCTCTATCAAGTAGATACATTGTTCCATGACTAGTGGACCAAAAGATCTACAAAAGGTCAACAGTCATTGCTAGATAAAAGACTAGATAACCAGTTTCTCCCTCTTAGGTAAAGGATTACATTCCAAATTATTTAGGTTATTGTTCATATCCTGAGATATATGGGTAAGAATCACCATCAAATTGTGAACTCCAAATCCCAAGGCATTATGGATATCATTTTGGAAATAGTTTCATTGTCATTCTCATGGTTATTTGGCCTGGTTTCTCCTAGTACCCACTATTTTCTAAAACCGAAATAGTTAGAAAAAACACATGTAAAGAAGTCAAGAATAAATAATTTATTCCTTGGTGAAATTAACTCTAAAGGAATGTCTTGTAGGATCCCCATGTTTAAATTTTTATTAGAACAAATCCTATTGGGTACTTTCTTATAATTATCCTAATACTGAGGGTTTGTACTTAGGTTATATAATCCTAATTCCCAAATTAACTAAACCGTGATCTGATACCAACTATAGTGGCCCTACTTTTTATTACAAAACTATTACATAATTTTAAATATAAATAATAAAAAAGTGTTATAAAACCAGGATTAAATGGTTTAGTGTCTTGTGAAAAATAGGACCATACATAACTTTTAAATAATTAAGCATAATTCTTTATTTAATTGCTTCTTCTTTAGATTCTTATTGTCCCTTGTGTTTTTTTAGTGTAATTATTCACCTTAGGATATAGATCAAAAGAAGGGATGAGGTAGTAGGGTTAATAAGAGACATGAAACATGAGTGGAAATAATCATCTTCACCATAATATGAGAAAAGTATCGTAATTATAATCATGATAAGAAACATTAGATAAAGGAATGGAATGTAGAAATGTATAAAAATGAAACATCTTGTATTAGTCGTCAAACACCACATGTAGTAATAAACAAAGCTAGAATAATGTACAAGACTATGTCAATTTTATCTCATTGGATTCATCACATTACCCAATGAATTGGAGCACTATATAATTTTAGGCGCACCTGTCACATCATAACATTTACATGCACTATATTATTATGGGTGCACACATTACATCATAACATTTACATCATCATGCATGACACATAGAACATATATCAACATTGGACATAAAATAACCCATGGAAAGTAATTGGTTTCATTTCATAAATCATACATTCCTTAAGAAACTTTTGGGTTCCCAAAAGAAATATGGAATAAAATAATTGTTATAAAAATCATCAATCTTGTGTGAGGAAGAAACAAACTCATAAGAAGTAAAAGTTATGTTTTTAGAAAGAAGAGTTATTTTGGAAAAATCTTTGCATTTATCCTAAAATCATATTGGAAAAATGTATATATAGAAAAGAAAATTGAAGGCTAAATAAATGATATTAAAGGAACATTAAAGAAAAATCTATACTGAAAATGGAGTGAAAGAGGGAAACCATAAAAGAAGATAGTTGGGTTGGAGAATCCCCCTACATTAAGTCTGATTATTTTCTTCTATTTAATATCCAAGATAATCAAACTAAATTGGTTATTTAAAAATTAAATAAATTTTGATACATTGATTTTATTAATTATATTTTTATTAAGTTAATTTATGGGTTTTGGATGAGTTATAGAGTTTGATATCATCACTCGGGAGCATTTGTTTTCATGTTTTTCATGATCCGTTCATTTTTTTAAGTAATGAAGTTTATGTAAAATTTGAATAATTCTCTAGAATTGAAGTTATAGATTATTTATGATCATCCAAAATTTTAAATGGTTATATATATCATTTGGATATATTTTAAGGGGATGAATCTTTATATAAGACATTAGTGATAATCATTTAGATTATTACGGCGGTTTTTTGACCACAACGAACTCGTTTTGTTTTATTATTCAATATTATGTATATAAATTAGTTAAAAAAACATAAAATACATTATAAAATACATTTTAAAATATGTTTAAACCATTATAATGGTTTTATTAATAGCCTAAAAGGCCTTAAAAGAAAATGAAAGTGGATCATCCATAATGCTTGTAAATTGGAACATCATCGATGATGAGTTTATTTTTAGAATAAATGCAAGGGGGTAGTTTAATGATAAATATTTCCCTAAAATGGTATAATTATAGTATATATATGATATTTGAGTTATCATGTACATTTGGACAGAGGACTTCAGGATAGTATAAGAAAATAAAAAGAAATTAAAAAGAAGTTAAAAGAAAAAAAAGAGGATTTTACATCTTGATCTCCTTCACCTTGAGAACCTCCTTAGGGAAAAGGGTTTGGTCTTTTGATGATAAAAAGGGATCCTGGATATGAGAAGAGCATTTGAAAGAGTATTTTTTATAATTTTGAAAATCTTCAAATCTTGAAAGTGTGAGGGAAGAGGTGGTAAGGGATGATATTTATAATGGAGAGAGGGGTGTTTTCTCATTATTTTATACATTAGTTTATTATTTTGGATCAAGACTGTGAATAATTTTAATTACCATGATTAAATAATGTAAATTGAGAATAATATTTCTAAACTATGGTGCTTAAATCATCTTGATATCAATAATGACTCAAAAATTCATGTATTTAGTATTTTTCAAAAATTATCATATTTTACTATTCCCCAAAAATTCAAGTATTTTAGAAAAATACCAAAAAAATCACCCCAACTAGTTTTCAACATTTAAAATTCAAAAATGAACTCCATTTTATGAAAAAAAATCTAAATATTTGAAATTTAAGTTTTTATTAAATTCATCATTTACTCAAAAAAATAGATATTTTATAATTATAACTGATTTTATAAAACTTTGGAAAATTAAGAAAGGTATCTTAAAAATATATTAAAATTATAAGACAACAAAATATTAATTGATGAATAACTTTTATGAAAATAAATTTTCTTTTATTTTATCAAATTAATCATAAAATTGAAATTAAATATTTATGACTTCAAAAATACCAACACTTAATAAATGATTATTAAAATATTTTTTCGTTTATATTGTGATATAATTATATCATTATTTCATTTATAAGATTCATAAATTTTATTTTTTTACTTTATTGGGTGATTTTACTATTCATTCAGTTGGTTCATTATTCATAATGGTCATATTACTTTTCCTAAGGTCAGGTTACTATTTTATTGGTAAAGGTTTCTTTAATTTCTAGAAATACCTCTTATTTCATTCATTATTCATTTATAAATTTTGAATTGTGTTATAAATGTGATTTTATTTTGTTTATACTATATGGAATAATTATAATAAGGGATTTTCCCTTGATAAATTTATGGGTTGTTATAGTAAATTATCGTATTTCACTATTCACCAAAAATTCAACTATTTTAGAGAAATCCCTAAAATTCACCCTAACTATTTTTCAATGATTAGAATTAAAAATAAACACTATTTTCTGAAAATAACTATCTTAATATGAGAAATTTAATTTTTAATTAAAATAAACATTTATTTGAAAAATACCAATTTTAAAATTATAATTGATTTTATAACACTTTAAAAAATTAATTATAGTCTCATAAAATTATCGTATTATTATAAGATAAAAAAATATTAAATTTTGAATCTATTTTATAAAAATAAATTTTAATTTAAATCATTATATTAATTATAAAATTGTAAATAAACATTTAGGTTTCACAAAAATACTAAAACATAATTTATCATTTTCAAAACATTAATTTACTTACAATAAGATATAATTATATCATATATTCATTTATAAAATCATAAATTTTATTTATACTTTTATGGGTGAGGTTAGTATTCTATTGAACTGTTTAATAATCATAAGTATCATATTACTATTCCAAATGTTAAGTTATTATTCCATTGGTCTAGGTTCTTTAATTTCTAAAAAACCTCTTATTTCATTCATTATTCATTTATAATGTTTTTTTAAGTTATTTATGTGATTTTCTTTGATTTATAATATATGAAAATATAATAAGAAGGAAAACATCATTGATTGAATTTCGGGTCATTACATGATTGAAATGATGGCCTACAGAAATAGCTATGTGGTGGAAGACAAAAAAATTAATCGGTGCTTAGTAAAATATAGATCTTCTCCAACTAATGTAAATAATTAATTTAAAAGGTTTAATATTTTTAGTGGGGTCTCATTTAATAAAATTCATTTAAGTGGTAATTAAATAAGATAATCATCTGACAAAAGCTTCTACTATCAACAAATAACATCATTGTCACCAAACCTAACTATGAGATTAAAACTTGTGAATAAGGAAATAGATTTATGAAACTTATATGATTGTAAAGTAAAGAAAATTTATTATGTATAAGGATAGATTATATGTGTTAAAACAAATTATTTTAGATCTACCAAATGATAAATTTTCCCTATAGATAAATCTAGAAACTAATGAAAATCAAAGAATAATTTACATGTTGTTTAAAATGAATTCGATGCAATATTTTTTAGTCTCATATACTCAACATGATTCTTTATGTGTGTCACACTCAATATTATTTAGTGTGATATTTACTTTGTGAGACTAGAGGTTTTCTTAAGGCATATTATAGTTAAATAATTCATTTGGATTTAATCAATAGAAATATCCTGATAATTTGAATGAGTAAAAGAAAAATTTATTTCATATTGTGAGGAATTGATAATATATGTACTAGACCAATGTTTTTAGGTTTATATTCCTTATAGTTAGTATAGGTGGGTAAAATTTTAAGCTAGAATAATATAATTTAATTAAAATTTTCCACAAATTTTTTTCAAGTACCTTTTTAATTTCATTTATATTTGAGGGTGTAATAAGGATGTATTAATGATTCCATGGGAAATAATTATCTGAGATAGCTTATTTTTTTAAAAAAATTATAGAATCTTAATTTCTTGTCTCAGTGTTATAGAAATAAATTCTTTGGTTTTTAGGGTATATAATACCAAATATATATATTAAATTTATTATGAAAATACATGAGTACAAAATTAAATGAATAACTAATTTAGATTTTATTATTCATTATTGTGATAAAGAAAGGATTTTATTAATAAAACGTTTCTATATAAAGGAATTTATCAAGCTCGTATGGATCTAAGAAAAGGATCTGTATCTTGATCACATTTCTCTAATGTGTTAAGATAATTTTTCTATTAAAAGAGAGTTATTGTAAACAAAATGACTGAATTAATTATATTCACGTAGTTTATGAATCATCATATTATGTAACATTAATTTAAAAGGAGACAACAATAAAAACATTTTATACTAGATAAAGTGTGTATCCATGTATTCGTTAAAATATGAAGGAAGTTGTTTTCATACCTCAGTGGCATATTTAGATAAATATTCATTTTTTAGAGGAAAATGATCTAAATAAAAAAATACATATATTATAAAGAATGAATAGTATATTTTACCAATATTACTACTAGAATAAAATAATATATATTCCATAAAAATAAATATTCATATACATTAATATGACATTCTAAAGATAATTCCTCTTAAGAGGCTAGTGGAGTATGTTTAAACTTAAATAATATAAAATTTAAAAAATAAATTATTGAATTAGTATATAGTTAAGGTGATTTTAAATTAATATTATAGATATTTTATGATATTTTAAGGTAATGAAAAATTTAATGGTTTCATTTAGTTACCCTGAGAAAGTGAATATCACTATTTCTTAAAGGATTATGCTAGACAAAATATAATGTTTATTTCAATTATGTTCTAAAAATAGTTTTACTGTATGGTAGTAAAGACAAATGTAAATGTTAAATTTAGTTATCATGTGAAATTAAATTTCACTTTATCCTAAAATAGTTTAGAATTTTCAAGATAATAATAATTTAAATAGTTATATTATATTTCATGGGAAAAGTTTAATGGAAACAATTCAAGGATGTTGATGTTAAAAATGTAGAATTTCTAAGTAGATAATAGAAGTTGATATCAAAAAAATTTATATTGTGGAGCATAGAAGATTGAATTTGTGTTTGGGATTTGAAAACTTGTAATATTTATTCCTATGATCACCATTATTCAAGATTTCATTCTCCATGGATGTTACTCAGTAAGGATTTTTTAAGAGGATCTTATCAAATGTTCACATAGTGATGTAGATAGAATTAAATATAGATGTATTGATTAAAAACCCCCAAAAAGAAAAACAAACCAAATGGTGATCTAACATTTCATCATAGATGATAAGATAGACAGGTTATTATGTAAGGTTTTTTTAAGTATTCTTAAAGTATTTTAAGAATATAAAATATATCATTCTAATGGAAATATTCAATTTATAATTATTTCATATTTATAGCATGTATATATATATATATAAACATATCCTGAAATTTAAAATTAATGTTCATCTTGAAGTATGACATTGTGTTATCCCTGAAAAATATTCATCTTGGATTATTATAGGTTACGATAAATTATTAAGGTTAGCATGAGTTTGATTATTTTATGGGATATGGGATGTAACTCCTTGTGAATTTAAAAGAGGAACATCAAGTTAAATAGATTATATGACATACCACACCAATATTTGAAGAGAATTTAACACATGGAGACTTTATGATATATTCCTTTTTAAATAAATTCAATATCTTCGGTAGCTTATGATGCACACAACACTGGGTTTAAATGAAACACGTTAGTCTATTAAAATACTATTATTTAAACATGACCAGAACAACCTAGCCATTAAGTTAGAGGGTATGAATAGCAGTAACTAAATTATGAAAATTATTTTATTTAAATATGTATTAAATAAATTTAATGGTTATGTATTTATTATAAATAAAAGAATAACCATTTTTAAAAAAAATAAATGTTATCTGAAAAACTATATTATTCTAAAAGTCATTTTTTTCATACTTTGAACAGATAATTTAAAATTAATTTTTACCACTTTTATAAAATTTATTCAAAAAAAATTATTTTTTAAATCAATATATCAATATTAACTTATGGTTAAATTTTGGGAATTTTCAGAAAATATTATTTTTTCATAGAATATAGAAAATACACATTTTTATAAAATTGTCATTTATTTTTCATAAATTAAGCCCCATTATTATTTTAATTTAATTTAAAATTAATATAGGTGTAATTTTTTAACATTAAATCAAATTAATTAAATTTAAAAAAAAAATTAATATTATCTTATTGTATAAGTTTATTTTTAGTCTTTAAAACAACTTTTTTTCTGAAAACTGATTTAAAATGTTTTATGTTTATCAATTTCAAATAATTAAAAATAACCTCTAATAAGAAATCATTAAAATAATATTAATATATTATATTTTTATAATTAAAAATTTAAATTCACATATTTAATATTATTATTCATACAGTTAATGTGAAATCATCTTTCCTTTCAAAAATGGATTCCTTAAAAACCATTTTTTATTTTTTAATACATCTACAGGATTATTTGTAAATTAAAATTTTCCACTAAAGTGAGTTTAATTTCAAAATATGAATTCCATATTTGTAATAATCAAAATTTATATTGTATAATAAGGTAAAATTAATTTTTTACAACCACAAATATTGAAAATTTCAAAAAAATTAATTTACACGGTTATGGAAAAAATGGGTTTATCGAGGCGTTAATAATTAAATATAAGGGTTATTTTTTAAATTAAATTTGTAAAAAAATTATTTTATGGACACATTTAGACCTTATAAATCCAAAATGATAATATAAGTTCATTTTGGAGATTTTTACTCAGTAATTGTTTTATCATTTTGGATTCTTTTGGGAAATTTTCAAATGGTTTCCATGAAGGTCCCATTTTCCCACTTATAAATGGGCACCCAATACCTTCACTTATTCTCACCTGTCAAGACATATATTTCATCTAAACCCTTCCAAAATCCATCCTAACATCCTTATACACTTTATATGTTTTCTCTTACTCACAAAATAAAACACGAGGTTTCTTAAGAAGTGATCCAGAGGAGGTTATTCTAAGATGAGGTAATTGTCTTCGCAAATATTTTTATTTTTCAATATTATTTCTACACATTAAATTATGAATTAACAATTAAAATATAATAAAACTATTATCTCCCATATAATTAAATTTTATTATGATAATTTAATAACCTATATCCATCTTCACATCCATCAAATTGAAAATGAAACTCTTTATTGTGTGTACGGTAGACTACCACCTCATGAATCGAAATAATTTATTTACCATCACCATTTCTCAAGGATGAATATAAAAATGTATTTAAAGTTTTTATATGAAATTTATGATATAATTATACCCTAATAATTATAATATCTCCAAATGCTTCTTATATTCCATTTCATAGGGAATACGATAACATTGCTTGTTTGTATGACATACAACCACCTCGTAAAGCAAGGTGATTTGTTTTTTAATTAAACAATATATGGAAACTAATAAGGTTAAATTTAATGAACATATTTGATATATATGTCAATATATAAATTCTTTAAAATTAATTTATTGTAAACTTATTTACCCTTTCCCCTTTAAGGGAATTATAGCATTGCTTGTGCATACATACAACATATCGTCTCCACAAAGTGATGTGATTAACTCTCCATGTTAAAAAATAAATAATTATTATAAAGATTTATATATTGAAAAAATATATTTATTGCATGAATGTAATTATGGATATGATTTAACTATAACCTATGTTTGGGATCCATAAATTTCATCATAAAACATGCATGAGAAAATAAGGCAATTAACACCCAAAATAATTGGGATAATGAAATGTTTTTAATGAACTGGTAATAAGATGTTAAAAATTGATCATATATGTTATTATAAATATTGGTATGGTTATTTTATAAGTTAATAACACATTTTAAACCACTATAAAGTAGTTTAAAGATCACTCAACTAAAGGGAAGTGTGAGGTAAGGGGTTTCTTAACTCAATTTCTGTTCATTGGGTAATACCACTGCTACATTGATTATATTATGAAAAAATTATATGGGAAATGAATTTTGATTGATTTATGTTGTATTTACAGTTTTATTTTTTTTATCTATTTTTTTTACACATAATCATTTTATTGATTAACTCTCACATTAGTGAAACAAACTATGTAGGGGTTTGTTCTCAAGAATCCTTCTTTAAGACGCATATTCTTTTATGAACCTAATTTATTCTGAATGGTGTATATAATTCCCATTTACATAATATATCGTGAATCCTTCTTAAATAATAATATTTTAATTTAAAATTTATATATTTAATTCATGTGAATTTATGACTCAAAAGATACCAAATATTTAAGGGGTTTATGTTTCAATCTCATTTTAATCGGGATTTCCTATGCTTGAATTTCCATTAAAGGAATTTATTTGATCATGGTCTAATAAAACAATTTAATTTTATAATATTGATGTCATAATGTAGGACACTTGACCGGAGCGTGATGAAGAGCGAAACCCTATTTCCTCTTCGCGTCAATGGAGATTTGCAGCTTTCTGTTCTTCCTTTCTAAGTCTTTCTATGGATTTGTTCAATCCAGAGTGGGAAGTGATCTATACGGACAATCAACATGTCTCGAAGGAAGATGGTAAGTCCTTGGGATATCAATATTCCTCAAATATTTGAAGAAGAAACTTGTCCTTCACGGAGGTTCTTTCGGGTTCTACAAATCGGGTAAAGGAGGTGTCACCTAAACCCTCAAATATCATCCGATTAGAGAATGGTGGATTCTCGATGGTGGCGGACCCAGATGCTTTGCAACAAAGGTTAGATCTATGAAAATTTTCTTTAATCGGTCGTTTGATATATTCAAAAGGAGACAAACCTTGGCCTCATGCTGATCTTAAGAGTAGAATTTCACACTGCTGGGGCATAAGGGAGTGGAGATTAATCTCAATCGGTAAGGGATATTTTCACATCATTTTCAATTCATCTGAATCTTTTAATTTTTCCTAGAATCTGGGAAATTTTCAACTTAAGCCTGGTATTTTAAGACTATCTGATTGGGATGTTAATTTCAATCCTTTTACTTTTAAACAATTGAATTCACAAATCTGGGTGAGACTGCATGGTTTAAATTGGGTATATTGGAATCTGAGAATTATTAATGACATTGCATCATGTCTACGCACCCCAATTAGGTTAGATCAGCATACATTAGATGGTGAAATTTGATTCTTTGCAAGAATTATAGTAGACATAAATCTGGAAGCTAAAAGACCTAGTAGCATTCTTTTTAATGAAAATGGTTTCAAAACTGATATCATATTGGAATATGAAAATGTTCCCTATTTTTGTGATATCTACAAAATTGTAGGGAACACAGTCTCTAATTGTAGGATGATCCAGATGTATCCTAATACTCCAATCAAAACCTCAGATTGGACTGAGGTTAATAGGAACAAAAAGAACAATTCAGTCTTTGTAGAGAAAAAAGGGATTCTAAAAAACCCACTGGTCCCTCATGTTCAAAACCTACCTGCTTCAAATATTTCCAATGTTTTTTTTGAAAATAAATCTGTTTCTTCCTCTTCACACAAGGTCTCTTGGTCTGACATGGTTGAGGAGGAAGAGCAAAAATTAAAATCCTCAGCCAGGGATATACAACTGGTAAAACCAGTCATTGAATGGGTCTGTGAGGCTGATATGGAACTTTTTACTGAATTGTTCAATGAGATTCATAAACTTGTTGCAGCCTCACAAAAGGAATAGGAGGAGAACCAAATATTTCTAGACTATTATAAAGACATTTTTGATCTTGTGGTATCCTTACAGAATAGTAAGGAGACTGGAACCTTAACTCTGGTAAGCTGGATTGCACTGCTGACCCAGTTCCTGTTCTAAGTGCGTTAGGAACCACTCAATTTAAACATGATTCTTACATCCCTGAGTCAGACATGACAGTCATTTCTCCAATGGTATGCAATTCTTTGGATTTTTTTACAGCTCCTACTTTAGCTGAGAATCTTTTGGAAAACGCTGCATGTTTGGAGGCACACTCTGTTGATCAGCATGTTTCTGTTCAATCTTGTTCAGATCCTTCTTTTAATACTTTGATTACTTCTAATACAATGGATGTCAGAGATACTTCTAGTCAGTTATTACATGAATCTGTTATCTCCTTATCTACTTCGGGTAATGAAAAAGATTTCGTTTCTAATTTGACTTCTGCTGGTAATCAAAGTGGGAAGTATAAAAGTTTTAATGATAGAATATCCCCTTAATCTCAAGAGAAATATAATCTCAAGGTTTCAAATATTGATGATCTTCTTCAAGCTGTTAAAGGCTCAGAAATTCCCAAAAGGAAAGTAGGAAGACCCTCTAAGGCAATCAAAATCAAAGATATTGTCCCAAAAAAGGGGGTTCCAAACCTGGAATTATGTTTAAATGAAGATCTTGTATTGGAACTGTCAGGGATTGGCCAATTCAAACACTATGAGATCCCTGAAGTCCTTTTTTATACAGCACAGACCTCTTCTTATTGGGATTTCTGAACCCAAGATGATTTTATCCCCAAACATTGCTAGCTTGAACTCTCTTGGTTTTTACTTAGTGGACTATAATATTTGTTTCTCTAAAGTCAAAAGTATATGGTTCTTGGCTCACTCATCTTTGTCTGACATGTCTTTAATTGATAATGGTGGAAAACATGTGACTGGTTCCTTCAAAGTCTCTGGTATTCTGCATTATTTCTCTTTTGTTTATGCCAATACCAGTTTTCAGGATCGTAGGATACTATGGATGGATATTGGTGTACTTAGTTCTATCATTTCTGATCCTTGGATTATTGTTGGGGACTTTAATTAAATTATTCATCTGGATGAAAAGTTGGGTGTAGTGTTTAATGCCATCTCCTCTAGGGAATTTAAGAATTGCGTAGATTCCAATGATTTGGATGAAATTAATTTGGTTGGGGAAAAATTCACCTGGTACAAGATTTTTTTAAATAGAGTTGTTTCTAGGAGAATTGATAGAGAATTTATAAATTAAGCTTCCCTTGATCACTGGGGATCCATCTCCTTCATAAATCTTCCTAAGATTAATTCTAATCATCATCCAATGCTTGTAAATCTGTGTGGCAAGGAATCTAGACCTCCTTTTCCCTTCAGATTCAACAAATCCTGGGTTAATCATCCTGACTGTGCTTCTATAGTTCAAAACATCCGGAATTCTATCAGCTCAAGTCATAATGTGTTTGTTTTCATTGACAAACTAAAATCCCTTAAAAGATCTCTGAGAACATGGAGCAAAGAGAAATTTAGCCTTATTGATCAGGATATCTCATCTATTGAAGATTATCTTTAGTATTTGCATGTTCAGAATACATTGAATAACTTTTATAATGGGATCCAGGAGGATTCTGAGATTATTTCAAAGCATAATAACCTCTTGAATATGAAATATTCTCTATAAATGGAAATTTTTAAGGCTAAATGGTTAAAGGATGGTGACAGGAACACAAAATTCTTCAATTCCCAACAACGAATCAGGAATATTTTTAAACCTCTTTCGATGATCAAGAATGGGGACCAAGTTATTGACAATGATAGGGATCTCTCAGAACATATCATTTCTTATTTCAAGGATCTCTTTAATGGCCCTACTTCAATGAATGATCTGGTGGAGGGTATTATCCCCAAATTGGTCACTCATTAGGATAATATTAATCTCACTTCTATTCCTTTGAGCATTGAAATTAAAGAGGCTGTTTTTAGTCTCAAATCTAAAAGTTCCCCGGGCCCCGATGGTTTTAGTAACTTCTTTTTCCAAACTTACTGGGACATCATTCAATATGATGTCTGTAATCTTGTAATTCCATTCTTCAAAGGTGGGGACCTCCCTTATGGAATAAATTCTCAGTTCCTTGCTCTTATCCCAAAGACTGATAATGCTAATGAAATGCATTTGTTCAGACCTGTTCCATTAGTCAACGCCATTCATAAAATCATCTGTAAAATCCTTTCCACAAGACTCACAACAATTTCTAGTAGGATTGTTTCCCATAATCAATTTGGTTTTATCAAGGGAAGATCTATTCAAGATTGTCTCATTACTGCCTTAGAATGTGTTAATTTGCTTAATAAACCTACACGAGGTGGTAATATTGTCCTCAAGCTTCATGTTAGAAAGGCCTTTGATACTATGAATTGGGGTTTTATTTGAAAAGTTCTTCTTATGTTTGGGTTTAATGAAGTTTTCAATGATTGGATCAAGACCATCTTTTTGTCTTATCGGATTTTAATTCTTATCAATGGATCCCCTCATGGTTTCTTTGATTGCTCTAGAGGGGTAAGACAAGGTGATCTCCTTTATGTAATTATTTTCTCTATATCAGAGGATTATTTGAGTAGACTACTTTCTATCATGGCTGGGAATGGGAAGATGAAGTCTATTAATGGTGGCAGAGTTATCATTGCTCCCACTCACCTTTTATATGCAGATGATATCATCATGTTCACTTTGGGTGATAAGAGAAATATAAAGAACATCAAAAGATCTCTTTTACACTATGATTCTCTCTCTGGTCAAGATATCAGCTGGGGAAAATCTTCTGTTTACTTTGGTAAGAACATAAGTGAGCAAAGGAAAAATTTTATTGTCAATGAGCTTAATGTTAAGGAAGGAGCTCTTCCCTTCAATTATGTGGGGGTTACCTTGTTTTTGGGGAAGCTGAAAACTTGTTATTTCACAGAGATTATTAGTAAGATTAGAAGGAGTCTCTCTACCTAGAAAGGAAAGTCCCTCTCCATGTATGGAAGGGTCTGTTTAGTGAAATTAGTCATTATCTTCAAGTTGGTATACTCATTTATGGTTTACAAATGGCCTATTTTTCTTATAAAAAGTGTCAATACCTCTCTTAGGAACTTTATTTGGAGTGGCAGTATCTTCAAAAAAAAGCTGGCCACGGTTCCTTGGTCAGATTGTTGCAAGACATATGGTTCTGGGGGTTTAGGTATAAAAAATATGGTGATCTTTAATGATTCTTTGCAGGCTTCATTCTTGTGGAGGTTTTTTAACAGCAGTTCTAATATTTCACACTTCCTTCGGGGGAAATTCGTTAACAGGCTAAAGATGGGGTCTTTTAATCATATTGATTCCTCTGTCTGTCCTGCTTTCAAATAAATATTTTCCCCAATTGATGCTCATTCTAGATGGTTAGTCTCGAAGGAATCATCTCTTAATTTCTGGAAAACCAAATGGAATGATGATCCCCTTATAGAGTTGGTGATGGATAATACAAACATTGATCTAGATATTACCATCAAGGATCAGCTTCAAGACTTGGAAGGACTTCCAAGTAACATTATCAACATTATCAACAATTATTGTTTCTCAAACAAGAAGGATTTTTGGGTTTGGGAGCCTGCGGCTAATGGAATTCTCACTTCAAATCTTTTTTATGAGTTCTCCTTGAACCCAAACTTTGAAAATAAATGGATGAGGAACTTGCATAAAAATTTTATCAGACCATCTCGCTACAATTTGGTTTGGAGAATTTCTCATTGCAAGATTCCAACTGATTATTATCTTCAAAATTATGGTATATCTTTATATCTTCTTGTGTTTTCTGTCACCAACACAGAGAGGATTCTGATAATTTATTCCTCTACTGCGCAACTGCAGCCTCCATAAGGAAGGATTTAGCGGATATCATTGAGATTTCACTTCCTAGGACGTCCTCTATTGTGGGATTTATTCAAAGATAGAACTATCTTGGTCTCTCCTCACAACTGCTGGATTTATTTCAAGTTGCTTCTTCTGAATTGTTGCATTTTTTTGGTTCTCTAGGAATCAAATTCTCCATGAGAATAAATCCGTCTCGATAACCTCTTCTCTCTCACGCGTACTTGCTGAGATATGTGCGGCTGGCCTGCCTAAGAAGCATTATTGTGCTAATTCCATTCATGATTTCACTATTCTTCACCGAATTGGTATCAAAGGAAATTACAAACCTCCAGTTGGCACTTTTGAAGTTCTATGGAAACAGCCTATTGTTGGTTGGTTGAAAGTTAATTCGGATGGTGCTTTGAAAGGGAATCCTGGTCCTTCTGGATATGGTGCCGTGTTCAGAGATCATAAGGGAATAGTGGTTGGTTTCTTTCATGGTTTTTGTGGTATTGTTTATTCAATTTCAGATGAGATGATGGGAATCATCATTGCAGTGGATCAGGCCAACAAATATGGATGGAATAATATCTGGCTAGAGAGTGATCCGACTAGGATTGTCTCTGCTATTAGGGATAGTTCTTGTAACCTCTCCTAGAAGCTTCAAAATCGATGGATTAATTTTTTATATTCCCTTTACTCTATGAATCATATTATTACTCATGTCTACAGGGAATCTAATTCTGTTGAAGATGGATTGGCTAACAAAGGAGCTAAATCTGCTGACTTTGTTTGGAATAACAAGCTTCCTGATGTTTTTTACCCCTTTTGAAAAGGGATTTGGACAGATCTCCTATTTTTAGGATCATTTCTTGAAATGGTGCTTTTCTGGATGTTGTTTATCAGCATTATCAAGCTCTGCACTGTACGGTTTGGTTTTATGTTAGATTTTCTTGATACTGGATGTCTGATTTGGGAATTTCTATTCTTCTTGGCATGTATTATAGATCTCATCTTGATTCTTCATTATCTGACCAGTGATGTTCTCCTATATATATTTCTCTCCTGTTATCTTTCTAATTCATTTTTATCTTTATCTGGTTTCCTTTTGAGGACCCTGGTGAGGCATTAATGGATGGATAGACTCTTTGATGATGATAGCACGATCTGATGAGCTTACCCTCAAGAGAAACAAAGGCGCAGCTTGATGGTTCGGTTTGGAGGAAACTGTATTAGACCTAAAGGAGTCGGCCAACCTCTTTCTGGTCAGACTTCTGGAATCCGAATAGTGTGATGTTTGATTGTAGCTCTTGAACTCTTGTAGTATTTTTTTATTTTATAATTTTTTTTGGCAGGGATTGGGAAACCAATCCTTGTCACCCTTCTAAAAAAATTTAATTTTATCATATTGAGTTTATTCGTTAATTTTTCAATTAATAGTACCATTTTCTACTATTAGGTACTTAAATTTATTGATAAAATGTTTTTAATAAAATTTTACTTCATTTCTCTCTCTGATCGAAAATACTTCTTATTCTAAATTCTTATTATCTAAAAATGTTTTCAAAATGTTTTAATATAATTGTTTGAATTAATTTAAAACCTTAATTGGATTCCAAAAAAATATATTAAAAGTAATCTTCCTATTATTCTCTGAATATGGAAATTTTTTACTTTTCATAAAGAATTCAAAAAAAATAATTGTATTTTTAACATATTCCGCATGAATGGGACTCTTACACCATCATGACCACAAAATGTTTTAAATATTTATTTTGAAATTTCAAATGTCATTTAAAAACTAAAATTATAAATTAATATATTTTAAATAAATTTTTACAAAATGGAAAAGACATTTTCCTCAACAAATATTCAAAGTGATCTTTTAAAATAATTTTCCATCTAAGATGACATCCTTTGAAATTACTCAAACTAAAAAGGATATCTTCATCAAGAATTTTTTTATTGTTTTTAAAATTATTCTCATCAATAAAAACAATTTTCGGGGTTATTTATTTTTTCTAAATTATGTGTATATTTTTCTCAAATATTTACCTAGGTATTATCTCTTCCTTTTATGGGATAGTACAGTCCCTGTGATCATTTTTCAAATACCTTCATTATGAATTTTTTTTTTAAATATGATATAATGAAAGATTATGAAACCCATTTTATTTCTATGGTTAATTTTAAAGTTATTCCTAATTATTGATTCCCTTTATGTGTGTTGTAACTGGAAAACACATCCATGTAATTGGTCAAATGTTGTGAGACATGTTCTCAAAGAAAATCATGTTCTGGAGGCTTCTATTAGACTGGTCGTGGAGCACGAATGGAGTTACATATCAGAAGTTATGGCCATTAGAAGGAAGACTACTAGAAATGACCATCCATGACTATTTTGGGGAAAAGTAAGGATTTGCATGCAAAAATGGAATCTTGAACACAAAAATGGAATCTTGAGCATAAAATGGATTTGTGTGGAAAATTGGAATGGAAATTTACGCACACCTACATTCAATATTTCGCCTATAGGTACAAGTGCACCTCCTTCTTTCATGAGGTCCCCCAGAGGTTGGTCGCTGCTCTAATGTGCGTAACTCCCCATTTTCCACACTTTCATGAAAAACCTCCCATCTTGCGTGAAAAACATCACTTTGGGGTGTAAATGGGACAATGTTTCAAATTTTTTGTGCAAAACATCATTTTTGCGCACAACAGTTCCACTGTGCCCATTTTTTCACGCACCAGTGCTTCACCTGTTCAATTGCGTGCAAACCTCTCCTGTTGCATGCAATCCTTCCCTATTGCGCATGTACCTTACCTATTGAACTCAATCCTTCCCTTTTTCATGCAAAACATTAATATTTCATGAAAAAACATCAATATTATGCACACCTATGGTGCACAGTCCAATATTACGCACACCGCGAACTTTTCGGGTCGGGACGTCGGTATTTTCCATTGCGCCCTTATGCGCACCCACCTTCCACATATGAAATACCATGATTTGAGATACTCCACTGCACACCATGAAACACCTTGATTTGACATATTCCTATTGGTTTGTTTCCCATGTCATGAGTTGATATTTTCATCATCAATTCCCCGAGTACCATGAGTCAAACCATTCCTCAAGTAACTCATCCAAACCCTATCACCTAACTCCTCTGTTATGATCCACTAGAAAAAGATTCTATTGTGTATTTCACAACACCAACCATTTCTAGGCACCTTATGCCAAATAGTCCTCTCTACATGACTATAAACTATAGTACATCCTATGTGCCAAACATAGGATGCCTCTAGCTCTAAAGGAGAGATGCATTATGATCCAAGCATAAAATTCCAACAGTCCTCTCTACATGACAATAAACTGTAGCATTCCATATCATTCAATAATAAGATTCCTATTGTTCTAAATAAAAGATGTCTTATGTGACAATCATAAGATACCTCATTCCATGATTATAGTGGAATAATTTCAAGAGAATTGGAATCCGTTCAAACATTCTATCACACCACCTTACACATTGTGTGTCCTTCATTACGATAATCATCCTCTTTCATGTCTTATGGGACCCCCTAACAGCCTGGTCCTATGCTGCCTCATCTCACCTACCATCCTAGGACAATGCCCTGAAAGACTTTGGACGACACTTCGAGTTTGTTCATGTGTTTCGAACACGGTCAACAGTTGACCCTCATTTGTTTGTCCCCCATTTCAGGATAACACTATATGGATTCTATGTTTCAAACATGTTCAACAGTTATCCTCCATCTTCATTCCACCCTCACCACATTCCGAATGTCGGGCATGTGATTCTCACTTTTTTTATCCCTTTATTCGGACTGATTCCAAAGCCCCTGGCATTATTCTGCTTGTGCACTTGCCCATAGTAGTAGGCCCCAATTATATATCTAAACCCACCAATGAGTTGAGATGACCTCATGGCTAGACATGAGGAAGATATTACAGGAAGTTTCCATGTGTAAGCCCCATTCACCATTGTCGCTCCTAGCGGCACCCAGGCAGCTTCCTTGTGTAAGACCCGTTAACTATTGCCACTCCTTGGAGGCACTCAGGCATGCTAATGGCTATTGCTTCTTCATATAGCCATGCTAACATGGTCCCCTCAATGGATGACTCCACGACACCCTCTCACCATGGCATTGTTGATGCCTTCCCTTTCCCAAGGGTAGGCGGGTATCAGTTATGTATGTCCTAGGGGGGAGGAGTGAACCCCACTCATCCGAGATGGATAACGTTAAACTGCCAAGTTCCATGGTCCTCAGCACATGATGTTAAATTGTGGCCTCACCCGATGCCTTCTACACAGGGAGCCCCATATCGGACATTCCATATTTTCACTCGTCTCTATGGGAATTAGATCTTCCTCACATGGAATGAAATACTCTTTACTGGAGTGGCACCTGTCTGTGGGGAAGGGAAACCATCTTGGTGTATGCCCTTAGCTTTCTTTGAGGAGGATGTACTCTTAATCCTTATTTATTATTCCATGCCAAGGACCATAGGGGGGATGGGCACCGGAACCCTCTTCTCTTCAGTGCCAAATCCCTCTCCCTCTTGGACTTTCCACCACCTGAGCCTCCATTCTAGAGTAATTCCTAATCTCTATCTCCCTAGGCTTTGAACCATGCCAAAACCATTATTTCCTTTTTTAGCTGCTAACCATGTGTAAGACCCACTCCACTTCCCACAGATGCACCTTTTGTGATGTGATAATATCATATTTGTTTTCTATTGTTTCTCACACCGGTCATGACTCATGTGGTCTTAGAGTAAGCATCGACAATGACATCCTCTCGGGGCTGCCATAGCATGTAATCCCCAAAACAATTCCAAAATATGTAGATTTTGATCCCTACCAAGGTAAGGTGCGTCAGAATCCTCCCTAAGGTTCCATCCCAACAACCATTGGTCTCGACCCCCTTCATGTTGGTTAAACAACACAATTCTGAACTATGTGGAATTTGATCCTTACTAAGTCGAGGTCTATAGGAATCCTCCATGAGGTTCAAGCCCAACACCCATTGGTATGGACCACTCAACGTCGGTCCACCCGCATCCTACACGACATAAAACTGTACACCCCTTTTGTCCCACTTGACACTAAAATAACTTCTATTCAGCAGTAAGCCATTGTGATCCTCATCCAGCAGTAAGCCGTTGTGATCCCCATTCAGCAGTAAGTCGTTGTCAACCACATTCAGTGGTAAGTTGTTGTCAACCACATTTAGCGGTAACCTGTTGTGATCCCCATTCAGCGGTAAGACGTTTTCAACCCCATGTAGTGGTAATATGTTTTCAACCCCAACCCAGCAATAAGTCATTGTTGTCCCATTCATTGGGACCCGTATCTTTGGTCTGCCCTAGTGGCTCCAGACTAACTCGGGCTACTAACCATGTGTAAGCCCCAGTATATGATCAGTTCTTTGTCCCCTATGCACACCCTGATTACATTCCCTTTACGGAACTACGTGGAATTTGATCCTTTCTAAGGAAAGGTACATAGGAATCCCCCCTGAGGTTCAAGCCCAACAATCATTGGTCCCAACCCCCTTCATGTCGGTGCACCGACACCTATCCTGAACTACATGGAATTTAATCCTCACCAAGGCAAGGTACGTGGGAAGCCTCCCTGAGGTTCTATCCCATCACCCATCTCCCATCCTAGACTTTCCCTCAAGCCTATGTGTTTCAAGAAGGTTATTCCCTAACCGGGAGGTTCCAATTCCTCTGGGTCCCATCCATACAGGTCACCTCCTTAGGTGTCCCATCACATCACTGAACTACACATAATTTTATTCTCTGTTATAGGTATGGGTAGAAATTTTCTTCGAGACTCAAGCCCAATACTACCATCACCTTCACAATGGTGCCACATCATCCCCCCCACTACCACTCCATTTGACTCTCCATCATCCATCTGGATTATTACCCAGGCCGCCACATCCCGGTGAGATCATGTCACCCACTTCTCGCTGCTCCTAGTAGTAATCGGGTAACTAACCACATATTAGGCCTATCATCAGTGTTCCCTTCAGAGGTTGCACACACCTGATCCACTCCCGTCTGTGTTCTGGTTAGACAGATCCGTCTTCGCTAGACTTTTAACCTAAGGAATACCATGTGTTAAATATAAAAATTTGAGGAAAACCTTAGTGACATGCATATGGAATATAATTCCCCACATTCGACATGGGATGCCTCGGGCTTCCGCACCCATGAGAATCCCTATAATATAGCGAAAGACCCCAAATGCACCAGTGTTCAAGTATCCAGACACACCAGTGATGTCCAACATGACTTCTCCCATGATCGAAGGTTGTTTCCCTGACTGGACCCCTTGGAATGTCCCGACAGAAGAAGTGTAATTAACTAGTGTCCAAGAAGATATGGCACCGGGGAGTGTTTCACGAACAATATCTTAATCTATAAGGGTGACATGGACTAGGTAACGAGTTCAGAGGGGGAATCCATGAAAGCAAGAACTGACATATCATCATCTCGTTTCGATCATGGAGAAAAAGTCCTTGAACAGGTGACGGATGTCGCCCGCCTTTGGAAAGTGGGAATGTGGGGAAATAGTCATTGCGTCCTCATCCTCTGAAACTGATGGATCAACACGCCCCTAAGAAAGCATCAGAAACAGAAATGGAACACATATATCATGAACATGTTATGATGGGTACACCCAGATAGTGTTCTAATGCATTGGCTAAAGCTTTAATCTTATGAGACATCATGTATGAGATTAGAGAGTAATCCTAATTAATTATGGGAATTTTTACATCATTAAATATTTTCTAGGAAGTTAGCCTTGACTCGGGTTTCAAACATGTTGTAATTCTCTACCATATTTCTTATGATGCCATGATCTTATGATACCATGCTCTTTATGTTATGATTCTATTTGACTACTCATGCACCTTCTCCTTTATGATATCATGATATACCTTTACTCAAATTTTAGGCTTTCTTATCATGTTTATTCCCTTACTAAGCTTTTTATATCACCCCTTTTGTCAATGTATTCCCCAAGTTATCCCCTAAAGTTTAGTATCTTGAAAGTATTTTGGAGATGATTATATAGTATAGAATAAAAGGTTATATTTTTAGTCTAATTTTGATGTTTTATGAACCTATTAGTCCAAATACATTATACCATTATGATCCTTATGTTATAATTAAGATATATTTATGTTTAATAATCATGTAATAATCTATGTAAAAGGCTTGGGTCTCCATAGTTTCTATAATAGGAAAGGTTTATTTAACCTTTGGAAACATTGATGAGAAACCCTTAGTGATAACCCTAAGGATAATTTTAAGGATAACCCTAATTATAAGAAAATATCAACGAATTTTGGTAAAATATAGAGTGATTGGCTTCTGAGAAATTACATCCTTTTCTGGATACTACTAGTGGGTGTGGTTCTATCATAGATGTACCTAGGTGTAATAACTCTAAAAAAGGAATGTTGGGATTAACTTGGGCATTAGCTGATACATGAAAACATGCCTTACTATGAAATTGGTTTGACACTCATGGGGGATATTCTATGGAAATTCAGAAACTCTTTATCAACCATCATAGAAAATTTAAATAGATGATGACTATGAATGACCTATGATAAACCAAAGGTTTCATAGATTTAAAAAGTATGTGTAATGATTTATACATCATGTAACTTATTTTCAATGATTATGTGCTTTCCCTATATGATTATTATTTATCATACTATGCTTCGGGTTTTATTTAATGGCTGGAACTAGGATTAATCAAGTTAAACTGAATATTATAAACACTTCGATGATTACAATCAAACAAATTAGAAATTTGTTGGATAGAAAGATATTGTGATTATGCCTAATCTGATATCATGATATATGATTAATAATTTGAACTTTTATGGGATTCCAAACAATTTAAATAAAAGGAGGATAGAATTTTATGAAATTTCATGTGGTAATAAACATATAAGAAAGAATATCCATCATCCTACTTGTTAAAAAGGTTGAAAAAATTATCTATGATATTATCTCAAATATAGGGGAAGATGTTTTATATATGTAAATGGAGGTCATAGAGCAATGAATTTCCAATGAATTCGATGCATTGTGCCTAGGTAAATTGGAAATTATCTAAGTAAATGACCAAAACTAAGGGTCATTCCCTTCCATAAAGAAGGACTTATGTTATACCAAATCATCAAGTAAAATAGTTTTAGTATTTATATATTGGGATTAAATAATTCTTATGTATGAGAATTTTTACCAATTTTATTATGGTTATAAGAATCATAAAACATATAAGGATTTTGTTAATGTTTGAATAATATATTTCATCATGTTAAATTATGAGTTATGGATATCATCATGGGGTTTTGAGTTTATGTAATATCATAGATTAAAATTATTAGACACCCCTTTTTAGATTTAAATTAAATGGATTTTGAGGTGACTAATGATATTTCAAGAGACATTTTATTGGGTTTAAGTTTTTATATCATTTTGGTTTAATATAAAGGATTATTTGGGAAGAAAAATATTATGTTTTTTGAAAAGTAATCTTAAGGGTTTGAAGGATAGAAAATTTGGGAATGGATTAAGTTAGTCACTAAAAATTATTATTTGGGTATTAGGGATTAATTTATTACATAAATTATAATTAACCATTTCAGATTTAATAAAGATATGAGGAATATCTTAATAATATTTTATGGGTCTTATGATCTATTAGAAATTAATTTTAGTTCTTCAAGCATAGAAAATCCTTTTTATATTCATTTATTAGAGATGAAGTGTAAATTTATCGAATAACAACCAAAGGAAGAAATTGTTCTTATAAAATGGAAATATATCAAGTACGTATAGCTCATTATATTCTTGAATATACATTAGGGAAATAATCTTGAAACAAGAAAAATTATCATATTACCTTCAAATCCAATGATTAAAATAGTCTTTTAAATAATCATATATTTATGTTTTTAAGGACCTTAACATTCAATTGATCATTAACTTTGTTGTGATCAATGATCTCTATCACTCCCTATAATTATTTATGCATTTCATACATGTATATATCTTAACTTTACACTAATGTTCTCCTACATGGATACCAAATAATGTGTCAGTCTGGATGACCTTTTTACAAAACATTCTCTCTTATCAAGATGAATTTCTATTAACCCTTTTTATGATGTAGGTTTCCAACAAAGGAATTTCTAAATTACATACCCTTGATCACCAAGATCATGATTAAATTGTGTGGATGAAATTTATTTAAGGTGGTTAGAATGTAAACCCCAAATATTTTAAAAGATGAATGTCATGTTGGATAGAATATATGACACACAAAACCAAGCTTAGAAGAGAATACAAAACCCTAAGAATTTATGATATATTTCATTCAAAATAAATTTGATCTCTTCAGTTACTTTCAATGCATGTAACACTATGTTTAAACAAAATGTGTCACACTATTAAAATAATATTTTTGTTCCATAGAAGATTTTTTGCCACCCTCTCTAGTTTTAATAATCAAAAATCAAGTTAAATCTTATTAATCATGTATAATCATTTTAATCATGTTTATTTAAGTCTCAATATGTGTAATTATGATTATATATGATCACTTATAAGTTTATCACACTCTAATAATATTTATGTTATAAGATAGTCAAAACAGAAATATTTCCTAAGTATGAGAAGCTAACACCGACAGACAATTGAGTCACTGATGCTAATAGAATAAGTCTGAGTCATTGATACCCATAGATATAATGTCCCACCAATAGTTCAAACGAGTAACCAAAGGTTCAATTGTCTCACCAATAGAAGTACAGACTTACAGACGCATGGACTTACTGACGCATGGTGTTACCGACATGTGGTGCTACTTAAGTGTGGTGTTACCGATGAATGGTGCTACCGATGTGTGGTGCTACCAACATAAGGACTCATTGACGCACGAAAAGATCAACAAATGAGACACATATACAGATATAAGAACTCACTGTTGGAATGAGTCACTGACACATTACTCACTAATAAAGGAGTCACTGATAGACTGTTTAAATTTCCATTTATTTAATATTATTTCTAACAATCTCATTTTGATTGTTTTAATGCGAATGATTAATTGAATTCTTTTCACAAAAATCATAAATGAGGATGTTAGAAATATGAGGTACATCATCTACCTCAAACATGCACATTATCGGGCCTCAAGAATATAAAAAAATGACTCAAGATGAAAAAGATATAAACAGAGAGAATGAAAGAGATATACCAAGATTCACGTAGACCTAGTAGTGAACCCACATGAGAAACATATATAAAGTTGTAACACATGAGGAACTCTTAATTCCTATTTTTTGTGAACTAGTGAACTACTGTCTACCAGAGTTCCAACATCTCTGCAACATTCAAATTAACCTAAAGAGAAGAACATCTCATCTTCCTAGAAGACAAAACACAGTGCTCTACGACACTCTATTTTTAGTGTCTTCTTCCAGAAGATGACTCCAACTATAACATTAATAAATCATAGTGTCCATATTTGAAATGAAAGGAAAACAAAGACTTCTAAACCCAATATAATATTTATTTCTCTGTTGTGTGACTTTTTATTACATTTTTGAGTAGTGTGTGCATATTTCTGTAAAACAAACACTGTATCCTACACTAAACTGGAGGATACAGGATATGCTCACACAACATTATCTTTACACTTGTTTATCCCATGTAGAACTATGTTAGAGGTTTTGTGTGTCCTAGTCATATTTCTTTCCCATGTAAAACTGTGGTAGAGATTAGGTGACCTGGACAGTTGAAAAATGTTTTGTAAACCCAGGTCTAGGGGTGGTTCAAAACTTTTACCTATATAGAATGTTTGGTGGAAAGTGATCACCAGGTGGAGAGCGGTAAGTCTTTTCTTGAGACCAAGCCTCTTGTTTTAATTCCATTGTGTTTTCAAATTTATTATTCCCTTTTTTACCAATATTTCAAAAAAAACACATTGATAGTTATTCATGGCTAGTGTTTATAACTGTTTTGTCTTATTAGATTAGTTTCAAAAGTTGCATCAATATCTCATATTGTAACAACTGGGAAATAATAAATCTTATAATAAATTAGTTAAACTATCATATTATTATAAATTCACTATTTCGATTAATAGTCATGTTATGTTTTAAATGGGGGGAATATTTTAAAAAAAATTAACATAAATTTTTATAGGAACTCAATTCACCCCCCCTCTTGAGGGTCGTACCCTGGCCAATATTTGGTATCAAAGGAAATTTCTTTAAAATATATTTCAAATATTTTCAACTATGATTTAGTTTTATCTTAAAGATCTCAAAATTCACGTTTCTTCTAAATTTTTATCTCTTTACAAATCTTTTATTTAGTATGGATAATATATTGGAAGGTGCTTCTATAAAAAGACCTCCCTAATTTAATGGAACAAACTCTTCCCAATGGATGATTATGATGTATATTCGCATAGAAAATATGGTCCTTGATATTTTTAAAACTATATAAGATAAATATGAAATACCAAATAATTCTAGGAATACCTTGAGTGATTCCACAAAGACTTCTTATAATAACAATTACAAAGCTATGAATTCTCTATTTTGTGCACTAGGAGATGAAGAATTTAATGTAATATATGATTGTACATATTTATAGGAAATTTGGGACACTTTAGTTATTTCACATAAAGTAAATTCTAATGTTATGGAAATGAGACTTAATACTTATACTATTAAGTATTATAATTTTATGATGAATCCTGATGAGCCTATTTCAGACATGTATCTCAAGTTTAATGAAATTATGAAGACCATGATCTCTTTGGAAAGAGTTTTTATAGCCAAGGAAAAAATCATGAGAATACTTAGATGCTTACTAGATCAATGGATAGGGACTTCTGTATCAATAAGAGTATCTTCTGGCCTCAACACTATTCCAGTGAAGGAGCTGATAGGCAAGTTAATGATGTGTGAGGAATAACTAAAAGTAAACAAAGAAGAGGATGATGAACCCAAAAATATAATCTGATGATTTCAAATCTATTGTATCCGAATAGAACTAAAATCTCAATATTAAACTAAAATTTCATGTAATAAATAATCATCAATAGATAGTGATGAAGAGATAGCTCAGATATCCTGAAGGTTTATGAAATTATAAAAGGATGAATAAATTTTTTAGAAATACTTTCGAGAAAGGTAAATATGAAAATAAGGGCACTCAAAAAAAGGATTGGAAAATAAGTGACACTTAAAATGAAATGATCTGTTATGAATGAAAAAGAAAAGGACAAGTGCAGGTTGATTTTCCCAAACTAATGTATTAAAAGAAGTATGAGGACAAAGATAGGAAATATAAGAATTCAATGAAGGAAGCATGGAGTGCTTCTGAGGACTGATCAAGTGACTCAGAATCCTCTCATGATGAAATTTCTAATAAGGAAAATATGTGTTTTATGAAAAACACATATAAGGTAACACTAAAGTCTTCTGCATATAATGGTTATTATTTTGGAGATGAAAGTGATTCTGAAAATATGACAAATGAGGAAATGTTTGAATATTGACAAATTCTGGAGGACACTTGTAAGAATTAAAAGATAAATATAAGTACTTGAAGAAATAGCATTCTTTGACTACCATTGTTAAATCTAAACTTGCTGTAGAAAAATAGAAAAATGATCAACTACTTTAGGAAAACAATAAGATTAAATTGTAAAATGGGAAATTGAAAAAGGATTTAAAAAATTTTACCAATGGTAAAGATATCTTGGTTCAAATTATTCATAAAAAATTATCTCTTAAAAATAATACTAGAATAGGATACCAACCAGAGAATATGAATATTGATAAAACTCATTTTGTATCAAAATATAGAAAATCTTTCTTATTCCTAGTTCTGGAAAATTTTCTGCAAGTTCCATCCATGAAACATCTTCTATAGTTTCATGTTTTTCTGGACCAAAAAAAGTCTATTTCTCAAATACATTACATGCCACCTATAAAAAACCCATGAAGCAAATGTGGGTTCCC
The DNA here is from genome assembly GCA_963277665.1 of Viscum album. Taxonomy (NCBI): domain Eukaryota; kingdom Viridiplantae; phylum Streptophyta; class Magnoliopsida; order Santalales; family Viscaceae; genus Viscum; species Viscum album. The sequence goes on along the minus strand of OY728143.1, from coordinate 179,817,448 downwards.
AAAGCTTTTATTAATAATGTTACTGGACCCAAAAAAATATGGGTACCAAAATATTTTCTTGTCTAATCTATTTTTATAGGAAAGTTATTTGAAGAGATCCTGTAAAAGCTTATGGTAAATGGATAGTGGATCTTCAAGACACATGATAGGATATTATTCATGATTCAAGAACTTGATAATGATTGAAGGTGGACATTTCACCTTTGGTGACAATTCAAAAGTAAAAATTATTTACCTTGGATAGATTGGTAACTCTAACTTAGTTTTAATTTCTAAAGTAATTTTTGTTGATGAATTAAAATACAACCTACTTATTATCTCTCAATTATTTGATGATGGTTTCAATGTTAAATTTGAAAATGATTCTTTTGATTTTTTTAATCCTAAATTTGATTTTTTATTTTCTTCTTTTAGAAATGAAAGTTTTTATGTTGTTAATATATATTCTTTAATTTCTCAAAATTTTCTTTTTTAAATTATTCTTATAGATAGTCTTGGATTTGGTATATGAGATTAGGGCACTACAATATAAAATCACTTTGAAAGATTGCTAGAAAAGTGTTAGTCAAGGATCTGTAATGACCTGAAATTTTGAATAAATCGTGTTTCCTAATTTTGTGTGTTATTTTATTTTTCATACTCAACAAAACGGTTTCATTTGATAACATGAGTATAATAAAAATGAGACTATTGGGTTTTGACTATTATATGATCGTTATTCAGTATGACTGTTGAAAACTGAATGTTGCAACTTTTGCCTCTAAATACAAGTGACCTTGGTTAATTAATATAGAAATGAGATTCGATGTCCTCATCCAGCAGTCTCAGGCCAATCGAAGCCCATGTAAAGGAACTTGGTAAGGAGGTTGCACCACTGGGATTTTCTCTGGATCAAACCCAAGCCGAACATCATCGTGTGAAGTTAGAACAGAATCGCCTTTGCGAGAAGTTCAAACTGATAGAAATTACTACTCATGTGATGTTGGTCGAGCCTTCCTGTGATTCTCTCACCTTAGCACATCTTACACTTAGGTCCTATGCTGGTGTGATAAGGGGCTATGTAAGGAGACCGTAACTACCTTGTGTAATCCTTTGTTTTAAATAAAAATATATATTTCTTCTTATGATGAAGTTTATGAATTTTCAAATATCCAGATAAATATAGTATGCATATTTTTGATGAATTTTAGAGAAAGGATATTTTAAAAATGTTTATGTGAACCTTAAATAATTAAAAATTTGTAATGATTTTCAAAAAATGGTCTTCTACAATTATGTTCAGTACGAAATTTAGAGTCTAATAAGATCAAATTAATTTTTGATGAATAGTAAATTATGAATAGCGATTTTATGCTTAGGATTAGTAATGTGACCTAATGGATTAGTAATATCACTCAAATAAAAGTATTAATATAATCTAAGAACCTTGATTTAGTAATTTAATTCAATAAAATGGTTAAATAATGGTTTAATAAATTATTAGTCAGGTATTAGTTTTTTTGGGTGAATAGTGTTTTTTAATTAAAAATTAAATTAGAAATATTTATAAAATTATTTTTATAAAATGGATTTCATTTTTGAACTCAGAGAATCGATATTATGTTAAGGTAATTTTTGGGGATTTTTCTGAGAAAAATGAATTTTCGGTGAATAGTGTATTTATTTAAAAATTAAATTAAAAATATTTAGAAAATTATTTTTATAAAATGGAGTTCATTTTTAAAATCAGAGCATCGATATTTGGTAAATGTGAAATTTTGGGATCTTTCTGAGAAAGTTCAATTTTCGATGAATAGTGAAAATACAGTTTTAGGGTTTTGGTATGTTTAATGACATCATAACTGTGTCATGATGATTTCATGAGATATTTTAAGGGTTTTCCGACCAAAGGTGATGAATTTTTGTATGGGGGGACCCATGTGGCCAATACCATGGGAAAATACCAAGGGCAAGCCCATGGTTTTTCCATAACCACCAATGAGGTGTCCCTTGGCCATTAATGCCTTGTCCCCTTACTTTCCCTATAAATACCAAGACATCCTCTCATCCATTAGACTCCCAACTCTCCCCCAACGAAGCTCTGGTATCATTACCTCCCAAGGAGTCCTCCCAAGGTTCCCCCAATCCCTCAAGTTCCCAACCATTGAGTTTTAAGAGTTATGTTTTAAGGTAAGGGATCTGACCTCTCTCTTTCTTTTCAAGTAATCTTTATTATGTCATTTCTTTTATGATCTATGTTCATATGTTGGAGGATGTTATTTTATATTCCCCTTACTTCCCATTTCATTTTCATATGATGAGAGACCCCCTCTTTCTCTCATCAATTCATTTTTGTTGAAGTTTAAGTGGCGTCGTTAGGCTGCCGAATTTTTTAGGTATTCATTCACCTTTCTCATTTTTCAAAATTCTACTTTCATGTCAAGTCTTTCAAGTTCCTTTTTATTTTGTTGGGGTATGCTCTCTATATCTATCATACTGATATTTTATTTTCATATGATTAGAGACCCTATTTTATCTTTCCAATTCATTTTTTTTTGAAGTTTAAGTGGCGTCGTTAGGCTGCCGAATTTTTAAGGGATTCGTTCACCTTTCTCATTTTTCAAAGTTCTACTTTCATGTCAAGTCTTTCAAGTTCCTTTTCATTATTTTGCAATATGATATCTATATCTATCATACTTATCTTTTATGTTCATATGATGAGATTTCCTCTTTGATCTTGTCAATTCATTTTTGTTGAAGTTTAAGTGGCGTCGTTAGGCTGCCGAATTTTTAAGGGATTCATTCACCTTTCACATTTTTCAAAGTTCTACTTTCATGTCAAGTATTTCAAGTTCCTTTTTATTATGTTGGGTTATGATATCTATATCTGTAATACTGATATTTTATGTTCATATTATGAGAGACTCTATTTGATCTTGTCAATTCATTTTTGTTGAAGTTAAAGTGGCATCGTTAGTCTGCCGAATTTTTAAGGGATTCGCTCACCTTTATCATTTTTCAAAATTCTACTTTCATGTCAAGTCTTTCAAGTTTATTTTTATTATTTTGGGGTATTATCTATATATCTATCATAATTATATTTTATTTTAATATGATGAGAGACCCTATTTGATCTCTTCAATTCATTTTTTTGAAGTTTAAGTGACGTCGTTAGGCTGCCGAATTTTCATAAGAGAAATCTAATTTTTTTCTTCCTTCCATGTTTTTAATTTCAAATGGTATGTCCTTAAAATTTCATTACCGTGTTCATATATCCTTCATATTCTGTCCCTCTTCTATTTCATGGGTCATTTGTGAATGTTTGACCCATGTCCCCTCTCTTTTAAATGTTTCTAAAACCCTGAAACATAGTCGTTATGCTGCAGAATTTCCGTCTCAAAATGTCTCTCTCTTTTTATAAAGTTATTTTATTTTATTAAGTGAATACTCAAAGCTCTCTCTTCTATATGGGTATTCAAATATATACAAAAATTTTCTATTTTAAATTCTGGGATTTACATACATGAGACTCACCTTTCTTTTCTGTGGGTTTTAAAGTGACACAAAGATCATGTCTTTAAAGCAGTTTTCAAAACGTTATGATTATGAAATGAAACCCATTTATTTTATGCTATATGGGTTGTTTATGAAATGATTTATGATGATATATGTGGATCACATGATAATAAAGGAAAATTTAAGGGTGCGCCCTAATAGCTCTCTAATGCACTGGGTAAAGACTTAATCTCTAGAGATGACAATTTTGACTGATACCTTGGAGAATAACCTTGGTAATTTTTATTGACACCTTGGGGATAGACCTTGGTGAAACGGAAATGATTGTCTTTTTTAAATGTTGTATCCACATCTTCAAGTTATGAAAAACTTTGTTTTTATTATAATATGCCTCATGATTTCTTTCTCATGCCTTAAAGTTCTTTTCATGACCTTATTGAAGTATCTCAAGTTCACATGTAAAATGTTTCTCTTGTTTCCCTTACTGGGCCTTCTGCTCACCCTTTCCTTTTATGTATTTCCCCAGGTTATGAGATGCCGTAATTAACATAGGATGAACTTAAGGAGAATATTTTCAAGTGTTTAAGAAGAATGTTTTATGTTGTCTTCATGTATTATGTTCCTGGTTTCCAAGACACTAAACCTTAAAGATCCTCGGTTTTCTGTAATGTAATAAAAGTTTATGTTATAAAAAGGCGGGATGTCATAGATCTATCCAAACATGAGTTTCCAAATGAAAATGTTTCTAATCATTGTCAAAAGGGTAAACAACACAAAATATCTTTCAAACCAAAGAAAGAAGTTTCAACTACTCAACCTATTGATTTGGTTCAAATGGATATATTTGGACCATCTAGAGTTTCAATTATAGGGGGGAAGCACTATGTTTATGTTCTTGTAGATGACTACTCTAGATATACTTGGACCTTTTTCTTAGCTCATAAAATTTAAGATTTCTATCATTTCACCAATTATGCTAGGACTGTAGAAAATCATAGTGGTCTTAGAATTAAAACCCTAACAATTGACCATGGCCATGAGTTTGAGAACAAAGATTTTGAATACCTTTTCTCAAAAAATGTCTATATTCATAACTTCTCTGCTCCTATTACACCCCAGCAAAATGGAGTTGTATAAAGCAGGAATAGAACCCTATAAGAAATTTCTAGAATAATACTTATTGAGTATGACCTACCTATATACTTTTGAGTCGAAGTTTTCAATAAATAATTCTATATAATAAATAGATTATTGATTAGAACTATCCTTAAGATGACTCCTTATGAGTTTTAAAATAATAGAAACCCCAAGGTTAACTACTTCAATTTTTTTGGTTGAAAATTCTATATTCTTAATACTAAAGATAATCTGGAAAAAATTCCTCCAAGAGCGATGACGGAAATTTCCTAGGCTATTTAATTTCTAGTAAATCATATAGAGTCTTCAATAAGATAACCAAATGTGTGTAAGAGTCTATACATGTCATGTTTGTTGAGACAGATCCACATGAGTCAAAGACATCCCTAGAAAATCTTGATGATGATATGTCAAATTTGGATATCAATACTAAATCTAATGACCAACCTTATAAGGGATATGTTAAAACTTATCGTTATATAAATTCTCCACACTCTAGTCATTATGAAATCAAACCTTTTGAAAAACCTTAAATGACTAGACCTTCTTTTTTTAGACCTATTAGAACTCTCAAGAACCATTTTTTAAATGTTATAGTTGGATATTTATAAAAAGGAACTCAAACTAGAACTTCTCTTAAAAATCAGGTTGAACATCAAGTTTTTTTGTCATAGATTGAACCAAATAAAATCAATGATGCTATAAATGATGAATTTTGGGTGATGGATATATAAGAAGAGTTAAATCAGTTAGAAAGGAACAATGCAAGAAACTTGTAGATAGACCCAAGGACACCTTGGTTATAGGCACTAAATTGTTGTTTAGAAATAGAGTAGATGAATCTGGTTGCATAGTTAAAAACAAAGCCAAATTGGTTACACAAGATTATAGTCAAGAATAAGACATTTAATATGAATAAAATTGCTCACCAGTTTCTAGACTTGACACCATTATAATCCTTCTTACCATTATGGTACATCTAAATTTCAAACTTTATCAAATGGATGTCAAAAGTGAATTCTTAAATGTATATATACTTGAGGATGTTTTTGTTGAAAAACCCCATGGTTTTACAAATCCCCACTTTACAAATCATGTTTTTAAATTAACTAAAGATTTATATGGTTTAAAGAAATCTACAAGAGCTTGATATAATAGACTCGGCACTTTTTTTCTATATGTTTTAAAAAAGGTGTTGTTGATCCTACCCTTTTTATAAAACAAATTTACAAAAATGTTTTAGTAGTAAAAATATATGTAGATGATATTATTTTCGGATCCTACAAAAATTATTTATCTTTTAATTTTTCGAAGATGATGTAAAGTGAATTTGAGATGATTTTGATGGGGGAACTCAAATTATTTCTTGGATTTCAAATATTTCTAAATAAACAATGTACTATTTTGAATCAAAGTAAATATACAAAGGATCATTTTAAAAGATTTTTATTTGAAAGAACTAAGAGTAGTAACACTCCAATGAGTACCACTTGTAAGTTGGACCTTGGTGAAGATGGAAAATATGTTGATCAAACCACTTATAGAGTAATTATTGAGAGTTTACTCTAATTAACTACTTGTAGGCTAGATATTATCTTTAGTTTGTGCATGTGTGAATTTTTTAAAGAAAACCCAAAATAATCTTATTTAAATGCAGTCAAAAGTATTTTTAAATATCTAAAATATACAACAAACTTAGGTCTGTTCTATACTAAAGAAAAACCTTTTGATTGGGTGAGTTGTTCAGATGCTGACTTTGGTGGCTGTAAGTTAGACAGAAAGAGAACGTATGACACATGTCACTTTTTTGAAAATTATCTAGTTTCATAATGTAGTAAGAAACAAAATTATGTTGCAATATCTACTGTTGAAGCTGAATACATAGCTGCCAGTAGCTATTGTGCACAAATTTTGTGGATGAAACACACATTACTAGACTATGGATATCAATTCATACATGTCCCTATAAATTTTGATAACACAAGTACTATTAATATTTCTAAAAATATTGTTTCACATTCTAGGAAAAAACACATTGATGTAAGACATCACTTTTTGAGAGACCATTATCAAAATGGTGATAAAAATTTAGAGTTCATTGGAACTGAACATTAGATTTCTAACATTTTCACTAAGCCATTGAACACTAAAATAATGAACTACATCTGACATGAGTTTGGAATGATCCATATATAGGACCTTATATTGTTATTAGTTTAATAATTTTCAGTTAATTTGTCATACCAAAACTAGAAAATTCAAAAAGATAGTGTCATGTCAACACTTACAGTATGAATCTGAAAATGTCATGTCGACACTGATGCTTTGTCATAATGATACCTTGTCAAGATAACACCTACTTTATGTCATGCTGACATAGTTTTCATGTCGACATTGATTCCTTGTCAAGAAGACACTGTTATTTTTATGAAAACTTTTCCATGCTGACACCGATCACTCACTTTTTTTCCATTTTATGTTTTTACCAAAACTATGGTATTTTAATTTATTTATTTTATTGAACTTGGTTCATGATTTTGTGATATCAAAATCCCTTGATGATATAAATTTGAATGGATCCACTCTACTCCTTTACCCTTACACCCACTTGGTTGTTCTCTCTCTCTACCCGCAACCTTTCACCTCCCAACCTTCAAACCAAAATGTTGTAATGGAGCATGTGAAGCGAGCACTTGAATTTGGTTCAAGAAATGAGCCTCATGCAGTAGATAAATGGAAAGGGGAATCAATAAAATATTTTGTACCTATGAATACTGCTCTAGAAAATTTTGTAGTGACTTTAGAAAATGAGGTTCTTGTTGAATGGCTATTGTAAATAATGTCTTTACTTCTCTAGATGTTATAGGATCAATGATGGCTTGAGTTGTTCTCGGGTTATTAAATACATTTCTACACAAAGTTAGTTCATGAGTTTTATAAGAATGTGGAGTTTCTACTAGAAGTAAGTGAAGCTGTTGGGATTTAGTCCATAGTGAAAGGGAATGGAGTTTAATTTTTATCTATATAGTGGGATGAATGTCTTAAGTTACTCCATGAGATAGTTTTTGATGAGTATCAAGGTAGTTCTCCAACTAAGAGTGATATTTTCTACCTCGAGACAACTCTAAAGTAGATTACTAAAAACGAAATTCATATGAGGCCTATTCCTACAGAGTTAGATGGGGAGAGTAGAATTTTGTTCAAGTTCCTATAGTATCAAATTTGTTCTAGGAAAGGTTAATTTTCATCTCTAAAGTTTCAAGATGTCTATTTGATTTGTCTGCTAAGAAAACGGATTATGGTAAATCTATATAGATACCTTTTTTGAACATAAATGAAATGATCAAGTCTTCTTGAAAAAACAATTCCCTATTTTATCCAAGGATAATCTTAGCCATGATGAAAGTGAAAGGTTGTGTTAGTAAAGAAGATAAAATTGTTTTTAAGTGTAGTGGGATCTTTCTAAGAAAAGAGATCTATAAAAGGATTGAGATCAATTGGAAACCATGGAAGAAATAATGGTTTGGGGATGAAGATAAGATTTATGATAAATTAAATCTAGTGGACCGTCCAACTTGGCCAAAGAATATGGTGGATCTGGGCCTTGGACCAGATGCTCAAGTTGTTTACTCTTAAATGAGGAATAAGATCCTAGCACACCGACCCAAGATCAAGGGTCAACTATCGATGATAGGTGTGATCCTGACACCATTGAAGCCCAGAAAGGTATATCATATAGACCTCATAGTCCTCCCTTATCATTTCTCTTTGATGATCACACTCTGGGCACTAATAGAGATGAAGAGACAGAAGTCTCAGGCAGTGTTGACTAGGTTAGAAATGATGGTATCTCTAAAGATGAATCAGAAGTTAAATAATAAGATGATAAAGAATAAGAATAAGCTAGCAATGAAGAAATTGTAGGTTCTGGGCATAGTAGAAGCAAGTTGGTGGGTGTACCCAACTTTTATTTTAGTATTAGCAATGATCAATATGAGATCCGTTATGATAATAAAATGCCAGAATTTCATAATATAATGAAGAACGAAAAAGAAAATAGGGGAAATCTGGAACCACAGATAGGATCGTCATATTTTTGTTATAATTAATTTAATTAATTGACAAGAATTACCATGATGGAATTATTTATTCGTTGATGTTTCTGGTCATGATCTGATGTGATCCGTTGTAGCATCGTAGAATCCAAGTATAGGATTCCTCTAGAAGTGATTCACACATTCTCCATGTATCTCTAGACATCGCCGAAGGGATTTCCATGTGCTAGCGCGGATGATCCTTCGCTTGTGATGTCCGCCTTTGATCGCCTTGATCCGGTAGACGAGGATCTCTCTATCGTATATTGAGAGAGTTCTTGGAAGAAAAGGATTCTCTCTTAGCTTGAGAGCGTTCTCTAGATCTACTGTGCACAACCACAAAAAAATGGCAAGGCGGATGAGAAATATATAGTTGGAATTTTTAATTACATAGGATAATAAAATTAATTAATTACCCAAAATCATTTATTCATTTCATTTAATTTTTAGTAATACCCCATGTCTAATAATAACAGTTGATTATTATTATTACCTGACATGGGCCCAGAAAATTACGCCTAATATTATTTAATTAAATAAATAATATTATTTCTCATAAATTCCTATAAAAAATACACAAATTATATATTTAATATACATGGCATGTACTTTTGTTTTTCCATTTTTCTTTATTTTCTCTACCACATTTATTAGACCTTGAATAATGGTTATTTGTTTCTAAAATAAATATCACTCCATTACTCACTAATAAATATATTATTCTGCAGAAAATATATTCTCTCGAGTAACTAGTTTCGAAATAAATGTGATCAGGCATCCTTAAATAATTATTAATCCATAATCGGGAATAATATTTATTTAACTTGTTAAACTAATATTTAAGTGAGATACTCGAACAAACTTTGTGTGCGACCCTCTAGGCCTCTTTCTCAGTGGCATTAGGCGGAGCCTACCTAAAGTCCAAGGTTAGTGTCTAGAAACACGCCAAGACACCCACAGAGAAAGAAGTTAACGCTGCAATGACATGTCTCCTCCTACGAATGCTTACCATGTAATATAGTCCTTTGGTCTCGATATCTTGAATAAAGTGGGTTTCATGCTAGTGCCATCAACCCATGTGCTCGATTGTTCTATCTTTGACTTACCAGAATTGAACTTTCCAATTCCTCACCATGGCCACTGATTTATTTAGGCTATATCAATTCTATCAAAGGGCCTGAGATATCTACTTCTGTTATGGAACAGAAGGGACGAGTCCTTTCTCACATTATCTATTAACGAAGTATCACTCGTGAAGCACCCAACATATCCTACCTCTCTTCGAACAGCGCATCATCACAGTTTTCGTCAATACATCTAAGTGTGTGAGTTCTAATACCCATTAATAATAATCTTAAAGTATAAGGACCAATACACATGTCCACAGATAGGAACTTCCAATGACACTATGAAATGTGGATTTCCTACTGGCAGGTCTCATTCTCATAATATCCTCTTGGATATTACCAAGGTCCTACACCAATATAAGGTGCCTCAAAATTTGATCAGTCATCACCCCTAATGGTCTGTATTATTTGTGTCCCTCAAATAACATCATCCGTCCATAGAACATATATTCAAGAACAATGTTATGGAACATTCGGGTTCTCATAATAGAAGGGCTCCGCTATGACCCTTTAATGCAACAGCTATCCTTTGGACATTATCACATGCATTTTCACGCAGCAGAACAATTAGGATGTGATAAGGTATTTATTAATGAATAAAGTAAAAATGAGTTGGTTCTAGGACACCAACTCCAATAGACTCCCACTTGGACTAGAGCCAACTGCTAAAAACTTTTAACCAACTAGCTCTCAAATGATACTCATGATTCTGCTGAGATAGGCCTTTAGTCATGGGGTCCACCACGTTCTCTTCCCTAGACACTCTGCTCACTACAACTTCCCCCCTTTGATAAAAATCCATCCATGGTTGATACTTCCAAAGTATGATCTTTGTCTGTTGATGCGACCTTGGTTCTTTTGAAAGATTCACCGCTATAGTATTATCACAATATAATGTGATAGGATCTTTATATCTAGGCACCACATCAAGCTTCTGGAAAAAATTTTGAATCTATATGGCTTCCTTGCCTACATTTTAATCCACTATATATTCGGACTCTACTATAGAATTGGCGACAACTGGTTGCTTTGAACTCTTCCAACTCACAGCTCCTCTATTGAGATAGAAAACATATTCAGATTGCGACTTCAGATCGTTCTGATAGTCTAAAACCCAGTATTAACATACCCTCTGATGAAAATCACCTCTTCAACTCCATACACTAGGAACATATCCTTGGTTCTTATCAGAAACTTAGGGATAGTCTTTACAGTAGTCCAATGTTGTTCACCTGGATCTTCTTGATGTCTTCCTACCATGATCAGTGCATAGGCAACATCAAGCCTGGTACATAACATGATAGATCCTATAGTCGATGTGTATGGGATCTTTCTCATTCTATCTTTCTCTTGTTGTTCCTGAGGACGCATTTTCATAGAAATATGTAGGCCATGTGACACTGGAACTAATCCCCTCTTGGATTTTTCCATACTAAATCTATTTAGTATCTGGTCAATATATGTACCCCGACTTAGTCCAAGCAGCCTCTTGGATCTATCACGAAGGATCTTGATCCCTATAATGTAGGTTCATTCACCCAATTCCTTTATGGAGAAACACTTGTTCAACCAGTCCTTAACTGACAGTACGACTAATACATCATTTCCAATAAGAAATATTTCATCAACATATATTACTAGGATAACAACTAGATTCCCATTAAATCTCTTATAAACACATGTCTCACATTTGTTCTTAATGAAACCAAATTTATTTATGGCTTCATCAAATAGAACTTTCCCTGGCCTAGATGCTTGCATTAATACATAAATGGATTTCTGTAACTGGAAAACCCACTTGGTATCACCTGGTGTCCCAAACCCTTTTGGTTCTGTCATATAGATATCTTCCTAAAGGTTCCTATTAAGGAATGTTGTTTTGACATCCATTTTCCAAATCTCATAGTCATGGTAATATATTATGGAAAGAATGATTCTTATGGATTTAAACATGGAAACTGGAGAGAAGGTTTCATCATAGTCAATTCTTTGACATTGTCTGAATCCTTTTGCCACTTTCCTTGATTTATAGGTGCTAGCTTGACCTTCCATGTCCGGTTTTCTCTTGAATACCCATTTCTATCCAATAGGATTTATAAAAACTAGCTCATTGACCAGAACCCAGACTTGGTTCTGATACATGGAATCCATATCAGAATTCATAGCTTCTATCCATCTTGCAGCTTCTAAGATTTTTACTTCTTCCTTGTAGGAGAGAGGTTCTTCATTGTTCAACAATAATGATTCACCATTCTCAGTGACTAGGAAACCAAATCTCTCTGGTTCTCTTACCACTCTTGAGCTCCTACTCAGTACTTGTTTTTATAGAACCTCTTCCAAAGGGACCTGTGGAACTTGTTCCTGTACCAAATCTTGTGTATCTTGAGCATCAACTTCGTTAAAGTAAATCGTTATCCCACTATCCTTTTTGATGATGTTCTCCCTCTCAAGACAGACAAATTGTCTGGCGACAATCAATTTCTTATATGAAGGGTTACATGGGTAATATCCTTTTGTTTCCTTGGGATATCCTACAAAGATACACTTCGTGCCTCGGGGTGCTAGTTTATTACCTAATAAGGCCTTAACAAATTCCTCACATCCCCATTAATTGTGTGTGCGAAAAAATGGGTTTCTTTCCATTCCATAACTCATAGGGAATTCCATTTTCCACCTTAGTTGGTACTCGGTTTAATTTGTATGTTAAAGTCTATAATGAATACCCCCAAAAGGATAATGGAAGATCCGCATGACTCATCATCGACCTCACCATGTCCAACAAAGTTCAGTTCCTCCTTTCACTAACACCATTCTACTTTGGTGTATTAGGAGGAGTGATTTGAGATAGAATCCCAGACTCCCGTAGAAGATCGATGAACTCTTGGTTCAGATATTCTCCACCTAGATCTGATCTAAGCTTCTTTATATTCTTACCAAGCTGATTTTCTACTTCATTCTTGAATTCCTTAAATTTCTCTAAGGATTTTTACTTATACCTCATTAAGTAAACATATCCATATCTACTCAAATCATCAGTAAAAGTAATGAAGTAAGAATATACACCTCTAGATTCTACTGGAAATGGTCCATACACATCTGTGTGCACCAATATTAGAAGCTCTATGGCTCTCTCAGCCTGTCCACCGAAAGGCGACATGGTCATTTTACCTTGTAAACAAGTGTGACATCTATCAAGTGGTTTTAGCTCAGTAGAGTCTGAATAGCCATATTAGAAGAGCTGAGTCAAGCTCTTCTCGTTTACATGACCGAGACGGTGATTCCACAACTGGGTGATATAAGAGTCATGTGAATTTGTTTCATTATCAATTTCCCACACTTGGTTTTCTTAATTTAATACATACAAACCATTATTTAGAAGGCCCCATACCATAACATACGTAGTTCTTATAAAAAAGAAGCCCTTATTTCCAAACATGAAAATAAATCCATCCATATCCAAACATGATACAGAAATTATATTCTTGTTAAGACTAGGCACATAATAACAGTTATGTAAAACCAAAATCATCCCAGTTGGAAATGAGAGGTGGTAATCACCAATGGCCAACGCAGCCAACCTTGTGCCATTGGATGCTCAAAGATCCACCACTCCTCTAGCAATATTTCTAAATCTACTTGGTTCCTGCATTTGAATACAGATGTGAGCCCCACAAGATGTATCTAATACCTAATGTGTATAAATGGAAATATTACATTTGATAACGAATTCACCTTTAACATCCCCATGCTTCTGGGTGCAATTCCTCTTCTAGTGGTCTGGCTTGCCACATTAAAAACATACCACCTCCCATTCCTTGACCTGCCTCTGGATCTTCCCCTTCTTAGAGGGATGATGGTCAGGGGATTTAGACTGTTTATATTCCCTTGCCTCCTTTTCCTTGTCCTTCATTTTCTTATTCACCATAAGGAATGCGGGATTTTCATGACTCATGTCCTTATCTACCTGAATAATTAAGGTCAGAAGTTTCAGTAGACTCTTCTCATTTTTTTCTCATGTTATAGTTGACAATAAAGCTAGAGAATGTATTGGGTAGTGGTGATAGGATGAGAACTGTACGTAACTCATCTAGGAACATAATCCCTAAGATGTCTAGGTGTTCAGTGTATCCAATAAGTCTGACTACATGAGGCCCAACTAGTGAAGAATATCCAAGCTTAGTTGTAAACAAAGCACTGGAGATCTCATATCTCTCATGTCTCACCTTCTATTAGTAGAGATCATTAAGGTGAGACATCATGCTATACGTGTCCATGTTTTTATGTTTCTTCAAGAGATCATTATACATGGCCAATAGCATGAAACATTGGACATTTTTGGCATCATACATATGTTTTATATAGAGATATAGTTCCTCATCACTGGTCTCTTTCCCAAGTGCAACTGGAACAAGCTCTTCCAGTACATACAATTTCCACTCATGGCGAAGGATGACGCGTAAACGCCTCTGCCACACTTGGAAATTGGTGCTGGTGAGAAGGTTTTCCTTCTCGAGTATGGTTCAAAATTAAATGTTTGAATTCATTTTTCTTGTTGTTTCTACAAATAAAGATGAGAAGAGTTTTAGTACTTTATAAAGATAAAACTGAAAAAAAAAATTAATACTTATTAGTCTCCCACTATTTTATTGAAATCCAATATCCCTCACATTTGACATCAGAATATCCTTTTGCCTTAATATTCTAGTGGAAAGGATCCATATTTCCCTTAAAATTACCCCAACTAGGGTTGGAAAAGTAACTTGAAGGGTTTTAGGTAGGCATTCTAATTTCCAAATGCAATAACTCACAGCTCCTTGATCCGCTGAGTGGACTCCACAATCTTGAAATCCTTTTATTTTGGATTTCCTCAACCTTTGCCTCATGGTCACCCCAAGTCCTGCTATGGTAGTCAACCCTTGATGAAAACAAAGTCAAGTCAACCCAAAACCGTGAATTAGAATCCCCTGATAATTGAAAACACCCCGACTAGGGCTGGTCAAGCACTTTGTACTATGGTTCGATTCTAACCACGATTATGGAAGGCTATAACGACTTGATATTTTCTTTCAGGGATTTTAAACTTATACATAAATTTCCATTTTATTATCTTTGATTAAATGCTTGTTAATATTATGTGGGATATACTTAAGTGATTAACCATGTATAAGATAATATTTTATGCATAAGACAATCTTATTTTAGTTCCATCTTGAATGCCTTTTTAATTCATAAATTGTGTGATCGTGACAACACACCCAAAATAAATATTCCATGCAACTGACATAAATAAAATAAATGGTTTGATCCTGAGCTTATACTATTGGTTAGTTTTTCTAGAGGTTGATAAAATAAACCAAGACCTAGGGGAGAAACACATTGAACCTTTTGGGTTCATGCTTACAGCTATCTATCTGTCCACCTTTGTATCTCCTTGGATTGGTTTTACCTTGGATCCTAACTTGAACCACCTCCAATATCTTGGGATCTCCATCCATTACATGTTCTTTTATCTCACACATAGATGAGGTGTAAAATGGGGTTTTACATAAAAGAAACCTTGGGCATGCAGGCCCTACATATTAATGGGGAGAAGGCTCAGAAGCCAACAAATTTAATTTAAATAAATTAATTAAAATAAACCATTTTCATATTGTCACGACCCATCCTAGTGGGGCCCATGCCGTGACTCCCCAATCCCACCTCCCATAGGCCAGGGGCTGGTGACTAGAACCGAGTAGGCATATTACAAACATGGGAGGCATTTCCTAACCACCTGTACACATGCACACATCTCCTAGCCCACAAATGATGAAATGTAAAAAAACACTAAGGAAAAAATGTGTGCATACAACTAAACCCAACCAAAGGAGTACGATGGAATATAAGGTACTGAAAGTAAACTGGGCCAGAATACAAGCCCACCAAATAAAGAGTCTGAAAACTGCAAAGTCCAACCTGTAAACACAAGAGGTACTGGGACTGCTTCTCATAGCTGAAGGAACACCTCGGCCTGTAGGGAACTCAGAAAGCATGGTCCTGTCTCGGTCCGCCCTGGACTCTGTCAAAAGGCTGATCATCTGCACAAGACATGACATGTGCGGGCAGAGCTCGTGCAGGGGTGAGTATAACAATACTCAGTAGAGGACCCCGAGAAAACCACAAAGCAATACACGAAGTAAAGGTACAGTCATCTCTACACAGTATATGTCTACTGAACATATAATAGGTGAACACAATCCAGATATACCCAAAACTTAGGGCCGTTTTCTAGAAACAAGTCACACAACTACATACCCCCATTAGGGATTCAGTTCGAAGATTCCACGAAGTACTCATTCCGGGAGAACACACTCCACGAGTCTGGTAGCTCTGATGACGTTCATCTGAGAAGTACTGTTCATCATGAAACATCACGAGAGGTAATTACACTAATTATGGGAGACACACTCATGAGTGGGGAAGATCATGATAGATAAATGCACTCATTACGAGAGACACACTACTGAGTGGGAAAGATCAAGATACATTGATGAGGATCACTACCAGGGCCATGGCGGATATCGCAACTCATCTGGATTCACTAGCTTGGTAGAGGATAAATTCCCAGTATATTTGGTCTCATCGATTCCTAACTCTACCTAGGGTCAAGAATGGATAGAGGATCTCGATCTGGGCCTCTCGGATTGATGCCTACCTCTATCACAGAAAGTCATGTTGAAGGGATCATACTCCTATAGAAAAAATGATGCCTAACCTTCAGGGGAATGAGAAGAAGGGGAACTAACCCAAATGAAACACGCCCAAGATACGGTGGACAAGAGGACCATTCCATTTTTCAAAAAGGACATGGTGTGTAGAAAAGTTACACATCATGTCATCTGACCTCGGGTACTGCCCTTGTACAACTTCCCGTTTCATAAGGCTAGTCGTGTAGAAACGTTAATGCATGTAATGTATTACTATGTACACACTGTGTCCGAGTGACTGGGGTCGGCTCTGTGTACGCTGTCCATGTGCCCATACACGGTCCTCAACCCATGTACACCAACCTGTGTAATCGGTACAATGGGTGACCCGCATTACTGGCCTCGCCTAGCCGTGTGATGGAGTACACACCGTGTACTTCATCCCGTGTCTATGTATCCCCTGGATACATTCTGAGTACCACGTATCTGCCTTTTCCATGCTGTGTAGAGAGTGCACACCGTGTTGTCTGAAGCCGTGTAGTCCATCCCGTGTCTGTCTACTTTCCAAAATACACGCCGAGCTTCGGGGAAAGTCCAACACGCAGTGTGACTAGGGTCACATGCCTTGTGATTCCTCTCCGACCACCGAAACCCTAGCTACTTCCGCGATTACTACACGACGTGTTCTTCGGAAGTACACGCCGTGTATTCTGGAAATTTCCAGAATCACAGACTTCCACCACCGCGCCTCCATGCTGCCCCGATCATCGATTTGGTCGTCCGATTTCCATGAAACTCTGGAATCCAGGTTGCCCCGATGTCCTGAGGTCGTTTCCTTTATTTTCAGGCCTCCGATCAACTCCAAAACCCGTTTCTATCCTCCCACACGAAGAATTCTTGAAGAACGGCCTTTTCGGATCTGAGTTGATTTGTCGTCTGTTGTGACCGTCGCACCTTCGTAGGTTCATTGAGATGCTGGATCTTCATTTTGGGATCATTTCATTGCAAGATGGGTGTGCAATGATCCATTGTTAATCACCTCATGAAGAATGTGAAGAACGCACAGGGAAAAGAAAGGGGGGAGATATACAATCATAAAATCGAGGAACAAACCTCCACCGTCGTTCGTCACGGCGTTGATCTGATTCTGTTATCAGGCTTAAACGGAGCAGAATCAAACAACAATAAAACCTGGATTAATTCCCCAAAATCATCCCATCAAAAACCCTCCCTCAAAAGCATACGAATTCACGGATAAACATGTTCGTGTTTGATCCACATTCGTCGTTTAAAATCAAAAATGGGGAAAAAGATTTGAAATAACAACCCTTATCTCACGAAGGGTTTGATTGCTGATGAAGGGGGGTCAGACCACTGTTGTTTCCAAGATCCTTCAACTTAGTCGGCGCAATGATCCGCAGCTCTGATTCATCGTCGTTCGTCACCGACAGTTCTCTCCAAAGCGCCAAGGATTCTCCAGAGTTTCTCTCTAGCTTTTACCAACGAGCAACATTCGATTTAACCATTAAAAAGAGGGAACGTGTTTGGGATTCCATCACAATGGAGAATTAATGAGTTAGAGTTGCTGTTTCAGGGTCATTATGACATGGCATTTATTATTGAAACAGCTTCCCTGCTGTTGCGCTGAAAAGAATGTTTCCAAAAAATATAAATAAAATAAACTTTGCCATTTATTTTATTTTATTTTACTGAAAAAATCCGAAAATTAACTTTTTCCCTCGACCCATTCCGGTCGAGGTTAGACTCGTTCATAGGTAAATTCATCATCTTGGATGCAATGGTGCCCCCATATTTTTAATTCAGGCATCCGTTTGGACACTTCCACAACCGCACACAAGTGTCTACTCACTTAACATAAAAAAAGTTTGAACCACCATTCCAGGATCACCAGGACTCAGAATGATGTATAGTCTCTGCACTTGGTCTCAAAATAATTCCATATAATATTTAAAAATAATACACGGAAACTCTGAGACATTACATTCTCCCACCTTGGGGCTTTTCATCCCCGAAAAGCCAAAACAAAGGCTACTCAAAAATATGTGGGTACTGGGCACGGATCTGGGCCTCCTGCTCCCATGTGCTCTCCTGAAGATTCTCGTGCTTCCACCAGACTTTCACTATGTAAATAGATCACCCACGAATGATCCTCTCCTGCCAATCCTTGACCTCCACTGGGTACTCATTAATGTTCACTCCATCCTCGATGTCCAGCTCACCCCAGTCGATGATGTGTGATGGGTCATGCACGTACCTATTCATCTGCGACATGTGGAAGACATCATATACTTGATGAAAATATTGTTGTAGAGCTAGGAGGTATGCCACCTCTCCAACTCTGCACAGTACTTGGAAAGGTCTGATGAACCTCATAGATAGCTTGCCACCCCAGCCAAATCTCTGTAACCCTCATCGAGGTTAGACCTGAAGAAAGATGTGGTATCCCTCTTTGAACTCCAAAGGTCTTCATCATCATTTAGAATAATACTTCTTCTGGCTCTGTGTAGTCTTCATCGGCTCTCGGATGATCTGCCCCTTCTCGGTGGTAGCTCTCACCAACTTTGGACCATGAGTGTTGACTCTCTGGGGTCGGTCCAGAAAAGCAGTGACCGGTAGGGACTCCCATACAAGGCCTCAAACGGCTCCACACCAATGGTGGAGTGGTAGCTATTTTTGTACACAAACTCCCCCAGTGGTAGGTGTTCCTCCTAATTGTGACCAAAGTCCAAGATATAGGCTCGCAACATATCTTTTAGAACCTGAATGGTCCTCTCCGTCTGACCATCTATCAGCAGATGAAACGTTGTGCTCAAGTGTAGCTGAGTCCCAAAAGCCTCCTGAAATCCCTTACACAACTGGGATGTGAAATGAGCATCTTGGTCTGAGAATATTGTTGAGGGGAATCCATGAAGCCGAACTATATCCCACACGTAGAGACGTCCCAAGCTCTCTACGAAACTCTGCTTCTTGATAACTAGCAAGTAGGCCAACTTGGTGAGTCGGTCAAAGATCACCCAGATGAAATCATTCCCCTTGGAAGTCCATGGTAATCCTGTCACGAATTCCATTGATATTCCATCCCACATCCACTCTGTTACTTCCAGGGTTGAGCTAATCCTGTTGGAACCTGGTGCTCAGCCTTCACCTGTTGGCATTTAAGGCATCGAGAAACAAACTCTACTACTGCCTTCTTCATTTCTGACCAATAGAACTGTCGTCGGAGATCCTTGTACATATTTTCCACTCCATGATGTACCACTAAAGGGGGTGTATGAAACTCCCTAAAAACCTCCTCATGCAATGCTACTAGTACAACAGTGTGTCCTCTGAAAAGAAGTATGTGATCCCCACCTTGCGAATATCCATCAGAAGCATGTCCTATGGATAACTGAGCATGTAAAGTATCACATTCGACATCCCCAAGTTGTTCATCCCTAAATCATTGTAAGGGTGTAGGGGTGATAGTCATTGACTGCATGTAAGATGCATCCTCTCTATCCAAGAAGGATAACTGCAATGTGGCTAACTGCTCTGTCGCCTCACTCAACAGCTGCAAGCTCGACCTTCTGCTAAGAGAATCCGCCAACTTTTTCCCCTTCCCAAGAGTATAGATGATCTCAAAATCATTTTCCTGGAGAAACTCTAGCCAACTCCTCTGTCTCAGATTCAGATATTTCTACGAAAAGATGTATCGGAGGCTCTTGTGGTCATAGTAGACGATAAACCACACACCCATAAGGTAATGTCGTCACATCTTCAATGCAAAGACTACCGCTTCCAACTCGAAATCATGGGTTGCATAGTTCTTCTCATGTGGCCTAAGCTAGCATGAACCATATGCAATCACTACCTGCCTATACATTAGAAACAGCCAAGCCTGGTCCCTGATGCATCGCAGAATACTACGTACTCGACACCCTCCTCCAGCAATCTAAAAAACGGGGCTCTCATCAAACTCTGTCTCACCTGCTCAAAATCCTACTGGAACTTCTCCATCTATTTGAAGGGTTTCCCCTTCCTGGTCAAGGCTGTCAACAGTGCTGATATCCATGAGAAATCCGGAATGATCTTCGGTAATATCCTGCCAGCCCAAGGAAGCTCTGCACCTCCATCATGCTCCGAGGTGGCTCCCATTCTAACACAGTCTCCACCTTGGCTGGGTCTACGTCTACTCCATCTGTTGAGAAAACATGTCCTAAACTCTCGAATCCAGAACTGGCACTTTGAGAGCATCTCATAAATATGGTTCTTCTAAAGTACGTCTAGAACCATTCACAGGTATCTCGCGTGCTCCTCCTCTGATGCTGAGTACACAAGGATGTCATCGATAAAGACCACTAAGAACTGGTCCAAGTACGGCTGGAAGATCCTGTTCATCAGTCACATGAACATTATGAGGGAATTCGTCATGCCGAAAGGCATTACCAAGTACTCATAGTGACCGTAGCGGCATCTGAAAGCCTTCTACGGTATATCCTCATCTCTTACTCATAACTGGTGATAGCCTGATCAAAGGTCAAACTTTGAGAACCACTATGACCCTCTTGGTTGATTGAAGAGGTCATCGATTCTCGGCAGTCGATACTTATTCTTCACTGTCACTAGGTTCAGGCATCGGTAATACACAAACAACCTTAGACTCTCATATGCCTTCTTGGAAAACAAGACTGGGGCAGCCTAGGGTGAAACGATGGGTCTCACGAAACCCTTGCTCTACAAATCCTCCAACTACACCCTCATTTTGCTAAGCTCGATGGGAGACATCTGATATGCTGGTGTGAAAATCGGTGTCGTCCTGGGGTGTAAGTCAATGCAGAAGTTGATTTCCCAGTGGCGAGGTAGTCTGGGAACATCTTCGGGAAAGACGTCATCGTACTCTGCCACTACTGCTGGAAATTGAGAGCCCACAACATCCACTATTCTGAGGGAAAGTCTAGCCAACTCATGAGCAATTGGATGCACCCTCCTATGAATAAGCCCATTTTGCACTGCCTGGGTTTCCCTTTCTCTGAAAAAGGAAAACCTCATCCCATCACTGCGGACACACCACACTCTTTGCCTAAATAGTCAATCTGGGCATGGACCGAAGATGACCAATCCATACCAAGAATGACTTCTTAAGGCCTCGACGCTACCACCAAAAGGTTCCAAATGAAACTCTTGCCTCCAAGGGTAAGATCACACTATATGCAAAGGTGTGTGATCATCAAGCCTCCTCCCATTGGTGTCTCCAAGTGTAAGGATCGAGTCAATAGTTATACCAGAATCCCAACGTTTCGCACAAGACATGTGGCTAAGAAGGAATGATTGGAACCTGTGTCTATAAGTACGGTATCTCAGGTAAAAAAGACACAGATCGTACCTCAAATCATTTCTAGAGTCTCTAGGTCATACGCTTCGACTGCATGCATTTGTCCCCATCCTTGTCCACCAGCTCCCTGAGCCTGGTGCGGACCTCCTGGGGTGGTGGTGGAAGTAATTCGAAGCGTCTGCCACCACCCGAAGCTCTCCCTACTCCTCTGCCACGTCTGCCGCCTGGCAGGTCTGTCTACTCCACTCTCTGCCTCTGCCTCGGTGGCCCATCCACTACTTCCCTGTCAGTAGCTCGACGGGTCAGACAATCTCTAGCAAGATGTCCCCTACCATTGCATGCATACCATCACTTCTCCCTAGACCGACTAGATCTATACTGAGAGCCTATGACTATCGATCCTCTATCCTGGGTCCTCCTATGATGTTTCCCACATCCATATCCATGTTCCTGATGATGAATCCCTACTATCGTGGTCTCCGCACCTGTCTGCCTGCTGCTGACTGTCGTAGAATGTCTCTGCTCCGCCAAGAAGCTCTCGGTCACCAAGGCCTGCTCAAGCAGTCCAGCATAAGTCGAAATGCATACAGGAAAGACACTAGCTCATAAGTCCCGCCATAGACCTCGTTTTAAGGTCAGAGAACTAAAGTACTGATCCCTGACCATATCTATCAAGTACCGGGCGAGGTTAGTGAACCCCGAGGAATAGTCATCTACTGTCAAACTGTCATGCTGGAGCTGAAGAAGCTCTTGGATGCGCACTACTCTCAGCGTAACCAGAGAGAACTCCTACCTGAAGAGTCGCTCAAAATCTATCCACAAAAGAGTCTCCTCATCGTGATTCTGTGTGGTCAGACTCCACTATCATCTAATCGAACCCTAAAGAAGGCTCGCTCCTAGGATCACCATATGGTCTACTGGTGTACTTAATAGATGGAAAACATTGGTCATCACCTCAAGCCAGTCCTCAGCCGCATGAGGTTTGGGCTCACCTCGAAACCTAAGGGGTCTCTGTCTATGGAACTCATGGAGCACGCTAAGTTTGTACCCCTCATCGGTCGGTACTATAGGTACCACGGGCTGCTCCACTGGTGGTGGCATAGCAGGTGCACCACCTGGTGGCAACCCCTGGTAAACTGGTCCCTGTATCGAAGTCTCTTCACTTAGGGGGTTATCCTTGTGATTGCGCTACTGAATCCAAGCATGTATGCATCACTGAGTCATCCTGTAATGAAACAAGATGTACTATGTTCAATGAGTATATTTGGATAGCTAACACAAAGGACATGGAAAACACAACCCATTCCTATATGATACATGTACCATTCTTTTACATCCCCACATCTACTGTTTTCATGAACTAAGCCGAAAAGCAGGTTATCAAAGTCTTGGTGTATGGATACGTCGGTCGCCGCCCCAACACTAGAGTCACTGGACTGAAAGATGAACTTGAAACACTTAACACTTTTACCCTAAACCAATCTCACAGAATCTTGGTCCTAAGGAAAAACCAACTCCTCTGATACCACTCTGTCACGACCCGTCCTAGTGGGGCCCGCGCTGTGACTCCCCAAGCCCGCGTCCAATAGGCCAGGAGCTTGTTACTAGCACCGAGTAGGTATATTACTAATATGGGAGGCATTGCCTAAGCACCTGTACACACACACACATCTCCAATCCCACAAATGATGAAATGTAAAAAAACAATAAGGAACAAAATGCACGCGTACAACTAAACCCAACCAACAAAGTACAATGGAAGGTAAGGTGCTAAAAGTAAACTGGTCCAGAATACAAGCCCACTAAATCAAGAGTCTGAAAACTGCAAAGTCCAACCTGTAAACACAAGAGGTACTCGGACTGCTGCTCATAGTCGAAGGAACGCCCCGACCTTTGGGGAACTCAGAAAGCTTAGTCCAATCCCGTTCTTCCCAGGACTCTATCAAAAGGTTGTTCGCCTACACAAGACACGACACATGTGGGCAGAACCTATGCAGGGGTGAGTATAACAATACTTAGTAGAGGACCCCGAAAAAACCACAAAGTAATACACAAAGTAAAGGCATAGTCATCTCTACACAGTATATGTCTACTGAACATATAATAGGTGAACACAATCCAGATATACCCAAAACTCGGACCTGTGGTCTAGAAACAAGTCACACAACCACATACCCCTGTTAGGGATTTAGTTCGAAGATTCCACGAAACACTCGTTCCAGGAGAACGCACTCAATGAGTCTGGTTGCTCTAATGACCTCCGTCCGAGAAGTACTGTTCATCGGGAAACATCACGAGAGGTAGTTACACTCATTACGGGAGACACACTCATGATTGGGGAAGATCACGATGGATAGATGCACTCATTATGGGAGACACACTCTTGAGTGGGAAAGATCACGATACACATATGAGGATCACTACCAGGGCCATGGAGGATTCCACGACTCATCCGGATTCACCTACTAGGTAGAGGATGAACACTCGGTAGATTTGGTCATGTCGATGCTTGACTCTACCTAGGGTTTAGAATGTATAGAGGATCTTGATTCGGGCCTCTCGGATGGATGCCTAACTCTTTCACAGAAAGACCTGCTGAAGGGATCACACTACTATAGAAGGAAATGATGTCTCACCTTCAAAGGAATGAGAAAAAGGGGGACTAACCCAAAGGAAGAATGTCCAAGATACGGTGGACAAGAGGACCATGCCATTTTCCAAAAAGGACACAGAGTGCAGAAAAGTTACACGCCTTGTCGTCTAACCCCGGGTACTGCCTGTGTACAACGGCCCATGTCATAAGGCTGGTCATGTAGAAAAGTTAATACACGGCGTGTAGTACTGTGTACACACCGTGTCCGATTGACTGGGGCTGACTCGATGTACACTGTCCATGTGTCCGTACATGGTCCTCAACCTATGTACTCCAACCGTGTAATCAGTACAAGGGGTGAACCGCGTTACTGGCCTCGCCTGGCCGTGTGATGGAGTACATGCCATGTACTTCATCCTTTTTCTGTGTATCCCCTGGATACATGCCGAGTCCTGCATAGCCGCCTATTCCATGCTGTGTAGAGATTACATGTCGTGTTTTCTAAAGTCGTGTAGTCTATCTCGTGTCCGATTATTTTCCAAAAATACACGCTGAGCATTGGGGAAAGTCCAACACACCGTGTGATTCCTCTCTGACCCTCAAAACCCTAGTCTCCACCACTAGTATTACACGGCATGTTCTTCGGAAGTACACTCCGTGTATTCTGGAAATTTCCAGAATCGTGGACTTCTATTGCCGAGCCTTCATGTCGCCCCGATCATCGATCTGGCCTTCTGATTGCCACAAAACTCTGGAATCCAGATCGCCCTGACATCCAGAGGTAGTTTAAATTGTTTTTGGGCCTCTGATCAGCTCTGAAAATGTGTTTTGATCCTCCCGTGCAAAGAACGCTCAAAGAACGGTCTATTCTGATCTGAGCTAATTCATCATCCGTTGTGACTGTCGTACCTTTGTTGGGTCGTTGCGATGTCGGATCTCTAGTTTGGGATCATTGAATTGCAAGATGGGTGCACAACTATCTGTTGTTTGTCGCCCCATGAAGAACGCGAAGAATGCATGGGGAAAAGAAAGGGGGAGAAATCCAATCAAAAAATCAAGGAACGAACCTCCGCCTTCATTCGTCATGGCATTGATCCACTCCCGTTAGTAGGCTTAAACGGTGAAGAATCTAACAACAATTAAACATGGATTAATTCCTCAAAATCATCCCATCAAAAACACTCCTGCAAAAAAGAACGAATCCACGGATCAACATGTTCAAGGGTGATCCACGTTCATCATTTAAAATCAAAAACGGGGAAAGGATATTTGAAATAACAACCCCTACCTCACGAAGTGTTAGATTGCTAATGAAGGGGGGGTCGTGCCGTCGTCATCACCGAGATACTTCAACTTTGTTGGCGTAGCGATTCATAGCTTCAATTCTTCATCGTTCTTCGCTGAGAGTTCTCTCAAAAGCGCCAAGGATTCTCTTGATTTTCTCTCCATCTTCTGTCAACGAGCAACATTCAATTAACCCATTAAAAAGAGGGAATGTGTTTGGGATCCCATCATGATATGGAATTAATGAGTTAGAGTTGCTATTTCAGGGTCATTATGACAAGGAATTTATTATTGAAACAACTGCCATGTCGTTGCGCTGCAGCGAATGCTTCCAAAAAATAAAAATAAAATAAACTTTTCCATTTATTTTATTTTATTTTACTGAAAACATCTAAAAATTAACTTTTTCACTCGACCTGCGCTAGTCTAGGTTAGATCCATTCTTAGATAAAGTCGTCATTCTGGATGCAATGGTGCCCTCATATTTTTAATCTGGGCATCT
Source organism: Viscum album (assembly GCA_963277665.1). NCBI lineage: Eukaryota > Viridiplantae > Streptophyta > Magnoliopsida > Santalales > Viscaceae > Viscum > Viscum album. The sequence goes on along the minus strand of OY728143.1, from coordinate 179,791,198 downwards.
GTTTGGAAACTGCCACAACCACGCACAAGTGTCGACTCACTTAACATAAAGAAAGTTCAAACCGCCATTCCGGGATCACCGGGCCTCATAATGATGTGTCATCTCTACACCTATCCTCGAAATAATTCCATATAATATTTAAAAATAATACATGGAAAATACGAGACATTAAACATAAAAAGGTCCTCATCTAGCTCATGATCATCCATACATGCAATGATATTTACACACAAATAAAAGTATCATTCAATTCTTTAATTATTCTTGTTTAAGATAAATCACGCTCGAATCAATTAATTGTCTTTAATTAATCAATCATTTTATCTTAAACCCTTTTTCTTAATTTCCTTGAGATTATCATCCATCATAATTTTAAACAAATAAATTTACTTAAATTTATCTTTGTAGGAAACTTGTACCATGGAGCCAACCTGGTGAATTCTCGTTCATAACTACCCAATGAATAGAAATGAAAATTACACAAATGTTAAATTAAACACATATATATAAAACACTTATCACTTATTGTGCATCAACTTTACACCTACACTATGGTAAACATATCAAGGGTTTACATAATATAACAATAAATTTTAATAAATATGTGTAATTTGGATGAGTACACAGTGTGTAGTTTCGACTACACGGCATGTACTTTTTTTCACTGTCTATCCAAAGTACACACCTGGGGACATGGCCTGTAGATGCACTTCATAAATATTTTGGAGTACACAATGCATTCAGTGGGACACATGTTGTGTAGTATCCGTGTTACACCGGGCAAGCCCTGTACAAGGTACATGGTCCAACCCTAACCTGAAGGGACTACACGCCATGTTCAGTAGACCACACCATGTGTAATCTGGAAACCGTGTGCCACCTATTCCTGGCCAAAACAAGGGGTCATTTATGACTTAGAAATACTCCAACACATGGCCTGATTTGGCAGACCAATCTGATGCATTGAACCTAGACTACACGGTGTGTACTGCCAAATACACGCCGTGTATTTTGGTGTTCTACGACCAGGAATGTTCGTCGCCTCCAGATGAGATCCTCTATTTTATTTTAATCAAAATTAAAAGAAAAATTTGTTTCTGTAAGGCTAATGAAAAACGAGAGAGGAGGAACAGATCTCAAGATTCAGATTTAAAGAATGAGTAACTTGAATTGAAACAACTAAATTATTAAATTCATAAATCACCAACCAAAAGATAAATAATTATAATCAACGATATGACCCCTCTAATACCACATGTAGGTTCCGAGTGCAGTGGTAGTGCATTGGTGGGTGTACCCAACTTTGATTTTAGCATTAACAAAGATCAATCCAAGATCCAACACGATAATAAAACATCCGATATTTGAAATAGAATGAATAATGAAAAATAAAAGAGGGTAGTCCCAGAACCATATATATGATCATCATATGTTGGTTATAATTAATTTAATTAATTGACAAGAATTACCCGGATGTAATTCTTTCTTCGTTGATGTTTTCAGTCATGATCTAATGTGATCCGTCATTGAATCATAGAATCCAAGTATAGGATTCCCCTAGCGGTGATCCACACGTGATCCACGTATCTCTAGATGTCTTCGAGGGGATTTTCGGGTGCTAGCGAGAAAGCGAATTCACTTTCGATGTACACCTTCGATCACCTTGATCTAGTGGAGGGTGATCTATCTCTCATATCTTGAGAGCACTATTGGAAGAAAAGGATTATCTCTTGGCATGAGAGATTTCTCTAGATCTATTGTGCACAACTACAAAAACATTTCTAGGCTACTGAGAAATATATAATTGGGATTTTTAATTACATAGAATAATTAAATGAATTAACTGCTCGAAATCATTTATTCATTTCATTTAATTCCTTGTAATACCCCATGTATAATAATAACAATTGATTATTATTATCATTACCTAACATACGCCCAGTGAATTACACCTAATATTATTTAATTAAATAAAAAATATTATTACTTATAAATTCACAGAAAAAAATTCACGGTGTGTATATTTAATATACATGGAATGTACTTTTGTTTTTCCATTTTCCTTTATTTCCTCCACAACATTTATTGGACCTTGAATAATGGCTATTTATTTATAAAATAAATATCACTTCATTACTCACTAATAAATATATTATTTTTTCCACAATATATTCTCTCAAATAACTAGTTTTGAAATAAATGTGATCAGGAATCCATGAATAATTATTCAACCACAATCGGTAAAATTCTTTATTCGACTTATTAAATTAATATTTAACTGAGATAATTGTACACACTTAGTGTGTGACCCTCTAGGTCTCTTTCTCAGTGACATTAGGCAGAGCCCGCATAAAGTCCAAGGTTATTTTCTAGAAACATGCCAAGGAACCCATAGATAAAGAATTTAATTCTGAAATGATGTGTCACCTTCTACGAACGCTTACCATGTAATATAATCCATTTGTCTAGATATCTTGAATCAAGTGGGTTGCATGCTAGTGCCATCAACCCATGTTATTGATTATTCTTTCTTTAACATTATGGAATTGAAATTTCCCATTCCTCACCATGGCCATGGATTTATTTAGGCTATATCAATTCCATCAAAGGGCCTAAGGTATCTACTTCCAATATGGATCAGAAGGGACAAATCCTTTCTCGCATTATCTATTAATGCAGTATCACTCGTTATGCACCCAACGTATCCCGCTTCGCTGTGAATAGTGTTTCGTCATAGTTTTTGTCAATACATCTAAGTACATGAGTTTTAATACCCATTAATAATAATCTTAAAGTCTAAGGACCAATACACACATCCGCAGATAAAAACATCCAATGACACAATGAAATGTGGATTTCCTACTGGCGGGTCTCGTTCTCATAATATCCTCTTGGATATTACCAAGGGTGCACGCCAGGAGAAGGTCACTCAATGTTTTATGATTCCTCACCCCTGATGGCCTATATTATTTGTGTCCCTCAAATAACATCATCCATCCATAGAACATATATTAAAGAAATGTTTTATGGCACTTCCAGGTTCTCATCATAGTAGGGATCCGCTATGAACCTTTAATGCAACAGCTATCCTTAGGACATTATCACATGCATTGTCACCCATAAGAACAATCAATATGTGATAAGGTATTTATTAATGAATAAAGTACGAAGTAGTTGATTATATTTTACCAACTCTTACAGAAAGTAGTAGTGGAAGTGGTAATAAAGAGGAAGATGGTGAAGAAAATGCAGATAGAAATGGAAGTGAAGAGAAAGCCTCTAGACATGATGATGATGACGAAGGCAGTGGTGAAGGCAATGGTGATGGCAGTGAAAGTGATGGTTACCATCATGAGGATGATCAAGGTGGATATGTAGGGATGATTGATTCTTTCGTTCAGAAATTAGTTGTTGTACAACCTTCTATAGTTATCATTAAAAAAGAAGAGTAGTTGACACTCAAAGAGATGTGGAATCTCAAGTGATCCATGCACCTCAATTAGTGTATAAAAAAGGATACCTTATGTTCAAGGTGTGAAACAAGTGAGGAGAGCATAGTTTGAGGGGAAGATTAAAGATATAAGTCCTCAAGTTAAGAGGGAACCTCATGAAAGGAGATATCAAGTTGAGGGGGAGCCTCAAGATGGAAGATTGAGACTTGACACTCTCACCCCTTTGGATGATGATGTTCTCTCTAAATAGGCTAGAAATGCCAAAAATGTATCACTTGTTTTGGACTCTAAAGACTCAGATGATGAGGTGTTTGTACCTATTTACAAAGAATTAGTGACTGAGACCCTTCCTGGTGCCTCTATCACTAAAGAATAATTTTAAAGGTTTAAGGTTAAATTTGTTTAGCTGTGAGAGTAACAGTTTAATCTCATATGGTTCATGAGATTCAAAAATCTATAATGGAAAGAACTCAGGTGAGTAATGAATTACACTCTTTAAAATCTTCAATAGAAGAGATGAACCAGTCCATGCAAGGTTATCATATTCTAGTTTTGATAGTTTGTGTGAATGTGGCCGATACAATCAAAATTTCGTAAAAGGTTATAGTTGAGATTCAACCAAACTTAATCAAAATGGCTAAAACAATTGTTGTAAACACCACCAAGGTGGGAAAATAAATGACTAGGCTTTTATCTACAATAAATCATCTAACCACTAAGAATAAAGGATGTATGGAGAATATCCTTAACTCTCTTAAGGATCATACCTCATCTCATGTTGTTGCCTCTACATCTGGTCAGATTTCTCAGTCCTTGGACTTTGAGGTAGTTAAAAATGTTGTTAAGGAAGAGATTCAAGCTCGGTTGGGTAATTATGGATAGGATAGCCTTGATAAAATTGAGAATAATAGTGATCATGTTCATGATATGGTTAGGCACTATTCCTAGAGTATTGAGGCTTCCAATGCTCAATTTATAGAAAAGGTGGATTATTATTTCAAGAAGATTATTTCCAAGCACTAGTTAGCAAGCCTTTTTAAATATTTGATATAGATTTTGGTATTGCCTCCAGAGACTAGAGCCTTCAAAGACCAAGTACAAAAACTGAAGGACTTCTCCCCAATTCTTGACAAGTTCATGGCGAATAAGGATAATTTTGAGAAATCTATGAATTATTGTGGTGTAATCATTGAGTATTTCATCAAAGTGTTAATCCATACATTCATGTGCAGAGTGAAGAAATTGTGGTTCCTATTTTTTCACCTATTAGAAATGTTGGATCAGTGCCTCCACCTAATATGATAGTTTCTCAGGATATGACTCATATCAGACTAGTGATCCAAGAGAAATCTCAACCTCAGTTTTTTGTCTCAGCACAAACCAGTCTTGCACCTAATGTTCCTAAAGGAGAAATCCTACCTCATTTAAAGATTTCTTTAGACCTTCCTACCTCTTAGACTCTACTTTCTTCTAGACCTTCTATTAACCCCTTTGAAAAGGGGAAGGAACCTCTTGATTCTTGAGAAGTAGGGTGGATGATTTTTTGATAGGGATGATGTATTGTACTTTTATTTCCTTTCACTAAGTCTTGTAATACCATGTACTTCCATGTTAAATTGAATTTTGTTCTCTTTTGTTTTATTTATTTGTGTTATATTTATTATTCTATGATACATATTATTTATTTGATATTTTTTCCATCTTGATTATTCCTTTGATTTCATTTCATTATTGATTTTATTCTTCGATACCCTTTAACTTTTTGATAATCCCAAATTGGGGAGAATAGTTTGTAATTATCCTTATTTATTTTACCTTTGATACCACACTTACGTATTATATTTTCCTTACCTCTGATTAAAAAAGGGAAAAAGGCATTAGCCTTTGATACCATTATTTTTGTTTCCTTTGATTCCTTTACTATTTATTTTACCTCTTAACCTTATCTATACATTGAGAAAATTCATCAGTAATGGGGGTTGATAGGTATAATGATTATAGAACACATCAAATGAGTGTAATTTATAATGATGTGATTTGTGATCTTCAAAAAGGAGGAAATTGTTGGCCCAAAAGAGATTATTGGCCACCCTCTCTATTTTTAATAATCACAAATCACATAAAATCTTATTAATCATTTCTAAACATCTCAAACAAGTTTATTTATGTCCCAATATGTGTAATTATGATTATCTATGATCATGTATATGTTTAATAGATTTTGATTATATTTATGTTTAAAGACAATCCGAACAGAAAAATTTCCTAAGTATGAGAAGCTAACACCAACAGACAATTGAGTCACTGATGCCAATAGAATAAGTATGACTCACCAATACCGACAGAAAGAATGGATCACCGATAGTTCAAAAATGTCACTGATAGTTCAATTGTCTCAGTGATAGAAAGATATAACTACCGACACAAGGACTTATCGACGAAAAGACTTATCGATGTAAGGACTTACCAATGTGTGGTGCTACATGTGTGTAGTGCTACCGACTCATGGTGCTACCAATGCATGGTGCTACCGACATGTGGTTATACTAATTCAAGGACTCGCCAACACATGGATAGACCGAAGAACAAGACACTGATACTAATATAAGGACTCACCGATGGAATGAGTCACTGACGCATTACTCACCAGAAAAAGAGTCACCAACAGACTGTTTAAATTTACTTTTCTTTAATATTATTTCTAACAGTCAGATTTTGAGTGTTTTAATGCGACCGATTAATTTAATTATTTTTACAAACATCTTAAAAGAGGATGTTAGAAATATGAGGTACAACACCTACCTCAAATAGGCCCATTTTGGGCAATAATAATATAAAATAAAAGGAATCGAGATGAAAGATATATAAAAAGAGCGCATGAAAGATATATAAAAAGATTCACGTAGACACAGTAGAATACCCACACTAGAAACATGCATAAAGGAAGAACAAATGAGGAACTCTTCATTATTGCTTATTGTGAACCAGAGAACTGTTTTCCACCAAAGTTTCAACATCTTTTTATCATTCAACAGAACCTAAGGAGAAGAACATATCATCTTCCTGGAAGACAGAACACAATGCTCTACGACATCTTGTTTTCAGTGTCTGTTTCCAGAAGTGAACTCCAGCTTCAACTCTAATACTTCAAACATTCCAGAGCTGAAAAACATAACACATACATCCTTATAAACTCTATCTAATATTTATTTCATTGTGTTGTGCCTTTATATTACATTTTCTAGTAGTGTGTATAACTATCTATAAAACACACATTGTTTCATGCACTGAACTGTAGGATACTAGATATCCTCACACAACTATCTACACTTATTTATCCCATGTAGAACTATGTTAGAGTTCATGTGTGACCTAGTTGTATTTTGTTCCCACATATAATGGTGGTAGAGGTTAGGTGACCTTAATAGTTATAAACTGTTGTGTAAACCCTGATCCAGGGTGTAGATAAAAACCATTATCTATATAAACTGCTGGGTGGAAGATTATTACCAACTAGTGAGGACTAAGTCTCATCTTGAGATTGAACCTCTTGTTTTATATCTTCTGTGTTTTTAAATTTAGTTTTCTTTTTTCCATGTATTTTAGAAAACTGAATTTCACTTTGATAGTTAGTCTTTCCTAGTGTTTATAACTATTTTTGATTATTAGATTAGATTCAAAAGTTGCATCAATATCTTATATTTTTACAACAGAGAAACAATGAATCTTCTATGAAATTAGTTAAACATTTAGACTATTATAAATTCACAAATTTGATTAACTATCCTGTAAATTTTTAAATTGGGGGATTCTTTTAAATCAACTTTTTAATATGATTTTTTATAAGAACAAAATCCACCCCCCTCTTAAGCTTCTTATTCCAACCAACATTATTATTTAAACATGGCCATTATAACCTAACCATTAAGTTGGAAGGTATGAATAAGAAGAAAAAAATTAAGAAAATTATGTGGTTTATACATGTATAAAATAAATTCAATGTTTATGTATTGATTAGAAATAAAATAATTACCATTTGAAATAAAAATAAATATTTTATGAAAAAATATATATCTTTCTAAAAGGTAGTTTAGTTGAGCATTGCACATATAATTTAAAATTAATTTTTAACACTTTTAAAAAAAATCAAAAAAAATATAATTTTTTAAATTATCATAATTTAAATTATCTAATAAGTTAAACATAAATTTTTACCATAACGAATATTAAAAATAAAAAATAATAATAATTGTCATGGTTAAGGAAAAATGGATTTACTGGGGCATTAATCATTAATAATGAGGGTAAGTATTCAAATTAAACATTTCAAAATACCATTTTGTGGCCATATTTAGACATTATCCACACCAAATTTTAATATAAGGTCATTTGGAAGATTTTTTTTCTTTAGAATGACTTTATCATTTTAGATTCATTTGGGAAATTTCCAAGTGGTTTCCAAGGATCTCCTCTTTCCCCACTTATAAAAAGGAACAACGTACCTTTACTTATTCTATTCTCTAAATCCATATATCTAGAAAAACCCATACAAAAATACCTCTCAAAAATTCTTAAACACTTTCTATAGTTTTTGTTCTTCATAAAATACAAACACTAGGTTTCTTAATAAGATACCCAATGGAGGTTCTTCTAAGTGAAGATAATTGTCTTCACTAAGATTCTTTTTTTTCTCTATTATTTTTTCATATTAGATTATTTATTAAGAATTAAAATATAATAAAACTAGTATATACCATATATTGATATGTTATTGTGTTAATTTAATAACCTCTATTCACATTCACTTCCATCAAATGGGAAATAAAACTCTCAATCATGTGTACAGTGGACTACTGCCTCACGAACCAACATAATTCGTTTTCCATCACTACTTCTCATGGATGAATAAAATGATGTATTTCATTTTTAAATATGATATTTATGATATTATTGCACCCATATAGTTATGAATATCATATACTCTTTCTTACATTACATTTCTTAGGGAATATGATAAAGTCACTTGTATATTCAGGAGATAAACACCTCGCGAAGCGATGGGATTCATTTTTCACATACTCTTTACATGGAAAGTAATAAGGATAAATAAAATGAATATATGTGACATGTATGAAATTATATAAAATCTATAAAATCAATATATACTACACTTCCTTACCCTTTCACCCTTTAAGGTAATAATAACGTCACTCATGCGTGCGTACAACCTATGGTCTCCAAAGCGGTGTGATTCATTCTCCATGTATAAAATTCAATAATGAATATAAAGATGTATCTAATGAAGTAAATATTTATAAAATTAATATTATTATGGATATTATGTAAAAATATCATATGTTTGGGATCCATAACTTTTATGATAAAACATATGTGAGCAAATAAGGAAATTAACACTTAAAAAATGGTAATGAAATATTATTAAAGGAAGGGTAACAATATGTTATAAAATGATAATATATGATAGTATAAATGTTAATATGTTTCAATTATAAGTTTGAAACATGTTTATAACCACTTTATAGGTGTCTAAAGAGCTCTGGACTAAAGGAAATCATGAGGTAAGGGGTATCTCAAATCAGTTTTCATTCCTTGGGTAATATAACGAATTCATTGATTATATTATGCCAAAATTATGTGTTAAATGACTTCTTATTTATTTATTTAGTGTTTACATTTTTATTTTTCTGAATATATCTTTGTTACACATAATCACTGCATTGATTAACTCTCTCCTCAATGATACAAACTTTTTAAGGGTTTCACCTCAAACTACCTTCTTTGAGACACATATTCATTTATACACCAAATTTATTTTTCATGGTGTATATATTTCCCCTTTACATACTATATAAAGAATCCTCCCTATATAATGATATTTTAATTTACAATCCATCTACTTATTTCATGGGAATATATTATTCAAAATCTACCAAAGTGGTAAGGGTTTATATTTCAATCTCATTTTAATCAGGATTGGTTATTATTGAATTTACATTGAAGGAAATTGTTTGATAATAGTATAATAAACCACTTTAATTTTATTATTCTATAATTATTCAGTAAATTTTCATGAAATAGTACCATTTTCCTCCATTTTATATATAAAATGATTGATAAAATATTATTAAGAAAATATGACTTCATTTCTCTCTCCAGTTGAAAATTATTTTTCTTCCAAATCCATGTTTTCTAAAAATGTTTTCCAAAATGTTTTAATATAATTATTTAAATTAATTTTTATAATTCATTAGATATTTAAAAAAATTAAAAGGAATATTTTGGTAATTTTTTGAAAAATTTACGTTTTTACTTTTCTTATAAAATTGTGAAAGGAATATTTATCTTTTTAATATATTCAGCATGAATGGAACTCTTCCACCATCATGACAACTCATTGTTTTAAATATTTATTTTTGAGTTTCAAAGGTTATTTTCAAAAAAAATTATTTTCTTAGAAACTTTTATATTTTAAAAACAAATTTCCAAAATGGAAATGATATCTTCCTCAAGATGTGTTCAATGTGTTCTTTCAAAATAATTTTCCATCTAGGATGACATCCTTCGATGTTACTCAAAGTGAAAAGGTTATTTTACTCTAGAATGTTTTTAATATTTTCAAAAAAAATTAATCAATGAAAATAACCTTTGATGTTATGTATTACTTCTAAATTTTGTATATAAGTTTTCACATATATACCACATTATTTTCCCTTCCTTTAATGGGGTATTCCATGCATTATAATCATTTCAAAAATGCCATCATAATAAAATTTCCTTTGAATAAAATATAAATCTAGATTATACAACCCATTTTTTTTCCATGGGTAATTATTATGTTAAGCTTTATGATTGATTTTTATTATATGGAACACATATATCATGAAAATGTTATGATGGTTGTTCCCAGATAGTACTCCAATGATTTGGGTAAAGCATTAGTATCTAGTGAATTGATGTATGGGATTATGGAGTAAACATAATCCATTATGGGACCCTGTCCACCATGTGGTATTGTCTAAAAAGTTATACATGACTCATTTTTATGTCATATTATATGTTACTTCAACATTTACTAAGATTAAATTATCTTATGATTCCTTGAAATTTATTTTATGATTCTATTTTCTTACTAATGTACCTTCTCCTTTATGACATCATGTTATACCTTGACTCACATGTTATGATTCCTTATCATATTTATTCCCTTGTTGGGATTTTTTTCTTACCCCTTTTTATATCTATTCTCTATGTTATCCCATGTAGTATAAGAGCTTGAAAGGATTTTTTAGCTCATTATAGAGAATAAAATTAAAAAAATATTTTTAGTCTCACTTAGATGATTTATAAACCTAGTATTCAGAAAATATTGTAGGTTTATGATCGTTATATTTTAATAATTAGATATTTATGTTTAAGAATCATGTAATAATATGTTTAAAAGGATTGGGTCACCATAAAAAATATTCTCTTGTGGCTGAAATATTATTTTTATTCACTGCATGACCCATAAAGTATACCACATGGAGTGTTATACACTATATCTCTAGTATACTAGGTGTGAAAGGATCGTATTAGAGTTTTCATTACTTGACGTCAGTGAGATACTTATCATGATAAAATTTATACTTTTATACCTTCCTTATAAAATACATTGATGCCTATCTAATCTGGGGTTCAAGGGTATATTGTTGATCATGTTGTCAATTAGAGCTCAACCATGATAAACTTTTTTCATATCATATGGAATGTCTGAAATCTAGGCCCTCAATTGAGATATACTAAGGATTGTGTTTTCAAAACATGAAAGTACATATATCGTAATTATCTATTCTGGTGGGGAAAATGTGATGTTTGTATCCATTCATTTGAAGGAAGTGTGATATTTTCATCGACCAAGTCAGTCTATACTCAGATAATAGAGAAAAATTGAGTAGGAGATATGGGATTGATATACTATTTATCCAATGGTAACTCAATGTCCTGGGCAATGGGAACATATGAGGATTTATTCCAGCATGAGATATGGATGGTGAAGATAGGTATTGAGATACATGTGTTTAATAGAGATTGTTGGTCATAGTAGGACACTCAATAGGGGGGTGAATTGAGTCCTATAAAAGAATTTTTTAAAAAATTTATTTAAAAGATTCCCCCAATTTTAAACATAATAGTCCAGTTAATCAAGGTAGTGAATTTATAATAGTTTGTCCATTCAAATAAATTTTTAGAAGATTTATTATTTATCAGTTGTAACAATATGAGATATTGATGCAACTTTTGAATAAAATCTAATAAAACACAACATTTATAAACACTATCCAAGACTAACTATAAAAGTGAAATTTATTTTTCTAAAATATAGGTAAAAATAGAGAAAACTAAATTTGAGAACACAGTAAATATAGAACAAGAGTTTTAGTCTCATTTTGAGACTTAGTCCTCTCCCCATAGTGATAACCAACTACCAAGAAGTCTATAGAGATAAAAGTTTTGATCCACCCACTGTATCAAGGTTTACACAAATACTTAATATTGTCCAGTTCACTTGACCTTTACCAAAGTTCTACATGGGAACAAAATATAACCAGGTCACACAGGACCTCTACCACAGTTCTATGTGGGATAAAAAAGTGTAAAAATATAGTTGTGTGAGGATATCTAGTATCCTCTAGTTCAGTTCAGGATATTGTGTTTGTTTTACAGAGATATTCACACATTGTTCAAAAAGGTAATAAAAAGTCACACAATAGAGTAATAGATATTATATAGGTTTTAGAAGGATCTATGTGTTATGAAATTTATATTTGGGCTCTTTGATGTATCTGGGTTTAAGTTGGAGTCCCCTTCTAGAATTAGACACTGAATGCAAAGTGTCATGGAGCACTATGTTCTATCTTCAAGGAAGATGAGATGTTCTTCTCCTTAGGTATAGATGAATGTAGAAGATAAGTTAGAACTTTTATGGGTAGTATTTCTATGTTTCACATCAAACAAGAATGAAGAGGTCCTCATGTTTTTTTCCTTTATATATATTTCTCATGTGGGTCTTCTACTGTGTCTATGTGAATCAGTGTGTGTATCTTTCATGCACTTCTCTGTATATATACCTTTCATCTCAATTCCCTTTCTTTTATATTCTTGCAGATCGAAAATTTTCATGTTTCAGGTAGGCATTGTACCTCATATTTATGACATCCCCGTTAGATATGTCTACAAAAAGTATTAAAATTAATCAGCTGCATAAAAACACTCAAAATATGACCATTAGAAATAGTATTCAATAAAAGGAAATTTAAAAAATGTTTTGGTGACTCCTTTGTCGATGAGTAATGCATCAGTGACTCAATCCATCTATGAGTCCTTCAATCGGTATCAGTGTCTCATTCTATCAGTGTCTCCTTTTGTCCATTTGTCCATGTGTCAGTAATTCCTTGCATCGTTAGCACCTTGCATTGATAAGTCCTTGTATCAATATGTCCTTGAGTCGGTAGCACCATGCATCTATAGGTCATTCCTTCTATCAGTTAGACAATTGAACTATCGGTGACTTGTTTGAACTATTGGTGAGAAATTCTATCAGTCGGTATCGATGAGTACTTTATGCTCTCGGCATTGGTTAGTTAGACTTATTCTGTCGGCAATGGTGACTTGATTCCCTATCGGTATTAGCTTCTCATACATAGGAAATATTTCTGTTTGGATTGTCTTAAAACATAAATATTATTAGAATGTTTTAAACTTATATGTGATCATAGATAATCCTAATTACACATATTGAAACTTAAATAAACATGATTGAAATGATTATACATGCTTAAAAATATTTGACCTGATTTGGGATTATTAAAACCATAGATGGTGGCCAACAATCTTCTATGAGCCAGTAGATATCATTCTTGGTTTTTTTATAGCTTAATTAGTATTCTTGATTTACTAAAGGTTGGTATTTTCTTAATTTTAGGGACCTGGTGATTCATATTTGGCTATATGTACAAAAATCCAAAAGGCTCAATTATTCTAGTTGATTGAATTGGTTTAGAGCTTGAATTACGTACTTTCAATTAAATTGTTTTATATTTAATCTAATAGTGTTTTATATTGGTATTTAGAACGTATTTATTATTATGTAATACAAGTTGGATTTGATGATAGATTTCCAAAATCATTTCTGAAGATATCAAAAATGAGTTTTCGATATGATTTCAGAAGTTGTTGTGTGGGATATAATATAAAGTGGAATTTCATGAAGTTTTTAGGATTGAGTGAAAGTGGGAGATCAAAGGATATTATATTCCATAAATATTATTAGTATATGATGTTATATGACAAATAATTTTTAATAATTAGAGAACGTAATAAGGAAAAAAATATGATTTCATGCTACGCACTATCTTAATAAATCATAATGTATGTTTTTTCACATTTCAAAAGGATAACTTCAATAACCTATTAAATCATATTTGTATGATTAAAGAAATATCATATGGAATGTTGTTAAATTTATTCATGGGTAAGTCATAGTATATGATTACCTTTCCATATGATATACATTGTTTTATTTCTTTTGATCATATGGGTTGATAAACATTAAGAGTTAACATTAAAAAGATCTATCCCGCTCAATCTATCATTCAAAGTATCTTTATAAGTTTTTTAAAGCTAGAGAGAAAATGTATAAATATAATGAATTTATTAGTATATCCATTAACTAATGTTTTATAATTCATTATTTAATGCATGATGTCAAGTTGTATCTTTGAGGGTCTATAAAATCCCACTTCTATATGATTTTTGTGTACTAGATGGAAAATTTCAATCTAGGATAAAACTCCCATAACCCTTATATAGTCTTCTCCTACCACCCATTAATAAAAAATGATAAATCATGTCATAGTAGGTAGAAGATTCCATATGTAGAATGCATAATCCTATCATCCTGTTGATACCTCCATAGGTGGGAGGTGTTAGACCCCATCCTTGAATTTCTTATTTAATTTATTTATTTGTTCGTTTTTATCATTGTACTTGATTTTCGATCTCTTCCCTTTCAAAAATTTTAATAAACATTAATAATTTCTCTATCATTTTTTTGGCACAGGGTTAGTAAAAATTGCAAAATTAGCATATGAGATAACCTTTAACTTTCAGCAGATTAATTTTCATTTGTGTTACATAGTTTGTCTAACTATGAAGCCAAAACCTGAATTAATACCACATGTAAAAAATTTAATCTATATATTTGGCATATATTTTGTAAAATAGTGTTCCAAAATCGTCTCTTCTACCCAAATTTATTAAAAAAATTACTTGGTATTTATACCCTATCAGGTTTTAACCCTTGGGGTTTTTCTCATCTCCCTTTGAACCCCATCAACTCACGGTGAACCTACCCATTCGATTATTCCTCCTTCCTTTGAGATTTTATAGGTTCTCTCCCTAATTTGAGGTGGTTTCTTAATTTTAAGCTACTTCAAAACTTTATTCTCCTTCATTTTCCTTTATGTTCTTTTCTTATTTTTGTATTTATGGCCTAGGGTTCCTTTTTTAGATTTTAATTATGGTTTTTTCTTATGTATGGTTTATTTTGGTCTTTTAAATCATTATTGTCCTTATTGCTGTGGAAAAACATTGTGGTTTAGAAAAAAGGTGTGTTTCCAATAGGTTTCACCATGATTAAACCTTTAAATTCAAATCCATTTAGTACTTGAATATTTTAAACCTTGGTATGAGATATTTGAAATTAACCTCAAGTGTTCTAATACTTCTTGTTTGATAAAGTGTGTTTTACTGGGTTTTTAAAAAAATTATGAGTTTTATTCCCCACATTTTGATACTCCAAACCCGTTTTCATTAAAGTAAGTACCTCTGGTGATTAATTAAATTCCTAAGAAGATTAATTTGAAATGATAAATAAAGGAATGATTTTATTTTAAAGTGTTATAACTGGTGTTTTAAAAAGGACTGGTTTATAATGGGATAGAACATAACCCCATATTGAATTATTTTAATACATCTTGGTTTTTATAAAAATTAACTACTTTTTTAAAAATGATTTTAAATGTATGTTTCAATAAAAGAAGTCAAATGTAGGTGATCTGATATGGAATTAAAATATGGTTTTTCATAGGCATGGTTTCCACATTAAAATATAATATTCTTGGTGTGAGTGTGTGTGGAACTCAATTGTTCCCCTATTTTATGTATTGGCTGGACCATTTCCCACTATGTTATATTGTGTATTATTTGAACATTGCATGATATAAAAGGGAATGTTTCATTCAAGGGAATTGGAGGTTAGGAGAGATTTATTGTTGTAATTTATTTATAAATGTTATACTTATAGGTTGTTATTTCTCAACTCTATTGATATATATCCTGGGAACCCACATTAATAAGTGAAATATCTGGTTGAGTGCTCTAATATAATCGATTACACACTGCATAGTACCATAGTTGTGGGTTTATTCAACAAGGGGTTACCACTAGGTGACAAAAAAAGAGTAATTCAGGGTTGACCATGGTTAAGTTCACCTAGATTCTGTGAATTCCATATTAGGTTTTATATTATTCAGGTTAATTATTGGTTCACATTAGATCCCAGTGTGTTACCCATGACGCCTATTTATAGTCAACAATTAAATTATAAAATTTCCACCAATACTATGATTATATCCCTTTACTTTTTATTGATTATAGGATAAATTTAATTTATCGTGCTACTTTATGATTCATGATATTCGAGTGACAAAAATTTATGATTTATTATATATGTCTTAGGTTATTTTTTAAAAATGGTTTAAAAATGGGGTTTGTGAAGAGTCCCAAAATAAAGAGAATATTTTAGTTCCATTTCATAATCCTGGAATTCCACCATCATTAATATTTTAAAAATATTTCTCTTTATTAAATAGTTGATTTCATCCCTTTCTAAAATAGGATTTTGGTATGGTTATTACCATTTTTTAAATGTAATAGTTTTCAAAATGCATGTTATTGGTATTTTGTGGAAGATAAAATCTTATACTTATATATATTATAAAATCTTATAAAAATAGTTATATATTTAAAGGTTATACATGGTGTGTGGTGAAGATACCCATGATAAACTTTTGCTCATTCCATTAATATTATATGTTCAGTGCAGGTTCTAGTTAGATTAAATTTTTCTTGTTGTTTTTGGTTTACACATTTTGGTGGTGACAAGTAAGGGTGATTCACTTGATGAATGGAGATGGGTTCATTTATTTGTATTTATTTCAGTTTTCTTTTTCTTACCTATTCTATCATTCCATGTTGACACCCTATTTTCAACCCTTATTTTAGTTTATGTTGGAATGGTAATTAAAGAATATATTTAATTAAATGTTAGGATGGAATGGATATGAATAATTCCTCAATTATTGTTTATCGTTTTTTATTATTAATTTTTTTTTTGTATTTTCTTATTAAGTTACTTATTATTTATTATGTGTGTGGATTTATAACATAAATAATGGCCATACCATAATTTTATGTATAATTCCATGCCTTATTATTATTTCATCAGTAAAAACATTCTAAATGAAGACTTTTGTACACCAACAGTAGTTTTTAGCTCATGGGTATCTGGAATTCCATTTGGGATGAGTGGTTGATTAACTCAGGTACTATTTTGGTGGTATCCTAGGACAATTTATTATAAAATTTATCATATCCCTGATTTCATTAGAGGAGTCCGGTAATATGGATTTGAGATTTTCATAATTAAAGTGGTAGTTCAAGAGTAGGTTACTGGAAACCACCTATCATGATGACACTGGAGTAACCGTGGGGATTTAGTATTTGTTTTATTCTTTTTTTATTTTTATTAGATAGTGGTTTTAGATGATGGTTTTTTAACCCCGTTATTATTTATTGAGTTTCCTTGGAGAATGTTCTTGTAATTTTGGGATAAAAATAGGAAAAAGAATCAATATCATGAGGTTGGATTGCATGGTCTAAAAAACCAAGTAATGACTAAGTGGATAATTTTATTACAAAAAAAATGGAAGAATTTTTCAGAATGAGAATGATTTCAACCCTTTTAGTAGATTTTTTTATTTTATTTTTTTTCTCATATTTGAAACTAGTATTGAATGATTTGAGCTAAAAACTTGAATTTTAACGGGTTCTATGTTATTTAATATATTACACTGAATAATATTTACTGAAAGATATAACCTCTATCTCTAGGGAAAACCCTCATGGTTTTTTTGTTCATTATCTAGGTTTTATTCTTTATATATTCCATAAATTGGATTATTGTAATAAGAAATATTTTTTGGGGTATTTTAGTTTGGGTATAGAAATGACAAACTATTTTGAGTTTTTAAGCTTGTAAGGTTTAGGGTGTGTTTCCAACCCTTTCACAATCGGGATATGCATTTTCATAGTGATGTGTATTTCATTCCCTTCATTCCCTCTTTCCAAAGGTGGGTAGCATCCTTCACCATGGTTGGTGATGTTGGAACTTGGTCAAAATGGGATGATGGGATGTCAGTTCCTCTTTTTATGGATTCCTCATTGGGGACCATCACCTAATCCGGGTCTCCCTTAATGATTTTAGTCATTTTTTTGAATCTCGTTACCGGTTCCATCTCGACGTGAAAATTGGTTAGTTATGATGCTTCTATCTCATAAGGGCAATAACCTTTTATCAAAGTGGATAGTGACATCGTACGTGTCTGGGCATCAATGGATGTTGGGTGTGTTGGGAACCTATAAAGTCATCTACCTTAAAATTTGAATTGATCTCATTCATGAGACTTCTTAAGCATGGAACCCAAGGCATCCCTTGTCAATCACGACATTATTGATGCTAGGGGTGTAAGTCCTTCGAGGATTTAAACCTCAATAATACCATGTTTATTGAATGGGGTAAGTATTATGGGTAAGGTCACAAGTTATACATCCAATGGAGAAAGATCATAATGTCTTAATAAGATGGACCAGGTCATGTTTTTAATGTATTATGGAGATTTTCATAAGATTAATGACTTTTGGGGACATGGTGATAGATTAGAATGCCCTATTGAGGAAAATCCAGAGGTGCATCCCAAGGAAGGAATATGAAACACCATAGTTGACCAATGGATTTGAACACCCTGTAAAGGAGGACCAGTTGGTGTATCCATAGGAGGAAATATGCCACACCTGAGTTTACCAATGGATCAGAATGTCCCATAGAGGGGATTGAGAGGTGGTTCCTTTATAGGGAAGCTGTCACACCTGAGGTTAACAATAGACCTGAATTCCACTTAGAAGAGAATCTGAGAGGTGCATCCCTATGAGAGAAGACGTCACACCTAGGATTACCAATGGATCAAAACTCTCTGTGATGGTTAATCTTTGAGGTACAACCCTATGAGGGAATATTACATGATAATATAGTTTACCAATGGGTTAGAATTCTCCATGGAGTCATATTTGGGAGGTTCATCCCTAGGAAGGAAGATGTCAAACCTAGATATTTTACCAATTGATCAGAACACCCCATGGAGGATGATCTCGGAGGTGTATCCCTAAGAGGGAATATATCACAATTGGATAGTTTACCAATGGATCAGAATTCCTCATTGAGAAGGATCCAGGAGGAGAATCCTTATAAGGGAATTTTTCACACCCAGATAGTTTACCAATGGATCAGAATGCCTCATGGTCATGGATCTAATAGGTGCATCCTTAAGAGGGAAGATGTAACACCTAAGTTTAAAAATGGATCAAAATTCTCTACATAGGAGGATCAAATAGGTCAGTCCTTAGGAGAGAAGTTTTCAAATCTGAGTTTACCAATGAATCATAACTCTCCATGGAGTCAAGTCTGGAAGGTGTGTCACTGAGAGGGAAGATGCAACATCTATAAATTTTACCTATGGTTCATAATTCCCAGTGGTGGTAGATCAAAGAGGTGAATCCCAAGGAGAAAATACGACATGCCTAAATAGTTTAGCAATGAATCAGAACACCCCATAGAGGTGGATCTGGGAGCAACATCCCTAGGATATAATATTTCATACCTGAAAGTTTTACCATTATTGGGATTGAACCTTAGGAATGCATCCTACATACCCTATTTAGAAAAAAAGGATCAAAACCAAAGTAGTTCGATGACTCAATTTAAGGTCACATGATAAAAACTATTTTTGAAGTTTAACATCTTACGGTAAGGATGGTCATGTTGTGAACAAATCATGAAAGAGAGATGGTGTGGGGATTTCAAATAGAATATTCCCTTCACAATATGATTTCTCTCTAGGTAATAGTGTGGGGATTACATTTGGAAGCTTCCCCAGTGCTTCTGGGAGAAATAAATATTTGGTTGGGGCTTACACGTGTAAGCTTCCAATCCAGTCCTCCTCATGTCAGGTCAAAAGGGAATCCCATGTCCATTGCATGGGGTAAGATTATATTTTAACTTCATGTGAAAGGACATGGTGCATAGGGCTTATTCACAGAGATTCCAATCATTTCTTCCTCATTTCAGGTCAAGATGGAATCCCATGTCCATTTAATGTGGTATGATTACATTTTAACATCATGTGATTGGACATGTTTCTTGGGGCTTATGGACTGAGTTGCCCATCGTTTCTTCCTCATGTTGGGTTAATAGGGCATCTTAGTCAGATGATGGGTCGAGGTATATGATTGGGGAAAACACTAATGTGGAGTTCCATAGTGGCTGCTTGGTGGTCGTCACAAAATTAATATATGAGGCATATTATGCTTGACACATATGGGATCATGTGTTTTTCACTAGAGGAATCCTATTCTGATTATATAGGGTATACTATAATTTAAAGTCATGTAGTGAGTATTACTGGGCATATTATGCTTTACACATAAGGCATGTCATTTTTGTATTAATATGATCATATAATTCAATATATTAGGTATACTACAGTTTAAAGTAATGTAGTGAGGACTTATGGGCATATTATGTTTGATGCATAAGGCATATCATGTTTATCATATGAGGCTTTCTATTCTTCAACATATAGGGTATACAATAGTTTAATTTCATGTTGTGAGTACTAATGGAAGTCTTCTCATGATGAGGTATCTTATTCTTAATTAATAAGGCATATCATGTTTTTCACATGAGGCATCCTATGTTTTTCATATAGGGTACACTATAGTTTAATGTCACATAAAGAGGAATTCTTGGTGGAATATTTCTAGAAATAGATCGATTGAAACTTATTCAAGATTTTACCTCTCAAGTTCAATTTGTTATTGGAGTTAGGTAATGGGGTTTGGGAGTTTCTTGAGGAGTGTATCAACTCAAGGTACTTAGAAAATAAAATGGAACAATCTCAACCCATGACATGAGAAATAGACCAAGAAGAATATGTGGACTCAAGGTGTTTCAGGGAGTGAAGAGGAGTATCTCAACTCATGGTATTAAGTGGGGTGGATTTTCAGGTTGTGTAAGGTTAAAACTAGAATTTCCTTGACTCGGCTTGAAAAGTTCATGATGTGACTCTCTATTTTTCATGGGGGTCAATGATTATAGCAAAGGGACTAGGATGGAGGCCTATAACCACAGCCAAGCCCTAATCCTGAGCACGGGTGTAGGGGTGTAGCTGTTATGGTATGGACCATTGGACATGAAGGTAGGGGGTTCATGAAAATTGGGGTTTTTTTGTGGTTCTAACATTTTTTATAGTATGATTAGTGAAAGCAAGGATCAAAATGGACATATAAGACACAATTTTTAATGCTTTGGAGCTTCATGAAAATCAATCCTTCATGAGGAATGTCCATCTTCATGAACAATGTTATTCAATGATATATTTTTCATGAAAAATTCTCAAATGATAACCCATATAAGTAAGGTTTTATATTAGGGAATTAGTTAAGGATACCTATGGGGAATGAGATATAAAATTCTTGAAGCTCATTGGAGCTTCATGAATTGAGTGCACAATGTTGCAGCTTGGCATCCCCTCTATTAGTGAAATAATGAGGGGTATTTATAGGGAATGGGTTTCACAAAGTCTAGATCCCTTTTCAAAACATTGTGAGTTTATTAAATGATTGGGGCTCTACAAACCCAAATGGAAATGTGTGAAGATTATCATCAAATCTCTACATGTGCGAAATGGGAGTTCCAAAAATCTGAAATTACTCTGCAAAAAGGTAACTGTCAAACCTCTGCAAACAAAACCTCCATGAATGGGACCTCCATGACTAGGACCTCCTCGATCGAACCTCTGCAAATGAGACCTCCTCAACCCATCCAACTTCCCTAAGGCCTTCAATTTTTTTATTTTGATAAAACCCCCTTTTAAGGGACGAAGGGGGTAAACCCATGACATCAAGACTTAAACAAAAAATCAAGTCCCAACAGACCAAAACTCGAGATCAAGAACAACCCACCCTACAAGAGATCTACTCCTCCTTGCAAAAAAAGACATTAAATCCAGCTTCCATTGTCTCAGTGTAGAACGACTATCTATCATGCGCCATAAAGCACGAGCCTGATATCGATGGAAAAACCATACCCTCTCAAACATTTGATTCTGAGAAGACATGAAACTGCGAGAACTCATTGCCCTGAACCTCATCTGGAGTAGCTTCTTTTAGAAAAATGGTTGTAGAATCACTTAAGCCACGGACCACCGAAACCAAAACCATTCCTCCTTTCCAACATTTCCAAAGCAGTGAGAACATCATTGTCCTCCTTGACATCCAAAATCATCACTTCAGTGCAACAAATTCCCAAATAACCAACCACACATCCCACACCAAATCCTCAACCAAATACCGAATTCCGAAACCCATCTCATGAACACAACATATCAAACCCATCACAAAAAAACATGTATCACATAGAAAAATACATCAAAAAATACAAACCAGATGCATCTCATCCACACCGCTGATATAATCAAACCAAAGCCGCCTGGCAGAATAAATATGAAATCAGATCTCTAACCATTCACAACAACACCCAAATCCCATTCAAAGGGTCAAAAAAAGACAAAAATTATAACCACGAAGGCAACTGTGAGGAAATTTTTCAAATGGAAAATATCTCATCGCCGCCTTCACATTCGTTCCTGAATACCACCTTAACCCGCTGCAAATTCACCCAGCTCGGAACAGAACCATTGTGTCAACCTTCGGACAGGAGGAGCTTGAATGGCGACCGAATGAGCCACCGTTCTTCCAAAATCCCTACCCAGCGAAGAGGGGGAGAGAGGAAGCAGGACAGTAAATGGTGGGAAATACCACAGTCGCGCCCATGAAGAAAATATGTCGCCCCTAGGAGAAGAACCGCTGTCACGAAGCTCCGAACTGGAGTGCTAAAGAGAAGATCTGAAGTCGATCCACGAAATAATAGAGGAAGCGACAGGGAACCCTAACGTAGCATCGCCCCTTACCGGATCATCAGATTTTTCAGGACCTTCTTAACCCATTTTTGGATTCCAAACTTCCAATTTCCATAACCTATAACCCATAACCCCATCCAAGATCTACGATTAGTCAAAGAAAAAACTATAAAATGAGATATACTTTTGAATCAAGGCCTTTATAATTTGTTACATTATGTGATGTGTTTTTTTAAATGAAGAAACCCCCCCCCCCTTATAATGGAGTCTAACGAGGATTGGGAGGGAGAGGAGGACCTTGTTTTGTGGAAATCGCTGAGGAAAATTCCAACCTTGGGGCCCACTGTATCTCAAATGGAATTGTACATCAATCCCTTCAGGATTGTATCAACCAAAAAGGATATATAAAGATCATGAAAATAATTCCACATATGACTTTCCTTTCCAATGTGTTCTGAGCGGCGATTCTCCTCCCGTTGTCGCCTTCCTCTCCCCGTAGAGAGATGGCTTTGCTTTCCCTTGTTTTGTTCCTCTGCGGCTAGGTCAGGCTTTCTCCTCCTCTAGGCCTCGTGTTTTCTCGACGCGTTCGGATCTAGACCCATGAACCTAAGACCGGGTTTCAACGAGGTTGCTAGAAGTTCTGGCATATGCCACGAGCGGTTATGTGGGTTCGTGGTCCTCGTGCTGCGGAGCCGGCCCTAGTTTTGGGGTTGCAGCTTAGATCTGGGGTGGATGCGTGTGATTTGGGGGTTTCAAGGTCTTCTCTAGTGGGGCTGAAGGTGGCGACGGGTTCTGATGTTGTTTCTTTTTAAGTTTTCTGTTTTTCGTTTTGTGGTTGGGTCTGCTGTTCTGTGTCGAGGGTTTCTTCGTTGATAACAGTAACGAGAGTTTCTGCCTCGTGGAAATCGGTGAAGGGATCCACCGGCGGTGATGGGTTGTTTCTCATCGTCGGCGCGGGTGAGTGCGTGAGGTTGGGCGTTGGTGAAGCTCACCGTCGTTCTGGTTTTGGGACGACTTTTGAATGGTGTTGGTCTGTTGATGGTCGCCGATGATGATTTTTCTGCCTGAATGGTGTTGATCCGTCATTTTCGACGGCATCGATGGAGGTAGTTGGCTCGCCGGTGACATGGAGGAAGGTTTGTTTGGTGATTTACCAGGGGAGACTTCGAGGTCCCCAGTGACGACGTCGACGAGAGCCGGTGCATCTCGCCGGCGTTTCGGTGAATGGTGGCTCGATCTGCGTGCAGACTGATGGGTTGACGTACAGTGCACGGCGCGAGGTGTTAGTGCTGTCGCGGGAGTGGTTGATAGGCGTGCTAAGACCGTGGGCGTGTGTTGATTCGGGTTCAGTGTTCGAGGAGGCTGGCGGTGACCTGTTTTGAAATTTGAATTGTGGTTTGTTATTCGGATGTGATGATGTAGTTGAAAGACTGTATGGGTACCGGCAACCCCTTAAACCGTCTTCGAAAAATGAAAAAAATGATTTCTGGCCAAGGTCACTAATATGGTGGGGGTTGTGTGAGCATGAAGGATAAATTTTGACCATGTTTAAAACATAGAATCCATTTCTATTTTTTATATGATGGGGACAAACAAATTTAGGGTCCATCGCTAACCATTTTCAAAACATATGATCTATCACAAAACCCCACCAGAAGTATTACAGAGAATTGGAACAAGATGGTAGGTGATATATTATAGCCATGAACCATTTCATTAGGGGTAATGTTTGGACATGGAGGAGGATAGGGATCAAAATAAATCAAAACAAGAAGTGTGGATATAGAGTTATATAATGTTTTAATAGAGTTCAACCCTCTTAGAATTACACCATTGTAGTACTGAGAACATTGGCTGGGCATATCAGTATGAAAAATGTTCAAACTCGTGTTTCAGGGGGAGAATCATCTTGGATTCCATGTGAGGGTCAGATAATGTGAATGATGCAGTATGTGACCAGCACCAGAGGAAAGGTCTTATCGATCAAGGACCTAAGATGAATCATAGTTTTACATCATGTAGTGAGGATGATATATATGTAGTTTAATATCATACTATGAGGAAGTTGGACATGTAGTTTAACATAATATGTTGATGATGATGTATCTCGTAGTTTAACATCATGTTATTCAGGCATCATGTCATACAGATTCAAACCTTATAACCAGGACATGTGAACTGTTGTGAAGAATACCCACCCAATATTAGTGGAAGAGGGCGTTGGAGGGTATCACGATTGGGGTACTCCCTGGAGGGGCTTATAAGGTAAGTGGATCTTTGAATACCCTACATTAATAATAGTCTAGGTTATTCCCCACATATTTTAAGGTCATGATGCTTGGACAATGACACCTAGTTTAAGGTGGTAGAGCTTGGACCATATAATGATAATCCCCGATGGATATGTGTGGGGTGGCAGAGTAACAGCCCGATGTTAATGGATACAAGGAGGCTTAAAGCCACACAACACGTTCATAAGAGGACTGGAACCTAGTTTCAAATAATTATTCTTCGACTTGGACTCTTAGTTTGAGTTCATAGACTTTAGAACAATGGATTCAATACCCTAAAAGGACATGTGTAGCATGGAAGAGTCAAAATCCGACATAAATTGAGGGCCAATAAGTTATATCACCACACAAAACATTCTAGGGGGATCTTAAAAAAGTTTAAAGTAATGATTATTTGACTTTAAATCCTAGTATAAGGTAATAGAATTCATACCATGGGCACCCTAATGTTGTAGGCATGGTATGAATTAATAATATATCAATGTGAATGGAAGGGCCTAGGAGGTCACCCGATGCTGCATAAACATCCATGAGACAACTTGTATATGGTTTAAGGTCTTTATTCTTGGACTATGGGATTTATCATCCAAAATAGATATATAAAATGTAGAAGAAGGAAAAAATATGACATGAATCAAGGGACAAGGGGGGCCAATTCCGCACAACACATTCTCAGGAAGCTCGCACATAGTTTAAAGTCAAGATGCTTAGAATTAGGCTCCTAGTTTAAGGTCATAAAGTTTAGACCATGACTATTACTTTAAAGTAATATATCTTAGAATATAGATTGAGCTCATGTATCTCACCTTTCTTGAGTAAAACCCCCTCCCAACTCATAATATTGTGTGTGTTATGCCTAGAGTGAGAAACAAGGTGTGGTATAGAGTTCTTGTTTCTCATAGAGGAGAACACAGTGAGGGGAGGAAGTGTTAGAAAAATCCCATGAAGGTGATTGAGACATCCCATATATGGATAGTGAAAAAGGGGAACAACTGATGGATGGGGAACAACTACTGGACATGTTCAAAACATAGGTTTTATACCCGTGTTGGCCAAATATGGGGAAAAAATACAGGATCGACCATTGACCAAGTTCGAAACATAGAACCCGCGATTTTTTACCAAAGATCCTTCGAGGCAAAAGCCCAGGATGGTATGTGCGAAAGTTTTCCCAATCAAAATCCCATTAGGGAGCCTATTCAGATCAAGAGGGTAATGATTATCCAAATCATCGAAATTAAGAAGTTTGGAAGTGTAAGAAGAGGTATAACCTATAAATTAGTTGATAGAAAGGCTGGTCCCCATAGGAATTATTCAGGTGTCACTACATATCCCATGAGAATGGGAATATATTCACACGTTGTTATAAGATGCGATGTGGTAGGAGACCATCATGAGTGGAATAATGTCCTATATTGTGAGTATATTAAATTATCTCAAATTATGAAACATCCTAGATTTATAAGGGGTAATGTGTGGTTCCTCTCATACTTATCATATTAGGAATCTAGGTTGTATACAAGGTATTTGTTTACATTCCATACTTATTGTATGAGTCATAATTTGTTTATACGAGTGATTTTTTATTAACATATCATACTTATCATATGATTAATCTTGATGTTAGATGGGGTAAGACTTCAATTTAACATTTTGCACTAAGTATGTTGGGATTGGTGTTTAAATTTGTACAACTCATACAAGGGATGTAACTAGTTTAAAGTCACAAGGCTTAGAATGTAGGGATGGTTGCTGATTTAAGGTCATGTAGTTTTAATCAGGGGGGAAAATGTACTGAGGAGGTTCATGTGACATGAAAGAGTGATAAATGAACAATAAATGAGGGTTAAATGGACCCAGTGTTACCCAAAACCTAAAAAACTGTACCTCGCAACGACATCACAACACTGGGGAAGGAAGGTACCCACAGTAAGTTGATAAAAGGATATGTGCCTAGGATGAGATATTAGGGAATCACTACATATCTTATGAGGATGGGAATCAATCTACACGTAGTTCTATAATACGAAGAGGTAAGTGACTGAGGAAAAATTTGGGATTCCCTCTTGTGTGAGGATATTTAATCTTATCATATTAGGTTATGTGGCATCCCGAATCTACATGGGGTAAGATCATAGTTTAACATCGTGTGATGAGAACATGAGTGTTTTTTCATCTCATATTTTTTTATCAGGCATACCAATTTTAGATGATGTAAAATCATCTCTATTTAAGAGGGACCCAATTTTATATAGGGTAATATCATAGTTTAATTTCATGAAATGAAGACGTGGTTCATGATATTCAGGCTTTAAGTCGCAAATTTTTTCTTCCTCGCATCTGGTTATGAAGGAATCTTAGCATGCATATGGGTCAAGGAAGATAAATGGAGCATACACATAAAAAGGATGCCTATTATAGAATTTTAGGGTGGTATCACTGCTGGTAATGGAGGGTTTCAAATTGAATCTATGGTTGGGCCCAAGTATAAAAAAAATTAGGAATAACTATATATCCCATGAGGATTTGAATCAAACCACACATAGTTCTGGAAAACAACATGGCAGTAGATCTAAATTGGAAGATGATGGAGTAATATGCTTTTTGAAACACCAAGGATGATTAAAACCATGAGAATTAGGGGTGAACATGTATAGATTAATGTTATAGTTCTTAGACCATGGCTACTTTTTTGAGGTAATAGAGCTTAGGACTATTACAGATAGATTATGTTCATAGTAATTAGACCTTAGGGAGGGTGGTTAAAAGGATATTCGTGTAGCTCAAAAGATTTAAAACTCAATATGAATGGATCCAAGGAGTTGATGCACCACAAGAAGAAATCCTGAATCCATTTGCACATAGTTTAAGGTCATAAAGTCTGGCCCATTGGTGAACTATTTAAGTTCGTGTTACATGGAATATCAACAGATAGTTTAAATTCATAATAAATAGATTAGGGAATATTTCTTAAGGTAATTTTCATATAATTAAATAGGTAGAAATCAATGTGAAAGGAGGGACTGCAAGCCCATATACCATGCAATCCAAGAAACAAAAAGAACATAGTTTAAAGTTATGATGCTTAGACCAGAGGAGAATAGGAAAACAGCTTAAAGTCATGATTCTTAGACTAAAAAGATTTTTCTATCAGGAGTATCATTTTTTCATGGAAGCGGTATAACTTTATGTGAATGGAGGCAAGGAGGCTAACGTACCACATGCACACCTTGAAAAAAATTACATACAGTTTAAGGTCATGATGTTGGGACCATAAATGGGGCCAAGGGGTTGAAGGGTTGAAAAAAATTTAGATGGGGCCAAATATTGAAATTCCATGAATTGATATATATCCCATGGGGATGGTAATTAAGACAGAAGTAGTTATGGAAAACAGTGAGGTGGAAGATCATCACATGAAGAGGTGGAAATACATTCTAGTGAGGGAATTTATTCATCCAATGGTTTTCATGGGGAATCCAATGTTTAGAGAATTGGGTAAGGTTTTTGACCATCTTATACTTAATGCATGTGGAATCTCAAATTTTACTCAGGGTAATATATTTTTTAGATCATCTCATGCTTATCGTATGAGGCATCCCTGTTTATATAGGGTAAGATCATATCTCATTAAGAATCATCCTAGTTTTATATAGAGTAAAAATAATTTTTTAATGTCATTTTATGAGTAAATCCGGATTTGAAATTTAAATTCATAAAACATGGACTATATAGGATATAATATTAAATTCATAAAGCTTAGAATATATGGGATGAAAACTATTTAAGGTCATAAAACTTATACCCTTGAGAATAGTTTAAGGTGATGTTACATGGACTATGAAAAATAGTTTAAGGTCGTTTAAGGTCATGTGTCATGGTCCATGATCGCAATTAATGTAAGGTCATCAATATTGTACCATTTTCATATAGTTTAAGGTCATAATGTTTGGACCATAAAGTTTCTATGAGTTTGAGGTCCTAATGCTTAGACCATTTTCATACAGTTTAATTTCGTGATTCTTGGACCAATTGAAAATAGTTTAAGTTCATAATTCTTGGAATAATTGAAAATAGTTTATGGTCGTACTTCCTAGACCCTTGAAAATAGTTTAAGGTTATCTTGTGTAGACCATGACTTTTAATTTAAGTTCATAATACATGGAGCAATTTCAAATATTTTAAGGTCATAATACTCTGAAAATGTATTTTTTTTGAATATTAACCATGTAAGTAAAAATCATACTGAGACTCCTAAGACCATATGATTCATGGTTGGTGTGGAAAAAAAGGATTTGCATGTGGATTTCCTTATCACATGGAAGTGTACAGTAGGGAAAAGAATATATCAGGTTGAGAATATCCCAAAAATAATAACATACTTACTCAAAATGAACGAATGCATGGAAGGGTAACACCAATGGTGTTATAACTCCACAAAAACATAGGATGGTGGGAAATAGGTAAATCAATAATTCCAAGAAGTGGTCTATGAAAGGGGTGGCTGAAGGGTAGGGAACAATGTTTTATCATGTTTGAAACATATTTCCCAAAACTACATCAATCATGGATAGGGGGAGAAAATGTAGAGTCAATAATTGACCATGTTTCAAACACATGAACTATTATTATTCATAATATATCAATCATTGTGTGTTTCTAGGGTAATAGGTCAGCTGTTTTGGCTAGGCACCATCAATATTAGGGGGCCCGTTCGAATTTGAAAGATGACAAGGATTAAAATTAAGGAGTACTATATGTCAGTAGGTGAATTGGGAAAATGTTCTTATGGAACTCAACACCCAAGGTCATATGCCACAAAATAATTGATCACATTGATGGGTAATATTTTAAATTGAGATTTGAACCCATACTCAAGTATGGGGGTCCTAAGGTAGTTCTCAATTGTGGCATGGTAGTAGACTAGCACCAAATTCAAAGTACTCTCTCATTTAAGAGATCTTAGCATTTTACAATTTTACATCATGTGATGGTGATGAGGATTCATCTCTTACTCACCACATGAGTAATCTTGTCTTCTCCACATAGGGTAATTCTACAGTTTAATTTCATTTTCTGAGGATATTGGGATGTATAGTTTAAATTAAAAAAACATGGACTACAAAGCTACTCACAGCCTAAGTTCATTGAGCATGGACCAATTTCATATATTTTAAGGTCATTATTCTTAGAACAATAAGATACTTCTAGTTTATGGTCATAGTGCATAGTCTAATGATGCCATGCAGTTTAACATCATGCAGAAAGGATGGTCTATGGATACCATTTAAGGTCACATAGCTTTGACCATGGTTGTTGTGGTTTAAGGTCGAATAGCTTTGACTAAAAATTCATACAATTTAATTCCATGTGAGAAATAATTTTTCCCATAGTTTAAAATTATGTGACCGATACTATGGTTTTTTGAAGTTTAATGTCATGCAACTAGGATACTTGGGGAATTATTCCACACACTGTTCTCCTCGCTGGGGAGATGTCATAATTGGATGACCTAGGCCTTACCAAAATCCATATGTTGTATATTCTAGAATGAACTCCCCTGACTATTCTGGAGAGCTAACCCTAAGGATTTTTTATTAAAAGGTAGGGTCATTTTTTCCATCCCAATGGTTCAGGTTCATTTAGGATTATGGGGTATCCTTACATAGTATTACCCTAAAATAACCCCAACGTACATGTGAATGTCCTCAAATCATATGAAAGGATAATTCACGGGTAACATTCCACAGGATGGTGTTGCGGAGACTATTCCTAAGAGGCATAGAATCCTTGATCTTTGGTTTATGGGGATATAGTGATCAGGATGTTTGGAAGCCTTTATCATCATATTAATGGGGAAATTGTTCTAGAGAGGGGTTGAATCCAGTATCATCGATTCATTGGGGTGATGGTTCCCAAGAGGTTTGGAAGACTGGATCATTGGTTTGTTGGGGAGATGGCACCTTGGGGGCAGGGAATCCTGGATCATCGATTCAACGATGGTTTTCAGGAGGTGTAGAATCCTAGATTATCAATTCGATTGGGCGATGGAACTCAGGAGGTGTGGAAGCAGGGATCATTCGTTCAATAAGGAAACGGTTCCCATGATGCATGGAATCTTTAAGCATCAGTTTGATGGGGTTGTAGTGCCCAGAATGTGTAGAATCCTAGATTGTTGGTCTGATTGGGTGATGGCTCCTATGTGGTATGGATGCCCAGATCATCAGTTTGATGGGGAGATAGTGCTTGGTAGGGATGGAAGCTTCGATTGTCGATTTTATGGGGGATTGTGCATAAGAGGCATGGAAGCCTATATCATATGTTCGATAAAGAGATGGATCATAGGAGGATTGGAAGCTTGTATAGTCAGTTCTACAGAGAAATGGTACCTGAGAGGTTTAGAAGCTTGTATCATTGGTTCGACAGTGCGATGAAGCCTCAAAGGCATAGAAGCCTCGATCATCGATTCGACAAGTTGATGGTGCTTCGGAGGTGTGGAATTATATATCATTGGTTCTATGGGATATTGGTTCCCTGAACGCAGGGAATCCTAGATTGTCGGCTCAATGGGGTGAGGGTTTCTAGGAGGCGTGGAAGCCTGGATCATAGGTTCAATGGGTTGATAGTACTAAAGATGCATGGAAGCCAAGATCATCAATTGGATGAAGAAATGGCGTCTGGGAGGCAGGGAATCCTGGATCGTTAGTTCTACGAGGAGATGTTGCCTAGGAGTATAGGAAAACAAGATCATCGGTTTGATGAGGCAACGACACCAGAGAGGCATGGAATGATGGATCTTCGGTTCTACAAGGTGATAGTTTCTGGGAGGCGTGGAAGCCTTGATTGTTAGTTTGACGGGGTGATGGAACCCAATATGTATAGAAGATTATTTTTTTTATTTCAATGGAGAGACTATTCTTAAGAGGTGTGGAAACCTAGATCATCCTTCTCACAGAGCGATGTGACCTGAGAGGTGAGAAAACATGGATCTTCTGTTCAATGGGGAAAAATGTATGGTAGTAGTGGAAGCTCAAATTTTTTCTATGATGGGGAAATGGAACTAGGGAGGCGTATAATCCCATATAGTCAATTTTATGGGGTGATGTTACCTAGTATGTATGGAATCCTATATCATCTATTAGATGATGTGACTAAACCTCGAAGGTATGAAATCTTGTATCATCGGTTCGACAGGGTGATGGCGCCTCAGAGGTGTGGAAGCCTAGATCATTGGATAAATGGGATGATGGAACCCAAATGGCATGGAATCTTGGATTTCCTGTTTGATTGGGTTATAGTTCCCAAGAGGCACGGAATCTTGGATCATGAATTTTATGGGGAAATGGAACCAGAGTGGGGTGGAAGACTAGATCATCATTCAATGGGGTGATGTTAATTGGTAGTCATGGAATCCTAGGTCATGGGTTTAATGGGGAAATAGTTCCTAGGAGGGATGTAATTCTAGATTTTTAGCCTGACAGGGTAATGGTTCTAGGAGGCATGGGAACCTGGATCATCAGTACAATGGGGTGACAGTGACCAAGAGACATAGAAGCCTGGATCATTGGTTTGATGGGTCAATGTTCCCAGGAGGAATGGATGTTTGGGTTATTAGTTTAAAGGGGTGATGGAGCCTATGAGGTGTGGAAGCTTGGATCATCGGTTTGAATGGGAAATAGTGACCTAGGGGCATAGAAGTCTTGATCATTAGTTTGACGGGGTGACGGTGCTTTAGAGGTGTGGAATCTTGAATTGTCGGTTAGATAGGGCGATAGTGCCTAGGAGGCGTGGGAGCCTGGATCATTGGTTTTATGGGGTGAAATCACCTAGGAGGCATGGAATCCTGGATCATTGAGTTAATGGGGAAATGGTGAATGGGAGGCATAGAGGCCTTGATCTTCTGTTCAATGGGGTTATGGAACATGAAAGGCATGGAAGCCATGATCTTCAGTATAATGGGGTGATGGAGAATGAGAGGCGTGGAAGCCTAGATCATCAGTTCAATGGGGAGATGTCACCCAGGAGGAATGGAAGCCTGTATCGTTGGTCTGATGGGGTGATGGAACCTAGGAGGCATGGAATCTTATCTCTCCAAAATGTCGAGGCAATGGTGCCCCAGATCTATATATTCCTATCTCATAGAAATGTCTAGGTGAGGGCGCCCAAGAGATATGGATGTATGTATCTCCAAAATGTTTAGGAAAGTGAATACATGAGTTGTGTGTTCTTATCTAACTAAAATTTCAAGGAAAGGGCTCCCAAGAGTTTGGGATTATTATCTTTCCCAAATTTTGAGGTGAGGGCGCCCTGAATATGTGGATTCTTATGAGAGTGGAATCTCACAAACTAGATCAACTAGAGAAGGAATATGATCAATATGAACCTGGTGTTGGCATAGAGGAGCCTAGAACTGAGTGACTGGAGTAAAGATATGATCAACTTGCCTCAAGTTCTGGTGTTGTGGAACTTAGACTAGATAAACTGGAGCAAGGATATGATTGGCATGACCCTGGTCATAATTGAGGATCCTAGACCATATCGATCAGACCGGGGATATGATTGACCTCACCCGGGTAGTCATTGAAGAGCTAGGATTAGAGGGACCAGATTTTGGATATGATTGATCTACCCTTGGTCAACATTGGGGATCTCAAACAGGTATGACAAGATCAAGGATATGATCGACCAATGCTCGGTTAGAATTTCCAGTGCAGTCGAGTGAGATACCTCCAACCCTAGTATATTTATTTAGAGTAAGGAAGGTCTTCAGCATCGAGAGGACCTCTGTTCTGGTTTGTGAAGGTGCAAGTAAAACCAGTACACTGATTTTCCTCATCACGATATATCCTGTAATAGCTACCAGTGGTGCTGATAATTTAGATAGTTAACTCACCCAAAAAGTGAGTCATATGGGATATAAAATCCAGAGGAAAAGAAGGATCCCCTTTCACCTATTTTATGATTTTTGTGTGATAGGTCCATGGGGAAGGGGGAACAAGAACATAAGAAGATGCTTTTTTATGAGAAAAGTTATGGTTATTCCCCAGCATCGGCATCGAGTGTTATATACTGGGGTTGGTGGAACAAGTAAGGATTCAACCCAATCATCCTCTTATGGACCTAGTCGATCATGGAACCGATGTGTCCTGGTGAGAGACCTCATAGGGAGATCATGAACAATGGTCTCTATAGGTTCATCTCAAAAATCCCCTACCTACTCAGTGTAGCGGAGTGATCTATCATAGTGATTCTTTGAGAGGCTCTCTAAGTGGTTCACCATTGAAATGAGGGTTGGTTTTCGCCTACATGGCCCTTGGGGGGCAATTTTGGAGAGACACGGATGATTATTGGTATTCACAAAACCAATGTTACTCATCTTCTTGTATATAAATAAGAGGGGATTCTCATGGGTGATGCCTCAATTTTTACATACCATACATTTTTAATCTTCTCATAGTTGAAGGAGAATATTTTCACATCAATTTCACCATTTTTTTTGAAACTATCATTATTTTGGTTTCCATAATTGCACTAACACATATTTATGTCCCCATATTCCCACTTTCCAAAGGCATGTGGCCTCCACCACTATGGTTAGTGATGTTGTCTCCTTGATCGAAATGTGATAATGGGATGTTAGTACCTACTTCCATTGATTACTCCATAGATCTTGTCACCTAGTCTGAGTTTCCCTTAAATATTTAACTCATGTTTCTGAAACTCATTCCCAGTTCCATCTTGAGGTGGAAATCAATTAATTATAATGATTCTACCACAATAGGGAATAAACATTCGGTCAGAGTATATGGTAACTTCAAGCATGTCTGGGCATCACTAGACATTAGGTGTGTTGGGAACCTAAATTTCATATCCTTTTATGTCATAGGCATATCATTTTTGAGTCATCTTAAGCACAAAACCCAAGCCATCCCATTTCAAACAAAAGGTAATAGATTCTAGGATCATAAGTCTTCCAAGTATTTTTACCTCAGGTATCCCAATTTTATTTCATATGGTGGGTATTATGGGTCAGATCAAAAGTTTTAAGTCTTATGGATATGGATTAGAACATCCTGATAAGATGTATCAAGGAATGAGTTTAGTGTCTTGTGGAGACAGGTACAGAATTATTATCTTATGGAGACATGATGGTAGATCAGAATGACCTATTGAGGAGGATCTATAGGTGCACCCATAAAAGGAAATATTTCACACATGAATTTACCAATTGATCATAATTCCTCATGTGTGTGGATCCAGGAGTTGCATCCATAGGAGGGAAGATTTCACACCTAATTTTACCAATAGATTATAACACCCAATTGTGGTAGATCTGAGAGGTGTGTCCCTAGGAGGGAAGATGTCACACATGATTTTACCAATGGATTAGAAAGCCATATAGAAGAGGATCTGTAAATTGAATCCCTTGGAGGGAAGATGTTACACCTAATATTACAAATGGATCAGAACACCCTTTGGAGTTGTATCATGGAGTTGTGTCCCTATGAGGGAATATGTCACACCTTGATAGTTAACTAATAGATTAGAATGCTCTATATAGGTGGATTCAGACGATGAATCCCTAGGAGGGAAGATTTCACACCTGGATAGTTTACCAATGGATCATAACACCCCACGGAGGAGTATTTAGGAAGTTCATCACTTAGAGGGAAAATGTCACACCTTGATAATTTACAATGGATTAAAACACCTTATGGAGGTGGATTTGGGAGGTGCATTCCTATGAGGGAATATTTCATGCCTGGATAGTATACCAATGGATCACAGTTCCCCATAGAAGTGGATCTAGGAGGTGCATACCTAAGGGGGAAGATTCCACTCTTGTGTTTACCAATGGATCAAAACACCCCTTAGAGATAGAACTAAGAAGTGCATTCTAAGGAGGGAAGATTTCACACTTGATTTTAACAATGGATCAGAACTCCCCATGGAGTCTGATCCGAGAGTTGCATCCCTGGGAGGGAAAAAATCACACCTGGATAGTTTAACAATGGATCATAACATCCCATGGAGGTAGATCTGGGAGGTGCATCCCTGGGAGGGATGATATCTCACCTAGATTGTTTACCAATGTATTAGAATTACCCATGGAGGCAAATCTGGGAGGTGTGTCCCTATGAGGAAAGGTTATACTCCTGAATAGTTTACCATTGTTGGGATTGAACCTTAGGTAGGCATCCTACTTACCAAAAATAGATACAGGGCTCAAAACCCATTTAGTTTGATGTTAAAATTTGAGTTCATGTTATAATAATTATCCATACAATTTAACGTCATGTGCTAAGGATGATTGTGTCATGAAAGAAACATCAATGACAGATGGTGTGGGGATTACACATGTAAGCTTCCCTTCCCAAGGGAATTTTTTGGGGGGAATGGTTTGGGGATTGCATAGGGAAGCTTCTTGGGTGCTTCTAGAAGAATCAATTATGTTCTTGGGAATTATATGTGGAATATTCGCATTATATCCTCCTCATGTCATGTCAAGAGGGAATCCCATGTCCATTTCATGGGTCATGATTATAGTTTAATGTCATGTGAAAGGATGTGGTGTATGGGGATTATGCATAGAGATTACTATTATTTCTTCCTCATGTCATGTTAAATGGAAATCACATGTCCATTTCAATGGGTAAGATTATAGTTTAATGTGAAAGGATGTAGTGTGTGGGGCTTATGCACTGAGTTTCTCACCATATCTTCCTCATCTCAGGTCAAGAGGGAATCTTATCCTACTGATGGGTTGAAGTATATGATTGTGTAATACACCAAGATTGAGGCTCATGGGGTCTTCTTGGTGGTCATCTCATAATTTATATATTAGGAATCCTATGGTTGAAACATAAGGCATATAATTTGTTTCACATGAGGAATCCTATTCTGATTACATAGGGTATACTATAGTTTAAATTCATGTAGTGAGGACTACTGGTCATCTCACGCTTGACACATAATGTATCTTGTGTTTGTCTGGGAATACATAATATACTTTTTCATATAGGGTATACTAAAGTTTAATGTCATTTAGTAAGGAATATTGGGAATTTTATTCTGGATGCATAAGGAATCTCGTGTTTGTGAGAGAATCAATCATGTTCCTTGAAATATAGGGTATTCTAATGTTTAAAGTCAAGTAGCAAGGACTAAGGGGGATGTCTCTTGATGAGGAATCTTATGCTTCCATCATAAGTCACACCATGTTTTTTCATAAGAGGAATCTTATGTTTTTCATATAGGGTATGCTATAGTTTAATATCATGTAGAAAGGAATACTGGGTGGAAGATTCCTAGAAATTGATGGTGTAGGACTTACGTAATGGAGGACCTCTCTATTTTAACCAATCATAAGATTCAAGTGATGTTATTTTGGGAGTTATTTGAGGAGTGTATTGAATCAAGTTACTTGGGTAATCAAGTAGTGGAATCTCAAATCATTACACGAGAAAGGATCCAAGTGGAATAGGTCAACTCAACATATTTCAAGGAGTGAGGAGGAGTATCTCGACTCATGGTATTAAGTTATGTGAATGTTGGGGATGTATAAGGAAAGACTAAAAATGTCCTATACCTGGACGAAATGTTTGAAGTGAGACTCTTAATTTTTCATGGGGGTCAGTGAAGGTAGAAGAGTGACCGAACCAGAGGGCTAAGACCATGTCTTGGCACTAATCCAGAGTAGGGGTGTTGGGGGTGTAGCCCCACTCTATGGACTAGTGGGCATGAATGAAGGGTTTCTTGAAAATTGGAGTTTTGTGATGATACTAAACATTTGAAAAAGTATTCTTACTTAGGGGAGGGATACAAATGGATAAGGAAAACATTATTTTGAAAATATTTGTAGCTTTTCAAAAATCACAACTTCATGAGGAATGGTCATCTTTGTGAATAGTGTTCTTCATTGATAGATGCTTTGTAAAACAACCTCAAATGAAAACCCATATATGGAAGGGATCATGTGAGGGAATTTTTGAATGTTTCCCATGGGGGAATGAGAAATTTGAATTCATGAAGCCCACTGGGGATTCTCAAATGGATAGTGTGATGTTTCATCTTGGCATCACCTTCTCTAGTAAAGGAATGAGGGGGGCTATATAGGGTGTGGTTTTTGAGAAGGCTCGATCCTTTCACTAATATTTATAACATTCATGAATTGATGGGGATCTATGCACTCAAATTAAATTGCAAAAAGGTTACAATAAAAGCTATGAACTTGAAAAAATGGAGCTACACACTTGCGTGAATGGAGATCTATGAATATGAACTTACACTGCACATAGGTCACTATCAAACCTCTCCAAATCAGACTTTGAAAAATGGGACCTTAAAAACCAAGACCTATGCAATGAGACCTTTGAAAAGAGGATCTCAATTATCATACCTCCATAAATGGGACCTCTTCAAACCATTTTTGACTTCTTAACTTCAAATGTTTATAACTTTTTACATGTAACTCCATTCAGGATCTATGACCAGTGAGATAGAAGCCTATGAAATAAGATACACTTTTAAAATATATTCCTTATCATTAAGTCCATTCTTATAATATTTTTTTTATTATGATAGGGTAGTTGGATATTTTAGAATAATCTTGTCGAATGATGCTCAAGACTTAGTGTCCAGGTGTGCCTTCTTTTATTCTAGGTGAAGTTAACCTTGTGTTGAGGTTTTTTGGAGGGGATGTACATTTGAAGGCTTGGGTGTGTGTTTGGGTAACTTGGATCAGTGATCCTCTCATATTATATTATACTATGGTTGGTGTTCTATTTGTTTTTGTGAGGTTCACTATAATTTGGTGTTCTAAAAGTGAGGTCCTAGATTACTATCTATTGGTCCAAGACTCAACCCAAGTTATTATTATTAAATCTAGTTACAGTCTAAGATACCACTAATGGTATTTTTTCCTCTCCTTGTTGATCTTCCTTCTTTATTCTTTTAGGTAATAATTTTTTTAACTTTTTCCCTTCATTTAATGTTTAGGGTATATTTTGGATGGTTCCATATTGGGATGTTCTTGAATTATTGAGAATTTCACAACATGGTCATTCATCCATAGTGAGTCTCTCCATATGTGAAGTTTTTTCCCTTTAGGAAATTTGAGAGTGATTGGTTTCCTTGTAGGATTGAGGAGTTTTGTAGAATGATTAAATGGTGGGGAGACATGTACAGGTGTTTCATTTTTTCATGTTTTTTACCTATTTTCTTTTGAAGGTAGAAATGTGATACTACATGATGGGGTTTTTTTCAATGAGAAATCCCTTTTTTTGGTAGTGTTTTTTTCACTGAATCGCTTTTTGATGATGTTATTTATAGTCTTATGTGCAGGCTCGTATGTGGTGTAGTTGGGATATGTGGTATATTAGGGTTTCATTTTAAATATGGAGTAATAGGATTTGTTTATGGTATTTGATGTTCTTTAGGATATGTTTCTTCTTTAGTTGAAAATTTTGTATCAGTTGTATTGATGTTTTGGTGCCTATGGGTTCCAAAAATATAATT
This sequence comes from Viscum album, assembly GCA_963277665.1. Classification (NCBI taxonomy): domain Eukaryota; kingdom Viridiplantae; phylum Streptophyta; class Magnoliopsida; order Santalales; family Viscaceae; genus Viscum; species Viscum album. The sequence continues at coordinate 179,751,565 of OY728143.1, read as the reverse complement.
AATAGAGATAATTGAACATCATCCTTTCTTTGGAAAACATTTCCTACTGGAAGAATTATAGGGGTAGAAACTTTTATGGTGGAGATAACAGTGACACTCCAACCATTAATTTATTATAAAATTTAATAATTTTTTATTATTATCATTGTCCTTGAGTTTTAGGCCCATTCCTTTGCAACATTTTAGGAGACCATAAGAATTTACCTTTCCTGTTGTTTGGAGCATGATTAGTGAAAACCATGTGATAACTATATGGGATTACCTTAAATTCTTAATATGTCCTTTTCTTGAGTTCAAAGATGATTTTTCTAACCATGAAATTACACTACATATGTGACCAGATGTGTATAGTGACATCCTTAAGGTTGGTGTATGGTTTGGAAAACCATAAAACCGAACAATGTGATCTGCCAATATTTATTAAAAAGTGTAATTTACCTTTATACCCTCTTGGTTTTTAAGATTTTGGGTTTTCTCTATTCTACCCCTTAACCCCGGTGAATTTTGTCACACCTAACATTTTAATTTATCAATAATCATTAGCGATTTCATGGGTTTTTTTCATGATTTGTGTTGTTCTCTTCATTATATGATCATCTATACCTTATTATTTCTTATTCTCTTCCTCTTCTATCTCATTATTACCCATGTTTGGTCTCGAAAACCAAGGGTTCCTTGTGGTTTTAATTTTAATTGGTGGTTCTAATTTCATAGGGGTTCTTTTGGTCTTGTAAGTCTTTCTTTTCTTTTTAGGATTTATAAATTCCACAATTTAGAAAAGAGACATGTTTTTAGTAGGTTTCTCCAAGCTTGAAACTTTAAATTTCAACCAATTGATTATGTTAGTGTCCAAACCTTCACATTGATATATTTTAGATTAATATGAAGTTATTTAATGCTTCTTATTTGAGAAAGTGGGTTTTCATTGTTTTTGTTAATTTTTATGTGGGGGTATTCCCCCTATTTTGATGCTCAAAACATATTTTCATAAAAAGTATTCAACTATAGTGCTTGTTTAAAATCCTAATAATTTTTATTAAAAAATATAAATTAAATAATTATTTTATTTTTAAGAGGGTTTATTTGTGTATTAAAATTGAATGGTTTATAAAGGGAGGGCACATGGCCCTGGTTGGAATTATTTTAATACTTATTGGTTTTTATGAAAAAAGAAGTGTTGTTTTCAAATTTATTTCCAATGGATGTCTAAATAATTTTTTTTCAAATAATAGTGTTATGAATATGAATTAAATTTCAGTTTTCCATAGTCCTTTTTGGCACATTAAAATATGATATACGTGATGTGTGCAGGCCCCTTTCTTTTTCCCCTTATTTATGCATTGGTTAGACCATTCCCCAATAGGTATGATTTCAATTAGTTGATCCTTATATAATATGGAATGGGTTTTCCATGTAATGGTATTAGGGGTGAGGTGATATTATTATTGTGGTTTTCTAATTCAAGTTATGTGTATTTCTTAGTTTTAGTCACCTCCATTAAGATATCCATGAGAACCCTATATAATAAGTGAATGATCAAGATGAGTTGTCTATTGGAATATATTAAGAACTATCTAGTTCCCTAGGTATGATTTTATTCAAAAAGGAGTTACCTCTCCGTGATACCACATTAGTAAGTCAAGGTTAAGTGAAGTTATGTTCCCCTAGGGTCATATAACTCCATATTAAGAGTTTTTTTATCAAATTCTAGTGTTGATTCACATTAGAACCCAGTTTTTTACCCATGATACCTATTTTTATTGATGATTGAATTATAGGATTTTCACACATAATTTAATTAAATATTTTTACTCTTGATTAGTTAGAGGAACCATTTACTTTATTGTGTTAAATTATTTTTCATGATATTAGGGTTCCCACTTCATATGATTTATTTTTTATGACATTAGTTATTTTTTTAAAATTCATTTAAAAATGAGTTTTTTGAAGAGTTTCAAAAGAATTAAAAAAATTGTTTCATAAACTTGGAATTTCACCATATATAATGTTTCAAAAATTTTTATCTTTAAAAAAATGTGGATTCCACCCCTAGTTTGAAAGGGAATTTTAAAATATTGATTCCCATTATTTTAAATGGAAGAGTTTTCAAAAGACATGTTATTATGTTTTTATTAAATAGAAATTATAGTACATATATCTAGATATCAAACTAGAATAAAAATTTATTTATGGATAACGGTTATGCGTAGATTATAGAGATGATTCCTATTAAAAATTTATTCTCATACCTATCATATTATAGGTTCAGTGTAGGATATGGTTAGATGTTTTGTTTGACTTTCTGGACTCGGTTCAATCATGTTGGTTTAAATAAGTGATGGTAATTCACTTGAAACACAAAGATGGGTTGTTTTCATTTTTTTTATATTCTTTTTTGTTTTATTACCTCACGTATTGTTCCATATCAACACCCCAGTACTAACCATTTTTTTAGTTTATATTGGATTAGTATTATTAATTAAATTTGTGGGTGTATTGAATATGAGTAATAGGTCATTTATTTTTTATGGGTTTTGATTATTCATTTATGATTTATTTTACTTTTATTATTATGTATTTACTTTTTTATTATGTGTATGGTAATATAACTTACATGTTGTTAAAGTCAGACTTCTTAGTTGGATTTCATACCTTACTTTTATTTTATTAGGTGAAATAATTCCAATTTAAGTCTATTTTATTCCACAAAAAAAAGTTTCCAATATAAATGGATTGGGAATGCCCATCAGACCTATTATTGGATGAAATTGTTTACAAATTTAGTTGTAGTCCAAGACATTTTATTACAGGAGTCCTTAAATTTCTATTCCAATAGTCTTCAACAAGTCAATTTTAATGTGTTTGTTTACATATGAAGGTGATGAAGTGACTAATATGGTCTAATATACACCATTTTTAAAGTGATTTACATTTGTAATTTTTTCATAATTTTATATTTCTTTCATATAGATCTAGGTTTTGGTTTCTTGATCCCTAATTATTTAACTAATAAGTTTTATTTGATCCCTATAAAACCCTTTAGTTTATACACACTCCTACATGGGTTTTTTGTTCACACATTTTATTCAATTAAGATGATTTATGGCCCAGGGATGGTTAGGGAGGGATTGGATTTACCGAAGTGGGTTCTTAGTGTTCTTTAATGAAGAAGATTTTTATTAGTGGTCATGTTAGGATTGTATGTTTAAGGATGAGTCCTTAAACATTTTTGGGAATGTTTTCCCATTGGGATATTCAATTCATGTAATTTCATTTATTTATAGATTCATACCTATTATATTATTATTAGATTGGAATTCCTCAAATTTATTTTATTCTATTGATGGATTATTTTATTAAACGTTGTTAGATTTATCTAGAATATGGAGAAATATGTTTTTATTAGTTTGTAGGATATGTCCTTCAATGGTGTGTTATCCCTTAAGGGAGCTAGTCACTGAACTCTATTCTATTATTTTTGGGATTAGGATGGAACACATAACCAGAATATCATCCCATGTGGGCTCCCAAAGGGTCAGTTTATGCCAACTACCTTTGTAATATCCCGTGTTTTGGACCAGGTTAAAAAATCCTTGAGTTTTTGAACTTTTTGTTTGTTCGATGGGATAGATTCTAAAAATATTATTCAAACGTAATTTTAAGAGTTGTATCTCTGAAATGGAATGTGTTTTAAGGTCAAAGTGACATATCAGGTGTCAAATTGAGTTTTGTAATAAACAATCCCTAGAGACTCAAACTCAGAGGGAGTGTGTTAGGGCACACAGTTTGTCTAAAACTGTGCAACCCTTAAACAAAACTGTGAGGCCCAATCCAGTAGGGTAGGAGGTTTCACATGATTTAGTTTAACCATATAATTGTAGGTGGATGGTCATGTGAATGGTTTTTATTATGTTATATTGGTGGCACACTGGTCGTTCATGGTTTGATAAATAGTGTGTCTAACACATGCCCATGCTTCCACTTAACGAGTAGCTATAAATAGTTGGCGTACAGTTAGACGAAAACTATGAGATTGAATTGTATAGGGTGTGGATTCTAATCAGAGGAGTCCACAAGATTAGAAATTGATTTTCCTAACCATGCGTCCAAACCATGTGAATCATTAACAATATAGATAAGTATTTTTTTTACCTAGCCTATTTTTTTCTCCCCCTCTTTTTATTTATCCTTTGTGCACACCAGGGGTAGCTGCTCGAGGTCACTTTCCTCTCCTTCAATATGATTTGGGAGATCTTCCTCATACGTACTCCAAGTCAAGAACCATCAGATGTGTTGGAATACCCTGTATAACTCTAATACTTCTCTTATTTCCTCTCTTAGTTTATATCTTCATATAAAATGAAAAAATATGTACAAGTTCTTTTGACCTATTTTTAAGGTGTTTGGGGATTTATCCATTTTATTCCATTCCAGATTGAATAAAAGGTTGATATTGGATTATTTTACCATTCTAAACATGATGTAGGTTATTTATAGGTTTTTACCTTAAAGTCACATCGTTTATATGATATAGTCATTATGAGTCCTGCCAGACTTTCCGAGTGTATCTTCTGAATTATGAAATTCCCTAAATAAAATTCCTAAACCACCTTGTATTATGTTTTATACTCCCCCTTTGATATGGTTGGATGTTATGACCTCAACTCAAATAAATGAGATTCTTAAATTAATTTAAGTTAATTTCTTAATAGAAATTCCATGTTTTCTAATAAAACCTCTTTTTGGGGTGTGTTGCCTTATAAAATAAAAAAACGATTTTATTGTTGATGTGCATAGTGAATTGTATCTTATGTAAAGGATTCATCCCATGAACTTTGTAGTTATTGTTAAATATAATGGAATTCTTGTTAATTATAAACAGAATTACCTAGTGGTCAATTGAATTTATTATGGCATGGGTTGTCTTATTACCTATATTTCAAAGGTTAAAATGATTTATACTAAAAGGATCCATTGCACCTCAAGTGATGTCAATTTACTCTTTACAAAATGTCAAGATAAGGGAATATAGGACATGTGGGATTGAATTATACTCAATTATTATAAAGGGACTTCGGTTTGGGTTGTGGACATAGTGTTTAAAACCCCCTTGGTAAAGGATGTTGAAAATGATTATTTTTGTCACTTGTGTTCTTGGGCATGATGTTTCACGCCCCCTCATATATGGGTTTGGGAAAGACCCTTATCATTATCTACTCTTGATAGTTGATATGTTTTTATTCATTATTATGGAATTGTGTATGAAATCCCTTACACCATGACATATGGGAATGAATTCCCTTATAGAGTCTGATACTCTTATGATTATATATGGGCGCTTGAGTTGTTCCTTGGGTCATGCTACTACTACTCATCTATTTATATATATATATATATATGTGATATTGTCATGTGGGTGCCTTGGCACTAAGACATAGATCTATGTCAGTGCATGTATATTTTTGAACTTGATTTTATAACGTATGCATACATATACAGGATGGAAGGTGTGCAGAGATATTTCATCTTAGGAAAAAAGCAGGTATTGTCAGGCCAGGTTTCCATGACAAACCTGTGCCAGACTGGTTTTCATTTATTGATTATCGCACTACCTTACTTTTGATATACATGTACACAGCTTTATATTATATACATGGACTATATTATGCATTAGAAACTATTGATGGTGGCCTACTATGTCACACCTCTAGATTTTAGAAGATATATTTTTTTTAATTTCTTTGATGTCTTCTATTATACACCAAGATTAGCTTGTACTATACGCAACACCGTATTAGCTTGCAGTATATGCAACACTATTCTTGGCTCGTGTTACACACAATTTCAAGTTCATTTTGTGCAAAATTATTTTACGCAACATTAAGTATAGATTTTGTTTGATGTATAAATGAAATAAGTTTTGATTATGTTATATGAAACACCAAACAGAGCTTTCACTACACGCAGCCCTGACTTGGCTTGCATTACACTCAATCAATACCTTCTTCGATAGCATGTGTAGTACGCGATATCGAGTTTCACTAAATAAAATATTATTATAATATTATTATGAACTAGCCGTTACGAATAGTAATACCCACTTTTTGAAATTTTATTTTTTAAAATGGACTTCATTTTTGGATTCAGAATATCAAAATTAGCATAGGGTGAATTTTTGGTATTTTTCTAAAAACTTTCAATTTTTGATGAAAATTGAAAACACTGGGTCACTATTTAAAAACCGACTTTTTATTTAAATAATTATTTATTTTATTTAATCTTATTTTAGGTCAAAATTGATACATAATACCTATATAAGTTAAATGTAATTAGTTTGAGTCATTTTATAATAATTTTAGATATATAAAAATTTTATTGAACTGTTCACCATCTTTTACCCACCTCCTAAGAATATTTAAAAATTTACATAAAACTTAATTTTACCGCTTCTGTGAGTGGAATTTCAAAAATCCGAGAGAAACGGTTAATATAAAGGAGTAAACTGTGGTTCAATAGGATAAAAATAATTTATGGTGAATAGTAACTTTTTACTTTTATTTACCACGGTTAAAATTAAATAGGGTAATTAAGGGTAAAAATGTTATTATTATTACCCTAACACATGTCCTAATTCTATTGGATAAGTTTAATTCGATCAAAAACAACCTTAGGAATAAAATATTACCCTTTAGGACCACTTGGATTAGATTATGACACTTATTATTATTTTATTTAAAGAAGAGTTAAAATAGTTAAAATCAAAGTTTAATAACTAAAACATTTTTAATATAGGGTTATACATAAGATAAATTCGACTATAAATATTAATTAGAAATATAAAACGATTTCCTACATAATTATATTTTATTTATTATTTTTAGACGTTAAATAATTTAATTTATTAATGTCACAATGATGATGAAGTAATTACCTTATTAATGAAATATTAAAATAATTGATGTTATAAATACCCAAATAAATGTAATTTGAGACTTTTTATGAATTAAACTAATTTTCTAGGTTAATATGAAATGTTAGTATTTATTCATTTAACTTATTTAGAACTAATTATGTTGTTATGATTTTCACAAAAATCAATTACCAAATAGTGTCAAAATTTACATAAAATAGTTTTTAAAACAAATATTATATTATGAATTGTTATTATATTTATAAAAATCTAATGTTAGGACAAATGACTTAGATAAGGTTATATATATTAAAAATGAACCACTTGGGGTTCTTTTGTCTTGTTATAGTAAGTTTAACAACCATATAGTTTAATAAAACAAGAAGACACGGTAAAAGTTAAATTATTTAACTTATAGTTAAATCTAAATGATAAGGTTAAAATAGTAACCTAAACTTCCCTAAAACCTATTGGTTGAGAGTATTTCTACTCATCCCCACTTTAGCTTCAAAATAAATCAATTTGGAGATATTATAAACCGAATATGACTTTATTATAAAATAATATTTTAAGTTTTTCCAAAGGTACCCCTCTCCTCCCTTATAAAAAGGGCACCCCTTACCACTTCTCTTAAAACCCATTTGAGCCTTTAATCTCATCCAAACCCTGACCATTTCTCTTCTCCACTTCCATAGAAACATTCTGGAGGTTCTGGTCTTCTCAAAAGACCAACTCTACTTCCTTAAGAGGAAGCTTAAAGGAGGTGCGTTGAAGAAGAGGTAATCTCTTCTTCTGATTCTCTCAAGTTTCATTCTTCTTCTACTTATTCTTCTTTAGTTGTATCATCATAAAGTAATAACATCAATATTAATTATATAATGATATGTTATTATAAATATTAAACAACCATATTTCACCTTCTATCCATCCTACGGAAAATGAAATCACCGCGCGTGCGTACGTACGGAATACCGTCTCCACACCGTGATGTAATCTTTTTTTGACCACCACCTTAATTGGATGGGTATAATGGTGTAAATAAATAACTATATAAGATTAATTTAAAGTGATATTGATTCTGAAATATTATATATACACTTCAATACAATTCCGTGATCATTAGAATGATATCATCGCTCGTGCGTAAGTACGGACTACCGTCTCCACGACGCGATTAGATTCATTCTCCATGTTAACCATTCATGAATGATTATAAATTATATATAATGAATAATAATGAAATATATGACATAATAATGATACTGTATTTATGTATATATATGTGTGTATTTCATCTACTTAATTCCATTCAATTCAATAAGGAAACGAAAACAGTGTTCATACGTACGTACGGCCTACCATCTCCATGAACGGTGTATTTCTTTCCATTTATCGATATATCATATATATATATGTATATTATGAATATATATTATATATAAATCATGTTTTACATTATGTAATTAAGTAAGTCAGGATTTATGTAATAATATCAAGAACAACAAGTCGAAACACGTACAATAAATGAAACGATTTTACCCAAATCGCTGATTTTACATCAAATTTACAAAAGAACGGGTAATATAAAGACATAAGTAAACTATATATGATATCATAACAATGAATATGATTCTGTAATAATTCAATGACATTATTTAAATTATTATACAGGAGGTTCAGATACATATGAAGCATATCAAACATAAGGTAAGGGATAACTATTCCAATCTCGTTCTTATTCGAGATTGTTTATTCATAAGTATTTACTGGGGTTATATTTTTCATCCATGTACATAAAAAATGTTTTTCATAAAGTTTTTAATATTATTCCATGTATTTTTAAAGTCATTTTTACCCCTCTTTGATTTTTACTTTGTGTTATGGAAGGAATCTTTCTTTTTTTACCATACATGGTACTTTTTGACTTTTCTAACAAAAGTATGAGGAGAATGTTTTTTTTAACTTATACGGCATGAACGGATTTTTATGGTTTCATAATGCCTAATTTTAATGAAGATTTCTCTACAAGTTTTCATGGTTATTTTCAATAAAATCTATTGCTTTTAAAATTGTGTGGCATTTTGTTAAAAGAAAATGATTTTTAAGGAGAAAGGATGTTTTCCTCAAGAATTCATTTCATGTGTTTTATCAAAACTATTTTCCATCTAAGATGAAATTATTTATCTTGTTTATGTTTCAAGTATAATGTCTCTATTATTTACATGGTATGATTCTTCTTAAGATTAAATTATATCCATTTGTTTTATATGGATTATTTTATGATGGAATGATGTTTATGAAACCCATTTTGTTCATTGAGTTATGATGAATGATTTATGTTTATGTTGTGGAACAAGTAAGAATGATTTCATTATGAGATGGGTGGAACCTATATCTCCCTACAATGCATTGGGTAAAGAATTATATCTCATGAGATAGACATGGCTGGAATGGTAAGTTAATATGGTTCAGTGTTACAGGACTAAAATGAGGAGTGAACTCGATTCCGAAAGGGACTTTGTCCACTAAGATGGTCATCGTAGTAATGCTTTGGCTACTATGGAAATCATAACATGTGCTTAATGGTTGCCACAATTACATTATTTATTCCCATGTTATTTTATCATGATTGATGATCCATTATGATATATGCCTAACGTACTTCCAAGATTTATGTCTTTGCTCAAGATTTTGATGTTTAGATTTTATGTTCACGTTTTTGCATTCAAATGTTTATGGATTGTTTTATGTTCTCTATGTTTAAGCTTATTGAGAATTTGAGCTCATCCTTTTTGTGTTTTCTTTTCCCCGGGATATAAAGAAAGGTTTTAGGTAAGAAAACCAAAAGGGAAATATCTTTATAGGAGATGTTGAAGATCTTTCACCATGATTAGAAGATTACGTTCCGAGTTTCCAAAGACACTAAACGAATACGATCTTTGGGCATCTATTTTTGTCATGAATTAAGTTTTCCGAAAAATTAATGTAATTTCCATGTAAGTCAAACTTTGGGTCTCTACAGTTGGTATCAGAGCGAAGGTTTAGTTAACCTTTGGAAACTAGGATGCGAAAACTTAAGTGAAATCCCTAGATATATTAATAAGGTATGTCTAGGGATGTCTCTAAGGTTAAGTATACGTATAGGTTATAGTCCTAGAATTACGATAACTATCATAGAATTTAACCTAAGCTGTTTGATATTGAAGGTAATCACCCTTTTATTATGTTGTTTTCCCTAGCATGATTTTTTCCTCTCACACTATTCTTTTTGGGTTTTAGAAAATGGTTGGAAACATGAAGATTCACGATAATGGAGGATATGATGGACAATGGAATGATATTTTTCATGAGAAACCAAATGAAACGACATTTGGAATTCCAAACATCGTTATTATGCCTAATCAGCAATCTCATAATATGATCAATAATCTCAACTTTGGTAAGTTTCCCGAATCAGATAATAAGAGAAATATAGAGTTTCATTATGATCATAGAAGAAAAAATTTCAATTTCCCTCATGTAAATAATGTGGGAAGAGGCATCAAGGAGAATGTTTCAAAGGAACTGGAAGATGCTTTGGGTGTGGAAAAGAAGGGCACAAATGCAGAAAGTGAAAATGAAAAGGTTCAGTTAACACCATGGAGAAGGATAATGGTATTTCTACGACATCAACAAAGATTAGATGTTTTTAATGTGGAATGTATGGGCATTATGCAAACCAATGCCCCAAGGTAAAATCTCATGAAGAGAATCAGCAAGGTCATATGGGTAGTATTTATGTGGATGATGATGAAGAGACTACAAATGATATATGAGATGAAAGAAGTGTTGAAGATTGGTCAATGGTTTAAGAAAGTAATGGAATGATATATGTTTATCAAGAGTTATGTTGTATAGTTAATGGTAATATGGAATAAAGAATCATCTAAGGATAGTTACACTATTGTTTTTTCTAAAGTATTTGAAAGTATATCTTAAATGGTACTGGTAACCATGAAAGGTTATTCAGATATTTTTAGAAAGAAGATGATATGCGCATAATGAATGGATGAGGATAAAATAATATGTTTGATAGTATTCATGAGCTCATGATTGATTTAAGGACTAAGTGATATCATGGTTTGAGTATATAGAATTTTTGGGCTTTTGGTATGTGGAAAGAGTTAACTTTTAACTTCATTCATGTTTTCACTAAGGTTCAATGTGTATTCATTTTTCAAGAGAATACATGATTAAGGAATTCAAATGTTTGGAATGTGACCAACAAAATATATCGTATGATAAATGATGGTATTCAGGTTCTTGTAATGTGACCTTTCCAGTAATCATTTTCTTTATACTATGAGATTTGACAGATGTATTTTGGATAAGTCTAAAGATTGGAAAGTCTTATGTCAGACATCAGATTGCATTGTTTAAGGCTAGAACTTTTTTTTTATTTTTTCGGATTTATTTCTGTACTGTCATAATAGTGTAGTTTTAGAAAAAGGACAATCTGCAGGACGGGTGACAAACTGTCGTGTCGGACAAGGTTATAGGAATCGAACCCACAACCGAAGTGCGATAGGCCTTTATCACCTACCACTGGCCTACATGAAGTCTCTGGTTAGTAGAAACTAGTTTTATTATATTAAGCAGTATGATATATGAAGTATAAGTCCATTTTAGGAACCATATATAATTAATCTCACTATAGATGGACTTATGTATTTTTGATAACTTTTTCTAACATTTTGTTTGACACAAATCGAATAACCCATCATTCTATCACATGATCTACTAACACTTCATGAATGACAAATTCAACTTCATTTATTTAAGAGATGAAGTGGAAATTGTCCAAGGAATGACCAACGGTGAGATTGTACCAAAATCAAGAAAGTATTTCTTCTAATTCCAATTTCTTCAACTTTAGGGAAATGATCTTGAAAACAAGAAATGTTGTCCTAGTGCCCTTATATCTGATGAATTAGATGGCACCTTAGATCATCAAAAAATTTATTTCTTTGTGATTGTTGTCTTTTTTATATCCATGTCCTCTACCACTCTTCATCAGAAGTTGATGGTTATATTTATCTTCCTTATCCATATTTCCAATTATGTTGTCCTATATGGAAACCCAGTGCTGAGTTACTTTGGGTGGATGTTATGATTCTAACTTCCCTTTTTAAAATGAAGTTTTAGTATTCCTTTTTACGATGTGGGTTTCTATGAAAGAAACTTTCAAGTAATAAACCATTTATAACCCCGACGAATTTCGAGGGCGAAATTCATTTTAAGGGGGGTAGAATGTAACACCCCAAGATTTTAGGAGATATATTATTTTTAATTTCTTTGATGTCTTCTATTATACACCAATATTAACTTGTACTATACGCAACACCGTATTAGCTTGCAGTATATGCAACATTATTCTTGGCTCGTGTTACACACAATTTCAAGTTCATTTTGCGGAAATTATTTTACGCAACATTAAGTATAGATTTTGTTTAATGTATAAATGAAATAAGTTTTGATTATGTTATACGCAACACCAAATTGAGCTTCCACTACATGCAGCCCTGGCGTGGCTTGCATTACACGCAATCAAGACCTTCTTCGATAGCGTGTGAAGTACGCAATACCGAGTTTCACTAAACAAGATATTATTATAATATTATTATGAACTAGCCGTTATGAATAGTAATACCCACTTTTTTAAATTTTATTTTTTAAAATGGAGTTCATTTTTGGATTTGGAATATCGAAATTATCCTAGGGTGAATTTTTGGTATTTTTCTGAAAACTTTCAATTTTTGATGAATAGTGAAAACACTAGGTTGCTATTTAAAAACCGACTTTTTATTTAAATAATTATTTATTTTATTTAAATTTATTTTACGTCAAAATTGATACATAATACCTATATAAGTTAATTTTAATTCATTTGAGTCATTTTATAATAATTTTAGATATATAAAAATTTTATTGAACTTTTCACCGTCTTTTACCCACCTCCTAGGAGAATTTGAAAATTTACATAAAACTTAATTTTACCATTTCTGTGAGTGGAATTTCAAAAATCCGAGAGACACGGTTAATATCAAGGAGTAAAATTTCGTTCAATAAGATAAAAATAATTTTTGATGAATAGTAGCTGTTTACTTTTATTTACCACGGTTAAAAGTAAATAGGGTAATTAAGGGCAAAAATGATATTATTATTACCCTAACACATATCCTAATTCTATTGGATAAGTGTAATTAGATCAAAAACAACCATAGGAATAAAATATTACCCTTTAGGTCCACTTGGATTAGATTAGGACACTTATTATTATTTTATTTAAAGAGGAGTTAAAATAATTAAAATCAAAGTTTAATAACTAAAACATTTTTAATATAGGGTTATACATAATTTAAATTCGACTATAAATATTCATAAGAAAGATAAAATATATTTCCTACATAATTATATTTTATTTATAATTTTTATACGTTAAATAATTTAATTTATTTATGACACAATGATGATGCAATAATTCCCTTATTAATGAAATATTAACATAATTGATGTTATAAATACCCAAATAAATGTAATTTGAGACTTTTTATGAATTAGAATAATTTTATAGGTTAATATGACAAGTTAGTATTTATTCAATTAAGTTTTTCGAACTAATCATGTTGTTATGATTTTCAAAAACATCAATTACCAAATAGTGTCAAAATATACATAAAATAGTTTTTAAAACAAATATTATATTATTAATTGTTATTAAATTCCTAAAAATCTAAGGTATGGCCAAATGAATTAGATAAGATTATATATATTAATAATTAACCACTTGGGGTTCTTTTGGCTTATTATAGTAAGTTTAATAACCATATAGTGTAAGAAAATAAAAAGACACGGTAAAAGTTAAATTATTTAACTTAGAGTTAAATCTAAATGATAAGGTTAAAATAGTAACCTAAACTTCCCCAAAACCTATTGGTTGAGAGTATTTCGAGCCATCCCCACTTTATCTTATAAATAAATCAATTTGGAGCTATTATAAACCGAATATTACTTTATTATAAAATAATATTTTAAGTTTTTCCAAAGGTGCCCCTCTCCTCCCTTATAAAAAGGGCACCCCTTCCCACTACTCTTCACACCCATTTTAGCCTTGAAGCTCGGACAAAACCTGACCATGTTTCTTCTCCACTTCCCTAGAAACATTCTGGAGGTTCTAGTATTCTCAAAAGACCAACTCTACTTCCTTAAGAGGAAGCTTAAAGGAGGTGTGTTGAAGAAGAGGTAATATCTTCTTCTGATTCTCTCAAGTTTCTTTCTTCTTCTACTTCTTCTTCTTTAGTTTCCTCATCATAAAGTAATAACATAAGTATAAATTATATATGTATATGTTATTATAAATATGAAACAACCTTATTTCACCTTCTATCCATCCTACGGAAAACAAAATCACCGCGCATGCATACGTATGGAATACTGTCTCCACGTCGTGGTGTAATCTGTTTTAGACCACCACCTTACTTGGATGGGTATAATGGTGTAAATAAATAAATATATATGATTACTGTAAAGTGGTATTGATTCTGAAATATTATACATACACTTAAATATAATTCCACGATCATGAGAATGATATCATCGCTCATGCGTATGTACGGACTACCGTCTCCACGACGCATTGAGATTCCTTCTCCATGTTAACCATTCATGAATGATTATAAAGTATATATATTGAATAATAATGAAATATATGACATAATAATGATACTGGATTTATGTATGTATATATGTAGGTCATCTACTTAATTCCATTCAATTCAATAAGGAAACGAAAACAACGTTCATGCGTACGTACAGCCTACCGTCTCCATGAAGGGTGTATTTCATTCCATTTATCGATCTATCATATATATATGTATATGATGAAAATATATTATATATAAATCATTTTTTACATTCTGTAATTAACTAAATCAGGATATAAGTAATAATATCAAGAACAACAATTCGAAACACGTACAATAAATGAAACGATTTTACCCAAATCGATGCTTTTACATCAAATTTACAAAAGAACGGGGAATATAAAGTCATAAGTAGACTATATATGATATCATAACAATGAATATTATTCTGTAATAAGTCAATGACATTATTTAAATCATTATACAGGAGGTTTGGATACATACCAATCATATCAGACATAAGGTAAGGGATAATTATTCCAATCTCGTTCTTATCCGAGATTGTTTATTCATTAGTATTTACTAGGGTTATATTTTTCATCCATGTACATAAAAAATGTTTTTCATAAAGTGTTTAATATTATTCCATCTATTTTTAAAGTCCTGTTTACCTCTATTTTACTTTTACTTTGTGTTATGGAAGGAATCTTTCTTTTTTTTACCATACGTGGTACTTTTTGACTTTTCCGACAAAAGTACGAGGAGAATGTTTTTTTTTTCTTATATGGCATGAATGGATTTTTACAGTTTCATAAAGCCTAATTTTCATGAAGATTTATCAACAAGTTTTAATGGTTATTTTCAATAAAATCTTTTTCTTTTAAAATTGTGTGGCATTTTGTGGAAAGAAAATGATTTTTAAAGAGAAAGGATATTTTCCTCAAGAATTCATTTCATGTGTTTTATCAAAACTATTTTCCATCTAAGATGACATTCTTTAGCATGTTTATGTTTCAAGTATAATTTCTCTATTATTTACATGGTTTAATTCTTCTTAAGATGATATGATATCCATTTGTTTTATATGGATTATTTTATGAGGGAATGATGTTTATGAAACCCATTTTATTCTTTGGGTTATGATGTATACTTTATGTTTATGTTGTGGAACAAGTAAGAATGATTTAATTATGAGATGGGTGGAACCTATATCTCCCTCCAATTCATTGGGTAAAGATTTATATCTCATGAGATAGACATGGCTGGAACAGTAAGTTAATCTGGTTCAGTGTTACAGGACTGAAACGAGGAGTGAACTCGATTCAGAAAGGGACTTCATCCACTAAGATGGTCATGGAAGTAATGCCTTGGCTACTATGGAAATCATAACATGTACTTAATGGTTTCCATAATTACATGATTTATTCCCATGCTATTTTATCATGATTGATGATCCATTATGATATATGCCTAATGTACTTCCAAGATTTATGTCTTTGC
The DNA here is from genome assembly GCA_963277665.1 of Viscum album. Classification (NCBI taxonomy): domain Eukaryota; kingdom Viridiplantae; phylum Streptophyta; class Magnoliopsida; order Santalales; family Viscaceae; genus Viscum; species Viscum album. Next base: position 179,735,473 of record OY728143.1, on the reverse strand, counting down.
TCAAGATTTTGATGTTTAGATTTTATGTTCATGTTTTTACATTCAAATGTTTATTTATTGTTTTATGTTCTCTATGTTTACCCTTATTGAGAATTGGATCTCAGCCTTTTTATTTTTTCTTTTACCCATGATATAAAGAACGTTTTTAGGTAAGAAAACCAAAAGGGGAAGATCTTTATGAGAGATGTTGAAGATCTTTCACCATGATTAGAAGATTACGTTCCGAGTTTCCAAAGATACTAAACTAATATGATCTTTGGGAGTCTGTTTTTGTCATGTATTAAGTATTACACAAAATTAATGTAATGTCCATGTACATCAAGATTTGGGTCTCTACAGTTGGTATCAGAGAGAAGGTTTAGTTAACCTTTGGAAACTAGGATGCGAAAACTTTAGTGAAATCCCTAGTTATATTTATAAGGTATGTCTACGGATGTCTCAAAGGTTAAGTATACGTGTAGGTTATAGTCCTAGAATTACAGTAACGATCTTAGAATTTAACCTAATATGTTAGATATTGATGGTACTCCCCCTTTTATTATGTTGTTTTTCCTAGCAAGATTTTTGCCTCTCACACTATTCTTTTTGGGTTTTAGAAAATGGCTGGAAACAGGAGGATTCACGATAATGGAGGATAATATGGACAATGCAATGATATTCTTCATGAGCAACCAAATGAAACGGGATTTGGAAGTCCAAACATCGTTATTATTCCTAATTAGGAATCTCATAATATGATCAATAATCTCAACTTTGGTAATTTTCCCGACTCAGCTAATAAGAGAAATATGGAGTTTCATTATGATCATAGAGGAAAGAAAGTTCAATTTCCCTCATGTAAATCATGTGGGAAGAGGCAACAAGGAGAATGTTTCAAAGGAACTGGAAGATGCTTTGGGTGCAGAAAAGAAGGGCACAAATGCAGTAAGTTCAAAGGAAAAGGTTCAGTGAACACCATGGAGAAGGATAATGGTATTTCTACGACATCAACAATGATTTGATGTTTTGAATATGGAATGTATGGGAATTATGCAAACCAATTCCCTAAGGGAAAATCTCATGAAGAGAACCAGTATGGTCATATGGGAAGTATTTATGTGGATGATGATTGGGAGACTACAAATGATATATGAGATGAAATAAGTGTTGAAGCTTGTCCAATGGTTTAAGAAGGTAATGGAATGATATATGTTTATCAAAATTTATGTTGTATAGTTAATGGTACTATGGAATAAAGAATCATCTAAGGATTGTTACACTATTGTTTTTCCTAAAGTATTTGAAAGTATATGTTGAATGGTACCGGTAACCATGAAAGGTTATTTAGATATTTTTGGAAAGAAGATGATATGTGCATAATGAATGGATAAGGAGAAAATAATATGTTTGATAGTATTCATGAGCTCATGATTAATATAAGGACTAAGTGATATCATGGTTTGAGTATACCGAATTTTTTGGATTTTGGTATGTGGAAAGTGTAAACTTTTAACTGCATTCATGTTTTCACTAAGGTTCAATGTGTATTATTTTTTCAAGAGAATACATGATTAAGGAATTCACATGTTTGGAATGTTACCAACAAGATATATCGTATGATAAATGATGGTATTCACGTTCTTGATATGTGACATTTCCAGTAATCATTTTCTTTATACTATGAGAATTGACAGATGTATTTTGGATAAGTCAAAAGATTGGAAAGGGTTATGTCGGACATCAGATAGTTTTGTTTAAGGATAGAACTTTTTTTCTCTTTTTTCAAAATTATTTCTGTAATGTTATAATATTGTAGTTTTAGAAAAAGGACAATCTGCAATATGGGCGACAACACGTCGCGTCGGACAAGGATGTGGGGATCGAACCCGCAACCGAAGTACGACATGCCTCTATCACCTACCACTGGCCTAAATGAAGTCCCCGGTTAATAAAAACTAGTTTTATTATATTAATCAGTATGATATATTAAGTATAAGTCCATTTGAGTAACCATATATGATTAATCTCACTACAGATGGACTTATGTATTTTTGATAACTTTTTTTAACCTTTTGTTTGAGACAGATGGAATGAACCATCATTATATCACATGATCTACTAACACTTCACGAATGACAAATTCAACTTCATTTATTTAAGATATAAAGTGGAAATTGTCCAAGGAAAGACCAACGGTGAGATTGTACCAAAATCAAGAATGTATTTATTCTAATTCCAATTTCTTCAACTTTAGGGAAATGATCTTGAAAACAAAAAATGTTGTCCTAGTGACCTTTTATCTGATGAATTAGATGGCACCTTAGATCATCACAAATTTATGGCCTTGTGATTGTTGGATTTTTCATAACCATGTCCTCTACCACTCTTCATCAGAAGTTGATGGTTATATTTCTCTTCCTTATCCATATTTTCACTTATGTTGTCCTATGTAGAAACCCAGTGCTGAGTTACTTTGGGCGACTGTTATGATTCTAACTTCCCTTTTTAAAATGAAGTTTTAGTATTCCTTCTTACGATGTGGGTTTCTATGAAAGAAACTTTCAAGTAGTAAACCATTTATAACCCCGACGAATTTCGAGGGAGAAATTCATTTTAAGGGGTTAGAATGTAACACCCCGAGATTTTAGAAGATATATTATTTTTAATTTCTTTGATGTCTTCTATTATACACCAAGATTAGCTTGTACTATACGCAACATTGTATTAGCTTGCAGTATACGTAACACTATTCTTGGCTCGTGTTACACACAATTTCAAGTTCATTTTGTGGAAATTATTTTACGCAACATTAAGTATATATTTTGTTTAATGTATAAATGAAATAAGTGTTGATTATGTTATACGCAACACCAAACAGAGCTTTCACAACACGTAGCCCGGACTTGGCTTGCATTACATGTAATCAAGACCTTCTTCGATAGCGTGTGTAGTACGCAATACCGAGTTTCACTAAACAAGATATTATTATAATATTATTATGAACTGGCCGTTATGAATACTAATACCCACTTTTTGAAATTTTATTTTTCAAAATGGACTTCATTTTTGGATTCAGAAGATCAAAATTAGCCTAGGGTGATTTTTTGGTATTTTTTTGAAAACTTTCAATTTTTTGATGAATAGTGAAAACACTATGTTACTATTTAAAAACCGACTTTTTATTTAAATAATTATTTATTTTATTTAAATTTATTTTAGGTCAAAATCGATACATAGTACCTATATAAGTTCAATGTAATTCATTTGAGTCATTTTATAATAATTTTAGATATATAAAAATTTTATTTAACTTTTCACCGTCTTTTACCCACCTCCTAGGATAATTTGAAAATTTACATAAAACTTAATTTTACCGCTTCTTTGAGTAGAATTTCAAAAATATGAGAGATACAGTTAATATCAAGGAGTAAAATGTGGTTCAATAAGATAAAAATATTTTTTGGTGAATAGTCACTTTTTACTTTTATTTACCACGGTTAAAATTAAATTGGGTAATTAAGGGTAAAAACTGATATTATTATTACCCTAACACATGTCCTAATTATATTGGATAAGTTTAATTCGATCAAAAACAACCTTAGGAATAAAATATTACCCTTTAGTTCCACTTGGATTAGATTAGGACACTTTTTATTATTATTTTTTAAAGAAGAGTTAAAATAGTTAAAATCAGTGTTTAATAACTAAAACATTTTTAATATAGGATTATACATTCGATAAATTCAACTATAAATATTCATTAGAAATCTAGAAATATTTTATACGTAATTATATTTTATTTATAATTTTTAGACGTTAAATAATTTAATTTATTTATGACACAATGATGTTGCAGTAATTACCTTATTAATGAAATATTAACATAATTGATGTTATAAATAACTAAATAAATGTAATTTGAGACTTTTTATGAATTCCACAAATTTTCTAGGTTAATATGACATGTTAGTATATATTAAATTAAATTTTTTTGAACTGATCATTTTGTTATGATTTTAACAAAAATCAATTACCAAATAGTGCCAAACTTTACATAAAATAGTTCTTAAAACAAATACTATATTATTAATTGTTATTATATTCCTAAAAATCTAAGGTTCGTCCAGATGACCTATATAAGGTTATATATATTAATAATGAACCGCTTGGGGTTCTTTTGTCTTGTTATAGTAAGTTTAATGACCATATAGTGTAAGAAAACAAGAAGACGCGGTAAAAGTTAAATTATTTAACTTAGAGTTAAATATAAATGATAACGTTAAAATAGTAACATAAAATTCCCTAAAACCTATTGGTTGAAATTATTTCCACCCATCCCTACTTTATCTTCGAAATAAATCAATTTTGAGCTGTTATAAACCGAATATGACTTTATTATAAAATAATATTTTAAGTTTTTCCAAAGGTGCCCCTCTCCTCCCTTATAAAAAGGACACCCCTTCCCACTTCTCTTCACACCCATTTGAGCCTTGAAGATCGGGCAACCCCTGCCCATTTCTGTTATCCACTTACCTAGATACATTCTGGAGGTTCTGGTCTTCTCAAAAGACCAACTATACTTCCTTAAAAGGAAGCTTAAAGGAGGTGTGTCGAGGAAGAGGTAATCTCTTCTTCTGATTCTCTCAAGTTTATTTCTTGTTCTACTTATTCTTCTTTAGTTGTATCATCATAAAGTAATAAGATCAGTATTAATTATATACTTATATGTTATTATAAATATTAAAAAATCCTATTTCTCCTTCTATCCATCCTATGGAAAACGAAATCACCGCGCGTGCGTACGTACGGAATATCGTCTCCACGCCGTGGTGTAATATGTTTTTGACCACCACCTTACTTGGATAGGTATAATGGTGTAAATAAATAACTATATATGATTACTATAAAGTGATATTTATTCTGAAATATTATACATACACTTAAATACAATTCCACGATCATGATAATGATATCATCGCTCGTGCGTATGTACGGATTGTCGTCTCCACGACACGATGAGATTCGTTCTCCATGTTAACCATTCATAAATGATTATAAAGTATATATAATGAATAATAATGAAATATATGACATAATAATGATACTTTATTTATGTATATATATATATCATCTACTTAATTCCATTCAATTCAATAAGGAAACAAAAACAGCGTTCATGCGTACGTACGGCCAACCATCTCCATGAATGGTGTATTTCATTCCATTTATAGATCTCTCATATATATATGTATATGATGAATATATATTATATATAAATCATTTTTTACATTCTGGAATTAAGTAAATCAGTATGTAAGTAATAATATCAAGAACAACACGTCGAAACACGTACAATAAATGAAACGATTTTACCCAAATCGCTGCTTTTACATCGAATTTACAAAAGAACAGGTAATATAAAGTCATAAGTAAACTATATATGATATCATAACAATGAATATGATTCTGTAATAAGTCAATGACATTATTTAAATCATTATACAGGAGGTTCAGATACATACGAAGCATATCATACATAAGGTAAGGGATAACTATTCTAATCTCATTCTTATCCGAGATTATTTATTCGTAAGTATTTACTGGGGTTATATTTTTCACCTATGTACATAAAAAATGTTTTTCATAAATTGTTTCATATTCTTCCATGTATGTTTAAATTCATGTATACCCCTCTTTTACTTTTACTTTGTTTTATGGAAGTAATCTTTCTTTTTTTTACCATACGTGGTACTTTTTGGCTTTTCTGACAAAAGTATGAGGAGAATGTTTTTTTTAACTTATACGGCATGAACAGATTTTTACAGTTTCATAACGACTCATTTTCATGAATATTTATCTACAAGTTTTCATGGTTATTTTCAATAAAATACTTTTCTTTTGAAATTGTGTGGCATTTTGTGCAAAGAAAATGATTTTTAAGGAGAAAGGATATTTTCCTCAAGAATTCATTTCATGTGTTTTATCAAAACTATTTTCCATCTAAGATGACATTATTTAGCATGTTTATGTTTCAAGTATAATGTCTCTATTATTTACATGGTTTTATTCTTCTTAAGATGAAATGATATCCATTTGTTTTATATGGATTATTTTATGATGGAATGATGTTTATGAAACCCATTTTATTCTTTGGGTTATGATGAATGATTTATGTTTATGTTGTGGCACAAGTAAGAATGATTTCATTATGAGATGGGTGGGACCTATATCTCCCTTAGATGCATTGATTTATATCTCATGATATAGACATGGCTAGAACGGTATGTTAATCCGGTTCATTGTTACAGGACGGAAACGAGGAGTGAACTCGATTCAGAAGGAGACTTTGTCCACTAAGATGGTCATGGAAGTAATGCCTTGGCTACTATTGAAATCATAACATGTGCTTAATGGTTGACACAATTACATGCTTTAATCCCATTCTATTTTATCATGATTGATGATCCATTATGATATATGCCTTACGTACTTCCAAGATTTATGTCTTTGCTCAAGATTTTGATGTTTAGATTTTATGTTCTTGTTTTTGCATTCAAATGTTTATGGATTGTTTTATGTTCTCTATGTTTACCCGTACTCACTACCACAAAAACAGTTTTTCGCAGCACCCCCCTTTATCAGCGCTAATGAAAAAGCGCTGATAAAGGGCCCCCCTTTATCAGCGCTTGATTAGTAGCGCTGATAAAGGGCCCCCCTTTATCAGCGCTTTCTTAGTAGCGCTGATAAAGGGTCTGCTTCAAAAAAAGATTAAAAAAATATTAATATATAAATATAGTTATATTGTTATATAAATATAATATATACTTTTTAAATATATTTTAGATAAGTATAAATGTACATTTACACTTATTATACATAATATTTAAGATATTTAGTGAAAATGACTTCTTAAAAAATTAAAAAAAATATTTTTAATTAATATTTTGATAATCATTATGGAGTAATAGTCATTTAATAACAATTTGAGGACTAAAAAAACTAAAAAAATTTAAAAAAGATCCAAAATATGTTGAAAACGCAACTCAAACTTTAAACGGTCATAACTTTTGATCCGGGTGTCCGTTTGAGCTCTACCACATATCAAATCGAAGCCTGCGAAGAGCTCTACGTAGCTGTGACTTGGGACGGACCCCAGTCAAGCGTTTTTCGAGGCCAAAAGAGGCCCAGAAGGCCTCCAAAACTGAGTTTTTTTTTCGGGGTACCCATATTTTTTAACATTTTGTGGATTTTCAAACTCGTTTAAGGGGGTATTGTTAGCTTTTCTTGGTGGGGACTAAATTTATTCCAAGGTATTACATTCATATTGATATTATGTCTTTGAAATTTCATCCTTTTTTATAATGAACTGCTATTTATAATCAAATATATAACTATATGTACATATTTTTTATATATTCGCACCTAAAAATTAAAATTTTTAAATAAATAATTAAACATATTTACATATAAAATATATTAGCTTTATCTAAATAATAACTAATATCCATTTTATTTAAAATACCAATATATGAATATTTATATACCTATATATTAATCTAAGTATATATATATATTAATCTAACTATATATATATTAATCTAATAACTATATATATATTAATATAACTACATATATATATATATATTAGTATTACTATAAATATATATATTAATATCACCATAAATATATATATATTAATATCACTATATATATATTAATATAACTATATAAATATATATTCATATAACTATATATATGTTAATATAACTATATATATGTTAATATAATTATATATTAATATAAATATATATTACTATACGAATAAATATAACTAAATATATATATATAGATAGATAGATATAGATATATATTAATACCACTATATATATATATATTAATATTACTATATATATTATAATATAACTATATATATATTAATATAAATATATATTACTATACGAATAAATATAACTAAATATATAAATAAATATATATAGAGATATCTTGAATTAGAAAGCAAATCAAAATAGAGTAGTGGTAAGGGCTTAGGCGCGCAGGGGGGAGGTCTCGAGTTCAAATACTGGTGGAGGCAGGGGTGCGCGTGCATGGGGAATATTGGAGCAAGCGCTGTTAAAGGGTGTAGGGGGGTGCATGGGGTGCATGGGGTGTTGTATAGGGGTCGAAAAGCGCTGTAAAAGGGGGGGTTCAAGCGCTATAAAAGCCCCCCCCCCCCCCCCCTCGATTGGCAGTATTTTTTAAATTTTTTAATTTTTTTTTAATTTTTTTTAACTTTTATCAGTGCTTTTTTAAAAGCGCTGATAAAAGGGTCCTTTATCAGCACTAAAACGAGAGCGCTGATAAAGGAAGCGCTGATATAGGACCCCTTTATCAGCGCTAAAAAAAAGCGCTGATAAAGGGGTACTTTTATCAGCGCTTTTTTTTAGCGCTGATAAAGGGGACCCCCCCCCCCCTTTATCTACGCTGGCTTTATCAGCGCTTTTATAGCGCTGATAAAGGCCATTTTTAGCGCTGATAAAGGCCGTGTTTGTAGTAGTGACTGAGCATTTGATCTCACCCTTTTTATGTTTTCTTTTCCCTAGGATATAAAGAAATGTTTTAGGTAAGAAAACCAAAAGGGTAAGATCTTTATGGGAGATGTTGAAGATCTTTCACCATGATTAGAAGATTACGTTCCAAGTTTCCAAAGACACTAAACTAATAAGATCTTTGGGCGTCTGTTTTTTGTCATGTATTAAGTATTTCGCAAAAGTAATATAATGTCCATGTACATCAATATTTGGGTCTCTACATAGTGAGTATGTATCATAACCTATTTGGGCCTCTATTTCACTAGGGTACTAAAACAAATCTCATGTTTCTAGGATAATGTTCATGTATTGTACTTTCTTATTGTCATCAGTCATGTCTGGGATGGAGTACAGGATCAGAGGACCAAGACTGCTCATGATGCTATTAGAGATAGTTATTGTTTCTTAAATTTATTTATTTCCTTTGTTAGTCTTGATATGTATTGTGTACATCTACATGTATTTCTATCTGATAATGTTCATGCATGATCATTTATTCATTCATTATTGATTTATAGTTATTATTATATTATTTTAACTTTATTTTAATTGCTTGTACAATATTATTACTTATCCTGAGAGTATATTATCTCTACTCTATCACAAATATACCCTCTTTTCTAGTCAGCAGCCTCATGTATTTGGGGAGGCACGCTTGAGGTATAGTGACCAACCGGATCAGGGCACTGTTTTAGTGTCTCTTGGTTCAATATATTGAAAATTCTTTAAAATGTTTCTTTTCCTATATTAAATTATAATGGAAATTGTAGAAAATAGAGTATGAATGTTTTTTCACATGGTAAATATATTTTGTATGGTTCAAACCATCCCATGCATGATAGAAATATCATGTTTCTGGGAAATGGTATTGTTGTTCATGATGTTGTTATTACAGCTGATATTTATTTAACATTGATTTATTGGTGTATTTTCACTAGTTATTGGGTTATTAATTATTATTTTTACCTCTTGGATCGATATGGAAAGAGAAGTTAGGTGTTTTCCTGCATAATTCTAGGCTCATAGTGATTCACATGCCATGAATATGCCATTCCATGTAGACTACATTATAGTTTTCCAGATGCATGGTGATTTGTATACCAGTCTTGTGGATTATTAAGAAAACCTAATTTTATACCATGTTATGAACTTTATTAGCATGCATAGATTTATTTTCCATGTTATATTGTTCCCTCCTTGTGTAGTGACTTTACATGTTCGTTTTCATGCTTACCTATACTTATTTCTTGTGAAGAAATACCCATTGTATTCATGACATAAGGTTGATTAAATAAAGTATTTTTATCAACATAAATGGAGTATTCCCATTAATCTTGATATTGGAATTATATTTAATAAATTAATTATTTTATACTTGATCCATGAACCATTGGTTTCATGGGATGTAACATTAATGGTTTTGATTAAATGGGTAAGAGATTGTAATTTATAAAGCGTATGCGCACTTTATAAAATTTTAAAATGGTGACCCATATAATCGAACCATCTCCTATATACTTTCTATATTTTGAAATCAAACATGGTAATATTGATATAATTAAATGGGGACCAATGTTACAATTCAAAAGGAGTATGGGCCCTTATAAAGTGGGATCAGTAAACAATATAATCAAAGCATCGTAAATGGGTTTATTATATTTTGAGACTAAGAGTTCCAATCCACTTTCTGTTACATAAATGTCAATTGTAAATTATAAAGGCATGAATCTCTATAATTTGGGAATGGTGATTCATCTAACTTGACCATTATGTGGAATGAGAAATTTTCAAATCATTAATTATAAATGAATTGTCAGTGAATTCACCTGGTTAGGACCTTAAATGGTAATGAAGTTAAAATTGTTTTGAAATTTTTAAACCTTTACTTAGTATTTCTAGTTAAACGTGTGATAAATTTCAGACAATAAATGCTTACACTTCCATATTTTGGTCATGAAGACCCATATCACTAAATTCTCAAATACAGAACTAGACCCAAGTATTTTAGTTGGGGTATGATGTTTAATTGATAAATTGGACTTGGCCCAAGAATTTTGGTCATGATATGATATGCTTATGTGCTAAAAACATTAAGGGTTTTCTAAGAATAATAAATGGATTAGTGGGAACCTCATCAGACACATTTTTATTTAATTTTAATGGTACTTAACCCCGTGGGGGTATTCTTATGAACATGTAATGGTCAACATCTTACTTGCCCTATTCCCTCAATTAATAAAAGATCTATTATCTAATTTGAGATTTATTATTATGACCCATCAGTTAATTAAAATTCCGATTAAAAAATAAAGATTGATTTCATCTCTAGATTGAAAATGGAAATTTTCTTTAACTGAGCTAGTTTTGGAATCTCTTGAATTAGATAAATGGTTAAAAGTAAATTTTAAAATAATTTTCCAAATGTTGCATGATGATAGTTAAATAAATTGAATGGTACAATTGATTTAACTATTGGTACTTCATATCAATAATGTATGAACTGCTTACAATTTTTAATAAATGATCATTTTCTAAATTCCATAAAGGTTAAACCAGGTATGGTAGTTTGTAATGGGAACCCTTGTGTAAAGGTATGTTTTGGAATTTTCCTTAGAGTGGGAATATAGATGTTCTCATAAACCCTAGTGGAATTCTTCCTAGGATTTTTGGACCTAGAGGTCAGGCAATAATGCATTGGGATATTTTCAGGAATGACATTATTTTAGGATTAATTCTATATGTAGTAGTAAAGGGATATCCCTGTAGAGGTAGCTCCCTCAGAACATTTTTGAATTTATAAATTCTTTTGATATGTTTTTTGTTGAAAGTTTCCATTCAGATGTATTTTGTCCCATGTAGGACTCCTTTTAATAAAGCCACACCCTGAGTAAATAGGATACTAATCGATAGGTTAATCCTTTTTATAGGTTTGAGAATCATATAATACTCTATTTTAGTAGGTTAAACAAGCCTCCGGAATTGTAGGCTGGTTCATATGTTGTGTAATCTTGTTTCTTATCTGTGGGTTATCATATTCCTGATATATGTAGCACCAGCTGCATTTTTTTGATATTGATGTTGTAGTACCACATGTTATTATGCATGGTTTCTGTCGATTTAATAGTGATATGTTAAATAATAAGTTTTTCTAGTGACATGTTTGGGTAATACCTTAAACAGTATGGTTACCCGACTTCTTGGATGAAGGGTTGTGAGTTCATAGAATCTATGTTTATATGTCATCTCTGAAGTAGAGTGACCTGAGAATTGTAATATTTTTATGAGAATTGTAGATTTTAGGTGGATATAAAAATTATTGTTATACCAGTTATTTGTAATGGTGTTATACAAAGGGTCTTATTCCATTTCATGGATGATTCATATTAGTTTTGGCTTCTATGTCTAACACTAATGACGCATGTGGACTTGACTTAGTTAGATTTTCATTTGTATGTATATGGGTGAATTTGACCTACTATGATTTTGAGTGGATGGTTTCCCTCTATTAATTTAATAAAATTATAGAAAGCATTTTGGTCCATGTCCAGGGACCATTTTCGATGGTTCTGGATCATGTGCCATGGTTTTTTTCTATTCTCTATAACTCGATGAATATGACACTCCTAGGGTGGGGATCTTTGCATTAGTCATAAGAAACATTTCCTTTTAGGTAGAAGGAACATGATCATATGGTACCATTTGAAAATAGTCGGGATGGGTTTAACTACATATTTTCTTATGGATTCCTTACTTCAAGGTGAGTTATAAGGGAGATCCTACTTTAAAAAGACTGAAATTCCAAGTATCATGGTCAACTTTTCCTTGAGGATGGAAGACCCCAGAAAGTGTGATTCTATTCTATAACTGGATGGTAATGGATTATACACCCACTACATAAGGAAAGTTTGGTACACACTAGTTTTACGGGGGGGTTCCTTCTAGATAACTAGATAGTGAGTGGTCATGTGTGATCTAGGGATTGATGGTTTCATATTCTAGTTCTTTCATGCATGGAAACTCGAATATTCAGTAAATTAAAGATAGTTCTCATGATGAGGGATATCCTGAAACCAAATTGGGCACCAAGATATGGTTGAAAAATGTTTGAACCTAAACACTCATGGTTACGAGATGTGGTCTCGGGCTTTGGTTAAGGCTTTTATATCCAGTTTTTGATGAGGGTGTGGCTTAGAAGAATAAGCACACACCTAGAGATAGAATGTTGGTGTAATTATTATTTAGAGGTGATCATGACCCCTATCTTGACTTCATCCTAAGTAATCTAAGTGAGCATCGGTTATACATTGATCTAAACAAATCAAATGTACTTTTTTCTAAATCGATGGACTCCTCAGAAGTAAACTCAAGGAGAAGTTTAAGGGAATACTTATGGTGTGGATTACAATATATGCAATTGGTGATGTCACTCATGAGACAATGTTTGTGGATATTTGGGACCTATCATTGGATGGTCATTTGGGAACTTTCATTCCATTTGATAAAAAGGAATTGGGATGGTTCAATTAAAATACAACACAGAAATTTGATTATGGGATTCTATGAATGTTCTTGATGTGATCTCAATATAACTTATTTTAAAGCCATTAGGATATATCATTTGAAATGAATTAGATATCTAAGATGATCATTTTTTAGAATATTCATTTTGATTTGGTTCTCCTAGATCACTTTTGAAATGAGTTATACAATTTTCATTGAATTGTTTTGTGCATATCATGGGTTCAGGAGGGTATCCTTGAAAGTGTCATCTAAGGGTTTTAATGGAAACCAAAGCAACCAATTTTGACATGGGATAATCAAATTTGACCAATGAGATCAAAGTTATGGCTATAAGTTGTGTCTTTTCTTGTAATATATTGTATTGTTTTGAGAAACATACTAGAAGCATCGTTAGAATGCTACAGGAATGATCCAGTGGGAAATTATGATGGTTCAAGTGTCGTGACTCAGAATTTCCTATTCAAACGTTAAATCATATGGTTGGGAGAAACTTATTTATATTGATAATAGGGATGATTATGTGACCATTACACAGTGTAGATAGGTTTTAGTAAGCATCATCTCATTCTTTCAATGGTTGTTGGTGTGTTGGCTCGAGTTTCAATGGATTTTGTACTGCGTGTTTAAAGCGATACATGGAGACACGTTAGGCATTAAAAGTTGAAACATGACTGTTTAAGTAGACATTCTCATCCTGAGTAGGTTGGGTCATGTTTTATTTGTTCCCCTAAGGCTTATTAGGGATGATAATTTTTAAGGTGGCAGATTTTTATGTCCTATGTTTTGGACCATGTTGAAAATTCCTTGAGTTTTTGAACATTTCATTTGGTGGATAGAAATAATTCTAAACCAAGCCTCAAAATATAATTATAAGATTTTAATCTATTAAATGAGATGCTTTTATAGGTGTTTTAAGGAATGAGAGGTACCTTGTGTGTCTCTTTGGGTTTTTAAATCACTGGTCCTTGGAGACTCAATATAAGAGGGAGATGTTCAAGGCACATGGTTTGTCAGAAACCATGAGATCCTTAGACAAAATAGTGCAACCTGGTCCAGTTGGGAAGAAGGTGTCACATATTTTTATTTAACTATTGTAGAGGGGGTTCATGGTAATGGAAATGTGCTACATTTTATTATAGAGGTGGTTCATGGTATGAACACTATTTTCCAAACCATGAACCTAGCTTTCACCCTTGGTTCCACTTAACCAGTAGTTATGCACAGTTGCTACTTGCTTAGATCAAACAAGGTGACATAACCATGTGGGGTGTTTCTTCTAAGAAGAATAGATTGAACGACTGGCTCATGATTTTCCTAACCATGAAACCAAACTGTGTGGATATTTAATGATCAATAACATAACATTTTTTCATTGAGACTATTTCTTTTCTCCCCCTCTTTTTCTTTCTACTTCATGTTCACATGGGGACGCTACTTGGTCTTCCTTTCCTATACTCTCATATAACTTGGGAAGTCTTCCTCATACAACCTACAAGTTAAAAACCATCATATGAATTGGAATACGCTCAGTAAGTATAAGACTACTCTTATTTTCTATATTATATTATATCACCTTATGGAATTCAAAATCCACGTGAGCTCATTTTCCCTATTTTCTGGGATTTTAAAGATTCTTCTTTTTCTACCATTCTAGCTCGAATCAAATCTTGATATTATACAAGTGGACCATTTTAAGAATTATGTATGTGTTTAATGTTGTTTTACCTTAAATTTTCATCATTTATATGATACTCTCTATGTTTCATACACTAGACTTTCATGGTGTCACTTCAAAATTATGAAATGCTATAAATTAAATTCCTAGACCGCCTTGTATTGTGTTTTAGACTCCACATTTGATATGGTTAGAGGTTATGACTTCAAATCAAACTATCCTTTTAGGGTGGGTTTTCTAAATAACATAATAATCATGGAACACCTTATGACTAAACCATCATTGTGCTGTGTTTATTAAAATGGTTGTGCTTATAATAACTACCATGTATAGGTTGTATTCCAACTCCCCTGTTTTAGTGTATTATATTATTCTATATCAATGAGATTATGAAATTTAATTAAGTGTATTATTTTATGGAAATTTCATGTTTTCTAATAAAACTACCTTTTTAGGTGTGATTCCTTACAAATCAAAAAAGATAGTTGATTGTTGATGTGTATAGGGAATTGTACCATATAGAATGTATTCTACCCATGGATTTCAAAATTATTGATAAATGTAATTAACTTCTTGTGATAGATAAATAGAATTTAATAGTTATAAATTAAATTTATTATGGAATGGATGGTCATATGACTTTTATTTAAAATGTTAAAACGGATTATACTAAAAGGATCCATTATGCCTTGAGCGATGTTGGTTGCCTCTTTATGGAATGCTAGGCTAAGGGATCATAGGAAATGTGGGATTACATTATAATGAATTATTATAGAGGGACCTTGGTTATGGTTGTATATATGGAATTTCAAACCCCCTTGGTTGAGGATGTTGTATAATATGATTCACGTTTCTTGGGTTGTTGGATATGGTGTTTCACGCCCCCTAGGATATGAGTTTGGGAAAGACCCTTCTCATTATATCTCCATGATAATATGTGTGGTTTTCTTCATGATTATGACACTATTTATGAAATCCCTTGCATAATTAAATATGGTTATGGAATCCCTTATATATTTTGAAAATATTATTGTTATACGTGGATGCTTGAGTTATGCCTTAAGTCATTCTAGTGCTACTCTACTATTTCAATATATATATGATAATATCATGTGGGTTCCTGGACACTAAACCAAGGGTCCATTCCAATGAATTTATAGATATGTGGATGATTGTCTAACATATTCATATATATACATGATGGAAGGTATGAAGAGATATTCTAGATTAGGCCTAAGTAGGTATTGTATGGCCAGCTGTCCATTAGGAACTTGATCCCAACTGATTTAAATTTATTGATTGTTTCACTGACTTACATTTGATATACAAGAACAATAATTTATTTTATATATAAAAACGGTATTATTCATTAGACATTGTTGGTGGTGGCATACTGAGTATATTTCACAACGTTTTCAGTCCTCCATTGCACTGGGGTACCCAAACAGATCTCATATTTACAGGATCAGGTCATTGGACTATACTTGGTTGTTGTTATCCTTCTAGGCTAGGATAGAGTATGGTAGAATAGGATTAAGAATTTATTAGTAATGATATTACATATAGCTATTGTGACTTTAATCTATTTATTTCCTTCTTCAGTCCTGATATGTATTGTTTATACCAACCTATATTTTTATCAAATCATGTTCATGCATGATCATTTATTCATTCATTATGAATTTCTAGTTATTATTATATTTTTTTGCCTTTATATTTACTGTGTATCATGTATTTATTATTGATATAGATGGTATATTCTCCCCACTATACCACAATTAGACACTTTCTTCTTGTTTTCATCTTCTAGTATAGAGGGAGGCCTGCTTAAGGCATAGTGGACAACTGACATGTGCTTTGTTTTAGTGGCTATCGAATCGGGAGGATACAACCTTGTGATCCCACCTAACTTCAACCTAAGTAAAACTATTATTATTTGAGATCAAATAATCCCAAAAAATATTTGACGTCATTTGCAAGGCTAAAAATTACTATTTTACCCTTATGGAGCTCAGGGAGACAAAAACCTAAGAATGGGCTAGGTAATTCACAAGTAATAGACCAAACCACTACACATTAAATTACAATAATTATATAATAACATTACCTTAATTATTTTATTATATAAAGTGATTTTCACTTTTAATTATACTTGTATAATACTTTATTTTTTATATAGTGAAATTATCTATGTCCAAACATATTCTCATTAAACTATTAGCACTATACTTTATCTTGAATCTATTTTAACGACACAAACTCATTTGTGTTGGGAAAATACCTTATCTTATAAATGGAAATATTTGAAAAAAAATTATTAACAACCATATCTTATAGGTAATTTTATGTCTTTGGACAAATATTCTAAAATAAATATTTTATTATTTAAAATATTCCACTGAAGGGTGGTGGGAACTCATATCCTCATGTTTAAAAAAATATATTGGATTAACTATTTTATCCCAGATAAAATATTTTTATACTTACATCTCTTAATTATATAATTTTATAAATAAAAAACCTTTTGTATCAAATCCACCATCTCATATTGTTCATAACACTCACTATTTATTAACAGATTCCCTGATCATTTAAGAGAATGTAAGATAAGATATTGATCCGTTAATTAGATCCATAAATTATAATGATTTTCTTATACATTCCAAATATCCATAGTAAAAATCTTTACCACTTTATATGAATGAAAAATAAAATCTTAATGAATAATTTCATTACTTTTTAACACTTTTATATTTAAAATAGTTAAAAATTATAAAAAAAACCATATACCCGTCAAAATAAGATAATTAAATTTGACATCATTAATACCTAATATGGTTCCTCTATATAGTTTCTTATACCCCATAATATATTATAAACAATTCATCTTCCAATGAAAAATATTCTCCTTTTTTCTAGTAACACTATATGGTTTTAATGACCAATATGACAATTAAACCATTTAATCTTGTTCTTCTAACTTATATATTTTCTCATTATCATTTCCATTATTTCACCATATCTTTAGAATATCATTTCATGCTCATATATATTCAAAATATTGAGTAGATTATTTATCTTTTTATTAAACTCATCTATATTATTGGAATTTTTTCAAAAATACTTGTAAAATAAAGTTCATAAAAAGATAAATCCTTAAATAATTCCTCCAATCTCCCTAATTCAATAGCATACCCAATCATATTTTTTACATGAGTGGAGAATTAAGTTCCTTTATTCATATTATATTTAAAAATTCCTTTGAAAACTTATGTGAAAACTTATAATCTTCTTGTAATATTTAAATAACTTTATGATTTGGCTACTCAAGAAGGGTCTTCTCAAACACATATAATTTTTTAGTCATGCTTGAAACCAATTCTCAAACTCATATTCCAATCTAGACATTTTCTTCCACAAATATTTTACTTTTCTTGAATCAATGTCAAAGGTAGTTTCTATGATAGTTATTCCATTATATCTACATTAGATGTTTTTATTAGATTATTATCAAGTTTTATAGTCATTTGATATGGAATTTTATTAAATATTATCATAATAAAAAGATAACCCCTTTCAAATTACTGTTGAGTCAATAAGTTTTTCCTTATGACTTTTCCATTCCTTCTTGTTTTGAAAATCACAAACACCTTATCTTTAAGGAAAATTGATTTCTTAAGAAAAATCACTTTTATAAGGAAAATTGCTTTCTTAAGGAAAATTGCTTTTATAAGGAAAATTTCTTTCTTAAGGAAAATCGCTTTTATAAGAAAAATTAACCTTATCATATTTTCATCCATATTTTTCTTAAATATGAGATTCGGATTCATTTTCTCGGAATCGTTGAAACTTTGATTTAAAGCATTCTGTTTTAGGATTCGGATTCTGGACAAGAACTATAAGGAAGTTTCATTCCGAATTCCGGATATGAATTCTGACTAAGTTCTATTCCAGATTCAGGATACGAATTCTGAAGAAGAATTCTCATTACAAATTCTAATGAAGAAATCTCATTCCGAATTCTCATTACGAATTCTGTTGACGAATTCTCATTACGAATTCTAATGAAGAAATCTCATTCTGAATTCTCATTACGAATTCCAATGAAGAATTCCCATTACGAATTCTAACGAAGAAATCTCACTCCGAATTCCCATTACGAATTCTGATGATGAATTCTCATTACGAATTCTGATGATGAATTCTCATTACGAATTCTGATGATGAATTCTCAAAACGATTTCTGATGATGAATTCCTATTCCGAATTCTCATTCCAAATTCACCTATTAAACAGAATCTGATTATCATTGTTTTATACACTCTGAATTTATTCACTCCGAACCTTCACTCCGAAATTTCTATTCCGAACTTTTATGTTAGGTTTTAAAACGATGTCGTACATTCTGTTACACTTGTTTTGTTATAAAACGATGTCGTCTGTTTTGTTATAAACTAACTGTTGTCTAAGTGACACGTGTACAGGTCCCTCCGAACTATAAGGAAAATATGACCGTTGGAGAAGGAGCCGACCTCACCTATAAATAGGAGCTCATTTGAAAGAGCTCGGGGCCGATTGTTGAAAAAGTGCTTACATGCTGTTGAAGTGATTTCTAGAGAGAGAGTCTCTTATTAACTCTCAAATCTTCGTGCGACTCCGAATGTTGGTGATTACATTCGAGGGCTTCCGGGGATAGGAAGACAGAGGTGCCGACTACCTTAAAGATCGAGGGCTTCCTTGCTGAGGAAGACAGAGGTTTCCGACTACCTTAAAGATCGAGGGCTTCCTTGCTGAGGAAGACAGAGGTTGCCAACTACCTTGAAGTTGAGGTCTTGCGGGGATAGCAAGACAGAGACTCCGATCTTCGTATCGAGGGCTTACCCTGGTGTGGGTAAGACAGACTTGCTTGAAAGTATAAATCAAGGGACCTTTATCCAAGGTTGTTGGATACCCTTCTCTTTGGGTTAAAAGACTTATATCTTGTTACTAGTAGTTTTACTACTTGTTTTATTCCGCTGCAATTTGTATCTTAAGGAAAGTATAACTTTCTTATACTTCCTTACTTACTCTGATTCATTTAGATTCTATATGCTTTAAGGTAGAATCTCATATTGTAACTTTTGTTAAGTTTCAATTTCCGGAACCATATTTCCGGAACCTACTTTTGAAATCTCTTACCTAGTTTTAGTTCGGTGTTAGAGGTGTTGTGAATTTACTTAGTTTAACTTTGTTAAACTTAGTCCTTTCCTTTTCTTAAGGAAACTTTAGTTATTCATAACTAACTTTAAAGGTTCCAAAGGAATTTTTAAAGTATACAATTCACCCCCCCTCTTGTATATTGAGCATCTCATATTATATTTCGATCCTACAATTGGTATCAGAGGTTGGAAACCTCTTACTCTATACCATTCTTACATTTGGTATCAGAGCCGGTTACTGAAATACTTGTACTCACATACAAGTTTTTCTTGCTCAACTTTTTCATTCCGAACTCTGTCATTCCGATTTATCCATTCCGAAATTTTCTCATTCCGAACTTTGTGATTACGAATCTTTTGCTACTAACAAGTTTGTATCCAAGTTTTTTTTTGTATGGTAGAAATTAATGTTGGATCTATTGACAATCTGAATCCTACAAGACCACCAATCTTTGATGGTAATTATTATGAATACTGGAGAGATCGTATGAAGACTTTTGTTATCAATACTGGTGTAGACAACTTTGTCATGCTTACTGGTGACTATAAAATTCCTGACAAGGAAGTCAGATCTTTTACTAACCAGGAAAAGCAAGAATATCAACTCAACTATAAGGTACACAATACTTTACTATGTTCAATGACTAGAAATATATATAGCCAAATTTCTTCTTGTGAAGCAGCTAACTGTATATGGAAGAAGTTAGTGGTTACACACTTTGGGACTTCTAAGGTGATTGAGACTAGAAGAGCTATGCTTAGAGCTGAATATCATGGCTTCAGTTTTCCTTATGGAGAACCTATCTGTAAAGTTCAACAAAGGTTTATGACTATCGTCAATAGTCTACAATCTATGGGAGAAAAAGGTTTAGACGATGAAGCTCTTGTGGACAAGATAATTGATATTATGCCCAATGAGTGGGAATCCAAGAGAACAGCTATAGATGAGAACAGGAAGGTAACTCAAATTACTCTTGATGAATTATTTGGAACTCTTCTACAACATGAAACAAGAATGATGAGAGATGCTGAAAACATCAAGAAGAAGAATGGAAATGGTACTGTTGCTTTTACTACAACGTCGAATCAGATGAAAGCTAAGACTCCTGATAGAGTTACTAGATCCAAGTCTAAGAAAGTCATTTTCCAATCCGAATCTAGTGAGAGTGAAGTTTCAGAAAATGAATTAGCCAATCTTGCTCGAAGGATGAACAAGATAGCTGGGCAAAGAAACTTTCAATCCAAGTATAAGAAGAAGGATAGGAAAGATAAGAAAGATGGAGAAGTTACTTGTTATGAATGTAAAAGAGTTGGACATATTAGACCAGATTGCCCTATGCTCAGAAAGAAAGAAAGGAAGGAAAGACATTCAGACAGGAACAGGAAGAAGTATTACAAAGCCAAAGCTAAGAAAGTTCTGAAAGCTAATGACACCTGGAGTGCCAGTGGTGGTGACTCTTCAGATGAATCTTCTGATTATGAATCTTCAGGACAGAAGAATCTTGGTCTTATAGCCAGATTACCAATTGATAATCATTGTCTTATGGCTAAGGTACGAAATGCTGAATCATTGACAAATGTTTCTTTAAATTCTAATGATAGTAAGTATTATAATTCTTCTGATGAGGAATCATCTTCTGATGAGGAAAATACTTTACCTACTTTTGAAGAAGTCTCTAGGTTTGCTGAGCTTCTTGAGATTGAGAATTCCAAACTCAACAAGAAACTTGATAAGGCAAATTCTAGGAATTCTATTCTTACTAAAGAGATATCAGATCTTTCTAAAGATCTTGATAAGAAAAATGCTGATTTTGAAAATATTTCAAAAAATCTTGAGGAAGTAAGTTCTGAGAAGAACAATCTTTCTAAAGAATTAGAAAAAGTAATTTCTAAGAAAAATGTTTTCGAGCCTAACTCTAGTTCCAAAACTAATGATTTTGAGGATAAAAACTTGGTTGTAAAACTCAAGTCCGAAATTTTTTCCTTAAATAAGTGTTTATCAAACTTTACCCATGGTAATGAAAATTTTGATAAGATGTATTCTCAAATACGACCTTTAAGAAATAAATCCGGATTTGGTTATACCCATGCAAAACCTGTTTTCAGTAAAAATTATTTTGTTCCTCAAAGTGCCCCATTTTGTACCAAGTGTCAATGTGGTGGTCACTGGGCAAGAAGTTTTTCCTTAAACAAAACCCAATCCTTAGGTTTTCATAAAGCTTATTTTTCTAAGAAAATGTGGGTTCCAAAAATTTTATTGTCTGGAAATCGCGGATCCAAACAAGTTTGGATTCCGAAAATCTAACTTTGTTCTTAATTTCAGGAAAATAAAGAAAGTTCCAGCAACAATATATGGTACATGGATAGTGGATGTTCCCGGCATATGACTGGAAACAAAAGATTTTTTAAAAAGATTATCAAAACTAAAGGAGATATTATTCTTCAGTTTATCGGAACACAAGATCAACTTGCTGATATTTTCACAAAAAATATTTGCCGTCTGATAGATTTGAATATATTAAACAAAAGTTAGGAATGATAACCGTAAGGTAATCTTCCTTAATTAACTTTCTGTTGAAAAAATCTCCTTACAGTAATAAACTCCTTTTCATAGGGGGAGTACATTTGATTGTTTGTTTAAAAAAGTTTTTCAAAATTTATCTTTAAACTTTTCGGAATGAAGATTTCCGGAATGGAACTTCCGGAACTACCATTTTCCAGAATGGATATTTTCGTACAGAATACTTCTAGAATGAAAGTATTCGTATTGAAAATTTTCGGAATGGACAACTTTCGTACTGGGACTTTCATAACCAGATTTTCGTTCCAAGTTTTTCTTTTATTTACTTCTTCATATTTACTTTTTCATAATAACTTTTTCGTATTGAATTTTTCGTATTTACTTTTTGAGTTTTTCGTATTTAGTTTTTCGTATTGAGTTTTTCGTAGTCGTCTTTATATTACCCATTACGAATAACTTTCCTAAGCTAATCTGAAAGGTATGATTTCCTTACTGAAGTTTTCGTAATCATATTTTACTTGCTGGCAATTTCTTGTAGTTTGTTTTCGGTTTTTGGATCTCTTAATTCTTTACTTTAATAAAAACCTCAAAAAGATCGGATTCAAGCTCTAAACCGTCAGATTTGATCTCAGATCATTCTAAACCGTTAGATCAACCGAGGAAGTTGAACCGTCATCCCATTGCCTATATAAAGGGGACCCTATTTTCTAGTCCCACATCGGTTTCAAGCTTTTGTGTGCTGAAGCTCTGACTCTCTGATTTAAGGCCATTCCGAACTTCAGTCTTCTCGATTCCGAACTTCTCAGAGACTTCAGATCCGAATGTCTGCAGAGTTAGCTTCTCAAGAAATGTCTTCAACCAAGCCCATTTCTCAGTGGTTAGTCTACAGAGAAAGGTTAGTCCATCCGAATTTCTTCAGCAACTACGATTCTATTATTTCAAATAATATCAAGTTGAATGGCTGGGAAGATGTTGCGGTATCAAAAACCGGCAACCAAGATGAAGTCTACTCTGATTTGCTTGTTGAGTTTTACGAGTCAGTTGCTTTCTTCATGGAAGATAATAGAGAGAAGTTTTCTTTCAAATCATATGGCAAGACATATAAGATTTCTTACACCAAGGCTGCAAGCTTGGTAGGGTTATCTTATGAAGGTAAAGCTGAGTTTATTTCTCACGTATTGCCAGACTCAATGGGTAGTTTCAACAAGGAAAAGTCCTTAGAAACTCTCGGATTGGATGATGACAAGGCTCCGAAAATAGCAAGCCTATCTACAAACTTCCGGATGCTGGAGTTATGGGTACAAGGGCTTATCGTACCGAGAAAAGGAGATAAGGATAGCTTGAAGAAGAGTGAGATATATATCTTAGATTTCCTGATAAATCTAAGAAAGTTCAACTTGATGAAGCATATTCTTCTTAACATTGAAAATTTGAAGAAGGGGAATCTGAGAGCTCAGATCATAGTGTACCCAGAAATATTATCAAAGCTCATAGTTCGGTGCCTGGAATCTTTCAAGGTAGCCTGTAGTTCCAAACCAAGGGTGTGCAAGATTATGCTAGTCAGTGATGCCACTCTTAAGAGAATGAATGTAGCTTTCGACAAGAAGTCTGGAATCTTTATTGATCTACCTCCTCAAGAAGAAGCGGCTCCGAAAGTTGCTGATCCGGAATCATCCAAGCCAGTAAGAAAGAGAAAGCTGAAAGAAGTAGTAGTCGAAGCCGAGGAACGTAAGTCTAAGGAAGTCCACTCCGCACCACCAAAGCCTAAGAAGAAGAAGACTTATCCTGATGAGGTTGTTAAAAGTGGAGAGCTGACAAGGCGAAGAGGAAAGAAGGGGATCCGCAGTTCGGATTGGATCCTGCGGAGGCTAAGGCTCTGAAAGAGAAGGCTGCTGATGAGCTTGAGAAGCAAGCAAAGGAGAAGAAGCTTAAGAAGAAGTTGTCAGAAGCTGAGGCTGTGCAAGCGTTGTTTAAGTTCAATGAAATGGTTTCAGCAACTATTCCCGTTCTGAGATCTTTCTCTCTGGAATCTTTACCTGAGACTCCAGGAAGAAATCTTGATGCTCCAGAAGAGGATGTTGCTAAGAATACAGAGGAAGAAGAGCAAGTGGAACAAGTTGAAGAGGCTGCTGAAGGAAGTGGTGAGACAGGAGATGTCCTAAAACAAGTAGATGAATACAAGGGAACTCCTTCGGAACACTTGTCGCTCCGAACATCTGAAGCTCAATCTTCGAAGCTTGTTACTCCGACAATGGAAGAAGAGAAAGGTGAAGAGGAAGTTTCTTGTCTGAGAGAAGAAGAACATCTTTTACTTGATGCTGCTCAGAAGGAAAATGTAGAAGTTTCTGATGAGGAAGATAATATTGTTCAAGTCTCTGATAGTGAGAAGAAATCTCCGGAACAGTTTTCAATTCCAGAAAAAGATAAGGGGAAACAAATTCTTGCTGATACCCCGAGTTCAGAAAAGAGGATGAGGAAGGAAGCTAGTAGTTCTTCTAAGAGGAAGTTGGAGCTTATTGAGGAAGAAAACTCTCCGAGAAAGTTTTCAGATTCGGAGTCATCTTCGTTGGGGCATGATTTTGTTGTTCAGTCTTTAAAGAAGTTGGTAGGAACCATTCCGACCTTCTCTAGTATTGACTCCAGATGCCAAATACTCCAACATGCGTTGAATCAGAAAACAGACTCCGTATCCATGGTTATGGATAAGTGTGTAGAGATTGTAGCCCAGTTCAAAAATTTCTTTATTGGTTACGAAGTACATAAAAGATCTTGCAAGAGGATGACAAGCTGGTCTAAGAAAACTGTGGAAGAGATGAGGCTTTTCGATGAGTTTCAGGATAATGTTAAGGATGCATTTGAAACCGAGGACAAGAAGTTTCATGAGCTGACTGCATCATTCGAAGAAAAGTTGACAGAGGAGAAGAACTTCTGGATCCAAGTAGTCAGGGATCTGAATGGGAAGTTGAATTCTGTTTCTCAGAATTGGAAATATGAAAGGGATTATCGGATCGAGTTTGAAGAAAGGATGAAAGCTCAGGAAGAGAAAATGAAAGCTCAGGAAGAAAAGTTGAAGGCTCAGGAAGAAATAATTGAAGCCCAGTCCACAAGAATAGTCGTCTTAGAGAAGCAAGAAGAAGAAGACCACAAAGACTTGAAGAAGATCAAGACGATTCTTAAGGGGCTCATGTTGAAGGAGAAAGATCCGAAATGACCAATCCGATCTTTTTGTTGTAATTTTTTTGTTGCTGACATTTCAAATCTAATGAGAATTGTGCTTGTTGTCTCTTTTTGTTGTCATTACTAATCTTTCAGGTACTTTGTTATTTTTTTCCATTCCCTCCAATTCTTTTTGAAAATCACAAAGGGGGAGAAGGAAAATATCCTTAAGAAAAAGAGGAAATCTAATAAGAGTTTATCAAAGGGGGAGAAAGGAAAAATACCCAAGGAAAAAGAACACTAATAAGAGTTTGTTTAAGGGGGAGTTTTTCTTAAAGAAGACCTTCTTATGAAACATCACTCCGGAAATATGAATACGATCCTTAGAGTTTCAAAGCCTAAGGGGGAGTTAGTCGTATTCATCTATATCCTTAAACCAAGGGAGATAAGCTTTAATATATGTTTTTTTTAGAATAGCTTTTTCGTAAGGATGTTTGTGCCTTCCAAAAAGGGGGAGATTGTTGAGTCAATAAGGTTTTCCTTATGACTTTTCCATTCCTTCTTGTTTTGAAAATCACAAACACCTTATCTTTAAGGAAAATTGATTTCTTAAGAAAAATCGCTTTTATAAGGAAAATTGCTTTCTTAAGGAAAATTGCTTTTATAAGGAAAATTTCTTTCTTAAAGAAAATCGCTTTTATAAGAAAAATTAACCTTATCATATTTTCATCCATATTTTTCTTAAGTATGAGATTCAGATTCATTTTCTCGGAATTGTTGAAACTTTGATTTAAAGCATTCCGTTTTAGGATTCGGATTCTGGAAAAGAACTATAAGGAAGTTTCATTCCGAATTCCGGATATGAATTCTGACTAAGTTCTATTCCAGATTCAGGATACGAATTCTGAAGAAGAATTCTCATTACGAATTCTAATGAAGAAATCTCATTCCAAATTCTCATTACGAATTCTGTTGATGAATTCTCATTACGAATTTTAATGAAGAAATCTCATTCCGAATTCTCATTACGAATTCCAATGAAGAATTCCCATTACGAATTCTAATGAAGAAATCTCACTCCGAATTCCCATTACGAATTCTGATGATGAATTCTCATTACGAATTCTGATGATGAATTCTCATTACGAATTCTGATGATGAATTCTCAATACGATTTCTAATGAAGAATTCCTATTCCGAATTCTCATTCCGAATTCACCTATTAAACAGAATCTGATTATCATTGTTTTATACACTCTGAATTTATTCACTCCGAACCTTCACTCCGAAATTTCTATTCTGAACTTTTATGTTAGGTTTTAAAACGATGTCGTACATTCTGTTACACTTGTTTTGTTATAAAATGATGTCGTCTATTTTGTTATAAACTAACCGTTGTCTAAGTGACACGTGTACAGGTCCCTCCGAACTTTAAGGAAAATATGACCGTTGGAGAAGGAGCCGACCTCACCTATAAATAGGAGCTCATTTGAAAGAGCTCGGGGCCGATTGTTGAAAAAGTGCTTACATGCTGTTGAAGTGATTTCTAGAGAGAGAGTCTCTTATTAACTCTCAAAGCTTCGTGCGACTCCGAATGTTGGTGATTACATTCGAGGGCTTCCGGGGATAGGAAGACAGAGGTGCCGACTACCTTAAAGATCGAGGGCTTCCTTGCTGAGGAAGACAGAGGTTGCCGACTACCTTAAAGATCGAGGGCTTCCTTGCTGAGGAAGACAGAGGTTGCCAACTACCTTGAAGTTGAGGGCTTGCGGGGATAGCAAGACAGAGACTCCGATCTTCGTATCGAGGTCTTACCCTGGTGTGGGTAAGACAGACTTGCTTGAAAGTATAAATCAAGGGACCTTTATCCAAGGTTGTTGGATACCCTTCTCTTTGGGTTAAAAGACTTATATCTTGTTACTAGTAGTTTTACTACTTGTTTTATTCCGCTGCAATTTGTATCTTAAGGAAAGTATAACTTTCTTATACTTCCTTACTTACTCTGATTCATTTAGATTCTATACGCTTTAAGGTAGAATCTCATATTGTAACTTTTGTTAAGTTTCAATTTCTGGAACCATATTTCCGGAACCTACTTTTGAAATCTCTTACCTAGTTTTAGTTCGGTGTTAGAGGTGTTGTGAATTTACTTAGTTTAACTTTGTTAAACTTAGTCCTTTCCTTTTCTTAAGGAAACTTTAGTTATTCATAACTAACTTTAAAGGTTCCAAAGGAATTTTTAAAGTATACAATTCACCCCCCCTCTTGTATATTGAGCATCTCATATTATATTTCGATCCTACAATTACATCATATCCATTAGTGGGATAAGATATATATTTCATTATGAAATGATTTTTCTTTTTCATTTCTCTCATATTTTATCTATTTAATTAGATCATCATATCAATCATATCATATATGAATCTTGGATAGTTGAGTGGAAAACTACTTTCCTAATCCATTATATGGACTACATTAAATTTATTCCTATTGTATACAAACCTTATTGGTTTCTTAGCTAAGTATAATAAAATATCAAACCAAATATGGGAACCTAATCCTATTATGACCACCAATAATAAACATTCTATATAAAATATAATATATTAGAAGACTACTTTGGATGAACTTACACATTTGAATGATTTAGGAATTGAATATTGTTCGTTTTTTGATGAAATATGAAACTTAGTATTTTAAGAAAGTTTTAAAATATAACCATATTATCACATTTACTCTATTTATATATATATATATCATATTTTAAAATTTTAGTTATAGTATCCAATAACTTAAACCAAATTAATATATAAAAAACAAAAAAATGTATATCTTTTTATATAAATCGAGATTTATGTTACCAACCAAAAAATAAAATCCAATTATATTTACACATATCCAAATTCATCGAATGAAAAAGTTATATGAAACCTTTTCATGTAAAGGTTTAGAATCATACAAAACCAAAATCCTCACAAGACTAATCATTGTGAGACATTTGAGAAACCCTCACTTTTCTATATAGAACCTAATCCATTGGTTTTGTGGGAATCCCAACCCCAAGTCTCATTATCTATGGATCAAAACTCAATAGATACAATAATTCCAATGAAATCCTAATAGCTAATATTCATAAATGAAAATCATTATTTACATTCTTTCTCATAATCCAAAAACAAATCAATTTCATGGTTGAATGAAAAAAAATTACCTAAGAAGTAACAATTAAATTCATGGTATGTAATTTAAAGAAGTAGTTTAACACTTTAAAATAAATTATACATCCATTCACAATATCAAACTTTTATTCTTGAATAATAAATAAGTAAATAAACTTAATAAATGGATAATTCAAATATTTAGACATTATATAAACATTTATAAAAAAATTCATAAATAAATAATTATAAAAACTTTATAACTAAACTTCATTTAGGGATAATACATAAATAAATAATCACAGTCATTTAACATTTAATTTTATTTTTATTATTATTTTTATTTTTGTATGAATACTTTATATTATTAATTTCTATTGAATTTAGCATGAACCTATTCTTATTCCAAAAATATAATTATTATGAAAAAAATTCATAATTGTATAAATAATTAATATTTATGTAAAAATATTACATAAATTAAATATAATATATTTAAAAATAATTACATTCAATATATACATTTAGTATTATTATTTATGAAAATTTAATAAATATATATAAACTCATTCTATTGTGATCTAAAATTGTAAAAACTTTATAATTTTACCATATAAATACATGGTAAACCTATATCATAAACAATTAAATATTTTTTGGATTATTTTAGTGCCCCTTTTATTTGGAAGGGACTTATAGAGAATACCCTATTGAATGTTTTAGATAATTTTAATGAAAAAAATTTATTTCAAATTTCACAAATGTGAACATTTTACATTAAAACCATATTGTGGTTTATCTTTGGTGACAACACTTTTCATGTGGAAACCATGACTAATTTTTATGAGTGAAGTCATTTTTGGTCTAAGCATTCAAATTTTGTAATTCCAAATCCTTGATTAGGATTCACCCAAATACAAAGTTTCCATCTCATGAAAATCAAATTTTTATACTAAACACATGTTTTTTTGGTAAACCAAGGCACATTTTTATCATCTTATAAGGAATTAATTTCCATGAAACTTTTCTAGAGCATTTTTTATAAACCATAAGGAATTTTTGTAACTTTTATAAAACCATGTTCATTTTTCACTTAAAACATTTCATGGATATGAAAACTTCATGAACTAAAAGTTTTTATCATAAATGATTTCATTGTTCTAAGAAATCATTTTTCCAATTTCTTTATTTATCTAAAATATCTATTAAAATTAGATAGGAGTTTCTCTGATATAGATGAATGGTTTAGCAGAGGAAAACATGTGTCTAAATTCAGTGAGAACAACCAACCAGAACTTAATTTTCCCAATATCCATTTTTTATATTGGATAGAATAAAATAAATGAATAATACTAACATATTTATTTCATGATCTAGTATTCCCAATCACATCTACATGAGATTATTAAATATTTCTAAGAATCAGCTAATGTAATAATTCCTCCATGGGAACCACTAGCTATGTGAATCTCCCAATTCTTAGGAAGGATTTCCTTCATGTCCAAGTATGGTTGAACCATTAGATAAGGCATGAATAATATTTAGAGATAAGGAAATTTTCACCTCATGGAGTTTTCATAACATTTGTAAACAAAACATTGCAGTTGGATTTAACCCATTTATATAGTCATCCAAGGATACATCATAGAACATAAATGTTCAACTATAATCAATGAAACATTTCTTAAATATTATAAATCATTATAACTCATGATTCAAAGATAATAATGATTTCTTAACATTTAAACTATCAATATGGATGTTCAAAATCAAGTCATTATCAACACATAATGATCGCCCTAGATATGAGTGTTTTTCCTAGGGGAAAGAGGTTGATTCATGTGTTATCTCATAATACGTACACTTCCATGCATAAAAAACATCGCAATGACCTTTACTATATCATGTTTTACACATTCATAAACCACGATGTGGTTTAAACCACCACATCATAGTTTGATCATAAATGCATATTTATAACCTAATGAGAATCTACTAGGTATCAAATATTACCATGTTTAATTATTTTATCTCTGTACCACATCAACTGATTTTTAGTTTCAAAATATCCATAAAATCATCAAAATCTAGAAATTATTATATTGTACCTCATAACTTTTTATGGACATGATCTATTTTTCTTCTATTGAGATGAATCTCACTTGAGACATTTTTTGTACAAATTCATACTATTTGAAATGACATGTATTCATTAGGTAAATAATGTACTTTTTATTAGATCATAACCTTGGAAAATATCATTCATTTAGTTTTATATGGTTGAAAAGTAATCACATTGTTACCTATTATCATATCCATCAAGAGAGAAAAAAAACTGTGTGAAAATGGAATCACTACAATCATTGACTAATTTTCGGTTATATAGTTGTAGTACTATTTATAGTGTTTTATATATTATTCAAATATCAAAAAATAAAATCTATTCACATTTATTCAATCTCAAAATACATTTTTTTAAAATAACTAAATTTATCTCCATCCATCATTATCATTTACTCAATAAAATTCGAATCATCATATACACTAGTAACAATATGGAATGATTCATAAACTGTATTTTCATTCCACTTACTCTTTAAATTTAATTTTCTTAGTGTTTTATTCAACATTTTTAACTCTTTATAGTTTTTTTATAGAACAAGTTTTCCTCCAATTCAATTGTACAAAATTGATTTGAATAAAAACAATGTAGATGTGGACAAATAGTTCAAGAAGGATCATTTACATGGTATGTTGAAAATTTTATGATCTCTTTGGAATAATCCTTATACTCTCTCATCATACGATTAGCTTCCATATATTTTTGATTCATAATGATCCTATGTATGTTTATCTATATGTATGTAATATAAATTTATATATATAATTATACATTATAAACTGACACATGTATATATGTATATAGAATGAAACATGTTTATAATGAACATGCACACACTTGCATGACTATGTATTCATGCACGAACAAATGAATACATAAGAACACACACAAATAGGTAATTAGAAATATATATATATATATATATAACATATATATAAAAAACATACATAAATACATATAAATGAAAAATTTCATTATAATTTGAATAATTTATAGTAGAAAATAAAATATTAAAAAAGAAAATAAAATTAAAAAATTATGAATGAAATTAAAATATTTAATATTAAAATTAAAATATACATTAAAAATGAAACCAAAAATCAAAAAATATAATCCATGTGGAAATTGAAATCAAAATAAAAATTAAAAATTAGATTTTTATTATATATATAATGTGTGTTTTTTTGTACATATGTCTAATACATGAATACATACAAACACACACACACAAACACAAATTAATATAAATAAAAAATAATTTATAAAAATATATTTATTTTTAAAAATATTTACATATAACTATACATATATACATTCACACATTAATGTTTATATAAAAATTTCAAACTTATATTTGTGTGTGTGTAAGATAATTTAAAAATGATGAAAATATTTATAAGCAATATGAACAAAAAAATATAATACCTTTTTTAGTTATCTTGGTAAATACTATGAATTGGAAAAGTAAGATGTTCCAAGATGGTTTATAAAGTAAAGACACTTTCGCAATGATAAATAAAAAATGAAAAAATTGTCCTTTTTTAGAATTGTAATAAAATATTGATGGTTTTTTTTCTTTATCTCCATTATATTTGTAAACTTATTCAAGTAAAAATTATGAACTTAAACTATTTTACAAGATTAATAACAAATTAAAATAAGGAAAATAAATCACAATTCATAATCAATCTCCTTGTTATAAATATATGAATATTACGAGTATCACTTGTGATGAAATTTTAAATCTCATTAGTGACTGGAGTGATTTTTTGATAGCTTGTACTACAGAAACACATTTTTAATTATATATAAAATTCAAGGTTAATGGACTAAATTTAAGGTTAATGTGATGAAAATTTTTATTTAATATTTTTTGATATAAATTAGGTAATCAGAAATAACATGTTCACTACATATCATGTGATATATTTGTTATATTATCATGATTGTGTGACCTATTTCATTTTGTAAACCTAGATATTGGATATATTGTATTCACAGAACATCAGTTATTTTTAATTGACATGGATATTGATTAGGAGAAAAAGATGATGGAGGGGGTTGTAACACCACCAATGTAACACCTCGATGCAAATCATTAGGTCTGGGTCAAATTTACACATGACCTCATGATAACCTCCCCATACATAGGATCATATATACTAGTGGTGAGGATCTAGAGTTTTTGTGTCAAGACTATACCCTCAATAATCATACCCATACACCATGATATAGAAAGATATACATAATTCAACTAAATACTATGGTGGAAAATAACATAAACAAGATTCTATAATAGAAATCAGGTCAGGTCATACAATATCAAAACAACACACCCCTGATGTGGTAGGTCAACAAGTATAAGCAATACAACTAGAAATAAATAAATAAAACATGTTGTGTTGGATGTCTGGAGTCTTCCCTGGTACCATGTATACCTCCTAACTCTAAGATCCTTCACAACCTTCTATTGGGCCCTTTCCCTTCTCAAGATCCCTAGTCATGAACTCTGTATACATTATGAGATTCCCATGTAGGGTGTGAGTATAAACTGAGTAGGAAACCACCAATGCATCCTTAACACATGTACATGTGTATATAGAGTTGTATGTCATAATGGAAAGGTAAATACGTATAAATGAATAAAAAACATATATTGAGTGATCATGTGATAACTAGGCTTCCATGAACCCTGGTCCTACCTTATCAATGCAATACAAGAAGAATTTTATAGGTGGTCATTTCATGACATATTTTATCATATGCGACTATATCCTCCTTTAAGGGTAATACATGTTCTACCTTTAGAGAAAAACTCCACTCCTAAATTCAAGTGAAAGTTTCACCCATGAATCATAGATACCTACTTAATTTAGATGGTATAAAATCTAGTCATGTACGAATCAATGGAATTCTATACATACTCAAGGATTTTCCACATCAGCACATCAAGTCGGCCTATGGATAGTTTTTCAAAATCGTATGGTGTCCCCTACCCCATGGGATAATCACATGACAAGCTCTATAATTATCCATCCTATATCCAAATCTATAATCTATGATTCATTTCATCCAAGATCTCCCTATATTGATCTAGATAAATCCATCTGGGCCACCTATCAACCAAAACACTAAAATAGAGGTTCCACCATCTATAAAAAAATCCACATATATGGTGTGACATATAAAGGAACAATATATCCAAATAATTATTCCACATACAATGAAATAGTACATAATAAAGTTAAACCATATAAAAGAACAATATATCACAATAAGTATTCCATAGGATATAAAATAATACACTAGTAAAGTAAAACATATGAAGGAACAATCATAGAATACCAAATATTCCATAACTATGAAATAACCACATATAAGGTGTGATGTAGCAAGGAACACACAATCCATACCAAGGAAAAGTCACATAGGCTTCCCATGCATGAAAAAATATACCATATCATTCATGGGTTTCTACATTAGGAGCATACACAGAATCCTAGCATGTCTAACTAATCTGTACAAACGTCCAATATGGTAAATAATTCATACCTTTAGTGCGTTGATTCCAATTTCCAAGATCAACCAAAGGATGATCCCCAGATCACACCTACACACTGATATTCACTAGATAAAGACCTAATCCAAAAAAATAGTCTCTAAAATTGGTATTCAAGGAAGAGAAACATGGTAAGGGATTGAATTTCACTCGAATTTCCCAATGAGATCTTCCATCAATGGTCGATCTAGATCCATGTAATGATTTAGATAGATGAGTGGCTAGTGAATGCATCTAAGGATCATGGATTTATTACATTATCACATTTTGGTTATCATTTATTCTTTAGTTTACTATGTAAAGGCCAGCCAAGATCAGATCATGATTGCATAGTGCTGCGAGAGTGCTTGGCTGGGGACGATTCAGTCCTAGGGTGTTCTTTAGATGACTATGACGTGATAAACATTCATGGATGGTTAATAGTGTGAATTTAAAAAAAGGAGGAGCTTATAAGAGACTCTAATGATTTAAAATGTATTTTATATCTAGGATCAATGAAGATATAAAATGATATTTGATGTTAGTTTTGGTGGATAGGTATGAAGAGGTACATTTCTGGTTTTGTTCTGTGGTGCCTTACCTATCAAAGGGTAAATGTTCAGCATCAGTGCCCTCATGATTTCCTTTAGTCAATTATAGTTCATATATTAAAATGGTATAATTTGATAATGTAATTAAATATAGGGTTACCCAAGACCCTATGGTTTCATGATGAATTTTGGGTGATAGTTTATCACATTATGAAAGTGGAAAAAAATTTCAATTTGAGAGACCCATTCAGTGGATGAGCTGGGAAATATTTATGTATGGTAAATTACACACCTGCATAAAGAACCTTTAATCATAATGTCAGATGGGGACCCTCATTTAATGACATATTTTTATCTTGTATTATAGAAATATCTGGGTACTTGGATGAAACTGAGTATAACTTATCATCTGTAGACTAATGGACAATCAAATAGGATGACCCAAATATTAAACGATATATTACGATCATGCATTTTGAATTTTGGTGGACCTTGGTATGATCAACTATCCTTGTTTGAGTTTATATACAACAATATCTTATATAATAAATTCATATGGAACCTTTTTAGACATTTTGTAGATGGGCATGTCCCTCACTGCTATGTTGGCATAAGGATGGTGAAGTTGTAATTGTGGGGACAAGCATGGTAAAAGAGAAGTCTGAGATGGTATAGTTGATATAAAAGTGGTTAATCACCTCCCATCATAGATAGAAATAATATTCTGACTATAGAAAGTGATATTTGGAGTTCATTGTGGATGACCAATTTTTCTTATGTGAAACTCCTTGATTAGGGAATTTGTGGTTGTAGATGTATGGAAATATAGCTCTGAGATTTGTTGGATCATTAGAGATTACTGAATGTATCAAGAGAGTGGCCTACCATTTGGATATTCCTATATAGTATTGAGTTATTCATGATTTGTTCTATGTGTCTTAGATTTATAAATACATGTCTGATCATATGTATGTGATTTACTATAAGGATGTTGGGCTGGATTTAGACACGTCATTTGTGGAGCACTTAGTACTGGTCACAGAACAGAGTAAGGAAGTATTGTGGAGGAATATAGTTCCAATTTTAAAATACCTATAGTATAATTATCAAGTTCATTATGATACTTAGGAGTGGTAATATAATATTTGAGTTCATTTCCTTGAGTTATTTTTGAATTAACTCTAGAGAGACTTCTCGAGGATGATAAGTCTATAAAGGGAGGTGTTATAATAGGCCAGAAATTTTTAGGTACCTTACACCTTAATTTCAGCCCATATTTTTTTTAGTGATTCTATACTTTTGAATATTCTCATGTTTCTTATGCCTGGTTTTTTAGGGTTTTAATGGTTTTTAAGGGGTGTTCACAGCTGGATAATAGTTAGGGGAAACTGTGTGGTTATCCCCAAGAAACTGGGAGGCTTATTGCAGTTAGATAGTGGGTGGTTCATAGTTGGCACATGGTTAGGACTAATCATATGAAATTCCCCCAAAAAACATGTAACTTAGGACAAAGGAGAAAATAATGGTTGGTGTATGGTTTACCAAACCATGCATCCAAACCATGTGGGTACCCAAAGTATGTGGTAAGCCTCATACGGTTGTTGAATGTTTTAGTAAATCATTTGACCACACCATGCATGAGGTTTTAATTTAAATGAATATTTTGTATTAAAATAATAAGGTCCCTGAAAATCCCAATTATTCCTCCTATTTCAAGGGATATTGAACCTAAGGACTCCAATAGTGGTTTTTGAAGAATCTTCTCCCTTGAAACTCCAAGTTCAATCAATCTAAAGACCTTGGGCCATGAGAATCCAAGGTATGAGATCGTTATTAATCATTCTCATTGATATTTCAGGATACTTTATCTTTTTATTGGGATGAATCATAGATTTGGTGTTTTTTAGCCAGATATATGGATTCCTATATGAGCTAATGAATAAATTTTAGATTATTGTAGGATGGGGGCCCAAATATATTGAGAATAAGTTAATCTCATATACTCTCTCTTGAATAAATCTAAATCTATGGAAGAGTTATTGGGTAAATTATCTATAAAAATTTAATTTCCAGATTAACTATTCTCTAGGAAAATATAATGTCGTTATAGATGATCAAAATAGTAAAACATCAAAGTTAGAGGAGCTTCGATAGTAGACCTCGTAGGAGGAATAGAATATAATGAGTTTGATAAATGATTGGTGAGTGGATGCATCAAAGGATCCTGGAGTTATGACATGTGTACATTTATTTATCACATTTAGTGTACTGGGTAAAGAAAATCCAAAAGTAAGATCTTGAGTGTGAAGAGGCCTTCTAAGATTTGAATAGAATATTGAAGGAATCCTAATTTTTTATTCTTCTAGCACCTGAGATTGGATACAAAATTCAATTTAATTCCTATGGTGTTGTTTTTGGATTTAGGCTAATATAGAGGGATCATGTGGTCACTTATGATCCATGTCATATGTGACCCCATGAGTAAAACTACATGATTCATGACATTGATTTAGTATTTGTGGTCCATGATTTCAAGTGTTGTCAACATTATCTCTTTGGTGATAAGTTTTTCATCTAAACATACCAAAAGAGCTTGTGGTATATCTTCTCTTAGTGGGATATTATTATGAGGAAGAGGAGTGCAGTGGAGTATCTATATAAATCAACTTTGATATATCCTATAATCTAGTAAAAGGTAATTTTTATGTAGATTCCCTTAGTAGAAAACTGGTGGAGACATAGAAACTTGGAGAGAAACCTTCACAAGAGGAATGATGAGTTTCAATGTAGTTTATGGTTTAAAGACAAATTGTATGATTAATTAAAACCTAATGTATAGTTTTTTCTCACATTTTATTAAACTATACTCCAATCAGGTGATTCTTGATTCCTCTTTTGTGTACCCACACGATTTGGATACATGATTCGGTAAACTGTAAACTAGCTATGCTTTTTACCACTATCCCAAGTCACATGGTTTTTTAGATAATTTTACATGGTTAGTCTTAAAATGTTCCATCCATGAACCACCCACTATCTATTTTCAAAAATACATACATTTTCAAATGTATAACTACATGGTTTCCCCAAACCATGCACAAACCATGAACCCACCATAAAATGATCAGAAACCCTCCAACACAAACAATAAACTACCTGAGACTCCACCCAAGAATATAATAACTCAAAACTCCTTAAATAGGGTATGAAAGTAAGGTATAAGGTACCTGAAAATCCTCATACCATTATGATCAATGTTGAGGGTAGAAAAAATAATAAGGTGGGGGTGGTCATGATAAAGATGTTGGGGTGGGAAACATCGATGGAAGATTAGTGATAGTAGAAGGGTGGTAAGAAACACATAGGATGTTTCTGATAAAATATGTGTGGTTTAGTGATGGAGAGGGTAGAAAGATAAAAGAAAAGAAAATAATAGGATGTGGGAGAAACCGTAGATGGTTGGGGGAGATACCAATAATAAAGGTAGTAATAAAGTTTTCAAAAAGGAGAATGCATGATCAGGGTGGGGTAGGCAGGAATTAAAAGTGATGAATTTTTTTTTTATATTTTGAGACCATCATTGGGGGTCACAAAAGATCCTATTGGTGACCACTATAGGCCATTGAAAATTTTTAACCACTATAAAAAAACATCATTTTCAAATAGTGTAATGTTGTAAGAAGGAAAAAACTTTATAATCACTCTCATTATAAATTATTTTAAATAACTTATAATGACATTTTTATGTGGTTTTAACACCCAAATTAGTAATAATGTTCGGATATTGGTGATTTTATTAGATTTTGAGAAAACAAATTGATTCATAACCATTATCCGCTCAAGTTATCTATAAGAGTTTTTAAAAAACATAATAATTATGGTGATATACATCTCTTTAATGTTTTATTAATTTTTTATGTACAAAATTATTTTTTATATTTTATGTCAGTATTTTAATTTTATAATGATATTATTAAAATTAAGAAACATGAAGGTTTTCGTGTGTTTTTTAACCTTGAATGGATACTATTTATCCCATATTCCTTGGATTTGATCCTTAACTTTGGTAGATCGAGTATAGGTGATCTAAGGTGAGTAATTTTCCATTAATTCTTGGTTTTCTCTCTATTAATCATCCATGTAAGGTTTTTTTTGTGGGTTGTGGTTGGAATGTGTGAGGAGGATGAAAGTGGTTGCTGATGGATTTTTTTATTTATGCTTTTGAAATTTTCAATTTTCTGATATTATTATTGGGACCGTCTCTTCATTTCCTTCTCTTTTCATAGTATATTGTGAATCTCAAGTCGATATAGGGGGTTCAAGAACTCTCTTACCTTATGAGTCAATTGTAATATTATTATGATTTTGTATTACTTACATAAGTAGTAATTATTTACCTAACCAATATAATGAGTCGAACTTGATATAAATTGATGGTAAGGTAATGATTCATATTTATTTAATTTCTTTCATGAAATTCATATCACAATTAGTGTTTATATATTATTATTATTGAAAACTATTGTTGTTATTGAGCCTTATTTGTTTGTGTTTTGACTAAATTTTTAGAACCACATTTCATAAAAGAAAAATCACTTAAACAATGTAATGAACTATTTTTATGGAGAAATGAAATATCATTAATCATGTTTGGTATACGGAATAATGGAGAGTGTTGGATGATGGAATCTGTCATTGTGTGATAATAAATTGTGGATTATGGCTCTATTGTATGGTGATTGTGTGGAATGTTTTATGGTGATTTCTATTAATGGGTTTGGATGTGTTAGTTGTTATTTTTGGGGAATAAGTTACTATAATAGATGGCATGTGTGGTGTAGTATAATGTAATTGAGGTTGTCAATGGTTTATTAGGGATGTGGAAACCATTCCAAGGTTGGTAGGTGGGATTGAGTGGGTTGTTGTGGGTGATGACTTGGTTTATTTGGATTTGTTTCATAGATACCCAATGGTATGGAATATATAGTTGGTAATAATAAAAGTTAATGGTAAATGGATCTAATTAATATAGGTATTTTCTAGAATTACATTGTTGTGAAATATGGAATTGGATATCTTAATGAACATAAATTGATTGGTAAATGGTAAATCTATAAATGTAATAATGGTAAGATTAAACAAGATTTGTAAATATTTTAAGTGGATATTTTATATAGTACGTGGGGCTGTCATGGTGGTTTAGTAAATGGAATAGAAGTTAGTGTGGGGAAGAGATGGTGTGGTGGCTATGGTTGTGTTATGGTGTTGTTTGGGTGTGACCCTTTTAGGTTGGGATTTCATGTGTCTATAAAAATACATGAATTTTATTATGATTTTTACAACCACCCCACCCTTGTTGGATAAAAATAAAGACACCCAACTCCCTTTGGGTTTCAGTTGTTTTTCTGATATCCAAGTTAACGAGGGAACTAATGGATGAATACACCTGCTTCCCCTCTCTCCCTTTTAGGTGTGGTCCAAAACATGATGGATCATGGTTTGTAAGATCATACCACCATAGTATGTGATTTTTTAATCACCTCAATGGGGTATTGATGAGGAATTACATTATGTGCTAGAATATACTTTGGGGTATTGGTGATAATGATGTTATAGGTACATGGAAAGACCCTCTGGGGTATTGATGAGATGTGATGAGATGATGTTGACACAAGGATATATGGTGGGGTTATACATGATATGAGTATGTAATTAGGTTTATTTAATTCATTTTTATGATACCTTACATACCGAATATGGGTTGATGAGGATAATTTCGTTATGGAATGTGTTATGTTGGGTTATATCGTGGGTGTGGAAGGAGTTGAGTATAATACTCTTGACGTTGGGTGTGATAGAGACTAACCATCAAGGAAGTTATTATGGGGTTTCTTTATGATATATTCTCTAAAAATTATTTTATCATTCTTAACTATGATACATTATGACTGATCCTTGGTCAGGCTAGGTGGTATTTAACCTAATAGGTTTTCATAGGTTCTTATATTTATTGATTGATATACTAGTATGCACCATCCTCATTTACAAGTTTGATCTCTGGTACAATCCTACTGAGTATACATGTTATTATCACCCTTATATAAATAAACCATTTTTTTAGGTTTTTAGGTTGATTTTGTAGACTGATATGAAAATTACAATCTTGGATCGTGGGTTTGTCCATGGAGTTACCGCTTCGGACTTTATTGGTATTTTATTTAGGATTTGTATTTTCATGGAAATATTCATTCATTATGGGATTATTATAGATCTTGGTTTATTTATATTATAGTGTCTATTGGTTGTTTTTTCTTGTATTCGTGAGTTATATGAGGGTAATTCCTCCCATTTGTACATTTTATACCCTCATTTCTGGTCACCAACCTGGGCCCTATTGGAGGAGGGCCCGAGGGTCACTCCCAACTTCATTGTCTTCCTAAGAGGTATTCTAAGCGGGGTTGGATCATAACATATCTTCTTAGAAAATAATATTCAATAATTTCAATAGATACTTATCAATATTTTTCACGTTATAATTATCAACAAAACTAGTTAATCTTTAATTTTGTGAGGAAAGTATGAGGTTAGTTCACAATTCATCTAGGATATTAAAGTCCAAAATGTCTAAACCCTCAATATAGATATTGAATAAATGAGGTAAAAATAAAGAACCTTCTCCAATATTTCATGAGAAAAATTCCTTGTATATAGCTTACTAGTTCAATTTATCCTTCTCATGATAGATATCATGGAGGTTAGACAACATGATATTGTAATCGATTTCCTCATGAAAATTCTAGAGCACACTGGGCATGGAAGATAACATGAGATATTGGAAATATATCACATCATTTAAGTGTTTGAGGTAGATAAAGATCAATTCCTCACTAGCATCCTTACAAGACACATCAAGAATAGGGACTTCAGTATGTAAGATTTCCACTTTTGGCATAGTATGATATATAAGAACATGTACCACTAAATGATGATATTATTGGTAATGATATTATATTTATATGAAATTTATTATAGTGATAAGTTCAAGGTTTATTTACTTGTAATATTCTGAAGAAATAAATTATATTTACTTTATCTTAATTACCAAAATATGTGAGATGTAATAATTTTATTAATTAATATCTCACTATTTTATTAAACCTCAATTTCCCTCACCATTAGATTTAAAATGTGTTTTTTCATGGATATTATAGTGAAAAGTATCCATATTTTACTTTTTATAAACAAAATGGAGGCATGACAAGTCATTCAAATGTATTTAGGTGATTGGTTAATGAAAAAAATTAACTCGCATATCCTTGATCCATTAAGTAGGCTCCCCAATAATAAAATCATTAAATTGGGTTTCTTCAACACTTTATTTCTAATTTCACTAAGTTTCATAGAGTTTATCATCCATGGATTTTAACTAGCTTAAGTCATCCCAACACTTTTATTAAAACTACTTGATAATTGAAAGAACTATAATGAAGGCCAAACAAGCAATTTGAACTGTGGTTTCATTATGACTCAAGTAATGGAGGGATACGCCAAATTAATAATTTTCTTTAACGAGTTTTTTTATTTGTAAATTCACTTTAATTTATCATCTTACATTCTAATTAATAATGTATGGATTTTAAATAATTATTTAAACATGTATTGATAAAATAATTTATACATTATCTATTTGTTTTATTCCAAATTTCATTCTTATTAATTCATTTATATTATGTGATCAGGATAAAGAAACTAATAAACATTGATAATTATCCATTCACTTAACAAAAATAAAATAAATATATGTGGAATAATAATGATATTTTTTAATGGTATGTTTATCAAGAGGATGATAAATTAATCGTTAACCCTAGGGGAATAACTCCTTAAACTAGGGTAGGGCTAAAGTTTCTGTATTCTATATATACTCATGTGTATCTCCTGGGTTGGTTTCACCTCACCTATACCTTAAACTATATCCATTCTCCTCAGAGATCCATCCTTTATATATTCTTACTCACACATATGTGAGGGGAACTAAGGGAATAGGATTCAAAAAAAAGAAACCAAGGGTATTTATATGTTAGAAATTATTCTATAGAACCAACTTCTATGTAATTTATGATTACATGTATTCATGTATTATATATTTGGTAAATCATAATTGATATTATATTAATGAATAATATGAGAAAGTATTTATCCATTATTTTCTTTAATAGAAGTTGATATCTCATTCCCTTTTATGGGAATTGAACTTCTAGATTAAATCCATTTTCATGGAGTAGTTTTTGACAAGTCCATTTTTGAGAAGTCAATAAAAGATACATTAACCATATAGGTTGATGAAACTATCATTAAAACTAATTGAGTATAGATATCAAGATAAAGTTATTATAATACATATTGTATGTTTGTAGAAGGTTACATTTTGTTAAAACATTAACTTATTTCTCAATTGGGTCCTTGTCATATTGTTAGATTCAAACCTTGGAATTTAGGAAATTTGGTCCGATGTCACTGAGAAATGGACCTAGAGGGTCACACACTAAGTGTATTATGAACCTAAATTAAATTAAAAATTACTTTTATATATTCAGTAAATATTATTTCCATAATTGGTTTAATAATTATTTATGTTAGTTTGATTTAAAATATCCAATCACCAATTTTTTGAGAAAATATATATGTGATTTGAATATTTAATAAATATTTATTCACTGGGTAATTATTTTTTAAAATTATGTGAATACATAATATTAATGTTTTCGTACTATTGACAAGGTAAAAAAAATATTTATTTATTAATTTAGTTAAATGAATATTTAATAAGTATTTATTAATTAATTTAGTGAATATAATATTTATATATTTATTCTTGAATAATGAAAGGATATTTATTTATCTATTTAATTAGACAGTATTTAAGGACCAATAAATATTAGGGGAATTTGTGGACCGATTTTAATGTTCCCTTGAGAAATCTCATATTAAATATTATTTGACTAAATATTTATTTATTTATTCCACAAAATAATATTTATTTTATCCATGAGATTAGCACATATTAATTGAATAATAATAAAAATATATATTACCATTTAGAAATAGGGT
Organism: Viscum album; assembly: GCA_963277665.1. Taxonomy (NCBI): domain Eukaryota; kingdom Viridiplantae; phylum Streptophyta; class Magnoliopsida; order Santalales; family Viscaceae; genus Viscum; species Viscum album. Next base: position 179,691,352 of record OY728143.1, on the reverse strand, counting down.
TCATTGGGTATTAAGAAAAATAATAAGGTCCCTTGTGTAATTATTATTTTCTGGCCCTAGTACAATTTGAACTTGGTTATGACATTCTCCAAATGGTAGCTTACCATTTTATTATTATACACACCGAGTTATAGAAAGGATTTTATCAGGACCTACATATATCTCCATTATATTTCTTTAAAGAACATAGAGAAATTATCTTCCACTAGAATGAATTTTTCTCCTCTTGAAGGATTTGGTTATGTTAAACTAAAATCATCACAAGCGTTAGATTCATTCCTGCTAGCACCTTGAAAATTCTACAATGGTGGTTGGAGGTTCATAAAGCATCTGTGGATCATCACTATAGGGGATATACCCTTTATTCCTATTATACAATAATGTTTTGAAATGAAGGTTCAACTGTATTTGAAAACCAAAAAATAATTACAAGATGAGCTAATTCTTTACCTATCTAAATTAATTTTAAATTACATGTGTTATCTTATATTTTTAGATTTCATGAACACATTTTCATGTACTTTTAAGAATAAATCTAAATAAATTGATGAAAAAAATTAGGGTGCCACATGATATTCTACCACTATGCTCCATAACATACAAGTGGTTTCATAGGGGTCACATGTTTAATTTATCATTATTTATGCTTTCATTGTCTATATGCATTTGATTGTTTGTTTCGTTTCTAGTTTACCTATTCTCAATAAAAATATATGTATTATGATCATAACCTTCATCTAACTAATAATAATTTAAATATATATGAATAACATGTCAACAGAATCCATTTAGAGGTGTTAGAGTTTTACTCGGTTGACATCAATTACATATCATGTAGTCAGGTTCAGCGAATCAGGATGGGTTGTGGGTAACATGAATCACAACATGGAGTCAACACATAGTTTATTTATTACACATATCATTTTTACTATCCAAACCAGCATGTGGCTTTCTAGATTACATGATATGTAGTTATTTTACATATTGTGTGGTCTATGCATTTTTTGCAGGGTAAATCGAAAAAACTGCATGGTCAAAGACATGTTGTGTATTTATTACACTACATATGGAACTAAAATATAAGAAACATTATAATTAGAGACCATGAAGCAGTTTCCATGCAATTAATACAAACATGGTGTATTTAATACTTATTATGTGGGGTAATGTAGTTAATACTCACCTAGTTTATTTAATATAAATGATGTGGTAGTAATTTAGTTATTTCACATGGGGTGTAATGCGCACAATGTGAAATTAATTCACATGTGATGTAAAAAAATTAATTAAAACATGGGGTGTTTAATTCACACATGTTTTAATAAATTAAATTATATATGGAATGAAAAATTCACATGTGATTTAATTAATTCAAATATGGTTTATTATTAATACACACATGGGGTGTTTAACACGTGTACTGCAATTAATTAATTTACCTAAAAATAAATTTAAGTGAATCATTAAACCAAACAACATGCTATATGGAAATGATTTTAAGAATATTAAATTCCAGATTAATTCTATGTTAAAATAAGAACTATGTTCTTTGTTTCCTCCAAGTACACATAATGTACTTATTAAAATTAGATAGAATTCCACAATAGTTCGAAAGGATTATCAACATAAAAGAACTAATTAATTTATATTATAATTAATTGAATTAATTAAGCTAATTTTATTCTAATAAATAATAATTAATTAAAATGATTACTATCTAGTATTTAAATGTGTATGTGTTACATGTTATGGATGATCGTGATCCTCGACCAACCTATGTATGTTCGGATTCCTTTAATTTAATTTTTTCCAAGGGTTTTACAATTTGTATAATTAAATAAAAATGATGGCCTAAATATTATCCCCTCATATTTATTATATATTCTCCAACATTTATGTTGTTTTTTAAATTCACCCCCTTAATAAATCCTTATGTTCCCCTCACTCGTGTGTGAGTAAATACATATATAAGCATAGACTCTCTTGAGAGTATAGGTGTTTCATGTTTGAAGCCGAGGTGAAACCATTTGAGGAGATATATATAAGGATAGGTGGAATGATTTATCTTGAACCAATAACCATCTCCTTAGGATTTATATCAGGTTTATTATCTTCTAGATAAACCAAATATTAGATAATACTCATGATCATCCAACTTTATTTATTTATTTCTACCCATTTATGGTTAATTTTTTATTTTTAATGTATGAACACAACATTATATAAATGAATTAATATGATTTCAATATAGAATTAAATAAATCCTATTATGAGTAAATATTTTCTCTCGATATGGTTAATCACTTAAGTGAACTCCACTTAATATTAACAAGCATGTTATTTGATAAAATGGGATTATTTTATATAGAAGATAAAAAACAAAAATCCCTAAATTAAATTATTAAGTCATTATAACCTTTCCTTACATAATTTATAAAACAACCAATAGTTTCAAAGTGATTAGGAAACCCTTGTTGGGGTTCGTTAAACTAACGGGGAGTTATATAGAACATTTTGGGTTAACTTGACCATATTTATAACTCATTAATTATCACTATCTAGGTGTGATATAAATATGGAGGCATGTTTTTAGGAAATTCATGTCCATGATTTTTGGATTTGGGAGTCCACTCAATAGATCATGGAGCTATGATTTTGTAGTTGGTAAAGAAAAAACTAACCTAAATACATTCAAATAACTTGTCCAAACCTCTTTGGTATAAGGGAAATATAGATCCTTGACACTAGATTGTCCATAATATATGATAATATGATTTTGATTGTGAGGGATATCAAGATTTAATAAAATATTGAAAGTCTAATAATTAAAATTTATTATGTCACACTCTTTTATAATCAAGAAAATTACTAAAAAAAATCTATTTATTTTAGAAATGAAAAATCACTAACCAAAAAAATTATCATTGTGATATATCCATTAGAAAAACAAATTTCTCACTAGAACAAACTTTTAATAGTGGTATAAGAACAAGCTTATAGTATTATTCCAGGAGTGGAAGTTATACATGATTGAATCCTCAGTTCCTAAGTCACCTATTAAATTTATTGGAGAGGAGGAAAAAACACTATAAGAAACACAGGAATGATTTTATATATGTGTAGTGTATAGTGTTATAATCACTAAATAAAACTTTTCTAGTTGTATTGTTTAATATAACAAAAAATATAATGAGAAGACCCCAATGGAACTCCTCACCCAAATTTTTCAAGTTTACAGATACATGAAGCAACAAAATCCAATGATCCTTTTGTTTAATAAGGAACATTGAAAGGAAAAGAGACCCAAGGATCACTCCATGTTTAAGGATCTTGACTAGTGACCTTATAAGAAGAGTAAGATCCATTGGTAGGGGAGGAACGTAGTGAAATAAGTTTTCATATGGAATGTTAGTCCATGGGAAGAAGAATTGCACCCAGAGGAAGCAAAGGGAGCTTCAAGTTAATTCATTATCAATTGCAATATTTACTTATCTAAAATTTGGATATTAGATACTCCATGTGGTTCTATCATTTATATCCAAATATAATAACCAAGTAGATTTAGTAATGTTACTATAGGTTTGGTTGATATTTGAGGTGTCAATAGAGACTGGTTGGTTATCATGGATATTAGAGACTATTGACTAATATTTCCAATAAGACTAGTATTGGGTTTAAAGAACTATATTTATATTACTAGTGGTACCAAGAACAAAATATCAATTTCCTTACTTCATATAGATGTATTTGTTTTCATGTTCAAAAACATTGAATGTTATTTTATAAGGATATTATTTTTATGTAATGGAATGACTTAATTGAAATCATTACATATTAGATTATGAAAACCAAGTATTGGAAGTTGATAAAAAATTTATTTCACATGGATTATATAACACCCAGTTATGGAATCATTGTTTAGGTTATGAAAACTATAAGCAGATGAAAAATATGTAACAAAAAGTGTATTTAGACTCATTCAAGATAAAACAACTGGATAGATGTCATGCTTTTTTGTAAGGAAAAATTAACAAACCATCATTTAGTGGTACAGTTTAAAGGGGAGTAGATCTTAAAAAATTAGTTCACACTATCATGTGTGGACCATTTTCAATAGAATATATAGGTGCATTCCCATACTTCTTTACTTTTACTAATGAATTGAGTAGATATAGATTTTTCTACTTACTCAAGTAAATTTCATAATCCTTAGAAAAATTCAAGATATTTCTGAATGAAGTAGATAACCATCCTCGAAAGAAGATAAAAAATTTTTATTTAATTGATGATGGGAATATATTAGCAAGGCTTTTATCGATATTTTGTTTGTGTGTGGGGTTGTATCCCAACTCACTCCTCCTAATACACCAAAGTGGAATGGTGTAATTGAAAGGAGGAACCATACCTTATGGGACACAGTGATGTTGATGATGATTAATGTGAATCTTATACTATACTTTTTGGAATATAAATTATTGACAATGGTGTACACACCAAACTATGTTCCAACTAAATAAATTGACGGAATACTATATGATTTATAGTATGGAAAGAAGTATATGTTTTAAAACTTATGTTTATAGGGTTGAGAGGAATTTTTTAAGTACACTTATAGTAAAAAAGGAACCATTATCAACGAAGAGTGTCTTTATTGGATACTCTAAGAAGATGAAGGGATATTACCTACACATCCCTTAAAAAAAGGGTATAGTGGATTGAAAGTACATATTCCTAGAGTATGAGAACATTCTTAATAAGGATAGTGGGAGAAATTTTGACATTTATAAATTCAAGTATTGAGATAAACAAGAGTTAAAATAGGAATAGTTTCCAACAATCCCTATGGATGATAGTGATCCTAAGGAACAAGTACTGTGTAGGGTCACTTAAGAAGTTAGAGGACCAATTCATTATGGTTTTCTTATCACAGAGGATGGTGATTCATTATTATTGGCCCATAATGATCCTATTTCCTACAAGGAATAAAGAGAGCTCTTAGATAATACTAATTGAAAAGAGGATATGAATTTTTAGATGTATCAAATAAAGTTTTGGGTTCTGTTTGATTTTCTAATTGATGTAATTCAAGTTGGTTGTTAAATAAAAAACTAGACATGGAAGGTAAATTTAGTACTTATTAATTATTGGTAGTGGTTAATGGATTTAAAAAGTGTTATTCCATTAAACTATGATGTAACCTCTCCCTCAGTTTCCATGTTTAAATACATTATAATTCATCTTACTATAAAATTATTCAATTACTATGACATTTAGTAGTTGGATATCGAAATAGCTTTCCTTAATGGGAACCTTCAAAAATATGTCTATATGCCACAACTAGAAGGTTTTGTGACTCCAGGTAATTCCAAAAGGTATATTAGTTGAATAAATCCTTTTATATATTAAAGAAATAATTCAGGTCATAGAATATTTATTTATATAAATCCATATGAGTGTTTGGTTTCATAAATAATGATTGGTAACCTTGTGTCTATCAAAGGTTTAGTGGGAGTGCGATAATTTTCCTAGTAGTATATATTGAGGACATGTTACTTTTTAGTCAGTTAAAAACCATTTGAATAAGTGTTTCTCCATAAAGGACTTAGGTGATGCAACCTACATCCCTAGGAATGAGATTCTTTAGGATATATCCAATAGGTTTATTGCATTAAGTCATGGTACACACATTTAGTATAAATTAAAGAGATTCAATATATAAAAATCCAAGGGTGGATTAGTTATAGTGTCATGTGGCATTTAACTCATCCAGAAAATATTAACTCTGATGAAACATGGGACAGATAGAGAGAGAGGATGAGTAGGATCTCTAATGCATCGAGGATAGGATCGATGATGTATGTCATGTTATATATTAGGCTTCATGTTTCTTATGCTATGATAATGGTGAGAGAACATCAATAAGATCTCAGTGAACAAAATTGGGATTCTATTAAGAATATCCTTAAGTATTTAAGGCGTACTAATAATATGTTTCTATTATATGAAGTAGTAAAGGTGATATACATCATGGTATACATAGGTTCTAGTTCCTAGAGTGATCAGAATGATATCAGATCATAGTTAAGATATTTCTTTAAAGTCAATGGTGAAGATGTGAGTTGGAAGATTTCAAAACATCCAGTTGTGTCTGATTATAATATGGAGTCTGAGTATATTACGTCCTTAAATGTATCTAATGAATAAATTTGGATTAATAACATCGTCTAGGAGGTTGTTTCATTGCATATTAGAAAAGAACCATTTATATTATATTATGATAGTACGACCATGGTATTTCTCACAAAGGAGCCAAGGTATCACCAAAGGATGAATCACATACCCCAGAAGTTTCATCTCTTAATATGTTTTTCTCAATGAGGTGAAGTTGTGATGAGAAGATTATTTTAAAAGGAGAACATGATAGAACCCTAGACTAAAGGATTACCTCAACAAAATCACGAACATCATGTGAGAGCTAGTGGACTAAAGTTTTTGTATAGTTGGATCTAGTGAAAGTGGGAGTCTATTGGAATCAGGTCCCTTCAACCAAATTTTAAGTATTTTATGATTACTTGTATTCATATATTTGAATATTAATAAAAGTTTCTTATCACATCATTATTATTATTCTGTGTGTTATGGTATGTGCAAATGACTTAAGGGTTCTTGTCATACTGAAAGATCACAGAAGTTCCCCGCTATTATGAGAACCTAGAAGTGTCAGGATAGTATTCTCAAATATAATTTCTATATCCATATGATATCATTTTATTGGAAAAATGATATAGTTTATCAATTTTGGAGACTCATACAACTTTGAGACACTTTATCAGGGTATATTCCTCTTAATAATCATCATTTTAGAATATTATAAGAGCGTGAACCTCCATTAGGATATCCAAATTTATATGTGTCATTGGATATTTATATCTATATATGTTTGTAATGATCCTTATAATTTGATATTATTATTAATTCAGGTCGTGATTCAAGTAATTTTATGTATTTATGAAAACCAGTATTACATATACTCGTGGTGAGGTAGGATACTTTGGGCGCATCATTAGTGATGTTTTTGTAAGATCTCGAGTTTTTCTATGTGGTACAAATATTTTATTTTTGTTAAAATGATTTTTCATGTCATACTGTGGGTACCCATTGAGGTCATGGGTGTACTGTGGATGTCTAGGGATTTTTCAGAGCTTGGATCCCCACATTTTGGGAAAACAAGATATTTCACAAAGTTAGAAACAACTGTATGGGAAAGGCTACATGGTTACTTATAACCGTTCACGGATTGGAAAGGGAGTGCAAGAGGTCACACGGTTTGAAGAAACCATTAAACCTCTAGAAAATTAAAATTTAGGGGATCCTAAACTTTATATAGAGGTTGATACATGGTTTTTTCATGGTCTTCCAAACTATGTGTATGAAACCATGTAAGGTCATCCCTTAGGCAGTGAAGGGTTCATGGTTTGCGCACAGATTGACCAACCGTGTATCCAAACCATAAAACCTAGATAAAAGAGGGAAAATTACCATTTAACACTTAAAATCTATTAAAATCTAAACCTTCTTCTTACATTGGACATCCCTCATGATTTGGATCTCATTTTTAAGAAAATCCATAGCTTTTTATCCTGATTCTTAATCTGAGTTCAGAATCAAAAATTGTTGTCCTCGTTGGATTCACATCGGTGAGTTATTCAATTGTTTTATGATTTTACTCATTTTTCTTGGTCTTGATAGAATTATTTATATGAAATATATTATTCCCTATTTCAATGTTCTTTTTTTATTATTTATTTTTCTCTCAACAAAGATCGACTCAGATCTCGATACTTAATGATTTCTCTACTATGGAGCTATGGTAGGTGTTCTATAACTTTACCTCAACGTTTTGTGTTTTATATGCCTAATTATAGTTGTTTCGCACACCATAATGTTTAGTGATTATCCTAAAATGAATTTAATTCAATTATTAAATGAATTGGAACCTATTTAGGTTTCCCTTGAGTAATTTTGAGATTGTTGGAGGTTGTTTCCCCAACCAGGGCCTCCCATAGTGTGCACCATTTTATCTTCCCTTTTATTATACCACCAATGGGGTGCATGTGAACTTGACTAGTTATAATTATCAATTTAATATTTTTTGATAATTTAATTAAATTATTAGAAGAGATTTGATACTTTCTTTTCCATGAGTTCGCATCATGTGAACTATTTTAATCATTTAAATCGATTTTATACCATTTTTTATATGATATAGATGAACTCGTGGAATGTAATTGAATATGAAATAATGATTAAAATGAGATGATGAATTGAAATGTTAGTGGATGCCTTGGTTATTATACCTTGGATACTAATTCCATTAGATTCCATGTAAGTTTCTCTTATGGATCTTGTTTGCGGTACAGGTTGACTTGGACCTATTTACTCCTTAGGTCTTGATTCTATAGGATGCCTTAGACCGTGATGCAAAGGTTATAGGCAATGGGATACCAGCAAATACTCCTATAGATCCAGTTTTGTCACCAGTAGTTTTACAATAAATGGGTGTTGAGTCACAGTTTCATAAGGGGTTTTTACACAATATGCAGACCTTTCAAGAAGCACTACATCTTGATTTATCTACGGAAGATCTAACACATGTGTTACAACAGCAGCATCCTCCCACATTTTATGGGGTTGTAAGTTCCCAGGCTTCTGAGTTGTGTCTTGAAACTTCTCAGTTGATCTTTGATCATTTGAAGACACCTCCTGAGAGTAGAGTGATGCTCATAACTTATATGATTCAGGGAGAATCTAAGCACTAGGGAGATATTTCAAACAATGATTATATGCTCTAAGATATGGTTTATATGGATTTTTATTTCAGGTTTTATGAATATTTTTTTTCCAAGACTCTCAGAGTATAGAGAAAAGTGATTTTATGTGTCATAAGTAGGGTATAATAATTATTATGGAATATTTGTCATGCTTTAAATATATTCATCATTTAGTGACGATTTTTCTATTGATGAGCTATCATGGTAGAGACTCTACAAGGAAGTTATTAGGCATGCCATTCAATATCAAATCAATGTGTTTAGGTTGATGACTATTATTGAGATAGTTAATTAGGTTCTCATTACATATTGGAACCTGAGAGAAGTTGGGGGCGCAAAGAAGGGAAATGTAGTCTCTAGACCCAGTGGTTCAGCTTCGAGTGGAAAGAACCACCATTTTTACACTTTTCATGAGAGTAGTGCCATCCAAACTGTGATTTCTAGTGGTTTTTTATTCTATTACCACTATGGGAGATAAGGTAGTATGAGGAATAATTGTGATCGATATCTATTTGAGTGATGATATCGCAGTTGGATGGTCCACATACAATGTTTTTATAAACCTCCCCTCCAGAAATTAGTGTAAGGGGGTCAAATCCAACTTTAGGTTCATGGGTTGGGTTTTATATATCCACATTAGGGTAGGATTTGGAGTAGTACTGGTCATTTAGGATGAGCTGGTATTTGTGGATGATGCAACCAAGCACTGGTTGTACCTAGACAGCAGAGCTGGCTAGCTCCATGTAGTGATTTAGTGTCATAGGGTTGTGATTCAGGCTAGATATATTCTGTATAGCCTACACCTAAGGATCTTAGTGTTGATCCATCTATTTTGAGAGGTACAACCTTAGTATCCAATATATTAGTATATACTCTTTTTATGTAGGTTCTTTATATAGTTTCATATATGTACCTTTCTTGGAGAGACCTAGCCAAATGATTCATTTTTAAGATGGTGTTACGACACTTGACACTCCATTAGGGAATACAATGGAAGGTGTTCACTAGAGGGTGGATTTTTTATTCACAAGGGTGAATGGGATGTCCCAATAGGTAGATATGGACTCAAGAATAATGGGATAGGTGGGATGATATCCCATTTTCATAGTTTGTATTTGGATGATCATAGAATGAATCAGCAGGACTTTACCTCTATTGTTGATTATTTTAAGGACATTTTACCAAATGAATTTTCAAGTTTACCTCATAAGAGAGAGAGGAAGAGTTCTCCATTGAGCTAGTGTTAAGGGTTACACTTGTATCCATTCCTCCTTATAGGATGGATAATATAAAGTTACAATATATCAATAGGAACCAAGAGTAATTTGAGGTAATTGGGTTTATGTGACCTAGTACATCTCTATGGATTTTATTTGTTCTTTTGTGAAAAAGGTAGATGATAATCCCATGATATGTGTGGATTATCAGAAATTGAACCAGATGATGGTTAAGAACCGATATCCCTTGACATGGATAGATGAACATTTTTATCATATTTGAGGAGATCAATTATTCTCAATGATTTATTTGATATTGGGTTATCATCAGGTTAATTTTAAACCTATAGAGATACCTCATACAACTTTTCATAGAAGGTATGGTCTATATGAGTATCTGGTTATGTCGTTCGGTCTCAAAAATGTGCCAATAAATTTCATGGTGTGGATGAACTGAGTTTTCTATTCTTATCTTGATTGATTTGTGGTGGTTTTCATAGATGATATCTTGGTGTATTATCGCAATTGAAATGACCGTGCCAAACATCTTGAGATCATTATGGATACACTATGAGAGAATCTGTTATATTATAAGCTCACAATTCCCACTTTTGGATGGATAATATTCACTTTCTATGTTATATTATCTCAGATACAGTATTATCAGTTGACCTAGAGAAGGTGAGAGTTGTAGTTTCATGGGATCAACCCAAGAAAATCTTTGAGATATGGAGTTTCATGGGGATAGCTGGATATTAATGAAATTTCATACAATAATTATGACACTTAGAAGCACCTCTTATGAGATTAACTAAGAAGGGTAAGAAGTTTTCATGGTCAGATAGCTATGATGAAAACGTTTTGGATATGAAAGGTAGATAGACTTTAGCTTCAGTACTAATTCTTTTAGATTCGAGAAATAGATACATTTTATATTGTGATACATCAGGTATTAGGCTAATAGAAACTCTGATGTAGGGGGTAGAGTAGTGGTGTATGGGTTTCATCAGCCGAGGCCTCCTAAGAGGAATTACCCAATGCAAGATCTCGAGTTAGCTGTAGTGGTTTATGATTTGTGCTATTGAGGAAAATATTTTCTTATAGATAATATTTTGTTGCACATAGACCATAAATGCCTCAATTATATATTTACATAGCATGATCTGAATTTTCATCAGCAAAGGTGGGTTGAGTACCTAGAGTCTTCTGACTTGGAGCTTTCTTATATGCCCGTAAAGGGAAATGCAGTTGTTGATGTACTGAGCAGGATGACATAGATACTAGAATTTCAATAGGATAGTAGCAAGTGGCATCTTATGGACTTATTCTCAGAGATTCACTTTGAGGTGAAAGATGGTTTGGGGTTGAATTTTCTCTCATTCTCAGTGGTGACTTCCACTCTTATAGATAGAGTGAGGATAATATATCTTTTGTATGTTGAGGGATTCATAAAATAGGAAAGTGTCCCAAGTGAGGACCGACCTCTTGGTTCTATTATTGGAAAGGATGAAATTATCCATATTCATGGTCAGGTTTGGTTTTCACTTGACATGTGTGAAGAGTTAATGTGGGAGTTTCATGCCTCAATTAGGGAAGTATATCATAGAATTACCAATATGTATCAGGATTTACATCTCTAGTATTGGTGGTTGGGTATGAAATGTGTGGTAGTTTATTTTTTTATGAGGTGTTCCACCTGTTCGAAAGTTAAGGAATAAAATCAATGATTAACTAAGATTTTATAGTAGTTTCCCATTCCTAGGTGGAAATACGAGAATTTCATGATGGATTTCATGATCAAGTTGTAGAGATTTCCTTGAGGTAGTGATGTTGTGTGGGTTGTTGTCATAGGCTCGTGATGTTCTCTAATTTATTATCGATTAGGGATACATTCTTAGGTAATGATATTGGGAGGCTTAATATCCCTGAGATATTGTGGCTTCATGAGGTCCCTTGGAGTATCATTTTAGATAGGGATTCCCATTTTACATCCCATTAATGTAATAGTTTGTAAAGGGATCTGGAAACATAGGTTCTTCAAAGCACATCATACCACCCTCAGAGTGATAGATAGTTAGAGAACATGATTCAGATTCTTGAGTTCATGATGTGAGCATTCATCCGATATTTTGGGGGCTAATGGGAGAGGCATATACCCCTTCTTGAGTTTGACTACAATGATAGATATCAAGTGAATATACATATGGAAACTTATGAGGATTTGTATAGCAGGCCATGATGATCATCCTGGTACTGGTTAGAGGCAGGTGAGGTAGAGTTTCTTGGACAATGTCTCATGCTGGATACTTTATATTTGGTCTAGTTGATTCAAAAGTAGATGGATACAACATATTCTCGATAGAAATCATACAAAAATCATCGTCGATGACCTCTAGATTTTGAGGTTGAGGATCATGTCCTTTTATGTATCTCACCAAGGTTGGGACACAAAAGGATTAGGAGATGGGGTAAGATTTATCCATGATATGTTAGGAGGTTTGAGGTTTTGTTGAGAGTCAGTATATTAGTCTATCGGTTTTAATCACCTCATAGGAACCATGCCATGCATGACATCTTCCATGTATCACAGCTGCACCATTATCACTCAGAACTATCTCACATTTTTTAGTCGGATGAGGTGGAGTCTCATGTAGATGTATCCTTTGAGGTTAATTATATTAATATTGTTGAAAAGAGCATAAATTTTCTTTGAGGATGGCCAGTTCCTTTAGTATGGGTGTTATCAAAGCACGTCCATTTACATTATGAGACTTGGGAGTGGGAGGCTGACATACATGCTTAGTGTCCAGAGTTATTCTTAGAAGATTATTGACCACACTTGAGAGGGAAATTTGGGGATGAATTTAATTAAGTGTGGAAGAAAGTAAGATCCATGGTTTTCTAATGAGGTATGTATATCTTTTTATTTATTAAAATACTTGTTTATAGACTAATGTCAGTACCCATTGAGTTTATGGGTGTATCAGGGGTGCCCAGGGCTTGTTTGGAGCTCAGAGCCCTAATTTTTCAAAAAATAGTGTAGGAATCATGGTTATAAGAAACCAAGTGGGACAAGATGAATAGTAACTTCTAACTAAGTAAGGCTTGACAAAGGGGTGAAGGAAGTCATAGAGTCTGAGGAAACCATGCCACCTCAGGTGCACACCCATGTGGGGGCTTCGTAACTTTTTATATAGGCTTAGTTAAGGTTTTTATATAGTTTTCCAAAACATCTTCATGAAACCATACAGGGTCCTCCCTTAGATAGTGAATGAGGCATGGGTGGCACACAGTTTGGCCAACCGTACAGCCAAACCAAAAAACCTAGTTAAAAGAGGAAAAATTACCATTTCTCAATTAAAATATATTAAAACCTAATACCATTTTATTTTCTTCATTTTCTAGATATACCTCATTCCTAGGAGCTCATTTTAAATCCAATCCATATATTTTTCTCCAAATTATCTATCTGAACTCGGAATAGAACATTGTCGATCTTGTTGGATTCAAGATGGTGAGATATTTGGTCATCTTATGTTATTTTTCACTTGTCTTGGTATCAATAGAGTTATTTTGGTGCAAGATAATATTACATATTTCTAGTTTCTTCATCCTTTCTATGTTTTTCTCCCAATATAGACTAAATTGGATCTCGATAATGGATGAGTGCTCTGCTATGGATCAACGGTAGGTGGTTTATACCTTTATCTCATGGTTTGGTGATTTATATTCCTATTTTCTGTTTTTCTTCATTCTAGACTTTCTAATGGTTTGCCTAAAATGAATTTAATTCCATGATTAAATTAATTGGAACCTATTTTGGTTTCTCTTGAGTACTTTTGATATTTTTGGAGGTTATTTCTCCAACCCATACCACCCAGGGGGTGCACCTTTATATTTGAACTTTTTTTATACCACTCATGGGTTGAATGTGTGCTCCACTAGTTAGAATTATTCCTTTAATAAATTTTAGGAATTGAATTAAATTATTACTAGAGATTTTATTCCTTATTTTCAATGTGTTGGCATGATGTGAACTATTTTAATTATTTAAATGGATTTTATAGAATTTGTTGATATGAGTTGGATGAACTTGTGGAATGTAATTAAAGATGAAATGATGATTTAAATGAGATGATAAATTAAAATTTTAGTGTATGCCTTGTTTGGTATAGGTTGGATCCTAATTCCTTTTGATTCCATGTAAGTTTCTCCCATGGATCTTGTTTATATAGTAGAAACCAAGGACTTGTTTACTCCTTAGGTGGTGATTTTTTAGGATGCCTTGAGCCATTTTACCCCTTGGATCTGGATTGCATAGACTTACATTGGACATGGTGTGTTGAAATTATCCTTGGACTCCAACCAAGTCTTTACTGAGTTTTCATCAAGATTATCCTAGGAATCGATATGGATTCCTTGGTCTTCTAAAACTTGGATTCGTCCCTTTGTAGTCTGACACACATGGTTACATGGTGTGTCCATGATGGATATTATATACTTGATTATATGGTGTGGTTGTGGGGATATTTTATATTATTTTAGATAGATCTAGTATAGGTATCTGACTCCAGTGGGTAGATTGGGTAGTATCCCTTGTTTATATATGCTTTATAGCTACCCTTGTTTATTTGAGCTTGACTTTTGTTTTACAAGGATCCTCGGTAGTCTGATCGCCTGAATTACCCGAACGCCTTCAAATTTTATTCATATTTTATAATACCCCTTTTAAGGGATGAAGGAGAACCGATACATGGAATGTAGGCTTCGTGACATCACATGACCTGAATGTCATAGAGAAATTCATCTCAGACTATGAATAGTTGGAACTACCCCTCCCCAACATCTACATCATGATCAGATCTCCACCTTGGCATGGTCATCCGGCTAGCTATCCTATAAAGAGATTCATAGGCCTGGTATCAGTGGTAATTTCAATACCCTATCATTCTTCCAAATCTGATATCTCTACTCTAGTAAATGTGACTACTCTAAATCCTCCTCTTGAGCTTGTTGCTTATAGAATCGGTTTGGTTTGTGTCAGTACATCTTATGGCCTGAAGGCCTTGAGGTGTCCTGAAGGCCATGAAGTGGCCCAAAATCCTTAAGGTGGCCTAAAAGACTTACTCAGATGAAGTCCTAGATGGCCCAAACACCTTGAATAACTCGAGGACCAAACTGGTGGCCTAAAGGTTAATAGTTTTGGCTACTAGAGTACCGAATAATACCTTCTACAAAAACTGGTACATTACTGCTATAGTAACTCATAAATATGCCTTTGCTTGGATTTTATCCTGGGTCTTGTGGATTCACATGAAGAGTCCCCACCAACCAGGCTGGGGCTCATGTGAAAACCTTGGTTGGCTAATTGAACTACTTGACTTTCTTAACATTATGTCTAGCATTGTAATACAAATGATATATACTTCACACTACATTAGCTTGTTATTACACAGAATATATTGTTATATACACTGTTGGTTCTAGCCTACTGAGAGTTATCTCAAACCCTCTTTAGGCCATCATTGGGTACCCTGACAGACTTCATGGATGTAGGTAGGGACTATGGAAATCGCCCACTATATAATGATTTATTTCGTTATTTCTTAAGAGAAGGAGATCACAATATCGAGATATGCTTGTGATGCTATATGGGATAGTAATTTTTGGTATTTTTAGTATTTTGATACATATATTGTACTAGATGTTTTATACCTATTTTCCTGCTTTTTAGAGACATGGAATGACACATCATTAATATTTGAGATCACTTTTGGCATTGTGTATAAATTTCTGTATTGGATGTTTATATTCTATATGATTTATATTATGCTTCCACTATTGACCATTGTGGTTACTACCACAGAATTACACTATTACATGAGGGAATATTCTCCCCATAGACACACCTTAGGCTCTTTCTTCTAGTCAGTATCTTATGGCATAGGGGGAGGCATTCTTGAGGACATGTGATCCACCAGATCGGGGCACCATTTAGTGGAATCTGGGTTGGGATGTTACATTTATATTAATCAATAATATAAGAAATGATTTATCCCTTATTCTCTTTAATGGAAGTTGATGTATCAGGAACTTCGATAGGAATTTAACTACCTGATTTACTTTAATACATAGCGATGTTATGGGGAAGTTCACCTCCATAATGACAAAGAAAGATACATCGAACACATAGGTTAATGACATTATCATGAAACACAATTTATTAGAGATATAAATATAAAGTTATTATATTACATAATTTACATTCATAGGATGTTACACATCATTGAGAAATTAAATTATTTCTCTATGGGGGCCTTGGCATGTTGTTTGATGCTAACCATGAACTTTAGGCAGTGTAACCTAATTCTATTAAGAAATTAGCCTAGAAGGTCACACACTAAGTGTATTATAAACCTCAGTTAAGTTCCATATGAATTCAATAAGTTGGATAAATATTATTCACTTGTGTGGTTTAATAATTATTCATGTTAGTTAGATCCCAAATATTTAATCATTAGTAATTTGAGATACATACATATGAGTTAAATATTTAATAAATATTTATTAACTATGTAATTATTTATTTAATTACATGAATACGTAATATTTATTTGTTTTTTTTATTAACAAGTTATAAAAATATTTATTAATTTAGTTACAAGAATATTTAATAAATATTTATTCACTAATTCAGTGGATATAATATTTATATATTTATTTGTGAATAATTATGTGATATTTATTTAATTAAATAAATAGATATTATTCATGACCCGGAAAATATTTAGGATGATTAGAAGATTTAGTTTAATGATTTGGCCAGAAATGTCTTATTAAATATTATTTAAATAAATGTTAATTTATTTATTCAAGAAAATTATATTAATTTTATCTACTGGTTTAGTGGATGTTAATAAAATAATAATAAATAAATAATATATTTATTTAGAAAAGGATTTTTCCAAGGATTAAGAAAAATAATAAGGCCCCTTAAACAATTATTATTTATTACCACTAACACTATTTATACTTGGTTGTGGAATTATACAAATGATAGTGTCACATTCTATCATTGTATATAATGAGTTTTAAAGAGGATTCTCTTAACCAATTGAGATTACTCCCCTACAGCACTCTAAATAACACAGATCAATTCTACTCCTCCACCAAAAAGAATTCTTCTCCTCTTGAAGGATTCTATTGTAATCAATGATGATCATCATTGGAATTTGATTCATCTATTCTAGAACCACGATAATTCTACAACAATGGAAAGAGGTTGATAAAACACATGTGGATCACCTATAGAGGGAATATCTAGTGACTCCAAAAATTATTTTTGATACTTTTAAATATTTCAAATAATATTTTCTGAGTAATTCGTATAGTCGGTACAGATTTCAAGCACTTGGGTGGATTAGTATTGGTATATTAAAAATATTAAATATAATATATCATACATATATAGTTTTTTAGAAATAATATAATAACTCATGAATGGTGTATCAAATGAGAAAACTAAGTTTTTTATTAAATCTATAATATGGGTTTCACCCTAGGAAAGATATAAACATTGTCAGCATCAGATGATTTGATAGAGTGTAGTCATGGGTGAGTTAAATGGATTAAATTAATTTATTAATTTAATGGACATTTATTTTCTAAACCTAATGAATCATATCTATAAACCCCTTTATGGTTAATTACCTTGGTTTCTACCTATAACCCAAGACTATTGCGAGGATAGAGGGAGCACTGGTAGTGAGCATGTTGGTGGGTCATCTTGAGATCAAGGATATGCGATGAACGAAGGTGGAGAATTGAGTGGCTGATGAGGAATGTAGTAAATCTCATCAATAGAATCCATGTGAATAATTTCTTCAATAATGATCAATCCAAGATCAAGGTAGATTTTTTTTTAGTTTGATTCCTCCTTTTTTTCTTAATGAATTCAAATTAATTCGTTTAAGAATTAATTCATGAATATTTATTTTTTTATATTTTAAATTTTAATTCCTAGAATTAGGAATTAATTATTATTTAAAAATACCTAAAAGCCATGGTATTCCATCAATGATATTTTCCAAGACTAACATATCAAACATTGATTTATCACTTTTGCGTTTCATAAATTTCTCCCTCTGTTCTCCATGAATTCATCATTAGTTTTCATTTAACTAGTGGATCGACTTTATCTAGGATCCCAATTTCAATGCATGATTTTTGGGATATATAGATCATTTTTTTGGCATTAACAACTTAGTTTCTAGAAATGGAGGATTTATGATGGTGATGATGGAAGCATGATTGCGGATTGGATATTTCTAGCTATGTGGGCTTTGGTATTTGGGGATTTGACAGACCAATGAGGATGTATTTTCTAAGGAAAGGGTGGATGGAATTCAGACACTAGTGATATTGAAGGTCTGTTCAATGTGGTTTGAAGTTTTTATGACTAATAATCTCTACATAATCAGAGGAAATATTGGCATAGATGGGTTTTGGAATGTGAAACATTGACATACTGGTGATGAGGTATTTTCTGAGCAAAGGGTAGCTGGAATTTGGCCACTAGGGACAATTTAGTTTTAGTTAGTGTGAGTTATGGGTTTCATGACCATGAATCTTAGTAGAATCATCGGTAATTATGATATATATGAAAACATGTGAAGAGAGAGAATTTTTATAAATATTCTATATACAAAATGTGTAGTTCAAAAGAACATCCAATGTGTGGACCCATCTATGCAGTGACTAAGGTTTATATGGAGAGTTAAATATCACAAGTCATGTGGGGGGACTAACAGGCCATATGATCCCTAGTCCTTCATCGTGGTGTTTATATGTATAACACACCCTAGAACCCATGTGACCTCACACACCAAGTGTGTCAAGACACACCCCCATGTACATCTATGAGTACACAAAAAATTGCAGATGATACAAACCCAAATACCTCTACACATAAGGTTTTTTACCAATACATTGTATGAATATATATGGATATACATATTGGCTAATTGGGAACATGTAGGAAAGTCTTAGAGGGAAATGTTATGTACTTCTTCCAGAATATCCTACCTTGCATATCGCCTTCTCCAAAACTCAAATCTGGGCCCATGAGTAGTCCATTCTGACTATAATTATATATAGGTTGTGATGGTGTCTTTTTTATGGTATTGTAGATACAATGTGATGTGTAAAATTAGGATACTTCTCCCAGTGAAACATAGATAATGGAATTGATCAGGTTTGATCATCAAAGTGACGTCATAGTTAGTAATCCCCTGACTCAATAGAGTGTGTGTACCTCATATCCTATTTATAGGTAGACTTTATGCTACCCCACACTAAATAGGGTTATATTCCACTATTTTTGGAGTGTTATCCCCATATCATCAAGCTTTGTTCAGGAGTGGGTCACCCACTAGAGACAGTTCTCCATCTTCTATGGTATGTAGTGGTAAGGAGTGGGGACTCCATTATGATTCTAGTAAGGTTGTACATATTTTTTATCATAGGATATGGGATATATATATAGACTCATTATCTTTATCAAGATATGGAGATTGATATCCTCTTCTTTTACGACGGGATTCTTCTACTGATCATATTTGGGTTATCCTATTTATCCTCTTTGCTTTGTGATTTAGAGATAATTATATCTTTGATGTTTTTTTTGGGTGATTTTGGGGTGTCCTATTTGGTAGGTTTATACTCATCGCTACATGTTATTTTCCTATACATACTATGTATTATAAAAATAATGGTCATTTTTATGGGGTTCTAGGTGGACTAGGAGTAGGTGGAGATTAGTTTTTCTATACGAACCATGATCAATTCTTGGAGTTTTATCATGACAGTAGTACCCTTTTATTAGTTGGACATATTGTTTATATAGTATTTTTGGGGTTTTATTTGTTCATTTTTCTTTTTTCATACTATATAATTACCTTTTTTAAGGATTAGTTGTTATTTATACATTTACGGTATCTTTTTGTTATCTTATACACATTACTAGTTTGTGGAGGTGCGCATGTGCATAGGTACTTTAGTATATAGCCTCCCATGTGTGTTATATTTTTAATAAGTGATATTTACCACCATTTTTCTATTTGGGGGTAGAATTTGGGTCTCACACATGGCTTATAGCCGGATAGGAGGACCATGATGGGTTGGGTCCTGATAGAATCTACTCTGATTCCTTTTATGAAATAATGGAATGAAAATTTGGTTTAACCTCATTTAAAAATGAAGAAATAATTATAAGAAAATTAATTCTTAAACTACTTAAATTAATTAGAAATTAAATTTGATATTTTTTCTTTTTGGATTTTAGAAATGAATTTATATATTATTCAGAGGATAAATCTAATGAAGTTGAAAAAAAATTGGTCACTGCCTGAAATACATCCACAATGCCTTTTAACCTACAAAAAACTCATAAATAATAAAAATAATGGGATGAAACACTAATAATTATTTTAATTTAATAATAATTATCAAAAAACCTACCCAAAAATTATTAAATTTAATGAAATCAAACACATACATAGGTCATTCAAGCACATGACCATTCTTGCATGAAATGAGTATACATTTCAAAAACTAGATAGCATTTTTTATTCAATATTATGCTAAATTAGCCAAAATAATAAATTAAATATCTTATTAATTCATTAATTAATTTATATTAATTTTCCATATAAACATTCCATGATATTCATATCATGTGTAATTTTAAATAAAATATATAAATTAAATTAATTTAGTACACTGTGTGTAGGGGAGGCAATACAGCATGTCCCGATCTATGATACAAAGAATCTCATATAGTCCTTATTGTGTATTGTGTACTTACACAGTATACAATGTATATGACACATCACAATATTACACGATGTTTAGTTCCCTAAATCAATTATATTATTCAACATGAAATTTAAGACACACGACACACCTTTAACATATGTGGTGTGTACCACTTTTAATGCTCATGAAGTATATGATATATAGGAATAGTATTCACAGTATGTAGTTGTAAGAACCTGGACCTTCAGGTACTTGACTTGTTGTGGATCTAGAGAGCATGGGACCAAGCATAGGCTTGCGATGTTGAGGAGCTGTTTATCTATTTCTTTTGTACTTTGGTTTAGTACTGTTTGTATTCCAGCATTGTGAATTTTTTGGATCCTTTCCTAGAAATATGTATCATGAATCATTCATATATATATGTGTGTGTGTGTGTGGGCTCCAGTTTATTATTCTCCAGACTTCTACTGTTACTTTTGTATAGATTATTACTGCTTTCACTATTGTTATTTTCTTTCTTCCGTTGTGTTACTCTGCCAATGAAGGCATAGTTTCCCCACTATCACACCCAAGTCCCTCACTGCTAGTCAATAGCCTCTAGCATTTGGAGAAATGTTCTTGAGGCCATGTGACCAACCGGGTACCGAGCGCCTCTGGGTGGCTTCCAAAACTAGGATGTTACAAAGTGGTATCAAAGGGAATCTTTTCTCTTGACTTACTGTTTGGAGAATTTAACCAAGGATAATATGGAATAGGTATTTGGTAATAAGTTTTGCCCAGGCGTAGCTAACCCGTGTACAGGAAAAAACCAATTTAACCCTTTTTTTAATTTTTCTGGTTTTACAAATTTACAATTGATTTGATTTCACCATTGGGTGATTCGCATGTTTTGTGTTGTTACTGTTGATGTTATTGAGGTTCTATTTCTGTCGCAACCCGATGATATGAGGGTATTCCATCTCATGCATCATATAGGCACTTGATATAAATCACATATCATCCATTCCTGCCATGCCATCTAGGATACATTAGTGATTTCATGTTGTTGTGATAGATGTTTTGTAGAATATGCATAATGTTGTGATAGATGCCTTGATAAAAATACCTATTGTTTGATAGGGTATTGTTTGTGTAAGGTTTTGTTTGAATGAATGACAAACTTTGGTCCTTGAGGTGTTATGGGCCCTCATGGACTGGAATTTGGTTGATCATTGCCTTGTTTTCCATGTTATAACATGTATAAGATGATAAACTTTGATTTGCTGGGAGTATGGGCCCTCACAGATCATAATTTGGCACTTTCAATGTTCATTTTAGTGGTTTTTTGGGTTCCGGAGAAGTTTCTAAGGATTACTGTCTGGAAAAACCTAGAATACATGGCGTGTAATATTGAATACACGCCCTGTGTTCTTCTGTTCAGGAAGAAACTATTTTTATTAAGTACACGACGTGTACTTTATCTACACGCCGTGTAGTATATAACCATGTCTCATACTGTGTGGGTAGAGACACGGGGTATGGAATCCTAGTAGGACACATCGTGTACCGGATGTACACGTTGTATTGTAGAACCATGTAACCGACCGTGTCACTAACAACACGGGTCGGTCAAGTCTCTTCTTATACATGTCATGTCTGGCATAAGAACGTCGGGTAGAATAATCTTGGAACCCGACCGTGTAACAAACAACACGGGTCAGTGTTATCCTTTCACGTACACACAGTGTCCATCTTCAACACGTTGTGTAGTCTTATCTTAGGAGAGCTGTGTGGCTTAACCGTGTAGAAGGACTCGGGCAGGGGAAGAGGATTCAAGTACACGCTGTGTGTTAGGACAACACGCCGTGTGTTTGGGGTGTTACACGACTAGTTTAGGCAGGAGTAAACACCCATGTGAATGGATGAAGGGAACACACCGTGTAGTAATTGTACACGTCGTGTAGTCATGTTTTGTAAAACTATAATGTTATCTTCCTCTTGTTCCCTTCCTATGCTTCTAGTTTTCAGTCCTCGATAATATTGATCTGAGGTGTGCTCTTGACCTTGTAGATTCATGCCACCGAAACAGCCTCCAGTTGTACGCCAATTTCCAGACGGTGATTAGACACCAGACATGGCTGATCAGGGACTTCCAGTGGATCCTCCAGTTGTTCCAACCTTGGCACCAGCCGTTTTACCTGACCCAGGTGTTGATGCATAGTTCATAGAGTGTTTCAGGAGGATGATGCAGACCTTTTAGGGAGCGCCATCTCATGCCCCGTCGATGGCAGAATTGACATGGGTCTTTCAGCAGTAGCATCCTACCACTTTCTCAGGGGATAGAGGACCCCAGGCTATAGAGTCATGTCTAGAAGTCATGCTGATGATCTTCGAGCATCTAGAGATATCTCTAGAGATGATGGCAAAGCTCACTATGTACATGCTTCGAGACTCCACCAAGAGGTGGTGGGATATGGTCTCACGGGCGGGATGCTAGCAGAATATGGCTTGGGATGAGTTTTAGCGCATCTTCTACGATTACTTCTATCCGGAGACCATGAAGGCCGATCGAGCCCGAGAGTTTATGAGTCTGGAGCAGGGTACTCTTTCGGTAATGGATTGTTCCTCTCACTTCACCGAGATGTAGTGAATTACACCCTTTATAGGGGGAGAAGAGTTGTTCCTTGAACGGAATTTTTAGGACAGTCTCAGGTAGGATGTCTAATCCTAGGTGAACATCTTTAGATTGAATTCGATATCCTCTATCGTCAACCAGGTGCTGATTACAGAGTGTAACTTGAGGGATTCTAGAGCTGTGATCCAGGTTGGTTCCACATCTAGAGTTAGTATTCCTCGTCCTAATAGCAGGAAGCGATGCTGGGAGACTACGCATGGAGATTAGAGTAGTCGGGATGCATCTTATGGTAGCCAGGTGGTGTGCTACCTGTGCGGACGGAGCGGGAATACGAGGCCACATTTCCCAAGAGACCTGGTGGAGTGCCGATCTTATGGCAAGATGGGTCACCTTCAATGTTTCTGTCAGACCTTCTCACCAACAGCTGCTGACAGGGGTTCTTCGATGACTCCTCATTCAGGAGTAGTGCCACCAGTTTCTCACAAGTCTGGGAACTGGAGTTCTTCCGGCCATTCAGGCCGAGTTGGAGGTTGTGGCCATGGTGTTCAGCCACTGGGATTTTAGCGACATCAGGGTGGATCAGCTTAGAGTGGTCAGGCAGGGTCACAGGGTCGCGGTACAGGTCAGACTTTTAAAGTGGAGTATACCCAGCAAGAGCAGGATCGCTGACCCTCTACAGTTCGAGGTATGATCTTAGTAGCCTCATTTTTAGATTTTTCTCTTTTCGATACAGGGGATTCCCATAGCTTTATATTTTTTTCTGTTGTATAGAGCCTTGGTCTCTTCATCTTCTCCTCTACCGATATATTAACTCTAGACACTCTGTTGGGCACTAGAACGGAGAGTGTACGTCAGTTCAGGGAGTTCCCTATATAGGTTGGTGGGTGTCACTTCTTATGGGACCTCTATGTCCTAGAGATGACATGCTATGGTTTCATTCTCAGAAAGGACCGATTAGTTCCATTCCAGGCAGTTGTTTACTGTTATCACCACAGGGTGAGTTTCATATCACCAGAGGGTTGATCTTTTCTTCATAGAGGCGAGTGGGATGTCCATGCAAGCAGAGCAGGACCTAAGCATCATAGGCTGGGAGGAGTTACAGCCCAGATTTCTAGTCTATATCTGGATGACCAGGGGACTTCACAATTAGACTTGCCTCTAGTGGTGGATTGTTTTAGGGATGTCTTTCCAAAGGAATTTTCAATTTTTCCTCGAGAGCAAGAGGTGGAATTTTCTATTTAGCTTGTTCCAGGAGAGGCACCAGTGTCCATTCCTCCTTATAGGATGGCTACACTAGAGTTACAGGAGCTCAAGAAGAAGTTGGAGGAGTTGCAGACAAAGGGTTTCATATGACCCAGTACTTCTCCTTGGGGTTCGCCGGTTCTGTTTGCAAAGAAGGCGGATGGTACCCTTAGGCTTTTTGTGGATTATCGGAAGCTGAAACAGTTGACAGTCAAGAACTGATATCCCTTTCCTAGGATTGATGATCTCTTTGATCATCTTCGAGGAGCTCAGGCGTTCTCGAAGATTTACTTGAGGTCCGGTTACCATCAGTTGCACGTTATCCATCAGATATACCTATTACAGGCTTCCGGGGTAGGTATGGTCTATAAGAGTATATGGTTATGCTGTTCGGTCTCACGAACGCGCCTGCAGTTTTCATGGAACTAATGAACCGAGTGTTCCATCCATACTTGGATTATTTTGTGGTTATCTTCATGGACGATATCTTAGTGTACTCTCACACTTGACACGACCATTCCACACATGTTTAAGTCATTTTGAGTACACTGAGAGAGCTTCAGTTATATGCTAAGCTCTCAAAATTCCACTTTTGGTTGGATTAGATTCACTTATTGGGTCATGTTATTTCAGAGATAGGAGTATCAGTAGACCCATAGAAAGTGAGAGAAGTAGTTTCTTGGTAGCATCCAAAGAACGTCTTCGAGGTGCGGAGTTTCCTAGGGCTATCTGAATAATACAAATGCTTCATTCAAGATATTTCATTCATATCATCACCACTCACAGGTTTGACTAAGAAGGGTGAAAAGTTCTTGTGGTCAGATTCTTGTGATTCAGCCTTTCAAGAGTTCACAGGGAGGTTGACTTTAGCACCGATACTAGTCTTTCCAGATCTAGGCAAGAGATATACTGTTTATTATGATGCATCAGGTATCGGGCTGGGAGTAGTGGTTATTCAGGGAGATGGATTCGTTGCATATAGATCTCGGCAGTTGAGGACTCATGAGAGAAATTACCTGATGCGCGATCTCGAGTTGGCAGTAGTTGTTCATGCCTTGAGTTTTTGGAGACATTATCTTCTAGGAGAACATTTTGTGGTTTTCACCGACCACAAGAGTCTCAAGTACATCTTCACTCAGCATGATCTGAATTTGAGGCAGTGAAGGTGGGTTGAGTACCTTCAGTCCTTTGACCTTGAGTTATCCTATACGCCGGGGAAGGGCAATGTAGTGGCTGATGTGCTGAGAAGAAGGACCCAGATATAGCCAGTTTAGGAGGCCAGTATTGAGTGGAAGATTATGGATCTCTTCTTTGAGATGCATTTGGAGGGGCACGACAGACAGGGGAAGACTTTCCATTCTTCTATATCTATTACCTCTTCCCTTCTTGATCGAGTAAGAATGAGATAGCTCTAAGATTCTGAAGGCCTATTCCTACGGGAAAGTGTGTCGGGAGAGGACCCTATTCTTGGATAGACCATAGGTGAGGAGGATATCTTGCATTTCAAGGGGCGCTTATGGGTTCCAGCATTCATACGCGAGGTGCTGATGTGGAACATTCATTCCTCAGTTTGGGGAGTTCATCCTAGTGTCACCAAGATGTATCGTGATGTACACCGCTAGTATTGGTGGCCAGGTATGAAGAGGGATGTTGCTGGTTTTTTCATGAGGTGTTCCACCTGTCAACAGGTGAAGGTGGAGCATCAGTGGCCAGCAGGTCTTTTACAGCAGTTACCCATTCCTCGGTGGAAGTGGAACGATGTCATGATGGACTTCGTGATGGGTTTACTGAGGTCGCCTCAAGGGAATGATGCAGTTTGGGTTGTCATTGATAGACTCACAAAGGATTCTCAATTCTTTACGATCAAGGAGACCTTCAGTGTTGGTGAGTTGGTAAGGTTGTACATCCAAGAGATTGTACATCTACATGGGGTTCCACACTCCATTGTTTCAAACAGAGATGCATGTTTTACTTCTTGGGTCTGGCAGGAGCTTTAGAAGGCTTTGGGTACACATATACTTTTGAGTACAGATTACCATCCCTAGATAGATGGCTAGTCCAAGCATTCGATTCAGGTGCTTGAGGACATGCTTTGAGCACGCATCCTAGATTTTGGAGGTTCTTGGGAGGGACATATACCTCTTTTTGAGTTTACCTACAATAATAGTTTTCAAGAAACTATTCAGATGGAAACTTATGAGGCTTTATATGGTAGGCCATGCCGATCACCCTTATGTTGGCTAGACGTAGAGAGGTATCTTTGTTGGGACCTCATCTTGTTAAGGAGACCACGGAGCAGATAGAGTTGATTCGGAAGAGGATGGTTGTAGAAAAGTCACGATAGAAGTTTTATGTTAATCAACAGAGATGACCTCTGGAGTTTGAGGTTGGGGATTAGGTTTTCCTACGTATCACACAGAGGCTGGGGAACAGAAGGATTAGGGGACAGGGTAAGCTTTTTCTGAGGTCAGTCGGACAGTTTGAGGTTTTGGAGAGAGTTGGGCCAGTTGCCTATCGGTTGTAGTGGCCTCAGAGGTACCGGGCTATGGATGACTTTTTTCATGTTTCTCATCTCCGACGTTACTTTTCAGACTCGTCTCATGTATTTCAACCCGAGTGGGTTGAGCTCGGAGAGGATGAGTCATTTGAGGAGCATCCTATCCAGATTTTTGATCGTAGTAATAAGGTTCTCCATGGCTGGTATATTCCTCTGGTACGGGTGTTATGGTAGCCCGGGCGCGAACAGGATGAGACATGGGAGAGGGAGGCCAATGTACGAGCATAGTGGCTGGAGCTGTTCGAGGTGTCTTCTTCTACACTACACTAGGGAAATTCAAGGATGAATTTCTTTAAGGGGGGGATTTTTTAAGAACACATACCTTCTTTTCAGGTATGTTTTCCTTTATGGGACATTTTTGAGAAAAAGAGGAAGTTATGGAAATTTCCAAAGTACACGTTGTGTACTTTATGAGTATACACCGTGTACTAGGTTACCACGGGTAGTCGTGTTCTGGCCATGTAGTGGCCACACACACGGCCATGTGAGGGTGACCTAGAGGCAACTTAAAGCGGATTACGGAAATGTCAGGTACATTCCATGTACTTCATAAGTACACACCGTGTATTTTCTTTTTTTATTAAATGAACCAGGATCACGTCTAATGGCCAGAAACACTTTCTTCTAGGTTTTTTTCGGTCGAGAGATCTCGTATGACCGCGATCTTCCTCTGAGCCCCCGATCAAGCATCCAAACTCCGATTCAACCACCACAGATTGCATTGGGATCACCTCGGTAAGCTCTCTCTTCTGCTTAATCTTCGTTTCATGATCCCCCCCTCCTTCCCAAGTTGTCCTCTATTGAATGTTTTAGACTATTTTGTAGATCTTCAGCATTCTAGGGTGATTCAAGCTTCAAGTTTCATGTATATCATTCCTACAACACCGAGGTAGGTGGTTTGTGCCTTTCCACTGAAATTCTTTGAGTATTATGTGTAATTTTCACCAATACCCTTGACGGGGTATTGCATGTTTACCGTTTTACACCATTTGATTGACTACCATACTTCTATGATTATGTAGAGGTTAATTGGATATGAATAGGGTTGATTGTTATGCTTTGGATGTGTTTCCATGCATGTTCTGTTTATGATTGTTGGTCTACTTAGCCTATTTGGTCGCATTTCCTGTTTTCCATGCCTAATGATGTAGGGTGGAGTGTTTGTAATCTGAAATTCTTGATATGATGTAGACTATAAAGCCAAGTAGCTTTGTAGTTTTTCTTTGGTCGTTTTTGCCTTACTATGCTCGTTGACCTACACAGGGTCGTGAGAACCTGGTGTAGTAGACTATAAGGGGAATTTACCGAGTGAGCTTCTTCAGAGAGTCTTGAGCACTTTAGACTATAAGGGAAATTGACCAAGTGAGCTTCCTCAGAGAGTCCTTGGCCTTGGGGCTATAATGGAAATTGACCCTGTGAGATTCCTTAGAGAGTCCTTGAATTACCTTATACTATAACGGGAATTGAACATGCGAGCTTCCTCAGAGAGTCTTGAGTTACTTTTGACTATAAGGGGAATTTACTATGAGTGCTTCCTTAGAGAGTATTTATATATTCTTATAACTGAAACAGAGGGCATAGGCTATGTTAACTTCCTAAAGGGTTATCATGCTTGATTAGTTTCTTTTGATATGTGTAATTGTTTTATGCTGGGTACTTCCTTGTTTACTACTTCTATACTTTTTCCTGCCATATATTCACTGATTGTTAGGCACAAATATTTGGGTGGTTGCCTACTGGGATTTAGTCACACACCCGGTTTGGTCCATGCTTTTGGGCCCAAACTGATTATATTGATGCAGGTATAGACAAGGGCAAGTTCCCTTCTACTTCAGGTACGTGACTTTCTGTGGATCTAGAGAGCATGGGACCAAGCTTAGGCTTGCGATGCTGAGGAGTTGTTTATCTCTTTCTTTTGTACTTTGGTTTAGTACTGTTTGTATTCTAGCATTGTGACTTGTTTGGATCCTTTCTAGTAAATATGTATCATGTATAATTCATATATATATATATGCGTGTGTGTGGGATCCAGTTTATTAATCTCCAGACTTATGTTGTTACTTTTTTATGGATTATTACTTCTTCCGCTATTGCTATTGTATTTCTTCCATTGTGTTACTCTGCCAATGAGGGCATACTTTCTCCACTATCATACCCAAGGCCCTCACTGGTAGTTGGTAGCCTCTGGCATTCGGTGAAATGTGCTTGAGGCCATGTGACCAACCGGGTATGGGGCGCCTCTGGGTGGCTACCGAAACTGCGATGTTACAGTAGTTACTAAATAACACATAGATTAATTAATTTAATCATTTAATGTTATAATAAAAGTCATAATTAATCTTTCTTCTATGTAATTCATTTATGTGATGTACAATCCTCCTCGGTGTGTACTCTTACTAAAGGAGTGCGAGTTTCATAGCATGTACATCTTACTACAAACATTGTATTCCATTCTTTGGTCATCCATGATACATTCCTAAGGACACATCTTATAAACCTTGAAAGAATTTTTTAGTTACAATACATGTATTCTATCAACATGTTATGTAATCTTATATAGACCATGTTTCTCGGCTATTGGTAAACTGGTGGAATGTAATTAATATGTGTAACATCCATTGAACAAAAAACTTTAGTGTTTCCCATGGGGGTGAAACTTTTCAGGTTAAACTACATGTACACCAAGGAAGGATTGTGAAACCCTCTAAGTTATGCACCATCTATAATTGTTAAAGTGTGGTATGTAATGATGTCGTGTACTACTTTCCCTCCATATGATCCATGATTTATGCGATCTCATATTAGTGTTTTGAATAGGGTTACACAACATTTGTATTTCTGTTACACTTTCTGAGTCTATATTTTCCAAAAAAACATATTTAGAACCTCTTAATGGAATATATGGTTTTTCTACATATATAATTGGCATGTTCTTAGCCATGTGAAGGTAAATGATCAATATATATAGTCTTCTAGAATCAAAAATAAATTAAACTTGAAATAAAATATTAACAAAAAGTTATTAATTTGATCACTGATTAATAAATATTTATTAATTAATATGTGACCAATTTGATACCACTTAAAGGTTTGGGGTATTATAAGTGGTCAAGCTTATGCCCAAAAGAAAATTGGTAGATTTCTTCAGGTTTCTCATCATAAATAGAAAATAGAAAGCCTAAAATCCATGATATGGGATCCTTAAAATATAATTAATAATATATATATATTTGTGTGTGTGTGAATTACATCAATTTTTAATTCTTTATTCATTATTTAATTTTTTTAACCAATTATTGTCATACCATCATTATGTTTAAGGATCCAAGTGTAGAATCCCTCTATAAATATTCACACATGCTCCAAGAACCTCATTACATCACTGTGGAATCATCGGGGCCTAACAAGAATGATTATCACTACTTGCATCATTTTTAATTGATCATAAAAGTAATTCCCTAGAGGCATGAAGGATTTCTTCTAGTTCTGTTATGGATTGAGATAAAAAATGAAGATTGAATCTCACCATTATTGAGAGTGTTCTAGATAAATATCTATCTAGATTTGAGATAATTCTATATAAAGGATTCTTCATGAAAAATAATATCTCAATGTCTCATCTTAGAAATGATATAACCATATTTATATAACTCGGTTAGAGAATTGTTAATTATCTATAGGTCGCTATCCAATCTCTTAATCCTTAGTGAATCCCACATTAATTATTATTATTATTATTATTATTATTTCCATAACACATGTGTGTATCATAGAAAATATAAATATTATTTCTTAAATAAATAAATTAATATTTATTTAAATTATATTTAATATATCATTCCCATCGAAACTTTAACTCAGACTTTCTTTCCTCATCGGTATTTACCAAACCTTGAATAGTGAATTTTTATTTAAAAAAGAAAATATCACTAAATTTTTTATTATATATATATACTTATTTATTTAATAAACTCATGATAAAAATATTTATTTAATATTCAAACCACATATTTATTTTCTATAAAAAATTGTGATTGAATATAGGAGATCAATATAACTTGTATAATTATAATTATTCCTTGAAAGTTAAGAATAATATTTATTATACTATTGAATTAAAAAATAATTTAACAAGGTTTATGTATACACTTAGTTTTTGTGACCCTCTAGACTTATTTCTTAGGGGAATTAGACTAACTCCCCTAAAGTCTTATATTAGCAAATGGTAACACGTATAGGCACCCATATAGAAAGAAGTTAAATGTCACAATGAAAATAACCTCCTATGAATGCTAAATGTAAAATATAATCTCTTTTTCTTAATATATCACGAATAATGCTGCATTTTATAGTGACCCAAGTCTTTTACGCATATCATTACCTTTTTTTAACATAAATATTCAATAAACCCAACCCAAAGATCAAGATGCTTAGTGTATTTGGAAGACAAGGTACATAAAATATCAAGATGAAACTAAAATAAAACCTCTTTATTTTAATCTCCATAATTATATTCTAAAACCCTTTTAGATCCTAAATATATATAGGATAAATGGGGGAATACATAAACAAAAAGGGTGTGCTAAAAATCCCATTAAGCGAATAAACATGATAACAAATCATAAGATATGAGTCAAATGGAATAATATGATATCATAAAAGTTAAGGATCTTAAATAATCACATAAGGGTATAACATAAAGAACATGGAATCATTATATCATGGAAACATAAGAATATAGAAACAGCATGAAACATTTCATATCCATAAGTCAAGGCTAACTACCCAGACAATATAACATAGTGGACAAAGACCTGTCATGGATTTGGTTTACTCCTTAATCAATACATATCATCTCATGAGTCATAAAATTTACCCAAGTAATTAGAGTTATATGTGGGGGTGTACATTCTTATTTATTCCAAAAACTAAAATCAAATTTATGTCATAAACATAATAATTACCCATGGAAACAAATGGGTTGTATAATCTTGCCTCATATCATAATCTAAGGATACTTCATAAATATTTCAAATATAAGGAGGAA
Organism: Viscum album; assembly: GCA_963277665.1. Classification (NCBI taxonomy): domain Eukaryota; kingdom Viridiplantae; phylum Streptophyta; class Magnoliopsida; order Santalales; family Viscaceae; genus Viscum; species Viscum album. Next base: position 179,659,029 of record OY728143.1, on the reverse strand, counting down.
TTAAATATTTTCTATGTTGATATATAAATAAATAATCATAGGTGTCAAATTTTGGGTTCATTTAAAAATTCTTCATGATAAAGGGTAGATAATTGGGTATAGAAATGAACTTTCAAAGTGGTGTATTATCTAATTAATTTAAGACTTTTGAAGAAATAATGAACATAGAGTTTTATTTGAAAAATAGATCTAAAATAGAATGGTTATTCATAAAATATTATTTTATTTAAATAAATAAATATTTGTAAATTAGAATTTAATTTTTTTTATAAAATTATTAAGAGATAAATGTTCCCCTTAATCAGGTTTGATTTTAAATAAGGCATTTAAGAAATGAACATAAGTAATGCATAAACCCTTAAAAGTAAGGAAGAATAATATAGATATATATATAATGGGAATATAAAAAAAATAAAATTATTCCATAAAATTAAATAAATATAAAGTGAGTTATATAGAGAAATTTTATAACCTAAAGAAGATAGGGTGGTTTGTAAATATCCCTTACCTTATGTTTAAAATCATTATGCACTTCAACTTAAGGTCCAGAATAATAAAATTAGATTCATTAATTACATAATTCATAAAATTTAATATATATATTTGATTTAAAATAACTACATTATTATCATTTACAACCATTTCAATATGATATAAAGTTTAATTAAATTGTTCTGAGGGTGTTCATTTCATGTTTCCAAGGTTGGATCACTGGTGGATAATTATTGAAGTTATATTCAGATAATAATAAAACTCTAGAAAAAAATGAAAGGATATATATTTCATTATATAAAATAAATTTTCCCAAATATTCATATGTGTTTTGAAATATTAATGATTAATTTAGTAAAAACTATAACATTATGCAGTTAGTTCATTTAGGAGGTTTTACCGACCATCATGAACTAGATTTGTTTTATTTAATTAAAAGGTTATTAATACATTAAAAAATCATGAAATAAAAAATAATATACTTATTATAATCATATTTAAAAATAATAAAATTTCTAAAATCAACCTTGAAAGATGTGGAGAAAAATGAATAGATTTGTTCATGGTAGTGGTGAATCAAAAATAATATAAACAATGTTTTCGCTTTTAGAATGTGGAGAGAAGAGAAGGGGTTTTATGATAAATATTCCATTAAAACAACAAAATTAAAGTATATTTATTGTAATGGAGTCATTATGTCATGTTTATTAGGTTATTTGAATAAAAGGTAGAATAATAAATGAATTTTAATGTGGTGGATTGATAATATTACCTCCTAAATGTCGTCTCTTGAAATACACCTTAAAAGGTTCAAATTTTTCTTTTTGGTGAGACAAAAACTATGTAAACATGGGGATAGTTTTGGGAAGATAATTGGATATAAATATTTCAAGAAAAAAGTCATATATTATGTGGGGATAATTGGTGGTGAGGCATGGTGTTTATAAGGGGAGGAGAGGGGTGTTTTTGAATATTATAATCATTGGTTTATTATTTTGGCTCAAGATTTCCAATAGTGATGAATATTATGACCATATACAGTAAATTGTGAATGTGATTTTGAAATAATGGTCTCTTACATCATTCATGACTCGTAAATTTGTGTATTTAGAATATAATGTTAAATATCATATTTTTCTGTATTTCACTATTCACCAAAAATTCAACTATTTTAGAAAAATAAAAAAAATCAACCTAACAATTTTTCAAAATTTACAATCTAAAAATGAAATACATTTAAATAAATTAATTTTTTAAATATGATAAATAAAATTTTTAAATAAAATTTTTATTTATTTGTAAAATACACATTTTAATATTATGGTCAATTTTATGACCCTTTAAAAAACACTTATTGTCTCATAAATTTATATTATAATTATAATTAAACATAATATTGTTTAGTTATACAATTTTATAGAAATAAATTTTATTTTAAATTATTATATTTTTTATAAAAAATTAAAATGTATATATTTTATAAAAAGTCAAACCCTTATTTTATCATTTTTAAAACATTTATTTACTTGTATCGTGATAAAAATATTTCAAATTTTAATTACATAAGATAAAAATATTATTTTACAATTCCATAAGTGATGATGCAATTTTAATGTTTATATCACTATTCCTAACTGTCAGATTAATATTTCAAGGGTCAGAAAATTATTCCAATGGTCATATTTGTAATGGTTATATGGGTTCCCTATATTCTATAAATACCTCATATTTCATTCATTATTCATTAACTTCTATTTTATCTCAAAGTTTTATATATATATATATATATATATATATATATTAATTTTCAAGATAAATATTGTATTACTAATATTCTGCTTCCTTTCTACAGTGTTATTCATGAGTGTGATTATTCTTGTAGATCAAGCATATCCAAATTTTCATATTTTATTTATATTATATTATATTTTTTATACCATTTCTATATTTTCAATTATTATGACTATATTTTATCTCTAAATGTAATGTTAAAATTGATATAATAGAATGATATTGGTTTTATCATGTGGTGAATATGCTTTATATAATACAACATTATTAAATATGACATGTTTATCTATGAATGGAAATTCTATTGACATAAATTATGGTTTGTTACATTCTTCCCCCTTAATAAATTTCATCTAGAAAATTTGTTTCACCTACTAAAATGAAAATAGATTGGGGTGATTTTTCATCATCACATTCTATGGTTCTCAGTTTTTCTCCTCATACTTATGGTTCCACTATAGCACTTTGATAGGTTGATTTTTATTATTGCATATAAATTTGGGTATATGGTCTAATATTTTCACCAATTTCTCCTCATAAGAGAGATAATTTTATATCTATAGCACCTTCGATTTTAGTACATGTGAGGGATATAGTATGTACATTCTCAAGATGGATATCTGGAATGCATCATATACTTGAGAATGGGTTGGTGGCAGTGCTATTTGATAATCCATATCTCTAATTTGATCGATAATCTCAAAGGGGTCGATGTACCTGGGACTTAGTTTTCCCTTCTTCCTAAATATCACGACTCTCTTCCCTAATGATATATATAGGAACACTTTATCTCCACCCTCAAAATCTAGGACACTTTCATGATTGTTATCATAGCTCTTCTATCTACTGTGAGTTTTTTTGATGTGATATTGAATGTTCTAGACATTTTCTAATATTTATTTGACCATTTTAGGTCACAGTATCTTGTGTTCACTAACTTCATCTAAACACACAGGTGTTCTACATCCCTTGTCATTACAGGATTTATATAGATTCATTTGGAAGATTTAATAAAATATGTTATTTTATAATAACTCAACTAGGAAAATATTTTGATCCCATCATCCTTTAAATCTCATCGCACATTTTCTCAACATGTCCTCAAGAACCTAGATAGTTCACTCAGATTGGCCATCAATTTGGGTGTGATAAGGCATATTGAAGTTCAACTAAATGTTTTTATTATGTTTTAGACTCTTCTATAACTTTGAAGTAAATCTCATATCTCAATTATATACAATCTATAGTGGTTTTCCATACAGCCTCATTAATTCTCTAATGTATATCCTTACAAGTTAATCAAGTGAAAAGTCCTTTCAAATTTCAATGAAGTGAGTTGTCTTTTCAGGATGATCCACCATAACCCATGTATAATTATTTCCTCTTGAAATCTTTGGAATAAAAATTATAATGTTCATGGTTATTTTTTCCATTTCCATGTAGGTACGTATAATAGTTGCATCATCCACTTAAACTTTTTCCTTTCATCCATCACTAACAAACATACCAGGCACTTTGATGCATATTATGCAATCTTCTTCTTTATATTTTCTAAATAATTTCCATCTCATATATCTTGATAAATTTTCATTATCCCTTTATGGATGTAGAATGTTGAGCTATGTCCATCCTTAAATAACTCCTTTCTCTCAAAAAATTTTGGAACACATTAACCCAAATCTTACAATTCATTTATCATCAATTTTTAACTCCAATGATTTAACTTTTCTTATAGCTTCCACCTTCTTCTATATATTCACATTTTCTCTTTGAGAATCCTTTATATTTTCCAAAATGGATGTTTGGGAAATAATTCAAGAAACGAATGATTATTTTCTTTTCTCTATTAATTCCATGTTCATCCTTTATATGTATAAGATGATCAAATCCTTCTCAATTCTCATTATGGATAAGGTTGCACAATCCATTCTACATTGAGTATCTTCCACTTTATTTTCCTACCCTAGATGGTTATGGATTAAGAATTCATAATATGTGATCATCAATAACCATATTCAATGTCACATATTAATATCATTTTATGTGAATAAATACTTTAGACTCTTATGGTCTATATATATTTCACACTTCTCCCCGTAGAGATAATTCTTTAAAATCTCAAATCCAAAGATCATTGAAACTAACTTTAGACCACGTGTTGGTTAGTTATTCTCATGAACTATTATCTATCTTGAGGTTTACGCTATCACTTTATCATTTTTCATCAGTACATATCCTAATACCTTCTTTGATGCATCATTTTATGCCACAAAATATTCATCACTTGTGTGTAGTGTGAGTACTAGTTAATTGACAAGACTATATTTCAATTCCATGAAGCTATCTTAAAATTCATTGGTCTATAAAAACTTCAATCCATTTCAAGAAACCTTGGTTAGTGAGTTTGAAAATCAATACGAGTTTCTCACAAAACATTAGTAGTACCCATCTAGTCCTAGGAAACTATGGATCTTCATTATAGATGTTGTTCTAGGCCATTCCATAATTACCTTTGTCTTATAAGGGTCTAAAAATACCCCTCTTTTAGTGATAACATGCCCCAATAATGATACATCCAATTTCCAAACCTCACATTTACTATACTATTGATATATATTATACTTTTCAAAAGTCTTTAGCATAATATTCAAATGCCCCTTAAGCTCCTACTTTATTTTAGAGTATATCTTAATATCATATATATAGACTACCAGAAAATTATTGAGGTATTATCTAAAAACTCTATTTATTATGTTCATGTATATTATTGGATTATTAGTGAGTTTTAAGGACATCACTATGAACTCATAGTATCTGTACCTTGTTCAAAAGGTGTTTCGGGGAATATCCTCTTTGTCCACCTTTAATTGGTGATATCCAGAATAAACATCAACCTTATAGAAGTACGGTGCCCCATGTAGTTGATCGAACAAGTCATTAATATATGGGAGGAGACACTTGTTCTTTATCTTGATCTTTCTTAGTTGATGATAACTAATTTAGAGGTTCATTGAACCATTATTCTTTTTAATGAATAGGACCGGTTCTCCCCATGGTGAAGAACTTAGGTTTGTAAAACCCTTTTCAAGATTCTCTTGTAATTACTTTTTTTGTTCTTCCATATCAATAGTGTCCATTTTTTAAGGAGTCTCATATATTAGAAGATATCTAGGTATAATTTAAATTGGGAACTCAAACTCTTATTTAGAGGAAGGACTAGGAAACTCATTAGTAGATACATCAATATTTTCCCTCACAAAGGGAATGTATTTAACCACGATTCTCTCATTTGTATCAATCATTTGAGCTAGATATGATTTCTCATAAGAAATCAATATATATCGTTGAAAATAATCTTATGAAGTAGATTCATGTTCATCCTTACACTTATAAAAAATTAAAGGATAACTCAGGATGTGAATAGAGTTCTCCCTCTCCTAAGAGTTGATGTTAGATTTATATAAGGATACTCAATCCATGCCCAATATAGAATCTAATTCAAATAATGGAAGCATGAAAATATTTAATAGAATATTTAGTCCAAAAACATTGATCAGGTAAGAGTTATATACATGAAATGCAATAAATTTCCCATTTGATGTTCTCATAGATAACTCAACCTCCTTGTTTTGAGGAGGTGTTTGAATAGTTCTACAAAAATTTCAATATTTTAAAGAATTTTTAAAATGAGAATCAAATAATATTTTCACTATTTTGTAATGAATAACCAACATACTAATAGCCACATCATTTTAGGTATCCACCTCAATAGTAGTGATGGAATATGACCTTCCTTACTCTCTAGGGCTAGGAAGTTGTTTTTAGTGACTGTATCCAAAAATACTTGGATTAGGTAATTGGATTATATAATGTTCAGATTATATGAAATTAAAACACTAGACCATAGGTTGAGTACTAATATGAACCTTATTTTCTTTCAATTCATTAATGGGATTCTTCATCTCCCTTCAAAATTTATTAGCATGCCCTTATTTCCCATACCTGAAGCATCTCCTAGTTCCCTTAAGATAGTTTTTGGGAAGCTTCTTACCACATTTTTGACACATGGATAGTTGGATTTTCTTTCCTCCATGGGATTTATCCATTGATCCTCCCTAATTAAACTATATTTTACTCCTTTTATCTCTGTTCTTATGAGACTATTGAGAGTCACGGATCTTCATCTCAACCTTAAGGGTATAATAAAAAATCTCTTCAAATATTTCAAAGTCTAAAATCACAAAATATTTTCATAGAATTGTATTTAATACAATAAATAAAAGTTTTACCTTACTTTTGGGTTTGATTATAAATCCATAGGCATACCGAGAAATCCTTTTAATGTTTTCCTCATACACCCCAATAGAATCATCTTTTTTTCTTCAGTCCAAGGAACTCCTCTCTATTTTAAGAAATAGAGTTTAGGGAAAATATTAATTAAAAAATATTTCCTTCAATCTTTTATATTCCATGGAATCAATTTCCTCTTTGGGATTCATGTTATTGATCAGTTTCCAATATTGATCATCTTCCCCCACCATGAGATAAATGGATGGTATGAAATTCTCTTATTCTGAGCATTGTATGAAAAATAATATATTATCAATGATGTTAATTTATTATTCCACAATGAGGGGATCAAAATATATACAAAATATAGGAGAATTTTGTCATAAAAGACTTGATCACAACTTGTATTTCTTAGTAGAAGGAGGGTGTTCCACATAATTCTAGTTATTATTAATAAATTGAGTTAGCTAAGCCAGTACTTCCATGAAGTACTCAATTCCCACTTCCATAAGGTTAGGTATCTCATTAGGGAAATCATCACATTTCCTATCACGTTGTTTTTTAGCTCAGTTCCACCTATTCCCATCCACTAACAAAAATAATCTAAATAAAAATTATGGATGAGAATACTCAATCTAGAAAAATTATAAAAATGAAACTATGAAACTAGAAGTAATAACTTATAAATGAAAACTATATCCAACATTATGAGTCTCTAGGTTTCAATATTGTTTCTCTATAGTAACTAACCTATTAATATTTTTAGCCTAACAATCTATTCAATTCAATTATAATTTTTCATAAAGGGTTTATGAAATTTCCAAAGCATATCCCACAGGAGTTTCAAACTAAGTGTACTACAATGATTATTAGTTATGAACCAGGTGAATTTAAAGATAAAACCAGATTATATTTTTTATAGTTATTACCCCTACATACATTTATTCTAGAGCCACATCCACTTGTATTACCATATAGTGATGTAATTTCTTGGAAAACACTCTCACTATACTTAACCAAAATTTCATGATGTTTTCCTATATATAGATTTATGTCTATGATTATTTACTAATATATTCTAGACCAAATCTCCAAAAATAACTAGATCTTTCATTGATACCAACTAGAGCATCCCAATAAATTTATACATATCATTATATAGTTTTTAAGAAAAATATCCAATAAAAACAACCTAAAGATCACTAATCCTAGTGTATTTGGAAAAATTGGTACATAAAACATCAAGATGAAACTAAAATAAAATTCCTTTGTTTTAATATTCATAATGAGTTCATAAGTCCTTATGAGATTTTAAAAATATATATGATAAACTATGGAATACATAAACACACTAAAGGAAAAGGTCATATAGAGATGATTTTTTTGGGTTTATAGGTGCTATTAACTATCTCTAAAAGGTTTAACAGAGGTTTTCTAAAACTGCAAAAAATGGTGTATTATTGAATATTTAATAACCTTTTTCTTTTTTTCATGATATTTTTATTATTTTCTAATAAATTTTATATTTAGTTGTGGTTTTTTTAATTGGTGTTAGTTTTCAATGGTGAAAAATATAACATCTATTTTTTTGACTAACATTGGTTTTTTGAAGAAATTTTTTTAGCACTAGTACCTTATTTTTTAGTGGTTTTAACTGCAAATATTTTATTCAGGAATATTAAAATAAACTCTTGTAATTTAGTCTCAAAAATGATAATTTTGATGATATCATGATCGAATAAAAACCAATATATAATAATTATATATAGAAATTAAGCATCCAATACAGTATAAAAAACAATTAACTCCATAAATAAAAAATCATTGAATTACATATAAGAAAAAATTAATTTACATCATATTGTAAAAATTTAATATTTCAAAAAAGTTTAACACTGATATGACTCTCAACTACTCTACTGTGATGCATACCCCATTCCCACAATTACTTAGTCATGCTGATACCCATCACATTCTTCCCCAATACCTGCCTTTGGTACCTTTATTTAAATTATATGTTAGTAAAGATCATATTAAGTGAATAAAAAATGAATTCCAATTTAAATTATATATGATTTTTTCTAAAATAAATTTAATTGCTGCTATAATAATGAATAATTGGTAGCAACACATATTCCCAAAAAATATGATATCTCTCTAAATGATTCATGAGACTCACTACTCAATTCAACCCATAATAACTCTCTAATGTTTAGCACTTGAATTATTTTATCTCATACTCAAAATTTCAACACTAAAAACTAACTCAACCATTACTACGACCATCCTTACTATGAGATATTCTCAATGATATACTCTAAAATTCAAATGGGATATGTTCACCATCCCATGGTGAACTTCCAAAATATTAAGTAAATAATTAGCTATATTTACATATATTAATATATCTAATGAAATCAATTTATATATTTATATTTTAAGTAAACAATTTAATCTAAAATTTTAAATAATAAAGGCTTTGAAAAAAACCTTTAAAAACTATTTTTGTGGTCATCAGAGTTTTTCATTAACAATTTTCTCAATATTTACTAAACAAAAAATAAATACTAAATTGAAGAATATAAGTGTAAATTTAAGAAATTTAATACTACTTCACCTATTATGAGTGTTTATATTTAATCATTAATACTTTTGGCTATATAATTAAACAAAATAGTCAACGTAATCACCAATTACAAGATCTGATTGTTCTATTTATTAATAAGTGATTTCTAATCTTTAAAAGTATTATTAAATAAATAAATTTATATTTGTTCACTAGGATTACCAAAACATATTACCCGCCCCCCCAAACCCTCCTTTTAAAATAATTTATGAAGATGTATCTACCCTACCAAAAACCCTCAACGAATTTGACCCACAACCCTTACCCTAACAAGAAAAAAATTCTCTTTTCTAAGAACTTGATCCAAAACATCCTATGAGGATATAGCAAGGCAGGGTGGGAGTCCCATGATTCCTTGATCTTACACTATAAATTGAGTAATATTATATTATAAAGTAATTTAAAAACACCAACTAATAAGTAAATTTTCTACCTCTTTTTCTATATGGATATTGAAATAACTTCTATCATTTTTAATGAACATAAACCTATAATGTTCTCCTTCAAACAGAATGAACTACCTTAGTCACCTATTTTAAAATATTTGATGACTAAAATTTTGAAAAACTAAATTACATTAAGTTCTAAAAATATCTTTTTAATAAATTGAATGGCGTGTTTCTAGATTATTTTTCTTATGAAAATCATTGAGCAAGAAGTTTGGGGAATCAGTTGATTCTCTCAATTGAAAGAATTTCTAGTATAAATCAGCTTAAGAAATTACATACTAATAAAACTTTAAATGTTATTAAAACATTTTTATTTATCTACTGACATTTAAGAAATTTACTTATGAGATTTTTCATAATTATTTTCAATGAATATTTTTCCTTGGTCCCTAGTCACGACTTCAGGGACCTTATAATTAATTTGTGGCAATGATAGCGATGTTTCATTGAATTCATTCTATAATCATCACATGAAATATTTCTATTTTTTGATGAATTTTTTAAGGTCTAGGGATGTGGAATAATATCAATTTCATCAAAATGGAACATCATCTATAAATAAATACATAAAATGAATTAAATTATTAACACATTAAGTAAAAAATGTTTAATTTAATCATATATGAGTACATAATAATGATATTAAATTTATTTGAGAATAAAGAAACCTATTTTTTAGGATAATTGAATGCGTATAGAACCTAAATAATGAATATGATGGGATTTTACTTTACACTATAAATTCCCTAGGAACTATTTACAAATTTGTGCTGCATCCTAAATGGGTACTACATATTCATCGGAGGGAACAATTAAATTTTTATTAGTGAAATTTGAAACATCTTGAATATTTATGTTTGTCTCCCTTATATGATTATTTGTGTCTATTTAACACATAAAGTAAATAATTAGTATCAATATTTAAGAAATTAATATTGTAAAATTGAATTACATACTAATGACTATGGTCTACTAATAATCTTTTGATGAAAATTGATTGTCATCTATATCATCAGACAGATCTATCATAGGTGACTTGTTTGACTTCTCAACATCATCAGTTGAATTCATACCAATGGATAAAAATATTTTAGAATAATATGGAATGGTATTAAAAAAGTGTGCAAGGAATATTATGAAGTGTATCTTTTATTATATATGGATAGTTAGAATCCTATGACATAGAGAAGGAACTGTCATTAGACCTCTTTTGGAACGAAATACCTAAAAACATAATTCCTTTAATTATTTAATATTTAAAACAGCCATCCTTATATTTATTAATATGAAAAAAAATTCCTTTCATTTATTAATATCTAAAAAAATTATAAATTATATTCCCTATTGGTAATTTTTTTATCAGGTTCTATTTTTAAATTTATTTTTTTTTCTTCTGTTTGTTTTTATTTTTCTTCACTCTCCCTCATAAAGATAAAATTTTCCATATTGATAGGTATAAAAAATTCAGTCAGTTGTTGCAGCTGGGGTTCACTCTCAATAATTAATTCACCTTCATCACCCATATCATACATGTATCTTGGTTTAATTTTGTCAAAAACACTCCAACAATCATCCACTATATTATCAAGATAATATACCATTTTTTCTTGGAAGACAATAATATGTGGATTGTGTTCTACCCAATCACCAGTATCAATCAACTAAGATAAATTTAAATAAGTAAGTTGTCATAAATATTTCCTTTTAACCCTGCTAATATTAACCTAGTTTAATTTAAATAACAAAACAATAAATATCCCATGAAAATTTAACTTGATAATATCAACCAATAATCTATTGTGACCCTGACCTATAACTGTGAATATACCACTATTTTGTGTTTACAAAACTCCCTTGTGATCAACAGTATAAAACATGAAACCACCAATATTGTAAGAATTTAATCACCTAGAATGATTCAAAGGACCTCAATCTAAAAAATTAAAATATTTAGTATATCAACTAGATTTACATCATTAATTACCTATAAAATTTTATATGAAAAATTATTACATAACATAGGTAATTTCCAATATATTCTAACTGGGTATTGGATTAATAAATTACATGATATTCAAACTATTCAGTGATTTCATTGTTAAAAAAATTTATCTCTATCCCATTTTGTGTTCATCTCTGATAGTGAATTTTAATTTGTTTCATTAATTATTTAACATCGTGATAAAAAATATCAGTATTCTCTAGAAAAATATCTGTGTGATTTCCTTAATTATATATTTTTCAATTAATATTAAGAGACCTTTCTAACTTATTGACCTAAATTTAGAAACATGGATGAATCTTTATTATCCCAAAACTGAATGTGATTATCTTCAACACATCCTACTCAATTGAATCATGTGACTATAAAATCCAAATACCTTGAATACAAGGTTACTCACTCCTTAGAAAGGTAACCTTTCAAAATTGAACCTTCTGGATGAGATTTATTTTTCACATAACACTTAAAATTACCCAAATGACTAATGATAAAAGTTAATAAATAAATAAATAATAATTTAAAATATTTATCAAGAAGATTAATTTTAATGAAAAATGATATTAAAATAAATAACCTCTCAAGGGAATAAATCCCTCAATAATGTATGAGCCCTCTAATTTTGGATTCTTTGAATTACATGAATCATCACAGTGAAATATTGTGGGGGAATAAACATCTAAAAATGATATATCCTTCAAACAATTATTTCTAATAGTTTACCCAATTATTGGGGTTTAATGTTTTCTTAAAAATCTATCTAAAGAATGTACAAAATATGATTAGAATGGTGATTAGATTTAAAAGGTAACAAAATTTTCATCTCCAAAGGTAGAAACAACTTCATAAATACATGTTAGTCATGAATCTTCAATCTATATATCTTAAGATGATACAAATCAATGAATCATGAAATATTACGAGAATATCCATCAGACAATTTCACATTTTTTAATCTTCGAAATAACACATCTTTATAACGATTATCATTGAAAAAATAGTTGTTGGATAATTCTCATTCACATTTTCCATAGACCATATTTGATATTTATTTATTCTAAGTCTTTAACATCATTTAAATGATCTGTTGATTTTTTTAGATCATTAATCACTCTAAATGGAACATTATCAAACACATTATTCTTAATTTTCATAACATCAAGATTATGGGGTAACAAATTATATTCCCAATATGGAAGTTTTAAAAAATATCTATTATTCTATTTTTGTGCTCCAATTATAACTGATAGTATTCTAAATCTTTTTTAGCTTTCATTCAGCTAAAAATATTTTACAAACTCTATACCAAAATTTGAAAATTCATCCAAGATCTGTGATCTTCATAATAGTTTTTATAGAAACCTCAAATTATTTTTCCCCTTGAAATGTTACTTTTAAAACAAAAATCTATAATATGTATCAATGAAGTGATGATTACACATGAAATAATATTTTTTACTATAAGGTATCCATTGAGGCTCAAAATCAATGTTAAAAATTGGACAAGTAAAACCAGGATGTATGTTCCAACTAGAAAACTTTCCTAGCCTAGTAAAGTCACTAAGGGTTCACATTGGGTAAAAAGGAATTTTTAACATTTATGAGGATGATGCATCTTATATTTCTACACCATAATTCTATAAATCCTATAATTCTAGAATAATAGGCTAGAGGTAGACATTAAGGTTATTTCAAGGAATTTTATTTCTAGGAATAATCAACAATGTGATGAATGAATTTTTTTTCATATATATCCAGGGAGGTAGATTATAAGGAAACAAATAATCTTTCCAAATTATATAACTACTACTTAAAGTTACAAAATGATTAAATATCTTATATGTCAATAAAAAGTGTACATTTATACGTTTATAAGATAAATCTAGATGTAATGAATCAAACATATTCCATTATTTTGAATCTCTTGAATGTCACATGAAAACATCATTATTATTATAAAAATAATGCAACATCATATATTTAGCAGTTTTATATGACATAAAAAATATTTACAACCATAGTTTTAATGGAAAGTAATGTAAATAATTCACAAAAGTTTTATTCAAATGTTTCTTTATGTTAGAATACATATTCAAACTACCATGATTATTTATTGGTTTATATCTAGAATTACATCATCACTTACCCTTTTCCTTATTTAACTCATTATTTCATAAAGCATACAATCATTGGGACATTCAGGTATCTTCGAATAATTTAGTATATGATTAATAATATTATTAATTATGTCATGAAATTATAAATCGATATTTGCTTCATCAAATAAATCACACAAAAATTCCAATATCATGGACATTCCATTATTTTAAATTCTGCATAAACACTTGATGTAGTACATATTTAGTAGAAATGAAAATTTTTAAAAAATTTCATATCCTTCATACAATTATAGATTTCCATATGCAACTAATTTAGAAAACATATTTTTTTTCTTAGTTTATTTTTCCCTTATATTAGTCTCCTCGACATTATCTATTAATATGTTATCATCTTGATCAGGTTTCCTAATAGTTCTAAAATAATCATTAATATTTGAAACATCAAAATATGAATCAACTGATGTGTTACATTATTGATGGTATTTCCCTACTATTCTGAAAGAATTATATAACAAGTTTTAAATTTCATTATCCACTATCGGGGTATTAACATGTTCATTTTGACTTTATAAAAAACTCCTAAAATTTTTCATGACATTCGATTCTCCATGCCAAATCCAATATACAAACTGAGGAGGAAATTATTTCAATATCAAGTGCTCAAATAATTCATATCTCTTAAACCATCATCTAAATTTTAATTTAGGACATAGAAATTTGACTCCTCCATCCATTGATCAATTTCCAATTTCAAAATCCAAAAATATGCTCAGACTCATAACATACTGAGATGTGTTCATAGGTGTGGTATTCAAAAGTTTATCCATATGTACTTGACTTCATATACTATCATATATATAGTATTATTATATTATTATATATATAAATAAATTAAATTAAATTGAAAGAAATATTTTACAAATTATGGAATATTAATAATGAAAAGTATATATGAATTATGGTATGTTAACATGTAAAAATAGGTTAAATTAATCAATCCATGCCATATTTTCATAAAATCCTTTTCATAAATATATATCAAAAGAAAATAATTTTTTAATTACATTATAAAATGACTAATAGATACATTATAGATTTCATATCAATATAGACACTTTATAAATTGAATCATTCTTAATGAGACACATTAAAAAAATAAAATACTCATTGAAACTTAAACCATAAACATATCAAAATAGAAAATAATAAACAACTAATACATACATTGATCTATAATATAAAAATCCATTGTTGGTATAATGATGATGAATAATGGGTATATGAATTATAATTGGTTTATTACATAATGATAAAAAAATTATATCTGAAATCCTTACCAAAATAATCAGTTTCTATTTATCTCAAGGTGAACAGTTTCACCACCTACTAGTCAGCTCCTCTAAATCAAAAGAAAAACTATAAAGTATTTTCGAAAAAAAATATAGTGATTTAATATGATAGTAATTAATGAAAAAATATATATTTTCATATATTATGTATGAATAATGTAAGTGAATATATGAAGTAAGATTACAGCATATTCCCTATTTATAAAATTATAAAAAAACAATTCTATACAAATTTAAAATGCATGTATAAATTACCATTCCACATTTATAAAAAAACATATAAAATTTAACCAATAATTTATAACATTCATTTAATTTTCAACATTTTATGCAAATTTAAAATTATATATATATATATAATTCAAATTATATATCTAAATATATTTATAATTTATTTAATTTTAATGAATCATGGGATAGTACTGAGCATATGATGGATCTAACCTCAAGGATGTCATCGCGAAAACTTTTAATCATTGGTATATAACCCACTAGTAAAATTTTATTTCTAAAGTACTAAAAAATCACTAGTTATAGTGACATATTAAACTAGTGTAGAATGAAATCCTAAAATAGAACTACCTAAAAAACAATCATAATCTAAAGCATCCTTAATTTTATTAAATCTCTACTAGATATAAAATATCATCATCATCATCATTATTTATTAATTAAATAAGGGAATGAATACAAAATAAAGAGAAGAAAAAAACAGGGGACTTTGGTGGCCTAAAATAATGAAGACCAAGGGAATCCCCTTTCACAAGATTATCCCCTTATGACCTCAAAAAAGTGTGAGCTAAGAAAGCAGGTGACATGAGATACTTATTATGTCATGGAGGTAAGATGGTCTGTGACCTTATTTCCCTCACACTACATGTGATGGACCTGAGAATTATTTTTGAGAAGTATTCTTCTCATTCTGGTAACATAAGAGATCAAAAATGGGATAACGCCTTTTCCATGTAGAGAGTTGTGTAAAATGATAGAATTTGTTTCCAGTTATATGAGTTCAATGTTCCTTGAAAACATAATGAGAGAACGGTAAGAATATCTAGGGTTTAGTCTTTGAGGTAATTAACACATCCATAATGAGCTGTGAAATACAAAATAATAGTGCCCTTGGTGTCCTGAACCACACCCCCTCCCCGCATGTCACCCAGACTACAAGATCCATATAGGTTCATCTTAAGGACCAAAAGGGGGTGCACCCATAGACCCTGTGACTCGAGGAATCATTGGTCATATAGTGGAGGAGAGTGTTTCTCACTTGTATTAGTCTGAGAGTGGGAAAATATTACTTGTTATTAAATATCATTACCATATCAAGAAAAAGGTTCCTTACTCTAATGATGAGAGATCTCCTCGATATAGAAGCCTCCTCATAGAGAACACTATTTCTTGCTTTCTAGATGCACCATAACATAGAATTGTTTTTATCACTATATTACCCTCCTAAGGTAATCTAATTATTCCCTAGATATTTTTATCAATATATTTTAGTAATTTAAAATAATTCACATAAAACAATCACACACCACGCCTCCAAACACTAATTAATAAAATAACCATAGTAATTTGATTCATCAACCACACATTAAAAAATTTCAATTTTATAAATTTTATAACAAAATGGGGAAATAATATCAAGGACATGACATTCACTAAAAATAAAATTTAATGAAGTCAAAAATAAATATTTCATTTTCTGGTTTCACTAATAATATTTATTCAATCCATTATATTTCATTTTAAAACACCATAAGGAATAAATAAAATGCATAATAATGATTAAAAAATTATATAAAACACCATTTTTAGAAGAAAAAAACCTCATAAAAAATCTAGATATTGGTGCGGGGAAGAGGGTGTTGGCGAGGGGGGTCCAGTATTGGGTAGTGTCGATAGTATCGGTGAGGGAGAGAGTGTATCAGTGATGGGGAAGTGGGAGAGGGCATTGGGGAGGGTGTTCTAGCATCAATAGGTGTCAAGTGGGAGAGGGAGTCTATATCTAAGGGGAGAGTGTGTTAGGTGAAAAAGGTATTTGATGATAGGGGTAGGTTGAGGTCGATTTTATTTTGAAAAAATAGTGTTGGTTTAATAAAAATTTCTCCTAAATTTCACATACAGTGGTGGTTAAATAAAAATCACCGTAAAAAATAATTATGGGTGAAACTTTTCAGAATATTTTCTAGAAAAAAGGTTGTAAATATTATTCAAATATTTAGTAGTGATTTTGGAAATTTCCACAAAAAATATGGGAATATAATATAATCTATGTAGTGAAAATGGGGTGAACTAGAATTTCCAGTAAAGGAATAAACATGAAAACAAAGCATACAATATGATCCAAAAGGCATAATATCATATCATAAAATATAGATATCATGAATAATCAATGGGAGAAAAAAAACATAACCTGGAATCACAATATCATGGAAATATAGGAATGTGGAAACAACATGAAACATGACATAATCGTAAGTTAAGGAAAACAACCAAGACAACATCACATGGTGGATAGATTCCCATCATGGATTATGTTTACTCCCTTATCCCATACATATCATCTAATGGGAAATAAATATTACCCAATTCATGTTGATTCAATAAGGTTTCCTTATGACTGTTTCATTTCTCTATGTTTTCAAAATCACAAACACTTTATCTCAAGGAATATTATTTTTTCCTAAGGATTATTTTCATAAGGAAAATTTCCCTTACCTAAGGAAATTTTTACCCTTACATTTTTTTTCATTGTCTCATTTTATAATATCTTAAAAGAAAACTCATTTTATTAATAAGTCATAAATTTGTATTTATATCTAAAACCTTTGAATTTTATAATTCCTTGGATATAGAGTCTTCTATTCTCAGACTCTGAATTATCTGAAATTCATATTCTGAATTCTCTAAAATTCAGATTTTGAATTCTCTAAAATTCAAATTTTGAATTCTCTTAAATGCAGATTCCGAATTCTTTGAAATTCAGATTCTGAATTCTCTTAAATTCAGTTTCCCAATTCTCTGAAATTTGGATTCTGAATTCCTCATAATTCAGACTCTAAATTCCTCAGAATTAAAACTTCAAATTTTTCATAATTCCGACTCTAAATTCCTTAGAATTCCGACTAAGAATTCCTCAAAATTCAGACTCCAAATTCCATATAATTCAGACTCATAATTCCTTAGAATTCAAACTACAGAATCTATAGAATTCATATTCTGAATTCTTTGTAAAACTGAATCTGAATATCCATGCCTTATAGACTCTGAGAGTTTATTTGGTTAGATTCCAAATTCTATTTTTCCTTACACTCCAAAAAATAGATTTTTTTAATTTATTTCATTTTCCTTACACTTTTTATTATTATGAAACAATGTCGTGCAATCTATTTCTAACTAATCATTGGTTGAGTGATATGTGTACAGTTCCATCCGAGATTCATGAAAAAATATGACTGTTGGGGGAGGGAGATGACCATTGGAGATGTGCCTATAAATAGGATCTTATTTGAACGAGCTCAAATAATTTTCCTTCAATCAAGAGATTACATGTTGTGAAGTGATTTCTAGAGAGAGAGACTATCATGCCTTGTGCATTCTGAACACTTTGTTCAGCTTTCTTCATGTGACTCGGATTTTTGTTTAGTACAATCGAGGGCTACCAGGGATGGGAAGATTGAGGTGCCGACTAACTTAAAGATAGAGTTATTGAGGGGATAGAAAGCCAGATTCTAATATTCCTATCAAGGGATTACCCTAGTATGGGTAAGATAGACTTTCTTGAAAGTATAAATCAATGGACCTTTATCAAAGTTTGTTTGATACCTTTGGGTTAAAATATTTTATACATCTTACTTTTCTTATTTCAAGTTTATTTCTGCTGCATTTTGATAAAGGAAGACATTATAATCTTCATATACTTTCTTGTACTTTTTCATACTATAATAAATAAGATTCTATACACTTTAAGGTAAAATATTTTCCTTGTAAAATTTACTTTAGTTTCATTTCTGAAACCATATTTCCAGAACCTAGCATATTTGTCTAATAAAACTATTTTAGGGTTTGTGAATTTACCTTGTTTAACTTTGTTAGACATGGTTTTTATTAAAGTTAAAAATGAATGTTTTTAAACATTAAATTCACCCCCCCCCCCCACCTATTGTAATTGAGAATATATATATACTATTTTGATCCTACAATTGGTATCAAATGAGGTCTCTGAAATACTTATACTAACATATAAGTTTAATTTCTTAAGTTTTCTTGTTCTAAACTTTCTTTCTTAACTTTTCTTTCTTAATTTTTGCTTAAGTATTTTTATCTTTTTTTATTAACTTTTATACCTTACAAGTTTTTGTGTAAAGATATTTTCTTATATAATGGAAGGAAGGAATGTTGGATAGATTGAAAACCTAAATCCTACTAGAACAAATATTTTTTATTGGAATTATTATAAGTATTGGATAGATTTAATGAAGAATTTTTTTCATTAATACTGGAGTATAAAATTATTTCATTCTTACTGAAGATTACAAAATTTCAGACAAGGAACATGAAACCTTCACCAATCAAGAAAAATCAGAATATCAACTAAATTAAAAGGTATGCAATACTTTGTTGTGTTCTATGACCAGGAATATATAAAGTCAAATTTCCTATCATGAAGCTGTAAACTGCATCTGGAAGAAACATTATGTTACTCATTTGGGGACTTTAAAAGTAATAGAGACTAGAAGAGCTATTCCTAGAGAAGAATATCATGGATTTATATTTCCTTATGGCTAACCTGTTTTCAAAGTCAAACAAAGATTTATGACCATTTTCAATGTTATACAATCTATGGGAGAGAAAGGTCTTGATGATGAAGCTCTTGTGGATAAGATAATTGATATTATGCCAAATGAGTGGGAATCAAAAAGGAATACTATTGATGAGAACAGGAAAGTATCCAATATTACTCTTGATGAACTTTTTCGAACTATTCTTCAATAAGATACAAGAATGAAAAGAGATACTGATATGAATAAGAAGAAGAATGGTAATGGAAGTTTAGACTTTACAACTACTAAGGTCAAGACTCCTGAAAGGGTTACAGGATCTAAGTCTAAGAAAGTCAATGTTCTATCTAAGTCTAGTGAAAGTGAACATTCTAAGAATAAATTAGATAATATTACTTGAAGGGAAAACAAAATAGCTGAAAAGAAAAAAATTTAGTATATATATAAGAATAAAGACAGAAACAACAAAAAATATTTAGAAGTCACTTGATATGAATGCAAAAGAGCTGGACACATCAGGCCTAATTATCCTATTCTTAAAAGAAAATGCAGGAAGTAAAATAATTCTAAAATAAATAGAAATAAGTATTTCAAGACTAAGAGAAAAAAGGTCTTTAAGACTAATGATTCATTAAGTGCCAGTGGTGGTGAATCATCTAATGAATATTTAGAGTATGAAACTTCTAGTTAGAAGAATATTGGTCTTATAGCTAGAGTACCTATTGAAAATTATTTTCATACAGATAAGTTACACAATGATGAATCCTTAACCAATATGTCTTTAAATGCAAATTTTCCTAATGAAGAATTTTAAGAATCTTAATATGGTGAATCTTCCTCGTCAGAAGATAATACCTTACCTTTATTTGAATAAATTTCTAGATTTTATAAACTTTTTGAGAATAATAATTGTAATATAAAAAAGAAGTTAGAGAAATAAAATTCTAGAATTTTTGTATTAACTAAATAAGTATCAGATCTTTCTAAAGATCTTGATAAGAAATCTTTTGATTTTGAAAGTATTTCTAAAAACCATAAGGAAGTTAATTCCGAGAAGGATAAACTCTCTAAGTATCTGGAAATTGTTATTTCTAAGAAAAATATTTTAGAGGCTTACTCTACTTCTAAAACTAATGATTTTTAAGATAATAACTTGGTTATTAAAATAAATTCATAAATATTTTCTTTAAAGTAATGTCTATAAAACTTTACCTCTGGTAAGAAAAACTTTGACAAGATGTATTCTCAAATTCTTCCTCTAAGGAATAGTTCTGGATTTGGTTATACTCATTCAAAACCTATTTTTAGTAATAACTATTTTTCCCACAAATTGATCCATTTTTTACTAAATGTCATTGGGTGTAAATTGGGAGAAAAAATTTTCTTTAAACAAAACCAAATATTTATGTTTTCATATTGATTATTTTTCTAAGAAAATGTGGATTCCTAAAATCTTACTTTTTGAAATTTCTAGATCCAAGAAAGTTTGGATTAAAAAAGTATAATTCTTTTATTTTTAGAAAAATAAAGATAGTACCAATAGAAATACATGGTAAATGGGTAGTGGATGTACCCAGCATGTGACTGGTAACAAAAACTTCTTTGAAAATATTATCAAGACAAAAGGTTAAAAAGTAACTTTAGGTGATAATTATCAGGGAGAAATTGTTGGTATAGGTAACATTGATCTTCTTGCAAAAACTTTAATTTCAAATGTTTTATTTTTTAAGGGTCTTATGAAAAACATCGTTAGCATAAGTCAATTATGTGATAAAGGTTACCTTATGAATTTTAGGAATTATAAATGCCTAGTACACAATTCAAATTAAGTGTTTATTATTTCTTCCCATACGCAAGAGAATGTATACACACTAAATTTAAAAGACCTTAAAATCAAAGATCTACCTTGTATTAGTGCAACAGACGATCAATCTTGGTTATGGAATAGAAGTTTAGGACACTGTAACCTTAGGAAGCATTGAAAACTCTCAAATAAAAGACTTTTTAAGGATCTACTAGATATTAGATTTGATTCTTCAATAGTTTATGATCCTTGTAAATATAGAAAGAAATATAAATCAAGTTTTAAATTAATGGGTGAAGTCTCAACATCTGATGAATTATAGTTAGTGCAAATGAATCTTTTTGGTCTGACACAAACTATAAGTATTGGAGGAAAATATTATGTCTTTTTCTTAGTTGATGATCAAACTAGATTTAGATGGGTATATTTTCTAGAAAAGAAATCTAAAGCATTTTCTTAATTCAAAACTTTTAGATCCCAAGATAAAAATGAAAAAAACCTTCCATGTGTAACTATTCATAGTGATCATGGAAGAGAATTTCAAAATTCATATTCTGAGACTTTTTGTAGTAAAAAAGGTATTACTCAAAACTTCTCAAATCTAAGAACTCCTCAAAATAATGGTGTTGTTGAATGAATAAATCGAATTCTTCAAGATATAACTAGAACAACACTGAGTAAATATTCAATTTCTAAACACTTTTGGAATGAAGTTGTAAGTACTTCTTGTTATACTATAAATCAAAGTTTTAATCAGAACTTTCCTTAATAAAAATCTTTATGAATTATTGAATGGTAGAAAACCCATACTTTCTTACTTCTAAGTTTTTGGTTGCAAAGTAATCATCTTGAATACTAAATATAATTTACATAAATTTTCCCCCAAATCAAAAGAAGGAATTTTCCTAGGATACTCCACTACTTCTATGTCTTATAGAGTTTTTAATAAAAAACTTGTACTGTTAAAGAAATAGTGCATGTTAAATTTGATGAAATTGGTCCTTTTGTTTTTAAATAACTCCAACCAACATCTTCGGATGTGTTTTGAAAAACTGATTATCAACCCTTGAAAGAAGATTCTTCTGATAAGGAAAATGTTCGAGAAAATATTCTTGAAGCCTTTACCCCATAATATTTCCTACCATATGTTAATGAGTAGGTTTTACCAAACTCATATCATTTGTTTCTTAAGAATCATCCCAGTGATAGTATCATTGGTGATGTAAATCCACATGTAAGGACTAGAGGTTCCTTAGGAAATGATGTAGAAAATCTAGCATTTCTTTCCCAATTAAAACCAAAAATCACTGATGAAACTTTAGGTGATGAATATTGGATTAAATCCATGCAAGATGATCAAAATGAATTCGAAAGGAACAAATTTTGGACCTTGGTTGAAAGAACTAAGGAAACTTCTGTAATTAGAGTAAAATGGGTTTTCAGAAATAAGTGTGTTGAAAATGGGATCAAAGTAAGAAATAAAGCTAGATTAGTTGCTAAATGATATAATCAAAAAGAAGGAATAGACTACTAAGAAAACTATTCTCCTATATATATACTTGAATCTATTCGTATTTTACTTACCTTTGCAACTTTTTTTAATTTCAAACTTTTTCAAATGGATGTAAAATGGGATTCTATTAAAGGATATGTTCAAGAGGAAGTTTATGTTGAAAAACCTCTGGTATTTGAAGACACAAAACATACTGAACATGTTTTCAAACTTACCAAAGCTTTGTATGGACTTAAACAAGCCCCATTATCCTGGTATGATAGACTTATAGGATTTTTGTTGCAAAAAAATTAGGTTAAGGTAACTGCTGATCCAACTCTTTTTATAAATAAAGATAAGAAAAATGTTTTGATTTTCAAATTTATGTTTATGAAATTATATTTAGTTCAACTCAGAAATATTTAACTGATTCGTTTGCGAATCTAAGGAAATATGATTTTGAAATGAGTATGATGGGTGAGTTAACATTTTTCCTATGTTTTCAAATTTCTCAAAAACTAGAAAAAAATTATATATCACAACATAATTTTATTAAATATCTTATTAAAAAGTATTGATATGACAACACTAAAAGTATATGACCTCCAATCGGTACCTCAAATTCTCTTACTCTAGATGAAGTAGAGAAATCAGTAGATCAAACATCATTTAGAGGTATGATATGAAGTTTACTATACTTGATAGCTAATCATCTAGACTTAATGTTTTCATTATGCTTATGTGCATGATATCAATCTAATCCAAAGGAATCTCATTTAAAAGTAGTGAAAATAATTTTTCTCTATTTAAAGGGAACTATGGATTTAAGACTTTTCTATACTTCTCAAAATTATTTTTTAAAAAAAATATTTTCAGATGCTGATTTTGGTGGAAGTAAAATGGATAGGAAAATTACATCTAAAACTTGTCATTTCTTAAGAGATTAATTAATTTCTTGGTTATACAAGAAGCAACACTAGTAGAAGTTTCTACTACTACAGCTGAATATATAGCAGCTGGATGTTATTGTCCCTAAGTATTTTGGATGCAACACACACCCACAAACTATAGTATAAGTTTTATCAAAACATAGATAATTTGTGATAATACTAGTTCCATTTCCCTAATAAAAACCTTACACATCACTCTCGTGAAAAACACATAGATATTAGGCATCACTTTCTTATGGATCACAGACTGAAAAGAGATATCATTCTTCAATTTATTGGAATTCCAGATCAATGTGCTGATACTTTTACAAAATATTTACCCTCAGATATATTTTAATACATTAAAAAAATTAGGAATGATAACCATAAGGTAATCTTTCATATTAAATTTTTGTTGAAACATATCTTCTTACATTAAGAAACACATTTTCATAGGGGCGGTACATTTTCATGATTAACCAAAAATTTTCTTTCCTTAATCAAATTTTTCATAATAATTTTTTTTAAACAAAATTTGTTTTAATCAAAATTTTCCGGAATCCAAAATTTTTCATTTCTTGACAAAAAAATCTGGAATCAAAAAACATTCCTTCCTTAAGAAAATTTTCTGGAATATAAAATTTCTCAAGAATAATATTTTTTTACTGATAGTTTTCTAGAAATATGGAAGGTATGTTTCCTTACATAATTTTTTGTAATTGGATATTTTACTTGTTGCTATTTTTATCTTTCTTTAAGAAAACAAATCGGATTCACTTTCCTTAAATCTGAATTTTTACCTTAAAAATCTCAAAAGATCAGAACCTACCAAATCATTATTTGGATTTCATCTCAACTATCAAATCATATCGAGCTTATTTCAATTGTTGAATAAATTTGGGAATATGAATCATCACTTCAATTCCTACATAATGTCTCCCTATTCTTTTTCCCATATCGATTTTCAAACGTTTTCATACCAAAGCTCTGCCTCTCTACTTAAGGGTCATTTTGAATTTCTATTTTTCTTAACTCTCAATGTATTTAGAAGAATCCCCTCAGAAGAAAATTTCCTTAGTTAAGGAAATTTTAGAATGGAAAATCTATAGAGAAAGGTTATTAGATCCGAAGTTATTTTCTAAGTATGATTCTCTCGTTACGAAAAATATCAAGTTGAATGGTTGGGAGAGTCTCTGCATATTCAAACTGAAAGTAAAGGATCTGGTTTATCAAGAGTTTCTTGTAGAGTTTTATAATACCGTAAGTATTTTTGAACATAATGGAAGAGAGAATTTTTCTTTCAATTGTTATGGGAAAACCTGTTCCCTTTCCTTTAGTATGGCTACAAACATCATTGGAATTCCATATCAAGGTGAAGCTATTTTATGTACTCATAAATTACCAGATGAGACAGAAAATTTTGAAAAGGATAGGGCTATAGAGTGTTTTGATTTATTAGGAGTGAAGACACAAAAAATAAATCATCTCACTTTGAATTTCAGGATCGTAGCATTATGGGTTCAGGAATTTCTCATTCTTAGAAATGGTTATAATGACACCTTGAAGAAAAGTGATATCTATATTATAGATTTTCTGATAAACTTGATGAAGATAAATTTGGGGCATTATATCTTGTTGAATATTACAAATATTAAGAATGGGACCCTTAAATCTCAAATTATCATATATCCAGTAGTTCTTTCCAAAATCATTGTCCTTTTCCTAGATTCTTTCAAAATCCCATGTCGTTCTAAGCCAAGAAATTTCAAAAAAAAAATCTGAGTGATGATACCCTAAGGAGGATGAAGGTTGGATTTAATAGAAAATCTATAGAATTCAATGACTTAATAGAAATTGAAATTAAATCTTTATTTAAGAAACTGAAAGTAGATGAGACCTCCAAGAAATGTGGTAATAAGAGAAAAAAGAAGGAACTGGAAGTCAAAGAAAAAACTCTTATAGCTCAGGAAACTTAATAAGCACCCCTAAAGTCTAGGAATAAAAAAACCTACCCTGCTAATGTGGCTTCTAAGTAGAGATAATAGAAGAATAATATGAATTAATGAGATCCTATCTTTGGCTTGAATCCTGTTGAGGAAAAAGCATTAAAGATTACGGTTGTTGAGTAATATGAGAAGTAAAAAAAGAAAAATAAGAAAAATACGAAGATGTCTAAGGCTGAAATAGTTAAATATCTTCCCAAAGATACTAAGAAAGCTTCTGAACAAATCCAGGTACCAGAATCCTTTCTACAAGAATCAGTACTTGTGACTCAGGGAAAGAAGATAGTAATTCCATAACCAGAATAAGGGGAAGAGATTGTTCAGGAAGAGGAAGTGGAAGAAGAATAAGAAGAGGAAGTAAGTGATGACACTGATGATATGATAAGGCAAGTTGAAGAATATCATGATAAGGAAATTCCTTCTAAAAAGTTGTTGATCCATACTTCTCAAGCTGAATCAACAAAATTTTCTTCCCAGGAAAAGGTGATGAAGGTCAGTAAGATGTAAATAAACCATCTAATGATGAAATAAGTAATCATGATCTTGTTCAAACATATTATCTTATGGCAGAACCTGAGAAGGAAAATGTTGATGAGGGAAAATTTGTTCAAGTATCAAATAGTGAACATAAATCCCCAAAAGCTGTAGAGACCATTACGAGAGATAATAAAGGAAAATATGTGATAGTTAATACACCTCATAAAGTTGTGGTGGCTAAGAAAGTTGTTGTTGTTTCATCAAAAATAAAGGTAGTTGAGTTAGAGAAAGAATCCTCACCAATAAGGGAATATGAATTGTAATCTTCCTCCTTGGGTTAATTCTTTGTGGTTCAACAATTGAAGAAATTAGTGGATACCATTCCTTTGATTCAGAGTATTGGATCAAGGTGTCAAATGCTTCAGTATCCATTCGATCAGAAAAAGGATTCAGTTAGCATGATTACAGAAAAATTCATTAATCTTGAGGCTAATTTCAAAACTTTCTATATCAAGTATGATGCTCACAGAAGGTCTTGTAAGGAAATCACTAAGTGGTCCAACAAGACGATTGAAAATATGAGAATTATTGATGACTTTCAAGACTCTATGAAGGATTTATTTGATAGAGCATATGTGAGGATAAATGAGCTTGGGAAAAGTTTATCAGAAAAGCTGAATCTAGAACAAGAACCCTAGAATCAAGAAGTAAAAGATCTGAATGAGAAGATCAATTAACTTTCTTTGAATTTGAAGAGGGAAAGAGATCTCAGAATCGAGTTCGAAGAGAATTTCTGCAAGCAAGTAGATCTTTTTATGTCTCAGGAATAAATTCTTAAGACTCAGGATGAAAAGATCAAAGATCTAGAGAAGAAAATGAGGATAAATAATAGCTTCTCAAGTGATTTGAAGAATATCATATGGAGCTTAAGAAGCTAAATAATATCATTAGGAAGTTAATGTTGAAGGAAAGAAGAAGGATATATTTTTTTCTTTAATTTTGGTATTTTTTTGTACCTTCCTTGTGTCAATAATTTCTATCTTAATAAAAATTCTTGGTATGCTTCATTTTGTTTGTTGTATATAGTTCTAATCTTTCAGGTAACTTTTTTTTTCTATTCTCTCTATTCCTTTTTCAAAATCATAAAGGGGGAGAAAGGAATGATAAAAAAAATAATACTAAGTAAAGAAGAGAATTCCCTAAGTTATGGGGAGTCTATCTAAGGGGGGGTTCTCAAAGAAAATTTCCTTACGCAAGAAAAAGAAAAATCTCTTTAAGGAAGTCAATAATAAAATCCTTAGAGATTTCAAAACCTAAGGATGCATTAGTCGTATTCACCATAATTCATAAGTAAATGGAGATAAGTTTTTATTTTAAAGTTCATAAAGTAATTTCTTAGTCCTAATATTATTTTTCGTAAGGAAGTTTGTGCTTACAAAAAAGGGGGAGATTGTTGAGTCAATAAGGTTTCCTTATGACTTTTTCATTTCTCTATGTTTTGAAAATCACAAACACTTTATCTTAAGGAAAATTATTTTTCCCTATGGATTATTTTCATAAGGAAAATTTCCCTTCTCTAAGGAAATTTTTATCCATACATTTTTTTTCATTATCTCATTTTATAATCACTTAAAACCAAACTCGTTTTATTACTAAGTCAAAAATTTGGATTTATATATAAATCCTCAGAATCTTATAATTTCTTGGATATATATTGTTCTATTTTTAGACTCCAAATTCTATAAAATTCAGATGCCGAATTATCTAAAATTCAGATTCCAAATTCTCTAAAATTCAGATTTCAAATTCTCTGGAATTTGGATTCTGAATTCTCTATAATTCGGATTCAGGATTCCTCCGAATTCCGACTCCTAATTCATCAGAATACAAACTCCAAATTTCTTAGAATTCAGACTACAAATTCCTTAGAATTAAGACTATGAATTCCTCAGAATTAAGACTTTGAATTCCATAGAATTTAGAGTCCAGAATCTATATAATTTAGATTCTGAATTCTATGTAATACAGAATCTGAATATCCATGCCTTATAGACTCTGAATGTTTATTTGGTTAGATTCAAAATTATATTTTTCCTTTGACTCTAAAAAATATATTTGGTTAAGTTATTTAATTTCCCTCACACTTTATATTATTATGAAGCGATGTCGTGCAATCTGTTTCTAACTTACCATTGGTTGAGTGACACATGTATAGGTCCCTCCGAGATTCAAGGAAAAATATGACCGTTGGAGGAGGGATATGACCGTTAGAAATGTTACTATAAATAAGAGATTATTTTAATGAGCTCCAATATAGTTCCATCAATATAGAGATTACATGTTGTGAGGTGATTTCTATAGAGAGAGACTCTCATGCCTACTGCTTTCTGAACACCTTGTTAAGATTTCTTTGTGCGACTACAATTGTTGCTGAGTATAATTTCAGGATTCTTGGGATAGGAAGACAGAGGTGCTGACTACCTTAATGATTGAGGGCTTGCTGGGATAGAAAGACGTATTCTGATATTTCTATCAAGGGTTTACCCTATGGTGGGTATGATAGAGTTTCTTGAAAGTGTAAATCAAGGTACCTTTATCCAAGGTTGTTGGATACCCTACTCATTGGGTTAAAAGATTTTATACTTGTTAATTGTTTTTTTACAATTTTATTTCCAATTAATTTTATTAAAGTAAGATAGTATAATTTTCTTATACTTTCTTGTACTTTTTCATACTCTGATAAGTAAGATTCTATATGCTTTAAGGTAGAATCTTTTCCTTGTAAACATTCCTTAAGTTTCATTTCTGGAACCATATTTTCAGAACCTAGCTAGTTTTTTCTATAGAACTATTTTAGGGTTTTTGAATTTACCTTGTTTAACTTTGTTAAACATAGTTTTCCATAAGGTTAAAAACGAAAGTTTTTAAACATACAATTCACCCCCCCCCCTCTTGTAATTGATCATATACATATACTATTTTGATCCTACAATTCATTGGATCACTATCTAGGCATACCCATCATAACATGTACATGTATATATGTACCAAAAATTTAAATCAAACGTAAGTCTTAAACATAAGAATTACTCATGTAAATAAATGAGTTGAATAATGTTTCCTCAAATCTCAATTAATGGAGTCTTCATAAAGATTCCAAATAGAATAAGGAATTAAATATATTATTTTTTCATATTAGATTAAATAAGGATAGGTCTCAAATTTGGTGTTTATTTAAAAAAAATAATGTGAAGGGGTAGATAATTATTTATAGAAATGAACTTTAAAATGGTGTTTTAAATATTAGGTTTAATATTTTTAAAGAGGTAATGAACGTGAAATTTTATTTGAAAATGAATGGAAGTCCAAAATGGTTATTGCAATTCCCAAACCACAAAAACCCATAGTCGGTGCATTACATTATTACATTAGGATGATTATAAGGAAATAAATCTTGAATGACTGGTCAGTTTAGTAGTCTTGAAGTTACTAGATACATACATGGAACCCATTTTACATTGGGAAAAGAAAAAAATATGATACATAACAAAAGCTAATAAACTAAATCCTTAAAAATAAATAAATAGTCTCTTCTTCATAACTTGGGGAAGGAAAATAAATGTATGGGGTGATATCAAACGCTCAGAAAGGGTTCCAAATATTTGAATCATGAAACAATAATAATTGAATCATAATAAATATGTCGTGGTGAATAATTAAAAAACTTGCTCCATCAATAAATTGAGAATGAAAAAGCATCCATATATTTCATCATAGTGTAAACCTCATGGAAAGATATAATTGAATACTGAATAAAAAGAATTATTATTATTTGGATGTTATTTATCTAGAACATGAACCATCATATATTCAATATGGTTTAAGTATGTGGGTAGAAACCTGTCTAATTATGTTTTGGAAACAAACTCAAAGGGTTTGTTGCCAACTATATTGTCTCAAGAGGTCTAACGATGCATGGAGGGGCTATATTGGGACCCACCAGCCACTGCAAGTCCAAATCATTCTTATAAAAATATTTAATTCTAGAACAATATGCCATATAAATTTTTGTATGGAGTAGAGGATATAGATTCATCAATATTTCCACAGTTAAAACAACATTCAAAATAAACCCCATATATAAAAGGATATGAAAATAGTCATATCCTTTAAACAGGAATATAGATATTTAATAGGAATTTAATTTAAAATGAAAAAATTATCTCAAAGGGGTAGTATATGTGCCACATAAAAATTATTAGGTGCACAATACCAAGTAAGTCTCAAATAAATGGAAATTGAGATGAAGCCTCTTACCACATTGTAATCAATCGAATCGCATGAAGAAAAATTAACAATCATAAAATGAATCATTTAATACCATTAATATAAATATAATCATAATATTATATATCAAATGGTGTCATAAATACACCACACACAAAAAATAAGTTGCGAACAATGGAAATTTCACCAAAATAAAAGTGAGTTGAGAAACCCCTTACCTTATGCTCGAATGGGTTCTTAACTTGATCTTAATGTCCTAGATAATAAAATTAAATCCATTAATTATTTATTTTATATCCTTTAATACATTTATTTTAATTATTATAATTTTATTAAGTTCATTCACGGCCTTGTTAATAAGTTATTAGATTGAATTCCATCGTTTCAGAGTGTTTGCTTACTTGGTTTCTTGATAAGTTCGCTTAATTATAAGTAATGGTGTAACATCCCAAGTAAATAATTATTTATTTTCATATCTATTTATATTTATAAATTATATAGTGTTTTAGAGGCTTAAAATGAGAATAAATCCAATCTTAAGCATAGAATTCTCTAATATTTTTAAAAGATTGTTTTACCGCCTTTTGATGGAGAACCATTTTTAAATCTATATTTTGAAACTTTTATAAGCTCTATTTGTCGAAATAAACTTATTCTTTAGTATTGGGACATTGAAATTTACTGTCAATAAATTTTTGGTATTTTTCTGACAATGTTCATTTTTTTAATGAATAGTGAAAAATATTGCATTTTACTTCAAAACTGCTTTTTAATCTAATTTAATTATATGGATAGATTATCTTTTTAATTGGTTTTACAGTGTAAATAGAATATATTTTTACCATTTAATACAATGGTGGTCATTGGAATTAATTTCACTTTGAAATTGTACATAAACAATTGTCAATCTTTTGATAGATATTGTTTCTAAAAACCCGCTCTTTGTTTTGACAACGGGAATTATTTTTAAATTAATTAATACAATTTTTTTGTTTGGAATTTTGTAAAATTTATTCCATATTTTGAATCATAAGGTCCAAATTATTTAATTAATACACTTTTGTTTTTTGGACATTATGAATAGTAACGACGGTAATTATCTTTAATTATCATGATTAATTAGTAATCGGGTAGTTAAGGGTAATAAAATAATATCATAATAATAACAAATGACCCCAACATGTGTCCTAATTCTATTGGTTGTGTCATGGCCGACCATGGGATTTCTTGTGCCAAACTTTGGTACCCCATGGATTCACTTTTGGGTGATAGTGACACTTTATCGTTTTATGTTTTTTAAAAGGAAAGTATAACCAAAGTATGTATCACCCAAGTAAAAAAAATTAGTTTTGTGTGTGTAAATTATCTCTTAGACTATAAATACTCATTGGAAAGATAAGCATAGTTCCTACATCATAGTATTTTTTTATAATTTTTAGACATTAAATAAATTAAATTATTTATGACACCATGATGATGCAGCGATTACCTCATTAATGAACGATTTAAATAAAATGACAAGATAATGTAAAATCTAAGACTTAAACTTGTCAAAAACCTATTGAATTGGTGTATTTAGAACCCTTATCACCTTATCCTCGAAATATATAATTGTGGGACCTTTAAAATTCGAAACTCATTATATAATAAAGTAAC
The DNA here is from genome assembly GCA_963277665.1 of Viscum album. Taxonomy (NCBI): domain Eukaryota; kingdom Viridiplantae; phylum Streptophyta; class Magnoliopsida; order Santalales; family Viscaceae; genus Viscum; species Viscum album. Next base: position 179,626,478 of record OY728143.1, on the reverse strand, counting down.
ATTTCTTAAATTTCCAAGAGTGCCCCTCCTCCCTCTTATAAAATGTCACCACCTCTACCTCCTTACCCACAAATCTCAAGCCATTGGATCGGCCAAAATCTACTAATTTTATCTCTCCACATCCCTCTCTTAATCCTAGAAGCCTTTCCTTAGGCATAAATCTCATCAATAAACCCTTTTGGTTCAATCCAAGAGGAGTTACCCGATTTAAAGGTAAAGTCTTCTCTAATGTTCTTTTGTTTTATTTTGCTTCTCCGACCCCATAAACTCTTTTTATTCTTTTATTTTGTAACAACACCAGTATCTAAAATATACTAGGATGTTGTTATGCTAAGTATTTGATTTTAACTTAAACACACCTCCGTCTAATGGTTAAATAACATACTATTTCTGTGGATGGAGAATTTCTGCCTCACGAAACGATGATTGTTCAATCTTCTTTTAACACATTTCATGGTGGCCATTAAGATGTCACTCTATTTATATATTATATATATTATGTCTATTTTTTCCATATTCTTCTGTATTTTTCTTTTATGGCATACCTTTATGGTTTCCATTATGGGTAAACACGATATCTTCATTTTAGGAAGTGCGGACTACCGCCCCCTCAATGTGATTTGATTTGTTAATGCCATATGTGGTAATTATAAGGGATGGAGTTAATGATTTTATATATGATATTATACTGGAATTATAATATACCTTTATATCATTATTATTTCATTCCATTAAATACGAAATAGAAATTAAAGTAGCGTTCATGCGTACGTATGGCTTACCGTCTCCATGAACGGTACATTTCATTTCTTACCTCTAAATATTATGTAATATTATAAATGCATGTATATACTGTATATATATGATATATATGATATCTACACCATGAATATAATTCTAGATATAATGGATATCTTACCACATGAACAAATTGTAATTATAAGAAGTATATTTTTGGCTCAAGTACCAAAGATCAACAAAACGGCCGATATTAACTTAAATAATTACAAAATGTTCATTACATGGTAATAAGTGATATAAAAGGAATAACGAACTTGAAAAAGTTTCTTAAGAAATTATAAATTAACTCTAGTTTATTATTCCAAAGATTAAAGAACGATCGAGTCAAGTTGGACATGAGGTATGGGACTTCGTCTCAATCTCCTTTCATTGAGGCATATTTTGTGTTATACACAACTTTCTTTTATACGGTGTATAAACCCCTTTGACTTTTACTTTATTCAAAAGTAATATTTTTGTAAGAATCATTTTACTAAATGAAAAAAGGAATGTTTTGTCTTACATATGTGGCGACAACGACTTCTCCACCACCGTGACCATTATTTGAGTTCCATCTTCCTCTACAAGCCATAACTTTTTTTAAAAATGAAAAATAAATACCATGTTTTACTTTTCTTTTATTTTGGTATTGAAAATAGTTTTTATAATGTTTTTATTATATCAATGTGTTGTATTGATATATTGTGATTGAAATTTGGAAATGTTACGTTTCCTTTATGCGTTTTTTATGTGATACGATTATGTTATGGTTCTTGGGAATTGTTTATGAATATGGGTGGTTCCATGATAAACTAAGGGCGGGTGAGCCCGATATAGCTCTCCAATTCATTGAGTAATGCGAAGGAGTTAAATTCTAAGGTTTCTCCGAAGATATTTAGGGAATATAATGTGATGGGTATTCCAAATGTAAGCATGAGGGTTACTCCCTATGTAATAATGTTATGAATGCCTCAAGTTACCTTTATGTCTTTTGTTTCCTATGAGTTATTAATAAAACTTATGTTTTCATGAGGTATGATAAAGTGATTATGTTTTATGAGTAAAGTATGATTTCAATAATTCTTATGTATACATGGACTAATGTTTTAATTCCGTACTTTTATATACCTTATTGAGCTTTTTATGCTCATCCCAAGTTTTTGAAATGTTTTTCACAGGTCAAGGGAAAAGTACATGATATGATGATAGTGTCGATGAAGTGTCACGAAAGAATCCATGTTTTATTTTAAATATGTCTCCTTTGATGGGAAAAATGAATACTATCTTTTATGTAACCACCTTTTTGAAATGTGGAATGTAATGCATGATTTATGATCTAATTCTCTAAAACTCTAAACCTGAAAAGATCCTCAATTTGTATTCTTGTAATAACTCAAGATTAAGTAATGTCTAAGGTTGGGGCCTTATAAATGGAGTTCATGTAAAATTTATATAATTATCAAGAATTATAATTGAATTTTATTAATGAGAATTTAGAAGTTTAAATGGTTATACATATCATTTGGTTATATGGTATGAGGATTATTCATTAGATAACATGTTAATGATAACTATTTAGCTTAATTTCAGTGGTTTTTCAATCACAATGATCTAGTTTTGATCCATTATTTAATATCATGAATATAAAATTGTTCTATAACCCTATATAAGAGATAATGAAAATTTTATAATTTGGTTCAACCAGAAATATGGTTTCATTACCAGAATTGAAGGAAAATTTGAAGAACGAAAGTTCGTCATCCATGAAGGTTGCAAATCGGCACCTCCTGGATGATGATTTTGTTTTTAAAATAAAAGAGAGAGAGAGAGTAAGGATATTGATGTTGTATCTTTCATAAACATGATATAATTATAGTATATATATGATACTATATTTATCATGATCATTTGGACATAGGAGGTGAGGAGAGAATTATAAATAAAGAAGGAACTTGAAAAGAAAATAAAAGGAATAGGAAGAGGATTTTACCTCTTGGATACTCCTCGAGAATCTTCTTAAGGGGATTTATTTTGGCCTTCTGGAAAGAAAAAGATATCCTAGATGTGGGGAGGGAATATTAAAGAGTATTTGGGAATAACTTTGATAATCTTCAAGGCTTAAGGGAGTGAGGAGAAGAGGGGTGGTTTTTATAGTGGGGGAGAGGATTGATTTCTCAATATTTTATTCATTATTTTATTATTTTTCTCAAGAAAAAAAATAGAATTGAATAATGTGACCAAAAATAATAATAAGTGAATGTGAGTTCGAAATAATGGTTTCTTACATCATCCATGATGCAAGGAAAATTGTATTTATCTTATAATGTATTATACTGTAAATTACCGTATTTTATTATTCACCAAAAATTCAAGTATTTCATAAAAATCCCAAAAAATAACACTATCAATTTTTTGATCTGTACAATCTAAAAAATAACCCCATCTTATCAAAATATTTTTCTAAATATGTGAAATTTAATTTTTAAATAATATCATTATTTACTTGAAAAATACATATATTAAATTTAAAACTGATTTTATAATACTTTAAAAAGTAAAATGAGGTATGATAAAATTATCCTAAAATAATAGGAAAAAAATATTTATTTAGGAATGCATGTTATAAATATGAATGTTCTTTTAAATAAATTTATTAATTTATAATTTTAATTAAATATTTATTACTCACAAAAATACCAACACTTAATTATTAATTTTTAAAACATCCAGTCTCACTTATAAAGTACCTAAATTTTATTTATACTTTCATGGGTGAGTCAACTGTTCATAAGGGTCAAGTGACTATTCATAAGGGTAACATTACTATTCATAAGGGTACATTACTATTAATAAGGGTCAAGTTACTATTCACTAAAAAATTAAGTTGACCCTATTATACTCTAAAAAACATAATGATCACAATGGTGTATGTCTATTTTTCAAAATTCAAATCAAAAAAGTGGAAACATTAAGTTTAATGATTGGGTTATAATAATAACAAAGTGTTGTTTCACAAAGACTCAGGGTTGTGTTCATATAAGATATCTAATGTATTGAAATTATTTATGAATAAATATAACATAAAATCTTTGGGTGTCATATTAATAGTGAATATATTTGTACCATAATTTAGTATTTATCAAAATAATTATAATAGTCAATGTATATATTATTCTTTAAAATATTTAATTAAATAATCTGTGGATAAAAATTAATCAAATACATATATTCATATTAAAATATTATTTTACACAAAATAATATTATAAAATAGTATTTTTGTATTTTTAGAACATTAATTAATAAATTTTAAAGTCATAAATTATAATCATTTATAATTATTATTAATAATAAAAACTTTTAATTTAAAAATATTATTTTTCATAAATTAATGTATTTAAAATTATAAAAACAATTACTAGGGTGTTACATTTTTTCCCAATTAAAATAATTGCATCCTCGCAATTTGAAATTTCTCTTTCAAAGTTAATGGATGATACTTGAAAATTACATTATGGGAAACCCACATCATAAATAGGGATAATAAAATATCCTCTTAAAAGAGGTTAAGGGAAATGAGGTAGTCACCAAAAAAATTATGCTTTCGAATGGGGTAACATTAGTTGGAAGTAAAAACCTAGACATGGAAGAAAAATCAAACAATGATGTTTTGATAGAAAGTGATAGAGAATATGTTTAGAGAGAAGTTAATTACTACAAAACTATAAACTAATGTAACAAAAAAATTCATCGATACCATAAAATATTATGATAATAGGAAAACATTATTTAAGAATATTTTTCGTGAGTTAAGGAATTATTCCACTCTACAAGATTATAAATATACATTTCTATTTCATAAACACACTTTAATCCTTTGATTTCACCTTGAACTATCTATACCTCATCGCTAAGCACAGGTTGCGTCATGTGGTGAGGTAATACATTAAACTCTAAAACCTCATGCAAGGATCAACTTAGACCATTCATAAATGGTTAAATTTTACAAAATATAATGATCCATAACTTTAGAAAGAAGGTCATGGAATTTCCAAGATGAACTTATCATTATTCCTTAATCAACATGAATTAGATCTAAATTTTCACATTCCAATCACGTGAATAACTTCATCATGTATCCTCATGAAATATGGTAATAACATGAATTACCATAAAACCTTATTGTAAACATGAATTATTATATATTCCTTTAAGTAAGATACATGTTTTTGGATATATTCCTTAAATACAAATGTTTTGTAACCTCTATTGATGAAATCATATACCACTTGTCAACAAGTCAATAAACAATTCCAAGGTAGTCAGTACTTATCCAAATCAATCATTTCATCCTAATTATCTCAACATCAGAAATATATTAAGGGTTATATTTCCATCAACCATTGTTTTCCAAAAGGTTTTATCTTCTTCTGAATATATTTTCTAAGTACCATTCAACATATGGTCTCAAATCCTTTATGAAAAAGTACTACAATAAAATCCTCATATATTCAAAAATTCTTATAACCAGTACACTACTGATAAAAAATTCAAATGAAATAATTATTTAATAGACATATTAATTATTCATCTTCATATGTGGTAGTATAAAAACATAATCATTATCCAATATCATTATTTTGGGTATATTTTTTGATTCTTGGGAAATTCATTCACATAGTGTTCCATCAACTCATAGTTGATGCATTGTATATTGGAAACCTTTTTCTTACCATTAAAATAATGAACTTGGTTTCATTTTTATCCACACTTATAACAAACTATCATTCCCTTCAAGAATTTTCCAGGTTGATTCTTTCCATAGTTATAACAGGGGTGAAAACCCTTCCTTCCCTTCTTCCCTTTTCCCCTCTTTTTCTCTTGTATCCTTTTATTCTCTTGATTCCCTTCAAATCCAAAGGACTCAGAAAAATATTTACATATCTTGTTAACACATTATTTTTTTTTCTTATATGATGAGGATACCTTATAGAAAATTTCCTTTTAAAATTTTATATTAAGACCATGAAAGATATAATCCTTTTTACTCTCTTCATCTTGTGCATTGGTGGAGTTCTCTTTCCTTCTGCTAGGAGTCATTTCTAAAAAATTACATATACTATATTTTCTCATAAAATTATGAAATTATATAACTATAAATATGGTATATCACATAACATAAATTTATGCATCGTAAATCCTATAACCATGTACTTTGGTTACTTTGAAAGCATAAATCCTTTATAATGGTATATAAGAAAAACATGAATTATCCTAAGAATATTGCCCAGAAGTTTCAAACTAGGTGTGTAGTAAGGCCCATTATGATGTATCAGATTTCCCCAGGTCAACCTTGGAACACCTTGTAGGAGTTGTTACCCCTAGGTACATCTATGCTAGAACCACGTCCACTTGTTGTATTTAGACAGGGATGTATTTACTAGGAAGATCCAAAAAATCTATACCTTAAAAAAATTATAGGATGTTATTGTATGCTTATCCTCAAAGTCTATCTTTAGGGTTTTTTTCATTAATCTACATTTTCTAAATCTAGTTTCAAAATCTTCCACTAAAGTTACTTTGATACTAAAAGTAATGCCCCGACCCCAGAAACTCAAATTCAGTGCATTAATTTATTACATTGGCATGATTATAAGGAATCAAATCCAGAATTACCGATCAGTTTTATAAGGACCCTGCCTTATTACATTACATAATATTTATTTTATACAAGAAATAATTTCCTTTTAAATTGAGAATCTTTTCAATATTAGATCTTTTGAGAATTGGGACATAATACATTCATAACCTTAAACATTATTATAGAGTGGATACCATAAAAACATTTTCTATTTTTTAAAAATATAAAACACTAAAGCTTAAAACATGATTTATTTGACAATTCTTCAAACATTTAACTTAGATTCTTTATTTGTCTTATAATTCCTTATCATCTGTGAAAAGTATTTAAAAAAACTTGGGATGAGCACAAAAATCTCAGTAAGGGATGTAGTATAAGAAAAGATCACATTAGTCCATGAATACTTGTAACGTATGAAAATTTTTTCAAAATACATGATTGTCACCCATATATTCTTACTTTTTGAAACATGAGATTTAAACAAGATTCACATAAAACATTAGGATATAAACATAATCATAAAAGGTATCTTGGGACATTACTTACATAATTTTTTAACTCTCTCGGATACCTTATAATTTGTAACCCTCACGGCTACCTTATAATTTGTGTAACCATCACAGTTACACTTGGAGTAACCATATGTCCAACCTACAACATACACATACCCAATGCATTTTAGCGAAATATAGGTCCCACCCTTAATAATAAACAATTCCCAAGAACTAGAATATAATCATACATCATGAATAATTACATAAAAACATTACTTTAGAATTTTGTAAAATAAAATTTTAAAAGAGGATTTTAAAAGAAAAGTCCCTTATAAAAATCATATAATTTAAGTGAGACTTAATAGAGTGATTAGAATATGTATATAATCTGTAAATACATATATTATAATCAGAATTCATCACAAAAAAAATTTAAATACAACATCAATAATGAAGAATAATGTTAACCCAAAGGATGGAAATCGGGTTAAGAATTTCCTTACCTCAGGTTTGTCTTACTTCCAACTCATATAAACCTCCTATATAATAGTTAAAAGATTGTTATTAATATATTACAGAATCAAATCCATATTTATAATACCTTTATATGATAATTTTATGACCATACTTAAAATAATTAATTCAAATTGAAATCACATCATCCACGATGTTGGTAATTTGACACATCACGGACAATGTTTTTATTCCTTGAATAAGTGGGAGAGGAGAACAAGAATGATGATAAACTTTCCATTAATATGAGAACATACATAATATGCATGATTTATGGCACTTTCATTCCTCTTGGGTAAGAGGATATGAGTAAAGAATAATAAAATAAAGGAACTCAAATCAAAATAATAACTGAGAAATCCCCTACAAAAAAATCGGCAGCCTAATGGCTATGCAACATGGTTTTAGAAAATATTAAAAAGAAAGGTGAAAAGGGTCACACATCCATAAATGATTTGTAATACAGAATATATAAAGAATAAGAAGTAAATAATAACATGGTATGTAAACTTGAAAGTTATACTACATAAAAGAGAACTTGAATGGAAAAAGAAAGAACTTGAGAATTTTCTCACCTTGTAGAGTAACTCCTAGAAATTGAAGGTTGGGACCTTGGGGGCCTGAGGAAACCTTGGGAGGACTACTAGGAAGGTAAGGAGGCTATATCTTCATTAAGGGAGAATTGGTAAGGAATTTAATGAAGGAATGGGTTGGTATTAATAGAAAAATTGAGGGATTATTTTAATAATTTCCAAGGGACACCTCATTAGTGGTATTTGAAAAACCATGGGCTTTCCCATGGTATTTTCCCATGGTATTAGCCAATTGGGACACCTCACATCTTATTTAACTGTACAAAATTCAACCAGATTTATTACATCATTAATGATTTCATTAACACACTGAAACTCAAAATTGTATTTTTTTACTATTCAACAAAAAATCAACTATTTCAGAAAAATACCCAAAATTCACCCTAACTATTTATCGACGTATAGAATTAAAAAATGAAGTCCATTTTTGAAAATAATTTTCTAAATATCGTTAATTTAATTTTTAAATAAAATCATACTTAATTCAAAAAATAAAAATTTTAAAACTATAAATGCTTTTATATCACATTGAAAATTTAACCAAAATGCCATTATCTTCAAGCCTTAATAAAATAAAATAATAATAAAATTTACTATTCATTATGATCAAATTACTATTCATATTACTATTTATAATGGTTTGTTACTATTCTCTAAAAAACAATTTGGTTCCATTGGACACTAAATAACTTACTGAACACGATTGTAGATGACTGTTTTTCAAAATTCAAAACATAGAAGCAGTAAAATTATGTTTAAAGGATAGTTTTAAATATCTAATTTAAACAATATTTCACGCATTTCAATTTATTTTTAGAAAAACTTTGGGTGTTAAAATATCCCCACCTTCTGGAAATTTCATCCTCGCAATTTTATTTACTTTTTAAACAAGTGAGGGTACCTTTCCCTCATAGCATTTTCAGACTCCCATGTTGCTTATTCTACCTTGTGGTTTCCCCAAAAAACCTTTACCTGGTGGATTACCTTATTCCGCAATACCTATTTCCTTCGATCAAGAATCTGAACTAGTTTCTCTTCATAAGAAAGGTTCTCTTCCAGTTTAACTGCTTATGTGCTCAAGACATTTTATGAATCTGGTACATAATTTATCAACATTGGAACATGAAAAACATTGTGTACCTGAGACAAACTCGGAGGAAAATATGATAGGTATGCAATTGTTCCAACATTCTCCATGATTTCAAAAGGACCTAGGAACCATAGACTTAGCTTCCCTTTCTTACTAAAATGCATCACACTTTTCCAAAAAGAGATTTTAAGGAAAACATGGTCACCTACCTCGAAAAATAATTCTTTCCTTCTGTTATCCGCATAACTTTTCTACCTACTCTGAGATTTCCTCATGTGGTGTGGGATCATCTTCACCTACTTAGCCACTTCGTCTACTAATTCTAGCCCCATCATCTTTCTTTCACCAACTTCATCCCAAAACACTAGAGTCCGACATCGCTTCCCATACAGTGCCTCGAAAGGTGCCATATGTATACTGCAATGAAAAATGTTATTATAAGAAAACTCAACTAAATAAAGATGATGATCCCAACTTCCCTAGTAGTCTATTGAAAAATCTTGAAGCATATCCTCTAAAGTCTGAATCGTTCGTTCTGACTACCCATCTGATTGAGGATGAAAATCTGTAATGAAATTTAATTATGTGCCCAACGACTTCTGAAGTCCCTTACAAAAGTTAGAAGTGAACCTGGGATCCCGTTTAGATACAATGGAAAGTGTAACTCTATGTGACCTGATAATATCTTTTAGGTACAGTTGATAAAGTTGATCCAAAGATATTGTATCTCGAACAGAAATAAAATGTGTAGATTTTGTCATCTTATCAACAATAACCCAAATCGCATTGTTACGTCGATAAGTCTTTGTTTGTCTCACCATAAATTCTATGCATACAATCTCTCATTTCTACTCTGGCACTGGAAAATGATAAACAATCCCCTCAGGTAATTGTCGCTCTACTTTAACCTATTGACATGTCAGAAATTTCATGGTAAAATCAGCAATATCTCTTTTCATTCCATCCCACCAATAATAGTTCTGAAGGTCTTTATACATCATAGTACTGCCTGGATGAACTGAAAATGGAAAACTATAAGCTTCACACAAAATGTCTTTCCTCAACTAGGAATCACAAGGAACAAACAACCTTTTACCAAATCTTAAAACACAATCTTTATCAATATTAAATTCTAGAAACATACCCATTTTAACCAATTCTACCTTTTTTTGTAGCGCACGGTCTTCCTTATGCGCTTGATTAATTCTATATGATAATGATGACTGTACTAAAACCTGAGACAAAAGAGATGTATTCCCTGCACCAACAACTTCTAAGCCAAAATTCATCAAATCATTAATCAAGGGATCATGTTCCAAATGTAACATGGTTATTGATGCATGATGTTTTTGACTCAAGGCATCTGCCACTTTGTTTCCTTTTCCAGAATGGTAATTGATCGTGCAATCATAATCCTTTATTAGTTATATCCATCTTCTCTATATCATGTTCAATTCATTCTAAGGGAATATATATTTTAGACTTTTATGGTCAGTATATATTTGAAATTTGGATCCGTATAAATGATGCCTCAAAATTTTCAATGAAAAAAACACGGTTTCTAATTCCAAATCAGGTGTGGGATAATTTAACTCATGAGGTTTAAGTTGTCTTGAAACATAAGCAATTACCTGATCATTATGCATCAAAACACAACCAATTCCCTTTAAAGGAGAATCATTATAGATGAAAAACTCCCCATTTCAGGAAGGCAAGGCCAAAACTAGAGCATTCACTAATCTCTTCTTCGGTTCCAGAAAACAAACATCACATTCTTCTATACAAACAAATTTAACCCCTTTTCGTGCTAACTTAGTTATCGGGATAGATAAATGTGAAAAGTTATTAACAAACTGTCGGTAATAACTCGTCAATCCAAGAAAACTACAACTCTCTATAACATTTTTAGGTCTTGGCCATTCATTAACTACTTTTTTTGTCGGATCAACTATTATTCCATCCTTATTTATAATGTTCCCAAGAAAAAAATTTGTTTCAACCAAAAATCACACTTTCTGAATTTTCCATGCATGTTATTTTCTTTTAAGGTTTTTAAAATAACCCTTAGAAGTTTTTCATGCTCCTATTTATTTTTAGAAAATACAATAATGTCATTAATAAACATAACCACAAATATATCCAAGAACTCATGAAATATTCTATTCATAAGATTCATGAATACATCAGGTGCATTAGTTAACCCAAATGGAATAACCAAAAATTCTTAATGTCCATATCTAGTACGAAAGGTTGTTTTCGAGATGTCATCCTTATTCACCTTCAGCTGATGGTATCCATATCTCAAGTCAATCTTGGAAAAGTACTAAGTTCCCTAGAGCTAATCAAACAAGTCCTCGATGTGAGGCAAAAGATACTTGTTTTTAACATTGATGTTATTCAAAGCTCTATAATCAATGAAAAGTCTCATGGAACCATTTTTATTTTTAACAAACAAAACAGGATCTCCCCATGGTGAAGTTCTGGGATGAATGAATCCTTTATCAAGAAAATCCTGCAACTGATTTTCCAATTCAAGAAGTTCTATTTGAGCCATAAGATATGGGGGTTTTTAAATTTTCTTAGCATCAGGAACTAATTAAATTGTAAATTTGAATTCCCGATTAGGTATGACATTGGGTAACTCATCAAAAAAACATCAAGGTATTCATTTACCATAGGCACATCATCAATCGGAACAGTTCCCTTATTTTCAACAATATGAGCAAGATAACTTTCATTTCCATATTTTAATAGTTTCTTAGCTTCCTGATATGTTATCAATTGTATGGGTCCATTCTTGTATACACACTTAAACTCTTTCTGAAAAAAAACTTCTTTATCTCTACAGTAAATCTTAGCATGATAAACAGAAAACCAATACATTCCCAGAATAACATCAAACTCGACTAAGGGAAAAAAACAAGTTTCTCTGGAAAATTCTTTCCACAGAACACAATATAAAGATTCTTATAATTACTCTTTCATATAATATTTCCACTAGGGTTTTAACAACAAGTTTATGTTTCATTTTTTGAGGTGATATTTCCAATTTTCCTAAAAATTTCTCAGAGATGAAGGAATGTGTATACCGCATATCAAACAAAAATTTAGAAAAATCTGAGTAAACAAAAAAATTACCTGATACAACTTCATTGGATGGACCGACATCTTATGACGTAGTTGCAAATGATCTCACTACACATTTCTCCTTATAGTATGGCTTCTTTGCATCATTTGGATCTCTTTTTAGGAAGGAATTTTCATAGTGACCCATCTCACCACATTTAAAATACTTTACAGTTTGCTTATCAGGATTAGTCTTAGGATCATTTTCATTACAATCTCAGGTCATATGTCTAAACTGACCACATTTAAAACACTTTCTAATTTTTCTAAGACTTTCCCCAGGGTTTTTCTTGCCACACTTTTCACAAACTGAAAATTGGATTTTCTTACCATCAGATTTCTTTATTTGATTCTTACACATCTCTTTTCATCTATACCTCTTCTTATCCTTATTTCCAAAATGAACATGATTATCAATAAAATCCATATCTACCCTCTCAACACATCATACAAGTTTCTCATAAATTTTGAATTCATGGGAGGCCAATTCCCTTCGATACCTTGAAATCAATCTTGAGTAAAAGTGGTTGATTTTCTATCAAGGTCCAGAATAAGATTTGGAGCATACCTCGCCAGTCGAGTGAATTTTTATTCATACACAGCCACTGAATCTTTCTCCTCTTTCTCCAATTCAAGTAATTGCTTCTCCATCCTAAGTCTCACCACCTTAGGAAAATATTTTTCAAGGAAAAGTCTTTTAAATTCATCCCACTCTAAGGCATCAATATCATCTCTATCCCTAATATTCTTTACCATTGACCACCACTGATTAGCTTCACCTTCAAAATGATAAATAGAAAGACTTAAATTTTGATTATTCAAACATCCCATAACATTGAATATCTTTTCAAGGGATTTAATCCATTCTTCAGCTGCTATTGGGTCAGAAGATCCATTGAAAGTGGGAGGGTGTGGTCTCATAAAATGTTCCACTATTGTCATTTTCTATTGTGGTACCTCTGGTAGTTCTCTTAAATGGATTCCACCACTATTTATTTCTTTCATTAGTAGATTCATTACTATCACAAACTTCTTGGTTCCAATCCTTACCATTTTGGGTTGTAGATTCGGAAGGATGTAGTTTTGTCAGTGCCTCTCTTCTTCATCTTCCCTGTTTCTTCTGCGGACAACCATTCTGAATAAACATATCTTAGATGAAGAAACATGGTAATCTATAAATTCTTTAACGTTTCAAATTTATTCTAGAGTAAAAATAATTTATGGTATTTTTTTAACATCATCCTAACTCTTAAAGTTATCTAAACCATCCTTTAAAACCAACTATAAGGAACTGACCTTATTACATTACATAATCTTGATTTTAGACAAGAAATAATTTCCTTTTATATTGAGGATATTTTCAAGTTTAGATCTTTATATAATTGGGATATAATACATTCATAACCTTACACATTGTTACAGAGTGGATACTGTAAAAACAGTTTCCATTTTTTCAAAATATAAAACATTAAAGCTTAAAACATGATTTCTTTGACAATTCATCGAACATTTAACTTGGATTCCTTGTTTTCCTTCAACATCCTTATGAACTATGAAAATAATTTTAAAAAAACTGGGGATGAGCACAAAAATCTCAGTAAGGGGTATAAAAGAAGGAAAGAGCACATTATTCCATGAATACTTGTAACGTATGAAAACATTTTCCCAAGACATGCTTGTCACCCATATATACTTACTTTGTGAAACATGAGATATACACAAGATCCGCACAAAACATGATAACATAAACATAATCATAAAGGTATCTTGGGACATTACTTACATTATTTTTTAACCCTCTCAGCTACTTTATAATTTGTAACCCTCGCAGCTACCTTACAATTTGTGAAACCATCATAGTTACACATGGAGTAACCATATGTCCGACCTCCAACATACAAATACCCAATGTATTGGAAGGAAATATAGGTCCCATCGTTCATTGTAAACAATGCCCCAGAACCAGAACATAATCATACATCATGAATAATTACATAAAAACATTTATTTTGAATTTTGTATAATAGAATTTTAAAAGAGGATTTTAAAAGAAAAGTACCTTATAAATATAATATAATTGAGGTGAGACTTAATAGAGTGGTTGGAATATGTATATACTCTGTAAATACATATATTATAATCAGAATTCATCACACAAACAATTTAAATACCACATCAATAATTAAGAATAAGGTTAACCCAAAGGATGGAAATCGGGTTAAGAATTCCCTTACCTCTGGTTTTTCTTACTTCCAAATCATTTAAACCTATTGTATAATAGTTAAAATAGTGTTATAAATATAATAAATAATCATATACATCTTTATAATACCTTATATGATCATTTCATTACATCATTTCACCCTTTAATTGTTAGTATTTTGTTCCTTGCATTGTTTTGGGTGTGTTCTTTATATGACTTTCATGATCGGTTCATGATGGATTGTTCTTGTAAATTGGAAGTGAAAATCCAGAATTGGAAAATAAAGGTATTTACATATTTAAAGTACCATAATTTATTCCATTTAACATTTTTATGTTTTATATGAGTATTATTCATAAGTTAAAATATTAATGATGTTCGTTTAGATCATTTTAGTGGTTCTTTGAAAATTACGACATCATTTTGTCTTATAAATTAAAACCATGAGTGAAAAATAATTCCAGAACCATGGATGAGATGTAAAAAATATATTATAACTTGGTTAAACCATAAAAATGGTTTAATTACCAGACTTGAAATAATAAATGCAAATTGAAATCACATCGTCCACGATGTTGGTAATTCGACACATCATGGCAATGTTTTTATTCCTTGAATAAGTGGGAGAGGAGGAGAAGATTGATGATGAATTTTCCATGAAACTGAGAACATACATAATATAAATGATTTATGGAGCTTTCATTCCTCTTGTGTAAGAGGATATGAGGAAATAATAATAAAATAAAGGAACTCAAAATAAAATAATAATTGAGAAATCCTATACAAAAATTCGGCAGCCTAACCGCTATGCAATATGGTTTTAGAAAATATTAAAAAGATAAGATACATGTATAACACACCCATAAATGAATCATAATAAATAATAGATCAATAATAATAAGTAGATAACAACATGGTATGGAAACTTGAAAGTTATACCACATAAAAGATACCTTTAATGGAAAAAAGAAAGAAATTGAGAATTTTCCTACCTTTTAGAGTAACTCCTAAAACTCGAAGGTTGAGACCTTGGGGGATTAAGAAAACCTTTTGAGGACTACTAGTGAGGTAAGGAGGACATATCCTCGTTGAGGAAGAATTGTTAATGAATTTAATAAAGGAATGGGTTGGTATTTATATAAAAAGTGAGGAATTATTTTAATGATTTCCATGGGACACCTCATTAGTGGTATTTGAAAAAACATGGGTTTCCCCATGGTATTTGCCCATAGTATTTGCCAATTGGGACACCTCACATCTTATTTAACTATACACAAGTCAAATAGATTTATTAAATCATTATAAACATCATTAATTTTGTCATTAACACACCGAAACTCAAAATTGTATTCTTTACTATTCACCAAAAAATCAACTGTTTCAGAGAAATCCCCAAAATTCCCCCTAACTATTTATTGAAGTTTAGAATTCAAAAATGAAGTCCATTTTTTGAAAATAATTTTCTAAATATCATTAAATTAAGTTTTAAATAAAATCATACTTAATTCAAAAATTAACAATTTTAAAACTATATCTGCCTTTATATCTCATTGAAAAATTAACCAAATGTCATTATCTTCAATCCTTAAGAAAATAAGATTTCAAAACATAGAAGCAGTAAATTTATGTTTAAAGGCTAGTTATAAATATCTAATTTAAAAAAAAAAATATTTTTAGAAATCCTTGGTGTGTTGCAAGTTTAGTAGTCTTTAATAAACTAGATACTTACATGGGACCCTCTTTGCATTGGGAAAAGAAAAAAATACATTAAAAAAGCTAATAAACTGCATCCTTGAAAACTCAATAAATTATATCTTCTTCATAACCTGGGTAAGGAAAAAATGAATGGGGTGTGCTCAAATTCTCAGTAAGGGTTGAATATAGTGGAATCAAGAAACAATAATAATTGAATCATAATAAATTGGACACAATCAATATGGCATGGTGAATAATTGAAAAAGACACGCCATCAATAAACTAATAATGAAAACGCATCCATATATTTTTTTAATAGTGAAAACCACATAGAAAGTAATGATTGAATATTTAATAAAGAGAATGATTATTATTTGGACATCATATATTGGGCACATGAACTATCATACCTTCAAGATGGTTTAATTCTGTGGGTAGAAACCCATCTAATTATGTTTTGGGAACAAACTTAAAGGGTTTCTTGCCAACTGTTTTGTCTCATGATACATGTCAATGCATTAAGGGGATATAGAAGGCACTGACCATCACTGTAAGTTAAAATAATTATTATAAAAACATTTAATTCTAGAATAATATCCCTTATCAATTTCCTTATTGAATAGAGTATACGGATTCATCAATATTTCAACAGTTAAAACCACATTAAAAATAAACATTGTATGTAAAATGGTATACGACTAAGATAGTAATCATATACATTATACAATAACATGGATATTTAATAGTAATTTAATTTCAAATGAAAACAATTATCTAAAATGGTAAGTAGATACACCACATAAAAATTATTAGGGGAACAATAACAAGTAAGTCTCAAAGAAATGGAAATTGAGATTAAGTCCCTTAGCACATTTTAATCAATTGAATCGCATGACCAAAAATTAATAACCATCAAATGAATAATTTAACACCATGAATATAAATATAATAATGATATTATATATAAAATGGAAGTATACATACACCGCATAAAATAAATAAGTGGAGACTAGTGGAAATCTCACAGAAATAAAAGTGAGATAATAAACCCTTTACCTTATGCTTGAATTTGTTCTTCACTTGATCATAATTTCATGGATCATAAAATTAAATCCATTAGTTAATTGTTTCAAAAACTTTTCTACATGTATTTTATTTAGTATTATTTTATTAAGTTCATTCATGTCCTTCCTGATAAGTTATAATATTGAATTCTGTCATTTGAGAGTGTTTGTTTTCTTAATTTCATGATCGGTTTTCTTGATAATAAGTAATAGAGTTCATGTAAAATGTGTATAATTATTAAGAATTGCAATTAAATTTTATTAATAATAATCCAGAATTTTAAATGGTAATATATATCATTTTTTTATATGGTATGAGGATGAATCATTAGATAACATGTTAATGATAATTATTTAGCTTAATTACAGCGGTTTTTTTATCACAATGATCTAGTTTTGATCCATTATTTAATATCATGTATATAAAATGGTTACATAACCTTATATATGAGATAATACATATTTTATAATATGGTTAAACAATAAAAATATTTTTATGACCAGACTTGAATGATAAATTGAAGAATGAAATTTCATCGTCCAAGAAGGTTGTAAATCGGCACCTCCGAGATAATGATTTCGTTTTTAAAATAAAAGAGAGAGAGTAAGGCGATTAATGATGTATCTTCAATAAACATGATATAATTCAATTATATATATGATACTATAGTTATCATGACCATTTAAATAGATTAATTTAGGATAGAATAATAAATAAATAAGGAACATGAAAATAAAATAAAATTAAAAGGAAGAGGATTTTACCTTTTGGATGCCAGTTCTTGAGAATCTCCTTAAGGGGGTTTATTTTGGTCTTTTGGTAAGACCAAGAGCTCCTGGAATTGGGAAGGTACTAGGGAAGAGTATTTGGGAAGAACTTTTATAAGCTTAAAGGCTTAGAGGAGTGAGGATAATAGGGGGGTGAGGGTGGTTTTTATAGTAGAGGAGAGGAGTGATTTTTCAATATTTTATTCATTATTTTATTATTTTTCTCAAGATAAAAAACAGTAATGATTTTTATGAGAAAAACAATAATAAGATCATGTGAGTTTTAACTAATGGTTGATTACATCTTCAATTATTCAAGTAATTGTTTATTTATCTTATAATGTATTATACTATAAATTGTCATATTTTACTATTCATCAAAAATTCAAGTATTTCAGAAAAATTCTAAAAATTCACCCTTACCATTTTCTAATGTGTGTAATCCAAAAATTAACTCCATTTTATCAAAATAATTTTCTAAATATGTGAAATTTAATTTTCAAATAAAATCATTATTTACTTAAAAAATAAATATATTAAATTTAAAACTGATTTTATAATACTTTCAAAAGTTAACAGAGGTCTCATAAAATTATCCTAAAATCATAGGATAACAAATTATTTATTTAGGAATTGATTTTATGCAAATGAATTTTATTTTAAATAAAGTTCTTAATTTAAAATTGTAATTAAATATTTATTACTCACAAAAATACCAATAATTAATTATTAATTTTTAAAACATTCACTCTCACTTACAGGGTACCAAAATTTTATTTATACTTTCATGGTGAGGTTACTATTCATAAGGTTAAAGTTTCTATTCATAAGGGTAAAATTAGTATTCATAAGGGTCAAGTTATTGTTCACTAAAAAATTAAGTTGATCATATTAGACTCTAAAAACTTAATGATCGCAATGGTGTATGTCTGTTTTTTAAAATATAAATCACAAAAGAGGGAAAATTAAGTTTAATGACTAGTTGATGACTATAAAAAAGTGTTGTTTCACAGTGACCCAGTGTTGTGTGCATATAAGATATCTAATGAATTGAAATTATTTATAAAGAAATATACCATAAAATATGTGGATCTAATATTAACCGTGATAAATTTGTAACATAATTTAGTATTTATAAAAATAATTGTAATAGTAAATATATATATTATTCTTTAAAATATTTATTTAAATATACTATTGATAAAAATGATTCAAATACATATATCCATATTAAAATATTCTTTTACCCAAAATAATATTGTAAAATAGTTTTTTTTTGAAACATTAATTAATTAATTTTAAAGCTATAAATTATAATTATTTATGAATATTATTATTAATTAAAACACTTAATTTTAAATTATTATTTTTCATAAATTAATGTATTTAAAATTAAAAAACAAATTACTGGGGTGTTACAGTTATCCATAAAATATTTCACTATTTAATGAAATAATTGGCACAAATAAAGGCTTTAAAAGAGATTTACATAAAATAATCAATGGATAGAAACATTCCCCTTAATCTGGTTTTATTTTAAAGAAGGTATTTGAGAAATGAACTTAAGGCATGTACAACCTCATAAAACAAAGAAAAGATAATATAGTTATATAAGTAAGAGACATATATACAGAATTAAAAAACATTACAATACAACAAATAAAGTGGGATAAAGTGAGTTAGTGAGAGAAAGGCCGTAACCCCCAGAAAATAAGGTGGTTCAGAGAGATCCATTACCTTATGTCAAGAATCATTCTACACATTCGCTTAATGGTCTGAATAATAAAATTAGATTCATTAATTACTTAAATCAGAAATCTACCATATATATTTTATTTACTATAATTATATTATAATCATTTAAAACCATTTTAATGAGATATAATGTTTAGTTTCAAAATTATAAAGGAATTCATTTCATAGTTACAAAGTTCGATCACTTGTGAGTAATTGTTGAATTTGTTATCAAATGGGAATACAACTCTAAAAGTGAAATTAAATGATATTGATTCCCTTAAATAAATTAATATGGTCCAAAATATCTATATGTATTCTGATAGGTATGATTCATTGAGTAAAAACAATAACGATATATAGTTAGTTTATTTAGGTGATTTTATCAACCATTGTGAACTATATTTGTTTTAATTAATTTAAAGGTTATTAATACATTCAAAATCATATAATAAGTTATAATATAATTATTATCATCATATTTGACAACAATAATATTGCTATAACCATCTTTTAAGGCGTTCGATAAAAATTAAGTACGTAGTTCATAGAGATAGTGAGTCTACCATAATATGAACAACATTTTCATTTTTGTAATAAGGAGAAAATATAAGAGGATGTGAGATAGTCGATCCATTAACATGATAAAATTCTAGTATATTTGTAATATTGTAGTCATTATATCATGTTTTATGGGGGATATGTGTATGAGTTAGAATAATAAATGAATTTTAAATGTATAGATTGAGAATATTACCTCTTAAACATCGACTCTTGAAAAACATATTAAGGCACTTTGGTTCTTCCTTTTGGTGATACCAACACTATGTGGGCATGGGATAGAGGGCTGGGAAGATAATCGGAAATTTTTCAAGCACCAATTCATATAATGTGTGAGGATAAGGGGTGGTGAGGGTGGTATTTATAAGGGGAGGAGTGGGGTGTTTTAGAGTATTATAATCATTAGTTTATTATTTGAGATAAAGACAACCAATAGTGATGAATATTATGTCCCTATATTGAAAATAGTTCACGTATGTTCAAAATAAAGGGTTTTTACATCATTTAAGTCTCATAAATTCATGTATTCATCTTATAAAGTTAAATATCATATTTTTTCATATTTCACTATTCAAAAAAATAAACTATTTTTAAAAAATAAAATAAATCACCCAAACCATTTTTTAAATTTATAGTCCAAAAATAAAATCAATTTTTTAGAAACAATTTTCTCAATATGAGGAAATAAATTTTTAAATAAAATCCTTATTTACTTAAAAAAATCAAAATTAAATATTATAAACAATTTTCTGACCCTTTGAAAAATTGGGTATGCTCTCATAAAAATATATTTTCATTATAATGAAACATAATATATTTTATAAAACCATTTTATGAAAATAAATTTTATTTTAAATCATTATATTTCTTATAAAAATTAAAATAAAACATATTTGTTTTATAAAAATACAAACACTTATTTTATCATTTTTAAAACATTTGTTTACTTGTATCATGTTATAAATATATCATATTTCAGTTTTAAAAGATAACTAAATATTATTTTACACTTCCATAATTGGGGATATTATTCTAATGCTCAAGTACTATTCCCAATGGTCAGATTACTACTCTCATAATTATATTACTATTTCAACGGTCAGGTTTGTAATGGTCATATGGATTCCCTACTTTCTATAAATTCCTCATATTTCATTAATTATTCATTCACTTCTATTTTCTATAAAGGTTATATATATTTTTATTTTGAAGATGAATATTTTATTAATGATATTATAGTTCAAAACTATTGTGATTTTTGTGAGTGCAATTATTCTGGGGATCGATCAAATCCAAATTTAATATTTTAGTTATATTTTTTCCTATTTTTTATCCCATTGTAATATTTTCAATTATTACAGATATATTAATTCTCTAAATATAAAGTTCAAATTCATATAATAAAATATTTTTGGTTTTATCATGTGATGTATTTTCTTTATATAATACAGCATTGCAAAATACGATACGTTGCATTAAGAATGGAAATTCCATAGATAAAAATTAAGGGTTGTTACATTATTCCCCCTTAATGAATTTCATCTTGGAAATTTTGTTTCAGCCACTAAGATGAAAATATATTAGGGTACTTCTGCTTTATCACTTTTTCTAACTCTCAAATCACCTCCTCATACTTATGATTCTTCCATAGTAATTTTACTAGGTGAGTTGTCTAATTGCGTAGAACGTTATCTCTATGGTGCAAGTTCTTCACCAATTTCTCCTTATAAGAGAGGCAATTTGCTAGATGTATCACATATAAATTCAATACATCTTATGGAAATTGTATGTACTTCCTTAATAGTGATGTGTGGAAGACTTCATGTACTTGAGATATGGTTGGTGGTAGTGCTAGTCGATAGGCCACAACTCTGATGCGATCAAGAATCTCAAAGGGGCAATGTACCTGGGACTTCGCTCTACCTTCTTCCCAAATGCCAGGACTCGATTCCTAAAATATATATGGAGGAAAAATTCATCTCCAACCAAAAATTTCAAGTATCATTGATACATTTTAGGATAGTTCTTCGATCGACTATTTTCAGTTCTAATGTGCAGTTGAATAGTCTTGACCTTTTATACCATTTCTTCAACCATTTCTGGTCCGATCTGCTTACATTCACCAATTTCATCCTAACACATAGGATTTCTATATCTCTTATCATAAAGGGTTTAATATTAAGCCATTTGGATGCTTGATTAAAAAAAATTATTGTATTAAAACTTTACCAGAGGTAGATGTTGATCTCATCCTCCCTTGAATCCCATTAATCATGATCTCAACATACCCTCAATTACTAGGATAGTCTTCTCAGATTGGCCATCAGTTTGGATATGATAATTTTTAATAAAGTTCAACACATTTTTAGATCATATTAGATACTCTTTAATAACATAGATATAAATATCATGTTTGGATTGGATACAATCGATAGTGGTGTTCCACATAGCCTCACCACTTCTCTAATGTATATCCTTACAATTTTATTGAGTAATAAGTACTCTCAAGTGAATATTATTTATAGGATGATCCACCACAACCCCTATAACATTATTTCCTCTTAATTGTTTCAGAGACTAGTGAAAAAATATATTTTGATGTTTTCCCTGATCTATGTAGGTATGGGTAATGGTTACATCATCCCCCTAGACTCTTGTATTATATACATAACTTGCTAACATACAAGGAAATTTGATGTATATTCCATAATATAGTTAATTATATTTTCCCACTAATAATACTCTCATATATCTCAATACATTTTCATGTTCTCTGGGTGGATGAAAATGGCATATCTATGTGTATTATTCAAAAAATATTTCTTCATCTCGTGATCTAATGGTACACATAGTTGTTACTCAAATCTTATAACTCATTCTTCATAGATGTTAAACTCTTAGTATTTCCCTTTTCTTTTATTGTCCACCATTTTATGTATTTCAATATCATCTTTTTTACATCCTTTTATCTTATCTAAAAAGAATTATTAAGAAATCATTTGATAAAAGGATGATGATGTTCCTGCTTTTATGACATCCAGGTTTATCATTTACATGTATAAGATGATTATATCTTTCTCAATTCTCATCATGGACAAGGTTTCAGGATACTTTATACTTAAATAATATTCCACATTATTTTCCTTCCCCATATGGTAGTGGATTGATCAACCATAATAATTTATCATCTCTAACAATCTTCACCAATACATATTAATCTCCTTCTATCTGAATATATATTTTAGAATATTATGATCCATATATATTTCATGCTTCTCCCTATAGAGATAATGACTCAAAATATTAAATTTGATGATCATTGTATACAAATACATAGCCTATGTTGGTTATTTATACTAATTAACTTTCAACTTCATTGAGGTGTAGGCTATCAATTTATCATTTTTCATCAATACACATCCCTAGATCTTATTTGAAGCATCATTGTGTACCATGAAAGTTCCCGACAAATGGGTAGTGTGAGTAGTGGTGTAGTGATAAGACTGTTTCAATTACATGAAGGTATCTTCACATTCATTGGTCTATAAAAACTTCACTCCCTTTAGATTAAGCTAGGTTGGTGGGATTGAAAATTATGAGATGTTTCTCACAAATCATCTTTAGTGCCCAACTAGTCTAAGAAAAAAACTAATATCTATTATAGATGTTGGTCTAGGTCATTCCTCAATCGCCTTTATATTAGAAGTTTCTACATTTATCCTTTTTTTGGTGATAACATTCCCCAATAATGATACTTTATCAATTTAAAACTAACATTTCTACTTTTCATAAGGATTATCCTATCACAACATTTTTGGCATAGTATTCAAATTCTCCTCATGCTCCTTCTTACTTTTGGAGTATATCATAATATAATCTATAATGACTTACATAAATTTGTTGAGGTAATCTCTAAAGTCACTATTCATTAAGTCCATGAATATTTCTACAGAATTAGTGAGTCATAAGGGCATCACTATGAACTCATAATGTTTATACCTTGTTCAAAAGGAATATTTGGGAATATCCACCTTCGTCACCTTTAATTAGTGATATCCCCTCTAAAGGTCCACTTTAGAGAATTACTGAGCACCATTTATTGGATCAAACAAGTTGTAAAATCCCGGTTCTTGAAGCCACCCAGAGGCGCCCCATACCCAATTAGTCACATGCCCTCAAGCGCATTTCTACAAACGCCAGAGGTTGCCAACCAGCAGCAAGGGCCTTGGGTGTGATAGTGGGGAAACAATGCCCTCATTGGAAGAGTACATAGCGGAACTAAAAAATATACAAGATCGGAAGTAGTAACAATCCATACAAAAGGAAACAGCGGAAGACTGGAAAAAAACAAATGGATCACACACACACACACACACACACACATATATATATATATATGAATGATTCATGATACATATGTCTAGGAAAGAATCCAAATAAATCACAATGCTAGAATACAAAATAGTACTAAGACAAAGTATGAAATAAAGCAGATAAATTGCTCCTCATCATCGCAAGCATCAGCTTGGTCTCATGCTCTCCTGCTCCACAGCAATCAAGAACCTGAAGTAGAAGGGAGCTTTACCCTATCTATACCTGCAACAATATAATCTATTTGGGCCCAAAAGCATGGACCAAACAGGGTGTGAGACTAAATCCCAGTAGGCAACCACCACGAGATCTGTGCCTAACAGTCAGTGAATATATGGTAGGTAAAAGTACAGAAAACATTAAACAAGAAAGCAATCAACAGTAAACAATCCACAGTTTCAAAAATTCTAACCACAATCAAGTATGTAGCTAATCAAAGCAGGTAACCCTCTGGGAAGTACTCACATCCTAACCCCTCTAGTTCAACCAAACAAGTACAAGAAACCCTCTAGGAAGCACACACAGTCTCACCCCTCTGGTTCAGGTAAAGTATAGACTCTCTGAAGAAGAACTCACCGTCAATTCCCCCTATAGTATCATGTTGGTACTAAAGGTGCTCTAGGGAATCACTCAACGTCAATTACCCTTGTGACGCACGTCGCGGAACTATAGACACTCTGAGGAAGCACTCAACGTAAATTCCCCATGTGGTCTCGCGTCGTAATTATAAAGACACTCTGGAGAAGCCCTCAATTTCCATTCTCCCTATGGTCTATACACTATGTTCTCACGGACCTATGTAAGTCAAGAAAGTATAGCATCACTTGTCGGCCAAGGTAAACGTCAATAGCTACTTGGCTAGAATTATAAATCATAATAGAATAACAAATAAACAGTCACACCATCCTACAATACTCAAAATGGGAAAGTAAATAGTATCCTAACAGGAAAAATAGACCGAAAGGTCAAAACAAGAAAAACATGCATGGGAAACACATCCAAAGCACATAAATTCACCTTATTCACAATTATATATCATCTACTCAAGCGTACAAGTATAAAAAAAATAATAGGGCTAAAACGGTAAACGCGTAATACCCCTTTCATGGGTATTGGGAAAATTTTCACATAATACTCAAAGACATTCAACAGAAAGGCACAAACCACCTACATCAGCATTGGGAGATAAAAATACTTGAACCTTGAGGCTTGAATTGCCCTAAAATGTTGTAGATCTACGAAAATGCTCAAAACGTTCAACCGAAGATAACATGGAAAAGAAGAGGAATCAGTAAACGATGCTCTAGGAGAAGGAAGAGCTTAATGAGGCGATCCCAACACAATCGACGGCGGTTAATTCAGAGAGGGGGTGCCCAATCAGGGGCTCAGAGAAGTTCTGCGGTCGTACCCTCACTCTCGGACGAACCAAACCTAGAAGGAGTTGGTTCTGTCCGTCAGACGCGACCCCGGTGCGTTTAATGAAAAAAAGAAACTACACAGCATGTACTTTTAAAGTACATAGCATGTACTCGCCTTTTCCATACTCCGCTTTAGGCAGCCTCTAGGTCACCCCCACATGGCCGTGTGCATGGCTGCTACACGGCCAGCACCCGACTACCAGCGGTAACCAAGTGCATGGCGTGTACTCATAAAGTACATGGCGTGTACTTAGAAAATTTTCAGAAAACCCTCTTTTTCCCAAAAATGACCAGAAAAGGAAAC
Organism: Viscum album; assembly: GCA_963277665.1. Classification (NCBI taxonomy): domain Eukaryota; kingdom Viridiplantae; phylum Streptophyta; class Magnoliopsida; order Santalales; family Viscaceae; genus Viscum; species Viscum album. The sequence goes on along the minus strand of OY728143.1, from coordinate 179,600,124 downwards.
CATACCTGAAAAGAAGGCTTGAGTTCTTACAAACTTCCCCCCTTAAAGAAATTTGTCCCTGAATTTCCTTAACGCGGCGTAGAAGTAGAAACCTTGAACAACTCCAGCCACTGCGCTCATACATCGGCCTCCCTCTCCCAAGTCTCATCATGTACTCGCCCGTACTGCCATAGCACTCATACCAGAGGAACAGACCATCCATAGAGAACCTTTGTACTGCGATTGAAAATATGGATAGGATGCTCCTCAAAAGATGTGTCCACTTCCAACTCAACCTCCTCGGGTTGGAAAACATGAGATGGGTCTAAAAAGTAACGTCGAAGCTAATAAACGTGGAAGATGTTGTGCATAGTCCGGTACCTTTGAGGTAACTGCAAACAATAGGCAACGGGCCCAACTCTCTCCAACACCTCAAATGGCCCGACGTACCTCGGTGAAAGCTTACCATGTCTCCTGATCCTCTTGTGTCCCAAACTCGGTGTGACATGTAGAAAAACCTGATCCCCGACCTCAAACTCCAGAGGTTATCTCCACTGATTAGCATAAGACTTATGAAGAGACTATGTTGTAGCCATCCTCTTCTAAATTAACTCTATCTAATCTGTGGTCTTCTGAACAAAATGAGGTCCCAGCAAAGCTGCCTCTACTGCCTCCAGCCAACATAAGGGTGATCGACATGGTCTACCATACAAAACCCCATAGGGTGCCATCTGAATAGTTTCTTGAAAACTTTTGTTATAGGAAAACTCCACAAGAGGTATATGTTTCTCCCAAGAACCTCCAAAATCCAGGATGCATGCTTGGATCATGTCCTCAAGCACCTGTATCGTACGCTTGAACTGGCCATCTGTCTGAGGGTGGTAGGTTGTACTCAAAAGCACCTATGTACCCAATGTTTTATGTAGCCCCTACCAGACTAGAGAAGTAAAACATGAATCCATATCTGAAAAAATGGAGTCTGGAACTCCATGCAGACGTACAATCTCATGGATGTACAACCATCCCATCTCATCAACACTGAAGGTCTCCTTGATCAGCAAGAAGTGAGAAAAATTATTGAGTCTGTCAATGACAGCCCAAACTCCATCATTCCCTCGATGAGACCTTGGAAACCCTACTACAAAATCCATCGCAACGTCATTCCACTTCCACTTGGGCCACCAATACTGGCGGTGTAGATCACAATTCATATTGGTGACACCAGGATGAACTACCCAAACTAAGGAATGAAAATCTCGCATCAGCTCCTTACGTATGTCTTCTAGAACCCATACGCACCCCTGGAAACGCAAGATCTTATCCTCACCTATATTCCATCTAGTAATAGGGTCCTCTCCTGACACACTTTCCTGTAGGACTATCCCTTCATAATCTGATAGCTTCCTCATTCGTACTCGATCAAGAAGAGTATAGGTAATAGATATAGAAGATAGAAACATCTACCCTTGTCGGTCGTGCACCTCCAAATGAATATCAGAGAATAGATCCATAAGCTACCACCAACTACTGGCCTCATGAACTACACATATCTGAGTCCTCCTGCTCAATGCATCAGCCACTGCATTGCCTTTCCCAAGAATGTAGGCAAGATCAAAGTCGAAGGACTGAAGGTATTCAACCCACTTTCACTGCCTAAAATTCAGATCATGCTGACTGAATATGTACTTGAGACTCTTGTGGTCGGTGAAAACCACAAAATTCTCTCCCAGAAGATAATGTCTCCAACAACTTAAGGCATGAAAAACAGCTGCCAACTCCATATCGTGCATCGGGTAGTTCCTCTCATGTGGCCTCAACTGCCGAGACCCATACGCAGCGACTCCATCTCCTTGCATAAGCACAGCTCCTAGCCTGATACGTTAAGTATCACAACAAATAGTATAGCTCTTTCCTGAGTCTGGAAAAACTAGTATCGATGCTGAAGTCAACCTCCCTTTCAGATCCTGAAAGGCTGACTCACAAGAATCTGACCACAAGAACTTTACTCCCTTCATAGTCAGACCAATCAGTGGTGCTTCTAAGCATGAAAAGTCCTATATAAAGCATTTTTAGTATCCATCCAGCCCCAAAAAACATCATACCTCAAATACGTTCTTTGGCTTCTCCTAGGAAACTACTGCTCTCACATTCTCTTGGTCGAATTTTACTCTTGTCTCTAAGATAACATGACCTAAGAAGTGAATCTGATCCATCCAAAAGTGGCATTTTGAGAGCTTAGAATATAACTGATGCTCTCTTAGTGTACTCAAAATGATTTGAATATGTGTGGAATGGTCGTGTCTAGTATGAGAGTACACTAAGATATCATCCACGAAGACAACCACGAAGGAATCCAAGTACGAATGGAATACTCGGTTCATCAGTGCCATGAAAACTGCAGGCACATTCATGAGACCGAATGGCATAACCATATACTCGTATAGACCATACATGCTCTGAAGGTTGTGAGAGGTATATCAGATGGTCTAACGCGAAAATGATGATAATGGGACCTCAAGTAAATCTTCGAGAACACTCAGGCTCCTCAAAGATGATCAAAGAGATCATCAATCCTTGGTAAAGGATATCGGTTCTTGACTGTCAACTGGTTCACCTTCCGATAATCCACACAAATCCTGAGGGTGTCATCTGCCTTCTTCACAAACAGTACAGGCGAACTCCAAGGAGAAGTACTAGGTTGAATGAAACCCTTTTCCTGCAACTCCTCCAACTGCTTCTTGAGCTCCTGCAACTCTGGTGTAGCCATCCTATAAGGAGGAATGGACATCGGTTCCACTCGTGGAACAAGCTCAATCAAAAAGTCTACCTCTTGCTCCGGAGGCAAACCTGAAAAGTCCCATGGGAAGACATCCCTGAAACAATCTACCACTGGAGGAAAGTCTTACTGAGAATTCCCCAGGTCATCCAGATACATACTAGAAATCTCTGATGTAACTCCTCCTAACCCAAGATTCTCTGGACCCTCTCTTCTCTCCTAGACATCCCATTCTCCCTTATGAAGGAAAGATTCACCCTCAGGTGATATGAAATTCACCCTGCAGTGATAACAATCAACAAATTCCTGGAAGAGAACTAGAGAGTCCATTCTGAGAATGACATCATAGCATGTCATCTCTAAGACATAAATATCCCATAAGAAGTGACACCCAACAACCTCTAGAGGGAACTCCTTTCACTAATGTAAACTATCTGTTCTAGTCCCCAATGGAGTGTCTAGCGTTAAGATATCAGTAAAATAAATGATGCAGAGCCAAAGGCTCTCCCCAACAGTAATAGATATAAATCTATGGGAAGCCCCTATATCGAAAAGAGCTGAATATAAAACAGAGGCAACTAGGATCGTACCTCGAACCGTAGAAGGGCCAGGATCCTGCTCCTGATGGGTCTGCTCCACTGCAAAAGTCTGGCCAGCTCCGCAGCCCTGTGACCCTGCCTGACCACTCTAGGTTGATCCACTATGTTGTCGCTGGTAGCCTGGTGACTTCCCACCGCGGTTGCGACCTCCATCATGTCATGAACGGTCGGAAGAACTCCAGTTCCCAAATTGGTGAGAAACTGGTGGAGTTGCTTCTGTACAAGGGGTCATAGAAGAACCCCAGTTACCAACTGCTGGTGAGAAGACCTGATAGAAATTCTGAAGGTGTCCCATCTTGCCGCATGATCGGCACTCCATCAGGTCTCTCTGAAACTGCGGCCTCATATGCCCACTTCTCCCGCACTGGTATCACACCACCTAGATACTAGAAGATGCATATCGCCTACTTGGATCTCCCCATGTAGTCTCCATGCGGCGCATACAGCCATCAGTTGGTGAAGCACTAACTCTGGATGTCGAGCCACCCTGGCTCACAACCCCGGATTCCCTCAAATTACGCTTCATTATTAGTGTATGGCTGACGATGGAAGTGATAGAAGTCAACCTGAAGATATTCACCTGAGAGAGGATGTCCTGTCTGAGGCCCTCCTCAAACTTCCTTGCCAATAATAAACCATCTCCTCCTAGGAAGGGTAAAAAATGCTGAAGCTCAGTGAAACGAGAGGAAAACTCCATAAGAGATAGGGTACCCTGATTCAGGATCATAAAATCCTGGGCTCGGTCGGCCCTTAGGGTCTCCGGATGGAAGTAGTCGTAGAAAATGTGCTGGAACTCCTCCCAATCCATAACCTGCTGATGACCCGCCTATGAGATCACATCCCACCATCCCTTGGTAGAATCCCAAATAATGTAAGTAGAGAGATTTAACTTTCTCTCTAGAGGTGTCTTCAGATGCTCAAATATCATTATCATGGCTTCTATCCATGAATCTATAGCCGGAGGTCCTCCTTCCCCTGAGAAAGTGGGAGGATGCTGCTGCTGGAAAACTCGCGTCAAATCTGCCATAGACAGGGCAGGTGGCAGTGCTCCCCAAAAAGTCTGCATCATCCTCATGAAGCCTTCCCTAAACTGTGCATCAGCACCGGTAATAGGTATAACTGTGGGTGCCAAGACTAGAACAACAGTAGGATCTGTGGAAAGTCCCTAATCAGCCATATCGGGCGTCTGACCACTTCCCTGTAATGGGCAGACAACCGGAGGACGTCTCGGTGGCATGAATCTACAAGGTCAAATCCACACCTTAGATCAGGATTAACAGGGACTGAAACATAGAAGTTTAATAAGGGAGTAAAAGAAAGAAAACATTTAATTTTTACAAAACATGACTACACAGCGTGTATAAAACCTACATGGTGTGTTCCCTTAAGTCATTTACATGGGTGTGTACTTCTTCCAAGACTGTTTGTGTATCACCCCACACACATTGCATGTTGTCTTAACACATGGCATGTACCTGAATCCTATTTCTCTGCACGAGTCCTTTCACACAGTTAATCCACACAGTTCTCCCAAGACAAGACTACACGGTGTGTTCACATTATACACGGCGTGTACTAGACAAGCTTCACCAGGCCCCTGTTGTTAGTGACACGGCCTGACACACGGTTCACTCTACACGGAGTGTTCATGGTGGACACAGCGTGTACGTGAAAGGAAAACACTGACCCGTGTTTTTAGTGACACGGTCGGGTACCTGGGTCTGACTACATGGCATGTTCAAACCGGAAATGGTGTATATAGCTTAAGGTTTATCCATCTGTGTTGTTAGTTACATGGGCGGACACATGGTCAACACTACAAAGCATGTTCAACTGATACACAGCGTGTTCCAGCAAAGAATTATGTATCCCGTGTATTTTCCCACATGGCCTATGACATGGTTACAGACTACATGGCATGTACATAAAGTACATAGTGTGTACTTAAGAAAAACTATTTCTTCACGAATAGTAAGCCTCAGACACTACTCTGGAACCCAGAAAACACTAAAACTAGAATTGAGAGTTCCAAATTCTGATCTGTGAGGGCCTATACTCCCCGCGAATCAAAGTTTGGAATCTTACACATGTTATAAACAAGGATAACAATGAAATAATCCACCAAATTCCGGTCCATGAGGGCCCATAACACCTCAAGAACCAAAGTTTGGCGTTCATTCAAACAAAACCTTACACAAACAATACCCTATCAAACAAAAGTTATTTTTATCAAGTCATCTATCACAACAGAATGCATATTCTACACTACACCTATCATATAGATACCATAGCCTTTTACACATAACAATACATGATATTAAGCTTAGTTATACATCAGAGTACAAGCCAAGGATCGTTAAGTCTAGTGTCTTTGGAAACTAGGTACATAACACCGATAACATGAGGCTAAAAAAACTTCTTTATTTAATCTCCATAAATATATCCTAACTTCCCTTGAGCTCTTACATCCGCATAGGGTACCCCGGGGAACACATGAACAAAGGGATGAGCTAAAAATCCTAGTAATGGAACGAACATAAGAATAAACTTTAAGTACATGAATTAGGAGGCTTGACATAATGATATTGGAAGCATGGAACATATGGAATCATAACATATAAACATGGGATCATAAAAACATGGAATAAAATAAGCATGGGATCATATAAGCATGAGATTATATAAGCATAGTTTCATATGGAGGTGGCAGCAACTTTAAACATGACTTTAGTATGAGTCAAGGCTAACCGCCAATCTCGTTTCCCATAGTAGCACAAGCCAAGGCTAACCGCCCAGACCGTTTGCCCATAATCTTCTCATGAGACAATAACTTTACCCAATGCATTAGAGCGCTATCTAGGCGCACCCATCTAATATTATTCATGTATATTCTTGCACATAAAGAATCTCACATAATCAATCATACATAAACATAAGAGTACCCAAGGAGAGAAATGGGCACACAATCACGTCATGAAGCATAATAAAAAGGGACGTAACATACAATCATTCGTGAAAGAAAGGAATTAAATCATAAATATACATTAATAATGTATAAAGTCATAAATCATCACAAGAGATAATGAACTGAAGTAATAACATGTAAAAATAGTTTTTTAGGAATCTTTGAGTCAAAACATTTTAGTGCGGTTTAAGAAAACATTGAATATCTCTTAAAACGAAAAGCGGCATAATATTTTTTATAAAACCAAAATTAAATCAGGAGGGTTTTCATAATAAAAAGACTGATTTTATAAAGACAAAGGTGACTTAAAATAGAGGATAGAATACAATTGATAATAGGAAAGAATTTGAGATGTTCCCTTAAAACGGGTTCACTTATCGGGAAGTAATGAGGAGAGAATCGCTTAAAAGAATGCATATCCCCGAAAGCGAGTGATGAAAGAGTCTTGATAAATAAACTTGGAAAATGTACACAAAATTTAGAGTATTCACATTAAAATATAAGATAACATCATTTTGGTATAAAGGTAGATAAGACAACCTGAAGGAATAAAAGAGGTTCGGGTAGAATTCTTTATGGATTATCGACATGGTATCGAGAGTACTTAAGGGGGATTTGTGAGAGAGGAAATGGAATTATCAACACTTATATATAAAGAGGGAAGTAAGGGTGAGGTGAAAAATCATACCCCATAATTAATAATTACACACAACATGTCCTAACATAGTGAACAATCATGAATAAGGGTGAAATTGAGAGGATCCCTTACCTTAGGTCCGTTGGTGTTCTCCACTTGATATTAATTACCTGAATAGTCAAATTAGGTTTATTAATCAATAGTTCCAGAACCTTATCTAAAATTAAAAGATTAAGTATAACCTTTTTAAGTTCATTTATACCCATTTTGATTGATTACAAGGTTCAATTTCATTGTTCGGGTCTGTTTGTTTCATTTGTTTTAATGATCAGTTCAATTGTATTTAGGTTCAAATAAATTGTAAGATGAAAGTGGTTGTACAGAATTGAAGTTATATAAAATTAGTTTACATACATTAGGTTACATGGTTACAAAATTCATTTGGTTAATTAGAGTTAAAGAGAACCTTTTCATTAAACATTAATGATAAACACTTGAATTAATTTTAATGATTTTTCCCATAATTGACTTGTTTTGTATTATTGTTTTATATCATGAGTGTAAAAGGATTACAGAACCTTAAATAGGAAAAATAACATCTATAATAATCTGGTTCCACCATAACATAAATGTTTTCATGACCAGAAACAAAATGATAAAAGAATTTGAAAACACATTATCCACGATGTCGGTAATCTGACACATCACGGACGATGTTTTAATTCTACAACGTGAGGGAGAGGAGGAGAAGCATGATGCTTGAAATTTTCCATAAACATGATTAGAATCCAGAATATATGATATTATGGAGATTTCATTCCTTTTGTATAAGGTAAGGGGAAGAGGGTATAAGAAAAGAAAGAAAATGAAAACAAAACACTTGAAAACGAAAGAGGGTTCTTACCCTTTGATCTCCTCTCTTTGAGACTCCTCTTTGGGGGTTTGATTTTGGTCTTTTGGAAAGACCAGAAAGCCTTGGACGTGGGGAAGGATCTTGGGAGAGTATTTGGGCAGAATTTTGGCTAGGAAAAAGGCCTGAGAGGTGTGAGGGAAAGAGGTAAGGAGAGGGGGTATTTATAGTGAGGGAAGAGAGGGTTTTCCCAATTGTTTATTCAATAGTTTATTAATTTCCCTCAAGACAAGGAATAGTGAAGATTCCTTGAACAAAAATAGTAAATTTAGCATGTTAATCCGAACCAATTGGGCTCACATCATCATAACATCATCATGACTTCATAATTAATGTATTTTGCTTATTTTGTGAATTATCGTATTTCACTATTCATCAAAATTTCAAGTATTTCAGAAAAATCCCAAAAATTTACCCTAACTATTTTTTGACGTGTAGAATCCAAAAATGAAGTCCATTTTTCAAAAAAAATTTATAAATATGATTATTTTAATATTTACTTAAAATCATTATTTATTATCAAAAACCAATTTTAATACATTCATTAACTTATTCTAAAATATAGGTATGTCGTACTTTCAACTTCAATATTATTTTTATACTATCATAGGTGAGGTTACTATTCATTATGGTATATCACTGTTCATAAGGGTATTTTACTATTCATTAGGGTAGGTTACTATTCAAAAAAATTAAGTTTTTCTTATCAGACTCCAAATAACTTATTGATTACAACTATGTATGTCGTATTTTCTAAATTCCAAACACAGAAGTGACAAAATTATGTTTAAAGGTCACTTAGCACTTAGTAGTTCATTATGTTGTGTTTTTAAGTGATTTTATGACATACTTATGAGAAGGGAATTTTCATTAAAAAAAACATTGGGTCATTACATTCTTCCCCCCTTAAGAAATTTTGCCCTCGAAATTTCATTTTACATTCTAGGCCAAAAACAGATGTGGGTACTTTTCCTTCATTTCTTCCTCCAATTCCCATGTTTCCTCTTCGTACTTATGGTTTCGCCATAGTACCATGACCAGGTGAGTAGTCTTGTTGCGTAGAACTTTTTCTCTACGATCCAATTTCCTCACTGGCTGCTCCTCAAAGGAAAGATCATCCTTTAACTATACCACCTCTGAAGAGAGTACATGTGAAGGTTCTGGTATGTACTTCATTAAGAGGGATACATGAAAGACATCATGTACTTTCGACATGGTAGGTGGAAGTTCCAGTCAATAGGCCACAGCTACGACGAGATCAAGGATCTCGAAGGTGTCGATGTACCTGGGACTTAACTTCCCTTTCTTCCTAAACCTCATGGCCTTCTTCCATAAAGATATGCATAGAAATACCATGTCTCTAACTTTGAATTCAAGGTCTTGTCAACGGTTATCTGCATAACTCTTCTGTCAACTTTGGGCTACCTTGATATGCTGCTGAATGGTTTTCACCTTCTCCACCATTTCTTCGACCATTTCAGTTCCTAGCAGCTTACACTCACCGACTTCATCCCAACATTCTGGTGTTATGCACCTTTTCCCATAAAGGGATTTATATGGTTCCATTTGGATGCTCGAGTGGAAACTATTATTGTAGGAGAATTCAACCCGTGGAAGATGTTGGTCCCATCCTCCTTTGAATTCCATAGAACATACTCTCAACATATCTTCCAGTGTCTGAATAGTTCGCTCAGACATGACATCAGTTTGAGGATGATAGGCCATACTAGAGTTCAGTTCAGGGCTCAGAGCATGTTGGAGAATTTTCCAAAACTTTGAGGTGAATCTCGGATCAATTTCGAACACAATAGATAGTGGTACTCCATGCAGCCTTACCACTTCTTTGATGTAAATCCGTGAAAGTTGACCTAATTAGAAGCCTATCGAATCGCGATAAAGTGATCTGTCTTCGTAAGACGATCCACAACGTCCCATATAGCATTGTTTTCTATAGATGTCCTTGGAATTCCAGTGAAAAAGTCCATGGTAATGTTCTCCCACTTCCATGATGGTATGGGTAGTGGTTGCATCATTCCCTTAGACTTTTGTCTCTCAGCCTTCACTTGCTAACATATGAGGCACTTTGATGTATATTAGTAAATATCTCTTTTTATATGGTCCAACCAAAAGTTTTCTCGGAGATCTCAATACATCTTTGTGCTCCCTGGGTGGATAGATAAGGTCGAGTTATGTGCATCATTCAATAGATCCTTCTTTATCTCTGTATCAGATGGTACACATAACCATGTACCAAATCTTACAACTCCTTCCTCATCAATTTTGAAATCGAAGGATTTCCCATTTTTAACATCTTCCACCCTTTTCTGAATTTCCACATCTCTTCTTTGACCATCCTTTATTTTCCCCATGAGGGATGGTTGAGCAATCATTTTATAAAAAATTAATGATGTTCCTCCCTTAATGATTCCCATGTCCATCCTTTGAAAATCTAAGAAGATCGGATCCTTTTCAATTCTCATCATTGATAAAGATAAAGGATCCTTTCTACTTAGAGCATCTGCCACCTTGTTTGCCTTACCGGGATGGTAGTGGATTGAGCAGTCATAATCCTAGATGAACTCTATCCATCTTCATTGGAACATATTAATCTGTTTCTGTGTGAATATATATTTTAGACTCTTGTAGTCAGTATATATCTCACATTTCTCCCCATAGAGATAATTCCGTCAGATTTTCAAGGCAAAGATCACAGCCTCCAACTCCAGATCATGTGTGGGATAGTTTTGCTCATGCATTTTCAGCTGCACTGAGGCATAGGCTATCACTTTATCATTTTGCATTGTCACACAACCTAAGCCTTTCTTAGAAGAATCACTATACACCACAAAGAGTTCCCCACTTGAAGGGAGTGTGAGTACCGGCGCAGTGATAAGCCTCTTTTTCAACTCTTTGAAACAGTCTTCACATTCCTGTGTCCAGACAAACTTTTCTCCCTTTTGTGTCAGCTTGGTCATTGGGTTTGACAATTTTGAAAAGTTCTTCACAAATCGTCAATAATACCCAGCTAGACCCAAAAAGCTACGGATCTCCATTAAAGAAGTTGGTCTGGGCCACTCTTCAATTGCCTTCATCTTAAAAGGGTCCACAGATATCCCTTTACTGGTGATAACATTCCCTAAGAATGATAATTCCTCCATCCAAAACTCACATTTACTGTACTTTGCATAAAACTTCTCCCTTCTAAAAGTCTTTAACACAGTTTCCAAATGCTCCTCATGTTACTCCTTGCTCTAGGAGTATATCAAGAATATCATCAATAAAGACTACCACAAATTTGTCGAGGTAATCTCTAAAGACTCTATTCATTAAATCCATGAAAATTGCTAGATCATTAGTGAGTCTGAAGGGCATCACTATGAACTCATAGTGTTCATACCTCGTTTGAAAGGCAGTCTTGGGAATATCTTCCTTCCTCACCTTTAGTTGCTGATATCCGGACCAAAGGTCCACCTTAGAGAAATAACTGGACCCACGTAGCTGATCGAACAAGTCATCTATCCATGGAAGGGGATACTTGTTCTTTATTTTGACTTTATTGAGCTCACGATAATCAATGCAGAGGCGCATTGATCAATCCTTATTCTTGACGAAGAGTACTGGAGCACCCCACGGTGAATCAGTCGGGTGTATAAAACCCTTCTCCATATTTTATTGTAACTGCTTCTTCAGCTCTTCTAGCTCTATGGTGGCCATTCTGTAAGGTGTCTTGGATATTGGCAGAGATCCGGGGATATGTTCAATTGAGAACTCAACCTCTCGGTCAGGGGGAAGACCAGGAAACTCTTCAGGGAATACAACAGTGTAATCCCTCACGATGGGCATGTCTTCAATCATGATTCTCTCCTTCGTCTCAATAATTTGAGCGAGATATGCATGCTCATAAGGAAGAAAGATCTACACTTGAGACGATGATTCGAAAGGATATTCATCTTCCTCCTTGCACATGTAAAGAATCGTAGGATGCTTCGGGATGTGAAGAGTAATATCCCTTTCACAGAAGTTGATGTTGGCCTTGTACAAAGATAGCCAATCCATGCCCAAGACAGCGTCAAATTACACTAAAGGAAGTATGACAAGATTTTTGTGGTTCAGTCCGAAAACATTAACTGGGGAGGAGTTATAAACCATGGATCCAATAATTTCCCCATTCTCTATTCTCACAGATAACATTTCCTCTAAATTCTGAGGTGGTGTTTGAATAGTTCTACTAAACTTGCAAAATATGAAATAATGCGTAGAACTAGAATCAAATAGTACGTTTTCTATTCATAAATGAATAAAAAGCGTAACTATCACTACATCATTTTCTGGCTCCACCTCAGTAGTAGTGATAGCATAAGCCCGTCCTTGTTTCCTTGGAGGTTTTTGCTGATTGCCTCCGACAACCCTCGCCTTAGGGCAATTGTTCGCATAATGCACATGCTCCTTGCAGTTATAACACTGCACTGTAGGCTGAGTGTTGATCTAAACCTTCCTTTCTTCTTCAACATTAGTGGGGTTTTTCATATCCCTTCGGCAGTTCTTGGCCAGATGACCAAAAAATTCCTCATTTGAAGAAATTCTTGGTTCCCTTCAGACAGTTACCGGGATGCTTCTTCCCATAATTTTTGTACAGGGGAAAGTTGGGATTCCTTCCATCATTGGATTTGATTGATGGAACACCCATGTTGTTTTCCATTTTTTGCTTCTTGTCACTGGGCCCATGAGACCACTGAGAGTCTCCAATCTCCATTTCTACCTTGAGGGCACAACGGACAATGTCCTCATAACTGTCGAAGTCTCGAATCGCCAATTCTTTTCGTAGACTCGTCTTTAGTCCGCTAAAGAAGCGATTCACTTTGCTTTCAGTGTTCATGACAAAGACAGAGGCGTACCTTGCAAGCCTTGTAAAGTTTGCTTCATACGCCCCGATGGACTCATCTTCCTTCTGCTCGAGTCCGAGGAACCCTCTTTCCATCTTGAGATGGAGGTTTCGAGGAAAATATTTGTTGAAAAACATCCTCTTAAATTCCTCACAATCTATGGAATCAATTTCCTCTTGGGACTTTTTATTCTTGATCAGTTTCCACCACTGATCAGCTTCCCCATAAAAACGATAGACTTCCAGTACCACCTTCTCTTATTCCGAGCACTGGAGGACGGTGAATATCTTTTCAATGGATTTAATCCATTGTTCCGAGAGGAGGGGATCAGAAGATCCGCTTAACATAGGAGGCCTTTGCGCATGAATGATTCCATGGCAACTTTCTCTTTCCTTGGAGGAGTAGTACGTTCCGCCTGATTCAAGTTATTATTCATAACTCGAGACAGCTGAGTAAGTACTGCCATGAAGTTTTGATCACCCGCTTCCGTCACATCAGGCATATCATTAGGTCAATCATCACATTTCCTATCACATTGTTTGTTGGAATTCATTCTTCTATTTCCTGTCATTTACTAAGAAAAATAACGTATAATTAGAGGCCTTGAATACTTAGCTATTGAGCATAAAAAGGGAACTTTGAACATAAAAGTATAAACTTATAAAGAAGAAGTATGTCATAACTTTTGATTCCTTAGGTTTATATCTAGTTTATCATCAATCTATTTCTTAACTTATATTCTTATGGTCTTTTCCCTTAATAATGGTTTGTACTAAGCTCGTGAATCTACCAAATCATATCCCTCGGGAGTGTTGTAACCAAGAGTGCAGCAAGGCTCGTTGTCATGCACCAGTTCCCATTCGAGTCTAGCTCAAAGTAGTGTTTTCAAGTTTTACCCCTAGGATACATCTGTGCCAAAGAAGCCTCTACCTGCTCGTATCCAGACAGGGATGTGTTTTCTTGATAAACCACTTACTCAATACTCACCAAAATTTGGGAATGTTTTCTAATACTTAGTCTCATCCTTAGGTTCTCACTAAGGTGATCTATTCCTAATCTCAAAAAATAACTAAACCATCCTTTGATACCAACTATAGGGACCCTAGCCTTTTACACATAAAAATACATGATATTAAGCTTAGTTATACATCAGAGTACAAGCCAAGGATTGTTAAGTCTAGTGTCTTTGGAAACTAGGTACATAACACCGATAACATGAGGCTATAAAAACTTCTTTATTTTATCTCCATAAAGAGATCCTAACTTTCCTTGAGCTCTTACATCCGCATAGGGTACCCTGGGGAACACATGAACAAAGGGATGAGCTAAAAATCCCAGTAAGGGAAAGAACATAAGAATAAACTTTAAGTACATGAATTAGGAGGCTTGACATAATGATATTGGAAGCATGGAACATATGGAATCATAACATATAAACATGGGATCATAAAAACAAGGAATAAAATAATCATGGGATCATATAATCATGAGATTATATAAGAAGAGTTTCATATGGAGGTGGAAGAAACTTTAAACATGACTTTAGTATGAGTCAAGGCGAACTGCCAATCGTGTTTCCCATAGTAGCACAAGCCAAGGCTAACCGCCCGGACCGTTTGCCCATAATATTATCATGAGACAATAACTTTACCAAATTCATTGGAGCTCTATCTGGGCACACCCATCTAATATTATTCATTTATATTCTTTCCACATAAAGAATCTCAAATAATCAATCATACATAAACATAAGAGTACCCAAGGAAAGAAATGGACACACAATCACGTCATAAAGCCTAATAAAAAGGGACGTAACATGCAAGAGTCCATGAAAGAAAGGAATTAAATAATAAATAGACATTAATAATGTATAAAGGAATAAATCATTACAAGAGATAACGAACTGAAGTGATAACATGTAAAAATAATTTTTTAGGAATCATTGAGTCAAAACATTTTAGTGTGGTTTAAGAAAACATCGAATATCACTTAAAATGAAAAGGGGCATAATATTTTTTATAAAACTAGAAGTAAAACAGGATGGTTTTCATAATAAAAAGACTGATTTTATAAAGACAAAGTTGACTTAAAACAGAGGATAGAGTACACTTGATAATAGGAAATAATTCGGGAAGTTCCCTTAAAACGGGTTCACTTATCAGGAAGTAATGAGGAGAGAATCACTTAAAAGCATGAATATCCCCGAAAGAGAGTGATGAAAGAGTATTGATAAATAAACTTGGAACATTTACAAAACATTTATATTATTCACATGAAATTATAAGATAACATCATTTTGGTAGAAAGGTAGATAAGACAACCCGAAGGAATAAAAGAGGTTCGGGTAGAATTCTTTACGGATTATCGGCATGGTATCGGGAGTACTTAAGGGGGCTTAGTTAGAGAGGAAAGGGAATTCTAATCACTTGTACATAAAGAGGTCAGTAAGGGTGAGGGGTTAAATCATACCCCATAATTAATAATTAAACACAACATGTCCTAACATAGTGAACAATCTTGAATAAGGGTGAAATTGAGAGGATCCCTTACCTTAGGTTCGTTGGTGTTCTCCACTTGATATTAATGACCTGAATATTCAAATTAGGTTTATTAATCAATAGTTTCAGGACCTTATCTAAAATTAAAAGATTAATTATAACCTTTTTAAGTTCATTTATACCCATTTTTATTGATTACAAGGTTCAATTTCATTGTTCGGGTCTGTTTGTTTCATTTGTTTTAAGGATCGGTTCAATTGTATTTAGGTTCAAATAAATTGTAATATGAAAGTGGTTGTCCAAAATTTAAGTTATATAACATTAGTTTACATCAATTAGGTTACATGGTTCCAAAATTCATTTGGTTAATTAGAGTGAAAGAGAACCTTTAAATTAAACATTAATGATAAACACTTGAATTAATTTTAACGATTTTTCCCATAATTGACTTGTTTTGTATTATTGTTTTATATCATGGGTGTAAGAGGATTACAGAACCTTAAATAGTACATATAAAATATATAATAATCTGGTTCCACTATAACATAAATGGTTTCATGACTAGAAACAAAATGATAAAAGAATTTGAAAACACATTATCCAAGATGTCAGTAATTTGACACATCACGGACGAAGTTTTAATTCTAGAATGTGAGGGAGAGGAGGAGAAGCATGATGCTTGAAATTTTCCATAAACATGATTAGTATCCTAGATATATGAGATTATTGAGCTTTCATGCCTTTTGGATAAGGTAAGGGGAATAGGGTATAAGAAAAGAAAAAAAATTAAAACAAAACACTTGAAAACGAAAGAGGGTTCTTTCCCTTTGATATCCTCTCTTTGAGAATCCTCTTAGGGGATTTGATTTTGGTCTTTTGGAAAGACCTGAAAGCCTTGGAAATGGGGAAGGATCTTGGGAGGGAATTTTGGTAGAAGTTTGGCTAGGAAAAAGGCTTGAGAGGTGTGAGGGAAAGAGGTAAGAAGAGGGGGTATTTATAGTGAGGGAGGAGAGGGTTTTCCCAATTGTTTATTCAATAGTTTATTAATTTCCCTCAAGATAATGAATAGTGATGATTCCTTGACCAAAAATAGTAAATTTAGCATGTGAATCCGAACCAATTGGTCTTACATCAGCAGAACATCATCATGACTTTATAATTAATGTATTTTGCTTATTTTGTGAATTATCGTATTTCACTGTTCATCAAAATTTCAAGTATTTTAGAAAAATCCAATAAATTTACCCTAACCATTTTTTGATGTGTAAAATCCACAAATGAAGTCTATTTTTCAAAAAATAATTTTCTAAATATGATTATTTTAATATTTAATTAAAATAATTATTTATTATCAAAAACCAGTTTTAATACATTCATTAACTTATTCTAAAATATAGGTTTGTCATACTTTCAACTTAAATATTATTTTTATACTATAATAGGTGAGGTTAAAATTCATTAGGGTATATGAATATTCATAAGGGTATTTTACTATTCAATAGGGTAGGTTACTATTCAAAAAAAACTATGTTTTTCTTATCGGGCTCCAAATAAATTTCTGATTAAAACTGTGTATATCGTATTTTCTACATTTCAAAACACAGAAGTGAAAAAATTATGTTTAAAGGTCACTTAGAACTTAGTAGTTTATTGTGTGGTGTTTTAAAGTGATTTTATGACATACTTATGAGAAAGGAATATTCATTAAAAAACATTGGTTTGTTACATTCTTCCCCCCTTAAGAAATTTCTCCCTCGAAATTTCATTTTACATTCTAGGCCAAAAACATATGTAGGTACTTTTTCTTCATTGCTTCCTCCAATTCCCATGTTGCCTCTTCGTACTTATGGTTTCTCCATAGTACCCCGACCAGGTGAGTAGTCTTGTTGTGTAGAACTTTGTCTCTATAATCCAAGATCTCCAGTGGTTGTTCCTTATAGGAAAGATTATCCTCCAACTATACCACCTCTGAAGAGAGTACATGTGAAGGGTCTGGTATGTACTTCCTTAAGAGGGATACATGAAAAAAATCAAGTACTTTTGACATGGTAGGTGTAAGTGCGAGTCGATAGGCCACAACTCCGTCCCGATCAACGATCTCGAAGGGGCCGATGTACCTAGGACATAACTTCCCTTTCCTCCCAAACCTCATGACCTTCTTCCACGGAGATATGTGTAGAAATACCATGTCTCCAAATTTGAATTCAAGGTCTCGTCAATGGTTTTCTTCATAACTCTTTTGTCGACTTTGGGCTACCCAGATATGCTACTGAATGGTTTTCACCTTCTCCACCATTTCTTCGACCATTTCAGGTTCTAGCAGCTTACGCTCAACGACTTCATCCCAACATGTCGGTGTTCTACACCTTTTCCCATAAAGGGATTCATATGGTGCCATTTGGATGCTCGAGTGGGAACTATTATTGTAGGAGAATTAAAACAGTGGAAGATGTTGGTCCCATCCTCCTTTGAATTCCATAGAACATGCTCTCAACATATCTTCCAGTGTCTAAATAGTTCGCTCAGACTGGCCATCAGTTTGACGATGATAGGCTGTACTGAAGTTCAGTTCAGTGCTTAGAGAATTCTGGATACTTTTCCAAAACATTGAGGTGAATCTCAAATCACGGTCGGATATAATAGATAGTGGTACTCCATGTAGCCTTACCACTTCTTTGATGTAAATCCGTGCAAGTTGATCTAATGAGAAGACCTCTCGAATCGTGATAAAGTGAGCTGTCTTCGTAAGACGATCCACAACAACCCATATAGCATTGTTTGCTCTAAATGTACTTGGAAGTCCAGTGACAAAGTCCATGGTAATGTTATCCCACTTCCATGATTGTATGGGTAGTGGTTGAATCATCCCCTTAGACTTTTGTCTCTCAGCCTTCACTTGCTGACATTCGAGGCACTTTGATGTATATTCGGCAATCTCTCTTTTCATATTGTCCCAACAAAAGTTTTCTCGGATAACTTGATACATCTTTGTGCTCCCTGGGTGGATAGAGAAGTTCGAGCTATGTGCATCATTCAATATCTCCTTATTTATCTCTAGATCGGATGGTACACATAATCGTGTCTCAAATCTTACAACTCCTTCCTTATCAATTTTGAAATCGGAGGATTTCCCATTTTTAACAGCTTCCACCCTTTTCTGAATTTCCATATCTCTTCTTTGACCATCCTTTATTTTCTCCATGAGAGATGTTTGAGAAATCATTTGAGAAAGTATTGATGATGTTCCTCCATTAATGATTCCAATGTCCATCCTTTGAAAATCTAAGAAGATCGGATCCTTTCCCATTCTCATCATTGATAAAGATGCAGGATCCTTTCTACTTAGAGCATCTGCCACGTTGTTTTCCTTACTGGGATGGTAGTGGATTGAGCAATCATAATCCTTGATGAGCTCTATCCATCTTCGTTGGAACATATTAATCTCTTTCTATGTGAATATATATTTGAGACTCTTGTGGTTAGTATGTATCTCACATTTCTCCCCATAGAGATAATTCCGCCATATTTTCAAGGAAAAGATCATAGCCTCCAACTCCAGATCATGCATGGGATAGTTTTACTCATGGATTTTCAGCTACCTTGAGGCATAGGCTATCACTTTATCATTTTTCATTAGCACACAGCCTAAGCCTTTCTTAGAAGCATCATTATACACCACAAAGAGTTCCCCACTTGAAGGGAGTGTGAGTACCGGCGCAGTCATAAGCCTCTTTTTCAACTCCTTGAAACGGTCTTCACATTCCTGTGTCCAGACAAACTTTACTCCCTTCCATGTCAGCTTGGTCATTGGGTTTGACAATCGTGAAAATTTATTCACGAATCGTTGATAATACCCAGCTAGACCCAAAAAGCTGCGGATCTTCCTTTATAGAAGTTGGTCTGGGCCACTCTTCGATTTCCTTCGTCTTGGAAGGGTCCACAGATATCCCTTTGCTGGTGATAACATGCCCCAAGAATGATACTTCCTCCATCCAGAACTCACATTTACAGTACTTTGCATACAACTTCTCCCTTTGCAAAGTCTTTAACACAGTTTCCAAATGCTACTCATGTTACTCCTTGCTCTTGGAGTATATCAAAATATCATAAATAAATACTACCACAAATTTTTCAAGGTAATCTCTAAAGACTCTATTCATTAAATCCATGAAAATTTCTGGAGCATTAGTGATTCCGAAGGGAATCACTATGAACTCATAGTGTCCATACCTCGTTCGAAAGGCAGTCTTGGGAATATCTTCTTTCCTCACCTTTAATTGGTGATATCCTGAACGAAGGTCCACCTTAGAGAAATAACTATCCCCACGTAGCTGATCAAACAAGTCATCTATCTATAGAAGGGGATACTTGTTCTTTATTGTGATTTTATTGAGCTCACGATAATCAATGAAGAGGTGCATCGATCCATCCTTCTTCTTGATGAAGAGGACTAGAGCACCCCACGGTGAAGCACTTGGGTGTATAAAACCCTTCTCTATATTCTCCTGTAACTGCTTCTTCAGCTCTTCTAGCTCTACGGTGGCCATTCTCTAAGGTTTCTTTGAGATTGGCAGAGATCCAGGGATAATTTCAATTGAGAACTCAAACTCTCAGTCAGGGGGAAGACCAGGAAACTCTTCAGGGAATACATCAGTGTAATCCCTCACAATGGGCATATCTTCAATCATGATTATCTCCTTCGTCGCAATAATTTGAGCTAGATATTCATGCTCCTAAGGAAGAAATATCCACACTTGAGACGATGATTCAAAAGGAGATTCATCTTCCCCCTTGCACTTGTAAAGAATCGGAGGATGCTTCGGGATGTGAAGAGTAATCTCCCTTTCTCAGCAGTTGATGTTGGACTTGTACAAAGATAGTCAATCCATGCCCAAGATAGCGTCAAATTCCACTAAAGGAAGTATGAAAATATTTTCTGGGAGGTTCAGTCCACAAAAATTAACCGTGGAGGAGTTATAAACCATGGATGCAATAATTTCCCCATTCGCAGTTCTCACAGATAACTTTTCCTCCAAATTTTGAGGTGGTTTTTGAATAGTTCTACTAAACTTGCAAGATATGAAAGAATGCGTAGAACAAGAATAAAATAGTACGTTCTCTATTCTTGAATGAATGATAAGCATACCTGTCACCACATCTTTTTTCGACTCCACCTCAGAAATAGTGATAGCATAAGCCCTTCCTTGTTGCCTTAGAGGTTTTTTTTGATTGCCTCTGACAACCCTCGGCTTAGGGAAATTGTTCGCATAATGGCCAAGCTCCTGGCAGTTATAATACTGCACCGCAGGCTGAGTGTTGATCTGAACCTTCCTTTATTCTTCAACATTACCAAGGTTTTTCATCTCCCTTTGGCAGTTTCCAGATGACCAAACTTTCCGCATTTAAAGCAATTCTTGGTTCCCTTCAGACAGTTACCAGGATGCTTCTTCCCACAATTTTTGCAAAGGGGAAAGTTGGGATTCTTTCCATCATGGGATTTGTTTGATGGAACAACCATGTTTTTTTCTATTTTCCGCTTCTTGTCATTGGGCCCATGAGACCACTGAGAGTCTCCAATATCCATTTCTACCTTGAGGGCACAACGGACAATGTCCTCATAACTGTCGAAGACTCTAATTGCCAATGCTTTTCATAGACTCAACTTTAGTCCAATAAATAAGTGATCCACTTTGCTTTCAGTGTTCATGACAAATCCAGAGGCGTACCTTGCAAGCCTTGTAAAGTTTTCTTTATACGCCCCGATGGACTCATCTTCCTTCTGCTTGAGTCTGAGGAACTCTCTTTCCATCTTGAGATGGAGGGTTCGAGGAAAATATTTGTTAAAAAACATCCTCTTGAATTCCTCCCAATCTATGGAATCGATTTCTTCATGGGACTTTGTATTCTTGATCAGTGTACACCACTGATCAGTTTCCCCATCAAAATTATAGACTTCCAGAACCACCTTCTCTTCTTCCGAGCACTAGAGGACGGAGAATATCTTTTCAATGGAGTTAATCCATTGTTCCGAGAGGAGGGGATCAGAAGATCTGCTAAACATGGGAGGCCTTTTCCACATGAAGGATTCCATGACAACTTGCTCTTTCCTTGGAGGATGAGGACGTTCCACCTGATTCAAGTTATTATTCATAACTCGAGCCAGCTGAGTAAGTACTACCATGAAGTTTTTTGCACCCTCTTCCGTCACATCAGGCATATAATTAGGGAAATCATCACATTGCCTATCACATTGGTGGTTGGAATGCGTTCTTCTATTTCCCACCATTAACTAAGAAAAATAACGTATAATTAGAGGTCTTGAATACTTAGCTATTGAGCATAAAAAGGGAACTTTGAACAAAAAAGTATAAACTTATAAAGAAGAATTATGTCCTAACTTGTGATTCCTTAGGCTTATATCTAGGTTATCCTCAACATATTTCTTAGCTAATATTCTTATGGTCTTTTTCCCTTAATAATGGTTTGTACTAAGCTCATGAATCTATCAAAGCATATCCCCTGGGAGTGTCGTAACCAAGAGTGCAGCAAGGCCCGTTGTCATGCACCAGTTCCCGTTCAAGTCTAGCTCAAAGTGGTGTTTTATGGTTTTATCCCTAGGATACATCTGTGCCAGAGCCACCTCTACCTGCTCATATCCAGACAGTGATTTATTTTCTTGATAAACCACTTACTCAATACTCACCAAAATTTGGGAATGTTTTCTAATACTTAGTATCATCCTTAAGGTTCTTACTAAGGTGCTCTATTCCTAATCTCCAAAAATAACTAAACCATCCTTCGATACCAAATATAGTAACCCTAGCCTTTTACACATAACAATACATGATATTAAGCTTAGTTATACATCAGAGTACAAGCCAAGGATTGTTAAGTCTAGTGTATTTGGAAACTAGGTACACAACACCGATAACATGAGGCTAAAAAACTTCTTTATTTAATCTCCATAAAGAGCTCATAACTTCCCTTGAGCTCTTACATCCACATAGGGTACCCTGGGGAACACATGAACAAAGGGATGATCTAAAAATCCCAGTAAGGGAAAGAACATAAGAATAAACTTTAAGTACATGAATTAGGAGGCTTTTCATAATGATATTGGAATCATGGAACATATAGAATCATAACATATAAACATGGGATCATAAAAACATGGAATAAAATAATCATGGGATCATATAATCATGAGATTATATAAGCACAGTTTCATAGGGAGGTGTCAGTAACTTTAAACATAACTTTAGTACGAGTCAAGGCTAACCGCCAATCACATTTCCCATAGTAGCACAAGCCAAGGCTAACCGCCCGGACCGTTTGCCCATAATCTTCTCATAAGACATTAACTTTACCCAATGCATTGGAGCGCTATCTGGGCGCACCCATCTAAGATTATTAATGTATATGCTTTCCACATAAATAATCTCACATAATCAATCATACATAAACATAAGAGTACCCAAGGAACGAAATGGGCACACAATCACGTCATGAAGCATAATAAAAAGGGACGTAACATACAAGCGTCCATGAAAGAAAGGAATTAAATCATAAATAGACATTAATAATTTATGAAGGAATAAATAATGACAAGAGATAACGAACTGAAGTGATAACATGTAAAAATAGTTTTTTAGGAATCTTTGAGTCAAAACATTTTAGTGCGGTTTAAGAAAACATCGAATATCTCTTAAAACGAAAAGCGTCATAATTTTTTTTATAAAACCAGAATTAAACCAAGAGGGTTTTAATAATAAAAAATAATGATTTTATAAAGACAAAGGTGACTTAAAAAAGAGGATATAGTACACTTTATAATAGGAAATAATTCGGGAAGTTCCCTTAAAACGGGTTCACTTATCGGGAAACAATGAGGAGAGAATCACTTAAAAGCATGCATATCCCTGAAAGAGAGTGATGAAAGAGTCTTGATAAATAAACTTGAAACACGTACACAAAATTTAGAGTATTCACATGAAAATATAAGATAACATCATTATGGTAGAAAGGTAGATAAGACAACCCCAAGGAATAAAAGAGGTTTGGGTAGAATTCTTTACGGATTATCGGCATGGTATCAGGAGTACTTAAGGGATCTTAGTGAGAGAGGAAAGGGAATTATCATCACTTATAAATAAATAGGGAATTAAGGGGAGGTGAGAAATCATACCCCATAATTAATAATTACACAAAACATGTCCTAACATAGTGAACAATCTTGAATAAGGGTGAAATTGAGAGTATCCCTTACCTTAGGTCTGTTGGTGTTCTCCACTTGATATTAATGAACTGAATAGTCAAATAAGTTTTATTAATAAATAGTTACATAACCTTATCTAAAAGTAAAATATTCAGTATAACCTTTTTAAGTTCATTTATATCCATTTTGATTGATTACAAGGTTCAATTTCATTGTTCGGGTCTGTTTGTTTCATTTGTTTTAATGATCGGTTCAATTGTATTTAGGTTCAAATAAATTTTAAGATGAAAGTGGTTTTCAAGAATTAAATTTATATAAAATTAGTGTACATACAATAGGTTACATGGTTGAAATATTCATTTGGTTAATTAGATTGAAAGAGAACCTTTACATTAAACATTAATGATAAACACTTGAATTAATTTTAACGATTTTTCCCATAATTAACTTGTTTTGTATTATTGTTTTATATCATGAGTGTAAGAGGATTACAGAACCTTAAATAGGACATATAACATATATAATAATCTGGTTCCACCATAACATAAATGTTTTCATGACCTGAAACAAAATGATAAAAGAATTTGAAAACACATTATCCAGGATGTCGGTAATATGACACATCACGGACGATGTTTTAATTCTAGAACGTGAGGGAGAGGAGGAGGAGCATGATGCTTGAAATTTCCATAAACATGATTATAATCCATAATATATGATATTATGGAGCTTTAATTCCTTTTGAATAATGGAAGGGGAAGAGTGTATAAGAAAAGAAAGAAAATGAAAACAAAACACTTGAAAACGAAAGAGGGTTCTTACACTTTGATCTCCTCTCTTTGAGACTCCTCTTAGGGGATTTGATTTTGGTCTTTTGGAAAGATAAGAAATCATTTTACATGGGGGGGAACTTTGGAGGGTATTTGGGAAGAATTGTGGCTAGGAATAAGGATTGAGAGGTGTGAGGGAAAGAGGTAAGGAGAGGGGGTATTTATAGTGAGGGAGGAGAGGGTTTTCCCAATTGTTTATTCAATAGTTTATTAATTTCCCCAAAGACAAGGAATGGTGATGATTACTTGACCAAAAATAGTAAATTTATCATGTGAATCCGAACCAATTGGGATTACATCATCATAACATCATCATGACTTTATAATTAATGTATTTTGCTTATTTTGTGAATTATCGTATTTCACTATTCATCAAAATTTCAAGTATTTCAGAAAAATCCCAAAAAATTACCCTAACCATTTTTTGACGTGTAGGATCCAAAAATGAAGTCCATTTTTCAAAAAATAATTTTCTATATATGATTATTTTAATATTTAATTAAAATCATTATTTATTATCAAAAACCAGTTTTAATACATTCATTAACTTATTCTAAAATATAGGTATGTCGTACTTTCAACTTCAATATTGTTTTTATACTATAATAGGTGATGTTACTATTGATTAGGATATATCACTATTCGTAAGGGTATTTTACTATTCATTTGGGTAGGTTACTATTCAAAAAAAGTAAGTTTTTCTTATCGGACTCCAAATAACTTACTGATTACAACCGTGTATGTCGTATTTTCTAAATTCCAAACACAGAAGTGACAAACTTATGTTTAAAGGTCACTTAGCACTTAGTAGTTCATTGTGCTGTGTTTTCAAGTGATTTTATGACATACTTATGAGAAGGGAATTTTCATTAAAAAAACATTGGGTTGTTACATATCACAGCAACATGCAATCACTAATGCATCCTACATGGCATGGAAGAATACATGACATGTGATTTCTAGTAAGTTCTTATATGATGCATGAGATGGCATACCCTCATATCATTAGGTTTCAAATGAAATAGAACCTCAATAACATAAACAGTAATAGTACAAAACATGTGAATCACCCAACGGTGAAATCGAATCAACTGTAAAATTGAAAAGCCAGAAACATTTCAATAAATGAGGTAGATTGGATTTTCCCTACACACGAGTGAGCTACTCCCGGGCACAGCTTATTACCAAGTACCTACTCCATCCAATCCCTGGATATAGGCTCCAAATAGTAAGTCAAGAGAAAATAATTCCTCTAATACCACTTTGTAACGTCCCGGTTCCGGAAGCCACCCAGAGGCGCTCAGTACCCGATTGGCCACATGGCCTCAAGCACATTTCCCCGAATGCCAAAGGCTGCCGACTAGCAGTGAGGGCCTTGGGTGTGATGGTGGGGAAACTATGCCCTCATTGGTAGAGTACACAATGGAACTAAAAAAAACATACAAGAGCGGAAGCAGTAATAATCCATACAAAAGGAAATAGCAGAAGACTGGAAAAAAACAACTGGAGAACACATATATATATATATATATATATATATATATATATATATGAATGATGCATGATACATATGTATAGGAAAGAATACAAACAAATCACAATGCTGGTATACAAAATAGTACTAAGCCAAAGTATGAATGAAAGAAGAAAAACAGCTCCTCAGCATCGCAAGCCTCAGCTTGGTCCCATGCTCTCCTGCTCCACAGTAATCAAGAACCTGAAGTCAAAGAGAGTTTTCCCTTGTCTATACCTGCAAAAATATAATCTGTTTGGGACCAAAAGCATGGCCTAAATAGGGTGTGAGACTAAACCCTATTAGGAAACCACCACGAGATATGTGCCTAAAAGTCAGTGAATATATGGCAGGGAAAATTACAGAAAATAGTAAACAGGAAAGTACTCAATAGTAAACAATCCATAGTTTCAAACATTCTAACCACAATCAAGTAAGTAGCTAATCAAAGAAGGTAACCCTCTGGGAAGTACTCATAGCCTAACCCCTCTGGTTCAACCAAACAAGTACAAGAAAACCTCTAGGAATCACACACAGTCTCACCCCTCTAATTCAGCTAATGTATAGACTCTATGAGCAAGCACTCACCGTCAATTCCCCCTATAGTCTCGTGTCGGTACTAAAGGTGCTCTCGGGAAGCACTCAACGTCAATTCCCCCTATGGCCTGCATCGTGGAACTATATACAATCTGAGGAAGCACTCAATGTCAATTCCCCTTGTGGTCTTGCATCGTAATTATAAAGACACTATAGAGAAGCCCTCAACGTCCATTCACTCTATGGTCTATACACTAGGTTCTCACAGTCCTGTGTAACTCAAGCAAGAATAGAATCACATGTCAGCCAAGGTGAACCTCAAGAACTACTTCGATAGCATTCTACAGCATAATAGCATAACAGAACAACAGTCACACTATCCTACAATACTAGTAATGGGAAAGTAAACAGTATCCTAATAGGAAAACTAGAACCAGAGGTCAAAACAAGAAAAAAATGCATGGGAAACACATCCAAATCACAACAATTCACCCTATTCACAATTACATATCATCTTCTCAATTGTACAAGAATAGCAGACAAATAATAGGGCTAAGACGGTAAATGCGCAATACCTCGTTCATGGGTATTGGGAAACTTTTCACACAATACTCAAATAATTTCAACAGAAAGGCACAAACCACCTACCTCAGCTTTGGGAGATCAAAATACTTGAACCTTGCGGCTTGAATCGCCCTGGAACGTTGTAGAGCTATGAAAATTCTCAAAACGTTCAACTAAATATAACATGGAAAAGAAGAGGAATCAAAAAATGAAGCTCTAGGAGAAGGAAGAGCTTATCGAGGTGATACCAAATCAATTGGCTATGGTCAATTCAGAGAATGGGTGCTCGGTCGGGGGCTTGGAGAAGTTCTATAGTCGTACCCTCGCTCTCGGATGAACCAAACCTAGAAGGAGTCGGTTCTGTCCATCAGACGCGACCCCGGTGCGTTTAATTAAATAAAAGAAAGTATACGGCATGTACATTTAAAGTAAACGGCATGTACTCACCATTTATGTACTCCACTTTAGGTGGCCTCCAGGTCACCCCAACATGGTCGTGTGCATGGCCGCTACATGGCCAGCACTCGGCTACCAGCGGTAACCGAGTACATGGCGTGTACTCATAAAGTACATGTTGCGTACTTAGAAAATTTCTAGAAAACCCTCTTTTCCCAAAAACAAATAGAAAAGGAAAACATACCTGAAAATAAGGCTCGAGTTCTTACACAATTCACCAATCCTTGGAAGGGGAAACTTTTTCTTTATCATTATTTTGTTGAGTTCATGGTAATCTTTAAAAAGTAAAGTTAACTCATCCTTCTTCTTGATGAAGAGGACTTGAACACCCCATTGTGAATCACACAACAATATAAAAGATTTTTCTATATTATCTTGTAATATCTTTTTCATTTCATCAAACTCAATGGGGTTTATTCTAAGAAAGAGACTTGTATTTGGGTAGAGATCTTGGTATATGTTAAATTGAGAACTTAGATTTTTAGTCAAGAGGAAGACCAGGTAACTCTTCAAAAATACATCAGTATTGTCCCTCACAATTGGAATGTGTTCAAATATTATTATTTAATTCTTCTCAATCATTTGATCTAGATATTCTTTCTCATAATGAAATGGTATTCATGATTAAGAAGAATATTCCATAGGAGATTCATCATCATCCTTACACTTGAATAGAATTAGATGATGAATTGGGATGTGAAGAGTGATGTCTCTCTCCTAAAAGTTAATGCGGGATTTATATAATTATATCCAATCCATCCCCAATACTGAAAAAAATCCCCCTAAAGGAAGAATGATAAAATTTACTAGGATATTCAACACAAACATATTTATCGGGCAAGAGTCATATACTTGAGATGGGATAATTACCCCATTTTATGTTCTTATTGATAACACAACCTCTATATTTTGAAGTGATTTTTGAATAGTTAAAATAATCTTGTAACATCCCAATATTTTAAAATAACACTATATTCGATAACATATACACTATTAAACACTAATCTTAAACACACTATGAAATATTATTATTTTATGACCATTATAACATAACTGCTTGAATTGGTGGGTATGAATAGGATTAACCACATAACGAAATATATATAAAGTAAATACTCAATACAAATTTATTTATTAATTTTTATGAAATAATCATCAATTTTTAATAGTCATTTTTTTCATCAAAATTACATTTTCATCAAAAATGGTTTTTATTGATTTTTGTGAAAAAATTATATAATTAACTTTTTCCCATTTTATGAAATTTATTTCAAAAAATAATATCGTTTTTTAAATAAAAATATCTAAAATTATCTTAAAGTGGATTTTTTAGAATTTTCCATATAGTTTTATGTTTCAGTGAATAGTATAAAATACTGATTTTTCTTGGAAACTATATTTTTTATTCAAGCATTTAAAAAGTACCATTTTGTTTTTAAAAAAAACTTCGAAGTAAAATTATTTCTCTAAGGTTGTGATTAGTCTGATTAAGTTCATTGGAATAAATTTTATGGTTGAATTTGGTATAAAAACATTTTTATACTTAAAAAGACA
Source organism: Viscum album (assembly GCA_963277665.1). Lineage (NCBI taxonomy): Eukaryota > Viridiplantae > Streptophyta > Magnoliopsida > Santalales > Viscaceae > Viscum > Viscum album. The sequence continues at coordinate 179,571,208 of OY728143.1, read as the reverse complement.
TTTTTCTGAAAAACTAATTTTCATCGAATTTTTCATTATTATTTTAAATTAATTTATACCACTTCTAGAAATTTATTCTTGAAAAAGTTATTGTATATTTGGAATCAAGAGGTTCAAATTTGGAAAAATTCTCATTTTATTTTTTTCCAATATGAATAGTCATAATAGTAAATTTTTGTTGCCACTATAAAGGTAAAATGGGTAAAGTATGGATAAAACCAAGAGATAAGGTCCCAAAATATACCCATATCTTTAATTTATTTCATTTTATATGATAAACTAGACTATAGTAATACCAAATTCAAATATATGGAATTTTTGTACCATTTTTTTAATAACTCGGTTCTTTATTGAGGAATCGAATCATTTACTTTATGTTAATTTTTAGTTTAAATGATTAATTATGGCCTAGTGTGAATGTCTGTTGAGGTCATGGAGGTATCAGTGGTGTCTGGGGCCTTTTTGGAGCCTAGAACCTAGCTTTTGAGAAGAAATATACTTGTCGCATAGTTAGTAGAAATTTTGCGGGGCAGGCCGCACTGTTACTTATAACAATTCAAGGATGGGAAGAGAGTAGAGGGAACCCAAACAGTTTAACAAACCATGATATTTGGGGGCACACTCCCATACGAGTATGTCTGTAGTTTTTTATAGTGGTCTGAGATATGGTTTGTGCATGTTTAGAAAAATCATGTGTACAAACCATGTGAAGTGCCCCTTCTTACAGTAGTGGGCGCACGGTTGGCGAATGGTTTGTCCAACCATACAGCCAAACCATGTAGGCAAGAAATTTGGGTGAAATTACAAAACTACCCTTAAAAGATCTTATAACCTAAACCTATTTTCTTCTTTCTCTCATGTTGTATAGTCGTTGGAATTGAGAGATCTCCATGAAGCCTAATCTAGGAAGTGTAAGTTTTTCTCCGTCCAAAATTGAAATCAATATCCATCGAAAGCATCAGATTTTTCTTAATAAGATCTCCATTCCTTTTTTGTAGTAATTTATTCTTCTTATTATTAGATTGACTATTTAGTTGAATGATAATTTACCCTATTTTCAAGGTCTTGGTATGTTCTTTGTTTTTTTTCCGATCTGAGTCGAATCAGGAGTTGATACTAGATTAGCACTCCATTGTGTCCATAAGGTAGGTGGTCTCATACTTTTACATAAAATTTGAGGTTTTTATAAATATTTCATTATTCTGTGTGCCATTTATCAGAGGTATACCCATGAAATAGAATCTAATCCTTGGTTAAATTAAATAGGTGTGACTTATACAATTAACAAAACCCTTTTATGAATGACTAGAAGTTAATAACCATGAATTAAAACCACCCCTTGGGTGTTTTGTTTAATTAATTGGACCTCCATGGATGGAATATGATTTGGACAACCCTTGAGGTGTATCGTTTACACCTTGCTAATGGACGTTAAGTGATGAGTTGTAATAGAAATTAATCTGTAAACTTAATTGATTAAAGAAAGTGAATTCAATGACCATTTTCCTAGGCTTGGACATGTAATGGCTTGTTTGAGAATTAATTTTCCTTTATTATGAAATTTCCACGTGTTTAAATTAAGAGTAAAATCTTTCTAAGCTTAACCATGCCTTGCTCCACCTTCTGAGGTGAGATTAAAATAAATTGATCATGGTGATGACCTAGACATAATCAAATGATTTTGATTTAATGTATGTTTGTTATATGCCTTGGGTGGCATGTAGGTTCGTATGCAAATTTCATGGATGGACTCATTTGGATTCTTCTCTACATACACCCAAGTGATACTTCAACTCCCTAGTTGGACTGTCAAAGACGGACTCATGGGGTATGACTATTATACACCCGAGTTATACTTGGATTCCTTATGGATTTCTAATCAAGGATTTGAAAGGAAGTTGATTATACATGTCATGGGTGACACTTGGGATCCCTTAGCAGACATCCAAAGATAGAATCCTTTAGCGGTGATGTTATACCACACCTAGAGAAATACCTGGGTTTTTATGAGGATCACTATGGGCGATCTTGTAAGGTTCTTGGTTTATGATACATATATAGTGATACATGGATTTAAAATAATGAATTACAAGGATAATATTAGGTCCTAAATTGAATAATGAATGGAATGATTTATATGATTCATCTATAAGATAAATCACAAGATTAGACTTAGTCAGTGACTTACACCACATATATGGAATTTTTAGGCATCTATTGATTGCATATCCTTACGGGTGACACTGGGCTACATGACAGGTCGTGATAATTATTTATTAAATGAGAATAATAAATTAAATGAAATCAATTATAAATTTATATGTGATGGACTATTTATTTAGAGACATTCCTGTTAGGCTGAAGAAGGTAGCATAGGATGGGTGTTAATGGGAACCCGGACCTTTATGGGTTGTTTACTCTTATTACTTCCTTTACATATTATATTATTTCCTTCACACTATCATTATTAAATATTAACTAACTGGATGGCATTAGAACTTTGGGTGGTTGCCTAGTGGATTTTATCTCACACCCTATTCCGGCCACTGTTGGGTACCCAGATAGACTTTATGGGTGAAATTATGGATAAGGGAAATCATCCTACAATAGGTTCTTGATTACTTCTTAGGAGGGGAGAACATGACCAAGATAAGGCTTGTGATGCAACTTGGGCTAGTTTTTTGTTTTTTGGTATTTTGTTACATGTATTATACACCTTCTATGTATACCTATTTTGGCTTCTTTGTAGACATGAAATAATCATTATATATATGAGATTCCTTTTGGCATTGTTATTTATTCCTACAATTTATATATTATATGACTGTTATAATTTTTTCTCTATTTATTTTTTATTGAATATTCATTTTTCTACACTATAGAGATGAGGGAATAGTCTCCCCACAGGAATGCCCTAGCCCCTTATAGATATTTGGTAGCCTATCACATTTGGGGAGATGCACTTGATGCCATGTGGCCAACTAGGAATTGAGAACCATTCAGTGGCATCTGGCTTCAGGATGTTAAATGGTGGTATCATATGTTTTCTAGTTTGATTTACTATTAAAATACAATATAAAGGGATAATAATGAGTAGGGATTTGGTAATGAGTTTTGATTGGCCGTAGCTAACCCACATATAGAACAAATACAATTTTACTTGAATTAAATTTATTTTTTCAATATATTTTCTATTATAGTTGATTTGATTTCACCATTGGGTGATACATTAGATTTTTTATGTTACCATTAATATGATTTTGGGTTCTATTTTGTTGAAAACTGATGATATGAGGGTATTCCTTCTCACTCATCATTTTACGCACTTGATAGGACTCACATTCCATGTGTTATGCCATGCCATATAATATGCTTTTCTCAATTTCATGTTGTTTTGATATGTTCTATGATATATATGAATTCCATGTGATATATATTTTTTACAGGTGATTGAGAAAACACAGTTGGTACTTAGATTCTCTATTATAAACTAAGTTGTTTTTTTCTATTGAGTTTATAGTAGACACCCTAAGCATTCAATTGTGTCACATTGAGTCATGGTCTATGAGTCGCATGGACTGGAACGTGTTATGGTGTGAATTTGACAGATACCGCATTTTGGTTCATGAGGAGTATGGGCCCTTATGGATTAGAATTTGGTGAAACATTTGGTTCAACCATTTAAAAATTAATTTTGATATAATAGAATTGAATATGAGAATAAAATGGAAACTAAAAATTGTTCATAGCAAAGAACTTTTCCCAGAACTGACCTTAGTAGGGGGAAGTTGGTAGTATCTCTTACTTTTATATGATTTGTACGTCACCCAGACCTGACTCAAGGAGTAGTAATATGGGTGTATTCTTATATGGGAATGCTATGTCTATCCTAATTTAATGTATATGCTTTTATTAGGTGTTTAATCTTGATTTGAGTAGTGTGATTGGAATTTGTAGATGCATTCCACCATGATTTCCTCTAGTTACATGTGAGGAGGGTGGCGGAGATCATGTCCCAAAGGTGGTGGGACATGGGATACCCATATATCCTATGGTAATGCTAGATACAACACCAGAAGTTGTACCAGAAACAATTGTTGAGGCACAGTTTTGTGAAGTCTTAATGCATTTTATATAGACCATTCAAGGAGTACCGCAACATTCACCGACTATGGTGGAGTTGAAACATGAGTTCCAGCAGTATCATATGACCTTGTTTTCAGTGGATGGTAGACCAAAAGCTATGGAGTCATAGTTAGAGTTCGTGATATATATATATTTGACCATCTCATGACACCTAATGAGAGGATGGTAAATTTATCTAAGTATATGTTGAGTGATTCCTCCAAGAGATGGTGGGATTTCATTACTCAAACGAATCATCATCGGGAGGTAATTTGGAGGGATTTTTATACTTCCTTCTATGATTACTTCTATCCTGAGATGTTGAGTGCCAATAGATACCAATATTTAAAGCACTTGGAGAAGGTTGAATTATCATTTATGGATTATTTGTCCCATTTTATAGAGATCCAATGCTTCATAGCTATTCTGATGGGTGAAAAATTATCTAAATCCAGGAAATTAGAGGTTGGTATTAGGTGTGACATCCAATCAAAGGTGAATGTATTTTGGTTAACTAACATATCTAGAATATTTAATTAGGTTCTTATCCTAGATCATAACCTGAGAGAGGCAGGGGTGCAATCTAGGTTGATTTGGAACCTATATCTGGTACTACGTTAACTGGTAGTAGGAAGCGTCATCTTGAGATTAGATGTGGTCACATTAGTATCTAAAGTACATACTCTATTAGCCAAGTGGGGTGACACCAGTGCAGTAGAACATGACATACAAGACCTCAGTGCATGAGAGACTTAGTCGAGTGATGATCCTATGGAAATATGGTCCATCTAATGTGATTTTACAAAACAAATCCTCTAGAAACTAGTGAGAGAGCGTCTGTACTGACTCCACATGTAGGAATGGGGTCAGCAGCTTCTCTTCAGGAAGGGAGCTGGAGTACATCTGGTTGATCAGGACAAGGTGGATTTTATGGACATGTTAGTTAGACCCCAGATTTGTAGTGATAGAAAAATGGATATTCTCAGGGTAGCCAGGATATATCACAAAGTCATGGTTCAGGCTTGATATATGTAGTGAAATAAACACTTAAGGATCATAATCCCAGAACTTCTAATGTGAGAGGTACTATTCTAGTATCCTCTAATTTAGAAACTTCTCTTTTCAATATAGATTCTCCTCATAGATTTATATATGTACCCATTATGAAGATCCTTGGGCTCATCATTCAGTTATTTGATTGCCTTATGATGTTGGATACTCCACTGGGGATTATAATGGAGGATATAAAATAGTGCATGGAGTTACCCCTTGATATTAGTGGGTGTCAATTTTCTATGGGACCTCTTTTTCCTCAATATGATAGGTTTTTACATCATTATTTAGATGGATTAGTTAGTTTCCTTTCATGATTTTGTTGATTTCTATCATTGTAGGGTGACCTTTATATTACTATAGGGGAGGATTTTATTCACAAGGGTGAATGGGATGTTCAAAAAAGTCAATATTGATGTGACCATCATGGGATGTGTGGGATTATAGCACAGATTGAGAGTTTATAACTAGAAGATCTGGGAATACATCAGGCAGATTTTCCCCCAATAATTGATCCTTTTAGGGAGGTTTTCCTAAATCAATTTTCAATATTACCTCCAGTGAGAGAGGTAAATTTATATATCAAGAAAGTTCCATGAGCTACATAGGTATCCATTACTCCTAACAGGATGTATACTTATAAGATTCAAGATCTCAAGAGGTAGCTAGAGGATTTAGAGGAAAATGGGTTTATCCGACTAAGTACTTATCTCTGGGCTTTGTCAATCCTTATGTTTGAAAGGTATATGGTACCCTTAGTCTATGTGTGTATTATTGAAAATCTAATCAACTGATGGTTAAGAACCTATATCCTCTACCATAGATAGATAATCTCTTTGATCGTCTCTAAGGAGCTCGGGTGTTCTTAACGATTTATTTAAGATCGGGTTATTATCAAGTGCGTGTTAGACTGTCACAAATATCTCTCATATCCTTTCGTAGTAGGTATGGTTTATATGAGTATCTAGTTATGTCATTTGGTCTCTCGAATGTGCCAATAGTTTTCATGGCACTGATGAACTAATTTTTTCATCCTTATCTGGATTCTTTTTTATGGTATTCATGGATTATATCTTGGTGTATTCTCATAATCGACATGAACATGCTAAACATCTTGATATCATATTTAATACACCGAGATATAATTAGTTATATGTTAATCTCACAAATTTACTCTTCTAGATGGATCAGATTCACATCCTGGGTCACATTATCTTAGAGATAGGAGTATTATTTTACCTAGAGAAGTTGAAAGTTGTAGTTTCCTAGGAGCATCCCAAGAAATTATTTAATATATGGTGTTTCTTAGGGTTGGATAGATATTATAGGAAATTAATATAGGACTTATCATACCTATAAGTAATGATCATGGGATAGACTAAGAAGGTTATGAAGTTTTTATGGTCATATGAATTTGATTCATCCTTTTAGAAGCTTAATGGGAGATTTAATTCTGCACTGATACCGATTTTTCCAAATCCAAGAAGAAGTTACACTATTTATTGTGATGCATCAGGTATAAGGCTTAGAGTAGCGCTGATGCACGGAGATAGATTCATGGAATATGTGTCTCAATAGTTGAGGCCACATGAAAGGAATTATATGACACATGATCTTGATTTATATGTGGTTTTACATACATTGCGTGGTTGGATACACTACTTATTGAGAGAGTGTTTTGTGGTATTCATGGACCAAAAAAGCCTCAAGTATGTATTTATACAGTGTGATCTGAATCTGATTGAGTGAATGTGGGTTGATTACCTATGTTATTATGAATTTGATCTTGCCTATATGCCTGGTAAGGGAAACACAGTGGTCGATTCATTGAGTAGGAGAACTCTAATACACGCAGTTCAGCAGGCCAGTAGTGAGTTTCATATTATGTATTTGTTCTCGAAAATATACTTAGAGGTGTAGGGAAGTTAGGGGTTGAATTATATTTAATCCCTATTTATTACCTCTACACTTATGAATAGAGTGATTATGAGGTAGAAATCAGATTCTGAGGACCAAGTTCTACTCGAGAGTGTGGCAGGTGAGGATCCTCCTCTTAGTTGGACCATAGGTGAGGATGAGATTCTATGTTCACATTGTCACATATGGGTTCTAGTAGACATGTGTGAGGAGATTATATGAAATTTCATGATTCATCATAGGCAGTGAACCTTCGTTTCACCAAGATGTACTGGGATTTTCATTTCTAATCCTGGGGTCCAGGTACAAAAAGAGATGTAGCTAGTTTTTCCATGAGGTGTTCCACTTATCAGTAGGTAAAGGCAAAACATCAATAACTAGCTGGACATTTAAAGTAGTTACCCATTCCTGAGTAGAAGTGGGTTGAATTTATTATGTATTTCATGACTAGTTTGTCAAGGTCACCATGAGGCAATGATTCTATTTCGGTTTTTGTTGATAGCCTCACCAAGGTTTCTTATTTCCTACCTATTAAGGAGTCATTTTTACTAGATGAGATTGGGTGGATATATATCCCTGAGATAATATAAATTCATGGGGTCCCTCATAATATTATTTTAGATAGGGATGCCTGATTTACTTCATAGTTCTAAAAAGGGATGTAGATGGCATTAGGTATACAGCTGCTTCTGAGCACAGTAAACCACCCTCAGACTGATGTCCAGTTAGAGCGCATGATATAGATTTTTATGGACATTCTAAGAGCATGCATCCTAGATTTTAGGGGCTCTTGGTACAATCACATACCAATAGTTAAATTTTCCTATAGAAAAAGAATTTAGGATACTATATAGATCGCACTTTATGAGGATTTGTATGGTAGGTCATGCCGATCACCCATGTGGTAGTTAGAGGTAGGAGATTTATCTATGGTTGGACCTCATCTCATTCAAGAGACTACAAATTAGGTTCAATTGAATTGAAAATTGATGGATACTACATAGAATCAACAGAAATATTATTTCGATCGTCATAGATGAGCTCTAGATTTTGAGGTTGTGGATCAGGTCTTCTTACTTATTTCATCGAGGTTGGGACATAAGGGGGATTAGAAGATAGGGTAAGATTTCAATGTGATATGTCAGGCCGTTCAAGATTCTAGAGAGATTAGGGTTGGTATCCTATCAGTTGTAGTTACCTCAAAGGTACTATGACATGCACGACATATTCCATGTATCTCAATTGTATCACTATCATTCAGACCTATCTCATGAATTTCATCCTGATGGGGTTTAGTTACAAGTTGCTATGTCCTTGTAGGAGAATCATAATCACATTATGGATCATAGCATGAAAGTTCTATGAGGCCGGTCAGTTCCTCTAGTATGGGTACTATAGAAGCACGACCACATACAGGACAACACTGGGGAGTGGGAGGTCGATGTACAAGAATAGTGGCCAGAGTTGTTCATATTTTATGCTTCACTGCCCTTGAAATAGAAATTTGAGGATAAATTTCTTTAAGGGGGAAAGTTTTTAAGAACCCAGTTCTTTCTTATGGAATGAAATATTTTAATTTCCATAATTTTTCTATTTAAATTCTTAATTATGGCCTAGTGTGAATGCCTATTGAGTTCATGGATGCATCAGGAGTGTCTAAGGCTCATTTAGAGCCAGGAACCCAACTTTTAGAAAGAAATAGGATTGCCACAAAATTATTATAAACTGTGTGGGGTAGGCCTCAAAGTTACTTATAACCATGAAAGGCTGGGTAGAGATTAGGGGGCCTTCACATTTTAAAAAACTATGTGATTTGGGGTACACACTTGTGTGTTTGTGTCTATAGTTTTTTACTATGGGATTATACACAGTTTTCACATGGTTAAACAAATTGTGCATACAAAGTGAGTGAATTTACCATTCTTATAGTAGTGGGTGCATGGTTGGTGTATGGTTTGGCCAACCGTGCGGCCCAGTAATTTCGGTAAAATTAAAAAACTACCCTTAAAATATCTTATAAACTAAACCTATTTTATCCTTTCTCTCATATTAAATATCGGTTGGAATTGAGAGCCCTCCTTAAAGACTAATCTATGAAGTAAAAGATATTCTCCGTCCGAGCTCAGAATCAAGATCTGTCAGAAGAATCGAATCCATCTCAGTAAGATATCGATTCAATTTATGTCATTACTTATTTTTCTGGGTTTTGTATAAACTATTTAAGATCAATTTAATTTTACCTATTTTTATGGTCTTTATCCATTATTTATTTTTCTCCTAATATAAGTCAAATTAAGAGATGATACTATATGATCACTCCACTATAGACCTGAAGTAGGTGGTCTCGTGATTTTCCATAAAATTAAATGTGTTTATATATTTTCCATTATGCCACACAACCATTTATTAGAGAGGTTCCATTAAAATGGAATATAATCCTTGATTAAATTAAATAGGTTTGGCCTATGAAATTAATGGAAGATGTTTATAAATGAATATAGTTTAAGAACCTTGAATTAAAAAAACCCTTTATTGTGTTGTTTATTTAATTGGACCACCATGGGTGGCATATGATTTAGACTACCCTTGAGGTGTGTCATTTACCACTGGCCAAGGGATGTTAAGTGATGAATTTTAATTGTGATTAATTTTTAAATTGAGTTGATTAAATAAATGGAATCCAATAACTATGTCCCTAGGCTTGGCTATGTAATGGCTTGTTTAAGCGTCAATTTCCCTTTATTATGAAATGACCATGTGAGGAAATTAAGAGAAAAATCCTTATAACATTATCCATGCCTTGATCCACCTTATGAATTGATATTTAAATGAATTGATCACTTTTATGACCTTGACAAAATAAATTTATATTTATTGAAAGGGAAGTGAAAGTGTCGCTCAGGTATACGTATGGCTTACCATATCCATATAACGATATAATTCATTTTCCATCATCATCTTTAATTGATGGTAATTATGATGGGTTTAATGTTTATATAGTATATTTATGAAATAATTATTATTATGGAATTATAATATAATATCTACCTTAAAACCTTCCAAACCATTGGAAAATGATAACATCGCTCATGTGTTTGTGTATACTACCACCTCTACAAAGTGATGTGATTGGATTTTCTATTCAATTTTGCATGTATGGTAAAAAGGATAGATTTAATTAGTATATATTATATATATTATATAATAATGATTCTATAAATATGAATTTTTTTACCTTTCCTTCATTTCATCCACAAAAAAATTAAAAACAACATTTATGCATATGTACAACCTATCGTCTCTATAAATGGTGTAATTCATTTTCTAAAATCCAACTTTTATGGATGATTATAAATATATATATATATATATATATATATTGAATATATATGATATTTATATCATGATTATTATTCAATATTTGATAGAACCATGATAAAATTAAGAGGATTGAAGCTACCAAACAAAAATTCTCATGAAAAAACGAAAGAGTTAACACCTAGAAATGATGATTTTAATAAGTAATTACAAATAAATGGGTGTTAAAATATAATAAGTGTTTAATATATGATATTATAAGTATTTAAATAAATCTATTATATAATTATAATAAATTTAAATTTATTATACAAGTGGTTAAATAGCATTTGAATCAAATCAAACTTGATGTGAGCGTTTTTCATCTCAAATTATTTTTTCTGTAACATATGTGATGTAATTCACCTATATTATTTTGTGTGGTTTATATATAGAAACTTTGACATTTTATGTTTTTAATATCCTTATATTCATGATATTTAGGGTTTCATTTGAATTCATTATTTCATGGGGCTTATCATTCAAAAGTTTCCAAAGTGGTTAGGGATTTATGTTAGAATATCATTGTTTATCGAAAATGTTTATGATTGATTTTCTAAATGATGAAATTTTATGACCTAAATCTCAACAATCCCATGAATTTTCTTATTATATGGTAATTTTTTTAGAATACATGTTTTAATTTCATTTTCATATCTTTAATAATTCAATATACTGAAAGAATGTTTTAAGGAAAAACGACTTTATTCCTCTCTTCTATCGAAAATCCTTTTTTTCCATCTCTATGTTTTCTAAAAAACATTTCAATAATTTTTTAATATTCTCCTATAATTTTTTAATTTCTTTTGTACCCATGATTTAATTTTTACAAATTTCTTTAAAACGAATCTTCTTTCCATTTTTTGAATGAGGTACTTTTGAAGTTTTATAAAAAATGTAAAGGAAATATTTGTTTTAATATACATAGAATGAATAGAATTTCCCATCATCTTGAATGATGATTTAAAGCTTCATATAAAAGTTTCCATGGTTATTTTAAAAAAAATCCCTAATATTTTTTAATTTTTTATATTTTAAAGAAGTGATTTCAAAATGAAAAGGATATGTTCCTCAATAAATAATCTAAGTGGTCATTTAAAGGAATTTTTATCTAAGATGAAATACTTTGATGTTACTTAATCTTTACTAGGTATATGATCCAATTATTTCATCATTTTTATTTCTCTATATGGTTAATTATTATTGTAATGATATGTTTATGAAACCCATTTATTTTTAATGGGTTATGCTATGATGAATTGTTTAAATGTTTATGAAACTTGTTTGATTTTCATGAGTTATAATATATGATAAATGATTTATGATCTTATGGAACACATATGATTGGATTATGATTATGATATGGGTGGTCCTAGAATTATATATCCCTATAATTCATTGGGTAAATATGGATATATCATTAGATAATAAGGATTGGAATGGGGAGTGAACCCAGTTTAGTAAGGAACTTTGTCCACTATGATTGTCTTGGGAGTGAACCTTGACTAAGAATATAATGGAATGAGGTGTGAACCCCGTCCACTATGATAGTCTTGGAAGTTATACTTAACTAATTAAATGATTTTACATTTATATATGTATTCCAAATACTTACATCTTATTCTAATGTTATGTTATCATGGCTCATGTTAATTGATTTATTAATAATTCATGACTTATGAGCTACCAATATTTATTCCATGACTCGAGATTATGATTTATGATATATAGGGTATGGTTTTAAATTTTAAGATCGCTTTCTTATACCCTTTATTATCATGTTATGTTTAAGTTATCAATTATATCTCCCTTGTTTTCCCTTAATGAGCATCTGAGGTCACCCTTTATTATGTTTTATTTTCCGCAAGATATGATGAAAATTTTTAAGTATGATGTGTCTAAGAAGGGTGATACATATGAAGAACTAAGGGGGAGCATATGTAGATATTTTATGTACCATTTGTTTATGTGTCACAATTTCCAATGATACTAAACCTATATGATTATATAATGAATCATAATGTTATGTATTGAATACTCATCAAATAAGATATAATATTTATGTTTGAAAAGTATGGATCACTACATTTGGTATTAGAGTATGGTTTAGGTAATATTAGGATATTATGATTATAAAAATTTAGAGAAAAAGCTAGGGATGTTTCTAAGTATCATATGATATCCTAATGTTTTGGTAACTAATAGATTATGTGGTTTTACTAGAAATATATATATTTCTCAATACAATAGGTGGATGTGGTTTTAGTACAGAAGAACTTAGGTGTAATAACCCAAAATAATTTATTGTTTGAGTATATCTCAGACATAATTTTGGTTTATGGTGAGTGTTCCCTTACTTCACATCTAGTTTTTCACTCTTGGTGTATATACTTAGGTTGATTCATATTTTCTTTATGAACCATTATGAATGATTTTAATAGATAAGAACCAAGGATAACCTAGGTAAAACCTAGGGTGTCATATATTGGAATTAAGTTTTCAAGATTCAGACATTCTATAAATAGTTTTTCAGGAACTCTCACTATGATTATTGTTTCTCACACTATGGTTTTTGATTTTATACAATGGCTGGAACTAAGATGATTTATTTTAAGGGTGAATGTGATGGAAAATAGAACGATTTTCCTCATAAGAAACTAAATTAAATAGTAAATGGAAGGAAAAAAACTTATGATTACATATAATTAGATATCATAATATACTATTGACAATGTAAAATTTTGTGATTTTTCTAATGTTTCAAATATTATCAATATGGAATTTTATGAAAGTTCATGTGGTTATGTCCATAGAGGAAAGAAAGTTGAATTTTCTTTATGTTAAGAATGTGGGAAGGATCACCCAAGATAATTTATCAAAGAAAGGGGAAGATGTTTTTTATGTGAAATGAAGGTCATAGAGTAATAAATTTCAAAGAAATTCAATTTCTTATGTCTGGGTAACTTGGTCATTATTTGATTCAATGCCCTAATCTAAGGGTTAACTCCTTGGCCAATCAAGGACCTATTTTATAAAAATTGATGAAGTGAATGGATTGAAGTGTGTATGTATTAGAATTCATTAATTATGTTGTTGAAGTGTTATATCAATGATATTTCACATGATCCTCAGACCGGTTTGTGAGGACTCCTTAAGGGAATCCAAGTGACCTGGGATCAAATCTAGGTGGAGGAATATTTCTGGGTATTGTATTAGGTATTATAGTAGAACTATATCAGTACTGTAGTAGGAACTATAGCAGATTCTTTTTGGCACTATAGCAGCCAGGACTATTCCCCTGTTTGGGCCTCCGGGCCACCGATTTGGTCCTCAAATCCTTTAAGGCCTTTGGGCCACCCAGGCCTTCGGGTCAGTAAGGACTTCCGGCCACCTCAAGGCCTTTGGGTCACATTATGTGCAGATGAAAACCAGACAACCTATAAGGAACAAGCTCTAAAAGGAGGATGAGAAAGGATCTTTCACCATAGAAAAAGCTAAATGGATTTCAAAAATGAGAGGGTATGGCACCTTCCATCGGGACAATCCTTTGCATGCACGGGAAAGCCTAGCTGAATATTCAGGCGAAGGTAGAGAGCTGATTTCATGATAAAGATGCTGGGGTGGAGCAGTTCCAAGTAGTTAGTCTGGGTTTTATGTAATTTTTGAAGCCTACGGCCAATGAATTCCTCTAAGGACTATGGACCATGTAATACTTATGTCTACAGGCCTTGTAAGGGTTCCACCTCACCCCTTGGAAGGTGGATTATCAAAATTAATAAAAAATAAAGGCATAAGGGCCATGTAATAAATTATATCAATGATATTATATTTATAAAAATCATGAAACATATAAGTATTATTCCATGTGTTTTTTCTTTAAGTATTTGAAAACATATTTTGAATGGTACTAATATCCAATAAAATTGTTTTAGTGGTAAGGTGATATTTTTTGAGAACACATGAATAGTGGAAAGATAGGCCTTAATATGTGCCTAAAGTTGAGTTAATAAAGTTTATTTGGGATGAATACACGATTGAAATTAATTAATTAAATGGGATATCATTGGTAACTTTGAAATCAGTTAGTGATTTGATGAAAAAATTGATTTAGGTCATATATGATGAAGTTTATTTCATTTTTGGATTAATGGAATATATTCAATAGACTATTATTTTATTTACGGAATAAGGATTGTGTTAATTTTTGAAATAATATATGTTTTAATGTGAGGTTACTTTAAGAATTATGGATACAATCATGGGTTTATAAGTTTAAGTTTGGTCATATATTTAGATGCATAGATATCACTTTTGAGGTTTTAAGTTATGGGATTTTGAGGTGACTTGAAAATTTCACTAGGTATTGGGAATAATACTCTATTGAGGTTTAAATAATCCTCTAGGATGTTAAGCTAATTTTATAGTGGGATATAGATAATCTTGAGGGTTGTAATTTTTTTAGATATATTTATGGTCAAAATAAATTATCACTTTGAGGTTAGTATCTAAATTTTATTCAGGATTTTTTTTGAATTTCACTGCATTATAAGATTATATAGTGATTTATTATTATGATTAATGATATATTGGGAGATGATTTATCTGGTTGAGTAATATTTAAAAATTAGGTTTAATATGTGGTTTAACATGAAATGTTATTTGAGAAGAATGTAATTAAATTTTTAAGTAGGTTAGTTAAAAGGTATGAGATCACCTTTGAAGTTAAAACATTCTTTAATTATGAGGTTATTCATGTAATTTTGTATTTAGTGTTATTTATTTGTGTAATGATCTAAGTTAAACCTTTAGTTTTATTATAAAAATTTTAGAGTAAAATATATTACTTATTCACATAAAGGTTTATACATTTTATAGATTATTTCCCATTATTTTAAAAAAAATTCTTTAGTTTAATGTTTAAAGATATGTGGAATATATTGAAATAATTTTGTGTATTATGTGATATTTTGGAAGAAAATTTTAGTTATTAAATCATGAGAAATTTTTCCTGAATACTCATTATTTGGAGAAAAGATGTGATTGTGGTGAAAATTAACTAAAGGATGAAATTATACCTTTTAGGTACGTATATTTCCTTATGTTCTTAGTCAATATGGTAAAATAATTCAAAAAATCTAAAAAATAATATTTAAACAAAAAAATTACCCTATCATGATCATTTCTTAATAATTAATGGTTTTTATCATACATCTTTGATTTATAGATTTGTGGTCGTTAACTTTCTCATGATCATTCACTTTCTTATGATCAATGTTTCATGTCACTCTCAATCATTATTAAGACATCACATTTTTCATCCCTGTATATATTTTTAATTCCCACTAATTTTAACCTTTTTTAAACCTATTTATGTGATTTTTTTAGACAACTTTAATATTTCCCTTTCCCAATTTTAAAGATAAAGTTTTATTAACCTTTTTTATGATGTGGGTTTTTTATAATGGAATTTTCAAATATCATACCCTTGATTATAGATAACTATTTTAAATATATGATTACATTTATTAAATGTTTGTATAATATAACACCCTAAGATTTTAAAATAATTCTATGTTCGATATCATATACAACTCGCAACAATGAGCTTAAACGAACAACAAAATATTATTGTTTTATGACTCCTATAACATAATTAGTTAAATTGGAAGGACATAATAGTATTTAATATGTTATTAAATATATATAAAGTGACTAATCAATAAAAAATTATTAATTACTACTTAAAAAATAAGTACTCAATTTTTAGTAAACTCATTTTCCCCTCAAAAATAAATTGTCTTCAAAAAAAGGTTTTTATTCCTTTTTATGAGAAAATAATATAATTAAATTTCATAACCTTTAGAAAAATTATTTTAAAAAATTAAATTAATTTTTTAAATTAAAATCTAAAAATTATCTTATGGTGAAAATTTTATAATTTTATGAAAATATTTTTTTTAATGAATAGTGAAAAATACAGATTTTTATTGGAAATTGTATGTTTTATTCAATCATTTAAAAAGTACCATTTCATTTAAAAATAGTTTCAAAGTAAAATTATTTATATTATATTATAAATAATACAATTATATTCATTGGAATTAATTTTATGGTTGAATTTGGAATAAAAACATTTTCATACTTAAAAAGACATTTTTCTAAAAAACTAGTTTTCATTGCATTTTTGGTTTTTATCCTAAATTAATTTCTTACACTTATAGAAATTAAATCTTAAAAAATTAATCCCATAATTTTAATAATCATTTCTAAATTTTCTAAATATTTCCAATTTATTTTTTTTCAACATGAATAGTATGCATAGTAAATTTGGTTTGTCACCGTAAAGGAAAAATGGGTTAATTGGGGTTAAAACCATGAGATAAAGTACCAAAATCTCCCAAAAAAATCTTTATTTAATTATATAGTATAAATTAGACCATATTCATCCAAAATTTTAATATATGTCGTTTTGGTACCACTTTATCTTGATAATTACATTTAGATTATTTTTAAGTAAAGAAAATTCCAAAATGTCACTCTATTGACTTCAATATATCAGAATTTTTTACATCATAAGAAAAAGAGAATAAGTTTGGTAATAAAAAATTATTTTAAATATTAATTAATTTTTTATCATAGTATTTTATTTTTAATTTTTAGTGATAAAATAACTACCTTATATGCTTACACAACATTGGCATAGTATTTATTCAATTCGTAGAAAAAATTAACTAAATGATTTTAAAAATATAAAAAATAATATAATTTGGAATAATTATTTATTTAAATGGATTTTTTAGATAAATGTGAAATATTAGGGATTTTGTAAATTGTAATATGCTAATTTTTACTTTTTATTTGTGTCTTTATTGTCAAATTATATAAAAAGTGTCACAAATGACATTAATGGTATTTTATGTGAAATAATATATTATTAGATTATTTAAAAATCATAAATATATTTAAAGATGAAAATTTGGATTGTAAATGATCTATAATATAATTATTTTTCCATTTATGATCCAAATTGTATCTTATAAGTAAAATTATAATCCTTTAAGAGTGAAAAAGGTGTTACCGTTATGTTAAAATTAGTTTACTAAGGGGTTAAACCAAAAGATAAGGTTTAAAACACCACATAAACCGATCAAAATTTTATTATTTTATGGTATTTTAACCAAATAATTCCTTATATTTAAGTATCTATCCATTTGGAATCATTTTTATTGAGAATAAAGTTTTTATATTTTAATATTTTATGAAATTCCAAGAGTGCCCCTCCCCACACATATAAAAGGGAATCCCACATTTATCTTATTTACCCCAATTTAAGAAATTTATATCGACAAAACCCTATATAATTCTCTTATAAAATTCAATATAAATTAATTTGATCTTTTTTTCTTCTTAAAAGACCATTATAAGGGTCCTTAAGAACAGATCTAAAGGAGGCCTATCGAAGAGGAGGTAATCATCTTACCTGACCTATTTTAATTTCTTTCTTATTATACCTCTAATAAATTTATGTTAATAATTTTATAATTATGTATTAAGTATACTATATATACTTAAATTTTATTATTATTATTAAACCACCTTTATTCACCCTCTTTGCTATCAAATGTGAAGTGAAAATATAGCTTGTGTGTATGTATGACTTACCATCACCACATAGAGATGAAATTTATTTTCTATCATAATATTTCAAGGATGGTTATTATGATGGGTTTAATGATTATATATAATATTTATGACATAAATATACTTCTGGAATTATAATATCATATGTTTCTTTTTACTTTCCAATCTGTTGAAAAATAATAGTGCCGCTCGTGTGTACGTGTAGACTACCACCTCCACGAAGCAATGTGATTTGTTTTTCATTTACATTTTTCATGGTTGGAAATAATGATATATTTTATGATTAAATTATATATTTATATATATTATAATAATTATTCTATAAATATGAATTATTATTTACCTATCTTTCATTACATCCTTTGAAAAGTGAAAATGGTATTCATGGGTACGTATGGCCTACTGTCTCCATGAACAGTGTAATTCATTTTTATACTTCTAAAATTAATTTATGATTATAAATATTCATAAATTTAATATTTAAATATAATATTTAAATCGTGATTAAAATTATTTATATTATGTAACCATGTTCAAATCATAAGTATTGGGACTACCGAATGGAAATTCTCATGAAAAAATGAGACATTCTACACCCAAAAATGATGATTTTAATAGGAAATTATTAATAGATATATGTTGAAATTTTATAAT
Source organism: Viscum album (assembly GCA_963277665.1). Classification (NCBI taxonomy): domain Eukaryota; kingdom Viridiplantae; phylum Streptophyta; class Magnoliopsida; order Santalales; family Viscaceae; genus Viscum; species Viscum album. Next base: position 179,552,461 of record OY728143.1, on the reverse strand, counting down.
TTTATGATATATGATATTATATTTATTAAAATTAATCTGGTATGTAATTTTAAAAAATTAAATTTAATATATAGAAGGTTAAATTTCTTTCAAAGCAAGTCAAACTCAAGGTAAGGGATTTCCATCTCAAATCTTTTTCCTTTGGGAATATGATATGTTATGTACCTATATTGATCTATGAGGTTCATATACATCCCATTTTACTTGTTATATAATTAATATTATTATATTTATGATATTTAAAGTTTTATTTTAATTTATTCTTTCTTGGGGATTACAATTCAAAGGTTACAAAAGTAGTAAAGGATTTGTGTTACAATTTCATTTTTTATAGGGAATATTTATGATCGAGTTTTAAATGATACAATTTATGAAATATCTCTCTATAATTACATGAATTGTATTCTACTATGTCTATTTCTGGATAATACATTTTTTTCTTTCATTTTCATTTCTTTAAGAACACAAGATACCGAAAGATTGTTTTTAAGAAAAACCGACTTTATTTCTCTCTTCGGTTGAAAATCCTTTTTCTTCCTATCCATGTTTTCTAAAAAAATATTTTCAATAATTCTTTAATATTGTCATATTATTTTTAATTTAATTTATACCCATGATTTAATATTTACAAAAAAATTTATACAGAATATTCTTATCATTTTACGAATGAGGTTTTTCTGATTTTTTTACAGAAAATGTAAAAGAAATATTTGTTTTAATGTAAAAAACATGAACGAAATTTCATGTCATCATGAAAAATAAATGATTTAAATATTACCATAAAAGTTTCCATGGTTACATTAAAAAAAATTATAAAATATTTTTTAAATTTTTATATTTTAAAAAGTTCATTTAAAAATGAAAATGGTGTTTCACTCAAGAAGTATTCCAAGTGATCAATTAATGGAATTTTCATCTAAGATGACATCCTTTTATGTTACTTATGATTTTTTGGGAATATTATTCAATGATATTTTCCTTATTATTTATCCAGATTCTTTATTCTTATAATCATGAGATTTTTATAATACCCAATTATTTTTTATGGATTTTGCTATGATGAATTATTTTGATATTTTAGAAACTCATTTCCTTTTCACAAGTTATGATATATGATAAATTATTTATAATATTATGGAATTAATATTAATGGATTATTATTATGTGATAAGTGGATGTATAATTATATATACCTATGATGAATTGGGTAAATATAAATATATCATGAGATAATAAGAATTGGAATGGAGAGTGAACCCAGTTTAGTAAGGGACTTTTTCCACTATGATAATATTAGGAGTGAACCTTAGATAAGGATATGATGGAATTATAGTAATCCCAATCCAATATAATAGTATTGTAATTGATACTTTACTAAGGAAATTATTTTTCATACTTATGTGTCTTCCACAAACTTATTTCTAATGCCAATGTTATGATCTCATGGATCATGTCCATGGATTTATTTATGATTCATGAATTATGAACTACCAATATTTATGTTGTGGATAAATATTATCATATTTGATATGAAAGGTATGATTTTTAATTATTAATATCATGTTACCATACCCTTTATACTCATGTTATATAAGTGATAATTGATATCTCCCTTGTTTTCCCTTACTAATCATCTGAGATCACCCTTTATAAATTTTTCTTTTCCCCAGGATATGATACTAATTTTTAATTATGATGTGTCTAATAAGGGTTCTATGTATGAATAACTAATTGAGAGATGATTCAAATCTTTAATGATACAATTGTTTATATATCCATGTTTTCAAAGACACTAAACCAATATGATTACAGCACGAATCATAATTTTATTTATTGAATATTTATCAAATAAGATGTAATATTTATGTATGAAAAGTATGGTTCTATATAAAACATGGAAGATGTGAAAGAATATATAGAACTAGAATCAAATAATATATTCACTATTCTTTAATGAATAACCAACATACCTATCAACACATAATTTTCAAGATCTACCTTAGTAGAAATGATAGCATATGACCTTCCTTTCTCTCTAATTCTAAGAGGTTGTTGTCATTGAATGTATACAACCACCTGTGGATTAATGAAAAAAATGAATAATGCTTGTTTTCCTTATAATTTAAATAGTGTACCATAGGATGAGTTTTGATCTGAATTTTATTTTCTTACATTGCATGATTGGGCATCTTCATCTCCCTTTTACATTAATTAGCTTTATTCCCTTCTTTTCTATACTTGAAGCATCTCCTAGTTACCTCGGAATAGTTTTATATAAATCATATTACCATATTTTTGACATGTGTGTGGTTAGATATTCTTTCCTCCATGGTATTTTTCTATTGATCCTCCCAAATTAAACTTAATTTTACACTTTTTATCTCCAGCACCACTAGGCCACTGACAGTCACCAATCTCTATATCAACCTTAAGGGAACAAAAAAATATATTTATATATATTAATATCTTATATCACTAAATATTTTTAAAGACTCATGTTTAATCCACTAAAGAGTTATTCCACCTTACATACTAGTTTTATGATAAATTCATAGGCATACTATGAAAGCCTTGTAAAGTTTTCCTCATATGCACCAAAAGAATCCTCTTATTTTTTATTAAATATAAGAAACTCCCTCTCCATTTTAGTGTGAATATTTTGTGAAAAAATATTTCCTTGAATCCTTATCATTCCATTTAATTTATATCCTCTTTGGGATTCATCTTCCTGGTTAGTGTCCCCCACTGATTAGCTCCCCCCCCCCCCCAAGCGATAAACAACTAATATGACTTTCTATTATTTTGAGCATTGGAGGATAGAGAATATATTATTAATGAAGTTAATTCATTTTTCCATGATTATGGGATTATAATATACACTAAAGGTAGGGGTCCTTTATCATATAAATAACTTGATCATTACTTTCTTTTTCTTAAGAGGATGGAGTTCCAAAAAAATTCAAGCTAATACCCATAACTTGAGTAATTTGAGTGAGTGTTGCCCTAAATTTCTCATCTAAAAATCATATAAGTTTAGGTATATAATTAGTGAAATAATAACATTTACTATTACATTGTTCATTTTCATGGTTCCTCATATTTCTTTCCATTCACTAAAATAAGGGAAATAAAAATTTGGGTTGAGAATACTCAAACTAAAAAACATTAAAAGGGAAACTATAAACAAAGAGGGAATAACTTATAAATTAAAAGTATAACCTAAATTATAATACTATTGGTATTAATATAGGTTATCCATGGTAATTTACCTATTAATATTTATAACACAATAATCTATTCAAGTCATTCATATTGGTTAAAGAGTTTCTAATTTTTTCAACCATATTCCCCAGGAGTGCCAAACTAGGTGTGCAGCAAAGCCTATTTTTCATACACTAGGCACAGGTTGAGTTAATATCCAATTAGACTTTTCATATTTATTACCCCAAGGTACATCTATCCTAGATCCATATCCACTTTTAGTATCCAATCATGGATGTCACTGCTTGCAAACTACTCGCTCTATACTTCACCAAAATTTCATGATGTTTTCCTATACTTAAACTTACCCATATGATTATTTACTAATATATTATTTTCATAATCCTAAAAAATAAATATACCTTTCTATAATATATAATATATATTCCCAATCCTTTAACACATATCATTAAATAGTTTTTAACATAAATATCCAATAAACACAACTCAAATATTGAGGGGCCTGATGTCTTTGGAAGACAAGTTATATAAAATATCAAGATGAAACTATAATAAAACTTCTTTATTTTAATCTCAAAAATGATATCCTAAAGTCCTTTTATATCCTAAAAATTCATAAGATTAACTAGGGAATACATAATCAAGACCATAGAAAAAACATCAAATATCAGTGGGTTTTCAGGGTTTAGAGGTGGTTTTAACCGTCGATAAAATGTTTTCTGAAATTTTTTTAGAACCATTGTAAAATGGTTTGTCATTGAATATTAAACTATGGATTTATTTTTTCATGTTCGTTTCATTATTTTATAATAAAATTTATATTTAGTCATGGTTATTTTTAATTATTAGTGGCTTTCTGTGGTTAAAAATATAGGAGTGGTTTTTTATTACTAGTGATAGTTTTTATGGAAAAAAAATGTTTATTAGCGGTTTAAACTACAACTAAATATGGAATTTTAATATATTTTATTTTGTTTTTAACCACCACTATTTTATTCATGGTGGTTAAAACCATCGGTATTGATCTAGTTTAAGAAATTATAGCATTCATGGTCACATGATCCACCAATGGCCAATATGCAAGAAATATATACAAAAATAAGGCACTCAATATAGTATAAAAAAATAAATTCCATACAACAACAAAAATACATTACATATTTTACAACATTAAATTACATCAGAGTGTAAAAAAAATCATGTTTTACAAAATTTCAACACACACATGAGTCCTGGATACTCAACTGAGATACATGACCCTCACCCCCCCATTACTCGATCATGATGTTGGCCATCACCTCCTTTCCCCCTTCCCACCTCTGGTGCCAGCATTTAAAGTAGTTAACTACATATCAATAATGATCATATTAATTTAATAATAAATGAATTAAAATTCAAAAAATATTTGATTTGATCAAAATTTAGATTAATTAATGGTAAAATAATTAATAATTAGTAGACATACACATGCCTAGAAAATAAAATGAGCCACTAAATGATGCATGAGAATTTCTACTCAAACAACCCCATGAAAAGGCATTAATATTTGTCCCTTGGATTAGTTTATCTCATACTAAATATTTCAATTCTAAAAACTAACTCCACTATAACTAGTACCATCCGTACTTTGAGGTCATTTCATTGAGAGACTCTAAAATTCAAATGGGAGAAGTTCACTATCTCAGGGTGAACTTCCACCATATTAATAAAATAATGATCTATATTTACTTACATGGATATATCTAATGATATTAAATTTATATATTTTTATTTTAAGTCTATAATTGAATCTAAAATTATAAATAATAAAGGATTTTAACAAACCATGAAAAACATATTGCTATGGGCATTAGATTTCTGCATTTAGAATATTTTTCAATATTTAATGAATGAAAAATATCTACTAAAATGAATAATATATGTGTAAATTTATAAAAATTACCACTCATTCACCCCTAGAAGTGTTTTTTTCTTCATGCATACATCTGGATATATTTTAAAACACAATAACCAAAACACTCTCTAATTTCAAGACTAGATAATTCAATTTATTAATAAGTAATTCCTAAACATTAACAATATTCTTCAATGCATCAATTTCCTTTTGTGCACCAAGATCACTGAAACCTATAACCTCCCCTCCTAATAAAATCATCTATGAAGATGTATATACCCTACCAAAAGACCTAATTATAAATTTCCCACAACACATCCCCCTAACATGAACAGAATACTCTTTTTTAAGAACTCGAACTGTAGCATCATCTGGGGAAACTAATACTAAAAAGGAAAGGTTTTCCTCCCATGATTCTTTGATTTTACACTATACATTGAATAATATTATATTATCATGTAATTTAGTAACACTAAAAAAATTAAATTTGTTTAACCATATTATTTTTTAGGGCTGTTCACATAACTTCCATCTTTTTTTGTGAACATCAAACCATAATTCTATACTTCTAATAGAATGACCTGCCTCCTTTTTCTATTTTAAAAAAGTACATAACTAATATTTTGAAATAATAAATTACAAAAAGTGTTATACATATCTATTATAACAAATTGAGTGGAACCTTTCTATGTCATCTCCTTATGAAACACATCAAGATAGAAGTGTGTAGAATCGGTTGATTATCTGAATTGATAGAATTTATCATAAAACTCAGTTAAATAAAATATATATTAATAAAACATAAAATTTTATTAAAACATCATTATTAATATACTATAATTTAGTAAAATACCTTATGGTATTTTGTATAATTATGGTTAATTAATGTTTTCCATTAGTCCTTATGCATGCCTTCAGGGACCTCCTCATATATATATGACAATGATAGAGATGTATCATTTAATTCATAGAATAATTTCCACTGAAAATATTTCCATTTTCCTTAAATTTTTAAGGTATATGGACATTAAATGGCATCTAAAACGTCAAAATGGAACATCATGTACAAATAAATACATTAAATGCATTAAATTATTAAAAATTTAAGTAACAATGTTTAATTTAATCATATATGAATACATAAAAATGATTGTTCCTTTATTCGAGAATCAAAAAACTCATTTCTATAGTATAATCGAATGTGTCTCCAATATAAATAATGAATAGGGAGGAATTTTACTTCACGTGCTAAATTCCCTAGTAATTACACAAAAATTATTATTGCATCCTGAGTGGGTATCCCATATTAATCCAAAGGAACAAATAACTTTACATTAATGAAATTCTAAACATCTTGACTAATAAATTTTGTCTCCATTCTATGATTATTTTCATCTATTTAACATATAATTTAAACAAATAGTATAAATATTTAAGAAATTAATATTGTCACATTGAATTATATACTGATGATTATGACCCAAAAATAACCACTCGATGGAAACTGAATATAGGTTGTCTTACCAAACCAATATATTGTAGGTTTCATGTATAATTCATCAACATCATCAGAAAAATTCATACCTATAGATTAAATTGTATTAGTATAAGATCAAATCGTATCAAAAAAAGTCTCAAAGGTATGTGATTAAGTGTACCTTGTGTCGCAAAGGGAGAATGAGAATCTTGTGGAATAGAGTGGGTGCTATAAAAAACCTCTTCTGATGTGGAATACCTTTAAAAAACACTCCTTGAATTTTTTAATATCAAAAACTAAGTCCTTTCATTTATTAATATCAAAAAAAATTGTTTATTAATATCAAAAAAAAATTTACAAATTTTATTCTAGGTTGGTTATGTATTTTTTAGGTTCCATTGTTAACATTATTTTTTCTTCTTCTATTACTTCTTATTCTTATTCACTCTCCCTCACAAGTCTGAAAATTTTAATATTTTTAGGAACAAAAAATTCAGTTTATTACTGTTGATGGGTTCACTGTCATAAATTACTTTACCTCCATAACCCATATCATACATGTATCTCATTTTCATGTGGAACACAACACTCCACCTATCATACACTATATTCTCAACACAGTATACCATTTTTTCTTGTGAATTCATAATATATGGATTTTTTTTCTTCCCACTCACAAGTATCGATCAACCAAGTGAAACTGAAATAATTCAATAGTAATGAATATTTCTTTATACCCATATTAATATTAACTCAGTTACATTTAAATAACACAAGTGAAAATTTCCCATGAAAATTTAACTTGATAATATAAAACAACATTACATATAAAAATTGATGTAAAACTGTGAATATAACACTATTTTGGGTTGTCAAACCTTCCTCATGATCAAAAGTATGAAACTTGAAACTGCCAATATTGTAATCATTGGATCTCTTATCTTTCTTTTAAGGAACTCAAGATAAAAACTTCAAATCTTAAAATAGTTCAACTAGGTTATCATCATAAATTAAATAAAAAAGTTAATCTAAAATGTTTTACATAATTTAGATAATTTTCAACACATTAAAACTAGGTATTAGATTAAGAAATTACATGCTTTGCAAACTATTCAATAAATTATTTGGTAACAATTTTTGTTATCTCTATCCCATTTAGAGTTCAAATCATAAGGAATATTTTTCATTTGTGTACTTAATTATTTTAAATAGGAATCAAAAATATCAGTATTGACTAAAAAAATATCTATTTGATGGTCTAATCTGCATATTTTTCATAAAAAAATAAAGAGACTTTTCCAACTTTTCAACCAAAAGTTAGAAACAATTATGACGTGTTATTAGCCCGAAATAGACTTGGATTATCATCAAAACATACCAATTGATTGAATGATATCTATATGGAATCCAAATACCTTGAATAGAATTATAGAAACACTTCATCAAGGTAACATAACATGATAGATCCCTCTGGTTGAGCTTTATCTTTCACATAAGACTTCAAAGGACCAAGATGCCTAATGATAAAAGGTATGAAATTAATAAATAAATTTTTTAAATAATTAATAAGAAAATTATAATTTTATAAGGAAAAAAATATTAAAATAAAATACATATCAATGGTATATATCTATTGATATTGTATGGGACATCTAATTTTATCTTTTTTAGACAAATGCACCAATATATGAATCATCAGAGTGAAAATGGAGAAAGAATATATCAAAATGACATAGCTCCCATATAATTACTTTCCAAATTTTATCCAATTCATTGTGGTTTAATGTAATATCACAAATATATCTAAATAATTTTAAAAAGTTGATAATTACAGTGGTTATTTTTTCAGGTGAAAATGCATGCATTGCTAAAGGTTACCATTGATCTATCAAAACATGTGAGTTATGAATTTTCAATCCATGTATATTATGGATATTAAAATAAAAAATCTTGAAATATTACTAGAATATCAACAAGGTACTTTCACATTTTTTTAATCCTTAAAGGAAAATAATTTTTTAATGATTCTTCATTATAAAAATAGTTTTTTGATACTTCCCATTCTTATTTCTCCATAGAATACATTTCATATTGATTGATTTTAATTAATTATGAAATTTTAAATGGTCCTTTGATTTTACCTGATCATTAAGAAATGTAAATAGAACATTATTATGAACATTCTTATTGATGTTTATAATTTCAATATTATGATGTATCAAATTAAATTCCCAAAATGGAATTTTTAAAAATATATACTTTTTATTCCATCATTGTGCTACAATTATAACTGACGGTATTATAATTATTTTTCCTCTTTCATTTAGATAAAAATATTTTCCAAACTTTGTACCGATATTTGATAATTATGACAAGCTCTTTGATCCTGATAATAAATTTTTTGGAAGTCTCAAATCATTTTTTTATTAAAACATGACTCGTTAAACCAAAATCTCTGAGATATATCATGGAAATTTTGATGACACATGAAACACCATTTTCTTCTATAAGGTAGCCACTGTGAATCAAAATCAAAGTTATAAATTGGAAAATTGAAATGAGTGTGTATGTTCTAGCTGGAAAAATTTCTAGTCTATGAAAGTCATTAATTATCCACATAAGGGAAGAATGCATTTTGAAAATTTTCACAGCAGATGCATCATATGTTTCGACACCATAATTCCATAAATACTGTAATTATTTAATAAGATATTGAAGATAGACATAAATTCCATTTACAAGAATTTTATTTCCAATAATAATCATCGATATGATGAATAAAGTCTATTGCATACACATTTATGGTGGTAGATTATAAGGGATCATAATAACATGCCAAATGTTGTAACTACAACTTAATGTCCCAAAAGGATATAATCCATAGGATTCAAATCCAAAGCATACATTTCTAGGATCATAAGAGAAATATGGATGTAATGAATTAAATATCATCCATACTTTTGAATCTCTTAGATGTCACATGAACACATCGTTATTATTATGAAAACGCTTTCACTTTATATGTTAAATGGTTTTAGAAGACATAAAAAGTATTTTCAATCATCATTTTAATGGAAAGTAATATAAAACCTTTATAGAAATTTTTATTTATATATTTCTTTATGGTTTTACATAGATTCAAATTTATATAATTATTTATTAATTTCCATCAAGAAGTACAATATATTTAAAACTTTTCACTATTCAAATGTTCTTTCCAATAAAGAACACGATCATTGGGACATGTGTTTATCTTTGTATAATTGATTCCAAGATTTATAATAATATTCTCCATCTAATAAAATGATAAAGGGATCTTATATTAAGCAATGTATCACACAAAAATTCCAATATTATGGGCACTAATTTATTTTTAATTCCACATAAACACATGATGTGGTAAAACTTCAGCAGAAAATACAATTCTAAATATTTTTCACATACTTCATTCAATTCCTCATTTACATATGAAACTAATTTAGAAAAATTATTTTTTTTTCAGTTGGTTTTTTCCCTTATATTAGTCTTCTCATTATCATCTGTTAATATTTTATCATATTGATTAGGTTGTCCTATAGTTTTTAAAGAATCATTAATATCTACAACATCGACAACTGAATAAAATGATATGTTACATTATTGATATAATTTTCCTACTATTTTAAAATCATCATTTATCAAGTTTTGAATTTCATTATCCACTATCGAGGATTTGAATTGTTTATTTTTACTATATACAAAACTATTTTAATTTTCTATTACATTTGATTCTCTATGGTAAATCTAACACGCCTAATGAGGAGAAAAAAAAATCAATATCAAATATGCAAATACTTCATCTCTCTTCAACCACCATTTGAATTTTCATGTAGGATATGAACATTTTATTCTTTAATCTATAGATCAATTTTAAATTTTAAAATCCAAAAACATGTTCCAACCGATAACATACAGAGATGTGTTCTGAGGTAAGCTAACCAAAAATTTCCATATGTACTTGACTTCCTAACCAGTCAAATATAAAATATAAATAAATTATTATATATAAAAATAAAACACATTTAATTGGAATCCATATTTTAAAAATTATGTATCATGATTAGGGAAAAAATTATATAAATCACAATATTCCAACATGTAAAAACAGGTTAAATCAATCAATCCATGCCATATTTTCAAAACATCCATTTTAAGAAATATTTATCAGATGAAAAAAAAACTTATTTTAATTAGATTTTAACATGCATAATAAATATATTATAGATTTCATATCAATAAAAATCACTTTATAAATTGAATCATTCTTATAGAATCACATTAACAATATAGAATACTGATTAGACAATAAAAACACATTTTATAATTACATTTTATTGGGATTAAAAGTTCATTTTTGATCATATGGGCCTGAGTTAGTACATTTTAATTTTAAACATCCACTCTCATCAATTGTGCACTTCATGCCTAATGTACACCAATTTAGGTCCAATGACTCATATGATTTTATTGAATGTAATTATTCATGTTTTAATATTATATTTTTGTAAATGTATCTTCACTTAAAATTTAAATGTTTCTCATTCAGGGAGCAAGGAAATATTCATAAAGGATGATGAAGATATTTGGTGATGAAAAGAGACAATTCTGGTGAAGGAAGATTGGACATCAACCCACTGTTGAGGATTTGGGGCCCACAATACTGGACCAATGAAGCCCAAATTTCTTGTGTTGATAGAATACATACAGCGGAACAAATCATTATTCAGGAAAAAGTGCTAATTCGGTCTCCATGATGGTGATCAAGGCAGCCCAAATGAAAGATCAGAATCTGGGCCAGAATCTGCGGCCCAGAATTGCAGCCCAATGAATCTTTCATATCTCCCTAACAACAAATTAAAGTGGCCTGATATTTTACAGTCGGTTAGAAGACATCCGGGGATTTATTTTTGTCTTCTATGGCCCACTCCAAATCGGCCATCTAGAAGGACTTTGAAGCGGATCTGTCAAGTGGATGCAAGCTGGATGCCATCTCGGGTCAAGGGTGGAGAAGTCTCCTCTCCACCTACTTTCCACCACCTATGCCTACCCTCATTGATTGGGATGACTTGGACTGTTGGAGCTCGGCCTAAGGGTCCAAATTTTCCTATTTAAGGCAGTGGTGGTGAGGAGGAACTCATACCTTCTTTCATGTAATGTTATTATGCTCAATTTTCGTTGTAATGCTTTCATTTTCCCCATGTAAGTTTCTTTTTGTATTTATAAGTTCTTAATCCAATTCCTTCTCTTCTCTTCTTCCAATTTCTATACTTAAATCTCTAAAATCACAAAAGCACAGTGACAACTCTGTGTGTTGGTGATATATTTCACACATAGGTGTGAATTCCATTCACACACACGGAGGAGTGCTCGTTATTTCCGCGGTTTTAATCTCTTCAATTCAATTCTTGTAAGCCGTCTTCCGCCCACCATTGATAGTCTATCATAAATGGAGGGCTAACCCTTTAATGGGTTGATCTTAGGAATATGCAAAGGCTGGATTGATTGATATTTAATGCACTAATTGTTGTTAATTGGTTAAATAATTCAAGACTTCCATTCTTCAATTATTTTCGCTCCTCATCTTCACTGTGTTTGAAAAGGCTAATTCCAATTACTAAATTAACCATATACCTTGGAGAGATCATGAATCTGGTTCTCTAAGTGTGTTGGTGACTAGTAATTGAGTTTAGTTAGTATCTAACCAGAAAATGATGAAGGTAGTGTTATTTTGAAGAATATTTTCATCAAGAATTAATAAAACCAAAAATTTGTCTAAAGAAATAAAATGCATTCAATCCACCCAAGCGTAACCCTAAGATCAACCCATTTCATTAAAATTGAACTCAACTAAGCTTATTAGTCTTTTCCCAAAACACTTTAAAACAAATCCAAGTTGGCCACTTCATAGCCAAAAATCCATCCCTTAGGTTGTGTATCTTAGGTATCTTCTTAGGTCTATGTGGAATCGACAACCCAAGCTACACTACAAGGACCGTTCTACCCTTCTTCTCTTGGGTAAATTTGGGCGTGAACCAAATTTTGGCGCCGTTGCCGGGGACCAATTAAGTACCTTAGATCCAAAAAAAACCTTCTTTCCTCACCTCCATTCTTCTACTCTCACCCAAGATCTCTTATCTTGTCCCTTTCTCGCTTTTTTTTTTTGGGAGCATGTCCGCCTACACCCACGATTTCTCAAAAAGACTAGTTAGGGTGGAAAGTCCTAGGATAGGGGAGTCAAGTGCACCTAAGGGATTTTTTAAATCAGATCCAAATATTCTTGAAACCCCAAAGTCATAACTTGAAACAAGTCTAATGGAGGGTCATCCACAAAATCAAATTGTAAACCCTGGGGGGAATCAAATGGGAAACCAAAACCAAGAAGCTCCAAACTTAGGGAATGTAGTTGATCAAACCATGAACGACTACCTCACTCCAGCTTGGACCAATGCCCCCTCATGCATTAGACATAATTCCATAGGAGACACCAACTACATATTCAAACCCCATGTCCTAAACCACCTTCCAACCTTTCATGGGATGGAGTCAGAAATGTCATACCTTCATGTCAAAGAGTTCAACGACATTGTTGAAACCATGTGTCCCCCACATCAACTAGAATCCGCTAAGATGAGTCTATTTCCTTTTTCACTAAAGGATCGAGCTAAAAATTGGCTAAACAACTTGAGACCTGCATCAATCCACTCTTGGGACCAACTACAAAGAGAATTCTACAAAAAATACTTCCCTCATCACAAAACAATTGCACTTAAAAAGAGCATCCAAAACTTTTTTGAAAAAGAGGGAGAGTCATTTTATGAAACATGGGAGAGGTTCAAAGACACCCTAAACATGGTTCCACACCATGGGTTTTCCATACCTGAACAAGTGAGAATTTTCTATGAAGGGTTGGGTCCGGGTAATAAACAATTCATTGACATGATGTGTAATGGAACTTTTAAAAACAAGGCCCCAAATGATGCTTACGAGTATCTGGAAAGTCTGGCTGAACAAAACCAAACTTGGGGAACTTCACCTTATTCTGAAAAGCCACAAAGAACCACTGTAATTCATACACTTAGAGAAGAGCAAAGCCTTAGGGCTAAACTCACAGCACTCTCTAGGAAGGTTGAAGAGATAGACCTTAGGAAAGTCCATGAAATCCAAAATGTAGACCTTGTTTGCACAATTTGTGACAAACATGACCATAAAACAGACAACTGCCCAACCATTCCATCCATCAAGGATGTTCTTCTAGGAGGACCCCCAGCGGAAGTCAATTCCCTAAACTTTCAAAAGCCCCAATACCAAAACACCTTCAATCCAAGGTACAATGACCACCCAGGCTTCCGATGGAAGGATAACCAACAACATAGCCAACCACAAGGGCAAAATCCTTACCCTCAACAGAACTACCAAACCCATAATCAGTTTCAAACCCAACCTATCCAATACCAACAACCACCAGTCCATTTTCAACAAACCATTCCACCTTCAAAATATCCCCCAGGGATAAACCAATCTTCTCAAGCACCAACCCAAACTGTTCCACAAAGCCTACTAGAACAACTTTGCAAACAAATGGAAAGGATGAACTCGGAAGTCTCTTCCCTTAAACAAGAACTTCAAACAATCAAAACTGGGAAGGCACCCATGCCTACTCAAGCCATTCCACAACAAACAATAAGGGGAGATTCAAGTTGCACTCAATCAAATCATGAACAATTGAAAGCAGTGACAGTCTTAAGAAGTGGGAAATCAATTGAAAAACCTGAACAAACCATTTCAGAACTATTAAAAGATTCAACATCACTTCAAAATGATGAATAACAACCCTCAGATTCTAAAAAAACCAATGAGAATGAGAAGGAACCACAACCACACCAAACACTCAAACAACCTGCTCCCTTCCCTCAACGCATGAGGGGGAAATCCAAGCCTGAACTGAGTGAAACCTTGAGAGAAATCTTCTCTCAAGTCAAGATGAACATTCCACTCCTCGATGCAATACAAACCATACCAGCCTACTCAAAGTACCTTAAGGACTTGTGCACTTTTAAAAGGAAATTTTCACATAAAAACCAAGTCCTTTTGGCTGCTAATGTGAGTACCACCATTCAAGGGACCATTCCTCCAAAGATGAAAGACCCGGGTTGCCCTTACATCAATGTTGAACTAGGAGAGAAAAAAGTTGTCAAGGCCTTGTGTGACCTAGGTGCCAGTGTAAACCTCATTCCTTATGCCATGTATTGTCAGTTAGGGCTCGAAGAACTCCAACCCACATCTGTCACTCTTCAACTCGCTGATCGCAGTGTTCGGGTTCCTAAGGGAATCTTAAAGGATGTTTTAGTGAAAGTTGAGAATTTCATCTACCCTGCTGACTTCATTGTCCTTGACAATCATCCAAGCTTAGGTCCTAGGGAGAAAACTCCAATCATTCTTGGTCGTCCATTCCTTGCAACAATCAACTCTGTTATCCGAGTCCGAAATGGGAACATGACCATCACCTTTGGGAACATGAGTCTAGACTTGAACATCTATAATGCAAGCTCACAAATAGGAGATGACGAGGACATTCATGAAGTAAACATGTTAGGAAGCATTGAAAATGAATCCATAGAACATCAAGAAATATTTGATGGATGTTTAAGTCAGGATGAGATTGATTTCCTTTGTTAACATGAAGGAAGTTTATCTCCTTGGCTCGAATCATTTTCAAATTGCTCCTATAATGATGTCTTAGGACCAACAATCAGTGAAACCTTTCAGGAAACCACATTCATGGAGACAACTCAAACTCCCTTCCCTAACCCAGGTCAATACAATCTTGTGGCTGAAACTTCTACACATGGGGAATCAATTCAATCTGAAAATCTAGGAAACAAATTTGATCATGATCCAATGCCCCAATATTTTGCTGAAATTCTGAACCAACCAGATCTTGAATTGAAGGAACTTCCTACTTCCCTCAAGTATGCCTTCCTAGAGGAAAATCAAACACATCCTATAGTCATATATTCTTTTCTTGAAGCCAATCAGGAGGGGATGCTTCTAGATGTCCTTAGGAAACACAAGAAAGCCATTGGTTGGACCCTGTCTGATATTCCTGGGATTAGCCCACTTATTGGAACTCATAGGATTACTCTTGAATATGAATCCAAACCATGTCGTCAACCTCAGAGGAGACTCAATCCAAATCTTATGGATGTCGTAAGGAAAGAACTTCTTAAGTTGTTAAAAGCTGGTATCATCTACCCCATAGCTGAGAGTGAGTGGGTAAGCCCAATTCAAGTTGTCCCAAAGAAAGCTGGAATCACTGTGATCACTAATAAGGATGGGGAAATTCTTCCAACTAGGGTGAGTAGTGGCTGGAGAGTCTGTATTGACTATAGGAAGCTCAACTCTTATACCAAGAAGGACCATTTTCCCTTGCCCTTTATTGATCAAGTCCTCGAGCGAGTGGCGGGTCATCAATTCTATTGCTTCCTAGAAGGGTACTCAGGTTACAATCAAATCGAGGTCTCCTTGGAGGATCAAGGGAAGACAACCTTCACCTGTCCATTCGGCACCTTTTCCTTCAAACGCATGCCGTTCGGGTTATGCAATGCCCCTGGAACCTTCCAGCGGTGCATGATGGGAATCTTCTCAGATATGGTAGGGGATTTTCTGGAGGTCTTCATGGATGACTTCTCTGTCTTTGGGGATACATTTGAGGGATGTATTAGGAATGTGGAGAGAGTTTTTTCAAGATGTGAAGAAAAGAATCTGGTCCTAAACTGGGAAAAATGTCATTTCATGGTAAAAGAGGGGTTAGTCCTTGGCCATATAGTCTCGGGTAGGGGAATTGAAGTTGATAAAGCAAAGGTTGACATCATTCGTCACCTTCCATCACCCAGAACTGTTAAGGAAGTGAGGTCCTTCTTAGGACATGCTGGTTTCTATAGAAGATTCATTAAGGACTTTAGTTCAATCTCTCGCCCTCTTTGTGCTCTCCTAGTAAAGGACCCTCCATTTGTTTGGACAGAAAGATGTGAGGGTTCATTTTCAACCCTTAAATCCGCTCTCACCTCTCCTCCCATTATGAAATCTCCAAACTGGGACCTTCCTTTCGAACTCATGTGTGATGCCAGTGACTTTGCTGTAGGAGCTGTGTTAGGACAACGGTGTGATAAAACTCCATATGTCATTTCTTATGCAAGAAAATCCTTAAATGATGCCCAAATCAATTACACCACCACTGAAAAGGAGTTACTTGCTGTTGTGTTTGCCTTAGATAAATTCAGGTCCTACCTCTTAGGATCACCCATCATTGTATTCACCGACCATTCAGCTCTAAAATATCTCTTCCAAAAACAAGAGCCAAGGCTAGATTGATTAGGTGGGTCCTTCTTCTTCAAGAGTTCGATTTAACCATTAAGGATAAAAAAGGTATCGAGAATGTTGTAGCTGATCACCTCTCTAGGTTGGAATTCAAGGACAACTCACATCACCTTTCTGTGTCTGATTCATTTCCCGATGAGAACCTCTATTCTGTGAGTGATTGCCCTTGGAATGCTGACATAGCCAACTTCTTAGTTTCAGGGGTCATTCCAAAATTCTTAGGGACCCAAGCTAGAAGAAAATTTCTTTCTGATGTCAAGCATTATGTGTTTGATGATCCATACCTATATAAGTTCTGTCCTGACCAAGTCATTAGGAGGTGTGTGCCAGAATCTGAACAAGAGTCCATCCTAATGTTCTGTCATAGTGAGGCTTGTGGAGGTCACTTTTCCTCTAAGAAAACTTCTGCCAAGGTTCTTCAATGTGGTCTCTTTTGGCCCACCCTCTCAAGGGACTCCTACACATTTTGTCAAAGCTGTCCTAGGTGTCAACAAGTAGGGTCCATCACAAAAAGGAATCAAATGCCTCTCACTCCAATATTAGTGGTTGAAATGTTTGACTGTTGGGGAATTGATTTCATGGGTCCCTTCCCAAACTCTAGGGGATATCTTTACATTCTCTTGGCTGTCGATTATGTCTCAAAATTGGTTGAGGCCATTCCTACAAAATCCAATGACCATCAAACTGTGATTAGATTCCTTAAAGAAAACATATTCTCTAGATTTGGGATTCCTAGGGCTATCATTAGTGATCGTGGAACTCATTTCTGCAATCGCCCATTCTCATCGCCCTTGGAGAAGTATGGAATTTCTCACAAAGTGTCCACCGCTTACCACCCACAAACCAATGGTCAAGCTGAGTTAGCCAATCGAGAAATCAAACAAATTCTTGAGAAAACTGTTAATCCATCTAGGAAAGATTGGTCGAGCAAACTCTTAGATGCTCTTTGGGCATATTGAACAGCATTTAAAACTATCCTAGGAATGTCCCCATATAGGTTGGTTTATGGTAAAGCATGCCATTTGCCAGTGGAGATTGAGCATAAGGCCTTTTGGGCAATCAAAAAAATGAACTTTGACATTTCTTTGGCCGGAATAAAGAGGAAATTGGATCTAAACGAGCTTGAGGAACTTAGGATGTAGGCTTATGAAAATTCAAGGATCAATAAAGCTAGAGTTCAAGCCTACCAGTCTAGTAATCTTAAAACTAAACACATTGAACCAGGGAAACCTGTGCTTTTGTATAGTTCTAAACTTCATTTTCACCCGGGAAAGTTGAGGTCTAGATGGTCCGGTCCATACATAGTGCATAAGGTGTACCCCCATGGGGCTGTTGAAATTCAAGATCCCACCAATGGTCAAATATTTAAAGTTAATGGTCATAGAGTCAAAACATTCATAGAACCATTCCAAAAACATGAAGTTGATGAAGACCTGAGTGAACCTACCTTTGATGAAAAAAAACAACAATTAATCAATAAGGGGTTTAAGTCGAGCTAACGACGTTAAACAAAGCGTTGAATGGGAGGCAACCCATGATTTTTAAATTTACAATCACTTAATTGTTTTAATCAATTTTTTTTAGCAAAACAATTTGATATAATTTTACCACATATTGTTGACTTGTTCTTCTCTTATGAGTATAGATGGGTATGAAAGGGGAACACCGTATTCATCCGTGTCACGCGGTGCGATCCCTGAGTATTATCTTACCCAGAAATTAAAAAGAAGAAAATGTATCAACAATATAGGTGTTTGTAAGTTTTTCTTTTTTTTTATTTTATTAAAAAACAAAAAACAAAAAAAACAAAAAAAAATTGTAAAAAAAAAAGTGACACACCGTAGGACGTGGGTCAAACCCCGTCACGACCGGCAAAGCCGCAGGACTCAAACCCGGGACCGAAGGGAGATAGGGGCGCACGCCTACCACTGAACTACGGTGGTTAGTGCTTCCTTATTCTATCTTCTATATATATATACTTATATTTTAAATTTTTGTATATATACATAATTTTAAAAAAAAAATTATTACTTGTTATGAGTATCGATCGTTGGAGTTTCAAAATTAACAAGTATGTTTTGTCTTTATTTTTTTTTATTTTTTTTATTTTATTGTTGTTTTTTTTTAGAAAAGGGAACCTCAAGGGGTTTCCATTGTGTCTAACTATGTTGGTTTTTGAGATTCAGGGGTTGCCAAGTTTGATGGATTTTCAGGGAAATCATAGGAGTACAAGCGTACACTACCGTGAGGATTCTTCAAGTGAAATGGAGACCAAGGGATTAAATGAGAGCATCAAAAACTTCAAAATCAAATATCAGGTGAAATTTTTCTATGCTCCTATTCTCTACATGTACCCCTTCTAAATTATATTTTCTTTAAACACTGGGGACAATGTTATATTAAGTTGGGGGGTGAATTAGGTGAAAATAAAAATCAATCACATAGAGCAATAAAATGTGCATGTTAATTGAATGAAAATTTTCCTTAACCTTGAACATGTTATTACACATTGCAAACCTTGAAAACTTAATATTAAATAATTTTGTATTCCTTGATTCTTATTTTAATACATGTTTAAGTTCATGAGCATAAAATTTTGGAAAGTGTGGCTGTCTAATGTGATTTTTCACTGTTACATTTTCATCCAATTTTTATAAAAAAAATCACAATGCACGTCCGATGGATTGTGGGGTATTAATTTGAATTCTTGGGGTCCCATAATAAATAGCATAGTTTTGGTGATAATTTTAAATTTAATATGAGTATTTTAAAAATATATATAAAAAAAAGAGGTGTAAAAAAAACACAAAAAAAAACAAAAAAAAACAACAATAAATTTGCGCATAGAGCAATGAAATGACTTAATGTGTGGCTTTAGGCACTTGGGGATCGTGACTCCATAGTTGTCTGGCCCAGAGTTGGGAATTTTATCTCTATTTGTGGAAATTCGATTTTTTTTTGAATGAGTTAACTCGAGATGATGCCCGAGTATGTGGGCTTCACTTCGTGCCCTAAGGCCTTTGAGCCTGGGAGTCATCGGCAAAGTCTCGCTACAAGGGTTGACTCATTTGAATTCAATTTAAATAACCATGGCAACATTGCAAAAAAAAAATTGAATACTCATATTAATATTAAAATGTGATTCTACCTAGCACTTCCATCTTTTCCCCCTTGAATAAAAATGAACCCCCATGTCTATTGTGACACACAACATATCATCATGATTAATGGTAATTGGATGAAATGTGGCATTGAATTTGATCAGAAGAATGGGCTTGGGCTTGGGTTATGCTTTAGAACCTACATTGTATTAAATGATTTTGATGGGATGCATATTTTTTTTGGTATGAGGTATTTTGGTGAGCATTGTTTATTAAAATGTTTTTGGAAAAGGGAATTTGATTTTCATAATCTTTGAGTTATTTGCTCGGGACTAGCAAATCTCAAGTTGGGGGGTGTGATTAGACAATAAAAACACATTTTATAATTACATTTTATTGGGATTAAAAGTTCATTTTTGATCATATGGGCCTGATTTAGTACATTTTAATTTTAAACATCCACTCTCATCAATTGTGCACTTCATGCCTAATGTACACCAATTTAGGCCCAATGACTCATATGATTTTATTGAATGTAATTATTCATGTTTTAATATTATATTTTTGTAAATGTATCTTCACTTCAAATTTAAATGTTTCTCATTCAGGGAGCAAGGAAATATTCATAAAGGATGATGAAGATATTTGGTGACGAAAAGAGACAATTCTGGTGAAGGCAGATTGGACATCAACCCACTGTTGAGGATGTGGGCCCCACAATACTGGACCAATGAAGCCCAAATTTCTTGTGGTGATAGAAGACATACAGGGGAACAAATCTTTATGCAGTCCAAAGTGCTAATTCGGTCTCCATGATGGTGATCAAGGCAGCCCAAATGAAAGATCAGAATCTGGGCCAGAATCTGCGGCCCAGAATTTCAGCCCAATGAATCTTCCATATCTCCCGAACAACAAATTAAATTGGCCTGATATTTTACAGGAGGTTAGAAGACAGCAGGGGCTTTATTTTCGTCTTCTATGGCCCACTCCAAATCAGCCATCTAGAAGGACTTTGAAGCGGATCTGTCAAGTGGATGCAAGCTGGATGCCATCTCGGGTCAAGGGTGGAGAAGTCTCCTCTCCACCTACTTTCCACCACCTATGCCTACCCTAATTGATTGGGATGACTTGGACTGTTGGATCTCGGCCTAAGGGTCCAAATTTGCCTATTTGAGGCAGTGGTGGTGAGGAGGAACTCATACCTTCTTTCATGTAATGTTATTATGCTCAATTTTCGTTGTAATGCTTTCATTTTCCCCATGTAAGTTTCTTTTTGTATTTCTAAGTTCTTAATACAATTCCTTCTCTTCTATTCTTCCAATTTCTATACTTAAATCTCTAAAATCACAAAATCACAGTGACAACTCTGTGTGTTGGTGATATAGTTCACACATAGGTGTGAATTCCATTCACACACACGGAGGAGTGCTCGTTATTTCCGCGGTTTTAATCTCTTCAATTCAATTCTTGTAAACCGTCCTCCGCCCACCATTGATAGTCTATCATAAATGTAGGGCTAACCCTTTAATGGGTTGATCTTAGGAAGATTCAAAGGCTGGATTGATTGATATTTAATGCACGAATTTTTGTTAATTGGTTAAATAATTCAAGACTTCCATTCTTCAATTATTTTCGCTCCTCATCTTCACTGTGTTTGAAAAGGCTAATTCCAATTACTAAATTAACCATATACCTTGGAGAGATCATGAATCTGGTTCTATAAGTTTGTTGGTGACTAGTAATTGAGTTTAGTTAGTATCTAACCAGAAAATGATGAAGGTAGTGTTATTTTGAAGAATAGTTTCATCAAGAATTAATAAAACCAAAAATTTGTCTAAAGAAATAAAATGCATTCAATCCACCCAAGCGTAACCCTAAGATCAACCCATTTCATTAAAATTGAACTCAACTAAGCTTATTAGTCTTTTCCCAAAACACTTTAAAACAAATCCAAGTTGGCCACTTCATAGCCAAAAATCCATCCCTTAGGTTGTGTATCTTAGGTATCTTCTTAGGTCTCTGTGGAATCGACAACCCAAGCTACACTACAAGGACCGTTCTACCCTTCTTCTCTTGGGTAAATTTGGGCGTGAACCAAATACTCAGTGAAACTTAAACTAAAAAATACATCAAAATTGAAAAAAATGAACAAATGCTATATATAAGAATCTATAATATATATATCCAATATGGATCTAATAAGGAGGAATAATTAGTATTTAAAGTGTAAGAGTTTGAATAAAAAATGATACAAAAAATGCATAAATAAAACTGTAACCAAAATAACTATGTGTTATCCATCTCAATGTGAAAAGTTGCATCACTCACTAGTCAACTCCTCTAAATCAAAAGAAAAACTATCATGTATTTTCCATCTAAATATTATTCCTTACTCTTATATACATTAATGAAATAAATTCTAATTACATACATATTTTTATGAATAACATGAGTGAATATACGAAGTAAGATTACAACACATCCCCTATTTATAAACTTATAAAATAAACCAAGCTATACGAATTTAAAATGTTTATAGAAATTTCCATTATATATTTATGAAAATCAAGTAAATTTAATAGAAAATTCATACCATTCATTTAATGTTCAACATGTTATCTAAATTTAAACTAATATATACATATATAATTCAAATCATATATAAGTCAAGTCATATATAAAAACATATTTATAATTTTGTTAATTTTAAGGAAGCATGGGAGACTACCTAGAAATATGAGGGATCAGAGATCAAGGATCTAGACACTAAAACTTATGATCATTAGTATATAATCCATTAATAAAATTATATTTCTAAAGTACCCAAAAATCACTAGTTATAGTTACATAATAACTAGTATAGAATTAAATACTAAAATGGAACTATCTAAATTGGAATCCAAATCTAAGACATTGATAATTTTATGAAATCTCTACGAGATAAAAAATAAGGCATGTAATTTTGGAATCATAACCTAGTAGTGTTTTATTACTTTATTTCCATCCTTATGTACTATAATTATTCGTCAGATATTTTTTAACAATATAGTATAGCAATTGAAAACAATGAACATGAAATAATCACACAACCCACCTCTAAAACTGATTAATGAAATAACCATACTAAATTTATCCTTCAACCACATGTTAAATAATTAAATATATATTAATTTCATAATAAAATGGGAAAATAATCTCAAGGACATAACATATGTTAAAAATGAAACTTAATAAATCTAAAAACAAATTTTTATTTTATGATTTCATTAAGAACATTTAATCAATCCATTATATTTCATTTAAAAACTCCCTCTGGAGGAAATAACATGCATAAGGTTGATTGAAACTTTATATGAAACACCACTTCCAGAAATAAACCTTATAAAAAACCAAGTTATCATTGAGGGGGAGAGGGTATCAGTTAGGGGGGATAAGCATCGGGTTACATCAATAGTATCGGTGAGGGTAGAGGGTATCAGTAAGGGGGGGAGAGAGAGGTTATCAGGGAGGGTGTCTAGTGTCAAGTATTATTGAGGGGAGAGGGTTTCATGTGATATATGGATTTGAGGATAGGTTTTGTCGGGGTTGATTGTATTTTTTTTAAACTAATTAGAATGGTTTAATAAAAATCCACCGCTAAATAACACAGATAAGGGTAGTTTAATAAAAATAGCGGCTAAATATCACTATTGAAAATCCTTTTTATAAGAATGACTAGGAAACATATAGAAAATGTTATTAGAGGATTTAGATATGGTTTTGGAAACCACTAATAAAAACCTAACTCAATCTATTATAATTCATGTAGCGCAAAAGGGGTGACCTAAACCAGTAAGTTAATAAACACGATAAAGAAGTATATAATATGAGAGAAAAGAAATGATATGATATCATAAAATACAAGGATCATGAATAATAATATAGTAGTATAATATAAATAAATGTAATCATAATATCATGGAAACATAGGAATGTGGAAATAATATGAAACATGATATAATCATAAGTCTAGACTAACTTCCAAGACAATATTACATGGTGGACATAGTCTCATAATGGATTCGTTTTAATCCCTAGACATATCATCTCATGAGACAAAAAATTTTCCAAGACATTTTAGCACTATCTGGGTTCACCTATCATAACATGCATATGCTTATGAGTTCCAAAAATTAAAATCAAATGTAAGGTAAGAATTACCCATGGAAATAAATGAGTAACATAATCTTTCCTCATATCACAGTAATAGGATATTTCATAAGGATTCTAAAGAGAATAAGGAATTAAATATTTTGGTCGTTCATATCTAAATAAATAAGAATAAGTTTCAAATTTTTTGTTCATTTAAAAAAATTCCATGAGAAAGGGTAGAAAATTGGATATATAAATGAACTTTCAAAATATTGTTTTACGTAAATGGTTTAAAACTTTTAAAGAAAGAAAGAACATGGAGTTTTATTTGAAAACCAAAAGTAAAATAGAATATTTATACCAAAAATATTTTGTTATTTAATAAAATCATAAATAAGAATAAATAATTTAAAATATTGTTTCATAAAAGGATTGAGGGATATAAAATTTCCCATTAATCAGGTTTTATTTTAAAGAAAGAGTTAGAGAAATGAACTTAAGGAATGTATAACCCCATAAAAGGAAGGAAAAATAATATAGTTATATATTAAAGAAAAATATATTAATAATTTATAATAATTACATAACATCCAAGAGATATAAAGTGATTTAGAGAGAGAAAGGTCATAACCCCAATAAAATAGGGTTGTTCAGAGATATTTGTTACCTTATGTACAAAATCATTCTATAGTTTCACTTAACTTCTTAAATAATAAAATTAGATTCACTAATTACTTAATTCAGAAAAATTTTCATATATATTTTATTTATTATAATTTTAGTAAACTCATTGAAAACCATTTCAATTATATATAAACTTTAATTTTACTGTTCTGAGGGTGTTTGTTTCATGGATCCAAGGTCGGATCACTTTTGGATAATTATTGAAACTCTAGTCAAATTAGACTACAATACTAAAAGTAAACTAAAATGATATTTATCACCTTATAAAAATTGAAATGGTCTCAAATATACATATTTTTTATTATATGGATGATTAATTGAGTTAAAATGATAAAGTTATACAGTTTTTTCATTTAGGTGGTTTTATGTATGGCATCCCGCCTTTTTATAACATAACTTTTCATTACATTTTAAAAATAGGGGATCTTTAAAGTCTAGTGTCTTAGAAATAAGATACATAATACATGAAAACAAAAAACATTATTTTAATACAGTTGAAAGGATTCTTGAAATGTTAATTTTAAGAAAAATTACTGCATCTCATTACATGGATACATACATCAAAATAAAGGGTGAGAATAAGTCCCATTAAGGGAAAATAGGGAAAATAGTTTACATGTGAGCTTGACAGAATAAAATAAGAACTTGAAGAAATATCATAAAGGCATGAGAAATATTCATATAATGATAAAAATAAATTTAATAATATCTTTAAAATTTGTTTACAACATTTATTTTAGACATTTATAAGCATATCACAAAGGTCTATCCCCAGGGTGTCATAAAAATTACCAAGGTTATCCACCAAGGTATTGTAAAACTTATTATCTATAGAGATTAATTTCTTCAACCACTGAATTGTAGCTCTATTAGGGATCACCCTTAATATCTATTAATTTTCATGTGAGCCACATATATCATAATCAAACATTTCATAATCAACCCATAGAGAATAAAATAAATGTATTTTATATCAAAATCGCAGTGTTTTGAAAAGTGATTAAAAACAAGTTCCTTTTGTCATTTTAATCCCATGGAAAAGGAAGGTGGATTTTATGTATGTTAATCCCATAATTAAAATATATCATTTTTGCATCTATTTTAATGCCCCTGTAGAAGATATAGGTTTGGGTATTCACAAAATAAAATAAAATCATTTCTTGATAAAAAGAGAAAAAAATTGAGATGAAAATCCTGCAGCATAACGGGTATGAAACACGGTTTTAGAAAAAATTAAATAGAGAAGGGAAAGGGTGTAACTTACATAAAAGACTCATAATATAGTGTAGTTATAGAACAAAATGGACAGAAAAACATTATATATAATTCTTAAACACATATAACATAAAAAGAGAACATGAAAGGAAAAGCGAAGTTGATATTTCCCTTACCATGAATTGTGATTTCTAAAACTCAATGGTTGATACCTTGGGGGATTGATGAAACTTTTTGGGGACTCCTTGGGAGTTAATACTATCATATATTCTAGGGGTTTTTTTGAGTTAAATAAAATGAATTAATGTCTTTGTATTTATAGTAAAAGAGGGGAAGTTTTTTATTAATTTTTGAGGACACCTCATGGGTGGTATTTGCAAAAACATGGGCGTTATCAGGGTATTTTCTTATGGTTTTGGCCAATTGGGAAACCTCATATCATATTTAAATCCACATGAGTTTATCATAATTTTAAATTACATATTACATCATTATGATGTCATTAAACACACTGAAAACTCAAAAACTGTATTTTTACTTTTCAATGAAAAAAAAACATTTTATAAAAATATCAAAAATTTACCCTAAACTAATATCAATGTTCTAAATTCAAAAATGAACTCTATTTTATGAAAATAATTTTCTAAATATGATAAAATTAATTTTTAAGTAAAATCACTATTTACTTGAAAAATGCTAATACTTAACTAATAATTTCTAAAACAGTTATTTACTTATACTATTATATCACATTACCATTCAAGATGCCTAAATTATATTTATACTTCCTTAGCTGAGGTCACTATTCCATTGTTTATATTACTATTCATAAGGTTAATATTACTATTCATAAGTTACTATTCACTAAAAATTAAATTGATCTTATCATAATCTAAATTTCTTACTGATCACAACAGTGTATGTCTGTTTTTCAAAAATCATTTCAGAGTATCAATTATTTAAAGTATAAAAATTATTTTAAAATATTATTTTTTCCAATATACATCAATAATATGAAACTTCTTAGAAAAATACTAAAAATTCATCCTAGATTAATTTTTACATTTGAAATTCAAAAATGATGTTTATTTTACCATAATGAGAAATAACAATTTTATTTATACAAATGGATTACACAAAGTAACTAAGGCCTCATTATATAACCCCTTATAACACCTGCATATAACCCAAGTGTAAGGTGTGTAATGGTAATAGACTCTTGGGGAGGCTCAGATAACATTGCCCGAGTGGTGATTTCTATCAACTTGAACTTCTCTCATAGGCTATTTCATTCAAGATTAACTGTTGAAGCTCAGCTTGGTCTTGGTCCATAGTAAATCTCAGTGACGCTACCTCCTTACCAAGCTATGAAAAATTGGCTTCGTATGGCTCAAGTCTACTAGATGAGGCCATCAACTCTTCTTTCCACATTAATTATCCATTATAATTTCAATTTATAAACAATAATTAAACATTAAAAAAAATTATTGTTTACAATGGTCATATTAACCAACGGTCATAACTCGATGGTCACATTAAAATATACTTACTTAATTATTAATGAGATATATTTTTTTGTATAATATAATATAACACACATTTATAGGAAAAAAGATATTATTTAAAAGTTCTGGTCGTTACATTCTTCCCCCCTTAAGAAATTTCATCCCTGAAATTTCAACTCGTAATATCAAAAGAGGAAAGGTGTGGGTACTTTTTCCTCATTATTTCCTCAATTTCCCATGTGGATTATTCATATTTTTGGTTTCTCTACAACACTTTAATGATGTGGGTAGTCTTGTTACATAGAACCTTGTCTTTATGATCCAAGATCTCCACTGGATGCTCCTCACAAGAGAGGGCATGTTCTAGTTGTACCACATCAGGACTCAGTACATGTGAAGGGTCAAGTATGTACTTCCTCAAGAGGGATATGAGGAATGCATAATGATCTTGAGCTAGATTCTGGGGAAGTGAAAGTTGATAAGCCACTCCTCCTATGCGATCAAGGATTTCATTGGGGCCAATGTACCTAGGGCAGATCTTTCCTTTTTTCCCAAACCTCATGACTCTTTTACAAGGTGAAATTATAAGGAAGACTTTGTCACCAACATCAAACTCCAAGTCCCTTCTAATATTGTTATCATATCTCTTTTTCCGACTCTGAGCAGCCTTAATGTGTTATTGGATGGAATGAACTTTTTATGTCATTTATTTCACAAGATCAAGCCAAAGAATCTTTCTCTCACAAGATTCATCCCAACAAGTATAATTTCTACATCGCGTCCCATATAGAGCTTAATAGGGTTCCATTTGAATGCTCAAATGGAAGCTGTTATTGTAAGAGAACTCAACTAATGGGAGATGTTGATCCTATACACCTTTAAATTCTATTGAGCATGTTCTCAATATTTCCTCAAGTGTTTGAATAGTCCTTTAATATTTTCCATCAGTTTGGGGGTGATAGGCCATACTGAAATTAAATTCAGTACTCAATTAATGTTGAATACTTCTTCAAAATTTTGATGTGAACCTTGAATCATGATTAAATACGATAGAGAGTGGTACCCATGCAGCCTTACCACTTCCCCCATGTAAATCCTGGAAAGTTGATCGAGATATAAATCTTCTCAAATTGAGATAAAATGGGTAGTATTGGTGATATGGTCCACTATAACCCATATCACATTGTTTCCTTTGGAAGTTCTCAGGATTCCAGTAACAAATTCCATAGTGATATTGTCCCACTTCCATGCTGGTATGGGTAGTGGTTGTAATACCCCTTTAGGAAGTTGTCACTTTGCCTTCACTTTCTGACACACCAGGAACCTTGTAGTTTAGTTAGAAATCTTCCTTTTCATGTTATCCCATAAATAAGGATCATGAAGGTCTATATACATTTTAGTGTGTCTAGAATTTATAGAGAATGTAGAGCTATGACATTCATCCATCATCACATTCTTTATTTTCGAAATATATGGAACACATAGTCTTGTATGAAATTTATGTACACCTTCTTGATCAATATTGAACTCATGAAACTTCCCATCCTTCACATCCTAAAACATATTTTATAACAAATGATCTTCTTTTTGATCTTTCTTAATCTTCTTTAGTAATAATAGTTGATAAATCATTTAGGATAGGGTTGATGATGTACCTTCCCTTACAATTCTCATGTCCAGTTTTACTAGCTCTTTGATCAAGGGATCTCCTTAAATCCTCATCATTGACAGAATAATAGGGTATTTCTATAGAGACCCAAATCTTGACATACATGGACATTACATTACTTTTTCGTAATACTTAGTACATAAAAAAAATAGACACACAAGGACCGTAATAGTTTAGTGTCTTTGGAAACTCGGAATATAATATTCTAATCGTGGTGAAAGATCTTTAACATCTCAAATAAATATCTTCCCCTTTTTTCATACCTAAAACCTTTCTTTATATCCTGGGGAAAATAAAACATAAAAGGGGTGAGCTCAAATTCCCAGTAAGGGTAAACATAGATAACATAAAACAATCCATAAACATTTGAATGCAAAAACTTGAACATAAAATCTAAACATGAAAATCTTGAGCAAAGACATGAATCCTGGAAGTACGTAAGGAATATATCATAAGGTAACATAAATAATGATAAAATAGCATGGGAGTAAAACATGTAATTGTGGCAACCATTAAGCACATGTTATGATTTCCATAGTAGCCAAGGCATTGCTGCCAAGACCATCTTAGAGGACAAAGTCCCTTTCTGAATCGAGTTCACTCCTCGTTTCAGTCCTGTAACATTGAACCAGATTAACTTACCATTCCATCCATGTCTATCTCATGAGATATAAATCTTTATCCAATGCATTAGAGGGAGATATAGGTCCCACCAATCTCATAATGGAATCATTCTTACTTGTGCCACAAAATAAACTTAAAACATTCATCATAACCCAAAGAATAAAATGGGTTTCATAAACATCATCCCATCATCTCATAATCCATATAAAAAAAATGGAAATTTCATCATAATAAAAGTGAAACCATATAAATCATAGAGACATTAAACTTGAAACATACACATATGAAATAATTTCATCTTAAATGGAAAATGGTTTTGATAAAACATTGGAAATGAATTCTTGAGGAAAATATCCTTTCTTCTTCAAAATCATTTTCTTTTCACAAAATTCCATGAACTTTTAAAACAAAAGTATTTTGTTGAAAATTGTCATGAAATCTTGTATAGTAAGCTTCATGAAAATTTGGCGTTATGAAACCGTAAAAATTCGTTCATGCCGTATAAGTTAAAAATAACATTCTTCTCGTACTTTTGTTGGAAAAGTCAAAAAGTACCTCATATGGTAATAAAAAAATATTACTTACATACCATGTAGTAAAAGTCAAAAATGGGAAAAATGACTTTAAACATACATGAAAACATTTTTATAAAACTTGGACATGGATGATAAATATTACCCAAGTAAATACTTACGTATAAGCAATCTCGGATAGAAAACAATTGAGATCGCAACATTATCCCTTACCTTAGGTCTGATATGCCTCGTACGTTTCCAAACCTCCTGTATAATGATTTAAATAATGTCATTGACTTATTACAGAATCATATTCATTGTTATGATATCATATATTGTTCACTTATGACTTTATATTACCCGTTCTTTTGTAAGTTCTGTGTTAAAGCAGCGTTTTGGGTTAAATCGTTTTATTTATCATACGTGTTTGGACTTTTTGTTCTTGATATTATTACTTATATCCTGATTTTCTTAATTCCATAATGTAAAACATGATTTATATATAATATATATTTCATTATATATATATGTGTGTGATAGATTGATTAAATGGAATGAAATACATCGTTCATGGAGACGGTAGGTCGTATGTACGCATGAACGCTATTTTCGTTTCCTTATTGAATTGAATGAAATTAAGTAGATGACATACATATATATACACATAAATCCAGTATCATTATTATTTCATATATTTCATGATTACTTATTATATATACTTTATAATCATTCATGAATGGTTAACATGGAGAATGAATCTCATCGCATCGTGGAGACGGTAGTCCGTACGTACGCACGAGCGATGATATCATTCCCATGATCGTGGAACTGCATTTAAGTGTATAATATTTCATAATAAATATCACTTTACAATAATCATATATATTTATTCTTTACACCATTATATCCATCCAAGTAAGGTGGTGGTGGAAAATAGATTACACCACGGCGTGGAGACGGTATTCCGTACGTACGCACGCACGGTGATTTTGTTTTCCGTTGGATGGATAGATGGTGAAATATGGTTGTTTCATACTTATAATAACATATCATTATATGAGTGATACTTATTTTATTACTTCATAATGAAACAACTAAATAAGAAGAAGTGGAAGAAGAAATAAAGTTGAAAGAATCGGTAACGGACATTACCTCTTCTTTGAAGTGCCTCTTTGAGACCTCCTTTTAGGGCACTAAAATTGGTCTTTGAAGAAGACCAGGACCTCTAGGATGTCTCTAGGGAAATGGGAAAGAGAATTTTTCAGGGGTTGGCCGATCTTGAAGGCTCAAAGTGGTGTGAGGAAGAGAGGGAGGAGGTGCCTTTTTATAAGAGAGGAGAGGGGCACCTTTGGAAAAACTAAAACTATTATTTTATTATGAAGTCATATTCGGTTTTTAATATCTCCAAATTGATATATTTAGAAGATAAGGTGGGGATGGATCGAAATACTCTCATCCAATAGAATTTATACAAGTTTAGATTTCTATTTTAACCTTATCATTTAGATTTAACTTTAAGTTAGATAATTTAATTTTTACAGTGTCTTCCTGTTTTCTTACACTATAAGGTTAATAAACTTACTATAACAAGAAAAACTAACCCCAAGTTGTTTATTATTAATATATATAACCTTATATAAGTCATTTTTCTGAACCTTAGATTTTTAGGAATAAAATAACAATTAATAATATAATATTTGTTTTAAAAACTATTTTTTGTCAATTTTGAAACTATTTGGTAATTGATTTTTGTGAAAATCATAACCGAAATATTAGTTCAAAAAAAGTTAATTAAATCAATACTAACATGTCACATTAACATAGAAAATTATTTTAATTCATAAAAAGTCTCAAATTACTTTTATTTGGGTATTTATAACATCAATTATATCAATATTTCATTAATAATATAATTACTGCATCATCATCGTGTCATAAATAAATTAAATTATTTAAAGTCTAAAAATTACAAATAAAATAACATTATGTATGAAATATTTTTATATTTCTAATTAATATTTATAGTCTAATTTATCTTATGTATAACACTATATTAAAAATTATTTAGATATTAAACTTTGATTTTAACTATTTTAACCCTTCTTTAAATAAATTAATAATAAATGTCCTAATCTAATCCAAGTGGGCCTAAATGGTCATATTTTATTCCTAATGTTGTTTTTGGTCGAATTAAACTTATCCAATAGAATTAGGACATGTGTTAGGGTAATAATAATATCATTTTTACCCTTAATTACCCTATTTACTTTTAACCGTGGTAAAAAAAAGTAAAAAGTTACAATTCACCAAAAATTATTTTCATCTCATTGAACCACATTTTAGTCCTTGATATTAACCGTGTCTCTTGTATTTTCAAAATTCCACTCACAGAAGCGGTAAAATTAAGTTTTATGTCAATTTGCAAATTCTCCTAGGAGGTGGGTAAAAGACGGTGAAAAGTTCAATAAAAATTTTATATATCTAAAATTATTATAAAATGACTCCAATGACTTAAATTGAACTTATATAGTTATTATGTATCAATTTTGACCTAAAACAAATTTTAATAAAATAAATAATTATTTAAATAAAAAGTCGGTTTTTGAATAGTAACCCAGTGTTTTCACTATTCGTCAAAAATTGAAAGTTTTCAGAAAAACACCAAAAAATCACCCTAGGCTAATTTAGATATTCTAAATCCAAAAATGAAGTACATTTTGAAAGATAAAATTTATAAAATTTAAAAAATTGGGTATTACTATTCATAACGGCTTGTTTATATAACATATCGTTGTTTAGCGAAAATCGGTATTGCGTACAACACATGTTATCGTGGAAGGTCGCGATTGCGTGTAATGCAAGCCAAGTCAGGGATGTGTGTTGTGCAAGCTCCTTTTGTTGTAGCATACAACACAAGACATTAATGAAATTAAAAAGAATATTTTCATAAAATCTTGGGGTGTTACAATTTCCAACTTAATGCATCATTGAATTTTTTTTCCCTTCTGGGATGATAATGAATTTAGCAATTGTAGTCTTTAATATTCCCAACCATACATCTATCTTATGTTCAATTCATTTCATGAGGACTCACCCAAGTTTTTTTAGAGATTCTTTGATAAAAATAACAAATACTTCTCTGATTGAGGGCAGAGTTAACATGAGTGCAGTAACCAATCTATTCTTCAACTCTTGGAAACTTTCCTCACGCTACTTTTTCAAGATGAACTTGACCCCTTTTCGAGTTAACTTGGTTAGTGGATTGTAAAGTCATGAAAAGTTTTTTACAAACCTCCTATAATATCCTTCTAAACCAAGAAAGCTACGAATCTCAGTTACATTTGTAGGATGAGGCCACTCTCCTACAACCTTTGTCTTTGTAGTGTCAACTGAGATTCCTTCATTGGTTATAATGTTCCCCAAGAAAGCAACTTGTTGTAACCAAAACTCACACTTTCTAAACTTTCCAAAAATACTTTCCTTCCATAGAGTTTATGAAATAACTCTTAGATGATCCTCATGCTCCTTGAGACTTTTAGAATATATCATAATATCATAAATAAAAACTACCAAAAAAAATATTAAGGTAGTCCTCAAAGACCATATTCATAAAATCCATAAATATAGCAGGTGAATTAGTCAAACCAAAGGGTTAACAACAAACTCAT
The DNA here is from genome assembly GCA_963277665.1 of Viscum album. NCBI lineage: Eukaryota > Viridiplantae > Streptophyta > Magnoliopsida > Santalales > Viscaceae > Viscum > Viscum album. The sequence continues at coordinate 179,518,340 of OY728143.1, read as the reverse complement.
AATGCCCATATCTTAATCAAAATGTGGTTTTCATAATATCTTCTTTCTTAAACCTCAATTGATTATAACCAAATCAAAGATCAATATTAGAGAATAATTGAGCCCCACAAATCCGGTCAAATAATTCAACAATTCTTGGAAGAGGGTATTTGTTCTTCATTGTAATCTCGTTCAGTTCTCTTTAATCAATTCATAGTCACATTGATCCATCCTTCTTCTTCACAAATATAATAGGATCTCCCCAAGGAGACACACTCAGTTGGATAAATCCCTTTCTCTAAAAGATCTTGGATTTGTTTCTTTAATTCCTCCATCTCCACATTTTCTATATTATATGGGGTCTTTCATATTGGATGAGATCTAGGTATGAGTTCAATGGAGAACTCAACCTATCTTTCTGGGGGAGTTCTGGGTAACTCCTCAGGAAATACATCAATGAATTCCTAGATAATTAGGACATTTTCTATCCTTATACTCTCATTTACTTCTTCATATTCATCAATCAAATCCATAAATAAGGCTATAGGATGTGCTTCTAGAAAAATATCGGGTCAAGATATCTCCCCATTGAATATAACTGTAGGACTTCCATTCAAGACTACTGAGATTTCCTTACTTTTGAATTTGATCTTAAAATTATACTTTGAGAGCCATTCCATCCCTAGTATAATGTCGATTTCTAACATGGGAATGACTACTATATTTGTGACAATATTGTTCTCACTAAAGTAAATACTAGAGTTTCTAAACATTGTTTATTCTTGGATAATCCCTCCAAGAGTCTTGACTGATAACTCTACTTTCAGAAGTTTGGTAATTGATTCTATATTCTTTGCAAACTTGGAGGAAATGAAGGAATGTATAGAACCAGAATCAAACAAAGTAATTTATAGATTTGATAGAAAAACAAGAGTACCTACCACCACATAATTTGGAGCTTCAACTTCAACTATTGTGATAGAAAAATCACAGCCTTTCTCCCTTGGCCTTCTCTAAGGCTGATGGTGATTCCCCTCCACTGCCCTCGAATTTGGATAATGATTAGAAAATTTCCCTAGTTATCAACACTTGAATCATTAGACTTCATCTAGGGCTTGCACTATCTTACCTTTTTTGTTAGTGTTGGGAAGTTGAGGCTTCACCTAACTATGAAAATTTTGAGCGATATGGACTTCTCTTCCACACTTGTAACATTTCCTACATCTGAGAAGGTAGTTCCCCGAATTCTTCTTCCCACATTTATTACACGAGGTGAGTTGCACTTTCTTTCCACATCTTCCCTAATCAAATATCCTCCTCAATATTGGATCCATTGATCTCTTCTTTTCACGGTATTTGGGAGACCATTGCATATCACCAAACTTCAGTTCGACTTTCACAGCACTCTGCACGATCTCCTAATAGCAATCATAGTCTCAGTTGGCTAGATTCTTCCATAGATGTGGTCTTAGTCCACCAAAGAATCTATCAACCTTACCATTCAGATCCATGAAAAAACTATATGTTTAACACGAAATCCTTGTGAAGTTTATCTTGTATCTTCCCACAGATTCATTCTCCTTATGCTTCAACTCGAGAAATTCCTTCTCCATTTTTGTTCTCATCGAATGAGGGAAATACTTATTGAAGAAGATCCATCTAAAATCTTATAAATACATAGCTTAAATATCCCCTCTAGGTATCATGTTTTTAATCAATTCCCTCCACTTATCAGATTTTCCCCTGAAGCGGTAAATAACTAGGGTAACATTCTCTTATTCAGAACTATAAAGTACAGAAAAGATCTTTTATATAGAGCTTATCCACAATTCATGAATCAATGGGTTGGTAGATCCAATGAATTTTGGTGGTCATTGATTCATAAAGAAATCAATGTAAAGTTGTTCCCTTAATGGTGAAACTGGTCCCTCAGCTTGATTCAGGCCATTTCCCATAACTTCTGTTAGCTGATTCACCATTCTTATGAAAGTTTCCATTCCGGATTCTATCGAAGGTTTGTCAGCACATGGTCCATTGTTGTCACCATTTTCACGGTTCATCCTATTTGCTTAAATTTTATAAAAGAATAAAATATTAGTGAGAAACTTATTTCATTTTCAAATCTTTTAACTGTAAAGTATTTTTATATCTTAAAAATTCATGCTTAAACATATTATTCTTTAACAACAATTACATTTCTTTATAAATCCTTCATAATGATTCATAAAAATATTGTGATTAACCAAACATATCCCCTGGGAGTGTCAAATAAGGAGTGAAGAAAGGCTCGTTGTCGTGCACTAGTTCCTATTTGATTCTATCTCAAATTGGTATTTTCAGGTTTTACCACTAGATACATCTTTGCCAAAGCCACATCCACTTGTTCATATCCAAACAGATATTTATTTATTCGGAAACCACTTACTTAATATTTCATCAAAATACCAGGATATTTTCCTATATTAGATAATTTCCCTAAGGTTCTTCATAAACATTTCAAATCCTAATTTAAAAAAATAACTAAACTATCCTTTGATAAAAACTATGGCATCCCTCCTTTTTATAAAATTACTTTTCATTACATTTTACAAATAGAGGAACTATAAAGTCTAGTGTCTTGGAAATAAGGTACATAATACATGAAAATTTAAAACATTGTATTGATACACTTAAAAGTATTATTTAAATGTTCATACTTAGTAAAATTAATGTATCTCACAACTTGGGGACTTACATCAAAGGAAAGGGTGATCATAAGGCCAAGTATGGGAAAATAGGGAAAACAGTTTACATGTAATCTTGAGAGGATAAAACAAGAACTTGAGGAAATATCATAAAGGCATGAAAAACAGGCATATAATTATAGAAATAACTTTAATAATATCTTGAAAATTTTTCCACAACATTTATTTTATACATTCATAAGCATATCACTAAGGTCCCTCCCCAAGGTTTCATAAAAATTACCAACGTTATTCACTAAGGTATCGTAAAACTTGTCATCTCTAGAGATTAATTTCTTTACCCAATGCATTGGAGCGCTATCAGGGTGCGCCCTTAATATGTATTAATTTTCATGTGATACATATATATAATAATCAAATATTTCATAAACAACCCATGGATAATAAAATAAATTTGTTTCATATCAAAATCATGCTGTTTTAAAATGTGCTTAAAAAAAGTTCCTTTCGGCATTTTAATACCATGGAAAAGGAAGGTGGGTTTCATGTATGTTAATCCCAAAATTAAAATATATAATTTGTAAATACATGTGAATAAACTTGTATACAATATATTTTTGGGTATTCACAAAAGAAAATAAAGTAATTTCTTGATAAAAAGAGAGGAATTTCGAGATAAAAATCATGCAGCACAACGGGTATAAAACACGGTTTTAGAAAAAATTAAATAGAGAGGGGAAAAGGGTATCCAATTAATAAAATAATCATTATATATTATATGTATATAAAAAAATGGACATAAAAACATGATATGGAAATTTTAAAGACATATAACTTAAAAAAGAGAGCCTGAAAGGAAAAGCAAAGTTGAGATTTCCATTACCTTGAATAGTGCCTCCTAAAATTTGAAGGTTGGGCCTTGGGGGATTGAGGAAACTTTGGGAGGACTCCTTGGGAGGTAATAATATTAGATATTCTATAGTTATGATTTTTTAATGAAATTAAACAAAGGAATGTCATGGTATTTATAGTAAAAGAGAGGGAGTTTTTTATTAATTTCCGAAGACACCTCATCAGTGGTATTTGCAAAACCATAGAATTTACCATGATATTTTCCCATGTTTTTGTCGACTTGGGATACCTCATATAATATTTAAATCCAAATGAGTCTAAAAGAATTTTAAATTACATATTACACCATTATGATGTCATTAAACACACCAAAAATTCAAAAACTGTATTTTTACTATTCACTAACAAAACAAAACATTTTATAAAAATATCATAAATTCACCCTAACCTAATATTGATGTTCTAAATTCAAAACTAAACTCTATTTTATTAAAATAGTTTTCTAAATATGAGAAATTTAATTTTTAAGTAAAATCACTATTTACTCGAAAAATACTAATACTTAACTAATAATTTCTAAAACAGTTATTTACTTATACTATTATATCACATTATTGTTCATGATGAATAAATTATATTTATACTCTATTAGGTGATGTTACTATTCAATTAGTCATATTACTTTTCATAAGGGTAATATTATTATTCATAATTTACAATTCACCAAAAATTAAGTTGATCTTATCCGACTCTAAATTTCTTACCGATCACAAACGTGTATGTCCGTTTTTTTAAAATCATTTCACAGAATCAATTATTTAATGTATAAAAATTATTTTAATATTCTATTTTTTCAATATTCATCAATAATATGAAACTTCTTAGAAAAATACTAAAAATTCATATTAGATTAAATTTGAAATTCAAAATTCCAAAATGATGTTTATTTTACCATAATAAGAAATAACAATTTTATTTATACAAGTGGATTACAATGAGAAAATAAGGCCTCATTACATTACCCCTCATAATGACCACATATGACCTAAGTGTAATGTGTGAAATGGTGATAGACTCTTGGGGTGGCTCGAATAACATCACCCGAGTGGGGATTTCTATCAATTTGAACTTATCTCGTATGTGAATTCATTCACTCTTAAAATTTTGAATCTCGAATTAGTATTCATCCAGAGCAAAGCCCAGTGATGGTGACTCCTTCCCAAGCTCTAAAAATTGGGATTCGTATGGCCCGAGTCTACTAGATGAGGCCATAAACTCTTCTTTCTGCATTAATTATCCATTATCATTTCTATTTATAAATAATAATTATAATGTTAAAATTATTATTGTTTCCAATGGTCATATTAACCAATGGTCATATTAACCAACAGTCATAACCTGATGGTCACATTGAAATATACTTACTTCATTATTAATGATTTATATTTTTTCTATGTAATATAATATAAAACACATTCTCAGGAAACAATATATTATTCAAATGTTTGGGTCATCACATTACGGACCATCATGAACTCGATTTATTTTATTTAATTCAAAGGTTATTAATATATTATAGAATCATGAAATAATTTATAATATACTTATTATCATCATATTTAATAATAATAATACTTCTATAACCATCTTTTAATTTGGTGGAGGAAAATAAAGTATGTTGTTCATGGAGGCGGTGAATTCACCATAATATGAACAACATTTTCATTTTTAGAATGAGGAAAGAAGAGAAGAGGATGGATGATAGATATTATAGTAAAAAAGTAACATTATATTATATTTATAATACTTTATTCATTATTTCATGCTGTATAGGTTATTTGAGGAGGAGGTAGAATAAGAAATAGATTTAAAAGGTATAGATTGAGAATATTACCCCTTAAATTTCGTTTGTTGAAATACACCTTGAGGCACTTTGGTTTTTCCTGTTGGTGTAATAAAAAATATGTGGAAGTTTTGTAGATATTGTTGTTGAGATAATTGGATAGAAATTTTTCAATATTCTTTTCTTAGAAGGCATGATGATAAGGGGTGGTGAGGGTAGTATTTATAAGGGGAGGAGAGGGGTGTTTTTTTAATATTATAATCATTAGTTTATTATTTTAGATCAAGACTATCTATAGTGATGAATATTGTGACTATATACAATAAATGGTTCATGTGAGTTCAAACTAATGGCTACATACATCATCCATGACTCATAAATCCAAATATTGATCTTATAATGTTAAATATCATATTTTGTCATATTTCGCTATTCACTAAAAATTCAACTATTTTAGAAAAATACAAAAAATTCACCATAATAATTTTTTGACTTGTATATTCTAGAAATGGAATACATTTTATTAAAAATATTTTCTAACAATGAGAAAATTAAATTTTAAATAAAATCCTAATTTATTTAAAAATTATCAATTTTAATATTATGATCAATTTCTTGACCCATTAAAGAATTACTTGTGATCTCAAAAAAATTCATTATCATTGTAATGAAAAATAAAAATTTTTTATAAGAAAATTTTATAAAAACAAATTTTATTTTAAATCATTATATTTTGTATAAAAATTTAGATAAAACGTATATGTTTTACAAAACTACAAACACTAATTTTATCATTATTAAAACATTTGTTTACATGTATCTTTATATAAATATATCATATTTTTATTTTATAAGATAACTAAATATTATTTTACACTTCCATAAGTGGGGATACTATTCTAATGGTCAATTTAATATTTCTAATTGTTAGATAACTATTCCAATGGTAAGATTTGTAATAGATATATGGGTTCCCTCCTTTCTATAAATTCCTCGTGTTTTATTCATTCTTTAATCACTTATATTTCCACTAAAGGTTATATATATATTCATTTTCAAGATTAATATAGTGTCTATAATATTCTACTTCATTTATATAGTGTTTTTCATGAGTGCTATTATTATGGGGGATTGATCATATCCAAATTTTCATATTTTACTTATCTTATTTTCTATTTCTTATCCCATTGTTATATTTTATATTCTTATGGTTATATTTATTCTTTAAATGTAATGTTAAAATTCATATAATAAAATGTTTTTGATTTTATCATGTGGTGCATGTGTTTTATATAATACTATATTAGTAAATATGACATGTTTTTATAATATATTAAATTCCATAGATAAAAAATTTGGGTTGTTTCACATCGCATGTATCATCAAACTATACGCTTGATATATTCTCTTTGACTTTCCTGAAATAAAATCACTGATAAAATCACCATGGAATTGGACATAAATAGGAATATTTGTAATTTCCTAGACCCAAGAGCCACTAATATGGTGCCCTGAGCCGAGTCTTCACATGACCTCAAGCGCGCCTCCCTATATGCCAAAGTTTACTGACTAGAAGTGAGGGTCTAATTGGTCATGTGGGGAGACTATACCCTCATTTCCAGAGTAAGCTGCAGAAGATAAAAATTTAAATAACGGAATAATAGGCAACAATAGATAACAATCATAAATAACCAATTCACAAAACTGGGTACAGTCATACACAATGGTAAATATGCCATGTCATGCTAGAGTGCCAAGTGAAAAAACCCCCAAAAGAATACAAACAGAAAAATCCCCATAACGGTCAGGACTCCAAGTCTTGAATCTATCCCATACATGTCCCATGTTTGAATCAACTCCCTAGAATAGGGCCCTTTCCCTTGTCCTGGCCTACAAGCATGAAATCTTCTTGGGTACCCAATGGTGGCCCGAGCAGGGTGTGAGTATAATTTAGTAGTCCACTACCAATAGTGTCTACAAAATATCTAGCAAAATTAGATAGTGCATGCAAGTGATAAATAACAAAAAGTAAAGATAAACATTTCAATAGGTCATTCTAGACTATGTTACTTTAACTATACTAACATTAAATCTGGGTTCACTACTTAGGAATTTCATGATTTAATCTACATTTTTCATGCCTTCAATGGATTAGGCATATTCACTGTTCTCAAGAATATGGAAATAAATTCAATCCCTATATCACTAGGTATCATGTTATAGCAATCTCATAGTCCTCACCTCTAAGCCTCAGTATGGTTGGAATGAAACCGTTAGGGGAATATAACTCCCTCCCCTTCCCTAACCTGTTTATTTAGGGGTGGTGCTAGAACCTTGGTCTAACTCAACCCATGGGTGTAGAACCTCAAGTCGATACCCCACTCACCCAAGCCATGTTCACATGCTCATTTATCATTCACCACAATTAACCATATCACAACAAGCATAGCCAATATCATTTACAACATCAAAAAAATATCAATAAATGGGAAACTAAAATTTTTCCTCAATCCATTAACACATTCATCATTTATATTACTTAACCCCTTTATCCCCATTTCCATTTCCCATGCTTATCTATCTAAGCATATTCAAGTATAAAGCTAATCTTATAGAATTTTCCGATTAATCCATTTAACCATTTTTCATTCCAACGAAACAACCCCTTAGGCCATTACCCAACCTAAGTGTATTACTAAACACCAATTATAAATCCTTCAAGAATATTAATATATTCATCATGGTCTCTAAGTTCTCACACAACAACCTTACACTTACTTAGCTGAACTCTATGTTTGGGGAATATCGGCACACCCCATGGGTGGCCCTAATCTCATTTTTCCATCCTCCATGCATCTCACGGGGATCATGAGGACATAATCCTACATGCACAAATCCACATGGATCCCAAGGCATATAACTTGTAGACCACATACCTTGAATCCAATGGAGAATGCACTCTCAACTGATTCCTTATATCCCTATTCAACCACCCTTTGAAGCCTCAACCTAAATCACACTACAAAAGAAATTTTTTTGAGCTTGGTATGGAGAGAAGGATGAGATACATACCCTAAACCAAAAAGAGAGGAAAGGGTGGGATTAGCCATACCTGGATCTTCAATCCGCAATCAACAGCACTCCAAATGGCCCTAATATGAGGGATATTGATCCATGAAATCTCTTGAAGATTTTGGGGTTTCACTAGGGTTCAAGGGAGAATAAAGGAGGAAAATACTGAGTGGAACTTAAAATCCCATAATGGATTTTTGTAATTTTTTAGAAGTTTATGGGTCGTATAGTTTACCCACACAGTTTTCAAAACTTTGCACAAACCATGTGGATGATACTGTAAAAAAAATATCCCCCTCACATGGTTCACCCACATGGTTTTCCAAACCATGCGCAAATCGTGCAGAGGCTACTGTCCGAAAATCCTTCTTCTTCATGTTTTACCTGGGATGTCCACACGGTCAAGACTAACCATGCGCAGACCGTGTGACTTGCCCAAAAAACTCATTTTCCCTTTTTCATGTCTCGAGCCCTCAAAACACCCCCAAACCTTCTTAAGGACTTGGGAAAATACTTATTTGATAAAAATAAAGATCTTATACTAAAATGTAAGTAAAAGATGCCTTACGGAAAAATCTGGGATCTTACAACCTCCCTACCATATAAAGGCTCATCCTCAAGTTGTTCATCTGGAGCTTCATTGGGTTTCCAAAATGAAGAGGTCTGGCCACTGGGCCCACATATCTGATTCCCGCTCCTCTATTTCTTTCTGAATGTTTCCATGCTTCCATAGAACACGAACCAAGGGCACAACCTCACCCCGCAAAACTTTCTCACTATGATCCACAATACGAAGCAGGAGCTCCTCAAAGGACGTATCAGCCTCAAGATTGAAATCCTCAGCATTTATCACATAATATGGATTGGGATGATACATTCAGAGTTTTGAAACATGTAAAAAATCATGCATCCCACTATACCACAATGGAAGAGCCAATCGGTATGCCACAGGTCTGACCCTATCCACAATCTCAAATGGCCCCACATATCTAGGCGCCAATTTTCCCTGCTTCTAAATTCGATGGTGACCCAACCTTGGAGACACTCGAAGAAACACACTATCACCCAACATAAACTCAAGAGGTCTACAATACCGATCTGCATATAACTTCGGCCTACTCTGAGCTATAACAAGATTCTTTTGAATCAAACAAACCTTCTCTGACGTCCCCTGCACAAGACTCAGTCCTAACAGCTCAGACTCTCCGGCCTCTAACCAACACAATAGTGATCTGCACTGCCTCCCATAAAGTTCCGCAAAAGGTTCCATTTGAACTTTACCCTGAAAGATGTTGTTGTAATAAAACTCAACAAGCGAAAAGTGTTTCTCCCACGAACCACCAAAATCCAGAACACATGGTCTCAACATGTCTTATAATACCGAAATTGTACGCTCTGACCACCTGTCAGTCTATGGGTGGTAAGTCGTACTCAAAAAAACATGGGTACCAAGTGCCTTCTGTAGTCCCCTCTAGAAGCTTGAGGTGAAATTTTGATCATGATCTAAAACTATGGTTCTCAGCACTCCATGTAACCATACTATTTCTCGAACATACAATTACCCCAACTGGTTGACTGTGTAGGTCTCCTAAATCAGCAAAAAATGGGCCACTTTGGTTAGCCAATATACCACCACCCAAATTGCATCATTATTCTGAGGTGTCCTCAAAATACCCTCTACAAATTCCATCGTGATGACATTCCACTTTCACTCTGGAATAGGAAATGATTGCAACAAACCACCTTGATACTGATTTTCATCTTTCACCTGGTGAAAGGTAAGGAATCATACCACAAAACTCGCAACTTCTTTCTTCATTATCAGAAACCAAAACTACCTACGAAGATCACAGTACATCTTAGTCAATCCTAGATGCACTTCCCACATTTACGCATGGAAATATCACATAAACTTCTACCAGATATCTATTGGAACCACAACATGACCATTAATATAAGGAACTCCATTGCCACCAAAATTCCAACTAGAAGGTGACTCTCCACCTTAAAGACTTTTCTTCATATCCAAACACTCAGGATCCACCAACTGGATCTCTTTAACTCAGATCAAAAGTACAGATTCAATTGCTATAGATGCAAGGGTCGTCTTCCTTTACCCATCCTATACCTTCAAATGCATCTCCACAAACAAGTGAATCATCACCCACTCTGAACTGCATTCTTGAACAACCTAATTCTGATTCTTTTGGAAAAGACCATCAGTGAAACTATTACATTTCCCGGTGTGTACACCAACTCAAAATCAAAATACTACAGGTACTCAACCCACCATAACTGTCGAAGATTAGAATCCCACTCAGAGAATATATACCTAAGACTTTTATGGTAAATGAACACCATAAAGGGATCTCCTAACAATTAATGCCTCTGACACTTTAAGGCGTGAACCAAAGTATCTAGCTCAAGGCCATGAGTATGATAATTCCTTTCATGAGCTCTCAACTATCTCGACCCATAAGCTAAAACATGATCATCCTATATCAACACTGCCCCATGTACAACATTAGATGCATCACAGAACAAGGTATACCTCTTACCTGGTTCTGGTAAGATCAAAATTGGTGAGGTAGTAAACTGATTTTGCAGCCCCTAAAAATCATTCTCACAAGCCTCTTACCAATTAAACTTAATTCCCTTCTTGGTTAGGCCTATGAGAGGCTCTACCAAACAAGATAAATCTCTAATAATCTTTCTGTAATAACCATACAAACCCAGAAAACTCTAAATATCATAGATGTTCTTGGGATGCTCCCAAGACACCACAACCTACACCTTTTTTGGATCCACCAACACACTTGACTCAGAAATGATGTGTCCCAGAAAGTGCACCTCATCAATCAAAAACTGACATTTTGAAATCTTGCTGTATAGACTATGCTTTCTTTGTATACTCAAGAAAATGTCAAGATGTTTGGCATGATCTTCAAGAGTTCTATATTACACTAAGATTTCATCAAGGAAGACAACTACAAACTAATCTAGATATGGGTGGAATATTTGGTTCATCAAGGCCATGAACATAGCTGGTTCATTGTTTAATCCAAATGGAATCACCAGAAATTCATACAACCCGTACCTACTTCGGAAAGTTGTCCACGGTATGCCAAAAGGCCTCACCCTCAACTGATGGTATCTCGATCTCAAATCAATCTTAGAAAATACTGAAGAACCTATGAGCTGATCAAACAGGTCATCGATTCTAGGTAGAGGGTATCAGATCTTAAATGTCATCAAGTTCATCTTCCTATAATCGACACATAGCCTTAGTGATCCATCATACATCTTAGAAAACAACACCAGAGATCCCCAAGGTTATGCACTTGGACATATAAACCCCTTACGCTCAAATTACTCTAACAGAACCTTCAGTACTTAGAGATTTGTTGGTTCCATTCAGTAGGGTGGAATGGAAACTGGCTCCACTCCTGGTAGAAATTTGATCATAAAATCAACATCTCTCTTGGGTGGTAATCCCAAGATGTCATCAGGAAATACATCTCGAAACCAGTCCATAAAAAAAGGGAAGAAAGGTTTTACTTTCTCTCTATCATCTAATATAAGTTATTCCACTTGGGTTGTGAGTTCTCCCAATTGCTGGTGAAGTGGCCATGTGTAGCCCACTCGAGTATCCCACTCACCACAAAGGAAATAAGTTCTCCCATTGAGAGATGTGAATGTTACCCGATGTTGGTAACAGTTGATATGAGCTTGATAAAACACCAACCAGTCCATTCCCAAGATTAGGTCAAAACTTAACATCTCTAAGACAAACAGATCCCACAGAAAATAATACCCACCAAACACAAGATCCCAACCCTTTCACTGCATAATGTCCTCAACTTGTACCCCAAGTGGAGTATCAAGCGACATTACCCCACATGTATTTTCTAGAGTTAATCCCAACACAACTACAGACTTAGCATAAATAAAGGAATGTGTAGAACCAGTATCAAATAAATACCTAGAAAGTGTGGAATCTATAAGACTCGAACCTCAAACAGTAGACGGTTATTCCTCGCCACCTTCAGGTATAGCCTGAACTGCATGGAGATGACCAGCCCCATTACTTTAGGTTATATCCTGAGTACCCTGCACTGCACTGCTTTGATGGTAAGGATGATCTCACCCTAGAGTTCCACGTCCACCACCTCTACTAGGATGACCTATGGAGATCTAACTATCTAATTGATATAAGGTAACTAACCCCCTTCCTACACTTGGAACCTGCCTCTGACCTCCATCATTCGATGATTTTCGTGGGTTCATGTAGAACCTATGAATGTGGCCTAACCTACCGCATGCTCGGAACTCGACCAGTGGGCGGGGACACTGGCCACGCTTCTTCCCTAGACTATCGCACAAATAATAGAAGACCTGGTCACCACCCTACGAAGATGATCCCCTCTTATGACTTCTCTGTGTGCTTCCACCTTCCTAAAATATTCCAAAACGGTGCTACTTACTATCAAAAGTTGTAGCACTTTATCGCCCAACTGGCACCATAATTCCACTACCTAAAGCTCCCTTCAGGTTCTTATCTAAGATTATGGATTGGTCCACCACTTCAGAAAACCTTTTCATATGAAATATATTCACATGATTTTTGATCTCATGTCTTATTCCGTCCTGGAAACGTTTCTCCACAACTACCTTGCCTCCTGTTAATGTCAGAACGAAGCACCTCAAATCGATGAAACATCTAGAATAGTTCATTACAGACATTGTCCCCTGAGTCAACCTCATAAAATCTACAGCCTTCTCCTGCCTCAAGGTTTCTGGGTAGAAGTTCTAAAGAAACTTCTCCTAAAAATCTTTCCACATCATTCCTTCATCCTGATCTGTTTGGACCATGATTTCCCACCAACGTTTTTCCATACCCCTTAGCATATAGGCTGTCAACTTGACTCGATTATCGAGAGGAGTATCTAGATGGTCAATAATAGTTTGGATGGACTCTATCTATAACTATGATACTTCTAGCCCACCCTATCTGGTAAAGTTCGGAGGGTGCTGCAGCTAAAACTCCCTGGTTAGTTCAAACATACTTGGTGCAACCCACCCTTGGTCTCATTCCATCATCTGCATAAAATAAGAAAAGTTATCACAGAAATACTCTTCCCTATTTTCCTAGATCACCACATTCTTTTTCTCTAATAATGGAGGAGTGTTCTTTGAAATTTCCTCATATCACCCAACTGGTACACATCTTCAAGGTGTAATTTCTCTACAATGTAAAATATGATCTTCAAAATGCATTTGTAACGCTTTTATGAGAAGAAAATAGATATAGGTAGGCTCATCACTTGCCATAATCAAACCCATTTGTATACACTACCCAAAATATCCCACTCACAACTGAATCACATCCTTTGGCCATCTCTCCTAAGGTCATGACCAACATGGGTACCTAATTCACATAGTTACAAGCCATATCATTTACACCCATCCAAAACCATTCCCATATGCTAATATACTCATACAACACATTAATCCATTTTTACTTCATTAGTAAAAAAACATTTTCTAATTACTACTTGACATTCTCAGTTCCCTTTTTGTACCCATTCATACCATCACATTGGGCACAATTTTTCATTACTTTTAAGAAAACATATGCATCCTAAACTTTATATCATGCACACCAATCCCGTGTTTGTGCCTATCATGATACATAAAACTTTCCTATATAGGTGGCTAGAATGATGCATGAATTTACAACCCCATACCTTTTCTTCCATGAGATAAATATCACAAAACTGTTAAATCACACAACAAGTGCATCACCCAATAATAAAATATCATCAAATATAATAACACACAACAAGAACAAAAATCTCCTCCCAGGGTGACTTGGTTTTTCCCCCATACATGGGTTATCTACTCCTAAGAATGAGCTCATTACCAAGTCTGAAAACTTTCCTAACCTCCTGTCTACCATCCCCAAATAGTAAGAAAGAGAAAATAACTCCTCTAATACCATTTTGTAACATTGCTGACCCAGGATCCACTAATCTAGTTCCCCAAGACGGGTCATCACATAATATCAAGTGTGCCTCCCCGTATGTCATAGGTTTCCAACTAGCAACGAGTGTCTAATAGGTCACGTGGGGATACTATACCCTCATTTCCAAAGTAATCCATAGTTGATAACAATTTAAATAACAGAACAATTGGAAACAATCGATAACATGCATAAATAACCAATTCCCAAAATTGGGTACAACCATATGCAATAGTAAATATGTCATGTCATGCTATAGTGCCAAGTGAACAAAACCCAAAAAAGAAGACAAATAGCAGAAACCCAAAAATGGTTCAGACTCCAAGTCTGGAATCTCTCCCATACATGTCCTGTGTCCAACTCAACTCCCTAGAATAGGTCCCTTTCCCTTGTCCAAACCGAAAAGCATGAAATATGTTTGGGTACCCAATGGCGGCCTGAGAAGGGTGTGAGTATAACTCAGTAGGCCACCACCAATAGTGTCTACAAAATATCCTGCAAAAGCAGATAGTGCATGCACTTGATAAATAATGGAAAGTAAAGATAAACAGTTCAATAGGCTGTACTAGACTATGTTCCTTTAACTATACTACCATCGAATCTGGGTTCCCTACTTAGGAATTTCATGATTTAATATACCTTTTTCATGTATTCAATGTATTAGGAATATTCAATGTTCTCAAGAATATGGGAATAAAATCAAGCCCTATATCACTAGGCATCACATTATAATAATCTCATAATCCTCACCTCGAAGCCTCGGTCTGGGTAGAATGAAACGGTTAGGGGAATAGAAATTTATCCCCTTCCCCAACCCATGCATTTAGGGGTGGAGTTAGAACCTTGGTCCAAATCAACCTGTGGACGTAGAACCTCAAGTAGATACCCCACTCAACCAAGCCATGTGCACATTCTTATTTATCATTCAGCACAATTAACCATATCACAACAAGCATATCCAATATCATTTAAAATATCACAACATCACAACAATATCAATAAATGGGAAATTAACATTTTCCTCAATCCATTAACACATTCATCATTTATATTACTTATCCACTTTATCTCTATTCCCATTTCCCATGAATATCTCACTAAGAATATTCAAGTATAAAGCTAATCCACAAGCATTTTCTTATTAATCCATTAAACCCTTTTTCATGCCAACCAAACAACCCCTTAGGGAATTACCCAACCTAAGTGTATTACTAAACACAAATTACAAATCCTTCAAGAATATTAACAAATTCATCATGGGCTCTATGTTCTCTCACAATGACCTTACACATACTTAGCTAAACTCTACGTCTAGGGAATATCGGCACACCCCATGAGTGGCCCTAATATCAATTGGTCATCATCCATAAATCCCATAGGGATAATAAGGAGTTCAATTAACCATTTATACATTCATTATATCTAAATAAATAAAAGGGAACCAAGAACACAGTAATGGAAAATTAAGGACATAACCCTAAATGAAAAAATACCCTTTGAACCCAAGGGATACAACTTGTAGACCACCTACCTTGAATCTGTTGGTGAACACACTCTCAACCAAAGCCTTAGATCATGATTCAACCACCCTTTGAAGCCTCAACCTAAATCTCACCAGAAAATAAAGGTTTTTGAGCTTCAAATGGAGAGAAGGAATAGATGCAAACCCTAAACCAAAAAAAGAAGCTAGAGTGGGATTAGTCTTTCCCAAATCTTCAATCTACAACCAACAGAACTCCAAACAGCCCTAAGATGAGGGTGATTGAATCAAGGAAGCTCTTGAAGATATTGGGTAATCATAAGGTTTCAAGGGAGAAGAAATGAGTAAAATTCCAAGAGGAACTTAAAATCCTGTAATGTAATTTTTGTGATTTTTTAAAAGATTCTGGGCCGCACGGTTTACCCACAAAGTTTTCCAAACCGTGCACAAACTATGATGTTGCTACTGTCCAGAAATATCCCCCTCGCATGGTTCACCATCACAGTTTTCTAAACCATGCACAAATCATGCGGAGGTTATTGTCTAAAAAACCTTCTTCTACACAGTTTACTTGGGTTTTCTGCATGGTCCGGACTAACCATGCGCAGACCATGCGGCTTACCTAAAAAACACTTTTTCCCTTTTTTGTGTTTCGAACCCCAGAACACCCCTGATCCTTCTTAAGGACTTGGGAAAACACTTATTTGACCAAAATAAAGCTCTAAAACTAAAACATAAGTAAAACATACCTTACCGAGAAATTCGAGATCCTACAAGATCCATTCTAATCAAAAGTTTTGAGATATCTATTTCTATTAACATGAAGGGGACAAATAATTTTTTTACTTATTCATTAATTTCATATCACTCATGACACATCTAACATAACTTACTTTGCCACAAGAATATGTCATCATGACCTACATCAATACATAAAAGTAGATGACTTGTGATATAAAATAATAAAAATTTCAAGTCTTAGGACTAATACCCACATCCTTATAGAGGAATATCAAATGACACATAAAACATGTGGCATTATTATGGGAGATATATTCTGGTAACCTCCTCTATTGTAGATTACCAAGGGATAACTTTATGAGAAGAATTATCAATGACTTATAAACCTCTGACCCCTTTGATGATATCATTTGGATATAGAACATGTATTTAATAATATTATCATAGAATTTTAATGTTCTCATCATATCGGGGAACTGTTATAACCTTTCAAATCAATAGATACTCTCAAGACATTATCACATTAATGTTATATAAAACAACACTCATCATGTGAGAAGATATTTATTAATATTCAAAATTTAGAATATATGAGTAATCGAAAGTACAAAGTAGTTGTTTCTTGGGAACCAACTCTAACACAATCATCCATACACTCATCAAAAGCTATGAATTATCAAAAAGTACCACATAACTTTTATCAAACATGATTTATTTTTATTCTGTCGAGATGTATCACATTTTTGGAATTTTTATATAGATTTATATTATTTTTGATAATATGTAATTTTTAGAGAAATTTTGTATTTTTTCTATACTCATGCCCATGGAACATAACATTAATTTTGTTACATATGTTAGAATAAGAAGCACATTGTTATTTAAAATAATATTATTTAGTAGAGAAACAAAATCTATGAAACTATAATCACTTCATTCATTAGATTCTTTCTGATTTTATAGTTATAGCACTAATGATATTGTTTTATATTTCATATAACCGTCATAGAATGACACCTCTATAGATTTCTTAAATATCTCAAACATTTTCAGATAATATTTAGGCATGTATCCAACCAACAATTTTATTTTCTCAATATGATATACATCATCATATACACTAGTAACAATATCAAATGATTCTAAAAATTTATTTACATTCCACTTACTAGTTAAATTTACTTCTTTTCAATGTTTCATTCCACATTTATAACTCTAATAAATTTATTTACTAAATAATTGTTATTTCAATTTAGTTGGGCCAATTTTATTTAAATAAAAACAATGTAGATACATACAAATAATTCAAGAAATATCGTTTTCAGGATCCATTGTAAATTTGATGATCCCTTTGACATAATCATTATACTCTCTAATCATAAATTTAAAATCCAAAGATTCTTGATTCACATTCATCCTATATGTGTGTGTGTGTTCATATATGTTGTATAAATTAATTTATATAATTATAAATTATAAAAATACACATGTGTATATGTATATAGAATGAAACATGTTTATAACAAACACACTCACATGAATAACGGCGCATGCGCACAACTACACACATATGCATGCACACAAAAATATATAATTAGTAACATCTATATATGTATAAACATTATAATATAAATATATATACATATTCATACATACATAATGTCATGACCCCTCCCTCTAAAGGCACCCCTTCTGGGTTAGAAAATGAGAAAGGGAGATACTGACCCCTGAGTCCCACTTCTAGTAGACCACAAGTTGGAAACTAGAACCAAGGGTGTAAAGAAGGCCATGCATATGGGAGTAATTATACTCAAAATAAATAAAATTAGGATCAGTAGATAGGATACCAACCACTAAATAACTTTGTAAAATAAGAAAATTTAAAATTCACAATATCTCATCATGTATGTAATGTCATAAAAATACAATGAAAGTCTTCAAGTAAAATATCAATGACAATCCTATGATAGTAACTCAGAAAAAATTCTAATTACCAATATAGTAATATACATATTATTCTTGTAATTCATCTTGAAAACCAGAAGAAAAGTTTTTATGTACATATGTGATCGTAACATATATACTCATTAGGATCATATCCAAGGACTCTCATGAAAAGTTGAGTAGGGTATACTAATTACTCAGTGAAAAAATAGCAGAATAAACAGGAACCTATTTGGTTAACTAGTCCCCATCCTCACTAAGGCTCAATCACCAAATAATTATTCCAAGTATAGTAACATAATATGAAGTATTTAGATAAAAAGGTAACCCTATAAAACTCTCCCACTAGCGTTCCGTTCTCACACCCAAACGTCGTATGTCCTGACGCTCCAATTTCTTCTATATAATAATACTTCCCAAAGACACCTAGGTCATTACATCACATATCATCTTAAGAAACGTTTTACATCACATCACATCTCACTCGAAGACACTGGGTTCATAACATCATATCTCACCTAACGACACTCGGGCCATCACATCACATCCTAAACACATCCATTACTAGAATAATGGGGTATCTTGAACATAAAGAACATCAACCTCAATCCCTCCTCCTACCATGCATAACCCCCATGATGAAAAACCTCATCAATCTCATCAAACATCACCACTAGTGAACTTTTTACTTTTGGCCATCACAAATCATGCATATCAAACTCACCTGGAAGAGAGAGTGGGGAATAGGGGGTAGACATGCATCCATCCATGCCATCTGAATATTGGGAAAAATACCCCAAAAACATTTGGGTGTTGGCACATAGATCTTGAATTGGGTGGGGTGCGTATAGAAATCACAATGAAAATAAAATATATTATAGCCACACACACAAACCAAACCTATGGGTTCATAACAAGATTTCCAACCTAACTCATAGCATCACCCCTAAGTCCTCACAACCACTACAGATTTTTTTCCACCTCTAAATTCATCACACTTCACAAGTAAGTTTCAAGTCACAAGACACATTCCACCTTTTTTCAAGTTAGGCAAATTTATAAAAAAAATCCAATTGCTAACCAATATAATTTATCTATTCTATTCATTCATATTAAACAAAAAAAAATTAACTACACAAACTATTTTTATTCAATAGTTCATTTAACCATTCCAACCCAATCCATTTCATTTTCATAATTAACAATTCATTCTATTACTACTAGGAAACTAGAACAACAAAAACATAATATAAAATAATTTACCCTCCTCATTCCAATAGTCCCCAAATAACCACCATTTCACATCACAACCACTTCCTCATCACAATTGACACATATCACAACCCCACAATAAAACCACTTTTCACATCATTCAATTCATTTAAACCAATTACCACACATCAATTCCATAGTTCTCAATTAACCAAATCTAATACCATCCTTTTAAAATACATTAATTATCTTTCCATATTCAGATTAAACATCATCATCCCATTTACATTTCATTTATTTTTAGTCATAAACCATTTCATCAAACCCCAAGTTCATTTAGCTATAACTCACCACTTTTCAAGAGTTCCATAACTATGAGGAAACTACCAAGACTATACACAATTCCATCAACCATTCCCATATCAATTCCATTTTCCTGTATCGCACATCACCAATACAACCCCAAAAGTCAAACTTAGCAAAAAACCACAACCATATTTCCATTCATTACACATACCATCACATTAATCAACTTCACAAGTAAGGGGAAAACAAAAATACTTTTCATGAAAAAAAATATTAATTTCATCATCTGATAATAATTCTACTTCAATTCATTAATTACTAGATCATCAAATTATAACACCACATGAAATTCCACATTTTTATTTTAAAGAAATATAAATATTATTAATTTCTTCATGTGATAATCACATTATATATAAGTCCCCAACCTTAAACATTACATAATATTGAATTAAGTTAATAATTCACATTGAGGATCTATTCAGGTTTAGAGTTTTAGAGAATTAGACCATAACTATTAAATTACATCCCAAAAATTACAAAGTACACACTTCTACTCAGTATATTTTTTTTATAAAATAAAAATTTTTAAAAGAAAACAACAATTATTTTCTTGATATAAATCTTTTTGAGTTTTTCCTTTCTCTTACCCTGCCTTATACCCTGTGAAAAAACAATTCAAAAACTTGGGATGAGAATAAAAAGCTCAGTAAGGGTTATAAAATAATGAAATAAAACATTAGTTCATTAATACATACAAAACATAATCTCTTTAACGTACCTTATGAAATCATAATATTTATGAATAACACATAGAAATCATAAATCATAAAGGTAAATTGTGGCATCAATATCAAACTTACATTTTAGCTTTCACAGCTACATAGAGAGTTACACTTTGAATACCCATCAAAGTATATTCCCTAAATATCTTAGGAGAAACATTATCGTTTACCTCTATTACGTTACCCAATGCATTGGAGAGCTATCTCAGGCTCACCCACCCTAGGTTTTGAAGGTTTCGGGTGCAGCAGAAGCACATGGGTGGATGTGCCCACTTAGATTTTTTTCATTAGCAATGATCAATCCGGGATCAATATGACGATAAACTCCAGTCTCCACGGATAGATTCATAGAAATAGACAGAGAAGAAAAAAGGCCGTGAAACCACAAAAGTGGATCATCACAAGTTGATTATAATTAATTTAATTAATTGATAAGAAGTACCTTTTGGGTGTTCTTTCTTCATTAATATCATTGATCACGTTCTGATGTGATTCGTCATTGCGTCGTAGAAGCCAAGTGTATACTTCCTCTAGCGGTGATCCACACGTGCACCTCATATCTCTGGACGTTGCCAAAGGAGTCTCCAGGTGATAGCATGGAGAAACCTTTGCAAGTGTTTTCCACCTTAGATCATCTTCATCCGATGGAAGAGGATCTCTCTCGGTCTTGAGAGCGTTCTTGGAGGAAGAGGTTCTTTCGGCCTTGAAAGAATTCTCCAGAATTGTTGTGCACAATGATTCTAATAGGAAAAGAGTTGGGGTTGTGAGGATATTTATAATCGGGTTTGAGGTTGTAGAGTTATGAAAATAAATAAACGCATTACGCATTTTATTTATTTTATTAACTCTTATTGAAAACCCCCATGTCGAATTATTAATTCCGTGACATGCGGCCATGCTGATTATAATAAATATCATTTAATAAAACAATATTATATCCACAAAATTCCGACTGGAAAAACTACACGTCGTGTATTTATTAATACACGGCGTGTACTTGTTTTTCATAAAACTACATGGTGTGTAATCATTAATACACGGCATGTACTTGTTTTATATTTCCTTTCCAAAATAAAAACTACACGGCATGTAATCATTAATACATGGTTTGTACTTGTTTTCAAAATAAAAACTACATGGCGTGTAATCATTAATACACGGCGTGTACTTGTTTTCATTTTATTCTTCCTCCAACATTAAAACGATTTAGGATTCCTTGAATAATTATTAAACCACGTACAGGAATAATATTTATTCTACTTGAGATACTTGTATATACTTAGTGTGTGACCCTCTAGGCCTTTTTTCTCGTTGGCATTAGGTAGGCTTGCCTAAAGTCCAAGATTACTGTCTAGAAACAGTTCAAGGAACCCAAGAGAAAGAAGTTGACGCCACATTAACGTGTCACCTCATACGAATGCTTACCCTATAATTTAATTACTTTGTCTCAATATCTCATCAAGAAGGTTTCATGGAAGTGTCATAAATCTATATGCTTGATCTGTCATTCTTTGACTTCTAGAAATAAACTCGTCGTGACACCATGGCCATGGAATTTGTGTGACAGTTCTATTTCAATCAAAGGGCCAGAGATATCTACTTCCATAAATATGGAAGGGATAAATCCTTCCTCGACTTATCCATTAACAACATGTCATTCGTAATGCACCCAACATACCCTACTTCCCGCCAACTCTCTTCGTGATGGTTTTCATCAGAAAATCTAAGTGCGTGAGTCATGACATGAGTTAATGATAATCTTTCAGTCTAAGGACCATTACACATGATCATAGATAGAAATGTCTAATGACACCAAGACATGCAGAATTGTTATTGGTGGGTCTGTTCTCATAATCTCACATCTTGGAGATTACCAAGTACGAAATCCATGAGAGAGAGTCTCATCTTCTTATGAGTAATCACACATGACGGTCTGTATACTATGTGTCCTATCATAGTATGTCATCAAACCGTAGAACTTTATTTAAGAATATTGTTTTAGCATTTCAAGGTTCACATCATAGCGGGGATCTGCCATGACCTTATCAATGCAACAAATATTCCAGGACATTATTATATTATAGTCATGCAGAACAATGAACAATATATAATAAGTGTACATTCATGTAATCAAAGTACAAAACAGTTGGTTCTCAAGACACCAACCCTTACAAACTCCCACTTGGACTAGAGCCAACTGTCAACGACTTTTAGTCCACTAGTCCTCACATGATGATCATGTTTCTGCTGAGTCAAGGCTTTAGTCAAGGGGTCTTCCATGTTTTCTTCCGTAGAAATACTGCTCACTACAACTTCACCTATCTAAGAAAAATCCCTGAAGACATGATACTTCTGAAGTATGTGCTTTGTCCGCTGATGTGACCTTGGCTCTTTTGCAAGTACCACCACTGCATTATTATCACAATAGATTATGATAGGATCTTTAATGATCTGTACTACATCCATCTCTTGGATGAAGCTTCGCATCCATATTTCTTCTTTAGTTGCCTCAGAAGATGCGATATACTTGGACTCCGCTATAGAATCTTCCACCACACTTTTCTTTGAGCTCTTCTAGCTCATTACACCTCCATTCAAACTGAAGATGTATCCAGTCTATGACTTCATGTCATCTTGATCAGTCTGGACACTAGCATCTATATGTCCTCTGATGACTAGTTCCTCATCTCCTCCATAAACCAGGAACATATCCTTAGTATGCCTCAGATACTTAAGGATAGTCTTGACTATCATCCAATGGTGGTCTCCTGGATCATCTTGATATTTGCCTACCGCACTTAATGCATAAGCAACATCTATCCTTGTACATAGAATATCATACATGACTGACCCAATCGCAGATGCGTAAGGGATCTTTTCCATTTTCTTTCTTTCCTCATGTGTCTGAGGAAACATTTTCTTTGAAAGATGAATGTCATGTGACACTGGCAACAATACCCTCTTGGACTGTTCCATACTGAATCTCTTTTGTATCTTGTCAATGTATGTACTTTGACTTAGGCCTAGCATTCTCCTAGATCTATCATGATGGATCTTGATCCCAAGAATATATGCTACCTCTCCCAAGTCTTTCATAGAGAAGCATTTATCCAACCATGCCTTAACTGACTGTAAGACAGGTACTTCGTTTCCAATTAGTAATATGTCATCAACATATACTATTAGGAAAAAAACTGCACTTCAACTAAACCTTTTGTAGACACAAGGCTCACATTCATTCTTAATAAATCCAAATTCTATTACGGCTTCATCAAAACAAATGTTACATGACCTTGATGATTTATTTAATCCATAAATGGATTTCTGCAAATTGCATACTTTATTGGCATCCTTTGGAGTCACAAAACCTTTAGGTTGTGTCATGTAGACATATTCTGGGAGGTTCCCGTTAAGGAATGCTGTTTTGACATCCATTTTCCAAATTTCATAGTCATGGTAAGCGGAAATGGCCAATAGGATTATGATGGATTTCAGCATCGCAACTGGTGAAAAGGTTTCATCATAGTCAATTCTTTGACGCTGTTTAAAACCTTTTTCGACCAGTCGTGCCTTATAGGTTCTGACTTTCCCCTCTATGTCCAGTTTCTTCTTGAATACCCATTTATTACCAATAGGCTTTACATAAACTGGGGGATCTACCAAAATCCAGACTTGGTTTTGGTACATGCAATCTATTTCAGAATTCATGGATTCTTGCCACTTAGCAGCGTCTGTGCCATTAACTACTTCCTTGTAGGTAAGAGGATCATCATTTTCAACCAATAATGAGTAACTATCCTTGATGACAATAAAACCATATCTTTATGGTTCTCTCACCTCTCTCGTGATCCTATGCAGTTCTTGTGTCTCTGGAAGAGATTTCTCTTCCATGGGGCTTTGTGGAATCTGTTCTTGTACCAACTCTTGTGTATCTTGAGCCTCAACTTCATCGAAGTCTATCTCGCTCCCACTATCACTTTTGGATATGTGCTCCCTCTCAAGGAATATGGTGTGTCTTACCACTGTAACCTTTTTATCTGAGGGGTTTTATAGGTAATATCCCATTGTTTCCTTGGGATATCCAATAAAGATACACTTTGTGCCTCGGGGTGCAAGTTTGTTACCTGAAAATGCCTTAACAAATGATTTGCTACCCCACACATGTAAATTTGATAACATGGCTTTGAGTCCACTCCATAACTCGTATAGAATACCATTTATTGATTTAGTTTGAACTTGGTTTAGTATGTGTGCTACTGTTTGTAATGCATATCCCCAAAAGGATAATGGAAGGCTTGCATGACTCATCATTGATCTCACCATGTCCAACAGGGTGCGGTTCCTTCTTTCACTTACACCATTCCACTGAGGTGTGTAAGGAGGAGTGATTTGACATAGAATCCCAAACTCCCGTAAGAAATCAATAAAGTCCTAATTAAGATATTCTCCTCCTCTATCTGAGAGGAGTTTCTTAATCTTCTTACCAAGCTGGTTCTCAACTTCATTCTTGTATTCTTTGAATCGATCAAAATAATCTCACTTATACCTCATTAAGTAAATATATCCATATCTCCTAAAATCACCAGTAAAAGTTATGAAGTACAAGAACCCACCCCTTGCTTCTACTGTAAATGGTCCACATACATCTGTGTGAACTAATTCTAGAATCTCTTTAGCCCTTTAACCTTTCCCACTAAATGGGACTTTGGTCATTTTTCCGTGTAGACACGCATGACATACACCAAGTGTTTTTAGTTCGAAAAAATCTAAATACCCATCTTGATGTAATTTTGTCAAACATTTCTCATTGACATGACCTAGCCGGTGATTCCAAAGTTGGGTGTAGTGTGAATCATGTGAATTAATTTTTTCATCAATTTCCATTACTTGGTTTGTGTAGTCTAACACATAAAGGTCGTTATATAAATGTGCCCTACCAAAACAAATGTTATCCTTATAAAAGTAGCAACATCCACTTAATAACTTGAAGATGAATTCATCAGTATCTAATCTGGATACTAAAATAATGTTTTTGGTTACAGAGGGTACATAATAACATCCTTTCAAAACCAATACCATCCCAGTAGGCAATGTGAGGTGGTAGTCTCCAACAGCTACAGCAGCGAGTTTGGATCTGTTGGCTATTCACAGATCCACCTCACCTCGGTCAATATTTTTTAATCTACTTGGTTCCTATATTTGGATATAGATGTGAGAACCACAAGAATTATCTAATACTCGATTGGTATAAATAGATAGATTGAATTCGATAACAAACGCACCCGAAGATTCCCCTTGCTTCCTTGGCTGGGTGTAGTTTTTCTTCCAGTGGCCCTTATTGCCACATGCGAAACAAACAGCCTCTTGTTATCTTACCTCCCCTTTGATCTTCCTTTTCTTGGAAGGCCTTGAAGAAGATTTGGTCTTAAATCTCTTCACCTTACCATTCCTTTATTCACCATAAGGACAGAAGGATTTTCACACTTCATATCATTGTCCACTTGGCGAATGAGGATAAGGAGATCAGATAGAGACTTCTCTATGTTGTTCATGTTGAAATTTACAACAAAGTTAGAGAAGCTATGGGGGAGTGATGCAAGAATGATATCGATACCCAGTTCTTCGGGGAGTTTAAACCCTAAAGCCTCCAAGCGCTCAATGTAGCCAATGAGATTGACCACATGAAGCCCAGCTGGGGAACCCTCTCCAAGCTTGCTCTAGAATAGAGCCTTGGAGACCTCAAACCATTCCTATCTTTCTCTCTCCTGGTATTGACCACAGAGGTGCTCGAGCATGCTATAGGCATCCATGTCTTCATGAGACTTCATGAGCTCACTAGAAATTGATTATAGCATCAAACATTGAACATCGAGTGCATCATTCAAATGTTGATCATAGACTAAGAAATCTTCATCATTGTCCCCTTGGGCGGGCGAATTAGGAAGTGAGGACTCCAGCACGTAAAACTTTTGTTCATGGCATAGAATAACCTGAAGGTGCCTAACCATTCTTGAAAGTTACTTCCGATGATGATATTGTCTTTATCCAGAATTGATCGCAGAGAAAAGGTGGTTGATGAGTTTGTCATATTGATTCTAAAAATTAAAAGAGAAGATTTATCAGTACTTTCTTCATTACATTTTATGAAAAATAATAAATGAATTTATTAATTCTCCCACTATTTTATCAAGTCCCAATGGCCCTCACCATTGAACTTGGAATGTCCAATTGCTTTGAAATTATAGTGGCAAGGATCCATATTACCCTTAACATAACCCCAACAAGGGTTGATCAAGCTATTTGAAGGTATTTAGGTAGTCATGTCTTTCCAAATTGTGAGCTTACAGTTCCTTGATCTATTGAGTGAACTCCCAAATCCTAAAATCCTAACTTGGATTTCTTAAACACTTGCCTCCACTTTATAACAATTCTAGAAATAGATACCCCTATTGATTTAAAATGTTTAATTCAACCCAAAACTTTCATAAGAACTTCCTTTATAAAAGTAAGTGTCCCAACAAGGGTTGCTCAAACACATAGTTTTATTGAGTCTTTCCCTTAATCAAGCAATGGAAGGCTTGGTCTGACTTAATATGGTATTTGAGGGATTTTATTCTTTATGAGTAGTTTTGCATTATCACGTTCTTGTTAATATTAAGTGATGCTTGCTTAAGTGATTAACCATGTTCGCATAGTCCGGTTTTAATTTTATTCCATCTTTGCATGCTTGTTTATTTCATTAATTATGTGATCGCGACAACACATACAAAATAAATAAACCATGCAATCAGACAGAAACAAAATAAGATGGCATGATCATGAGATTCTGTTGGTTAGATTATCTAGTGGTTTTGATAAGATAACCCTAACCTAGGGAAAAACACCTTGAACCCGATGGTTTTTGTTTTGCAGCTCCCACCTATCCACCTTTGTATCTTCTTGGGTTGGTTTCACCTCAGCTACAGATTTTTGAACCATCTCCTTTGATTTGGGAGATCCTCCATTACATGGGGTTAACATTAAAGAAACCATGGGCACACAGCCCCTACATATTATTGGAAGAAGGCTCACAGGCCAACAAATTTAAATTAAATAAATTTAAATGAAACCATACATGTATACAAAGGATCTATAGTCTAGCTCATGATCATCCATAGCATGCAATGAAATTTATGCATATTTAGAATTAAAATTCTTTTAATCATTCTTTCATTTAAGATAAGTCACGCTTAAATTCAGTTAATTATGATCTTATAATTAATCAATTATTTGTCTTAAATTCCTTTCTGAATTTCCTAGAGATTTTTCTCATCTATATTCCTTGTAAAGGTATTTGTACTTTTGGAGGAAACCTGGTGAAATTCCATTTCTGGAAAGTACACGGCATGTAATATAGCCTACACGCCATGTATTTTTCACCCTTTATCCAAAGTACACACTCAGGGATTTGGCGTGTTTTCTGTACTTTGGAAATTTTGGAGTACATGGCGTGTAGATTAATCTAACATGGCGTCTACTTTTTTGTTACGCGGTTACCATCCTGGCAACCCCATGTACATGGAACATGGCTTCTCCTTGTACATGGTATCACCTAGACCGGAACAGACTACACGGAGTGTTGATTCAACATACACGCCGTGTATTCCGGTTTCCACACACCGTTCAATTCTGGTCAACACAATGTAATAAAACTCAGGTATACTCAATTCACACAATGTGGTTTGGTGGACCAGTACCAGTTTGTTGAACCTAAGTACATGGAGTGTAGTTTTCACTACACACCGTGTATTCTTGTGTTGTACGGAAAGAAATAGCGGATCCTCCGGATGAGATCCTCATTTTTAATTTAATCAATATTAAAATTAAAAGTTTGTTTATGTGATGTAAATTGATAAATGAAGCAGGAAGAATAGATCTCGTTCATTCAGTTTATAAAATGATTTATCTTGAATTAAATCAAATATAAATTCATAAATTATCAACAAAAATTAAATAACTATAATCAACGTTGTAACCTCGCTCTGATACCAATTGAAGGTTCCAGGCGTAGTAGAATTGCGTGGGTGGATGTGCCCACTTGGATTTTTTTCATTAGCAATGATCAATCCAGGATCAATATGATGATAAACTCCAGTCTCCACATATCGATTCATAGAAATAGACAAAGAAGAAGAAAGGTCCCGGAACCACAAAAGGGAATCTTCACGGGTTGATTATAATTAATTTAACTAATTTACAAGAAGTACCTTTTGTGTGTTCTTTCTTCGTTAATATTCTTGATCACGTTCCAATGTGATTAGTCATTGCGTTGTAGAAGTCAAGTGTAGAATTCCTCTAGCGGTGATCCACACGTGCACCTCGTATCTCTAGATGTCGCTAAAGGAGTCTCCAGGTGATAGCGTGGAGAAACCTTTTCTTGCATTGTCCGCCTTAGATCATCTTGATCCGATTGAAGAGGATCTATATCAGTCTTGATATTGTTCTTAGAGGAAGAGGTTATTTCGGCCATGAAATAATTCTCTAGAATTGTTGTGCACAACGATTCTCTTTGGAAAAGAGTTGGGGTTATGATGATATTTATAATCGGGTTTGAGGTTGTAGAGTTATGACAATAAATAAATGCATTACGTGTTTTATTTATTTCATTAACTCTTATTGAAAACCCCCATGTCAAATTATTAATTCCTTGACATACGCCCACGCTGATTATAATAAATATCATTTAATAAAACAATATTATATCTTCAAAATCCCGACTAGAAAAACTAAAAGGCGTGTATTTATTAATACATGGCGTGTACTTGTTTTTCATAAAACTACACGGCATGTAATCATTAATACATGGCTTGTACTTGTTTTACATTTCATTTCCAAAATAAAAACTACATGACGTCTAAT
The DNA here is from genome assembly GCA_963277665.1 of Viscum album. NCBI lineage: Eukaryota > Viridiplantae > Streptophyta > Magnoliopsida > Santalales > Viscaceae > Viscum > Viscum album. Next base: position 179,488,522 of record OY728143.1, on the reverse strand, counting down.
CATTAATACATGGCGTGTATTTGTTTTCAAAATATAAACTACACGGTGTGTAATTATTAATACACAACATATACTTGTTTTCATTTTATTCTTCCTCTAACATTAAAATTATTTTGGATTACTTGAATAATTATTAAACCACGTACAAGAATAATCTTTATTCTACTTGAGATACTTGGATACACTTAGTGTGTGACCCTATAGGCCTCTTTCTCATTGTCATTGGGTGGGCTTGCCTAAAGTCCAACAATACTATCTAGCAACGGGTCAAGGCACCCAAGAGAAAGAAGTTGACGCCACATTGACGTGTCACCTCATACAAATTCTTACCCTGTAATTTAATCCCTTTTTCTCAATATCTCATCAATCAGGTTTCATGGAAGTGTCATAAAGCTATATGCTTGATCTGTCATTCTTTGACTTCTAGAAATAAACTCGTCGTGACACAATGATCATGGAATTTGTGCGACGGTTTTATTTCAATCAAAGTGCCAGAGATATCTACTTCCATAAATATGGAAGGGATGAATCCTTCCTCGACTTATCCATTAACAACATGTCATTCGTGATGCACCCAACGTACCCTACTTCCCACCGATTCTCTTCATGACGGTTTTTGTCAGTGAATCTAAGTGCACGAGTCAGGACATGAGTTAATGATAATCTTCCAGTCTAAGGACAATTACACATGCTCGTAGATAGCAATGTCTAATGACACCAAGACATGCGGAATTGCTATTGGCGGGTCTGTTCTCATAATCTCTCATCTTGGAGATTACCAAGTGTGAACTCCATGAGAGAGAGTCTCATCTTCTTATGAGTACTCCCACATGACGGTCTGTATACTATGTGTCCTATCATATTAGGTCATCCAACCATATAACTTTATTTAAGAATATTGTTATAAAATTTCAAGGTTCTCATCATAACGGGGATATGCCATGAGCTTATCAATGAAAAAAATATTCCAGGACATTATTATATTATAGTCATGCAGAACAATGAACAATATATAATAAGTGTACATTCATGTAATCAAAGTACAAAACAGTCGGTTCTCTGGAAACCAACCCTTACAGGTTTATCACGGAACCACCTATATACGTAAACAATTCCCAATAACCATAACATATTCATAACACATAAAACAAGAATAAATGAAAGATAACATTTACACATTTAAATCACAATATATCATTTCAATATATTAAAATAATCAATTCTTTATCAAACCGTTTTTAAAATCATTTAAAACATTTAATAAATAGATTTTTGAATCAAAGTGTCACATACCACTTTAAAGATTTGGAAAGAAATTTTACTTTCAAAACATTCATGTCCATATATATAAATTCTTAAAACCATTTTTAATACATGTACATTAATTTGAAATATTTAGAAGAATAAATCTTTAAAACATTTAAAATGATATTTTATTTAAAGAGTTCCTCACCAAATGAGAGACGCTTGAATACAAATAATTCAAGAATAACATTGATAAAAACTTTATAATATTATGAAAATAAAAGGATTAATGATATAATATTCCAAAGGATAGTATTAAAAATATGTAAAAGTGAATTGGTGCATAACGACAATGAATTTTTAATGGAATTTAAATTGAGACGAAATCCCTTATAAAACCTGTATCCTTAGATTAAGGATAAATCAATTACATAATAATGTGTGAAAAATATAAATACACTCAATATAATTGGATATTAAGTGTAAATAAATCAGAGGACATTCACACATTTTCTTTTTAAAACAAAACCAATGACTTGGATGTTTAACTCAATGAATGGAAATTGAGTTAAGATTACCCTTATAAAGTTCATATCAATGACATGAGAATTTATCAATGGAGTGATTATGTGTATCAAAATTATATCCACACAAAGGGGAGTAGAAATTAAAACATAAATAAATAAATAGTGATTCCACACATAATCATATCATGACATAATTGAGAATTATAAGATTAACCCAACGAATGGAAATTGGGTTAAAAATTTCCCTTACCAATTTGGTAACTTATGAAACATACACCACATGAAAGAAAGATCATAAAATGAAGATGTAAATACCCATAAATTAAATTATATTACACAAATAATACAATCATGGGTAGTACATACACCACAAAAAAGGAAATAGTGGAAATTATAGCATGAATCTCACGGGAATAAAAAGTTAGATGAAAACCTATTACCGCATTGTAATCAATCAAGTCGTATGACCAAAAGTTAATGACCACAAAATGAATCACATAATACCATGAATATAAATATAATCATGATAATATATAAGAAATTTCAGTACACAATACACCACATGCAATAAATAAGTGGTGAACAATGGAAATCTCAAGAAATTAAAAGTGAGATAAGAAACCCCTTACCTCGTGTCCAACTTGAATCGTATGTTCCATGTTCTTCCAGAATAATAAAATTAAGTTAATTTTTACTTCCTTAAGAATATTTTTCAAGTTTATTATTACTTTTATATCACTTATTACCTTTCTATAACAATTAGTTAATTATTTGAGTTCATATCGGACATTTTGTCGATGTTCAGAACTTTAGTCCAAAATGAACTTGTTATAATTACAAATTGTCCATGTGGTAAAAAGTCCATTTTTTCCATAATTATATTAATAATTTAGATATAAAATATATCTTATATATCCATTGTATATTTATTTATAATATTTCATATCATTTGGAGTTAATAAATGAAACGCATCGTTCATAGAGTCGGTAAGTCGTACAAACGCATGAATGCTACTTTCATTTCTATTTTATATTTAAAAGAATGAAAACTTAATAATACATAGGTATATTATAATTAAAATATAATATATATGTTATTTAATTTAATTAAATCCATCCTTTATATGTTCCACGTATGGCATGAACCAGTCATATCACTTTGAGGGGGTGGTAGTCCGCACTTCCTCAAATGAAATTATCAGATTTACCCATTAATGAAACCATAAAGGTATGATATAAATGAAAAATAAATAAGTATAGAGACAATATCAATATAATATATTTCAAATTTAAATACATTTCCATCTTAATTTCCATCATAATGGGTGATATGAGAATATTGAACAATCATCCTTTCGTGAGGCAGTAGTTCACCGTCCACAGAAACAGTATGTTCTTTTCCCATTAGACAGAGTTGTGTGTAAGTGTAGTTAGAATAATTATCATATAAACAACATAGTATATTTAGGATATTTTTTTTTTTGTTATAAATTAGAGGAATAAAAATAGTTTATGGGGTTGGAGAAGTAAAATGATATAAAAGAACTTAAGAGAAGACGTTACCTTTAAATCAGGTAACTCCCTTTGGTTTGAACCAAAAGGATTTCTTGAAGTGCCTTATGTCTAAGGTAAGGCTTATAGGTGGAAGAGTGGGATCTTGAGAGATTATTTTGGCAGATTTTGGATGATCCAATGGGCTTTAGAGGTGTTAGTAATGGGTTATAGGTGAGCTCTTTTTATAAGGGGGGAGGGGCTCTATAGAAAAGTTTGAACATATTATTTTATTATATAATTATTTTTCATTTCTAAAGGTCCAAAACTTATTACATTCTAAGATAAGATGACTATTGTTTTAAATAAAATCATCCAATAAGAATTGGTTCGGTTTTTAATATTTTTTTAATCTTTATAATCTTATTTATTTAAATCGTTCATTAATGTGGTAAACACTGCATCATTATTGTGTCATAAATAATTTTATTTATTTGATGTTTAAAAATTATAAAAAAAAATACCATGATGTAGTAAATATTTTTATATTTCAAATGAATATTTATAGTCTAATTGATAACTTATATAACCCCATGTAATAATTTATTTACCAAAAGATATATGTTTATGTCATTTTTGCTATTACTTTAAATTAATTAATATAGTGTCATTATCACTCTTAAGTGGTTCCATGGGGTCCCAAAATCGACCCAAGGATGAACATGGTTAGAAATTTATCAACCAATAGGATTAGGACACATGTTAGGGTAATTTAATATTATTATAATATTATTTTTACCTTGAATTTCCGTATTTACCTTTAACCGTGCTAAATAAAAGTCAAAAGTTATTATTCACCAAAAATTATTTTCATCTTATTGAACAAAATTTTACTTACTAATAACAACCATGTATGTCAGATTTTTGAAATTTAATTCACAGAAGTGGAAAATTTTCATTTAAATGAAAAAGTTGGGTTTTTAACTAATACTCTGTGTTTTCACAATTCATCAAAATTTGAAATTTTTTAGAAAAATAGAAAAAAATAAGCCTAAGCTATATTTGATAATCCAAATTAAAAAATTAATTTCTATTTTACCAAATTAACAACATAGAATTTTCATTGATTAATTTAAAATTAATTCTCGTTGTAAAAATAAAAAAGCGTGTTTTTAAGAAATAATAACTATCAAAAGATTAACACTTGTTTATGTTCAATCTTAAACTGAATTTACTTACAATGCCCAAAATTGTATTAAATAGTAAAAATATAAACTAATTAAACTTTAAAACCAATTAAAAAGATAATCTAACCATATAAATAAATTATATTAAAAGGTAGTTTTGAATTAAGATACAGTATTTTCACTATTCATTAAAAAATGAATTTTATCAGAAAAATACCAAAAAATTTACCCAAAGTAAATTTTGATGTGCTGATTCTAAATAATAATTTTATTTTTTAAAATAGAACATATAAAAGTGACCAAAACTATATTTAAAGAGGATTCTCTATCAAAAGGCGGCAAATTGACCTTTTAAATAATATTAGAGTATTTGTGCTTAAAATTAGATTCATTTACATTTTAATCCTCTAACTTTTATTGGATAAAAGTAAAAACTTTTAAGAAACATGTTTAATAATAATATGGTTAGTTCTGTTTATTCTCTCCAATAAAACGGCTAGGCGTTAACTTCCATTTAAAATACTATAATATTATTATTTTTCAGTATGACCTAACAATGTGTGCAACGTAAAATTTCAAAGAAACATGTTGTTGCATATCGGGTACTCCATCGAATATAGAATCCCCTTTAAAGTAAAATTAATATTTAATTCACAAATATTAATAAATATTAAAATGTATTATTCTTTATTTACTTGGGATATTACATCATTTCCCCCTTTTAGAAATTGTGTCCTCTCAATTTTAAAATTAGGCTTGGAAGCTTCATTAAAAGTCTCACATTGGAAAAAGAGTCAATAAAACTATCACTTTAAAAGAAAGAAAGAGAAGTAAAAAAGGCCACCCATGATAACCCATACTAGGATTCCATGAAAAAATGGATATGGATGAGAAACTATGAGTCAAGTTCTGATGGAGAGTGATAGAAAACATGATTAGGAGAAAGTTAACCACCAGAAAATCACAAACTTGTGATAGTTTAAACAGTCTTTGGTTTCACAGTAGGAAAAGTAAAGAGACAACATTTCTTTGTTTTAAGTTTCTTTTCATAAAGTTGGAGAATATTTTTATGAGATTGACTAAAGAAATAAGAAAATATACTTACTTTTCAAGTAGAGTTACATCCTTTAATAAGTTTCTACCAAAAACTCATCTTTTCTCCAAATGATGAGTATTCAAGATGACTTGTTCACATCTGAAGTGCTGGAATAAACTTCTAGAAAATCACATAATCCAAAAAATAAGAACTATATATTTTCCTTTTCTTCAGACATTAACCAAAACCAAAATGGTTTTTACAATATTAGATAATTCCCAAAAGGATAATCATTTATAAAAAAAGAAATACTACTCTTAATATCAAAAATTGAACAAACAATACCCAAAGTTCAATCAATAAAAAATTGTCCTTAAATTCCATCAATATAATCAAAACTAAGTTTGAAACACAAAATTTAGAAGGATTTAATCACATAGCCTTCCACAGTAAATCTTAACATTTATCTTCAAATAACATAGACTACTCTTAATGCCTCATAATAAAGGTTAATTAACCTAATCACATATTCTCTATGATAGGTTAATATTTTCCATCAATAACACAAATAGCCATAAAACATAGATTCTTCCAAAATAAAATTTCAACCATTATTCCACAAATGAAATCCCATATTATTCTATTTTTATTAGGCATATATTGTTTCCTCAAAAGGGAGAATGTCTTCCAAAATAACATTTATCACTTAATCACAAAATCATTTTCCTATACTAAGGATACCCATTTGATAAAACAAAATTCCCCAAAATCAACTTATTCTTGATCCATAAAATAATTTAACTAAAAGAATAAGTCATACTAACCAGGGAATTCACGTAGGCCAGTGGTAAGTGATGCTCCCTTGTCACCCTTCAGTTGTGGGTTCGATTCTCATGGCCTTACCAAACGCAATGGGTTGTCACCCATCTTACGGGTTGTCCTTTTTATAAAACTAAAAAATAACCCTAAAATATTGTAACCTAAAAGGTTGTATTATACCTATCATTTTCATCTCAATTCATTAAGACCTCATCATCTTAATGAATACTTACATATATTGTTATTTTTTTATTTCACCTCCATATGAAAAAATAAAACTATTCCCAAAATAAATAACATCGTACCGTGATCATGGTCTCCACATGATTTCATTGTCATCTTGTTCATGTAGGTAGAAGGTCCATGCATTGAAATAATGATTTAGATATCCTTAAAAATCATTTTCTTCCTTCATACAAATACACCTTGTACAACATGGGTCATATGGGTGTTCACAGAAAAATAGTTTTAGAAAACAATCATGTATAACATATAATTTCAAAACATATGATAAAACTTTCTTTTTATAAAGCAGTCAGACTGAGTTTGAGTTGAAACTTTCAATCAATATTCCTTTTAAAATACCATAAGTATGTGACTAAAGAATATAATTTAAAATCAAATATAAATAGTTTATTCAAGAGTATCCTTCTTTATAACCTTTTTCAAAATCATAATATGCTTCAAGATCTTGTGATAAGGGAAAATATTGGAAAATGCCTTGATAATATTTACCTTTCTTGAAAATATAGGTATATTGTGAAAATATGATTTGATTAAATATAATCCATGATCCACGATGATATAGAGCTATAGTGTAGGTGTTTGATATCTCAAAAAACTTCTTGCAAGTGATTTGTATGCTAGAAAAAGTTTCAAAATCATCTGAACATGACTTTGCAATAATTATTGCAAGCATGTCATCAGGAAGAGATAGGAATGTTGTTTGAGATCCTCCCCCTTCCATTTGTAACTGAATTTCATTGATCTAAAAAAGTTATAAAATAAGTATTTAAATTAAATAGTAGACATAGAGACTAACCATGTGTCTAATAAAAATTCATAATCCCTAAAGTTGTCTAAACCAACCTTTGATACCAACTATAAGACCCCATCCTTAAATATTAAATAATCTTTAATTAAGTTAATAATTCACATTGATGATCTTTTTAGTTTTATAGTTTTATAGAATTAGGCCATAATAATTACATTTCATCTCAAAAATTACAAAGTAGACACTTCTACTTAGTATCCATTTTTTTATAAAATAAAAATTCTTAAAAGAAAAAAATAATTCTTTTCTTGATATAAATATTCTTGAGTTATTTATTTATCTTACCCTGCCTTATACCCTCGGAAAAACATTTCAAAAACTTGGGATGAGCATAAAAATCTTAATAAGTTTTATAAAATAATGAAAGAAAACATTAGTTCATCAATACATACAAAACATAATCTCTTTAACATACCTCATGAAATCATAAGATTTATAAATAACAAATAGAAATCATAAATCATAAAGGTAACATGTGGAATCCATATCAAACATACATTTTAGCTTTCATAGCTACATAGTGAGTTACATTAGGAATACAAATCACATTATATTCTTTAAATATCTTAGGAGAAACATAATCGTTTACCTCCATCATGTTACCCAATTCATTGGAGAGCTATCTCAGGCTCACCCACCCTAGGTTTATCACAGAACCACCCATATACGTAAACAATTCCCAATAACCATAACATATTCATAACACATAAAATAAGAATAAATGGAATATAACATTTCCACATTGAAATCACAATATATCATTTCAATATATTGATATAATCAATGCTTTATCAAACCATTTTCAAAATCATTTAAAAAATTTAATAAAGAGATTTTTTAATCAAAGAGTCACATATCACATTGAATCTTTTCAAAGAAATTTTAGTTTCAAAAAATTCATGTTCATATAAATAAATACTTAAAACCATTTTTAAAACATGTACATTAATTTGAAATACTTATAAGAATAACTCTTTAAAACATTTAAAAATATATTTTAGTTAAATAGTTTCTAACCAAATAAGAGATGCTTGAATAAAAATAATTGAGGAATAACACTAACCAAAACTTTATAATATCGAAAAAATAAAGGGATTCATGATATAATATTCCAAAGTAAAGTATTAATTCCATATAAAAGTAAATTGGTGCATAACAACAGTGAAGCCTCAATGGAATGTAAATTGAAATGAAATCCCTTATAAAAAATGTATCCTTAGATTAAGGATAAATAAATTACATAATAATTTTTGATAAATATAAATACACTCAATATGATTGGATATTCAGTGTAAATCAATCAGAGGACATTCCCACATGTTCTTTTTAAAACAAAACCAATGACTTGGATGTTTAACTCAGTGAATGGAAATTGAGTTAAGATTAACCTTATCAAGTTCATATCAATGACATGAGAATTTATCAATGGAGTGATTATGTGTATCAAGAGTATATACACACAAAGGGGAGTGGAAATTAAAACATAAATAAATAAATATTGATTCCACACATAATCATATCATGACATAATTATGAATTATAAGATTAACCCAAGGAATGGAAATTGGGTTAAAAGGTTCCATTAACGATTTGGTAACTTACGAAACATACACCACAAGAAAGAAGGATCATACAATGAAGATGTAAATACCCATAAATTAAAGTATAGTACACAAAGAATACAATCATGGGTTGTACATACACCACACAAAATGAAATACTGGCAATTATAGAATGAATCTCAGAGGAATAAAAAGTGAAATTAAAACCCCTTACCACGTTGTAATCAATCGAGTCATATGAAAAAAAGTTAATAACCCCCAAATGAATCACATAATAAAAAAAAATATAAATAGAATCATGATAATATATATGAAATGGTAGTACACAGTACACCACATTCAATAAATAAGTAGTGAACAGTGGAAATCTCACGAAATTAAAAATGAGAAAAGAAACCCCTTACCTCAAGTCCGACTTGACTTGTATGTTCCGTGTTCTTTCTTAATAATAAAGTTAAGTTAATTTATAATTCCTTAAGAACCTTTTTCAAGTTTATTATTCCTTTAATATCACTTATTACCTTGCTATAACAATTAGTTAATTAATTTATTTCATATCAGACATTTTTTCGATGTTCGGAACTTTAGTCAAAAATGAACTTGTTAAAATTAAAAATTGTAAATGTGGTCAAAATTCCATTCTCTCAAGAGTGATATTCATGATTTAGATATAATATATATCATATATATATATAGTATATATGTATTTATAATATTCCATATCATTTGGAATTAAGAAATCAAACGCATCGTTCAAGGAGGCGGTAAGTCGTACGAACGCATGAACGCTACTTTCATTTCTATTTTATTTTTAAAGGAATAAAAACTTAATAATACATAGGTATATTATAATTATATTATAATATCTATGTTATGTGATTTAATTAACTTCATCCTTTACACATTCCACATATTGCATGAATGAGTCATATCACTTTGTGGGGGCGTTAGTCCACACTTCTTCAAATGAAATTATCGTATTTACCCATTATGGAAACCATAAAGGTATGATATAAATGAAAAATACAGAAGTATAGAGACAATATATGTAACATCCAGATAAATAAATAATAATAAACTTTTAGTATTTATTAATATTTGTGAATTAAATATTAATTTTACATTAAAGGGGATGCTATGTTCGATGGCGTACCCGATACGCAACAACGGGTTTCTTTGAAATCTTACATTGCACACTAATAATATAATATTATTATTTTAAATGGTAGTTAAAGTCTAGTTGTTGTATTGATGAGAATGAATATAAATAACTAATATATGATTATATATGTTTGTTAAATGTATTTACATTTATCCAATAAAACTTAGAGGCTTAAAATATGAATGAATCTAATTTTAAGAATAATTTACATTAAAAGGTCGATTTACCACCTTTTAATGGAGAACCCTCTTTAAATATAGTTTGGGTCACTTTAATAAATTCTAATTGACCAAATAAAATCCTTCTTTATAATTGGGACATCAAAATTTACTTTGTGTAAATTTTTGGAAATTTTCCGATAAAGTTCATTTTTTAATGAATAGTGAAAAATATTGTATTTTAATTCAAAACTGTGTTTTAATATAATTTATTTATATGGATAGATTATAATTTTTATTGGTTTTAAAGTTTAATTAGAATATATTTTTACCATTTAATCAAATTTTGGTCATTGGAATTAATTTCACTTTGAATTTGGACATAAACAAGTGTCAATCTTTTGATAGTTATTGTTTCTTAAAAACACGCTATTTGTTTTAACAACGGGAATTAACTTTAAATTAATTAATGAAACTTCTATGTTTAGAATTTGGAAAAATATTCATCATTTTTGAATTCGGAATATCAAATAATTCTTAGTCTGAATTTTTGGTATTTTTCTGAAAAACTTCAATTTTTGATGAATAGTGAAACCACTTAGTAGTAGTTAAAAAAACTGACTTTTTCATTTAAATGAAATTTTACAACTTCTGTGAATTTAATTTCAAAAATCCTGCATACATGGTTGTTATTAGTAAGTAAAATTTGATTCAATAAGATGAAAATATTTTTTGGTGAATAGTAACTTTTGACTTTTATTTACTGCGGTTAAAGGTAAATAGGGTAATTCAAAGTAAAAATAATATTATAATAATTCAAAATTACCTTAACACTTGTCCAAAACTTATTGGTTGAGTAATTTACGACCATGGGCATATTTGGGATGATTTGGGGACCCCATTGAGCCACTTGGAATTGATAATGACAATTTAGATTAATTAACTTAAAGGAAAAAATGACAAAAGAAAACATCTTTTAGTAAATTAATTTTTACCAGGATTTATATAAATTATCTTTTAGTCTATAAATATTATTTTTAAATATAAAAATATTTCCTACATCATGGAATTTTTTTTATAATTTTTAAACATCAAATAATTTAAATTATTTATGACACAATAATGATGCAGTATTTACCTCATTAATAAAATATTTAAATAAATAAGATTATATATATTAAAATAACATCCCAAACTTGTCCAATTATTATTTAATGATTTTATTCCTACAATGATTCATCTTATATTCGACTTTAATTAGTTTTGGGCCTTTAGAACCCGAATATAATAATATAATAAAATAATATTTTCACACTTTCCTAAAGAGCCCCTCCTCCCCCTTATAAAAAGACACCACTTCTAACCAATTCCTCACACCTCTAAAACATTTTGGATCATCCAACCTCTGCCAAATTAATCTCCTTATATCCCTCTCTTACTCCTAGAAGCCTTACCTTAGGAAGAAGGCACTTCAAGATGTCCTTTTGGTTCAAACCAAAGGAAGTTACCCAAATTAAAGGTAACAGTTCCTCTTAACTTCTTTTCTTTTATTTTACTTCTCCAACCCCTAAAATCTTTTTATCCATTTCTTTTATAACAAAAACAGTATCCTAAATATACTAGTATGTTTTTATTAGAAGTATTTTAACTAAACTTTCAAACACCTCCATCTAATGGGTGAAGAACATACTGTTTCTGTGGATGGAAAACTAACGCCTCACAAAATGATGATTGTTTGATTATCTCCTACCGCCTCTCATGGTGGCCATTAAGATAGAAATTTATTGATATATGATATATATTTTCTTTATATTTTCTTTATTCTACTTAATTTTACATTTACATCCAACTTTTATGGTTTCATTTATGGGTAAACGCGATAATTTCATTTAAGGAAGTGCGGACTACCGCCCCCTCAAAGTGATATGACTCGTTAATGCCATATGTGGGACATATAAAGGATGGAGTTAATGATATTATATATGATATTATAATGGAATTATAATATACCTATTTATCATTATGTTTTAATTATATTAAAATAAGAAATATAAATGAAAGTAGCATTCATGTGTACGTACGGCTTACCGTCTACATGAACGGTGCATTTCATTTTTTTACCTCCAAATGTTATGTAATATTATAAATACTTGTATATACAGGATATATATGATATATATGATATATAAATCATTAATATCATTCTGTATATAATTAACTTTTTACTATGTGAACAACTTGTAATTATAAGAAGTCTATTTTTGACTCAAGTGCCAAATATCTACAAAACGACCATTATTAACTTAAATGATTGCATAATATCTATAACATGGTAATAAGTTATATAAAAGAATAATAGACTTGAAAAATGTTATTAATCAAGTATAATTTAACTTTAGTTTATTATTAAAGAAGAACAAGGAACAAACAAGTCAAGTCGAACATGAGGTAAGGGATTTCTTATCTCATTTTCAATTCTATGAGATTTCCATTGCTCGCCACTTATTCATTGCATGTGGTGTATTTTGTAATGAAATTTGATATATATTATCATTATTCTATTTATATTCATGGTATTATATGATTAATTTTTTGGTTATTAACTTTTGTTCATACGACTTTATTGATTACAATGAAGTAAGGGTTTTTCATCTCACTTTTTATTCTTGTGAGATTCATGCTATATTGGACACTATTTCCTTTTGTGTGGCATATGTACTGTCCAAGATTGTATTAATTGTGTAATATAATATAATTTTTTTGGGTATTTAAATCTTCATTGAATGATCCTTCTTTCATGTGGTGTATCTTTTGTATGTTACCCAATCTGTAAGGGAACCATTCACCCTCCTCTTTTTAAAAGACTTGTTTTTGTTATGTATTTTAATTTATATCTTATTATGTTTGGATATGTTCTTCTATATCCTTATTGATGTAAACTTTATTTTCAAGTGATGAGATACCCTTTTTATCTCATCAGTTCATTTTCTGAATTTTAAAGTGACACCGTTAGGCTGTCGAATTTTTACAAGGTAACTTCTTAACCCAATTTCAATTCTTTGGTTTCAACTTGTACTTCTTGAAAACGACGTCTTATGAATATGTATGAATGACCTATGATTGTTTTAAATTTAATATCCACTTATATTCAGTGTATTTATATTTTTCACACATAATTATGTGGTTGATTTATCCTTAATTTAAGGATACCATCTTTATAAGGGATTTCATCTCAATTTACATTTCCACTGAGACTTCATTGTTGTTATGGACCAATTCACTATTATATGGTGTATATACTATGCTTTGAAATATTATATCATGAATACCTTTATTATCATGATATTATAAAGTTATAATTAAATGTTATTCCTCAATTATTTTTATTCAAGCGTCTCTCTTTTTTTTAAAAAAACTCTTTAACAAAAATATCCTTTTAAATGTTTTAAAGATTTATTCTTCTAAAATTTCTCATTAATGTCCATGTTTTAAAAATGGGTTTTAGGATTTATTTATATGGAAGTTAATTTTTTCAAATGATAATTCATTTAAAAGCTTCAATGTGGTGAGGGACACTTTGATTCAAAAATCTATTTTTAAAAGGTTTTGACAATGATTAGATAAAACATTGTTTATTTCAATATCTTGATTTGATATATTGGAATGTGGAAATGTTATTTTTCCTTTATAATTGTGTTATGTGTTATGATTATGTTATGGTTATTGGGCATTATTTACATATATGGGTGGTTCCGTGATAAACATTGGGCGGGTGAGCCCGAGACAGCTTTCCAATGCATTGGGTAATGTGACGGAGGTAAACGTGATGTTTCTCCTAAGGGATTTAAGGAATCAACTGTGATGGGTATTCCAAGTGTAACTCCCTATGTAGCTGTGACAGCTACAATGTAAGTTTGATATGGATTCCATAAGTAACCTTTATTATTTGTGATTTGTGTGTGTTATTCATAAATCCTATGATTTCGTAAGGTATGTTATGATTGAAAAGTATAGTTTTATTGTTTGTACTTATTGATGGGATAATGTTTTCTTTCTTTATTTTATAACCCTTACTAAGATCTTTATGCTCATCCCAAGTTTTTGAATTGTTTTCCACAGGACTTAAAGATGAATAGGGTCAAGGATGGGATCAAGGAAAAGTCATGCTATCTAAAATATGGAACTAGACATGTTTCTTTTTAACAGTTTTTATTTTATGAAAAAATGGATACTGAGTAGTAGTGTCTACATGTAATATTCAAGTTTTTATATAATAGTTCTAGACTAATTCTCTAAAACACTAAACCTAAAAATATCCTCAATGTTAATTATTCATTTAATTCAATATTTTTTAATGTTTACGGTCGGGTACTTATAGTTGGTATCAAAGGTCGATCTAGACAACTTTAGGGACTATGAGTTTTCATTAGACACATGGTTAGTCCCTATGTCTATTATTTCAGTTAAATCCTTGTTTTATAACTTTTTCAAATCAATGAAAGTCAGTTACAAATGTAAGGAGGAGGATCTCAAACGACATTCCTATCTCTTCTTGATGACATGCTTGCAATAATTATTGCAAAGTCATGTTCGGATGATTGTGAAACTTTTTCTAGCATACAACTCACTTGCAAGAATTTGTTTGAGATATCAAACACCTCCACTATACCTCGTTATCATCGTGGATCATGGGTTGTATTTAGAAAAATCCTATTTTCACAATATTCTCATATTTTCAAGAAAGGTAAATATTATCAAGGAATTTTCAAATATTTTACCTTATCACAAGATTTTGAAGCATATTATGATTTTAAAAAAGTTGCTGAAGAAGGAGACCCTTGTGCAACCTATTTATATTTTCTTTTACAATATAGTCTCTCAGCACATATCTATGGTATTTTAAAAGGACCATTAATTTAATGATTCAACTCAAATTCGGTCTAACTATTTTATAGAAATCATGTTTTATCAGATGTTTTGAAATCATATGTCATACATGAATATTTTCCAAAACTGTTTTTCTGTGAACACCCATATGACCCATGTTGTACAAGGTGTATTTGGATGGAGGAAGAAAATTATTTTGAAGGATCTCTAAATCATTGTTTCAATGCATGGACCTTCTACCTACGTGAACAAGATGACGATGAAACCAAATGGACACCATGATCAAGGTATGATGTTCTTCATTTTGGGGATCATTTTATTTTATCATATAGTGGTGAAATATGACTTCAATAATTAAGATGTTGAGATCATAATGAATTTGGATTAAAATGAGAGGTATAAGGAAACCATTGAGGTTAAAACATGTTAGGGTTATTTTTTAGTTTTATAAAAAGGACAAATCGTAGGATTAGTGACAACCTGTCGCATATGGTAAGCCTGCAGGAATCGAACCCACAACCGAAGGGAGACAAGGGCGCATCGCCTACCACTAGCCTACTTTAAGTCCCTGGTTAGTATGACTTATTATTTTAGTAAAATGTTTTTATGGAACAAGAATAAGTTTATTTTTGGAACTTATGTTTTATCAAATGGATATACTTAGTATAGAAAAATGATTTAGTGATTAAGTGGTAAAGGTTGTTGTGGAAGACATTCTCTCTTTTGAGGAAACACTATATGCCTAAGGAAGATAGAATACTATGGGATTTCAATTGTGGAATACTGGTTGAAATTTTAGTTTGAAAGAATCTATGTTTTTATTGTGGACATATGATGATTTGTTTTATTTATGAAACTGATTAACCTATCATAGAGAATATGTTATTAGGTTAATTACTTTTCAGTATGAGATTTTATGAGTAACTGCTGTTATTTGGAGATAAATGATAAGATTTATCTTGGAAGACTATGTAATTAAATCCTTATGAGATTTGGGTTTCAATATTAGTTTGGATTACTTTTGAATAATTTTAAGGACAATTGTTTATTGAATGGTCTTGGTTGAACTTTGGCTATTGTTTTACAAATTTTGGAGATTAAGAGTAGTTTTTCTTATTTGTAAAAGATTGTCCTTTTTGGGTATTATCTGATCACGCGCTAACCATTTTGGTTTTAGTTGATGTCTAAAGACAATGGAAATATATAGTTCTTATTTTGTGGATTATGTGATTCTCAAGAATAGTATTCTTGTGCTTTTTATGTGACCAAGTCTTTTTTACTGCTCTTTGTTTCGAGAAAAGATTAGTTTTTGGTAGAAACTTATTAAAGGATGAAACTCTACTTGAAGGTAAGTATGTTTCCTTATGTTCTTATTCCATGTAGTAAATGAATTCCTCCAAATTATGAAAAGGAATGTAAAAGAAAAACTTTTTTGGTTTACGTTTCCTACTGGTTAATCAAATATCGTTTAACACATCATTAGTTTGTGATTTTTTTGTGGTTAACTTTCTCCTAATCATGTTTTCTATCACTCTCCATCAGAACTTGACTGTTTGTTCTCTCTTCCACATCCATGTTTTCCTATATGTAATCCTAGTACGGGTTATCTCGGGTGACCACTGTACTTTTCTTTCTTTCTTTTAAAGTGATAGTTTTACAGACTCTTTTCTGATGTGGGACTTTTAATAAAGTTTCCAAGCCCAGTTTTAAAATTGCGAGGACGCAATTCCCAAAAGGGGGGAAGGATGTAACATCCCAGATAAATAAGGAATAAGACACTTTTCATATTTATTAATATTTTTGAATTAAATATTAATTTTACATTAAAGGGTATTCTATGTTTGATGGTGTACCCGATACGCAACAACGGGTTTCTTTGAAATCTTACATTGCACACTAATAATATAATATTATTATTTTAAATGGTAGTTAATGCCTAGATTTTGTATTGGCGGGAATGAATATAACTAAATAAAATATGATTATATATGTTTGTTAAATTTATTTACATTTATCCAATGAAATTTAGAGGCTTAAAATATGAATGAATCTAATTTTAAGCATAATTTACATTAAAAGGTCGATTTACCACCTTTTAATTGTGAACCCTCTTTAAATATAGTTTTGGTCACTTTAATACATTATAATTGACCAAATAAAATCCTTCTTTATAATGGGGACATAAAAATTTACTTTTTGTAAATTTTTGGAATTTTTCCGATTAAGTTCATTTTTTAATGAATAGTGAAAAATATTGTATTTTAATTCAAAACTGCGTTTTAATATAATTTATTTATATGGGTAGATTATAATTTTTATTGGTTTTAAAGTGTAATTAGAATATATTTTTACCATTTAATCCAATGTTGGTCATTCGAATTAATTTCACTTTGAATTTGGACATAAACAAGTGTCAATCTTTTGATAAATATTGTTTCTTAAAAACATGCTATTTGTTTTAACAACAGGAATTAATTTTAAATTAATTAATGCAAATTATATGTTTATAATTTGGAAAAATAGACATCATTTTTGAATTTGTAATATCAAATAAATCTTAGGCTGAGTTTTTGGTAATTTTTTGAAAAAACCTCAATTTTTGATGAATAGTGAAACCACTTAGTAGTAGTTAAAAAAACTGAATTTTTCATTTAAATGAAATTTTACCACTTCTTTGAATTGAATTTAGAAAATATGACATACATGGTTGTTATTAGTAAATAAAAATTGGTTCAATAAGATGAAAATATTTTTTTTGTGAATAGTAACTTTTGACTTTTATTTACCGCGGTTAAAGGATAATAGGGTAATTCAAGGTAAAAAAATATTTTAATTATTAAAAATTACCTTAAAACTTGTCCAAACCTTATTTCCTGAGTCATTTATGATCATGGGAATCTTTGGGTCGACTTTGGGACCCCATTGAGCCACTTGGGAGTGATAATGACAATTTAGATTAATTAGCTTAAAGTAAAGGCAAAAATGACAAAAGAAAATATCTTTTAGTAGATTAATTTTTACAAGGGGTTATATACATTATCATTTAGTCTAAAAATATTCATTGGAAATATAAAAATATTTCCTACATCATGGAATTTTTTTTATAATTTTTAGACAACAAATAATTTAAATTATTTATGACACAATAATGATGTAGTATTTACCTCATTAAAAAAAGATTTAAATAAATAAGATTATAAATAATAAAATAACATCCAAAACCTATCCAATTCTTATTGTATGATTTTATTTCGACCATGAGTCATCTTATATTTGACTTTAATTAGTTTTGGACCTTTAGAAAAAGAATATCATTATATAATAAAATAATATTTTCACACTTTCCTAAAGAGCCCCTCCTCCCCCTTATAAATGGACACCACTTCTAACCAATTCCTCAGACATCTAAAGCATTTTTTATCGTCCAAACTCTACCCAATTACACTCCCTAAATCCCTATCCTCCTCCTATAAGCCTTACCTTAGGAATAAGTCACTTCAATAAGTTATTTTGGTTCAAACCAAAAGAAGTTACCCAAATTAAAGGTAACGGTTCCTCTAACCCCTAAACTCTTTTTATTCCTTTATTTTATAACAACACCAGTATCCTAAATATACTAGTATGTTTTTATTAGAATTATTTTAACTACACTTATACACACCTCCATCTAATGGGTGAAGAACATACTATTTCTGTGGATGGAAAACTAACGCCTCACAAAACGATGATTGTTCGATTATCTCCTACCGCCTATCATGGTGGCCATCAAGATGGAACTTTATTGATATATGATATATATTGTGTTTATATTTTCTTTATGCTTCTGTATTTTACATTTATATCCTATCTTTATGGTTTCCATTATGGGTAAATGTGATAATTTAATTTGAGGAAGTGCGGACTACCTCCCCCTCAAAGTGATATGACTCGTTAATGCCATATGTGGTACATATAAAGGATGTATTTAATGATATTATATATGATATTATACTGTAATTATAATATACCTATTTATTATTATGTTTTAATTCCATTAAAATAATAAATATAAATGAAAGTAGCGTTCATGCGTACGTACGGCTTACCGTCTCCATGAACGGTGCATTTCATTTTTTACCTCAAAATGTTATGTACTATTATAAATACATGTATATACTGGATATATATAATATATATGATATCTAAATAATGAATATAATTTTGTACATAATTAACTTTTGACTATGTGAACAACTTCTAATTATAAGAAGTCTATTTTTGACTGAAGTGCCAAATAACGACAAAACGACCATTATTAACTTAAATGATTGCATAATATCTATAACATGGTAATAAGTTATATTAAAAGAATAATAAACTTGAAAAATTTTATTAATCAATTATAAATTAACTTGAGATTATTATTCAGGAAGAACAAGGAACAAACAAGTCAAGTCGGACATGAGGTAGGAATTTCTTATCTAATTTTCAATTCTGTGAGATTTCCATTGCTCGCCACTTATTCATTGCATGTGGTGTATTTTTTACTTAAATTTGATATATATTATCATTATTCTCTTTATATTCATGGTATTATGTGATTCATTCGGTGGTTATTAACTTTTTTTCATACGACTCGATTGATTACAACGAAGTAATGGTTTTTCATCTCACCTTTTATTCCCGTGAGATTCATGCTATATTGGCCACTATTTTATTTCGTGTGGCGTATGTACAGTCCATGATTGTATTCATTGTGTAATATACAATAATTTTTTTTGGTATTTACATATTCATAGAATGATCCTTCTTTGAATTGGTGTATGTTTTTTATGTTACCCAATCTATAAGGGAACCTTTCACCCTTCTCTTTTTAAAAGACTTATTTTAGTTATATCTTTTAATTTACTTCTTATTATATTGGGATATGTTCTTATATATCCTTATTTATGTAAAATTTATTTCCAAGTGATGATATACCCTTTTTATCTCATCAACTCATTTTCTGAATTTTAAAGTGACGTCGTTAAGCTGTCGAATTTTTACAAGGGAACGTCTTAACCCAATTTCAATTCTTTGGGTTCAACTTGTACTTCTTGAATATATCATCCTATGAATATGTGTGAATGACCTATGATTTTTTTACACTTAATATACACTTATATTGGGTGTATTTATATTTTTCACACATAATTATGTGATTGATTTATCCTTAATTTAAAGATACCATCTTTATAAGGGATTTCATCTCAATTTACATTTCCACTGAGACTTCATTTTTGTTATGAACCAATTCACTCTTATATGGTGTATATACTGTCCTTTGACATATTATATCATCAATCCATTTATTCTCATGATATTATAAGGTTATTATTAAATTTTATTCCTCAATTATTTGTATTCAAGCGTCTCTATTTTTCTTAAAAAACTCTTTAACTAAAATATCCTTTTAAATGTTTTAAAGATTTATTCTTCTAAATATTTCTCATTAATTTCCATGTTTTCAAAATGGGTTTTAGTATTTATTTATATGGACATTAATTTTTTTAAATGATAATTCATTTAAAATATTCAAATTGGTATGGGATGCTTTGATTCAAAAATCTCTTTTAAAAAGGTTTTGAAAATGATTAGATAAAGCATTGTTTATTTCAATATCTTGATTTGATATATTGGAATATGGAAATGTTTTATTTACTTTATACTTGTGTTATGTGTTATGATTATGTTATGGTTATTGGGAATTGTTTACGTATACGGGTGGTTCCATGATAAACCTAGGGTGGGTGAGCCTGAGATAGCTCTCCAATGCATTGGGTAATGTGAAGGAGGTAAACGTGATGTTTCTCCTAAGAGATTTAGATAATATACTGTGTTGGGTATTCCAAGTGTAACTCCATATGTATCTGTGATAGCTACAATTTAAGTTTGATATGGATGTCATAAGTAACCTTTATGATTTATGATTTGTGTGTGTTATTCATAAATATTATGATTTCATAAGGTATGTTATGATTGAAAAGTATAGTTTCATTGATTTGTATTTATTTATGGGATAGTGTTTTCCTTATTTATTTTATAACCCTTACTGAGATTTTTATGCTCATCCCAAGTTTTTTAAATGTTTTCCACATGAATTAAATATGAATAGGGTCAAGGATGGGATCAAGGAAAATTCATGCTATCTAAAATATGGAACTAGACATGTTTCTTTTTAAGAGTTTTTATTTTATGAAAAAATGGATATTGAGTAATAGTGTCTACATGTAATATTCAAGTTGTTATGTAATAGTTATGGCCTAATTCTCTAAAACTCTAAACCTGAAAAGATCCTCAATGTGAATTATTCATTTAATTAAATATTATGTAATGCTTAAGGTCATGTCCTTATAATATAAATATAATATATATCCCATGTAAATACAGTTCCATCTTATTGTCCACCATAGGATTTGGTGGGACAAGATTGAACAATCATTGTTTCGTGAGGCAGTAGTTCGTCGTCCATAGAAACAGTATGTTCTTTACACTTTAGATGGAGGTGTGTGTAAGTGTAGTTCAAATAATTCTCATATAAACAACCTAGTATATTTAGGATACTGTTGGTTTTATAAAAGAAAGGAATAAAAATATTTTATGGGGTTGTAGAAGTAAAATAAAAGAAAAGAACTTAAGAGAAGACTTTGCATTTAAATTGGGTAACTCCCTTTGGTTTGAACCAAAAGAATTTCTTGAAGTGCCTTATGCCTAAGGTAAGGATTATAGGTAGAAGAGGGTTATCTTGAGAGATTATTTGGGTAGATTTTGGACAATAAAAAAGGCTTGAGAGGTGTGAGTAATGGGTTAGAGCTTAGGGCTTTTTATAAGGGGGAGGAGGGTCTCTTTAGGAAAGTTTGAACATATTATTTTATTATATAATTATTTTCGGTTTATAAAGGTACAAAAATTATTAAAGTAGAAGATAAGATGACTCTTGTTCTAAATAAAATCATCAAATAAGAATTGGACAGGTTTTGGATATTTTTTTAATCTTTATAATCTTATTTATTTACATCATTCATTAATGAGGAAAACACTGCATCATTATTGTGTCATAAATAATTTTTTTTTATTTGATATTTAAAAATTATAAAAAAATACCATGATGTATTAAATCTTTTTATCTTTAAAATTAATATTTATAGTTGAAGAGATAACTTATATAACCCCATGTAATAATTGATTTACTAAAAGATATTTGTTTATGTCATTTTTTTTCATTACTTTAAATTAATTAGTATAAAGTGTCATTATCACTCTTAAGTGGCTTCAGGGGTTCCCAAAATCGACCCAAGGATGACCATGGTCAGAAATGTATCAACCAATATCATTAGGACACAAGTTAGGGTAATTTAATATTATTATAATATAATGTTTACCTTGAATTACCTTATTTACCTTTAATCGCGGTAATAAAAGTCAAAAGTTACTATTCACAAAAATTATTTTCATCTTATTGAACCATATTTTACTTACTAAAAACAACCATATATGTCATATTTTTGAAATTCAATTCACAAAAGTAGTAAAATTTCATTTAAATGAAAAAGCCGATTTTTTAACTATAACTCAGTGTTTTCACTATTCATCAAAAATTGAAGTTTTTCAGAAATATACCAAACATTAAGCCTAAGCTATATTTGATATTCTAAATTAAAAATTGATGTCTATTTTACCAAATTCAATACATAGAAGTTGTATTAATTAATTTAAAATTAATTCCAGTTTTAAAAACCAAAAGCGTGTTTTTTAAGAAATAATAACTATCAAAAGATTGACACTTGTTTATGTTCAATTTCAAATTAAAATTACTTCCAATGACCAAATTTGGATTAAATGGTAAAAATATAATCTAATTACACTTTAAACCCAATTAAAAATACAATCTAACCATATAAATAAATTATATTAAATGGCGGTTTTGAATTAAGATATAGTATTTTTCACTATTCATTAAAAAATGAATTTTGTTATAAAAATACCAAAAAATTACCCAAAGTAAATTTTGATGTCCCAATTATAAATAATAATTTTATTTTGTCAAATAGAATATATAAAAGTGAACAAAACTATATTTAAAGAGGGTTCGCCATCAAAAGGTGGTAAATCAACCTTTTAAAGAATATTAGAGTATCTATGCTTATAATTAGATTCATTTAAATTTTAAGCCTCTAAATTTTATTGGATAAATTTAAAAACATTTAAGAAACATGTTTAACAATAATATGGTTAGTTCTATTCATTCCTTCCAATACAACGGCTTGGAGTTAACTACCATTTAAAATACTGTTATATTATTATTATTTAGTATGACCCAACATTGTGTGAAATGTAAGATTTAAAAGAAACTCATTGTTTCATATCGGGTATGCCATCGAACATAGAATCAACATTAAAGTAAAATTAATATTTAATTCACAAATATTAATAAATATAAAAATGTATTATTCTTTATTTTCTTGGGATGTTACATTCTATTTCCAGGATTATATTTCAATTATTTAAATTAACACAACATGAGAAAATAAGAATAATAACTCTTTTCTCATGCGATAATATTTTCTAGGGAATAAAATATCCCCAAAATGAATGAATATGGAAAAATATAGGTGAAAATATCCATCCCATTAAATTTTAGATTTGATCCAATTAATTATATTCATTAATCCATCTCTTACCATCCACTCCAAAAGGAAACAAAAGAATACTAATATCATAAATGCATAGGAAATAATTAAATAACTAAGATACCCTACATGGTATTTCTTTTAAAATGTAAATCACTACACCCAGAAGGATAGAAGAGATAGATACATAGAATTCTTCACCTTGGAAACATAGGATTGGCATGTGAGGGAGAAGCTCAGATCAACAGTAGATGGATTTTTAAGACTCCAGAGGATACTTTGAGATCATCTGGACTCCAAAAATAAAGAGAGACACTAATAGATAAGATATAGTATTTTTTCAAAATATACTAATACATGTTCATGTAAATATTAAATATGCATTTCATTTGTTCCCAACTAATACTCACAAAACTCATTTATAACTCCTAAAATTATGAAGAGTTAAAATATCACATTTTAAGCCTTTAAAAACATTAGATAAAATTTTAAACAATTCAAAATAATTTAATTCTATTATTTTAATCTTTAAAAATCATTTAAAAGGAGTTAAAGTGACTATAGATCAAAGAAGAGATGGACAACTAGAAATCTGGGAGACAAAAGATACCCATATGAAAATTAGGGGTTCTATATAAGGGAAACTTGTTTTACCCTTATGTAGAACCATTCCAAGTTTCATGTAAGGGTAGCTTAATCTTACCCTTGAGAAACCTTTATTATTTCATAGTTACCCTTATGAAATATTTGGATTACCTTTATGTGAATAGGGAAGTACCTTTACATGAGACTTCCTGAAGTCTTTACCTTTCTGGAAGTATGGTGTACCCTTATGTGTGGTTTAGAAACTCAGACTTACCCTTATGTGAGGAACAACCTTCCTTAATGCATCCTTTATAATCATTGGATGATCCTTACATATTAGAGAAACTACCCTTACATGGCCATTTAAAATCTTGACATACCCCTATGAAAATTATCTACACTTATGCATCTCATAGAAAATGAGATTTACCTTTATGTAACATAAGGAAAGAACTAATTACCCTTGTGAAACTAATATAAAAAATCCTATACCCTTAAAAACTACTTTAAAAATAGGTGTTACCCTAATGAAAAATAACATTCATGAATAAGTGTAAACATAAACTTAAAAATATTAAATTTCCATATATAAAAACATAGAAATGATTATCAAAAAGCCTAATCATCACATATAAAATCCCAAAACCACTTATAATTACTTTAAAAGATTAAAAATTAAATTCTAAATAAATTTTAAAACTTTGAAATTACATCCCTAATTTGTAAAAAAAAACTTTTAAAACCTATTTATACATTAGAAAATCATTCTAAAACAACTTCCAAATTTATGAAATTGTTTCCAAACCATCAGAAACCCTAGAATGACAAAGGAATAGGAAAAATATAGACCCTTACATTAGATACCTCTAAAACAATTCACATCCTTGAGAATTAAAAAAAATGGGAGTAAGAGAAAATGAAGGGTGGATAATTTAACCTTCCCATGAGATACCTCTCAAGGATCCCGCTATATTTGGAACATAACAATAACTGTAAAGATAATATCTCACCTATAAAACAAGAATAATGCCACATAAATAGACAAAACAAAACTGGAAATAAATACATATCTAATAAATCAACCATAATATTAATACAACACATCAAAAGGAACAATTTTAAAAAAAACACTTCACATTGATTAATCAAAAGGGCATAGAACTCCATTTGGGAGAAAATACATTTATCTATAACTTTTCAACAATTTTACTTAGGTATTCCATAAAATGAAAATATTTTTAAATATTCATTCATAAAAATTTATTATGAAAATATTCTTTGATAAAACGCATTCAATGCATTTGAAAAACTTATTTTAAAAAATACACATTTTATGAAAGAATTTCAATTATTTATTCAATAAAACTTGTTGTCATAAAATAAATTTTTCCAATAGGGTCTCATTGAGTATTATCATTTAGAATGAATAGAACTTCCTTGGTTTTCATAATCTAAGTAAATTTTCCTTTTTCGAAAACATCTCATATTTAATATGAGTTATATGATAACTCACATACATAGGAAAGTTACATGCTTTCATCAACTTCTTTTTTATTCAACTAACATAGCTCTTCCATGATATTTATAAAATTAATATTAATACACATAAATTCAAAAACATAGAGAAATCAAATAAAACATGTGAAATGAATTGCAAAAAAATACATTTGGTTATAAGAATCCACTTTATACAGTTGTAAATTTGTCCAAGTTATTTAACAAAACTCCATTTACTAGGAGGACACTCATGAAAAAAATTCACAGGATTTAACATTCCAATTTTCATTTCCCAAAAGTGTATTCCAATACTTTAAAGAGTTTCACATAATTTTTCTCATCTAACACAAACACTAACATCAATATAGACATATCTTATATAAGCAAACAAATCAAAGTAACCCATCCACCATACCATGATATTATCCACTTTGGGTGGTACTAACTCACCCACACATTTTTAAATCATTTTATAATAAAACACGTTGTAATATGTTAAGTTTACCCTATCTTAATATGCTTGAAACCAAAACACATGTAACCAATATAAGATCAATCACAATAAACCCAACCAACATGATAGCTTTAAAACACTTCCATCACTTCCCTCATAATAATTTAGGTGTGAAAAGAAAGTTCACCTTCATCGATTTCAAGATTTTCCAAACAACCCCCCCCCCCCCACACACACACACCAACTTTAAGTGATTAACTTTTTTATGGGAGGTGGTTAATTCCATCGACCCAAACACAACACAAAACACAATTACGGTAGGGATACATGTTCTCGAGGATAATTGATATCATCTCAAATATCACGTAGTTATCCATGTTAAGATAATATAAATATTTCATGGATAATACTTAATTAAGAAACATCTTATTCTTAAACATATTTTAAAACATCATCTTGTAATTTAGAAACATGTTTTTATCATGGAATATGAACACTTTCATATATAAATGAATACATAATAAAACCAAAAACAACACTCAACATTTCTAAGTAATTCCTAGGAAAACATCATGACCAACATTTAAATATCTCTAACATGAATCCAAGTCAAAGATAAAAACTTTACATGTGTTATCTTAGGCATCATTATTAACATGCCTAAACAAAACATTCTATGTTCATCTTGTTACTAAAGAAACAAACTTCCAACTTCATATAAAAATTTTAACATGATAAGTTATTATGCTCAATTAAAATATACCATTATATATACAACATAATTTTATAATTATCAAAATAAAACATGATCTCGTATCAAAAAATTAAAACTATATAGGTTTTATTACTATGTTTCATTCTTATCATGATCGAACTAAACTTTCTTTAAAAAAATTCATTTTTGAGGAAAACATACTTATATATTGCAATAAGGGTAACAAGATTATACCTATATATTTAAATATAAACATGATTTCATATTCTAAATAAAATATATTAAACATGATACATGCTCATTACTCGTATACTAGAAATTTCATAGTCACCACACAATTGATTTTAATTTTTTTAGATATGTTTATCAAAACAAATTTCTCATGGCTTAACATGAAAGGTACGACTATCTCAACATTAAAAATTTTATCACTCCTAAAAGAATAATTTCAATCTTTTAAATTTTTTTAAGTCTAAACAAGTTGTCACAAATCATGATTATCATTTTCCAAGAATTAATAAAAAAAGTGACAAAAATCTTTAGCCTTGCAATAAATTCACAGCACATTCTTACAACATGTGAATAGATAAAATCTATAAAACTATAATTATTCCAAAAAAATAAATATAAATCTATTTTATTTAAAGTTTTTTAAATTTTTATATAAATTATAAATAATCATGATGGTCGTTTTTCATAAATTTCAGAATTTAAATGTTAGAAACAAAGTTTTACAATAAGTAAAAAACACATCCTCATGATAAATTATCAATGGAAATGATGGATAGAATATTAATTCACATGGAAAGTAGAATACTCTTAAGCATTATGAAAACTCAGGTCTTTATTACACATTAAATCATGATTTATTACATAATAATACACTTAGTACAACCTGAAAGATCGACAAGCATAGTGTCTTTGGGAAATTAATTACATTTCATGACAACTTAATACAAGGTGTACATAATAATTATTGAAAACTTCCTTAACATGCTTCAAAAATTCCATATATTTTAAAACTACAAGGGATAACCTGGGGAAATATATAAGAAAAGTGTGAGTTATAAAGCCCGGTAAAGGAATAAAAAAAGTATAACATGAAGAAAGTATTACATATCAGAAAATAGGAATTTAAATGGGACATAAAAGGGGGTGATAATCATAAACATGAATAATGAGGCATGATATAGTATGATAATATAAAAGAAACATGGGAAAGTGGAAACAACTTTAAACATGGAATCATAAACATAATTCAAGGACAACTACAAAGACATCATAAAATGGTGGAAAAATTCCCATTATTGATTAGGTTCACTCCCTAATCCATTTCATGATTTATTATGAGACTAAAACATTACCCAATGCATTGGAATGCTATTTGGTCACACCCATCATAATCATATCATGTACGTTCATAAGTTTGCCACATATATTACATAATATAAGAACATTTTTCATCACATTTAATTCCATAATCAAGGAATGTGAAATAAATATATGGAATTACCCAATAAAATAAGTATAGTTATGTATAGGTGAATAACCTTGAGTGGAAATAGCGATGGTATTCACAATAAAAAGGTTTGGCATGGAAAAATTGCAGTGAATTTTCGAAAGCATGGAAGTAGTACGTAAAGGTTTATAAAATTGTTTAATGGGATAGAGATGGGTCACCCATTAATTGTACATAAATTTTTAAGTAAGATTTATATGGAAAAATATATCCCAATATTATGAGTTGGAAATAAAATTTCATAAAATGACTAATATTCTTGAATAAATAGGTGAAGGAGAGGATCCCTTACAAAATTTCGACATAGTAATGGATTTGTTAAATCCTATAATGAGAGGGAATAAATGATCTATCATTATTATAAAATAAATTTGAAATTATATGAATCTTTATTAATACATAACCAATTAAGATTCAAAAGTATAAATACAAGCAAGGTGATTGAATTGAAAAGAAGAGAGAGCGGTCCCTAACTTTTGGTATGAAAAAATAGTAGAATAATTTTGACAACATAATGGGTGTACATAAAGGTTCATGGGAGGGATTAATGAGAATAAAATGGGTATCTCATTACATGGTAATAAAAATAGAAGTGATGTGGATTTAGAAAAATATATCCAAAGAAGAAAAAATAGAAATTATGAGGCACAACATAAAATAGTTTTTTGAATAAAAAAAGAGACAGAGAACCCTTACCTTCAGAGGGTGATTCCAAAAGTTTGGTAGGATCTCCTTGAGAGCTTGGAGGATGAGAGATTTTGTGGTTTTATACAGGAAAATAGAAAGAAATTATATATTATTTCCCAAACTTAGGTTTTAGACTCTATATAATAAATTAGTCAAAACCAAAAAACCTTCCCATGGTTTTTTCCCATGGTTTCTAAAAAATATGATTTTTTTCATTATTTTATAGTTAAAATGTCTGAAATCATTAACATATTACACTTGGTGATGTGTAAATGATTCTTTTTTATAAATAATTGATTTTAAAACCTTGAAATATAATATAGGTTTTGGAGGATTCATAGAGGCTTTATAAAATTAATCAAATAACTTAAAAATGCATTATTTTAAAGGGGAAGCATATATTTGGTCTTGGATACCCTTTATAGAATTTATTATATTAATTTTGGGTCGTTAGGATGTCTAAATACATACCGTATATTAATTTTTGGGTCATTAGGATGTCTTGGATACCCTCTCATTCTTTTAATTTAGTTAGCTCTACATCTGGTGACTGCTACTCTTGCTATGATCCTCATCTGGGGACTTCTCTGTGTGAACTAGGCTACTCTATGGTCTCTGTGGCCTGAAGGATTTTTTGATGACCTGAAGGGCCTGAGACCCATGGGCCCAAACCGGTGGCCCAAAGGCCCAAATCAGGTGAATATTTTCGGCTACTACAGTACCGAACAGTACTGCTATAGTGCCTGCTACAGCACCCTGAAAATTCGCCTCCACTCGGTTTCGAACCTGGGTCTCTTGGATGCCAAGCAGGGGCCCTTACCACTCGGGTATAGGCTCATTGGAATTTGTGGACATGTGGACTACTGCCTCCTCAAAGCGATTTGATATGTTCACACATTACTTGGAATGTATTAAGTATGGGTTTAATTAAAAATATGTGACATAAATAACATTCATAAGATATTAATTACATAATTAAATTTTGGTAAATATAATATATCATTTTCTTTATTAACCTTACACACACTGAAAAAGTGATAACATCATTTGTAGATGTGTGGACAACCGCCTCCTCGACGTGATGTGATTTATTTTACATCACAAGAATTATATATATAATTATATATGATTAAATAAAATATGATTTATGATTTAATTATAATTCATTAAATATAAATGTTAATTACCTTCTTTTTATAATGATCATTAAAAAATGGAAATGTCACTCATGCGTACGTACGACCTACAGTCTCCAAGATTATAACGTTGGATCATTTTTCGTAACCATATTTCATGATTAGTTTTAAAATAATAATTTATTTATAAATATCATAATTATTTCACTATTATTATTCTATATATGTTTATATAATTTCCATTTTGACTATAGTTGACCTATTAAATTTATTTTTGATACATAAACTGAATGTCATCAAAACACCTGATGTAAACTTAATTGTTTAAGTAGTTGTTTAAAACTTTGTAATATGTGAAATAAAACTAATGATAAAATTGAAAAGGTTATAAAGAAATTAAATAATTAACATAAATTTATTATTTAGGAATATAAAGACACATGTGACAAGTCAAACTCAAGGTAAGCGATTTTCATCTCACTTTTTACAACTGTGAGATAAATGTCATATTCACAACTTAATTATTTTGTGCGGTGTATATAATGCCCATTTTGATATATTATATCATGAGTTATTTTATCTTAACTTTATTTAAATTTTTAATTTTATGATTACTACTTTTAGGGTTTGCAATTCATATGTTACCACAGTTGTAAGGGATTTTGTCTCAATCTCCTTTCATTGAGGTATTTTTTAATGATATGCACCTTTATTCTTTTATAAGGTGTATATACAGCCCCTTTGACATTAAATATCCATATTTTATCAATCCTCATGTTATTAAATGTTTTTATAAATGTTATTATTTCATGCGTCTTATGATTTAAATGTTCAAAGTGTTATGGGACACATTAAATGTTTAAAGATTTAATTTTAAAATCTTTGTATCCATATCAATATTTTTTGATATTATTTTACATATTATTTTATATGGATATAAAATAATTATTAAGTAATTTTAGGTCTATTTTGAATTTCATTCAATGGTTTTCAAAAGGAATATTTTTATATGTCTTAAAAGGAACTTTTTGATAAAAAAATGAAATATGATGTTTTTAAAGTACGGTGATAATGAAATGTTATGTCGTCATGAATTTTATTTCATTTATAGAATCCTTTTAAAGCTTAAATTTTTTCTAAAATGAAAAACCCTATTTTATTTTATTTGGTCATTTTTTTGTTTAAAGTGGGTTTTCAAAGAAATGGATGGTTGGGTACTAAAAATTAGTTCTCAAAAGAAATGGGTATTTTTATCTAAATGTGTTTTCATATGGTTTTAAAAAGATTTTTTAAAGGGTTTATGGTAAAAGTGTTTTACTCTTGACATGGTACTTGAGAATTATATGAAATGGGTGATCCCAATACAGCTTATATGAAGGGTTGATCCCCATTATAGCTCATGAGAAATGGGTGATCCCGATGTAGCTTATATGAAGGGTTGAGCCCCATTATAGCTCATGAGGAATGGGTGAGCCCGATATAGATAATATAAAGGGTTGAGCCCCATCATATCTCATGGGTGACCCTGATATAGCTTATATGAAGGTTTATCCCTATTATATATCTCCAATTCATTAAGTAATGATAATTTTGGAAATCAGCTTTATATTTATTCTAACAAAAAGGGTTTTAAAATGGTTTATGTATATGTTTCTCAAAGTCACCTAAATGAGTTTTAATTACTTGCTATGGGTTTTAATGATTTTGTTTGAGAAAAATGTGTTTTTAATTTTCAAGTGAAATTTTTTTATTTCATATTCTAAAATAACATTGATGATAAAGGTAAAATTTATATGAGTTTTCATGTTTTTACTGAAATAACAGCTTCCCTTATTTTTATATCTCGAACTAAGATTTTTGGTTCATCCCAAGTTTTTAAAAAAATCATAGGGTTTAAGGTTGGGTAAGGAAAAGGAAGAAGTGAACTTGAAAGTAGTAGATATTTTCCTTGAAACTATTTCATGAATTATTTTAAAAAAATAATATTATGGGGAAAATAGATACCGATTTTAATTTTCCACTTTGTATTTTTATGGTTTTGTTATGTATTTTTTATGGCATAATTATTTAAAAATATAAACCTAAAGGGATCCTAAATTTTAAAGAAATTGATTTCTTGACTAAAACTCAAGATTATATAATTTTTAAGGTGGTGTCCTTATATTTGGTATTAAAGGAAAGTTTTATATAACTTTAGAGGCTAGGATAGTGTTAATACTATGCCTTTAGAAGATTTTAATTTATGTTTAAGTTGAGATGATAAATCACTTTAATATTTTTATATTTCTTCATCTAAATTGTGTTTTTTCATAATGGTTTTTCATAGAGTAAAAAATAAATTTGTAGTGATATGGAATCAAGGTAAAAAATGCCTCCAAATCAGCATACCAATATGGTTATAATTTGAATTGAGGAGTTTGTTAGAGTGATGTATTAATTAAAACAAGCTATAAATATTGGTTTTATCCATGCAAGAAAAGAACTATATGTATCATGAAGGAACGTGTTTATAGTGGAAAATTTCATGAGGCAAAATCCCTTATCATTAAATGGATCATCTAACCCAATGATAGCTGAATGATAGATCAATTCCTTGGAGAAGATATTTTAAGTCATAGGATGTTCAAAACATCAAAAGTTAATTCTTTCCATCTATTGTTTTGAAGGTGAAGTTAATTGATGGTGTTCTTTGGTTAAGAATACTAGACAGAAATGTGATCATGATTCCATGGAATGGGAAACATTCAAATATGATTTCATTGAAAATATTTCTATAAGGTTGTTCAGATTATCATATAGAAACAATTCCTAGAGTTGAGTCAAAAAGATGAAGATTATGTGGCTATATATGAAGAAAACATCACAATATTGGAAAGGTATCTATAATACTTTATTTTATACATTGAAAGTAAAAAATAATAGATTTTAATTAGGATTTAAACCAAGTATATGAAGATAATTTTATTCTAAAGAATTTAAAATTTATGAAAAAGTGGTTCGTTGTGGTGAAAATTTTGATATGAATTTTTTCGACACATACATTCCATGATATGAGAAGAGTAATAAATAGTCATTGTGGTAGGAAATAGAGAATAAAACAACTAATAATTATATATAAAATACTAAAACTTTCTCCACATTTGATAAAATACATTTTGGGGAATGTATGTTAGGATCTGGAAAGTGTTAACTGTGTGGTAAGTTTGTTCACAAGGTTTGTGACTACAAGGAAAAGAGTCCTAGACAATCCAATAATAAGATTAAAGATATCCCATTAATAATAATATGATTTAATTATAATGATTTTGGATATTATGCTAACGTGTGTCTGAATAAAATTACTTAGGGTGGAAATTATCATGATCAGAATAAAAAAGGGGTGGAAAAATCATTTTCTACTTCTATAGTTGATGTTGAGACGTTTGGTGAAGTGATGGAGGCTTGAGGGAGTTCTATATTTTTTTAAGTTTGATCATAATACTAATGTCTTAGGAACCCCTCTTTTAATATTTTAAATAATGTAAATACCTTGGGATTAATGTATTTAGTTTCTATAAATGTCTGACATAAATGTTTAAATGTTATTTGACCAATAATACCTCTATTTGGGTGGATTTAAGTTTAATGGTATTGGTGACCATTATGGTTATATATCTATGGATTGATTTAGCTTTAACATTGGGTATTACTATTTAACTTTAGAGATTAATCCATTATCTCATCACATGAATGTTTGAATTATCTTACAATGTGATAAACATATTGGTTTTGGTTAATATCTAAAGATAGGAGGAATATTGTGTTATCCTTTTGAGTATTATGTGATCCATTAGAAGTTGATTCTAGTGCTTCAGGCATAAAAAAATCATCTTGGATACTCATTTTTTGGATCAAGAGATGAGTTTGTTATGAAATTTGATTAAAGTATTAGTCTCTACTCATCAAGTAAGTATATTTCCTTATGTTCTTAGATAGTAAAATAATTCCTCAATTTTTAGAAAATGATATTAAAAAAGATTTATCCTAATACCTTCATTTCTGTTAAAATGATGGTCATATAAATCATCATAGATTTATGGTTTTGAGGCCCTAAACTTTTCATTTATCATACACTTACTAGTGATCAATGATATTTATAACTCTCTATAATTATTTACGCTTCTTCTATGTCTGATCTTTACTCCCAACCTATGTTCTCCTATGTAGAAACCTAGTTATGAGTTACTTTAGGTAACCTTTATGGTTCCAAATTTCCCTTTTTAAAGGAATTTTTGTTATTCATTTTTATAATGTGGGTTTCTAAGAAAGGAACTTTTGAAGTATTAAACCTTTGATAACTCAGATGACTTTTGAGGAAGAAATTAATTTTTAAGGGGGTAGTATGTAACATCCCAATATTTTATGAAATATATTCTTTCAAATTAATTTAAATTATTTAATGGATTTTGTTACAAGATATACATAGTTTATATTACATCACATGAAATGAAAACTTTATCTTTCATTACATGAAACAGAAACTTCCTTTGATGACTTATGTTACATGCAAGCTTGAGACTTACTGGACAACAATATACTATTAATATTATTATTATAGTTATCAACTAGAAATTTTAATGGAGGGAATGAAAGAGATTAAGTAAATTATGAAATTATAGTTTACACGTGTTTATAAGATGAATTAATTGGTTAACAATTAATTATAAATGAAAATAAATACCAATTGAATATAAAGGATGTAACCTCCTAGATAATGATAGAATAAGTCTTTTTCATATTTATTAATATTTATGAATTAGATAGTAATTTTACATTAAAAGGGACACTAAATCCAATAGAATGCCTAACAGGTAATAATGAGTTTCTCCAAAATATTTCATTTCATGAAAGATTAATTTATACCAAATAATAATATACTATTAATATTATTCTTTAATATGGCAGTTTTTTTCCCTTTTAATGGAAGACTTTCTTCAAATTGATGTGATACGTTCACAAATTAAATGGAATGTATTAATTATGGGTATAATTAAACATATGTGACATAAATAAAATCCATATGATATTCATGACATAATTAAATTTATATAAATATAATATATTATTTTCTTTATTATCCTTTCACATACTGAAAAAATGATAACGTCGTTCGTGGACGTGTGGACTACCGCCTCCCCAACATGACGTGAATCCTTTTACATCACAATAATTTTATATATAAGTATATATGATTAAATAAAATATTATTTATGATATAATGATCATTCTAAAAAGATAAATGTCACTTACCTTATTTTTATAATGATATTTCAAAAATGGGAACGTTACTCATGCATACGTACAGCCTACCGTTTCCATGATTTAAACATTGGTTCATTTTTCATAATCATTTTTCATGATTGGTTTTAAAATTATAATTGATTTATTAAATTATAATTATTTAAATATTATTATTTTAGAGATTTTTATATAATGACCCCTTTGACCATAATTGACCTACCTAATTTGTTTTTGACACATAAACCGAATGTGGTCAAAACACCCAATGTAAACTTAATTAATTAAGTAGTTTTTTACAACTTTGTAATAAGTGAAATAAAAGTAATGATAAAATTGAAAAAAAATTAATCAAGTAAATAATTAATA
The DNA here is from genome assembly GCA_963277665.1 of Viscum album. Lineage (NCBI taxonomy): Eukaryota > Viridiplantae > Streptophyta > Magnoliopsida > Santalales > Viscaceae > Viscum > Viscum album. The sequence goes on along the minus strand of OY728143.1, from coordinate 179,452,507 downwards.
TAAGTTTATTATTAAGTAATATAAATACACTCGTGACAAGTCGGACTCAGGCTAATAGATTTTCATTCCACTTTTTACATCTGTGAGATAAATGTCAAATTCACCACTTACTTATTTTGTGTGGTGTACCTACTACCCATTTTGATATATTATATCATGAATTATTTTATATTCATGTTACTTAAATGTTTAATTTTATGATTATTACTTTTGGGGTTTCCAATTCATATGTTACCATAGTTGTGATAGATTTCATCTCAACCTCCTTTCATTGAGGCATTTCTAAATTATATGCACCTTTATTCTTTTATAAATTGTATATACAGCCCATTTTACATTCTATATTCATATTTTATCTATTATCATGTTATTTAATGTTTTTTAAAATGTTATTATTTCATGGGGATTATGATTTAAATGTTCAAAGTGGTATAGGACACTTTGAATGTTTAAAGATTTAATTTTTAAATCATTTTCTCTATGTCAGTATTCTTGGTATTATTTTACATATTATTTTATATATATATAAAAGGATTATAAAGGATATTTTATTTCTATTTTTAATTTCATTAAAAGGTTTTAAAAATCAAGATTTTTACGTGTATTGAAAGGAACATTTTGATAAATGACCAATGAAATATCCTATTTTTAATGTACGGTGATAATGATCTTTCATATCGTCGTGACTTTTATTTTATTTATATATTCCTTTAAAAGATCGCATGTTTTATTAAATGAAAAACCTTATTTAATTTTATTTGCTTATTTTGGTATTGAAAATGGGTTTTCAAAGAAAAGGGTGTTTGGGTATTGAAAATGGGTTCTCAAAAGAAAACGATATTTTTATCTGAATGTGTTTTCATATGGTTTTAAAAAGATTTTTTAAAGAGTTTTATGATGAACTTTTTTTACTCTTGATATGGTACTTGAGATTTATATGAAATGATTGATCCTGATAAAGATTATGTGAAGGTTTTATCCTCATTATAACTCATGAGAAACAAGTGATCCCAATATAGATTATATAAATGGTTGAGCCCCATTATAGCTCATAAGAAATGGGTGAGCCCAATATAGCTTATACGAAGGGTTTAGACCCATCATAGCTCACGGGTGAGCCTGATATAGATTGTGAAAAGGGTTATTCCCCAGAACAGCACATGGGTGAGCCTAATATAGCTTATACGAAGGGTTATCCTAATTATAGATCTCCAATAAATTAGGTAATGATAATGTTAGAAGTTGGACTTACAGTTATTCCAATTAAAAGGGTTTTGAAAAGGTTTGTGTATATGATTCTCTAAGTGACCTAAATGAGTTTTAATTGATTGATATGGGTTTTAGTGATTTTATTTTTAAAAAAATAATGTTAAGATTTTTTATTTTATATTCTCAAATAACTTTGATGATAAAGGTTAATGTTATATGATTTTTCATGTTTTTACCAAACTAACAGTTTTCTTTTCTTATATCCCTTAAAGAGATTTTGTGCTTATACCAATATTTTAAAACGTTTTCAAAATGTTTAAGGATGTTTATGGGAAAGTAAGATATCAAGTTTCAATTCATGGAGATTTTCCTTGAAAAAAATCATGCTTTATTTTTAAAATATTATATTATGGGAAAATGGATACTGATCGGAAGTTTCCACTTTGTATTGTATAGTTTTTTATATATGATTTATGGCCTAATTATATAAAACTATAAACCTGAAAAGATTATCAATGTGAAAGAATGTAATTTCTTGATTAAAAATAAAGATTATGTAATGTTTAAGGTTGGTTCTTTATATGAAGCACTATAATAAGCTTCTAACAGATTACATGATCCATAAAAGAATAAAAAGTTATTACTCCTATATTTACTAAATCCAAAATGGTTATATTAAAGTAATATAATTTTTAAAATTAATAAATCTTAATACATTAATCTATAAAATTCAAAAAAAAATACCAATGGTTTGTCATAGATCATTCCTTAAATAAATACCCCTATATCCAAAACAGCATGAATAACCTCAACATTAAAGAATGTTTTAACCTCAAAGGTTATCTCATACCCTTAATCTTACACCTCCAAAAACATAATATCATTCTTCTCAAATAATCATTTATATTAAACCTAATTTGTATATATACTTCAACCGAAATAAAAAATCTCCTGAAATATCATTAATCACCTAAAAATCAAAAAATATTTGATCCTATAATATTTTTTCCCAAAATATACTTAATCGTTCTAAACATCCTTCACATAAATCTTTAAAAAGTTATATCAATGATTTTAAAGATTATAATTAGACATATCATCCTAATAATATTTAGGTTTATCCCAACATCAAACACATATTAAGGTTTATAAATCCCTCGATCATGTTTTTTCTAAAATATCGCTTTATCACTAAATAACTTTTATAGGTTATTGGTACTATTCAAAATATGTTTCAAATCTATAAAGAAAAAATATTGAGGATAAATGCTTATATATTTCATGATTCTTATATCCATAATGTAATTGATATACTACTTCTTCAACATAATTCTAAAATACCAATATATAAACACTTATATCCTTACACTTCAATGATTTCCATAGCATAGGTCCTTCCTTAGTCTAGGATTTGACCCTTGGATTAGGTAATTGACTCGGATAAAGCCCATATTCTCAACAAAAAGGATATTGAACAACAAAGTGTGTCATATGATGTAATTTATTCCCTTCCATAATATAATTATTTTATAAAAGCTAACCGCTTTATGCCCTATTTTTTCACACCTAAAACACCTTTGAGTTCCTTTGTGACAATTACCTTGGTTCCTCCTTCCACATTTTTTACAATTAGAAAATTGAATATTTTTTCCTTTATAATATTTATTAGATGAACATCCTTGAGACATCATACTCCTCTTATTTTATGTATTTTTACATTCAAATATGTGCCAGTTGTTAATAGTGATTTTTTATAGCTAGTTTGGCATAATGAAAAGATTTATTACTTGAGTTCCTGTTATGTTAGGAATCTCATTTGGGAAGTCATCACATTTACCATCACATCGGTTGTTGGTTTGGTTATTCCTATTTCTAGCCATTAACTAGAATAAAGGGAAAAATAGGGATGAGTAATTTTTAACTTGTTAAACACATAACCAAGAAGAAAATAACATTAAAATGATAACTTATAAATGAAATATATTTCCTTAACTTATGAATTTCAAGGATTCAATATGATTTATCCATGATCTATTTCCTAACATAGTCTCTTATGGGAATTTTTGTTCCCTTAATAATGGTTCATAATGGTATTTTGAATTTACCAAAGCATATACCATGAGATTGTAAAACTAGGTGTGTAGAAAGGCCAATTGTCATGCATCAGTTCCCAATCGAGTCTAGGTTAATATGGTTTTTTCAAGTCTTTCATCCCTAGGTGCATCTGTACCAGATCCACATCCATTTGTAGTATACATAGAGGGATTTATTTGATTGAAAACCACTTACTCTATACTTTACCAAAACTTAAGGATGTTTTTCTATACTTAGTGTTATCCCTAAGGAATTTGGTATAGTTTTCTAATCCTAATCCCAAAAATAACTAATCCTGAATCTGATGCCAACTAAGAAAACTCGTGTATTTATTACACATTAAATCGTTATTTATTACATAATAATACACTTAGTAGAACTAGAAAGATCAATAAGACTAGTTTATTCGGGAAATTATGAACATTACATAGAAAATTAATACAAGGGGTATATCATAATTTTGAAAACTTCCATAAAATGATTTGAAAATTCCATATCTATTAAAACTATACAAGATAACCTAGGGACATACATAAGAAATGGGTGATCTATAAATATCAGTAAGGGAATAAACAAATCATAACATGAATAAAGTATTACATTTTAGAAAATAGGTATTTTTATGGGACATAAAAGTGGGTGAGAATCAAAAATATGAACAATGAGGCATGATATAACATGATAACATAAAGGCAATATGGGAAAGTGGCAACAACTTTAAACATGGCATCATAAACATAGGTCAAGGAAAACCACTAAGAAATCATAACATGGTGGAAAAAGTCCCATAATGGGTTAGTTTTACTCCCTAATCCCTTTAATGACAATCGTGAGACTAAAACATTATCCAATTAATTGTATCGCTATTTTGGTGTACCCATCATAATCATATCATGTACATACACAAGTGTGCCACATAGATTATATAACATAAGAACATTTTTCATCACATTTAATTCTGTGATCAAGGAGTGTGGAATAAATATATGGAATTACCAAATAAAATAGTATAGGTATGTCTATTTTAATTCTATTGAGTAGAAATAGTGATTGTATTCACAATAAAAAAAATTAGCATGGAAGAATCATAATGAGATATTGGCAGCATAACAGAAGTACATAAAGGTTCAAAAAATGGTTTAATGAGAGTGAAAGGGGAATTTAATCATTTTTAAATAAAATGTAAAGTGATATGGTTGTTTAAAATTATATCCCAATAATATTAATTTCAAATAAAAGGTAATAAAATAAAGAATATTCTTGAATAAATAGGATAATTAGAGGATCCCTTACTAAATTTTAATATAGTAACGGCTTAGGTAAATGCTATAATTATAGGGTATAAATGATATATAATTATTAAGAAATACATTTAATAGTATATGGATATTTATTACAACATAATCAATTTTTATTCAAAAGTATAAATACAAATATGGTTCTTGAATTGAAAAGAAAAGAGAGAGGTTCCATACTTTTGCTACGGAAAATAGTAGGACAATTTCGGCAGCATAACGGGTGTATATAAAGGTTCATGGGAGAGATTAATGAGAGTGAAATGGATTTATCATCACATTGGAATAAAAATGGAAGTAAGAGTTATATATAAAAACATACCCAAACAAGAGAAAATGTAAATTAATAGGCACAACATGAAAGTGGTGCTTGAATAAAAAGAAGATAGGGAAATCCCTTACCTTGAGAGGGTGATTCCAAAAGCTTGGGAGGAGATTAATTAGATCTTGGGGGAACATTGGGAAGACTCTAGAGAGGGTAGGAAATAGTAAAGATGTGATACAAGGTTTTTTATTAGGGATTAATGTGATATTGGGTGGGTTTATATGGAAAAAGAGAGGGGGTTCTTTATTATTTTCCAAACTTAGGTTTTGGACTCTATATAATAAAGTAATCAAGACCAAAAATATTCCCATAGTTTCTTTTTATGGTTTCTACCAAAGAGGAGTGGCTTTAATTATTTTATAAGTTCAAGGGTTCAAATCATTAAAATATTACCCTTGGGGGTGTCTAATTAAGTCATGTTTATAAAAAAATGATTTTAAAACCTTAAAATATAATATAGGTATTGGAGGATTCATAGAGGTTTTATAAAATTAATAAAATAACTTTAAAAACACATTATTTTAAAGGGTAAAAATTTTTTTTGGATACCCTTTATATAATATTTTACATCACTTTCGGGTTATTATGATGCTTAAATACACACTATATATTTATATTGTATTTAATATTTACCCGAAAATTCAGTTATCTCATAAAATTATGAAAAAAAATCACTATTGGATATATATAAATATGATGATTCCAAAAATAATATTTATTTTATACTAATAATTTTCAAAATATGTGAACTTTAACTTTTAAAACAAGAATCTACATTTATTGAGAAATGATGGTTTTTTCAACAATAACAGTTTTCAAACCCTTATATCCATCCAAACTTATATTTTTATCATTTTCAAAAAGAAATTTTATGGGATGAAGTGGGAACCCATACAAGAAAACAAAGAATCCAAAACCGATTCAAATTTTAAATGTTAGAGAGATTCTAGTAAACTCTTCGTAGAGGACACCTCTAGTACAAACACTACCATCATAGCCTCATCAAAAGAATCTATCATCGAACAAACCAAAAGCACCATCACCGTACCACTATTTCCACCAGGGAGAAATCAAAATTGGAACCAAAAACTTAAAAATAACTTTAAGGATATAATTTTTCAATCCATAGACCATCAATGCGTTGGGGAGAAACACCATGAGAAAAAAACATGGGATAAACACAAAACGTGTAAATAAATCAGAATATCGAAGTCATGGGAAGAACCAATAGAATACCACCACTACTGAGCCATCTGAATCAACTGGAATCCATAGCAGGGGATAACACCAGCAGAGACGAGACCTCGACACTGAATGTATCTAGAAACACCATCCCAAACCACCACAAACACTACATTACTTAACTTATAAGCAGTCAATCATGACAGGAAGGGAATAAAAGAAGAGGAGGGTTACTTTTTTCCTATTCCTTGTTAAATTATTTTTACCCTTAATTAACCTATTTTCCTTTTATCATGGTAATAAATATTTACTATGGTTACTACTTATATTTCTCAAAAAATCAGTTGAACTTATTACAGAATATTAATTATTATGATTTAAAATATGGAATACATTTTATCAATATCAATTCATAGAGGTGGGATAATTTAATTTAATATAAAACTTGCAAGCACAATGGAAAGTGGTTTTCTAAAAAATGAATTTTTCATGGAAAATATTATTTTACTTTAACTCTATAACTAGTAATCTTTATTATATGAATTTCAATTCATAACTATAGATATATAATCTGAAATTTTCATTTAAATCATTCCTAGTTAGGTTTTATTTTAATTAATTATAATATATAAATATTATGTATTTTAAAAAAGTTTTCAGAAAAATGTGTTTTTAAGCCTAAAAATAAACTTATTCTAAAATGTGGCATAAAGATGATTTAAATATAATTAATTGGAATAAATATAACTAGATAATATTTATGTTGCTTTTAAATTAAATTAAAATAATAATTATAATTTTAAATTACTTAATTTATCAAATGAAATTAAAGCTTTACAAAAAATGGGCATTTTTTACTATTCACGGAAAAATGAATATTTTTCAAAAAATAAAAAAAATCACACTAAGTTAATATTGATATAATAATATAAAAAATGAAGTTTAATTTTATCAAATAAATTTTCTAAATTTTCTATAAAATAATTATAATATTTTTTCATGAAAAGAAATAAAAAACATTTTTGAAGAAAACATATTTTGATAAACAAAAGACATTATAAAAAATTGAGTGATTATTTACTAAGAATTTATCAATAAATTTATGTTCAGTAGCATATATATATATATATATATTTCATAAAGTATTTAATCCTATTCATACCTGTGAATTTAATCTCTAGATTACAATGGTCATGTTTAAATAATCGTAGTTAGTTTGGGTTTAGTGTTGTGTATCTCATTTTCTATCGAACATAATTTTCTCCTATAAAAACTCAAGGAATTAAAATCGTGGTTTTAAAAATAATTATTTAAGTATGGTAGTATAAAATATTCTCAAGGTAACATGATTTATAAATATTTTCAAAATTCAATAGTTATTCACAACAAAATACACTAAGAATGCTTCAGTGATGATTCTAAACATTAAGAAAATTGGGTATCATTTTATGTAGTATAACAATAGAAACAAAATTTAATTCATAAAGAATCATGTTATCATAGGAAAGGGAATACTATAAAAAAAATTCTTATCAGGGGTTTATTAGTAGCAGTTCTAATAACCACTACTAAACAAATCTTTTTTAAAATAAATTAAAATTAGGGACAACTTCAATGAAACTATAGCTATTTTTTATATATATATTTAATGGTGGTTTTTTTAAATCACCGCTAATCATGAAAATTTGAACCAAATTCAAAACCCTCCCCCTACCCCCCACTTAATACCTAATATCCCCCCCCCCCCGACTCCCCGACCACCCCTCCCCCTCCCCCTCCCCCTCTCGTATGACATCAACAACCACCGTCCCTCCTCTTCTCGGCGGCACCTCTCTCCGACATCGGTGACCACCACCCCCCACCCAATCTATCGTGCCTCTCCCCAACCCCAATGTTGGTGACCATCGAACCTCCCCCTCTCGGTCGTACCTCTCCCTAATGTCGATGACCACTTCCCCTCCCCCTCTCAGTGGTGCCTCTCCCTGATACCAGCAAGCACCTCCCCCCCCCCTCTCAGTCGCGCCTCTCCCCAACACTAGAGACCACCCCTCCCCCTCACAGACACGCCTCTCTCCAACATTGGTGACCGCCCATCCCCCTTGTTCATGCCTCTCCCTAAAGTCAACGTCTTCCCCTCCCCCTTCTCCCCACCTCTCCCTAATGGCTATCCCCCTTCTCTCTGACAACTCACCCCTCCCCATGATCCCCCTTCTTCCCGACATCTCACCCCTCGTCCCCAACGGCAACCGCCCCTCACCCCACCCTCACCTCTAATTTTCATAACCCCGACCCGACATGCTTCCCAATGATGACCCCACAAAAAACCCCGGATCCTTGATGGTGATCCCCAATAGAGGCCCCTCTTCCCCTTTTCCCAATGAGTGTAATCCCCAATTATAAGGTAAAATTTTAAATTTTTTGTATCTAATTTATAATTATGATTATGATTTATAATTTTTGTTTTCCAAACATCAAAATTATAGTAATTTTTGTGTGGATTTAACATTAAACATATGTTTCATGTGATCTAATAATTTTTTCAACATGATTATGTAATGTACTATGATTTGTTTTTTCTTTTATTTAATATTATATGTTTTGGTATTTCCTATATCTAATTTATAAAAATGATTTTCATTTACAGTTTTGTTTTTCCCATTTTAGAAGTATTGATATGTGTTTGAAGTGATATATTATTATTTATTTTTTATATTTTTAAATGATATATTTTTAAAATATTCAATATTAAGAGGATGATGAAAGATATTTTATACGTGATCTGAAAATTGTATACTTGTATCTTCACCATGATTTTATATACTATATTTATAGAATTATAGGATAAATGTTGTATTAATTTACCTCAAAAAACACCTCAATGTGCCAAGGGTTTGGACGAATTTTTAGATTATGCAATTTCAAACTGATTAGTGGATAGTAGAATAAAATTCACATGTCCTGATTTCATATTCAAGAGATGGTTGTATAGAAATAAAGTGTATGAGCATTTCATATCAAAAAAGTTTCATACTTGGTATGTATGTTGGATTTGGAAAGGTGAAAAAAAATTTATAGAAAGTCAAAATAATGAAAATCTTGTCAACGAAATTCAAAATGACCCGCTAGAGGAGAATTCAGTTCTAAATTTGATAAATTATGAATTTGGATTTGCATGATACAATGTCCAGAATTTTAATAGATCAACAGAACCTTTATTTGATCCTAAGAAGGTTAATCTTTCTCAGAAATTCAAAAACCAAACAATTAGTTTTATTAATTAGTTGAAGATGGGAAACAAGAATTGTATGAATGGTATTCCAAGTATTCAAAGTTATATTTTCTGCTAAAGTTGTATCATATCAAGTGTCTCTATTGAATTAATAACAAAGTAATTTCCATGATTTTAGAGTTGCTTCATGATACATTTAGTGAAGCTAATATCTTTGAATCATTATATCAGATTAAGAAATTCATAAACAAACTTAGACTTGATTATACAAAGATACATGCATGCCATAGTGATTTCATTATTTACTGAGGAGAAGAGTATAATAAATAAGAATGCATAAGATTTTATACAAGCATATGGACTATAATGAACAATAATAAGAGTATTAATCAATGAAACCCCAGGAAGAAACATAAGATGAGAACTCCCACAAAGGTATTAAGTCAATTTCCTCTAAAACCATGCTTTTAAATATTATTCATGTTGTCTAATACTTCATATGACATGAAGTGTCATGCTCGGGATAGTGATGATGGCTTGATGTGACATCCAAAAGATTCAACATCATGGAATATTTTTTATTCATTATATCCTGATTTTTCTTCAAATCCTAGGAATGTATGTTTGGGGTTTTCATCTAATTATTTTAACCATTTTGGTAATTTAAGAAATAATTATTGCATTTTTTTAGTTGTTTTGATCCCCTATAACTACCTCTAAGGATATGTATAAAGAATACTTCTTTCATTATTTTGATTATTATTCTTGGAAATAAAATACGTGGAAATGACATTAATATATACCTTTAACCCCTAATCAAAGAATTATAAGAATTGTGGGATAATGGCATGGAAACATATAATTATTAAATAAAAAACTATTCAAAATTCATACTTCTTTAATGTGGAAATTTTTTGACTTTCTTGGAATAGAAAATTTATCTAATTGGAACACTCATACTAGTTTGGATTGTCCAATTTTTTATTTTTATTTTGAACCTCAATGATTACCTCATAACGTAAAATGGTGTTTTATGTGTCATCATTGATTTCTTAATGCTTCTCATAAATTCAGGTTTAACAAGAAATAATTCAATGGAGATATTGAATTGAGAAATCCATTGAAGGTGTTATCTGGTTCATAAATCTTGGGAAAATTAATGAATTTCACTAAATAATTTTGAAAATGTAATTAGTTTTAAAAAGGGGTAAAGGTATGAGGTACAGTATCAAAAGTAGTAGGAACATAGCAATGGAAGAAAAAAGGTATATTTTTCAAAATTCCTTATTTGAAGTTTAATTTGATACATTGTAATCTTGATTTAATGCATATTGAGAAGAACTTATATGATAATTTAATTTTCACATTGCTTAATGAGAAGGGTAAATCGAAGGATCACCTTAATTCTCATAAGGATTTAGAGTCAGTGAATATAAACCGTGTATTGTGGGTAAATTAGAATGGAAAGTATCCTTCAGCTATTTTTAAAACGAAAAATCATGAGAAATACATATTCCTTTGAACTTTATAGAATATAAAAGTTCCATATGGATATTCAAGCAACATATCAAGGTGCGTTGACTTAAAACATCAAAAGTTACATGGATTAAAAATCCATGACTCGCATGTTATTATGGGGCAGTTGTTGTTATTATAATTAAATAATACCTTACCTGAAAAATTAAATGTGTTTATAGTTGAGTTTTTTACCTTTTTCATATATATTTTTAGAAAAACTCTAAATTCAACTAAGAATGGTAAATTTCAAGAAATAATTGTTTTGGAACTTTTTTATTTGGAGATGGTATTTCTCCCTTCATTCTTCATAGTCATAATTCTTTTGACTATTTATTTGGTTGAATAAGATAAACTTGGTGAACTGGTACACTATTGAAATATGTATCCAATTGAGATGTATGTTACTATTATTTTTATTTTCCTTGTTGAATTGAATTTTATGAAATCATTGTGTAAACTTTTTTAATATGTTTTTTTTCATCTAGTACTTAGTTCATTTTAAATCATATGTGAGGAATAAATCTCATCCAGAAGGCTCTATTACTAAAGTTTACATAGATAAAGAGCTCTTGTATTTTTTTCTAATTATTTGTATGGGATTGAGAATAGATTCAATCATTTTGGATGTGTTGATGACATCTCGACTAATTTTTATTCTGAAAACTAGTCTTCGATATTTCCATCTATTGGATGAGCAATTAGAAAGGGTTCAAATTTTACACTTACTAAATTGTAGTAGCTAGAAGAAAATAGATATGTGCTACTCAATAGTATTATTAAAGATCTATTTTCTGAAGAATTTTTATTGCAAACAAATAGGTGACTAAGGTTTCAAGATCAAAATGATATGGAATTAACAAAATATGTTAATAAGTATATTTTTAAATGGTTTAACCATGGTGTAAGTATATACACATATTCATATTATTTGTGTGTAGTTATTTTTTCTATGTTAAAAGTAACACTGTTGGGAAAAAATCCCTCAATATGTACCCTCGTAATTTTTTGGGTGTGATTGTGTTTCTTGACAAAGCCAGATGATCGGGAATGAGAATGGTTAGTGTTTTCCGAAGACAGGTTTTTAAGGTGGCATTGTTTCCCAGTGTTTTCCTTATTTTTAGACCACAAAATCGGGAGTTTAATTTTGGAAAATGAAGGATTTATTCATAGGATTGAACTATATGAAGAAAGATGAAGAAAATTGGCAAAGGATGAGAACCACGTACCACAATTCATGGACCACGTACCATGTTCTGGGAATGGTACGCAGAGTGGCAGGAACGGTATGCCGGAGCGGTTTGTGAAACCGAAAATAGTTTATGGTGGAAGGTGGTGCAGTATTTAAATGGCTTGATGTCAGCGTAGGAGATTGACCATGTAGGAGTAAAGGCAGTATGCGGACCGGGTATAAAAAGTGGTTCACTAGGTGGCTTGAGGTTCACGGCGGTAGAAGGATCAGTAAGTGATGAAGGCTAGATTGAAGATTTGTTAAATCTTAGATTAGTGGATTTTGTGGGTATCTTTGTCTATATAATAATAGATAATTTCAATGATTATTATGGAGACTAAATATCATTAGATAACATATTTTTTGGTTAGGGATTTTGGTAAAGTCCAAAGGAGGTTCGTGAGGAATAATTCCATGAAAGATGAAGTGGTTCGTGTGGAAAAAATTCCACCAAAGGTGTTTGTGGGGATTCTTAACCAGCAAAGGAAGACTCGGTATGTAGTAGAAGAATCTCTGGTACTCAAGAGAGATAATTATGTAAGTGTTTCATAGAGGGGGATCTCCAGTATGCGGAAGTGAAGACAGTCTGTGAATAGAGAACAGTTCACAAAAAGAGGGTAGTTCGCAGAGGCGGAGCAAAGGCAGTAGTACGCGGAGGCGGTAGAGGTTTGCATAACGTAGAAACAATACACATAGAGGCATTCCACGTATTAAACCTACTACTTAGTACACATAGGAACAAGGTGGTTCTAAATTTTCACAAGGAAGCTTTTGAAAGATTCTAATCAGTTTGCGAAAGTATTTTTGATACCTAGAAGTACTTGGGAAGGTGAAATTATTGTATGGGTGAAAAAGTAACTTCAACAGTGCATCTACCTAAAGTTGAGGGTGCATAAATTCATTCAAATAAAGGGACATACATTTCTATAAATTGTATTTGACCTATAAGTTGATAAACTGTGTGTGGATTCCTTTCTAGAGTAGTGAACACGGGAAGAGGAAGACGGTGACCCTTTCCACCGGTAGTGAGCTAGAGAAAGAGGCATAGGGAGTGACCCATGGGGATGAAATTAAAAGACCCTAAACCTTGTAAAGGAATTGAGGATGGTCATAGAAGATCTATCCTGAACATTGTACTCATTATTAGTAGTGATCCTTAGTGAATTTGGTACATCGGCACACTGTCGTTGTATGATCCTTGGATGTAGAAAAATTAGGGTGAACCAAGTAAAAATTGTTGTTTCGTGTGCATGATTTCATATCTTTTCATATATTATTATGGGAGGAAGAGAGAATTGAGTATTTTCTAACAACAAAACAAGATCCAAAAGGTATAAAGTCTTAATTTATCATACTCTGATTTACCCCCCCCCCCCCAGGGTATTCAATCTAGTGGACCTAACAACTGGTATCAGAGAGAAATGTTGAAAGTCAATGGTTCTCTCTCAAAAAGAAGAAATTGAGGTGGTCAATTATAAAGGAATTCTGGTATTTTATGAAAATAATTTTCAACTATGGAAAAATCGAATGCAGCACTACTTTCGATCAGTAGGGATGGATGTCTTTATAGTAGTTATTCATGTAATATCAGCTGACATTAATAGTTCTACTTTATCAGAAGTTGAAAGAAGAGAATTGGATGTTGGTGCTAAAGGGATCAATGCTTTAGGGGGGCCTATCAAATTCAATTTATACAAAGGTGATGTCCTATAAAACATCATATGAAATGTGGGAAAAATTGTTGAACTTTTATGAGAGAAACATAAAATTATGAGAAGAAAAGCTGCAGGTTCTATGGAACAAGTATGAGGATCTCAGAATAAATATCAATGAGATTGTTGATGCATTCTTCGATAGGATAAATATTATTGTGGAAGACATGAGGGGTCTTGGATAATTCATTGAAGACATAAATATTGTAAAACAAATCTTGAAGAAACTTTCTCCGTGATTCAATCTGAAGGTTTTAGTGTTGGAAGACAAAGACCCAAAAGAGATGACATTGGATAACCTACACAGTACCCATGTAGCAAATGAAATGATAAATGATGATAATGATTCAGTGGAAAAGGGGAAGTCCAAGGAAGTGTCGTTAAAGGACATAAAGAATCTATCTGTTTAAGATAGTCTTGAGGAGGACAATATGAATGGTGTCATGTCATTTCTCTCCTCCAATCAGAAAATGGGAAAATGTAAGTTCAAAGGTAAACTTCCATTTGCATTCTTTTGATGTGGAAATATTGGGAATTTTGCAGAAAAGTGTCCTAAGAAGTTTGATGATTAAAATGAAGAAAATGATGAAATTTTCCAAAAGAAGTATTCATCAAATGAGAAAGAGAGGATAATTACTAAGAGAAAGTTCTTCAAAAAGAAGAATATACTTTCAAAAGAGGATGAAAGTTCAAAAGAATCTCAGGTAGAATAGTTGGAGAACTACAAGGATCATAAAATAGATGCTTTGGTGGAAGTTGTTAAAAATTCATTAAAAATAAAGGAAAGTGACAATAAAGAAGGATAAATTGAAGGAAGAGTTGATCTTATGGATGAATTAGAAGATTCCCTTGAAGAGATAGATATTTTGAGAGCCAAAACAAATAAAGCTAACAAAGTTGTTCGGGATTCCAAACTCTTTATGCAGTAGCAGTTAGAAGAGAATTATGAGCTGAGTACAGAAATTGAAAAGTAGAGGTCTTCAATACCAGAAATTTTAGAAAATTTGGTTGCGTACAATCTCAAAATTGAAGAACAAAAAATAGAAATTGATAGTTTGACTAAAATATGAAAAGATCAAATCAAACATATTGAACAACTAGAAGAGTAATTCTTCAGTCTACGACAAACAATTGAGGATCAGGAGAAACTACTAACTCTCAGTTCGACATCAGGAAATAAGATCATACAGGAAGTAGATAAGACGATATTTGAGTAGAGTGGTCTATCAAAACAGAAGCAACAATAAATTCTGAATGATAAGGCTGGTATGGGCTTGATCTAAAACAGAAAGTAGTTATGGTTCAAGTCAGACCACAAGCCCCCACTCCAAGATTGAAGACCAAATTGGGTATGAAGAAGAATCATAAGATTCAAATAATCCAAGGCTCAACTAGTGGTGAATCATTCCCACACAAGAACGTACTTCACATAATATGTTATTGTTGTGGTAAGATGGGACACTCTTAGAATGTATCTTCAATATCAAATAGGTACCAAAGGGAACTAGACCAATAGATGTGGTCGTACAGAGCTCAAAATTCTAGGTCATCATTTGATGATCTTTGTTTCAGGTGAAAAGGATCCGAACATATGAAAAGATATTTAAAATCAGTAATGCAGAGGAATGTGTTGAGGCAGACTGAATTTTTTCATAAGACGCAATCAAATGTATCATTAAAAGAGTGGAAATTCAAAATAAATTTGCATCTTTGAAAATTAAAGATAGTTTTTCATATACTGAGGAAGATCAAGGTTATCATTCCATGTTAGGTATGAATTCAAATAATTGGGTCAAAAAGAAAAGATTAAAGCAGGTCATGGTTGCATAAATTGAGTTCAAGGCATCGGATCGCACAGGGATATGGATAATTAACAGTGGATGCACTTTCTATATGATGGGAAACAAGGATCTAGTGACCATAATCAGGTACGATAAAGAACATATTGTAAGATTAGGTAATGATGAGGTCCTGAAAATTATTGGTTCAGGAAAATCCTAGTTTGGAGGAAAAGACATGAGACGAGTAGATATCTTAGTATTTGAGGGGCTTAGTCACAACTTTCTTAGTGTTAGTCAATTGTGTGACTCAGGATATACCATAAGTTTTTCCAAGAAATTGTGTATCATCGAAGCAAAGGATGGTGTTGTTGTGTTGTAAGGAAAGAATATGAAAGGGAATCTCTACCTCATGAGTGGAGAATAAGATATGTGCTTTCTGACCAAGGATGAAGAAAACAAGTTATGGAATAAGAATCTTGTCCACATAAGCCAAATTTATTTGGAAGATCTGGTAAAATATAGTGCTACTCCAAATCTCCCTATATTATCTTGTTATCATGTTTATATGTTCAATTCATGTCAACAAGGGAAGATCATTCGAAATACATATACACCAAAGGAGAAAAGGTCAACAATATTTCTTGAGTTTGTGTATATTGATGTGTGTGGGACAATTTCTCCAAATAACATTGATGGAATGAGATATTATGTCCTCTTAATTGTTGATTATAGTAGAATGGCATGGGTTTCAATAATCACCCACAAATATGAAGTGTTCAGTTTCATTATAATATATCGATGAGAATGTGAAAAGATGTTTGGACATAAAATCTAGATTATTCGAACTGATAATGGAACATAGTTTACAAATATCCAAGTGGAGGATTATCTTGAGAAACATGGGATAAGGCATCAAGTTTCAATAGTAAGAACTCCACAGCATAATGGAGTAGTTGAGAGAAGAAATCGGATTGTCAGCAACATGGCTAGAACAATGCTCATTGAGAAAGACCTTATGGAGAAATTTTAGAAAGAAGCGGTAATGACAACAGTATACACTTCAAATAGAGCTTTAATTTTTCCAAAATAGGAGAAGACTCTATACGATTTATGGTATGGAAAGAATCCATCATTGAAGTACTTTCAAATATTTGAAAGTAAATGTTTTATTCTCAATAAGGAGAAACATAGGAAATTTTAATCCCGTGGGGATGAAGGGATGTTTCTTGGCTACTCAAAGATGACCAAAGCATATAAATGCTTCAATAAGAAGCTGAGAAAGATAGATGAAAGTCATGATGTAACTATAGTAGAAAATTAATAGAATCTTCAGAAAATACTGGATTAGAATCAGGAGGATAGTGATGAAGATATGAGTAGATAGGGAGACACTCCAGATCTAGATGATGATTCAAAAGAAGACTCAGATGATGAGAATAAATTAGTGTCTATCTAGAGACCAGCAAGAAGAGCTGAAATTTATAGAAAAAACACAATTGGTGATCATACAGCACCAGTACAGATGAGGAAGATTAAGACTCTACAACAAGAATCATACATATCATAGGTGGAACCTAAATATTTTGATGAATCAGCTGGAGATGAGAACTGGGTTCAAGTCATGAATGAAGAGATTGACCAAATTGAAAAGAATTAAACATGGGAGATTGTTTCAAGACCAAAAGAAAAGAATGACATAGGGACAAAATGGGTTTTTTGCAATAGAATGAATGAAGATGGTGTTGTGATTCGAAACAAAGCATGAATTGTGTGCAAATGGTACTCCCAGATAGAGGGTATAGATGTTGATGAAACATTTTCACCTATTGCAAGGATAGAGAAAATTAGATTTTTCTTGGCCATAGTAGTGAAAAGGAAGTTTAAGGTTTTATAAATGGATTTCAAGTCATCATTTCAAAATGTAGTTTTGGAAGAAGTTTATATTGAGAAGCTAGATGGTTTTCTCATTCATGAAGATGATAATAGAGTCTATTAGCTTAATAAGGCTTTATATGGTTTGAAGTAAGCACCAAGAGCATTGTATTCAAGGCTGGATCAATTTTTTAAAAAGATCGGTTTTCAGCATGGTGGAGTTGATTACAATTTTTATTTCAACAATGAAAATAGTCAAAGTATGATGGTACTAGTTTATTTCGCTGATATAATCTTTGGTGTAGTATATGAAGCACAATGTAGATAGTTTTTCAAATTCATGAAAAGAGAGTTTGAAATGTTGATGATTGGTGAGATGACATTTTTTCTTGGCTTACAGGTGATACAAGGAAGGAATGGTACTTGTATTTATCAATATAAATGGGCCAAGGAGGTCTTGAGAAGGTTTGGAATGGATAATTCTAAGGAGATTAAGACTCTGGTTGCTACCCGGTTGAAACTATCCAAAGATGATGATGGAAAGGCAGTTAACATCATAGAATATAGGTAAATCATTGGAAGTTTTCTATATTTGACCACGACAAGGCTTGAAATTATATTCTCCACATGCCAAGCAGCAATATATCAAAGAAATTCCGAGGAAAGACACATGCTTGCAGTAAAAAGGATACTTCGGTATATCAAAGGAACTATGGATTTTGGTATGATGTATAATGACAAATCTCAGCTGGAGCTATTGGGATATATCGATGCAGATTGGGCCAGTTCATTGGATGACAGGAAATCAACTTCAAGAGGTGCTTTTTATATTGGTGGATTTTTTATTTCTTGGTTGAGCAATAAATAATATTTAATTTCATTGATCACTGTAGAAGCGGAATATATTTTGGCTACTCAAGCTAACACACAACTATTGTGGATGAACCAGCAACTTGAGGATATGGGAATTGAAGTGAAATCTTCAATTGGAATCCATTATTATAATTCAAGTACTATAAATCTTATCAAAAATCATGTTCATCACTAAAGGACAAAGCACATTGAAATCAAATATCATGTTATCAAGGAGAAGGTGGAGCAAGGGCTTGTGAAGTTGGAGTATGTTTCTACAGAACAACAAGTTGCAGATATTCTTATGAATGCCTTACCCAAAGAAGAATTTGAAAATCATCGACTAGATTTAGGAGTCTAGTCGACTCCCACACTTGAAAAATTGTGGATGTGGTTCCCCCTCTCCCCAAGGTATGATGTGTCTTTCCCTAATGTTCTGATATATGTTATTTAACTTGTTGAAGACAACCTTGAAGTGCCCTTTGGGTTTGTTGACAAAGGGGGAGAAAGTGTGACTATTCTAGGGGGAGAAAATACACAGGGAGAAGTTATTAAGTAGAGTAGTATGATAGGGGGAGTTGAAGCTAAGCTGAAGCTATTTGAGGAGCTATAATTTAGGGGGGGCATTAAATCTGATGATACTAGAAGTGATCGATAAATGATTAGATATCACGACAGGTTAGGTTCATGATGAAAACAGTTCATTGGTATCAGTTTATCAATATGGTATCAGCAATTGGTGATTAGCAATGAAGTGATTTATTGATGAAATTTTCATTATGATCTGGTTTCTCATTTCGAGCATAGATCATGTGGTCTTAGAGTATTTGTTGAGTAAATCCTTGATCGCTATCTTAATTGCATGAAGCAAATGATGGTGTAAGATGGAAGGAGATTTAACAAGATATAAAAATGAAAAGAATTATTATGAGAAGAGTTTTCAACAAACCCAAAGAGGGATATTGTTGGGAAAAAATCCTTCAAGGTGTCCCCTCGAAATGTTTTGGGTGTGATTGTATTTGTTGAAAAAGTCATATGATCTTGAATGAGAATGGTTGGTGTTTGTTGAAGACAAGTTTTTAAGGTGGTACTTTTTCCCAGTGTTTTCCAAATTTTTGGACCTCAAAATTGGGAGTTTAATGTTGGAAAAGGAAGGATTTATTCATAGGAGTTAATGGTATGAAGAACATTGAAGAAAATTGGCAAAGTATGAGAATTGTGTACCACAATTCATGAACTGTGCACCATGTTTCGGGAATGGTACGCGGAGCGGCGGGAAAGGTACGTTGGATCGGTTTACGAAACTGAAAACGGTTTGTGGTGGAAGGTGGTGAGGTACAAGGATGTATTGACATTAGTGGAGGAGATTGATCGTGTAGGAGTAAAGGTAGTACACAGACCGTGTGTGAAAAATGGTTTGCTGGGTGGCTTGCAGTTCGCAGCGGTCAAAGAATCAGTATGTGGTGAATGGTGGATTGAAGATTTGGTAAATCTTAGATTAGCGGATTTTGAAGGTATCTTTGCCTATATAAGAATTGATAATCTCAACAATTACTATGGAGACCGAGTATCATTAGATAACATATTTTTGGTCTGAGGTTTCAGTAAAGTCTGAAGGAGGTTCGTGAGGAATAATTCCACGAAAGCTGAAGTGGTTCAAGTGGAAAAAATTTCGCCGAAGGTGTTTGCCAAGATTCTTAAACCTCAAAGGAAGACTCAGTACATAGAGGAGGAATGTCTGGTTTGCAAGAGATAGAATTCTGCAAGTGGTGTGTGGAGGGGGATCTCCAATGCATGGAAGAGAAGATAGTCTGCGAACAGAGAACAGTTCGCGAACAGAGGGTAGTTCGTAGAGGCACAGCAAAGGCAGCAGTACATGGAGGCGGTAGCGATTTATAAAAGGAAGAAATAGTAAGTGGAGAGGAATTCCACGTACCAAACCCACTACACAGTACACAGAGTAACAAGGTGTTTCACGATTTGCACAATGAATCTTGTAAAAACTTCAAATCAGTTTGCGAAAGTATTTTTCGGTACCTAGCAGTACTTGGGAAGGTGGACTTCATCTACGGGTGAAAAAGGAACTTCAACGGTGCATCAACCTAAAGTTGAGGATGCAGAAATTCATGAAAATGAAGGGACATACATGTCCATAAACCGTGTTTAACCTACAATTCGATAAACTATGTGTGGATTTTTTTCAGAGTAGTGAGCGCATGAAGAAGAAGACAGTGACCCTTTCCACCGGTAGTGAGCTAGAGAAAGAGGCATAGGGAGTGACCCTTGGGGATACAGTGAGCAAACCCTAAGCCTTGTAAAGGTAGTGAGCCTGGACATAGAAGATCTAGCTCGAACATTGTACTCATTATTGGTAGTGAGTCTTAGTGAATTTGGTACATCAGCATACTGTCATTGTATGCTCCTTAGATGTAGCCCAGTGAGGGTGAACCAAGTAAAAATTGATGTGTCACATGCATTATTTCATATCTGTTCATATATTACTACAAGAGGAAGAGAAAATTGAGTTTTTTATAACAAAAAAACAATATCCTAAAGGGGGGAAGTCTTAATCTATCATACCCAGATTCACCCCCCCCCCCCCTCTTAGGGTATTCGATCTAGTGGACCTAAAAATTGGTATCAGAGCGAAAGGTTGAAATTTAGTGGTTCTCTCTCAAGAAGAATAAATGGAGGTGGTCAATTATAAAGGAATTATGGTATTTGATGGAAATAATTTTTAACTATGGAATAATCGAATGCAGCACTACTTCCGATCAGTAGGGATGGATGTCTTCACAGTATCTATGAATGGAATATCAGCTGACATTAATAGTGGTGATTTATCAGAAGTTGAAAGAAGATAATTGGATGATGATTCTAAAGGTATCAATGCTTTAGGGGGAGCCCTATAAAATGAAATTTATACAAAAGTGGTGTCCTTTAAAACATAACATGAAATGTGGTAAAATTTGTTGAACATTTATGATGGAGACACAAAATTCCAAGAAGAAAAGTTTCAGGTTCTATGGAACAAGAATGAGGATCTCAGAATGAATCACAATGAGATTGTTTATGCGTTCTTCGATGGGATAAATATTATTGTTGAAGACATGAAGGGTCTTGGAGAATTCATTGAAGACATAAATATTGTGAGATTAATCTTGAGGAAACTTTCACCACAATTCAATCAAAAGGTTTTAGTTTTGGATGAAAAAAACCCAAAAGAGATTACAATGGATAATCTACACAGTACCATTGTAGCATATGAAATGAGAAATGATGATAACGATGTAGTGGAAAAGGGAAATTCCAAGGAAGTGTCATTAAAGGACATGAATAATATATCTGTTGAAGATAGTCCTGAGGAGGAAAATATGGATGATGTCATTTTATTTCTCTCCTCCAATCTAAAAAGGGGAAAAGGGAAGTTCAAAGCTAAAATTCCATTATCATTCTTTCGATGTGGAAAGATTGGGTATTTTGTAGCAAAGTGTCCTAAGAAGTTTGATGATGAAAATGAATAAAATGATGAAATTTATCAAAAACGTATTCATCAAATGAGAAAGGAATGAGAAGTACTAGGAGAAATTTCTTAAAAAAGAAGAATCTGCTTTCAAAAGAGGATGAAAGTTCAGAAGAATCTGAGGTAGAAGAGTTGGAGGACTACAAAGATCAAAAAATAGATGCTTTGGTGGCAGTTAGAAATTAACTAGAAAGAAAGAAAAGTGACAATGAAGAATAATAAATTGAAGTAAGAGTTGATCTTTAGTTATAATTAGAAGATACCCTTGAAGAGGTAGATATTTTGAGAGAAAAAACAAAGAAAGATAACAAATTTTTTTGGGATGATAAAATCTTTATACAGTAGCAGGTAAAAGAGAATTTTGAGTTGAATGAAAAAATTGAAAAGCTGAGGTCTTCAATACCAGAAATCTCAGAAAATGTGGTTACATAAAAACTCAAAATTGAAGATTAGAAAATATAAATTGATAGTTTAACAGAAAGTGGAAAAGATAAAATCAAACGTATCAAAAAACTAGAAGAGGAAGTCATCAGTCTGTGACGAACAATTGAAGATCAGTAGAAACTACTAAATCTCAGTTAAACATTAGAAAAGAAGATCGTACAGGAAATAGATATGATAATATTTTAGCAGAGTGGTCCCTCAGAATAGAAGCAAAAATCAATTATGAATGATAAGGCTGGTGTGGGGCTTGATCAAAAACAGAAAGTAGTTATTGTTCAAGTCAGACCACAAGCACCCACTCCAAGATTGAAAATTGAATTGGGTATGAAGCAGAATCAGAAGATTCAAAGAACCCAAGGCTCAACTAGTGGTGATTCATTACCACACAGGAACGTACCTCGCATAAGATTTTATTATTGTGGTAATATGGGACACTCTTAGAATGTATGTTCTATAGAAAATAGGAACCAAAGGGAACAAGACCAATATAGTTGGTTGTACAGAGCTCAAAATTATTGGTCATCATTTAATGGTCTTTGTTTCAGGTGTAAAGGACCTGGACATTTGGCAAGATATTACACATCAATAATGCAGAGGAATGTGCTGAGGCAAACTGAATTTTTCCATAAGAAGCAGTCAAATGTATCTTCAAAAGAGTTGAAAATTCAAAATCGATTTGCAACTTTGAAAATTGAACTTGGTCTATCATATATTGAAAAAGATCAAGATTATTATTCCATTTCTGGTATGAATTCAAAGACTTGGGTCAAAAATAAAAGGGTTTGGAAGGACTTGGTTGCAGAAATTGAATTCAAGGAATCAAATTGCACAGGGATATGGATAATTGACAGTGGATGCACTTCCCATATGACGGGAAATAAGGATCTAGTAACCAGAATTAGGTATGATAAAGAAGGTATTGTAATATTCGATAATGATGAGGGCCTAAAAATTATTGGTTCAGTAAAATCCAAGTTTGGATGAAAAGACATGAGACGAGAAGATGTCTTGGTTCTTGAAGGTATTAGTCACTACTTGCTTAGTGTTAGTCAATTGTTTTACTGAGGACATTCTATAAGTCTTTACAAGAAATTATGTATCATCAAATAAATGGATGGTGTTTCTGTGTTGCAAGGAAAGCATATGAAAGGGAATATCTACCTTGTGTGTGGAGAAGAAGATATGTGCTTTCTAACCAAAGATTAAGAAAACAAGTTATGGAATAAGCGTCTTGACCACATAAGCCAAATGTCTTTAGAAGATTTTTTGAAATAAGATGATGCTCAAAATATCCCTAGATTATCATGTGATCGTACTCATACGTTTGATTCTTGTTAATAAGGGAAGATCATTCGAAATACATATAATCCAAAGGAGAAAAAGTTGACATGATTTCTTGAGTTGGTGCATATTGATGTGTGTGGGACAATTTCTCTAAGGACTATTGCTGGAATGAGATATTATGTCTTATTCGTTGATTATTATAGTAGAATGGCATGATTTTCAATAATCACCCATAAAATATGAAGTGTTCAATTTCATTACAAGATATCGATGAGAATGTGAAAAGATACTTGGTAATAAAATATGAATGATTCGAACAGATAATGGAACAGAGTTCACAAATATTCAAGTAGAGGATTATCTCGATAAACATGGGATGAGGCATCAAGTTTCATCAGTAATAACTCCACAAAAAAATGGATTAGTTGAGAGAAGAAATCAGATTATCAACAACATGTCTAAAACAATGTTCATTGAGAAAGACCTTCCAGAGAAATTTTGGAAAGAAGTAGTAATGACAGTAGTATACACTTAAAATAGAGATTTACTTTGTCCAAAAGAGGAGAAGACTTCATATGAGTTATGGTATGGAAATAATCCATCATTGAATTACTTTTGAATATTCGAAAGTAAATGTTTTATTCTAAATAAGGAGAAACATAGGAAATTTGAATCCCATGGGGATGAAGGGATATTTCTTGGCTACTCAAAGAAGAGAAAAGCATATAAATGCTTCAATAAGTGGCTGGGAAAGATAGTTGAAAGTCATGATGTGACTACAATAGAAAATGAACAGAATCTTTAGTAAATATCAGATCAGACTTAGGAGGACAGTGATGAAGAGATGAGAAGATCAGGATACACTCCACCTCCAGAGGATGATTCAAAAGAAGACTAAGATGATGAGAATAAATCAGTGTCTATCCAAAGACCAGAAAGAAGAGCTAAAATTGACTGGTAAAACATAATTGGTGATCATACAACACCAATATAGACAAGGAGGATAAAGACTCTACAATAATCATCATAATTATCACAAGTGGAACTTAAATGTTTTGATGAAGCAGTTGGAGATGAGAACTGGGTTCAAGACATGAATGAATAGCTTAACCAAATTGAAAAGAATCAAACATGAGATACTGTTTCAAGACTAGCTGACAAGAATTTCATAGGTAAAAAATGGGTTTTTCACAACAAAATGAATGAAGACGGTGTTGTGATTCAAAACAAATCATGAATTGTGTGCAAAGGGTACTCCTAGATAGAGTGTATAGATGTTGATGAAACATTTTCACCTATTTCAAGGATAGAGACAATCGGATTATTCTTGGCCATAGTAGTGAAAATGAAGTTTAAGGTTTTCCAGATGGATGTCAAGTCAGCATTTCTAAATGGAGTTCTGGAAGAAGAAGTTTAAATTGAATAGCTAGATGGTTTTCTCTTTTATGAAGATGAGAATATAATCTGTCGGCTGAAGAAGGCTTTATATGGTTTGAAGAAAGCACCAAGAGCATGGTATTCAAGGATTGATCAGTTTCTAAAAAAGCTCGATTTTCATCATGGTGGAGTTGATTACAATTTGTATTTCAAAAATTAAAACACTCAAAGGATGATGGTTCTAGTTTATATCGATGACATAATCTTTAGTGGAGTAGATAAAGCACAATGCAGATAATTTTCTAAATGCATGAAAAGAGAGTTCGAAATGTCGATGATTGGTGAGCTGATGTTTTTCCTTGGCTTACAGGTGACACAAGGAAGTAATGAAACTTTTATTTATCAATCAGAATATTCCAATGAGGTTTTGAGAATGTTTGGAATGGATAATTCCAAGGATATGAAGACTCTGTTCGATACCCAGATGAAACTATCCAAAGATGATGGTGGAAAGGTAGTTAACATCACAGAATATGGGAAAAACATTGGATGTTTGCTATATTTGACCAATACAAGGACTGACATTATATTCGCCACATGCCAAGTAGAAAGATATCAAATAAATCCCAATGAAATACACATGCTTTTAGTAAAAAATGATACTTTATTATATCAAAGGAACTATTGATTTTGGTTTAATGTATAGTGAAAAATCTCAGCCTGAGCTATTGGGAGATATAGATGCAGATTGGGCTAGTTCAGCTGATGATAGGTAATCAACGTTAGGAGGGGATTCCTAACTTAGTGGATTGTGTATATATTGGTTGAGAAAGAAAAAATATTTCATTTAATTAAGCACTGCAGAAGCTGAATATATTGCGGCTACTCAAGCTTGCACACAACTATTGTGGGTGAAGCAGCAACTTGAAGATATGGGAATTGAAGTGAAATCTCCGATCGGAATCTATTGTGATAATTCATGTGTTGTAAATCTTAGAAAAAATATAGTACATCACTCAAGGACAAATAAAATTGAAATAAAATGTCATTTTATCAAGGAGAAGGTGGAGCAAGGGATTTTGAAGTTGGAGTATGTGTCTACAGAACAACAAGTTGCAGATATTCTTATGAAGGCCTTACCCAAAGAAGTATTTGAAAAGCATCGACTGGATTTAGTAGTCCAATCGACTTCCCACACTTGTAATAGTGTGGATGTGGGTCCCCCTATCCCCGAGGTATGATGTGTATATCCCTAATGTGATGATATGTGTTCTTTATCCTGTTGCAGACAACCTTGAAGTGCCCTTCGGGTTTGTTGACAAATGGGGAGAAAGTGTGACTATTCCAAGGGAAGAAAAGACATAGGGAGAAGCTGTTAAGTGGAGCAGCAAGATATGGGGAGTTGAAGATGAGATGAATCTATTTTAGGATCTATAACTTAGGGGGATCATTAAATCTGACGATACTAGAAGTGATCTATCAATGATTAGATATCACGACAACTGAGGTTTGTGATGAAAGCAGTTCATTGGTATCAGTGTATCAATATGGTATCAGCAATTGGTGATTATAAATGAAGTTATTCCTTGATAATATTTTCATTATTCTCTTGTTTCTCATTCTAATCATGGCTCATGTGGTCTTAGAGTATGTGTGGAGTAAGTCCTTGATCTCTATCTTAATCGCATGAAGTGAATGATGGTGTAAGATGGAAGGAGATTTAGAAAGATATAAAAATGAAAATAATTGTTATGAAAAGAGTTTTCAACAAACCCAAAGAGGGATATTTTTTGGAAAAATCCCTCAAGGTTTCCCCTAGGAATGTTTTGGGTGTGATTGTGTTTGTTGACAAAGCCAGATGATCGTGAATGAGAATGGTTGGTGTTTGCCGAAGACAAGTTTTCAAGGTGGAACTGTTTCCCAATGTTTTCCAAATTTTTGGATCTCAAAATTGGGATTTTGATGATGTAAAAGGAAGGATTTCTTCATAGGAGTGAATGTTATGAAGAACATTGAAGAAAATTGGAAAAGGATGAGAATTGTATACCATAATTAATCTTTCGAGTACCATATTCTGGGAATGGTAGGCGGAGCGGCGGGAACGGTATGCCGAAGCGGTTTGTGAAAATGAAAACGATTCATGGTAGAGGACATATTTTTTTTCTGGGATTTCGGCAAAGTCCAAAGGATATTCGTGAGGAAGAATTCCGCGAAAGCTGAAGTGGTTTGCGTGGAAGAAATTTCACCGAAGGTGATTGTGGGTATTCTTAACCCACAAAGAAAGAATCGATATGAGGAGGAGTAATATTTGGTATGTGAGAGAGAGAATTATGAAAGTGGTTTGTTAAGGGGGAGATCCAGTATATAGAATTCAAGACAGTCCACGAACAGATAATAGTTCGCAGATAGAGGACAGTTTGTAGAGGTGGAGCGAAGGCAGCAGTACGCAGAGGCGGTAGAAGTTTTCAGAGTGTAGAAGCAGTATGCGAAGAGGAATTCCACATACCAAACCCGCTACACATCATGTGTAGTAACAAGGTGGTTCACTATTTTCACAAGGAATATTTTGAAAGCTTCAAATCTGTTTGAAAAAGTATTTTCTGGTACCTAGCAGTACTCAGGAAGGTAGACTTCATCTATTGGTGAAAAAGTAACTTCAAAGGTGCATCTACTTAAAGTTGAGGATGCATAAATTCATGAAAATGAAGGTACATTCATGTCCATAAAATTTGTTTGACCTACAAGTTGATAAAATCTGTTTGGATTCCTTTCTAGAGCAGTGAGCGTAGGAAGAAGAAGATGGTGACACTTTCCACTGGCAGTGAGCCAGAGAAAGAGGCATAGGGAATGACCCTTGGGCATGCAGTGAGCATACCCTAAACCTTGTAAAGGTAGTGATCATGGTTATAGAAGATCTAGCCCTAACATTTTATGCATTATTGGAAGTGAGCCTTAGTGAATTTGGTACATCGGCACACTACCGTTGTATGCTCCTTGGTTGTCGCCCAGTGAGGGTGAACTAAGAAAAAAAAATTCTTTCGTGTGCATGATTTCATATCTATTCATATATTTCTATGGGAGGAAGAGAGAATTGAGTTTTTTCTAACAAAGAAACAAGATAAGAAAGGGAGAAAGTCTTAATCTATCATACCCTAATTCACCCCCCTAGGGTATTCGATCTACTGGACCTAACAAACACCTTATATATTTTTTTATAGATAATGAATGTAGAAACTCTAGCTGAAATATCAAATGATTTGAATATTTTGGCTCAAGTTCATCTAATATAAGACCCCAGCCTTAAAACTTACTTAATCTTGAGTTATTACAAGATTACACATTGAGGATCTTTTCGGGTTTAGAGTTTTAGAGAATTAGATCATAAAACTTGCATTACACTCCACATATAAACAAAGTGGTTACAATAAAAGATAGTATTCTTTTTCCCATCAACGGAAACATATTGAAAATAAAACATGGATTCTTTCTTGACACTTCCTTGATACTATCATCTTATCATGTACCTTTCCCGTGACCTGTGAAAAACATTTCAAAAAACTTGGGATGAGCATAAAAAGCTCAGTATGGGTTATATAAAAAAAACAAGGAAAGGAAACATTAGTTTATATATACATAAGAATGAAATCATACTTTACCCATAAAACATAGGCACTTTAACATACCTCATAAAATCATGAACAAATCATAGAAATCATAAGACATAAAGGTAACTTGAGGCATTCATAACATTCTTACGTAGGGATTAACCCTCTTGGTTACGTTTGGAATACCCATCACAGTATATTCCCTAAATCTCTTTGGAGAAACCATAAAATTTCACTCCTTCGCGTTACCCAATGCATTGGAGAGCTATATCGGGCTTACTCGCCCTTAGTTTATCACGGAACCACCCGTCTTCATAATAATTCCCAAGAACCATAACATAATCATATCACATAAAACATGCATAAAGGAAACATAACAGTTCCACATTTCAATCACAAGATATCAATACAACACATTGATATAATAAAAACATTATGAAAACCATTTTCAATACCAAAGTAAAACATGGTATTTATTTTTCATTTAAAAAAAAGGGTATGGCTTGTAGAGGAAGCCGAAACTCCAATAATGGTCACGGCGGCGGAGAAGTCGTTGTCGCCGCATACGTACGACAAGAAAAACATTCCCTTTTTTCATTTTGTAAAATGCTTCGTATAAAAAAGATTCCTTTTGAATAAGCATAAAAGTCATAGGGGTTTATACACCGTATAAAAGAAGGTTTTGTATAAAATAAAATATGCCTCAATGAAAGGAGATTGAGACGAAGTCCCATACCTCGTATCCGACTTGACCCGACCGTTCTTTAATCTCCTGAATAATAAACTTGAGTTAATCTCTACTTGATTAAGAACCTTTTTCAAGTTAATTATTCCTTTTATACCATGTTATGAACATCATGTAATCATTTAAGTTAATAATGTTCATTTTGTCGGTATTTGGTTCTTAAGTCAAAAATAGACTTCTTACACTTACATGTTGTTAATTTGGTCAAAGGTTCGTTATATCCAGAATGATATTAATGATTTGGATAACATATATATCATATATATTCATCATATACATGTATTTATAATATTACATCACGTTTAGAGGTAAGAAATGAAATGCACCGTTCATGGAGACGGTAAGCCGTACGTACGCATGAACGCTACTTCCATTTCTATTTCGTATTTTCTAGAATGGAATCATAATGATATAAGAGTATATTATAATTCCAGTATAATAACATATATAATATCATTAACTTTATCCTTTACACATCCCACATATGGTATTAACGAATCAAATCACTTTCAGGGGGCGGTAGTCCGCACTTCCTAAAATGAAGATATCGTGTTTACCCATAATGGAAACAATAATGGTATGCCATAAATGAAAAATACAGAAGCTTAAGGAAAGAATAAACATATTATATATCATATATAAAAATAGTGACATCATAATGTCCACCTTTGAAGGTGTTAAATGAGTATTGAACAATCATCGTTTCGGGAGGCAGAATTTCGCCATCCACGGAAACCGTATGTTCTTTAACCATTTGATGTAGTTGTGTGAGAGTGTATCTCGAATAAATCTTATAACAACATCCTAGTATATTTAAGATACTGGTGTTGTTACAAAATAAGTAAATAAAAAGAGTTTAGGGGGTTGGAGAAGCAAAATAAAACAAATAAACAGGAGAGAATGAATTACCTTTAAAAGTGTAACTCCTTTTGATTTGAGCCTAAAGGCTTCCTTTGAAAGGATTCTGCCCAAAGGGAATCCTCTAGGATGAGTAGAGGGATGTTTAGAGAGTAAATGGGCAGGAGATGGCTGAGCCAAAGGCTTGAGGAGTGTGTGAAATGAGGTAGAGGTGGGGGCCTTTTATAAGAGGAGAGGAGGGGCACTTTTGGAAGTCAGGAAACTATTATTTTATTTTCAAAAGTGTTTCGAATTTATAAGGTCCCACATTGATATATTTCTAAGATAAGATGATAAGTCTTCGAAATATTCTCATCCAATAGTTTTTTTACAAGTGTAGGTCTTAGATTTTATATTATCGTTTCATTTTATTTAAACTGTTCATTAATGAGGTCATCGTTGCATCATCATGATGTCATAATTAAATTAATTTATTTAATGTCTAAAAATTATAACAAAAATATCCTGATGTAGGAAATCTTTTTATATTTCCAAAGAGTATTTATATACAAAAATATGATTAGTATAACCCCTTCTAAAAATTGTTTTAGTAAAATAATTTATGTTAGTGTCATTTTCACCTTTATTTAAAAAAGAAGCATTAAAGTCATTATCTCACCCAAAAGGCTCCATAGGGTCCCCTAAATCGACTCATGGGTTGTCTTGGTCGGCCATGACTCATCCAATAGGGGTAGGACAAGTGTCATGGTGTTTTCATATTTTTATAATATCATTTTTACCTTAAATTACACTAATTACCTCTAATCGCGATTAATGAAAAAAAGTTACTATTCACCAAAAAATTATTTTCATCCCATTGAACCACATTTTACATACTAATGACAACCATGTATGTCTGATTTTCAAAATTCAATACACATTATTGGTAAACTTTCATTTAACTGAAAAATCAGTTTGCTTGATTACCACTTAGTGGTTTCACTATTCATCAAAAATTGGAGTTTTTCAGAAAATTACCAAAAATTCACTCTAAGATATATTCGATATTCCGAATTCAAAAATGAAGTCTATTTTACAAAATTCAAAACATATAAGTCACATTAATTAATTTAATTATTAATTCCCGCTGTCATGATAAATAGCGTGTTTTTAAGAAACAATATATATCAAAAGATTGATATTTGTTTATGTCAAATTTCAAAGTGAAATTAATTCCAAAGTCCACCATTGAATCAAATGGTAAAAATATTTTATGGTTTAACTTTAAAACCAATTAAAAAGATAATCTAATCATATAAATAAATTATATTAAAAGAGGTTTTGAATTAAAATACAACATTTTTCACTTATTTATAAAAAAATGAACTTTATTGGAAGAATAACAAAAACATACACAAAGTAAATTTTGATGTCCCAATTATAAAGAAGGATTTTATTTGGTCCAAAAGAATGTATAAGAGTGACCAAAACTATATTTAAAGAGGGTTCTCCATCAAAAGGCGATAAATGAACCTTTTAGTGAATATTAATGTATTCATGTATAAAATTGAATTCCTTTCTTATTTTAAGCCTTTATCTTTTATTGGATAAATGTACAAATATATATATTCGTATTTTAGTTATTTCTATTCATTCCTACCAGTACAACGGCTACGTGTTAACTACCATTTGAAATTATATTATTAGCGTGAAACGTAAGATTTCAAAGAAACTCATTATTGCGTATCGGGCACGCTATCGTACATAGCAACCCCTTAAAAAAATTAATATTTAATTAAAAAAATATTAATAAATATGAATATGTCTTATTCTTTATTTACCTGGGATGTTACATCTAAGACAGGATAAGAGATTCAATTCCTATAATATTTATGGCTTCAGGTTTTGTACAATTTATCATGAAGAAGACTTAATACCAGAAATAGTAATGTATTTACACTTTTAGAAGTGGGATACTATTGAAAGATGAATGATATAATTGAACTAAACTATCATGTTTAGTTTTTAGTTGTCTTATTCAAAGGCAAGTGTGTCAACATGGAAAGGGGTATAATGAAATATTTGTTACATTTTACTTATATTAACTTCTCTATCTGGATCCATACTGGTGAGTGGGAAAATCATTATCCATCTATCTTGGATTCACAAGAAAATAGGTTTTATTATGTGGATGGTGAAATTAATAAAGGCTAGAGTGTTATTTTACACTCAAATCATAGAAACTTATGTGAAATGGGTGACGAAAATCAATTGGTACTTTGTGATAGTGAACCTCATCAACCAAAAAAATTGAACAGTTTTTTCCTGAAAATATTGAAATAATAGAACATGCAGGAGTGTGTGAAAATGAATCTCTCAACATAATGGATGTTGATAACAATAAATACAATAAATATGAATATAATTCAATGTTTAAATTGGTAATTAAAATATATTAAAATTTCACATTTATAAGTGTTTCATACATATATACATTGTTATAGTTTTCCTTTTTTTGTAAAAAAATTAGTTTTTCATTTTGTATACATTTAATATATATGAACCATTTTAATTGTAGAAATTACAATTACATAAAAATTTAAAGATCCTAGCCGGTCAATATATCGGATCACACCATTACTACAATCAACTCCAGTGAGTCTGAGGGATTCCATTGTACCTGAGACTATTAGTGAGCCATCTGTTTCCCTGAATGTTGTTGGTATCCCTCTATTTGATTCCCCTATAGTGATGGATAGGTTGGTTACCCCTCTATCTAGGAGATATTGATGAGTTACCATTACTATTATGTATGTCATTATACAAAAAAACTATATAAATTATTTATTTTTTAAATATTTTTTCAAATAGATAAAGATAACAATAGATGGTATAAAAATATGAACATAATATATGTATGGGACCTAAAGGACTTCAGGATTATCATTCCATTTTATGAGTTTGGGGTGCCAACTGATGATCCTACTGAAATATATGGACAGATTCTTGGGTATCTTTCTTGTGATATGGAGAGCTTTCTCATTAATTATAAAGATTGGATGCATATTCCAACATCTTGGAAAAATGATGTCTTTAAGGTAATATTAATTTAATATTCCTTGATAACTAATTTAAAAGACATGAATAAATTTTTATAATACACTTATAATGTTTTTTGTTTTTTATTTCTAGATATTTTTCAGTTTGATGTCCCCAACTCTATTTTACACCCATGGAATCTAAAAATTTTAGGCAATAAATTGTGATATTTTAAATGGATATTTTGGAATAAGTATAATGAAACATCTCTGAGCTCACAAAATATGTATGAGAAAGGTCTTGAAGTCATTTCTCGTGAGTAATAGAAGTTTTTTGTTGATATTAATAGAGATTCATCTCATGAGGTACTTGTATATTTTATATTATCTTAATACATAAACGCAATAAAATTATAATTTTTATAAATTTTAATATTTTTTGCAGGAATTATCTAAAAAATAATGTGAATCGTTTGAAATAAGTCATTCCTCACATTGTTGGGTCTCGAAGTTTTTTGAGAAAAAGAATAATTTTGGTTTGTATTTTATTGATTATTATTTATATCCTTTTTTTATAAGTCAAGTTTTTTTATAACTTTTTTATATTTTTTATTAAGGATAATGAATTAGGTCACTCTATTGACCAAATAGAGATGTGGTTTAAAGTGTAATGGAAACCCGGTGTAAGTTATGTAAATGAACCTACCAAGGATGTTGGAGTAAGAAATTTCATTACATTTCATATTATTTCATTACCATAAAAACATAATAAAGAAAAATATATTATAACAACAAACAAGCCTTAAACATAATTAAATGGGGATGGATACATGGATCAAACGATACTAATTTGGTTCCATTTGATACATCTATTTGGGACTAATTAATTGGGTTTAAGGCTTGTTTGTTGTTATAATATATTTTTTAATATTATGTTTTTATAATAATGAAATATCAATAAATAGGAATGAAAATTTTATTAATTATAAAATATTATGAATTTTAGATATTTTAAAAATCATTGATAATATTTTTGTACTGATAGGTTAAAATTAAAGAAGTCTGGGATACGAACCCTTCACAATCATCATCAGTTTATCAAAACGAAGTGGTTGCAGTCGTTTTAAGGAAGGAGCATCCCATACATGTATGGGGGATGGGTTCTGGGCCTAATCCATCAGTTTTATTTGGTAGGGCGTCATCATCAATTATTTCTACACCCACTGGGGGTTCAAGTAGTTTCAATGATCGAGAATCGTGAAGTGAAATTTCGAGGTTGAAAGAAAAATTCCAAGAACAAGATTCTTATTATAAAACATAGAAACAGTGGTGGTTAGCAATGGAAAATGATTTAGTTTTTATATTTAAGTAGATGACTGGAATGGTCCCTAAGGAAATTTATATCCTTCTAGATCATCCTACCAAGGTAAATTCTAAATTTCATAGATCATTCACACATTTTAAAAGAACACATGAAACTTCCATAAAAAAACTAAAATGAAACTTTTATATTTAAAACATGTACTTCAAGTCATACCAACCACATATTTTTCAATATTGATGTGTGTTTGATTCCTACATGTCACAAATAAATTATATATCATTATCCTTAATTTTGAAAACAATTCGAGATCATTTTCTCGGTTTTGACTCAGAAAATAGTTTTTAAAGTTACTGAAGCCTTTAAAAACATGTTTCAAGAGGGTCAAAACTAGTAAAATGGCATCATATTGACATGAAATCATAAGAAAATGATGATAATTTTATTTTTGAAATGTAGGAACTGATAGCATGTCATTCTAAGTTACGGTTTTCCCAAGATACCCATAAATTCATTTTTAGTATTTTAAAACAATAAAATATGTGTGTAATAATACAAGCCATATAAAATGGCTTCACATTGATATTAAATCATGTTAAAACCACTATTTAGTTATTTTTAACATGTACGCATAGACATCACATCAATATGATGTGCTGTGTGGTTGGAATAACTCAGTAAATAGTTTTAAAAAGTATCGAAGCCTTTAAAAACATGTGTCAGGGGTTAAAAACTAGAAAAAAGACATCATATTCACATAAAATCTAATTAAAACGACCTTAAATTTATTTTTGAATATATAGGGACCGACAACACGTCATTTTGAGTTAGGTTTTCCCGAGATGACTATAAACATGTTTTTAGTGTTTTAAAACACTAAAACATGTGTGTAACTATAAAAACCATATAAAACAACCTCATATTGATTTGAAATCATAGAAACTACACATTTAAGTTATTTTTGATTTGTATGAACAAACAACATTTCAATTCAACATGCGGTGTGGTTGAAATGACTAGCTAAATAGTTTTTAAAGGTACTGAAGTATTTAAAAACATGTTTTAGGGGGTTAAAACTAGGAAAAGGACATTTCAGGGGGTTAAAACTAGGTAACCATTGATTTATTTTTGAAATGTAGGAGCTTACATCATGTCATTCTGAGTTATGGTTTGCTCAGGATGCTCATAAACGTGTTTTTAGTGTTTTAAAACACTAGAACATGTGTGTAATGGTCCAAACCATAGAAAACAACCTCATATTGAAGTGAAATCATGCTAAAACCACCTTTGAGTTGTTTTAGATGTGTAGGTGTAGAAAAAACGAAAATCTGACATGCAGTGTGGTTGGAATGACTTAGTAAATAGTTTTAAGGTACTGAAGCCTTTAAAAACATATGTCTAGAATTTAAAACTAGAAAAACAACATTGGATCAACATGAAATCCAAGGAAAATGGACATTGATTTATTTTTGAAATGTAGGAACTGGAAATACTTCATTCTGAGTTATGGTTTTATCGAGATACTCGTAAACACGTTTTTAGTGGTTTAAAACACTAAAACATGCATGTAATGGTCCAAACAATATAAAATTGTCTCATATTGATTTTAAATCGTAGTAAAATCATCTTTGAGTTATTTTTTATGTTTACACATTGACAACACATTAATATGACATGTGGTGTGGTCTGAATGACTTAGTAAACAATTTTTATGGTAGCAAAGCCTTTAAAAACATGTTTTATGGGGTAAAAACCAAGAAAATGATATTGTATTGACATGAAATAAGAGGAAAACAACTTTCTATTGATTTTTGAAATTTAGGAACTGACGACACATCATTCAGAGTTACGGTTTTCCCTAGATTTCTATAAAGTTTTTTGGTGTTTTAAAACAATAAAACATGTGTGTAACGGTCAACCCCATAGAAAAAAACATATATTGATGTAAAATCATGGTAAACCCACTATTGAGTTATTTTTTATGTGTATGCATAGAAAACATGTCAATTTGACATTATTTGTGGTTGGAATGAATCGGTAAATAGTTTTAAAAGGTACCAAATCTATTAAAAATGTGTGTCGGTGGGTCAAAACTAGGAAAACAATGTTAGATTGACATGAAATATGATAAAAAATAATTTTGGTTGATTTTTGAAATATAGGAACTGATAGCACAGTATTCTGAGTTATGGTTTTCCTAGTATTCCCATAAACACGATTTTAGTGTTTTAAAACACCAAAATGTGTGTGTAATGGTCCAAAATCATAGAAAACAACCACATATTAACATTAAATCATGGTAAAACCACCTTTGAGTTATTTTTTACATGTATGTGAAGACAACACATTAATATGACGTGTAGTGTGGTTGGAATGACTTGGTAAACAATTTTAAAGGCATCAAAGCCTTTAAAATGTGTATCGTGGGGTCAAAACTAGGTAAACAATGTCAGATTGACATGAAATCAGAGTAAAATGATCATTAATTGATTTTTGAAATGCAGGAACTAACAACATGTCATTCTGAGTTACGGTTTTCCTAAGATACCTATAAATGTGTTTTTCGTGTTTTAAAACACTAAAACGTGCATTTAACAGCCCAACCCATAGGAAAAACCTCATATTGACATGAAATCATTGGAAAACTGTCGTTGAGTTATTTTTAACATTTATACAAATACAACGTGTTATTATGATGTGTAGTGTGGTCGGAATGACTCGGTAAATAGTTTTTAATGGTATCGAATCCGTTAAAATGTGTGTCAGGGGGGAAAGTAGGAAAACGACATTAGATTGAAATAAAATAAGGTGAAAATTACCATCAATTGATTTATGAAATATAGGAACTGACGTCATGTCAATCTGAGTTAGGATTTTCCCGGGATGCCTGTAAACATGTTTTTAGTGTTCTAAAACACCAAAATGTATGTGTAATGGTTGAAACCATATAAAAACCTCATATTGATGTGAAATCATGGCACAACCACCTTTTAGTTATTTTCAGTGTATATACATAGAAAATGTGTCAATCTAATGTGTGGTGTGGTCGGAATTACTCTATAAACTATTTTAAAATGTACTAAAGCCTTTAAAAATGTGTGTCGGGGGTCAAAACTAAGAAAACGGTTTCATATTTACATGAAATCTATATAAAATTACTGCTGATTGATTTTTGAAATTAAGGAATTAACGACATATCATTCTGAGTTATGGTTTTCCCGGGATGCCCGTAAATGCATTTGTAGTGTTTTAAAACACTAAAATGTGTGAGTAACCATCCAAACCATATAAAATGACTTCATATTGTTGTAAAATAATGGTAAAACCACTTTTGAGTTATTTTTTTTGTGTACATATAGACAGAAATTCAATCTGACGTGCGGTGTGGTTTGATTGACTTAGTAAACATCTTTTAAAGGTACTAAAGCCTTTAAAAACATGTGTCGAGGTCAAAATAGTGAAAACAACATCAGATTGACATTAAATCAAATTAAAATAATCATCGATTGATCTGTGAAATTTAAGAACTGATGGAATTTCATTTTGAGTTACGGTTTTCCCAAGATTCCCATAAACACGTATTTAGTGTTTTAAGACACTAAAAAATGCGTGTAATGGTCCAAACCATAGAAAAGATCTAATATTGTTGTGAAATCATGGTAAATCCACCATTGAGTTATTTTTTATGTGTATGCATAGAAAACACATCGATCTAATGTGGGGTGTGGTCGGAATGACTCGGTAAACAGTTTTAAAGGTATTGAAGCCTTTAAAAATATGTTTCAGGGGGTCGAAACAAGGAAAATGATGTCGGATTGACATTAAATAATATGAAAACAACTAACAGTTTATTTTTGAAATTTATCATCTAACGACATTTCATTCTAAGTTATGGTTTTCTTGGGATGCTTGTAAATGCGTTTTTAGTGTTTTAAAACACTAAAATGTGTGTGTAATGGTTCAAACCATAGAAAACATCCTTAGGTTGATTTGAAATCATGGGGAAACCACCATTGAGTTATTTTTTATGTGTATGCATAGAAAACATGTCAATATGATTTGTGGTGTGGTTTGAATGACTTGGTAAATGGTTTTCAAAGGTACTAAAGCCTTTAAAAACATGTATCGAGGGGTTAAAACTAGGAAAACGACATTGGATTGACATGAAATCAGATTAAAATGACCCCATCAATTGATTTTTGAAATTTAGGATTCAACCTCACATCATTCCAAGTTATGGTTTTTCTAGGATTCCCTTAAATGTGTTTTTAGTGTTTTAAAACACTAAAATGTGCGTGTAATGGTCCAAACCATAGAAAACGTCCACAAATTGACATTAAATCATGGGGATACCACCATTGAGGTATTTTGGAAATATATGACATGCTTTCATATCAAAGTATTTAATTTTTTTATTAAATAAATTTCAAGCACGCCGCACATTGATTTAAAAATTAATTAGAATGTTATATACTTATTCCTTTTTAGTTTCATGTGTTGAATCATATATTAAATAGGTAAGTTTATGTTTTAAAAGTATTTTTCATGATATATTATTATTTTTATGTTAAAATTTATTCTATTTTGTTAACAAAATAACAAATTTTATGTGAAAAATTCTGAATATATTCTGTATCTTTTCTCTTTCGCATTTATTTTCTTAAATGTTCTGATTTTTATGACAGGTGACAGATGTCGATAGTAGGCAGGAGGATAACTGTTCTGATCCATGAAATTCTTCGGAAGGTAGTCATTATGGTTCTTATTTTTCATGGTATGTTTAAATATTATCAATTATTCTACTATAATTATTATTTATTTTGTTTAGTTATAATTTTTGTATTCTTTTTTTTTTTTTGCATTTCATGAGGTGATGTGGTCAGTTTTCAGGTGATGAGATAATGTGGAGGTAAACAGATGCAGTCGAGGTCATGGGGAGGATATATATTGTGCATGGGTTATTGTTGTACATATTTTATATGTATATATTTATGATGAATATATGGGTTGACTGAGGTTATGGAGATTGATGTTATTCCGACTATGGATGTATGTATATATTATTGTAGATGTATGATGGGTTTATCATGCATTTATGTTTTAGTTTATTACATGTCATAGTTTATATTTATATTTTTTGATTAAATATTTAAAATATATATATTTAGCGGCGGTTTCTAAAAACCACCACTAAATAAATTAATGAAAATCCTAATTAGTGGTGGTTAATAGTAACTGCTGCTAAACATAACTATTTATAAAGTTATTAGTGGTGGTTAGTTTTATCTTATCTATTTTATTTTTAGGTTAATTTTTAAAAAAAACACCGCTAAATAAAACTGAAACCACCACTAAATGATCCATAAACAACACATACAAAGATTGTCGCTAAATGAAAAAAAAACTACTATGAAATGACTAGTGACTGTGCAATATGTGGTGGTTCTAGTAACCACCTCCATTTGAAGAAAAAAAACTACTTCCAATGCCTACTTTTTTTATAGAGGAACAATTCATTAAAGTATTAACAAGGTTTTAAACAAACACATTAGACCATTTAATCATCATTTTACTCTTTCCTTTTAGTTTATATGACTAATTCAGCAAACAATAACAGTGCATTAGCAACCACAATGTGATCTTAGTTAGAGAAACACATATATGATTTCATAATTTATTTAGTTAAATTACTTATCTTCCCCAAACCACTCATTCAATCACAAGTACAACCAATCATGATACATGTACATCTATTATGTCTCTACTCTGTAAGAAACACGGCCTCACATTGTCATTCAATAGGAAAATAGTCCTTGAATCAGATCACAGGGGTCCCTAAAATCTTATTTATTATCTAGAATTTTCTGGCCTATGTCACTCACTAAGATCAACTGATGTTGTTTCCCTATCAACCCATGAAATTATCACTGTAATTAACTCCAAAATTCATCCTATATCTCAACCAAAAAATCTAATACAACTTTTTTATGACCCCTACCTCCAAAGTTACCTATGATGAACCCCTAATTGGATTCCCTCTCAAATTGGTACCTGACCAGAATTGCCACATACCCAAAGGGAATTTCTGATCCCCACAAGCTGGCTACTAGAACTTGGACATCAAAAAACAACTAAAGGTAATGATTTATATAAACCTAAAGCAACAACATGAAATATATATATATATATAACAGATATAAAAAGTGGAAGAAATAAATATATTCCATAACTAAAAGAAGACAGTGGAAAATGATACAACTAAAAGTAGTTAGAATATCCCAAAGTACAAGTCCAATCATCAAAGGACAACTAAAAGAGGAAAACAACTACTCAATGTGATAGCTGGTCAAACACCCACCATCTCACCACCAGCTACCTAAACTCAGTTGACATAAAACCTCGCCACTTCACTGTGGTGCCTTGTCTTTCCCTACATCGAAAGACAAACAAACTTCTATGCACCGTTGAGGGGGTGCATAGGGTGTGAGCTAACATGATCAGTAGGATCCCAGCCAGGTTTTTTATAAACTTTACTGTATAATAATCTATATATGATCAATTTTAAGTAAAACAAGGCATGATAAACAATTTATAGTTTCCATATCAAAAGCATGGAAAAATAATTAATTTTCCTTTTTTCCACATTTCCAAATATATCCAGGTAAACAATTTCAAATCATTCCATATACATATATCAAAGAAGGTATATCAAATAAAACCAAAGTATGTATCAAATATCATATCAAATCCATGGAAATAAAAGATAAAATAGTATAATCCAAAAGCATCCAAATCATAGGTAACATCATTCCAAGGATCACTATAGGTCAGGATATCTAGGACACTCATACCTAAACATAAAAAATTATGTAGACCAATATTCTAGATGTATGCATTGAATCATGAAATTATAGAAACAACCTAGAATGTGAACCCCCCCCCCCCCTAACAATTCTACCAATACCCTAGAATAATAGGCCTTTGTAGTAAAGGAACACCCCATGAGTGAACCCCCTGATGAATGGATAAGGCCTATTACTACACCTTCCACCAATATACCCAAGGCTTCCCATGTGCTCTGTTTTCCAAACCAGTTAATCAAAACCATGCTTTGAAAACCATTTCAAAAATCCATTTCTCAATGCTTTGAAAATAGCTTTTCCTTTTACCAAAACAAGGGAAAACTATATTTTATCTAAAACTCATTTCCACACACAAAAATCAATCATTAGTTCCATTTCATTTATAAAATAATTTATAAAACTGGAGAAATACAATTCATCTAGCATAGGCTAGATAAATAACCTCCAACCTAAAACTTGGGTCATACATACCCACAATATAATTCACTAATAAGGAAGGACAAAATGATAACAATGAATACCTTAGAATCAATACACATATCTTATAATCGATTCAATTTAGAAAAAGGGTTGGCGAAGAGGAAGAAACAACCCATACCTCAATAAACTCGCACACTACACTTAAACCAACACAAGGGTTCGCCTATGGAGGAAGATAACATAGTGGATCTATAAAGAACAAATAAGAACCATAATCACATATCAATGGATCTAATCATGCAAAATAACAGCTCTACCGTGATCAAAGGCAATAAAGAAGCGGAAAGGATTACTAACCCAAAGAGATGTAACCCAACCACAACATAGATCAATCACTGAATGAGGTGATTCTGATGGAGTGTAGGGATCCAAAATTTCCTAGGAGAGTTACTAGTAGAACATATGGGGTTTTTGTAATGGGCCATTTTTGGGGTAAATTTGATCTTTTGAGTTTGGTGAGTGGGCCAATTATTTTCTTGATAATTAGAACCTAATTTTGGGATTTTTATTGACCTAAGTACTTATTTTTAGATTGGTTTTAAGGACCAAAAAGTGACTTGGGTTTCAGGTGAGTTTTGGGTGTGGCGGTCCCCATAAACTTAGTTTTAGAAATGTGCTGACATATGTACATGGTTTGGAAAAACCATGTGGCCTCCTATGAGTAACTATGTGGCCCTCTAGTGGAACTAGACATGGTTAGACAAACTATGTAGGAGGGGGTGCACAACCATGTGGGATCTATGTAGTTTTTAGCATAGGGAATTTACACAAGCTACACATGGTTTGTAAAACCATGCGTAGTATGGTGTTCAGGTAGTGGGAACCACATGGTTGGCACATGGTTTTCCAAACCGTGTGGCCAAACCATACATGTCTTTAATTGAAGAAAAATTACTTTTCTACCCTTTCCCCCTTTTTCTTTCTTTCTCCTTTCTTCCTTCTCTATTTATTATACATAGAAAAGGGGGGTCCTCCATTTTTCTCCCGCCTAGGCTTATAGGTAATTTCTCTATATAAGATCATATTAGAGCCTTGTTAGTCTCATTAGAACTACATCAGTAATACCTTCAATCCACTAGATTCAATTTCTATTTTCTCTTTCCATATGGTGTTCTAAATTCTTGTGATACATTTTATTCTATTATAAGGGTGTTCGCCTAAAACATTGATTTCATATTATTTTTCTCAATTTACAAGATGATACCAGATTACAAAACATCTACTGGTACGAGTTAGGTGGTTCTTATATTTCATCATGTTTTATATGTGTTTTGGGGGTGCGCTCTACATGCATTATGTGGGTAGAGCAAGAGAGACCCCTAATAATTAAATGGTTATTTTAAATTGATTAATTCAGGTTAAGTGATATCATTAGGTATTCCATAGACTATTTATAATTTTTAATCCTAGTGAGGGAGCGTGTAACTGTCTAGGAAGGCTAGGTCAGGTGGGTTATTTAAAATAAAGTAAATTGATTATATTGAAATGCTTGGTTCCATGGGAACTTTATGGGATTCTCTTGAGGACTAAGGTGGTGTTGACCACCTGGAATAAGGTAATGTAATTCATCATGTTGTTTGAGTCTAAATATGTATATAAATGGGTGATGTTGATCATCAGTTGAGGCAACATGATCATCAGTTTGAGGAAAAAAGGTTATCAAGATGATGGAATGGCTCATGTGATTTGAGATGGTTTTGACCATCAAGATGGGATACATGGTCATAGGGGAACGAGGTGTCAGGATTATGTGTCTTAGGTATGTTTATGTTATTTCCTCTCACCATGATTGGATGATTCACCATTGGAGTCACATTCACATAGATAGGACTCAGATGATAAGGTGGTGTTGACAGCTAGTCTGGGTAGATGCCTCTATTAGTTTGTGAATTAGGATGGTGTTGACCATTAGTGAGGTTGGAGTGATTTCTATAGAAATTCATGTGTTGAGGCATAGAGATGTCTTTCCTCAGTATAT
This sequence comes from Viscum album, assembly GCA_963277665.1. Taxonomy (NCBI): domain Eukaryota; kingdom Viridiplantae; phylum Streptophyta; class Magnoliopsida; order Santalales; family Viscaceae; genus Viscum; species Viscum album. Next base: position 179,408,715 of record OY728143.1, on the reverse strand, counting down.
TGATCTTCAAGATTAAAGTGATTATTATTTGGAGGATAGACATCGGTGTGCCTTGGGACGTCAAGCTTCAAGACGATATGACTTTTAGAGCTAAGGTATGAGGGAGCAAGTACTAGTTGGGCATGTCATTTTGGACGTCGGTGATGTGATTAGTGACATAAGGTTTTAGCTGGCACAAGATTCCATTGATACATTTTCAGGGGGTGCCTAAGGGCTATCCATCAAGTTACTCATTAAGGGATGCCTTGAAATTTATGATAAGGATCCTCACCAGTATAGTTATACATATGAAGACACATCTTGTATGCTATATATATAATTGGGGGTATATGGTATACTCTCATTGGCCAAATAAGGTGATAATTTTCTTATAGATATTGAGCATAAGGTAAGTGATTATTATATTAAACGTGCATGTGAAACCCTTTTTATTAATATTTAGTACACCTATATAATTATGGATATAATATAAGCACATATTGGTGGTGGCCTACTAAGATTTATTATCACACACTACACAAACCCCTCAGGACATGTGTAGACTTTATGTATCTATAATTAGGTAAAGGTTAAAGCTTAGGAGATGGATCCTTGTGGTAAAGTTGGATATTTTTCATGGGATGGATGGTAAGGGGACATGGAGGTTCTTGCATTAGCTGAATTTTTCCTTTTTGTTAACTTCTATAACATCATGCTTATATGTATGTACTGAGGTTGTCCACAGGTGACCCTCCTTTATTACTATTTTTTATGACTTGACTTGTATTCATTCTTCTATAAATGGTATCATGTTTTTTATAGTATCTACAAATGGTATGTTTTGGACTTATCATTTATTTCTACTATTACTGTCAGTTTATGCTTCCTCTATTACTTGTTATTATTTCCTCTATGTTATAGTCTTATTTTGTTGTTGTGTATATTTAGATCATTTTTATTATCACAGTTTGAGGGTATAGTCTCCCTATTATCACCTCTTTACACCCCCACTGCTAGTCGGAATCCTTTGGTATACGTGGAGGTGCATCAAAGTCCCAAAGGTCAATCAGCCTAGAGCACTATTTAAAGTGGAATCCAGGTTGGGGTGCTATAAATGGTATTAGATCAGTTTTTTTCTCTAGGGTTGGGTAGAAGTGTTTTTCTATCTACTAATGGTATAAAATGATTTATTTTTATTTATTGGTTCTTACTATTTGGGCTATGGTAAACCAAAGACTAGGATGTTGTCATAACTGGGTTTAGATCACGTGTTTGGGTGCTTGCAGCCTTGTGTACAGGAGATAGACCAAGTTTCCATGGGTGGGAAATTGATGTTCTATTTTTCTCTTTTATAGTTGATTTGATTTCCACTTGGAGTGGTTCACTTGGTTGTGATGGTTATTATTATATGGATTTTTATCCTTGTCCTGGTATGAAGAGGGATGTTTTATTTTTCATTTGGTAGGCACATAGGGTGGTTTGATATCTATATGTGCTAGTAATTTATTTTCATTTAGGAGCCTGGATTTTTTTAAGAGGGGTTTGGTTTTTTAAAGTGTCAACAAAGGAAGCTAAACAATGTTTTCCTACTTAGCCACCCTTTGGTGGAATTCTACTCTGCCAGCCTAGGCATGTGGTTTAAATGAAATATATGTGTGAATTGATGTGATTTGATACATATGCAGGCCTATACCTAATAAGGGTAGGCGGGGAATATGATAGGGAGTGATTTGTTATGAGTTTCAATAAAGAAAATAAATAGTACTTTCCTGTATAGCCTCTTTGTTGGAATTCTACTCAACTAATTCAGCTTATATGTGATGCCTGACTTCTATGGGGATAAGAATGGGGCCATGAGGTCAGGATATACTTGATACCTAACCCTGATATGGGTGGGTAAGGGTAATTGGGCTAGATGTTGTAAAACAGGGTGTAATAGGGTAGTGAGAGGTTAGTGAGATGCGCTGCCTCTTACAGTTTTCCCTATCTGTGATATTTATATATATACTATTATAGTTTTCTAAACATGATATTGGTATTCAGTGGGATTTCATCTGGATGGATTCTAGGGGAGTGTCAGGAAGGAAGTGATGTGGTGTTGTATGAGTGTGCATGGGATGAGGGCCCCTTGAGGGTCGGGATAAGGCCCTAGAGGTTCGGGCTGATCATGAGCCACAAGTGCAGACATAGGTATAGGATAAGGTATAGGTGGGGTAGCTGTAAAATATGGAAGCATTTGGACATAGATTTATGAGTAGCTCAAAGTGATTTTGGTTTGGGTTATACAAGGAATCGATAGGGGAGCTCAGGGATCTAATCCATCGATTGCATACCTGACTTGAGAGTTATAGTCATAGCACCCACCACTATTTCAGGGTGAGGGTAGAATACAGGCAGTTGAGAATTGGATTGAGTCGGTCTAAACCATCTTCAACTAGATCAAGACACCCTCAGGCCAGAGGGTGGAGCTAGCTACCTATATGCTATGTGGACTGACAAAACATTGTTGGGATGTATAGGTACAGACAGGCATACATGAGGGACTGGCCTAGAAGGATTTTTTGCCAGATTCTTTGAGCACTTATTTCTAGATATGTTGAGGGTGTAAAAAACATGGGAGTTCATTAATCTCCAATAGGGAGATAGTTCGGTCATGGATTTTAGGGTGAATTTCATGGACCTATCATAATTTGCACCTATAATGGTGGGCGGCAACATTGTTAGGGTGTGTCGTTTTGAGGATGGCCTAAGGCATGCCATAAAGGTGTGGATTGATATCTTTAGATAGACATATTTTTTATAGGTGATCAACCAGGAACTGATAGCTGAGGGGAATCTGATGGACCAGTCATATTAAAGACAGGTGATAGCATCGAGTGATTTTAGCATCGATGCTTTGGGTAGAAAGAAGAGGGGTTGAGGGGAATCTCAGTAGGGAATCTAGGATGGGGATTCAGAAAGACCATTGAGGAGTGGGTCTTCAGCCTTGTGCTTTTAGTGTTGTAAGACAAGACATGTGTGGAATCAGTGTGACAATCCTTCAAAGGAGTGTCGGGCATGTGGAAAATGGTTCGTCTCAAGAGGTTCTATAGGAATCCTTCTTGGATATCTGGGATCCAAGGATCGTGATAGACTTAGGAGTATAATTTCGGATCGAGGGTATTACCATGTGCTTATATCCAATAATCATCTGCACATGGAGGACGTGGCAAAGTTAGTGGGACCTAGTAGTTGGGTTAGTGGGTGGTAGCTGGCACATCTCCACTGTAACGGCCCGACCCTAGTTACCCAGATTCGGTTCATTATTACATAACATTGGAATGATACAAAGAATCATGTCCCAAAAGACCGATCAGTTTAGTAGCCTTGGAATTACTAGATACATTCATAAGTTTTACATTACATCATGAAATAAAAACATCAAAAACATTTTGTCCCCTTTTGAACACACTTATATCCTTAGCCTATCCCTACAGTTCAACCATAAAATACTTCTTCACATCCTGGGAAAAATAAAACATAGAAAGGGGTGAGCTCATATGCTCAGTAAGGATAACAATATAGTGGAAACTTTCATAAATAAGCATAAACATTTAAGGAAATGTATAAGACTAAAACAAAAGCCTTTTAAACTTAAACTTTAGCATAATATGGCAAAGATAAAATCAAATAATTCCATTTACTTAATCACGTGAATATTCTACTAGTCGAATAATCACATGCAATATCAATAGCCACTTTCATAATGATGGAATGCATAATTCCAAACATCATAAACAAATAGTCAAGGCCTTGTGCCAAGACTACAAATAATATTTTCTCAAGGCATTGTTCCAAGACACTAGTTTGTCTCATGAGACCTACCAATGCATCGAGGAGATATAGTGGGCTCCACCCATCACTTACTAAGTCCAACGCATTCCTCATATGAAAAGGTTTAAACATAACACAAATATTAAAACTAGCATATGAAATGTCAATACTTTATCTATAAACCATGAATGGTATAAAAATAACACATCCACAGTAAAACTTATCACAAAACCTTCAATATAATATTTAAGTTTTGTATCATAATAAATCAACTTCAAACAAGCTTAAAATCCATCAAAGGATGTTTACATAGATGAAATCAAAGTGCCTTGTTTGAAAAACGATGAAAAGATTCCTTTAAAAACATATATGGTCAAATAAGGGTATAAATGACTTTAACTCATAGTCTAGTAAATAGTAAAAATGTTTTGAATTACATTTTTAAGAAAACATGGATGTGGGTGATAAAGGGGTCCCAGTATATACTTACATAAAAATAACCTTGGATAATAAAGAGATTGTGAAATTAACCCTTACCTTGTACTTTTCCTTAGTCGATGGTATGTTAACCTCCTGTATAATAGTTAAAACATTGTTATTAAATTATAAAAGAGATATATACATAAATATGATATAAAATTTTAATTATTCTGTATATATGATATACCATACAATTATATACGATTTCACCATCAATATAATGATATTGTCGCTCGTGTGTATGTACGGATTACCGTCTCCACGAACGCGATGAGATTCATTCCCCACAGTAATCATTCAAGAATAATTTTCATTTTATGATTAAAAATAATGTTTATGACCATAATATCATATAAGCATACATATAAGCATACTGATATAGAAGGAAACAAAAAATAAAAATCTAGCTGACCATCCTTGCTTACTATTTTTTTATGACTGGACTTGTATGAATTATTCTAAAAATGGTATAATGTTTTGTTTAGTAGCTAAAAATAGTATGTTTTGGACTTATTGTTTATTACTACTACTTCTGTCAGTTTATGCTTCCTCTATTGTTTATTATTGCTTCTTCTATGTTATGGTCTTCCTCAGATCTTGTGTATATTTAGACCATGTTTATTATCACCATTTGAGGGTATAGTATCCCCACTATCACCTCTTTACACCCTCACTTCTAGTCAACAGCCTTTGGAATACAGGAATGCATGCCTAAGGCCCAGTGGTAAATCATCCCATAGCACTATTTAAAGTGGCATCTAGGTTGGGGCGCTACACCTAGGTCGAGAGAAAAAATCCTATGGATTGATGAAATAATAAATCACTCGTATGATTCCCTAAAATAACTATCCACAAGATTTATATGCCATGTAATCTCATTACATGTTGCTCAATCCACAACGGCTGAAAATGATAAGAAACACGTCTCCTTTTTATAAAAACCTGAATTTTACCAATACACAATGTGAACCAAATACACAGAGTGTAATCCTTTCATGTTATGTATCAGACTCATGGCTTCTTCTTAGAAGACATAATATGGTGTTTAATCCCATTACACAGTGTGTATTTCTCCTACAGACTATGAAAAATCCAATTTTCTAAACTCGGGGAGAACCCACAAATCCACTAACACATTTATACCCAGACTCAATTAATTAAAACAAACATACATCCCATAAATTTAGTTCATTTTTCCCAAAAAATGATCTCCAACCTCATGAGTCCTAAGGTGCACCCAAATAAAGAGGAAAACTAATAAAGAGAAGGTAAATACCTAAAAGTGGATAATGAGATGTTACAAACACTCCATAATAATAATTTCCATCCCTGGGAAATCATGTGAAAGAATGAAGTGTGGAAAAGGGTGAGTCCACCACTACCTCATCAATGACTCGTGCTCCCAAGTCTCATGAGAATCCGATTCATTATACCATAACACTTTGACCAATGGAATCTACTTATCATGTAATAATTTCACTTGAGAGTTTATGATCAATATTGGATGCTCCGTAATAGAATCATCTGGCTCTAAGTCAACCTATTTCCATCACAGAACATGAGAGAGATCAAGTTGGTATTTACTGATCTATGATATGTGGAAAACATCATGAATGCCTATAAATTGAACTATAAATTAAAACCAATAATCAAATTTCTCAAGATGATTAGTGACCTCAAATGATACAACATGTCTCAAATCCAACTTTTCCTATTTTCTAAGATGACGGTGACCCAACTGAGGTGAAAATTTCAAGAAAACCTAGTCACATATGGAAAATTCCAAAGGATGGTTCCACTAATCCATATAAGAATTTTGTTGACTCTTAGCTATAACCAGATTCCAATGTATATCCTGAATCCTTGCAAATATATCCTGAATACAACTCAGTCCCATCAAATATGTTTCACCCACCTATTCCCAAAAAAGAGGTGACATGCACGGGCAACCATAAAAATCCTCAAAATGAACCATTATGATTGATGATTAATAACTGTTTTTATAAGAAAACTCAATCAGTATTAGATGGCTATCCCAAGATATAATGAAATCTAAGATATAGGCATAAAGCATATCCACCAGGATCTAAATAGTAATATCAGTTTAACTATATTTTTTTGGATGGTAAGTTTTACTCATCCTTACCTGAGTTCTCATTTCCTCTTGGATAATTCTCCAAAACCTTGAAGAAAACCTAGGATCTATATATAAAACAATAGCAGAAGTAACCCCATGTAACCTAATGATCTCTTGAACATATAAATTGTCCAATTATTCAATATTAGTAGTGTCCATGATCATAATGAAATGAGCTAACCTTTTCAACTGATCAGTCGCCACCCAGATAGTATTTCTTCCTCAGGGAGTCTATGGTAATCCAACAAAAAAGTTCATGGACACTTCATCTCATTTTCAAACCAACATTAGAATAGGATAGATCAAACTAGATGGTTTCAGATTCTCTTCCTTTATCTTTTGGCATGTGTAGCAGTGAGACACATAATCAGTAATGTCACGCTTCATACCCAACCACTAGAATCACTATATCATGTCATAATAAATCTTTATAGATCTTGGGTGAACATATAATAAATAAATATGAAAATAAAATAAAAATAATCTTCTCATAGATACTGTAAGGAAAACCAATCCCCAAAATAGAGAATACCATCTTAAGAGAGAGACATACTAGGTATGGTCTCCCCACTATAAAGGGTTTCCCAAATTCCTCTAAACACATCATCCTGCTACTAACTCTGCAAAACAGACACAATGAGAGAATATGATAATTGAACACTGGTTAGAACCATACCTAAAACATCCTTCTGATCATCTAGGTGTAACTGAGTGAAGATTCCCATAAGGTTCCACTCTTCCTTCAATTCCAAAATATCTTGTGATGGTACTTTCCTTATGAGAGTATCTACAATGACATTCCCCATCCCTAGGGTGTGGGAGATATCGAATTTAAATTTCTGAAGGTATTCCACCCACCATCTCTATCTAAGATTCAATTATTTCTAGGAAAATATGTAACTCAAACTCTTATGGTCAGAAAATATTATGAACCTCTCCCTAAAAAGATAGTTCCACCAACACTTATGCATATACATAACCATGGTAAGATCTAAATGATGAGAGGGGTAATTTTTTCTCAAGTAGTTGAAGCTTAAGAGAGTCGTAATCCACCACATGATCATTATGTATAAGCACACAACCCAAACCAGCACATGAAGAATCATAGAAAACCACATACCCCTTATCAGGATCAGGTAAGATCAGAATAGGATCCAATCTCGGAAGTCATTTATGCTCATCAAAAGAAGACTAAAACTTTGCATCCCGTATGAATTTCACCCCTTTTTTGGTAAGATTAGTCAAAAGTGATGCTAGTTTTGATAAATCCTCAATAAATCATCGATAATATCTAGCAAGTCCAAGAAAGATTTGAATCTAAAAGATGTTATGTTGTTTTTTCAATGAAAACAACCTTCACCATATCAGGGTGAACTGATAAGCCATGCTCAGAAATCACATGCCCCAAGAACTTTATTTATTGAATCCAGAAATCTCATTTTGAAAGATTTCCATACAAATGATGACTCCTTAGGATTTCTAGAACCAAACTCAAATTGTGATTATTATCATGATCGAATCTCGAATAGATCAATATATCATCCATGAACACAACCACATAAGTTTTGAAATTCTCATAGAATATCTAATTTATGAAATCCATAAAAACTACAGGAGCATTAGTCAGAACAAAAAAATAACTATATATTCATAATATCCATACCTACTCTTGAAAGATGTATTCGGTATATCAAACTCCCAAACTCTGATTTGATTATATCCTGATCGAATATCAATCTTCAAAAACCACTTTGCCTCCTTTAACTGATCAAACAAATCATCCACATAAGGCAAAGGATACTTATTCTTAACTATTACTCGGTTCAACTTCTGATAGTCCACACACAATAGAATTAAATTTTATGCCTTATTGAAAAATAACATAGGGGGTTCCCAAGGTGAAACACTTGGACAAACAAAACCTTTCACCATCAGATCATCCAACTATATTTTGAGCTCTTTCAGCTTCACTAGTGCCAACAATATAAAGGTATTGAAATCAGCTGCGTACCTAGAACCAGATCAATGATAAACTTTACCTACCTCTCTAGAGGAAGACTAGGAAAATCATCTAGGAAAGCATCAAGAAAATCCCAAACAACTTTAGGAAGGTCAATAACATAATAAAGTTCATCATGATCAACTACTATAGTAGACAACAAACGCATGAGCTCTGGGTGGGAAGGTCTTGCATGACCAGACCTCAGACACCACTCTCCCTAAAAAATCTAAGAGCTCCCATTGGCTGCTAGAAATGATACATGTTGATGATAACAATCAACCTCATCATGATGAGTAACAAACCAATCCATCCTGATGATTATTTCAAACAAATCCAGATCAAGAATGAGGAAATCCCAAAATAACTCTACATCAGTTATCGATAGTAAACAAGAAGGACATTGAAACTCCTGCTCTTTACTCTTCCCAATAGGTGTCTATAACTCCATAACAAAGGACATGATATTTTTTATGTTTAATAATATCAAAAAAATGTTCAGATATAAAAGAGTAAGAAGAACGGGTATCAAATAAAGTAACCACTACTGATGATGCAATAAATATAGTATCTCTCACTATCACTGGACCTGCATCTACCTCCACTAGAATCTTATCTACTGCATAAAGTTACTTCACTCCTAATTCATATGGATAGATCTCTTGTTAGGTAAAAAATAGACTAGATACCCTGAGAGGGGGGTGAATTAGGGTATGGATATTCTTTTTCCTAAATAATTCCTTCCCCACTAGATCTTGACCTCTTTATTATAAGGGTCACTTTGTTTGCACTTATGTGTTACTGTTGATATTATTCTTCCCTTCATTATTTGATGATGATGATTTTAATGAAATGTAGTAAAGAAAGAAGATAGGAACAGAGATTTTTACTTGGTTCACCCACACTGGGCTACGTCCAAGGAGCATACAATGGTGATGTGCCGATGTACCAAATCCACTAAATCTTGTTTTCAATTTATAGTGTTTGGGATAAATCAATTTTATTCCCATGATCAATGCCTTTAAAAATTTTAGGGTAAGCTCACTAATTTCCCAAGAGTCAATCCCTATTTATGTATCTCTGTCTCATTGCCAGTGGAGAGGATCACATTCTTCTACTTCATTTTCTCACTGCTTTGGAAAGGATCCACTCACAGTTTATGGACTTATAGGTCCCTTCATTTTCATGAATACTTGCATCCTCAACTATATGTAGATTCTCTTTTGATGTCCTGCTTTCATCCACTGATGAATATCACTTTTCCACAGAAAAAAACTGGGCAACCTCAAATTTTACATGTAGCCCTTACAGTGCCTTGCACGCTATCCCCTTACCTTGCACACAAAATCTCCTCTTTTGTGCGCAATCCTTTATGCACTTTTCACGGAACATCAACAATTACATGAAACCTCCATTTTACGCAAAACCTGAACTTTTATGTGCAACTTCAACTTTTATGTTCACCCTTAACTTTTACGTGCAACTTCAAATTTTACGTACAGCCTTAACTTTTATGTGCAAATTCCAATTTTACGTGAAATTGACACTTTTACGTGCAACTTTCATGTTTTCATGCAACTCCCTTTTCGCGTAATTTTTACGTGCATCATAGCTCAGATCTTCTTTAAATCTTGAGCTGCCTTGAATGAGTAGGGTCACCTCTTATTTATAGTTATCGCTGACCCCCGCGCGCAAAACCCACCGTCCCATGCATATTCTCCCATTATACATGCAATGTTTTTCACGTAAGAACCATTTTTAGTGCATATCTCCATATTTTTCACACACCTCATACCTTTTCCATTGTTTAGCGTTCTAATCCTGAAACACATTTTGGGTGCAAATTCCAACCTTCTTTCACTATTGCGCATAAAAACAATTGAGCACACATTCCATGTTTTCCGCGCACCTTCCTTTTCCAAAAACACATCTCTCCATTTTCTGATTTTCAGGCCCAAAAATTTGGAAAACACTAGAAAACGGTGCCACCTTGTATATGATCTTTTTGTACCACCTCCAGATCTTTCATTACTTTTTAGTGGTTCTTCTTTTAATCATGGATTGTAAACAACATCTCTTGAACTTGAAAAATCGCCATGGATTCCCCCTTTGTCAACAAACTGAACTTAGAGCGCCACCTTGTCAATAAAAAAAACATCGAGGCCTACTTTATCAAAAAACACAACCAACCCAAAAATGATTCAATGATGCCTTGAGGTATTTTTTCCCAATATCTCTTTAGTGTTTGAAGCATTAGGATGTGTCATAGTATCCTTTGGAGCCAACTATCCTTGACCATATCGAGGAATAGATGTTACCTAGTAGAAATTTTGCAGATGGTCATAATGTCCAAAACTATTACACGTTTTTATAGGTGTGGGAAAATAATTTCAGGTGTGTCCAACCTTTCAACATTGATAGAAATTCAGAGGTGCACTACTAGTTTTAATTGAGGGTGTAGAGAAATTATGCCACTGAGAACCACCTCCACCTCTCATGTGATCCTGAAACTTCCTCTTTTTCCACTCCACACCAATGAAGCTACCACTGGGTAGAAGAGAATGGGAATAATAACCAACCTTATCTACCATATTCATATCATTCATTGTCACGCTGTCTACCATATTTGAATAGGTTAAATGATTCATCATAAATACCTATAATATGATATACAGTTACAAACCTTATAGGTACTTATGAGCATTTAGCTGTTCAATATTTACTACCTCTAGAGAAAAATGAACCACCTCAATAAACTTGTTAGTGTATTCCAACACCGAAAACTCTCCCTGTTAAAAAGAGAGTAACTATAGAGACTACACTATCATCAGTGAATTTAGACAAAACTGTTGGAAGAAAAGAGACTTAAAACCCTTCCAGTCCAATCCCACATACATATATGCCTATACCATGGAATCACACCATCTCTTGCTAGGACCATAAAGTATAAAATTCTATTTTATCAGGATCTATGATGTCGGTGGTGCGGTTCCCACTCATCATGTTACCATTATCATTTTTCCTTGAAACTCCCAATGGTTCCCCCATCCGTAGCTGGGTACAGAACTACTTTCTAAAGGTCGGTGGTCATCTGGGTTTTCAATCCTAACAACTCTTAGGGACTCACAATGGTCGAGAGGATGGAAGGTCGGGCTCATCACACCCTTTTGGAGGGAATTTCTACCTACTCTGGGAACCTCTTATAGATTTAAGATATGTTCATGAATCTCTTTCTAATTCTTATATGGGATCAGTTACCCTAACGAATGATTGTAGATTAATTCTCCTTTATATGAAAAAGACTGGGATTTCTTAGGTTAGTACATATGTATGTATTCAAGGTTCTTCATCATCCTTTGGTGATAGGTGACTACTTATATACTGGAGCCATATAACTAAGTGTTTTGGAATGTAATCCCATGTATGGAGGTGATTAACATTATGATAATGGGATTGAGCCATTATGAGGCATCCTACGTATCCTATTTATTACAGGAATAAAAACCCATGTAGTTCATTCACATCCTTGAGACTAACCCCAAGGTATATACCCTCATATGTAAATGATATTTGATGTGGCCTTAAAAACACATGTTTTTCCACATCTTTTTAATTAATTTTTATCAATTTAATAATTTATTTTAACACTTTTTAATAAATAATGGCACTTTTGTATTTTTATTATTAACTTTAATAATTAATTAATTTTTATAATTAATAGTGTATTATAAGCCTTAAATTAGTTAATTTATATCTTACTTCAATTTTATAGACTAATAACCTTTTATTTAGATTGTTGTTTTTGTTATGCATAGTTAATAATTTAACATTAATTAGCTAATTAATTAATTCTGCATTTTCATTTAGATAATGAAGCTTTTATTTAACATTGTATGCACTAAACATTAATTAATATGACATAATCTAAATTTTAGTTGTCTTTTAACAATTCAATTTTTATAAATTTAAGTTCACAAACTCTTTGCATCACTTTAATTTGATTTCATTAATTAACATAAATTGATTAATAAAATAATAGTTATCTAATTTCTTTAATTTAATTTGAAACAGTAGTCTTTTATAAATAATTAAACTTTGTTTTATAATTGTTTTAATTTTATATTGATTATTAATAATTTATTTTCTTCTTTATTTTTAGTTTTAATTTGTAACAATTTTAGTTTTATAAATTAAAATTAATATTAATTTAACTTTAGTCCATTTGGTTTTATAAGTTTATTTAATTTTATGAGTACTTGTATTTTCATCTTTTTTAAGTATTTTTTTTAGTTTTAATAAATTATTTCATTCATTTATTATTTATTTATTCATGTTTCAATTTATTTTTCTCTATTTATTATGCAGGTTACCGATGGAACCATAAACACTTAATACGGTCTCACCTGTTTGACTCACGGTCTCACCGTGACACTCCTTTCACGGACGCACCGTTTCCTCATCCACCGTGTCTCCTCACACCATTTTCATTTTACGGTCACACCGTAACTCCTTGAAACTATTTCATTGGTTCTTTCATTCATGGTGCATCTATGAATTCAATTTAGTTGTCTCACTGTATCCCAACTTACTATCCCACCGGTTCTCACTCCCTCCTATCGCACCGTAATCCCCTACCACCGTGATCTCCTTTCTTTACGGTGCCACAGCTTAACCCCCTTATCACTTTTTCTTGACTCAAACCACAGTAACTCTTCTGCCTCTTTCCATATTTTCCTTCCTTTGTTGCACCTCTGCTCTGCCTTCATTGCGTTTACCTTACCGCCTCATTCTCTATGCAACCGTTCTCTGATCCTTTCATTCCACCCACCATTGTTCTTCCACTGTGAGTCGTCGTGCCATCAAAGCAAGGCCGACGTTGAAGAGACTCATCCCTCATGAGTCGATATTGGAACCCGCCACATGAGTTGAAGTCACCCACTGCCTAAACAAGGATTTTTGCTCACCGCTGGTCTTCCCCACAGAAAATGAGACCAAAGAACCCCCCTCGCTATGAAGACCTACTGTCGTCGCACCAGTGAGCCAAGGATAATCCCAGTTCATTCTTACTTCACTAAGTAGAGCATCCTTGTCACCGCGATCTGGGGCCGAGCTACACCATCTACAAAGTTAGGGTCATTTCACCATTGAATTGTTGCGCCATTATAGCTGCTGAATAAGGAAGAAACTGATCCCAGTTCTGCTTGAAGAAGATGATTCTAGGCCGCCACTATGGAGGTTGAACCGCCGATATGTGAAGAAGTCAAGTTGCCACAACAATATAAATAGAAGTCTAGTGCTCTGCTACTAAAGGAGTTGTGATAGACACTTCTGGAAGTCATGTTCGCATGAGATGGAACCTCTGCCGATGCATATCACCGAGATCAAGAGTCGCAGTAGTCGTGTGAGAAGATGAGGAGCAGGTGGCAGCGGCTTCATGCGGAATAATTTCTTTCCCCCCATGGCACGTTGGAGAAGAAGAAGACAGGGGGAATACAAAAAAAAAGATAAAATATAAATATAATAATAATATAAATTAATAATAAAAGAATAATTCTAAAACTAATCAATTAAATAACTTCAAATGTTAGGCTTAGTGATAAAGTTAAAATAAAAAAATAAATACTTTAATGAATTTAACAATTATAAATTAACTTATTTTTTGAATAAAATAATTATAAAATATAATAACAATATACAAATTTTATAAATTGTAATAATTAAAATTAAACTATTTATTATGATAAACTTAAAGTAATAATCTTAAGAACTTAAATCTTCAAAAAAACAAAAACTAAATACTAATATTATTAATTTAATGATTTAATAAATACTTAACTTTTAATTTAATCTATTTATTAATTATCCACCTTCATAAATTAATAAATAATAACATATAACTAAGAAGATTAATTAAAAATAATAATTAAAATAATAACTAATAATTATTAAAATTTACATTTAATATTTTTTTATAAAAGTAATCTTTTAACGTTGAATTATTTATTTATTTTTCTATTCTAGCTGTGCAGGTTCACACCAAGGTCTTAAATTTGTCCAGGTTCACACAACCAACTCAGCGGGAGTTAGTTACAAGGGGAAAACTAGTGCGACGTGCCTGTTGTGAAAGAACATATGTGTGCGGTGCACAAATGAGGGACTTTTGAAGTCGGTTGAATTGGTCGGTGAGAAGAAGCAGATGATGGAGGACATAAAAGCAGAGTAGAAGTATAATTTTAGGCATACATTCATGCATTCGACAACCACACCAGACGCGGGAGCAGAGCAAGAACCTTAGAGGTGAATTCTGGAACACCTCTCGGAGAACCTCTCCCCGGAGACCCGAGGGATGGGAGTAGTAATTCATGCGAGTAGAGGGAGTTTTCTTCCTCTGTTCTCTTTAAATTCTCTTCCACTATAATTTAATGAATATAGTTTATGAAATAGAGATGATGATAGGATAAATACTTCAAGTTCGGGGTAAAAATCGAGTCTACTGGTTATCATCCTTATCTCTTCTCACTACCATTTTTAATGTGATCAGAATTGATTGGCAAGATCAGTTATGATTGCATTCAATTACAACGTACCACCTACACTGAATCTTGTAATTATACATTCACACGGTGAGTTTTAATGTGTATTAATTTTCTTGAACTTTTTAATGGAAATAAAATACTACAGGGCATACGGCGAGTTAGTTCTATGATATTTTCAAACTAGAATTCTCAAGTTGATTAACCGAGGAGTGGTGAACTCCAAGATTTGTTATCTTGAGTGATTTATCTCCTGGCAAGGGAAATAAATCACTTCTTTTTAGTGGTATTAGTTGTAATCACTATCGTGATAAGGAATATTTTCAAAACCTGTAGAGTTGATGTTTTCCCCGGACATATTTCTCTTGATTGTTCACTTATCGGCTTTTTATCTCTCTATTTCTCACTATTTTTAGTCTGTTTCTTGATTTGATATAGATCAGAACAAAAAAATAAAAATATTGTGATGTTTCATTTGTGCCTTATAATAAACAAAATTTTAAAAAAATGGATAAATAGAAACTCAATCCCACTGCTGACAACAGTGGGGTCTTTAGTTAGATTTTTAGAAGATTAGTGGTCAAATTATCCTTCCATGTGGGTTCAACCCTACTTTCCACATATACAGTAGTTAGTAGGAAAATAAATTTTAAACTTTTACCGACTTCAATGACGGTTCAGGTCAAGTTTTTGGTGTCGTTTTCAGGGATCGAACCCGGGTCACCTGCGTGACAGGCAGGTATACTCACCACTATACTACAATATTTGTCAGCTTGAGTGATTTATCTTCTGGAGAGGGAAATAAATCGTTCCTTTTTAGTGGTATTAGTTGTAATCACTATCGTGAGAAGGAATATTTTCAAAACCAGTAGAGTTGATGTTTTCCCAGGAAATATTTCTCTTGATTTTTCACTTATCGGCTTTTTATCTCTCTATTCCTCACTGTTTTTAGTCTGTTTCTTGCTTCGATATAGATCAGAAAAAAAACTTCAAAAGATTGTGATGTTTCATTTGTGCCTTATAATAAACAAAATTTAAAAAAAATGGTTAAATAGAAACTCAATCCCACTGCTGAAAACAGTGGGGTCTTTAGTTAGTTTTTTAGAAGATTAGTGGTCAAATTAGCCTTCCCTGTGGATTCGACCCTGCTTTCCACATACTATTCCACCCATTTTGGCTTACATATGGTATTTTCCTAGTTGAGGGATATTCACGATGTCCGATGAGGTGTTCCTTGTGTCCCCCTAATCCCATGTGAGCAATGATCGGTGTGATAGACAAGGGATAATAGATGAAAATCCTTATGGCGTATAGATATGGGTCTTGGGTATTGGAACAGTCCTTAGGGTCCTCGGTATAGAGCTCGGTCCTTGAGAAAGCATCCTACATATCTTGGATATAGTAGGAATCAGAGTCGTCATAGTTTGGTTTACATTGGGGCTTACACACTGAGTTTTCCCTATACTATTGTAGAATTTTATAGCACATATGATATGATCATTTATTCTCCCTAATCCTACGCGATCCATACTCATTGTGAGAAACAAGGGATAACAAATAATCAATTTCATTGCCTTGAATAAGGGATTTGGATGTTGGGATTTCCTAGGATGATTGATATAGGACTTGGACCTCATTGAGAGGTGGCCTAGTATCCCAAATATGGTAGGAATCAGAGTCATCATAGTTCCCTTTATGTCAGGGCTTACACACTAAGGGTTCCCTTATACCATTGTAGAGGTTTATAATGTAGATTTCATGATCATTGTGATTACCTAATCCCATCTGATCTATTCTCATTGTGAGAAACAAGGGATAACAAGCAATTGATTCCATTGGTTTGAATAAAGTCATTGGATGTTGGGATTTCACTCGATGATTAATGTGGGACTCGGACCTTGAGGAGAGGTTTCCTATGTACCCTGAGTATGGAAGGGATCAGAGTCGTCACAGTTCCCTTTATGTTGGGGCTTGCACACTGAGGTTGCCCTTATATCTGGGGCTTACACACTGAGGATGGGCAATTTCATCAAAACCTGAGATTCCCTTTCGATATGGCCTTCTTATAGATAGGGAACCACATGACCCAGCTAACATGTCCTAGGAAGAAATTCATGACCTGGATCAATAAATATGGGGGTGTTTTGAGATGTACAAAGTGTCATGGTCTGAGGGGTGTTGCATGTCTTGGCTGACACTCCTGGGAGACATCATGGGTCCTGGCCGAAATATTTGGAGGGCATTGTGAGTCTCAGTTGGCTTGCTTAGGAGGTGCCAAAAGAGTTCATTCATCATGGATAGATTCCCATGTGATACTTGAAAGACATGAGCATGCGTTGTTATATGAGTCAGGTGATATGTCCAAAGATCATTGCAAGTCCTATATGATAGACTTAGAAGGTTCATGGGATCAAAGTGATGTCTAAGGGGGAATTTTGCGGCTTGATTTTGACATGTCTTGAGTGCTTCATGTGTCTCAGATGGTTCATCGAAGGAGTGCCACAGGATCTGGGTGACATGTCTCAGTGATTTCGTGTGTCCCCAAGTGATACATGGGAATCAAATTTGGGGCATCAAGCATGTCTTTTGCTTAAGCCTTTTGCCTTTGATTTTGGTTCTAGACCTTGCATCATGAATTCCTTAGTCTTACTCAGTGCCAGTTTGTCTCGAGTTCCACATGATTTAGTGGGTTTGAATGATTCCCTTCACATACCCTACTAGAAGTCCTTAGTGTGATCTATAGGTGATCATGTGAAGCACTTTATGGCTAGAACATGAATAATTTAGCTTTCCATCGGTATATTACCTAATGGAAAGCTATCAAGTCACATGATTGGTCATTCAGAGAAGTATGTAGAATATTTTGAGCATCTGATGTGCATAGTAGCAATAAAAGTCCAAACTTTTCTTCGTGTTGGGGAAGGGAATGTATAGGAATCACCACACTGCGTTCTTTCCAGTTTGTTTTGTGTATTTGGTGTGAGTCTGGGATGGATTAGGTGAAGGATCCCAACACCACATGGTTTAGCAAGTCTCTATCATGGACCGCGTCAAGGTCTTCACCTAATTTTTAGCGGCCGCAAGTCTCTTAATTTATAGGATTTTTTATGATTATTGAAGACTTGTTTGATCATGTGATTGTGTTGAGGGACTTACATGTTGTCATGTTGGCATGTTTAAGGGCCTTCTCAATATGCATGTGCCTGTTGGAAGGAACTCGCAAGACCTTGGGTGACCTTGGGTGACTTTTCTATGGGTGAACTGGGAAATACGCATGTCTTTCAGTGACCGAAAACACCTATCACCTCCCCCTTTTGATCTTCTTTGTTTTGTGTGAAAAAAGGTTGGGAGTCTTGCGAGATTGCATGTGTGCTACTAAGGGTATTTATTATATTTTTTTATGATACAATGTGTGACCAATATGGGTCATTTGGGGGTGTGTGATAATTTCCTTGGGAAATCTATTCATTATCCCTTGAAACGTTGAAGACTTGTTCAGACGTGCTTGGGGGATTCCATGTAGGGAGGCTGACAAGCTGAAGGATGAATCGAACCAATCTCTGAGGACTCGTAACATCTTACGGGTCGTCGAGCATGCATCGCATGTCTTTCAGTGAGCGTGAACCCCTATCAGCTCCTCACTTTTGATCTCCTTTTTTTATGTGAAAATTTTTGGGGATTATGCGAGTTTGTATGAGTGATGTCTAGGATTTTTTGTCGATTTTTGGATGAATCCTTGCACGACCAATATGGGTCACATGAGGGTGTATATGCACGTTGTAGATAGGTCTATCCATTTTTCCTTGAAGCATCGAGGGGGCTGTCTAGACACACCTGAGGACTTTTGTGCAGTGCGGGTGAAAAGCTAGAGGGATTTCATGAGATGAGGAAGAAATTTCGCTAAAATCTCGTGGTACTTCATGGATCACCAGGGGTGTGTGTCGCATGTCATTCAGCGACCGTGAACCCCTCTCACCTCTTCCGTTTTATCTTCTTCTTTTTATGTGATGAAGGATTAGAGATATTGCGAGTTGGACAGAATATAATCAAGGGATTTTATTCTTCCCAATTATGATTTAGCACATGAGTTCTATGACCACTGGGGATCTTTTCCTTTGAATATCATCCCTTCTTATTTTTGAGGTATTTCATGAGATTTTTCAAGAGAGTCCCTACATGAACATCAGGGATCTTTGAGGGGGACTCTATGAGTCTTTCCATGGGCTATGTGCATTGAGAAAATATTTCTCATGACCTTGAAGTGTTCATGTGATTGCGAGTCCTTTAGGGGCTCCGTGAGTCTTTGATCATCCCATTCTTCTTTGCTTTCATGGGGAATAACAATACTCATATTCAGTTATTTCTTCCTTTGGTATTTTACTGATGCTTATTTGGCGAGTTTCAACAAATTCCCCCTCTTGGGAGGGACGTATGAGGGGAAAAGGACTCAGTTATGAAGAAAATAAATGAATTATAGAGTCCTTGGTGGTGTCTTGAACTAGTGTTTTTGGGTGACATTTGGTCCATCGGGTGACTTTTGGTGTTCCGCAAACTGCCTATATATAGGGGGTGGAGGAAATTTCATTCCACCGACCTCATTATCTTCTATAGCACTCCCACTATTGAGTTTTTTTCAAACCCTCTGCGAACCCTGATCTCAAACCTGGGTCGCAGGCTTTCACCACGATTCTGTCTTGTCTGAGCTCTTGTTCGTGACTGCTTCAAGTTCATATGCTTGTTTTTCTCAACCGTAAACTAGGATCCGGTAACCCTTTAGACTTGGATAGTTTTCATGAGGGTTTTGTGTGTTCCTCCAGCTTGACCCTTTGATTTCTTGCAATTCGCGTGACCATGTTTAGGTCAGGAAATCGCAAGTCTCTGAGGGGGTCATGCGATGCGTGTGATGCTTGTAGGGGTTATACGCCTCATGAGTCTTCTAGAGATCAGGTGATTCGTGAACCCCTTGATGTGGTTTGTGAACCCTTAGATGAGTCACATGATGCACATGATGTTATTTTATTACACATCTACAGGTGGCATCTTGAGTGTGATAAGGCCATGTATCGGGCCTCATGATTATTTTTGTGTGATTTTATTTTAGGGTTTTTTAGTTCAGACCTTTAGTGTACTATAGTTCAAGTTCTCCTAGATCAGACCTTAGGGATTCCATGTAGTTTAAATTTTTACTGCCAGGACTTTTATGAAACATAGGGTTGGTAGGACAGGGATAACTAAAAACACTTATGGGGTGTTGAGTCCCACCATGGTACTGCAGGGGATCACAAGGATTAGAGTTCCTTTTTTGCAAGGAGGAAATTTATTTAGGCGGTGGGTTAAATCCCTTGTGCGTCGATATCACAGACAAATAAAGCTAATTTATTCTCTTTTCTAGGGGCTAAGGTGGGATTATGGGGTGAATATGGATGAGTATGGAATTCTGGGGAAGCTAGAACCACTTGTATAGTTGGATTGTGGGTGATGTAAATCACAACCTAGAGGTTTGGGCCAAGAAATATGGGATGGGGTAGGAATGTTGGGTATTTTCCTTAACACTATGGGGTGTCAGGTTCCTCCATGGAATTGTTAAGGATCACAAGGCTTAGGAGACCCTTTATGTTGGGTCAATATGTCTCTGGTTGGTGGGTATGAGCCCCTCTATGTCAGTAGCATGGCCAAGTGGAGAGATCTATTTTCCTTTATATGATCTATGAAATATTTATGAAGGCTCAAACATCAAGATGATGGAGTTGGGTATGGAAGGAAGGCTATCCAGGAAGGGTTCTAGTACCTTAGGTAAAGTTATCTCCAATTGAATATCTCTATCCCTATGCCTTGTGGTTTTAAATTATGGGGTGTGGGCCACCAAAAGGTTTAAGAATGAAGGGTCATATTCCATCTTTGAGAAAGGGTACAAAACATGCTGATGTAAGGTCGAGGATATCGAATCTGCTAGGATGGTCTAGTATGGAGAATGTAAATAATATTCCAAATCACTTAGTTCATGAGGAAGGTATGGGACCATCATTCTAGCGATAACCTATAACACAATGGGTTGTTGGGTTCCACCTTGGTGACATCAGGCTCACAAGAATTAGAAATCCATTTACAATGGGCCAAGATTTCTCTAGTTGGTGGGTCTGATCCCTTACATCAATAGCATGGAGAAGTGGATAGATCTATTTTCCTCTTCAGGGGAAATGAAATATTGGAGATAACCTGAGATTATTTATATCATGAAGTGGGATTTATGGGAAATGTAAGATCTAAGAAGGGTTTGATCACCCTAAAAGTTGTGCCACCACCTGTCAAATATATTCTCATGGTGATAATATGTAACAAATCATTGCTCTAATTTTTTCCTAGGTGAGGGGGTCAGCAATCATAGATTGGATTTTACTAGGGCTACAGATTAGACATAATGAGCTTTATACCTTATTTATTTTTAAATCCTAATTTTTTTTCCTAAAATATGAAGATAAAGAATTTAGTGGGTAGAGACTTGACTTTTTCTCAGGCCTCCCTTTGCGGGTTTTTGAACTAACAAGTTTTTTGTCTCTTTTGTTAGTAGTTTAAGGTATTGTAATTTGGAACATTATGTGCTAGATTTTAAGTTTGTGCATCTTTTACCAAGTTGTGATAAGTTTAAGGGCATGCCACTTGTGGACCTAATATGAGAGATGTTACACAAGAGCCTAATTAGGATTCCCAAGGTCAAAAATACTCTAAAATCCTCATGAGTGTGGGGTGAGAGTGATGTAAATCATAGATCGAGGTTCTCAGGTCATGAGTGATGATATGGTACAATCATTCTGAGGATAACCTATAACATAATGGGATGTTAGGTTCCACCTTGGTGACATCGGGCTCACAAGAATCAGAAATCCCTTTACATCAGGCTAAGGTGTCTTTGGTTAGTGGGGCCGAGCCCTTACATCAATAGCATAGCCAAGCAGAGAGATATCTTTTCTTCTTCAAGGGTAGTAAAAGGTTTGCGACGAACCTAGATTCTTGATAAATGAAGCATGGAACATAGATTGATGTGCTTAAAAATATGATGGAAGTGATATGTTCTCTGGTTGGCCAAGGTAAGTCTCTTGTGGTCATTTGATAATGAGGGGTGATGGATAATGACCTGCAGAGTTTATCATCATATAGTGGGGATGTGCTTCCATTCAGTTTAATGTCAAGCAGTATGGACATACTACCATTAAGTTTAGCATCATGCGGCAAGAATGTGAGAACTGACATGAAAGGTGGTAATGTTGTGGTTAGCCCCAAGGATGAGGACTTGGGAATCACTATGTATCACATAGGGATGAGAATCAATCCACACATAGTTCTAGAAGGCCATGAAGTTTAACAACTTGTGGTGAGGATGAAATTCATGTTGTTTAATATCATACAGTGAGGATGATGTGGCGTAGTTTAATATCACGTTGCAAGGATATATGCGGATAGTTTAGGGTCATGTGATTTGGACTGTAAGGTAAAGCTCCTATCATGGAGATGCACAATATGGTTCCATGAAGTGACCCTGTGTGAATAAAGACCAAATAGTTCTTATCCACACCATGCATCTTTCCAAGAGAACTCAATCTAATGGGGCTAAAGGAGGTTATACTTGTGTCTAGGATCGAAGATGAAATATTTAGGCATCACTATGTATCTCATGAGGATGAGAATCAAGCCACACATAGTTCTGAGAGTTCCATACAGTTTAACATCATGCAGTAAGGATGAAGGTGGACTGGTACGAATTAATGGGGATGTTATGGTTGGGCCCAAGAGTGGAGGTTTGGGCGTTACTACGTATCTCATGAGTATGAGAATCAAACCACACGTAGTTCTTGGGAAACCATGAAGTTTGACGTCATGTGGTAAGGACTCATTGTATAACTCTATGCCTTTATTATGAGGTTAAATCCCTACTGCAATTCCTAAGCCCGTGTGAGCTATGCTCGGTGTGCGAAATAAGGAGCGACATGGTTTTCCTCATAGTACAGAGATAGAAGGGGGTACGCTAATGGAATTATGTATCATGTAGTGGCTAAGAAAAGATATAGAATCAAGGAATCCCTACGTATCTCATTGGAAATGAGAATCTACCCATATATAGTTCTAGAAGGACCATGTAGTTTAATTTCATTCGGTAAGGATGATAGATTACCGGACATGAATGGGAAAAGGAGTTATATACCCATGAAATTTTATGTCGTGTGGTAAGGATATATTTCTCTAAAGTTTAACATCATGTGGTAAGGACGTGGGTGACTTGATGTGAATGAAGGTGGATATCATAGATCTGTGCAGTTTTATGTCATGTGGTGAGGAAATCGGTTGTGCGGTTTAATGTCTTATAGTAAATATGAACTCTTTACAGTTTAACATAATGTGATTAGGATGAATGATAGAGCTTACTTAAATATGGATGCCCGGTTTCTGGTAAATATGCGAAGTATTTCTTGAGAAATCTTACATTAGTGGGGGTGTGACACACTCCCCATCCATGGTGGCCAGCGAATAGGCTCTATTATGATAGACCTTTTGTATGACATAAGGTCCTTATCACTTGGGTTCCAACTTCAAGGGATTTTTTCCTGATATCATTGGGGTTATAAGGACCAACAACAGTTCTCCCTTAAGTAACAAATGAAATTGAACCTTTTTATTAAAGGTTTGTGCTATCCGGTTATGGTGGAGCTCAAGGTTGTGCAGCATGCGCAACCTCTTCTCGTCCAGCCATTCCAACTCATCTAGCCATTTTTGTGATTGTTCATCTTCTGAGAGCTACTCGAAAATGGATATTTAGAGTGAGGTTAAATGGACTTCTATAGGTAATGCTTCTTTGGTCCCATACACCATCGAGTATGGCATTTCTTGAGTAGCAGTATGTGCGGTGGTATGGTAGGCCCACAAAGCATGAAATTTTTTGTTTGGCCAAGACTTCTTGTCCTTGTTCACCATTTTCTGGAGTATATTTGATAGATTCTTGTTGAAGGCCTCTATCTGTCAATTTTCCACCACATGATAGCAAGATGGGTTATTGGACTCGATGTTGTAATCCTAGTAAATATTCTTCATCTTTGTGTAATAGAAGTCGGTGTTGTTGTCCATCAATATTTTGTGAGGGACCTTGAACCTGTTAATGAGATGGGACTTCATGAAGTTGATGATTCTCTTCATCTTGACTTCCTTGAGGGGTATTGCCTTAGCCCATTTGGAAATAAAGTCAGTAGCAGTAAGGATGTACTTGAACTGCTTGGTTGTGGCCGGTGGATATGGCCCCATAACATCCATCCCCCAAATGGAAAATGGCCAGGAATATCTCATTGTATGTAGTAATTCTAGGGGTTTATGGATGAAGTTTTCATGAATTTGACACGCATGACATTTTCTAGTGAATTCCATGAAATATTTTATCATGGTTTTCTAGTAATATCCCAACTCCCTAATTTGGTGGGAGAGTCTAGTCCCAGATTTATGAGAACCGCAAGAGACTATGTGGACTTCCTCAATGACGATGAGAACTTCTCATTATAGTATGTATCTAAGGATAACTCCATTAAAGCCACACTTATAGAGGATTTTCTGGTCATTTGGGCCATCCTGGAGAATAATATTTGCTACCCGGCGCCGGATTTGTTCACTTCTCGCATGATCTGTTGGAAGCATACCATCTCTAAGATAGCTAATTATAAGCTCCATCCATTCAAGGGTGGTCACCAGTTCATCATGCTCTGGGGAAGTGTTGGCTTGATTGATTTCTTCCATATCACATACTATGATTGATGACACCATTCTTTCATGGTTGATACGGAAGGTGGATTCCTCTTGATCGGGGTTAGCCAAGATGGCGGCTACATTAGCCAATGCATCGGTGCGAACATTATATGACTGGGGGACATAATACAATGTAGGATCAAAGGGGAATTCTTCCATTATTCCCCTGACATAACCATTAAGGGGGGTCAGTTCTTCCTTCTTAATGGAATATTCCCCATTGATCTATTTTATCACTAGTTCTAATTCACCTTTGATGTTTAGGTAGGCAATGTGCAGCTGTAGGGTGAGTTCCAATCCAACTATAAGGGCTTGTTACTCAACTCCATTATTTATGCAACCTTCAAATAGTGAGAAAGAGTAAGGTAGAACTGATCTGTCTAGAGAGACAAATATAATCCCCAGACCAACCCGATTGAGCTTTGGGTTCTCTATCCTTGTGCCGAAAGGACTCTGAGAGGCATCATCAAAGTACATATCCTATGTTCATGGAGTTTCATGGATATAGAAGACCTATTCATTGGGGATTTCTATATCCTCCAGTGTATTTCCCAAATCAAGGTGTGCTTCCAGGAAGTCATCCAGGGATTGTCCTTTCATTGACTTTTGGGATATGAACTGGATGTCATATTGCTGCATAATGACCCCCCATTGATCCAAGCACCCAGTCAACATAGGGAGGCCAAGAATAACTTGTGTGTATCAATACGAGAGACCATATGGATTATATGGTTATGTAAGTAATGCCTTAGCTTCTAAACTGTGAAGATGAGTGCAAGACATTTATTTTCAATATCGGAATATCTGGCCTCAGTACCCAGCATGGTTATGCTGAGGTAGTATAGGTTGTTCTCGCTACTGGAATCATTCTTCTGCACAAGGAGGGTGCCCAAAAATGGTCCATGACAACCACATATAAGATGAGTGGCCTCCCTTCCACCGAGGGCATCAGGACCTGTGGGTTCAGCAAGTACTTCTTGAGATTTTCAAAGGATTTCTGATAGTCATCATCCTATTGATATGTGACTCCATTCTTCATTATCCTCATGAAGGAAAGAGCTTTATCAGCTAGGTTGGATATTAATCACTGAATTTAGGAGATGTTCCCTTGGAGTCCCCTTAATTCTTTCAAATTTATGGGCGTTGACATTTCTAGGATAATACTAGTCTTCTCTAGGTCTACCGCAATACCACGGTGGAATACCAAAAAGATGAGGAATTTACCTGATGTTATCCCAAAAATGAAATTTAGTGGATTCATCTTCAAACTATATTGTCACGGCTTGTTGAAGATTTCTCGGAGGTCCATAAAGTGATCACATCACTGTCAGGATTCGATGACCAGTTCATCGACATAACATTCAGCTATCCTTCCCAATAATGTCTTAAAGATGTGATACATGGCATGCTGATATGTGGCGACAACATTATTTAATCCAAAAGTCATGACATGGTAGTATAATATCCCTTGATTCACTCTAAAGGCAGTGGCTTCTTCATCCTCGGGGGCCGTTTTTATCTGATTATACCTTGAGTACCATTCCATGAAGGAAAGGGCTTGGAAGCTAATAGTTACATCGATCAAGAATTATGTGATCAACAAGGGGAAATATTTATTTGTGAAATGTCGATTAAGGTCTGTAAATTTAATGCAAACCCTAATTTTCATGTTCACCTTCTTGATGGGTATGATGTTGGCAATCCATCTCGGATATTGCACTTCTCAAAAAAATTTAGCTTTGATCAACTTTTCAACCTATTCCTCTATGTTTTGTAGCATGAGAGGGGTTTATCCTCCTGGACGCCTACTTGAAGCCTCGATGCTCATTAGATATCCTGAGATGGTGCGTAGCCACATTTGGATTCAATCTAAGCATTTCTGTATAATTCCAGACGAACACATATTAGTATTGCTTTAGAAATGCAATTTACATCTCTCTCTATTCTAGGGTGCATGGTGGCACTAATAAAAGTAGAATGTGGATCTTATTATGTCCTCAGTTTTATCTTCCTGAGCTTATCTATGGTCATGGAAACACCTTCCTTGAATGTTGGAGGGGTTTTCCTAAGATCTTCCTCATCCTTTTCCATTTCAAATTCAATTAAGACGTCCTTGGGTAAGGATGGTAACCCAGGGGGGCTCTCCATCACTGTCAGGGTGAGGGAGTTATTGAGAAGAAACATCATCATCCATTTCCATTAGAGTTATTTTGGTGAGATGTCGGAGTTGATTGTCATTAAGGACAGGAGAGGCTTGGATCTTTGGAATTGGGTCTTCTATTTTGACCATATTTATGGGGAGCACATAATCATCATAGAGAATAATCTAGGGATTAATAAGGGTGGTCCCTAATCCATTTGGAGTTGTAACCTTTACATCATCTTTCACCATTGGTTGTCCACCTCCCTTATTGTAGAAGTCTACTTTAGAATATGCGGCGCCACAGGTCTCGAAGGGGGAACTTTCTCCAAGTAGCTTGTCAACCTTCCCGTTGATGGGGTACTTCAAACATTGATGAAATGTTAATAGAACCATTGAGTGGCTATGAAGCCAAGGCCTCCCGAGTTGGACATCATACGTGGTGTCTTGCTGGATAACCATGAACTCATCATCATATGTGAGCTACCAAAATTGGGTCCCAATCTTGATCTTCCTGAGGTTCCTTTTCTCATGTTTATCATACCCCTAGATTGTTAGCTTTGTAGAGGATAAGTCCCCTTCGCTATACCCCAAACGTTGGAGAGGTCGGTATAGCATCCCGCCTTTTTATAACATAAACTTTCATTACATTACACAAAACTGAGGATCTTAAAGGTTTAGTGTCTTGGAAACCAGGAACATAATACATGAAAACAACATAAAACATTATTCTTAAACACTTGAAAGGCTTCTCCGTAAGTTCATCCTAGGTTCATTACTGCATCTCATAACCTGGGGACATACATCAAAATAAAGGGTGAGCAAAAATCCCAGTAAGGGAAACAAGAGATACATTTTACATGTGAACTTGTGATACTTCAATAAGGTCATGAAAAGAACATTAAGGCATGGGAAAGAAATCATGAGGCATATCATAATAAAAATAACATTTTTCATAACTTTAGGATGTGGCTGCAACATTTAATATATACAATCATGAACATATCACCAAGGTCCATCCCCAAGGTGTCATTTGAAAATTACCAAGGTTATTCACCAAGGTATCGTGAAAATTGTAATCTCTAGTGGTTACATCATTACCCAATGCATTGGAGCGCTATCAGGGCGCACCCTTAAATTTTCCTTTATTATCATGTGATCCACATATATCATCATCAAACATTTCATAAATAACCCATATAGCATAAAATAAATGGGTTTCATTTCATAATCACAACGTTTTAAAAACTGCTTTAAAGACATGATCTTTACGTCACTTTAAAACCCACAGAAAAGGAAGGTGGGTCTCATGTATGTAAATCCCAGAATTTAAAATAGAACATTTTGGTATATATCTGAATACCCCTTTAGAAGAAAGATCTTTGAGTATTCACTTAATAATATAAAAGAACTTTAGAAAAAGAGAGAGACATTTTGAGACGGAAATTCTGCAGCATAACGGCTATGTTACGAGGTTTTAGAAGACATTAAAAAGAGAGGGAAAATGGGTCAAACATTCATAAATGACCCATAAAACAGTAGATAGACAGAATAAGAAGGATACATGATCATGTTAATGAAATTTCAAGGACATACCATTTGAAATGAAAAACATGGAAGGAAGACAAAAATTAGATTTCTCTTATGAAAGTTCGGCAGCCTAACGACGTTACTTAAACTTCAACAAAAATGATTTGAAAAGATCAAATAGGGTCTCTCATCATGTGAAAATAAGAGTTAAGTATGATAGATATAGAGATAATTCCCCAACATAATTAAAAAGGAACTTGAAAGACTTGACATGAAAGTAGAACTTTGAAAAGAATGAGAAGGGTGAAAGAATCCCCTAAAAAATTCGGCAGCCTAACGGCGCCACTTAAAACTTCAAAATACTGAATTGAAGAGATCAAATGGGGTCTCTAATCATATGAAAATAAGATTCCATTATGATATATATATAGATCATACCCCAACATAACAAAAAGGAACTTGAAAGAATTGACATGAAAGTAGAACTTCAAAACGAGAAGGGTGAAGAACCACTTAAAAATTCGGCAGCCTAACGGCGCCACTTAAAACTTCAAAATACTGAATTGAAGAGATCAAATGGGGTCTCTCATCATATGAACATAAGAGTCCAGTATGATAGATATAGAGATCATACCCCAACATAACAAAAAGGAACTTGAAAGAATTGACATGAAAGTAGAACTTCAAAACGAGAAGGGTGAAGAACCACTTAAAAATTCGGCAGCATAACGGTGCCACTTAAAACTTCAAAATACTGAATTGAAGAGATCAAATGGGGTCTCTAATCATATGAACATAAGATTACAGTATGATAGATATATAGATCATACCCCAACATAACAAAAAGGAACTTGAAAGAATTGACATGAAAATAGATCTTGAAAAATGAGAAGGGAGAAAGAATACGTTACAAACATTTCGACAGCCTAACAGCGCCACTTAAAACTTCATAAAACGAAATAATGAGAGTAAGATGGGATATCTCATTATATGAACATGAAAAGGGAAGTAAGAGGAGTATAAAATAACATCCTCCAACATAAGAACATGGAGCATAAAAGGAATGACATAAAAGAGATTACTTGAAATGAAAGAGAGAGGTCAGATCCCTTACCTTAAAACGTAACTCTTAAAACTCAAAGGTTGGGACCTTGAGGGCTTGGGGAACCTTGGGAGGACTAATTGGGAGGTAATGAGACCAGAACTTCGTTGGAGGAGAGTGGGGAGTCGAATGGATGAGAGGATGGCTTGGTATTTATAGGGAAAGTGAGGGGACAAGGCATTAATGGCCAAGGGACACCTCATTAGTGGTTTTGGAAAAACCATGGGCTTTCCCATGGTATTGGCCACTTGGGACACCTCATAACTTATCTCACTATTCATAATTCGAACATATTGATTACAAACTTAATACATCATTTAATGATGTCATTAAACACCCGTAACTTAAAAACTGTATTTTCACTATTCACCGAAAATTCAACTTTCTTAGAATAATCCCAAAATTTCACCTTAACCAAATATCAACGCTCTGATTACAAATATGAACTCCATTTTATAAAAATAATTTTCTAAATATTTTTAATTTAATTTTTAAATAAAAACACTATTCACCGAAAATTCATTTTTTTCAGAAAAAACCCCAAAAATTACCATAGCATAATATCGGTGCTCTGAGTTCAAAAATAAAATCCGTTTTATAAAAATAATTTTCTAAATATTTTTAATTTAATTTTTAATTAAAAAACACTATTCACTCAAAAAAAACTAATACTTGAATAATAAATTATGAAACCATTATTTAACCATTTTATTGAATCACATTACTTAATCAAGGTGCCTAGATTATATTAATACTTTCTTTAAGTGAGATTACTAATCCATTTAGACACATTACTAATCCTAATCATAAAATCACTATTCATAATTTACTATTCATCAAAATCAAGTTGATCTTATTAGACTCTAAATTTCGTACTAAACATAATTGTAGAAGAACATTTTTTGAATATCATTACACATTTTTAATTATTTAAGGTTTACATAAACATTTTTAAAATATTTTTTTTTCTAAAATTCATTAAAAATATGCATACTATATTTATCTGGTCATTTAAAAATTCATAAACTTCATCATAAGAAGAAATCCCAATTTTTATTTAAAACAAAGGATTACACAAGGGACTTACGGTCTCCTTACATAGCCCCTTATCACACCAGCATAGGACCTAAGTGTAAGGTGTGCTAAGGTGATAGAATCTGAGGGAGGCTCGGCTAACATCGCACGAGTAGTAATTTCTCTTAGTTTGAACTTCTCACAAAGGCGATTCCGTTCTAGCTTCACACGATGAAGTTCGGCTTGGGTTTGGTCCAGAGCAAAGCCCAGTGGTGCTACCTCCTTCCCAAGTTTTGTTAGATGGGCTTCGATCGGTCCAAGACTACTGGGTGAGGCCATCGAATCTTCTTTCTATAAATATTAACCAAGATTACTTGTATTTAGAGGCAATAATCAAAATGTTTAGTTTCTAGCGGTCATATTGACCAATGGTCATATAACCGTCTAAACCCAACTGTCTCATTTTAATTATACTCATGTTATCAAATAAAACATTTTTGTTGAGTATATAAAAATAAAATAACACATGAAATTAGGAAACAAGATTTATTCAAAATTTTGGGTCGTTACAATCTTCCCCCCTTAAGAAATTGCGTCCTCGCAATTTTTAAAAATTGGGTTTTGAAATTTCATTGAAAGTCCCACATCGGAAAAAGAATCAATAACAGTATTACTTTAAAAGATAGAAAATTAAGTACAAAGGCCACCCGAGTTTACTCATACTAGGATTCCATGTAGGAAACATGGACATGGAGGAGAAAATAAAGGGTCATGTTCTAAAGGAGAGTGATAGAAAATATGATTAGGAGAAAGTTAACCATGAGAAAATCCCAAACTTATGATGTGTGTAAACGATCTTTGATTACCTAGTAGGAAATGTAAACCAACAACGTTTTTGTTTTACGTTCCTTTTCATAATTTTGAGGAATTGATAGAACAAAAACATAAGGAAATATATCTACCTTCATGTAGAGTTTCACCCTTTAATAAGTTTCTACCAAAACTAATCTTTTCTCCCAAACGATGAGCATTCAAAACTACTTGGTCTCATCAAAACACAAGAATCATCTTCTAGAGAATCACATAATCCAAAAAAGATTAACTATCTATTTCTTCTATCTTTAAACATTATCCCAAAAACAGAAAGGGTAAGGTTAAACAACTCTTCAAAAAGAAAGAATCCCATAGGAAGGGAAACTATTTTTAAATCTTCAAGGTTTCATGGTACTACCCAAAGTTCATCATAGAGCATCCCATAAATAATGGTCCTTAAAATTCCTCAAAATAAACCAAACTAAGATTGAAACCCAAATACAAGAGGGATTTGATAACATAGTCTTCCAAAATAAACTTCATTGTTCATCTCCAAACAACATCAACCACACCTAACATCTTATAACAAAAGTAGCTAACCTAAACATATTTTACCCAAGATAGGTTAATCATTTTTATAAGTAACCTAAATTACTATAAGTCCACCTTAAATTCATTGATTCTTCAAAATATAAGTCAACCTTACTCCTCAATGAAAATACCGTAGTAATCTATTTACTTTGATCATATAGGGTCCTCGAAATAGTGAACATCTTCCAAAATAATAATCATCTTTTAATCCCCCAATCACTTCTTTCATATTAATATGGAAATCGTCACATTTCTTATCACATTGGTTGTTGGGACATGTTCTTCCATTTCCCTCCATTAACTACGAAAACAAAGTACAATTAGGGGATTTAATACTTAGCCAATAATCATGAAAAGAAAACTTTAAGCATAAAAGGATAAACATGTAGAATAAAAGTATATCCTAACTTGTGATCCCCTAGGTTTCCATCTAGGTTATCCATGATCATATATTCTTATGTGAACCTTTATTTTATTTTATATTTGTTCCTTTAACAATGGTTTATACTAAGCTTATGAATTTACCAAAGCATATCCCCCGGGAGTGTCGTAACCAAGATTGCAGCAAGGCCCGTTGTCGTGGACCAGTTCCCATTCGAGTCTAGCTCAAAGCGGTGTTTTCAGGTTTTACCCCTATGTACATCTGTGCCAGAGCCACCTCTACCTTCTCGTATCCAGACAGGGATGTATTTGCTTGGCAACCCATTACTCAATACTCACCAAAATACCAGGAAGATTTCCTATATATAAACTTTTCTTTAGGCTTCTTCCTAATGTTTTCATATCCTAATTTCCACAAATAACTAAACCATCCTTTGATACCAACTATAGCATCCCGCCTTTTTATAACATAAACTTTCATTACATTACACAAAACTGAGGATCTTTAAGGTTTAGTGTCTTGGAAACCAGGAACATAATACATGAAAACAACATAAAACATTCTTCTTAAACACTTGAAAGGCTTCTCCTTAAGTTCATCCTAGGTTCATTACTGCATCTCATAACCTGGGGACATACATCAAAAGAAAGGGTGAGCAAAAATCCCAGTAAGGGAAACAAGAGATACATTTTACATGTGAACTTGTGATACTTCAATAAGTTCATGAAAATAACATTAAGGCATGGGAAAGAAATCATGAGGCATATCATAATAAAAATAACATTTTTCATAACTTGAGGATTTGGCTTCAACATTTAATATAGACAATCATGAACATATCACCAAGGTCCATCCCCAAGGTGTCATTTGAAAATTACCAAGGTTATTCACCAAGGTATCGTGAAAATTGTAATCTCTAGTGGTTACATCATTACCCAATGCATTGGAGCGCTATCAGGGCGTACCCTTAAATTTTCCTTTATTATCATGTGATCCACATATATCATCATCAAACATTTCATAAATAACTCATATAGCATAAAATTAATGGGTTTCATTTCATAATCACAACGTTTTAAAAAACTGCTTTAAAGACATGATCTTTACGTCACTTTAAAACCCACAGAAAAGGAAGGTGGGTCTCATGTATGTAAATCCCAGAATTTAAAATAGAACATTTTGGTATATATGTGAATACCCCTTTAGAATAAAGAGCTTTTAGTATTCACTTAATAATATAAAAGAACTTTAGAAAAAGAGAGAGACATTTTGAGACGGAAATTCTGCAGCATAACGGCTATGTTACGAGGTTTTAAAAGACATTAAAAAGAGAGGAAAAATGGTTCAAACATTCATAAATGACCCATAAAACAGTAGATGGACAGAATAAGAAGGATACATGATCATGGTAATGAAATTTCAATGACATACCATTTGAAATGAAAAACATGGAAGGAAGACAAAAATTAGATTTCTCTTATGAAAGTTCGGCAGCCTAACGAAGTTACTTAAACTTCAACAAAAATGATTTGAAAAGATCAAATAGAGTCTCTTATCATGTGAACATAAGAGTTCAGTATGATATATATAGAGATAATTCCCCAACATAATTAAAAAGGAACTTGAAATACTTGACATGAAAGTAGAACTTTGAAAATAATGAGAAGGGTGAAAGAATCCCCTAAAAAATTCGGCAGCCTAACGGCGCCACTTAAAACTTCAAAATACTGAATTGAAGAGATCAAATGTGGTCTCTCATTATATGAAAATAAGAGTCCAGTATTATAGATATATATATCATACCCCAACATAACAAAAAGGAACTTGAAAGAATTGACATGAAAGTAGAAATTCAAAACGAGAAGGGTGAAGAACCACTTAAAAATTCGGCAGCCTAACGGCGCCACTTAAAACTTCAAAATACTGAATTGAAGAGATCAAATGGGGTCTCTCATCATATGAAAATAAGAGTCCAGTATGATAGATATAGAGATCATACCCCAACATAACAAAAAGGAACTTGAAAGAATTGACATGAAAGTAGAACTTCAAAACGAGAAGGGTGAAGAACCACTTAAAAATTCGGCAGCCTAACGGCGCCACTTAAAACTTCAAAATACTGAATTGAAGAGATAAAATGGGGTATCTCATCATATGAACATAAGAGTCCAGTATGATAGATATAGATATCATACCCCAACATAAAAAAAAGGAACTTGAAAGAATTTACATGAAAATAGATCTTGAAAAATGAGAAGGGAGAAAGAATACGTTACAAAAATTTCGGCAGCCTAACAGCGCCACTTAAAACTTCATAAAACGAAATAATGAGAGTAAGAGGGGATCTCTCATTATATGAACATGAAAAGGGAAGTAAGAGGAGTATAAAAGAACATCCTCCAACATAAGAACATGGAGCATAAAAGGAATGACATAAAAGAGATTACTTGAAATGAAAGAGAGAGGTCGGATCCCTTACCTTAAAACGTAACTCTTAAAACTCAAAGGTTGGGACCTTGAGGGCTTGGGGGAACCTTGGGAGGACTCCTTGGGAGGTAATGAGACCAGAACTTCGTTGGGGGAGAGTGGGGAGTCGAATGGATGAGAGGATGTCTTGGTATTTATAGGGAAAGTGAGGGGACAAGGCATTAATGGCCAAGGGACACCTCATTAGTGGTTTTGGCAAAACTATGGGCTTGCCCATGGTATTTTCCCATGGTATTGGCCACTTGGGACACCTCATACCTTATCTCACTATTCATAATTCGAACATATTGATTACAAACTTAATACATCATTTAATGATGTCATTAAACACCCGTAACTTAAAAACTGTATTTTCACTATTCATCGAAAATTCAACTTTCTCAGAATAATCCCAAAATTTCACCTTAACCAAATATAAACGCTTTGATTACAAATATGAACTCCATTTTATAAAAATAATTTTCTAAATATTTTTAATTTAATTTTTAAATAAAAACACTATTCACCAAAAATTCATTTTTTCAGAAAAAACCCCAAAAATTACCATAGCATAATATCGGTGCTCTGAGTTCAAAAATGAAATCCGTTTTATAAAAATAATTTTCTAAATATTTTTAATTTAATTTTTAATTAAAAAACACTATTCACTCGAAAAAAACTAATACTTGAATAATAATTTATGAAACCGTTATTTAACAATTTTATTGAATCACATTACTTAATCAAGGTGCCTAGATTATATTAATACTTTCTTTAAGTGAGATTACTAATCCATTTAGACACATTACTAATCCTAATCATAAAATCACTATTCATAATTTACTATTCATCAAAATCAAGTTGATCTTATTAGACTCTAAATTTCGTACTAAACATAATTGTAGAAGACCATTTTTTTAATATCATTACACATTTTTAATTATTTAAGGTTTACATAAACATTTTTAAAATATTTTTTTTCTAAAATTCATCAAAAATATGCATACTATATTTATCCGGTCATTTAAAAATTCATAAACTTCATCATAAGAAGAAATCCCAATTTTTATTTAAAACAAAGGATTACACAAGGGACTTACGGTCTCCTTACATAGCCCCTTATCACACCAGCATAGGACCTAAGTGTAAGGTGTGCTAAGGTGAGAGAATCTGAGGGAGGCTCGGCTAACATCGCACGAGTAGTAATTTCTATTAGTTTGAACTTCTCGCAAAGGCGATTCCGTTCTAGCTTCATACGATGAAGTTCGGCTTGGGTTTGGTCCAGAGCAAAACCCAGTGGTGCTACCTCCTTCCCAAGTTCTGTTAGATGGGCTTCGATCGGTCCAAGACTACTGGGTGAGGCCATCGAATCTTCTTTCTATAAATATTAACCAAGATTACTTGTATTTAGAGGAAATAATCAAAATGTTTAGTTTCTAGCGGTCATATTGACCAATGGTCATATAACCGTCTAAACCCAACTGTCTCATTTTAATTATACTCATGTTATCAAATAAAACATTTTTGTTGAGTATATAAAAAAAAAATAACACATGAAATTAGGTATAACGACCCATACTTTACATACATTGTTAATACTTCAAAATTGAAGTACACTTATTACAACATATGACAAAACCACAAAGGACCGTATAGGTATAGTGTCTTTAGAAACTGGGAAACATAAACAACTGGTTCATAAATCTTCTACAGTGTCTCCCATTTATTTCATCATATCTAGGGTCCCTTTTAGCATATTCTACTTAATATCCATCTTCCTGACCTGGGGAAAAGAAAACATAAAAGGGTGAGCTCAAATGCTCAGCAAGGGCAAATAAAGGAAATAAAGATCATATCATATCTTTTTGAAAATCAAAACCTGCAAAAGAGATCATAATATCTTAACATGGAATAAATCATAGAAGTGAAAATGAGATCCCCAAAATCATAACATAAAACTTGAAACTTTGTGGCATGCACACATAATCATGGAAATCATTTCTTGTTAGTCATGACTCATTGCCAAGACTATCTTAGTGGACAAAGTCCTTTTCTGAACCGAGTTCACTCCTCGTTTCAGTCCTGTATCACTGAACCGAAATAACCTTCCGTTCCAGCCATGTCTATCTCATGAGATATAAAATCTTTACCCAATGCATTGGAGGGAGATATAGGTCTCACCCATCTTATAATGAATCCTTTCTTATGTGTGCCACATAATCATAAAACATACATCATCGCATAACACATGTAACAAAAATGGGATTCTTGAAACATCATGACATCATAAATCAATTCATATAAGATAAAGAAATTCATAAAAATAATTCCATCACAACATGATCAAATCAATATAATAATAGGGATAAAAACAGAACCCTTTATTATCTTAGATGGAAAATAATTTTGATTAAACACTTGAACTCCATTCTTGAGGAAAATATCCTTTCTTCTTCAAAAACATTTTTTTTCTTTCATAATATGTCATACAACATTAAAATAAAAGAAGTTGATTAAAAATAAACTTGAAAACTTGTAAAGGAAGCTTCTTTGAAGTAATGTTTTAAAAATCCATTCATGCCGTATAAGTTAAAAAAAACATTCTTCGTACTTTTGTCAGAAAAGTCAAAAAGTACCTCGTACGGAAAAACGACAAAAGATTCCTTTCATATTTTTTACTAAAAACTCACCTAAGGGTAAAATTGGATTTAAACTATTGCAAGTGGATGGAAACAATATTACATATTGAGGGAACATGGATGTGGATGATAAAATACACCCCAGTAAATACTTACGAATAAACAATCTCGGATAAAAATGAGATTGTGGTATTTTCCCTTACCTTAGGTCCGATTTGCTTTGTTCGTGTCCGAAGCTCCTGTATAATGGTTTAAATAATGTTATTGACTTATTTCAGAATCATACATATTGATATGAGATCATATATGGTCATATTATTAGCTTCTTGTTAGTAATATTTCATTGTTACTTGTTACTCGGGTCTTTATTGCCTTTTGTTCTTACGCGTGTTTTGCCGAATAAATTCTTATTCTTCTTTCAAGGTTATAGATACCTTATATAC
Source organism: Viscum album (assembly GCA_963277665.1). Lineage (NCBI taxonomy): Eukaryota > Viridiplantae > Streptophyta > Magnoliopsida > Santalales > Viscaceae > Viscum > Viscum album. Next base: position 179,370,874 of record OY728143.1, on the reverse strand, counting down.
AGAATGGTATTAGTGTAAAATATATCATATTTATTCATTAAATTCATTTATATAATTACTATGTAATGATGATCATGTAGAACGAGTCGCATCACATCGTGGAGACGGTATTCCGTACGTACGCACGAGTGATGATATCGTTCCTATGATCGTGGAAATGTATTGGAGTATATATATATTATTTCAGTATCAATATTACTTTATAATAATCATATATAGTTACTCATTACACCATTATACCCATCCTTGTAAGGTGATGGTGGAAAAATAGATTACACCACGGCGTGGAGACGGTATTCCGTACGTACGCACGCGCGGTGATTTCATTTTTCCGTAGGATGGATAGAAGGTGAATTAGGGTTGTTTCATATTTATAATAACATATCAGTATGTAGTTAATACTGATGTTATTACTTTATCATGAAACAACTAAAGAAGAAGAAGTTGAAGAAGAAAGAAATTGAAAAGATCGGTAATGGATATTACCTCTTCTTTGGAACGCTTCTTTGAATCCTCCACTTAAGGAACTAAGATTGGTCTTTGGAGAAGACCAGGACCTCTAGGATTATTCTAGGGAAGTGGAGAGGAGAAAATGGCAGGGGTTGGCCGAGCTTGAGTGCTCAATTTGGTGTGAGGAGGAGGGGGAGGAGGTGCCCTTTTATAAGGGAGGAGAGGGGCACCTTAGGAATATCTCAAAATATTATTTTATATTAAAGTCAAAATCGGTTTATAATGGTTCCAAAGGGTCTTATTTCTAAGATAAGGTGGGGATGGGTCGAAATCCTATCAACCAATAAGATTTAGACAAGTTTAGGGTATTATTTTAACCTTATCAATTAGATTTAACTCTAAGTTAAATAATTTAACTTTTACCATGTCTTTTTGTTTTCTTTCATTATATGGTTAATACACTTACTATAACATGCCAAACGAACCCCAAATTGTTTATTATTAATATATATATCCTTATCTAAGTCATTTGGCCGAACCTTAGATTTTTAGGAATAAAATAACAATTAATAATATAATATTTGATTTAAAAACTATTTTGTGTCAATTTTGACACTATTTGATATATGACTTTTGTGAAAGTCATAACAGAATTAAATGTTCGAACCAAGTTGATTAAATCAACATTAATATATCATAGTAACCTAGAAAATTAGTGTAATTCATAAAAAATCTCAAATTACATTTATTTTGGTGTTTATAACATCAATTATGTCAATATTTCATTAATAAGATAATTACTGCATCATCGTTGTGTCATAAATAAATTAAATTATTTGATGTCTAAAAATTACAAATAAAATACCATCATGTAGGAAATCTTTTTAGCTTTCTAATGAATATTTACAATCGAATTTATCTTATGTATAACCCCATATTAAAAATGATTTACTTATTAAACTTTGATTTGAACTATTTTAACCCTTCTTTAAATAAATTAATAATAAATGTCCTAATCTAATCCAAGTGGGCCTAAATGGTCATATTTTATTCCTAAGTTTGTTTTTGGTCGAATTACACTTGTCCAATAGAATTAGGACATGTGTTAGGGTAATATTAATATCATATTTACCCTTAGTTACCCTATTTACTATTAACCACGGTAAAAAAAAAGTAAAAAGTTACTATTCACCAAAAAATTATTTTCATCTCATTGAACCACATTTTAGTCCTTGATATTAACCGTGTCTCTCGGATTTTCGAAATTCCAATCACAGAAGCGGTAAAATTAAGTTTTATGCAAAATTCAGTTTTTAACCTACCACTTAGTGGTTTCACTATTCATCAAAAATTGAAAGTTTTCAGAAAAATACCAAAATTTCACCCTAGGCTAATTTCGATATTCTGAGTCCAAAAATGAAGTCCATTTTGAAAAATAAAATTTATAAAATTTCAAAAAGTGGTTATTACTATTCATAACGGCTAGTTTTAATAGTATATTGTTGTTTAGTGAAACTCGGTATTGCGTACGACGCAAGCTATCGAGGAAGGTCGCGATTGCGTGTAAAGCAAGCCAAACAAGTGTTGTGTAGAAAAATATTCCTTTGATGATTTATATAACATAAAAGTCTTGGGTGTTACATTCTACCCCCCTTAAAAAGAATTTCGCCCTCGAAATTCGTCACTTTGCAACAAACAGATGAGGATACTTCTCCCTCATCATATCCTCAAGCTCCCATGTAGCTTCTTCAAGTTGGTGGTTTCTCCATAAAACTTTCACCAAGCGAGTGGTCTTGTTTCGTAGGACTTTTTCGCTACGATCCAGAATATCTATCGGCTGTTCTTCATAAGAAAGATCTTGCTCCAGCGGTACAACTTCTGAGCTGAGTACATGTGAAGGATCTGGTATGTACTTTCTCAGGAGAGATACATGGAACACATCGTGAACTTGAGAGAGATTCGGTGGAAGCGCCAATCGGTAAGCTACCTTCCCAACACGATCCAATATTTCGAAAGGACCGATATATCTAGGGCTCAACTTCCCCTTCTTTCCAAATCTCATAACCCTCTTCCAGGGAGATATTCGTAAGAACGCTTTATCACCCACTTCAAACTCTAGGTCTTTTCTTCGGTTGTCGGCATAGCTTTTCTGTCGACTCTGAGCTGCTCTTATGTGTTGTTGAATAGATCTGACCTTTTCTGCCATTTCATCAACGAGATCAGGTCCTAATAGCTTTCTTTCCCCAACTTCATCCCAGCAAGTTGGAGTCCTGCATTTCTTTCCATAGAGAGCTTCATAAGGAGCCATTTGAATACTGGAGTGAAAGCTATTATTATAAGAAAATTCCACCAAAGGTAGGTGTTGATCCCAACCTCCTTTGAAATCCATAGAGCAAGCTCTCAACATATCTTCTAGGGTTTGAATTGTTCTCTCAGACTGACCGTCTGTCTGGGGATGATAAGCAGTGCTGAAACTCAACTCTGTATCCAGAGTATGCTGAAGACTTCGCCAGAACTTCGAGGTAAATCTCGGATCCCGATCAGATATAATAGAAAGTGGTACTCCATGTAATCTTACCACTTCCTTTACATATATCCTGGCAAGCTGATCTAGAGATAAATCCTCTCTAATAGGAATGAAGTGTGCAGACTTTGTAAGACGATCAACTATGACCCAAATAGCATTATTGCCTTTGGATGTTTTAGGAAGTCCTGTGACAAAGTCCATAGTGATGTTTTCCCATTTCCATTCGGGTATGGGTAATGGTTGTAACATCCCCTTAGACTTCTGTCTCTCAGCTTTAACTTGTTGACAAACCAAGCATCGAGAGACATAATCAGCAACATCTCTTTTCATGCCATCCCACCAGAAGTACTCTTTTAGGTCCCTATACATCTTCGTGCTTCCAGGATGAATAGAGAATGAAGAACTATGAGCCTCATCCAGCAGCTCCTTCTTTAATTCGGGGATGGAAGGAACACAAACCCGATTCCTGAACTTTATTATCCCATCACAATCAAGGTTGAATTCAGGAACATTTCTCACCTTCTTTTGTAACTCGACATCTTCTTTCTGTGCCTCTTTAATCTTCACATGTATAGATGGTTGAACATTCATTTGAGAAAGATAAGATTTTTCCCCTTCCATTATAATTCCAAGATCCATCCTTTGTAAATCCATAAATATTGGATCTTTTGTGATCCTCATCATGGATAAACTAGCATGGTCTTGTCGACTTAATGCATCTGCCACCTTGTTTGCTTTCCCAGGGTGGTAATGGATTGAGCAGTCATAATCCTTAATCAGCTCCAACCATCTTCTTTGACGCATATTCAGCTCCTTTTGTGTGAAAATATACTTTAAACTTTTATGATCAGTATAAATATCACACCTTTCACCATAAAGGTAATGCCTCCAAATCTTTAATGCAAAGATTACCGCAGCCAACTCCAAATCATGTGTTGGGTAATTTTGCTCATGGATTTTCAACTGTCGTGAGGCATAAGCTATCACCATATCATTTTGCATAAGAACACACCCCAATCCCTTCTTGGATGCATCACTGTAGATCACAAACCTTTCTCCACTACAAGGCAGTGTGAGCACAGGTGCATTGGATAACCTTCTTTTCAACTCCTTGAAATTCTCTTCACATTCCTCCGTCCAGACAAACTTAACTCCTTTTCGAGTCAACTTGGTGAGTGGATTAGATAATCGTGAAAAATCTTTTACAAAACGTCGATAATATCCAGCCAAACCAAGAAAACTTCGGATCTCAGTTACTGTTGTTGGTCTCGACCATCTTTCGATAACCTCTGTTTTTGCTGGATCCACAGATATCCCCTCTTTTGAGATTATGTGACCCAAAAATGCAACTTTTTGAAGCCAAAATTCACACTTGGTAAATTTGGCATAAAGCTTCTCCTTTCTCAGGGTCTTCAATATAATTCTCAAGTGATCTTCATGTTCTTCCTTGCTCTTTGAATAGACAAGAATATCGTCTATAAAGACTACCACAAATTGATCAAGATAGTCTCTAAAGACTCTATTCATTAGATCCATGAAGATAGCAGGGGCATTAGTAAGACCAAATGGCATCACTATAAATTCATAGTGTCCATACCTTGTACGGAAAGCCGTCTTTGGTATAACCTCCCTTTTGACCCTTAATTGATGGTACCCTGAACGAAGATCAATCTTGGAAAAGTATTGAGCTCCGCGTAGTTGGTCAAATAAGTCATCAATGCGTGGGAGAGGATATTTGTTCTTGATAGTGATCTTGTTAAGTTCTCGATAATCAATGCAGAGTCTCATTAATCCATCTTTCTTCTTAACAAATAGAACAGGTGCTCCCCAAGGTGACGCACTAGGGCGTATGAATCCCTTATCAAGATTCTCTTGGAGTTGCTTCTTCAATTCCTGCAACTCAATTGGGGCCATTCTATAAGGTGTCTTTGAAATAGGCAAAGCACCCGGTACGAGTTCTATTGAAAACTCAACTTCACGATTTGGTGGAAGACCCGGTAATTCCTCCGGAAACACATCATCAAACTCCCGTACGATAGGCATATTCTTAATCGTGAGTTTCTCACCAACCATTTGCGATAAATAACCTTCATTTAGTGGGATCAATACCCATAAGATGGAAGAAATTTCCACTGGAAGGTTATGTTCATCCTTGCATTGGTATACGATCGTAGATTGATCTGGAGTATGAAATGTGACTTCCCTTCTTTGGCAATTGATATGAGCTCCATGTAGAGAAAGCCAATCCATGCCAAGAATCACATCAAATTCCACTAAAGGAAGGATCACAAGATTTGCAGGAAGAACTTTCCCACAAACTTCGATCGGAGAAGAATTATAAACTTTTGATGCGATTGATGTGCCATTAGGTGTTGTCACAGCTAACTCAACATCTAATTGTTGAGGTAGTACGGTGATACCCTTAGAAAAGTCTTCAGAAATAAAAGAGTGGGTGGATCCAGAATCAAATAAAACATTTGCTACTTTAGAGTGGATGGTAAGTGTACCTTTCACCACATCGTTATCGTACTCCACATCGCTGATAGAAATTGCATGTGACTTTCCTTTGTCTTTAGCTTTAAGATTTTGTTGACGTCGACCATCATCATCAACCCTTGGATTTGGGCATTGATTGGCATAATGCCCCATCTCCTTGCACTTGAAACATTGAAGTGTTGTAGGTTCATTCTGTGTATCCCTTCCTTTGTTTGCATCCCTTCCTTTGTTTGCGTCATTAGACATCTTCTTCCCATTATCACGGCATTCAAATGCCCGATGACCTTCCTTTCCACATTTAAAACATTTACTTGCCCCTTTAAGACAACTCCCTCCATGTTTCTTTCCACACTTTGAGCATAATGGAAAGTTCATCTTTTTTTCAGTGTGTTCTTTAGAGTTTCCTTTGAATTCCATCTTCCTCTTCTTATCAAACCCATGTGATTGATGGGTTACTCCAATTTCCATCTCGACTTTGAGAGCACATCGAATGATTTCCTCGTAGCTATTGAAGTCCCTTATGGCTAACGCCCTTCGAAGACTTGGTTTTAAGCCACTAAAGAATCGATCGATCTTACTCTCAGGTTGGATAATAATACCAGAAGCGTACCTTGCAAGTCTTGTAAAATTTGCTTCATAGGTACCAACAGATTCATCATCCCTTTGTTTCAGTTCAAGAAACTCTTTCTCCATCTTTGTTCGGAGAATACGAGGGAAGTACTTATTGAAAAATAAGTTCTTGAACTCGTCCCATTCCATAGACTCAATTTCATCCCTTTGCCTCGTATTCTTAACAAGATTCCACCATTGATCAGCATCTCCTTCCAAACGGTACACTGCTAGGATGACTTTATCATGTTCAGAACATTGAAGAACTGAAAATATCTTTTCAGTAGTACTAATCCATTGTTCAGCAACTAATGGATCAGTAGACCCGCTGAAAGAAGGTGGACGCTGCCTCATGAAGGATTCAACAGAATGTTGCTCCCTCCTTTGCTCGTTTGGAAATCCTGCATGATTCATAGCTTGAGAAAGTTGTGTGAGCATGGCTACAAGATTTTGCATTCCAGCTCCCATATCGTTTGGTTGCTCAGGGGGACAATCATTGCATTGCCCATCGCATTCCGCATTAACACGGTTCCTTCGGGTTCCAGCCATTGACTAAAACCAAGAAGAATAGTGTGAGCAACACTAATTATAATAGGAAACCACATAATTCAAGAATAAAATTTTCATGCTTATGGTCTTATCCTAGGTTATTCAAGGCCATTTCTAAAACACTACGATTGTGTACTATTCTTAGACTTATCCTTAGGGTTCTTACTAAGGCTTTCACATCCTAGTTTCCAAAGGTTGACTATACCTTTCCTCTGATACCAACTATAACGACCCATACTTTACATACATTGTTAATACTTCAAAATTGAAGTACACTTATTACAACATATTACAAAACCACAAAGGACCGTATAGGTATAGTGTCTTTAGAAACTGGGAAACATAAACAACTGGTTCATAAATCTTCTACAGTGTCTCCCATTTATTTCATCATATCTAGGGTCCCTTTTAGCATATTCTACTTAATATCCATCTTCCTGACCTGGGGAAAAGAAAACATAAAAGGGTGAGCTCAAATGCTCAGCAAGGGCAAATAAAGGAAATAAAGATCATATCATATCTTTTTGAAAATCAAAACCTGCAAAAGAGATCATAATATCTTAACATGGAATAAATCATAGAAGTGAAAATGAGATCCCCAAAATCATAACATAAAACTTGAAACTTTGTGGCATGCACACATAATCATGGAAATCATTTCTTGTTAGTCATGACTCATTGCCAAGACTATCTTAGTGGACAAAGTCCTTTTCTGAACCGAGTTCACTCCTCGTTTCAGTCCTGTATCACTGAACCGAAATAACCTTCCGTTCCAGCCATGTCTATCTCATGAGATATAAAATCTTTACCCAATACATTGGAGGGAGATATAGGTCCCACCCATCTTATAATGAATCCTTTCTTATGTGTGCCACATAATCATAAAACATACATCATCGCATAACACATGTAACAAAAATGGGATTCTTGAAACATCATGACATCATAAATCAATTCATATAAGATAAAGAAATTCATAAAAATAATTCCATCACAACATGATCAAATAAATATAATAATAGGGATAAAAACAGAACCCTTTATTATCTTAGATGGAAAATAATTTTGATTAAACACTTGAACTCCATTCTTGAGGAAAATATCCTTTCTTCTTCAAAAACATTTTTTTTCTTTCATAATATGTCATACAACATTAAAATAAAAGAAGTTGATTAAAAATAAACTTGAAAACTTGTAAAGGAAGCTTCTTTGAAGTAATGTTTTAAAAATCCATTCATGCCGTATAAGTTAAAAAAAACATTCTTCGTACTTTTGTCAGAAAAGTCAAAAAGTACCTCGTACGGAAAAACGACAAAAGATTCCTTTCATATTTTTTACTAAAAACTCACCTAAGGGTAAAATTGGATTTAAACTATTGCAAGTGGATGGAAACAATATTACATATTGAGGGAACATGGATGTGGATGATAAAATACACCCCAGTAAATACTTACGAATAAACAATCTCGGATAAAAATGAGATTGTGGTATTTTCCCTTACCTTAGGTCCGATTTGCTTTGTTCGTGTCCGAAGCTCCTGTATAATGGTTTAAATAATGTTATTGACTTATTTCAGAATCATACATATTGATATGAGATCATATATGGTCATATTATTAGCTTCTTGTTAGTAATATTTCATTGTTACTTGTTACTCGGGTCTTTATTGCCTTTTGTTCTTACGCGTGTTTTGCCGAATAAATTCTTATTCTTCTTTCAAGGTTATAGATACCTTATATACAGAATGGTATTAGTGTAAAATATATCATATTTATTCATTCAATTCATTTATATAATTACTACGTAATGATGATCATGTAGAACGAGTCGCATCACATCGTGGAGACGGTATTCCGTACGTACGCACGAGTGATGATATCGTTCCTATGATCGTGGAAATGTATTGGAGTATATATATATTATTTCAGTATCAATATTACTTTATAATAATCATATATAGTTACTCATTACACCATTATACCCATCCTTGTAAGGTGATGGTGGAAAAATAGATTACACCACGGCGTGGAGACGGTATTCCGTACGTACGCACGCGCGGTGATTTCATTTTTCCGTAGGATGGATAGAAGGTGAATTAGGGTTGTTTCATATTTATAATAACATATCAGTATGTATTTAATACTGATGTTATTACTTTATCATGAAACAACTAAAGAAGAAGAAGTTGAAGAAGAAAGAAATTGAAAAGATCGGTAATGGATATTACCTCTTCTTTGGAACGCTTCTTTGAATCCTCCACTTAAGGAACTAAGATTGGTCTTTGGAGAAGACCAGGACCTCTAGGATTATTCTAGGGAAGTGGAGAGGAGAAAATGGCAGGGGTTGGCCGAGCTTGAGTGCTCAATTTGGTGTGAGGAGGAGGGGGAGGAGGTGCCCTTTTATAAGGGAGGAGAGGGGCACCTTAGGAATATCTCAAAATATTATTTTATATTAAAGTCAAAATCGGTTTATAATGGTTCCAAAGGGTCTTATTTCGAAGATAAGGTGGGGATGGGTCGAAATCCTATCAACCAATAAGATTTAGACAAGTTTAGAGTATTATTTTAACCTTATCAATTAGATTTAACTCTAAGTTAAATAATTTAACTTTTACCATGTCTTTTTGTTTTCTTTCATTATATGGTTAATACACTTACTATAACATGCCAAACGAACCCCAAATTGTTTATTATTAATATATATATCCTTATCTAAGTCATTTGGCCGAACCTTAGATTTTTAGGAATAAAATAACAATTAATAATATAATATTTGATTTAAAAACTATTTTGTGTCAATTTTGACACTATTTGATATATGACTTTTGTGAAAGTCATAACAGAATTAAATGTTCAAACCAAGTTGATTAAATCAACATTAATATATCATAGTAACCTAGAAAATTAGTGTAATTCATAAAAAATCTCAAATTACATTTATTTTGGTGTTTATAACATCAATTATGTCAATATTTCATTAATAAGATAATTACTGCATCATCGTTGTGTCATAAATAAATTAAATTATTTGATGTCTAAAAATTACAAATAAAATACCATCATGTAGGAAATCTTTTTAGATTTCTAATGAATATTTACAATCGAATTTATCTTATGTATAACCCCATATTAAAAATGATTTACTTATTAAACTTTGATTTGAACTATTTTAACCCTTCTTTAAATAAATTAATAATAAATGTCCTAATCTAATCCAAGTGGGCCTAAATGGTCATATTTTATTCCTAAGTTTGTTTTTGGTCGAATTACACTTGTCCAATAGAATTAGGACATGTGTTAGGGTAATATTAATATCATATTTACCCTTAGTTACCCTATTTACTATTAACCACGGTAAAAAAAAAGTAAAAAGTTACTATTCACCAAAAAATTATTTTCATCTCATTGAACCACATTTTAGTCCTTGATATTAACCGTGTCTCTCGGATTTTCGAAATTCCAATCACAGAAGCGGTAAAATTAAGTTTTATGCAAAATTCAGTTTTTAACCTACCACTTAGTGGTTTCACTATTCATCAAAAATTGAAAGTTTTCAGAAAAATACCAAAATTTCACCCTAGGCTAATTTCGATATTCTGAGTCCAAAAATGAAGTCCATTTTGAAAAATAAAATTTATAAAATTTCAAAAAGTGGTTATTACTATTCATAACGGCTAGTTTTAATAGTATATTGTTGTTTAGTGAAACTCGGTATTGCGTACGACGCAAGCTATCGAGGAAGGTCGCGATTGCGTGTAAAGCAAGCCAAACAAGTGTTGTGTAGAAAAAGATTCCTTTGATGATTTATATAACATAAAAGTCTCGGGTGTTACATTAGGAAACAAGATTTATTCAAAATTTTGGGTCGTTACAGTCGGGATGGGATGAGATTGATCCTATATCCATTATAAACTAGTAACCTTTGAAAATTAACATTATTAAGTCTTCCTGGGATGTACAAGGGTCTAATTTGCCCTTGGATAACTTCTTCCTAGTCTTGATCAGTGAATGAGATGGAAACATAGAATCCTGTGGATATAGTCTCCACTCGATAGACCTTGGATGCAGTGACTTCTATCTCAAATTCTTGTGGGCTCTGGAGGGATTCAACAAGTGACTCCCTAATTTCTTTTGAAAGATGAAGTGAATCAAGAATTTAGAGCTTATCTGGGACTGCAACTAGCTATTTTATAACATCATACTTTTTCACCATAGGTTTCCACTTCTCGATATGGGCTGTTATTGGGAATGCAGCTCGGGGGGCTAGAACTTTCAGTTCTGGAGCTGAAGAAGATGAGGTAAATAGACTTAGAGCTTGTGCGGAGGCTGAGGGAGTATCTTCTACTAATGGTACAGGTCGTGCAGGTCTTCCCCATTACCTAGGTTGATTAGATTGAACCCCCTCTAAACGGTCATGCAATAAAATCGGTTGTGGGTGACTACTGGTGGGATCTAGGGAACCTCTATGTCTCTTCTAGGATTTCTAGAGTGCTTTCCCATGATTCTCAGTTGCATAAATGTCCTATGTGGTTACATGTCTAGAATATCCATCTCGTCTACATTTGCATTGTCCCTTGTATCCTTTGATCTGGTGCATGTGGCCCCCATTCCCCTGTTATATGCATGAAAAACATATTTGATGGAATACTCATCATTGAAAAGGGGTTTCTTCAATTGTATTGTGTTGACATAATCGAAAATGATCTCTTTTTCTAATGAGGATTCCATTTGGTGGGGTGGTTTCCATTTTGAATATGTTGTAGGGAAGAAGTCTGCAAGTGTCAAGGCTTTCTTCAGAGCAGTATATGATTCTTCCTCCTCTGTTTCTTTCTTCTTATGGTGGTCATGCCCACCCTTGGGAGGTACCTTTGATATCTCCCTTTTTGGTGGTGGATCTATTGCGAGCTTGTGAAAATATGATTTCAAGGAACAATGATCTTGATCAACTATTTTTTGAGTCATCCAATTTTTGAAATTTTTCGCTCGTATGGCCGAGACTTTTTTCCAACCTTCCTCCTCTTTTGATTGAACGATGGTTATGCAAGCCACCTATTCTGGGGAATTTTCTAACATCACCTATCCAGAGTCGACCATGCCTTGAAGGATTTCTTTAAAGACAAAACAGTTCTAGATATTATAACCCAGCCTTCTATGGAAAGGGTAGTAATTGGGACGGTTGGTGAGGTTGACTTCCTCAGGATTCCTAGGTTGTGGGAGCATGAGCAGTTTGTTATCCATGGCTGCTAGGAAATATCCCAATACTTTATCATTTTAGAAGTATTATACTTTTTTCATCCATTCATAAAATCTTAGGAGACTCTAGTTTCTCTATGCTTCTGGCCGAGGGATATTTTGCAGTTGATGTCGGTCGGCAGGAGGTGTTGGGTGATTCAGATATTTCCTAGGTGCTTGGATGGGTACTGATGCAATATTGAGAGTTATAGCTATGGATTACTCTCTACCTAGTCTCTTCCCCTAGGATGAGGGCATGAGTTGATACTTATATCAGGTTCATTGAATAGCTTCTTCGAGGCGTTGTGCTATTTTAGCAAACTCTCAAAACCTAACCAGATATTTCATGGGGATTTGGGGCGTCTATAATTCATCCTTGAGATTCTCAGCATAGATTTCTAGTAGTTTCTCTTGTGAGAGAGGGATGTTGAGCGATTAGGTCAAACCCTTCCATATTGCTATGAAATTAGACACCCTCTCATTCTCATGCTGCTTGCAGTTCATCAGGTCGATGATCATGGTCTTCCTCAGTGTTGAACTAAACTAATAAAGGAAATGACGACAAAGGTCTTCCCATCCTGCAACAGATCCCACTGGAAGATTGCTATACCAAATAAAGGTTGGCCCTATCGAAGTATGTACGAAGCACCTCATCTTTTGGCATCCTATTGATCTTGGGGGCCCATCATCAGCCAACATCGGGACATAAAGTGTGTGAGATGTTTTTCAGGGTTTCATGTACCATAGAAGGTGGGAAATGTGGGATTGTTAAATTTGGGTGGAGGTGAAGTATCATCTACCCATTTGGGATATGGATTCTTTTTAGATTGCATGGGTGCACATCTCCCTTCCATGGATTCCATTCGATTAGCCAGGGATTTGATGGCAGTAAGTAACTTTGGGGGTACTACTGCCCGAGTTTCCTCTTATCCATAGGGAGTGGGTGGGGGCTGATGAGGTGGTCTTGCTTTCATTTCCTATTGATCCTCTATTCATCCCATGTATAAAGGGTTACCTTGACAAAGTAGGGGTTGTCTCCATAATAGAGGGAAGTCCCAATAATTTTTGGCTTCCTCGTTTATGTGGATCAGCTATCTAGATTTGGAACCCATCTGATATTCAGATACTACTCTTTCTGTAAAATTAGTTGGGGGGGGGAGAATATTCACCTCTGGTTGGAGATGATACCCAGTGGGAATATTTCCCCTGAGTAGCTCTTTGTTGAGTTGATATAGAGTTTTCATCTCACTCTCATATTGTGACAACTACTCTTCCATAGACAACAACTGAGATGAAGTTGTGTCTTTCCTTTTATCTTTTCCAGTATTCTACCTAGTTTGTGGCAACTATTTATTTGGAGATGCCAAATTTTTAAGCCTTCTTTGATTCTGGGTGTGTGCAGCCTCATTTGGTGGGTCCAAATCACCCTCCTCCTAGGGTATGTCTTCCATGTCATGACCCTCTACGGTTTTGTCATGATCGTCATCTGCTACATTGATAGTGATGGTATTTATAGAGTTGTATCAGGCAATGGTGGTTGTACCATTTCTTTCCATGCAACAGAATGATTTTGCATTGCTTTCATTAGGGTCATTATTTGAACCCTTGGCCTTATTGGGCTATTTTTTCTTGCGACCTCGGTGGGGTATAATTTTCTTCATCGTATGTTCTTATCCTCTCAGTTTATAAATAGTGACTTGGAGGGATTTTCTAATTGTGATTGCTGAGTGAGCCCCGATCAACAGAGGTTTATCTCGCAGCGGGTGGGGCTGGTGGGATTCTAACCGTTGATTGATTCTTCCCAACCTGGAGAAGACTGATTCCCTCTGTGGTGGTGATGATGATAAAAATTTCCGCAACCCTATATAGTGGGTGTCATTTGGGGTTGTCATTGGATATGAAGATATAAATCCCCCCAACCTTTTGGGATGGGTATAATCTAGAATCATTGTTGATGTCTCCAAGGTCCTTTTAGGGGATGATAGATCTGTAGATGGTGATCGAGATATAAATTCCCCTAGCCCTGTGGGCTGGGATTCACCTGCGATTGTTGAAGGTATATCCTGAATCCTCTCAGGAACTGATGACCCGAGGGGTGGAGGCAGAGGTAGATATTATTCTATACCAAGGGGCAGATTCCACTCCTAAATGGATGTTATGATAGCTGCCACTGCAGTTTTCATAATGTGACGCAATTGTTCTTGCGTAGGAGTTGGGTGTGCAAGCAACCCATGATGAGGGTTTTCCTTACGGGAAGTTGTCTGGGTGATCACAACTTTGATCTCTGTGTTCGGAATTTCCTCCTATTATCTTGGGGGGGCCCAATCTGAAGTCATATTGGTTATACTCCCTCCCCGTCCAAGGTGTCTGGGCACCATTGGAGTGGGGTCATTCTGTTGTAGTGACCAATTAGCTCGATCATTACCCAGTCCCCAGATATCTCCAGAGGCTATGACATTACAGGATGTCGTATTTGAAGGGCTCTATTATTCTAAGGGAGTGGAAAAGTGTAATTCTCCATACTTTCTCCATCCTCTAATGTGGATGCCTAATGTGGCTTCAGAGATCAGATTCCAAAGTATCATAATGCAATGTAAACAAGCGTGTTACAGATTTGCATTGTGTTTTTTTGATTTTGGATCCCAGGCCATCGAGATAGCAGCTAGGTCAATCTAGAAATAGAGTATCTTGATTTTTTGAAGGTGACACTCATATCCTGGATAAGGGAGATTCCAGTCCTTTAGTCACTGATGAGTAGCCCACACATTATGGCATAGATAATGAATGAACTCCTTTTCTAGCTCATTTGGGATCTCATAGCTAGAAGTTGGGAGATACTAGAACATTATGGGGAGGTTGTTTCTGGATAATTCTCTCTATATATCAATGTAGGCCTCTTCCTCATCAGACTTACACACCACCACCCGGTCAAACCATAGAATATGGATCTAATGGTCTTCTGGTGATGGGAATAGAGTGTTTCTGAGAACCTCTCTGTATGAAGGGTTCGGGGTTTGGTTCACCTCTATATACAAAAGTTTCTAGACAAAGGGAGGATTTCCTTTACCATGGGAGATATCACTGTGGGGAGGTTGACCATGGTGGATTTCGTAAATAGAGTTCCTACGATCCATTTTCACACTACCATGAGTAGGACTATCATGGTAATAAACATCTCTTGCTTTCGCTTTGATAGAATAATATATGGACCCATGTGGTGTTGAGAGTGTGTATCGAACAACCTCAAGGACACTAACATTGAGTAGACTAGATATATGAGTCATGTTCTGCGTCGTGGTCAGAGTATGTATACTTTACTTTTGTGATTGTGTAGGGATATGAGCCCGATGTGTAACGGTTGTCAGAATCTGTACATAACTATCAGGTTTTGTGGGAGTATAAGCCCACTACCAAGGAGTTATCAGAATATATCGATAAGTTGACTCATTATCAATAGGGATATGGGCATGTCCTGAGACATGTTCCACTCTCACTTGGTGAGACTTAGTTGGAATAGTAATGTGAGTCTGGTCTTAATATGCATTCCCTATCGGAATATGCCAACGGACCTCTGGAATGGGAGAAATAATATGATCCTTCCCCTATATTTCCTTGGAATGATGTTGGCATAGTCATTCATCGGCGGAAGTAGGATATTCACCTTGCTTCCATGACCTACTGAAGTATGTCGAGCAGGTTCACTGACAAGAATATGCACTTATCCCAAATTTTATGCCACTCTCACTTGGTTAGCTTCATCCAGAATGGGGATATGTGCCTAATCTTGGGCCTTTGGGATATACTGCTAGACTTTTTCAATGGGCATGTGCCCCTGTCCCGAGGCATGTGTCCCTCTCACTTGGTGGGACCCAATTGGAATAGAAATATGATCCTGGTCTGATGCCTCACCCTTCATCAATATATACTGATAATCCTCCCGAGTAGGAGCAAGAATGTGCACTTGCTCTGGTATAACCACTTGATCATGATGATCAAAACTTTGAGTCATCCTGACTGTAGGGATAGAAGTATGCATTTGTCCCTTCATCTACAACAATTATAGAATATGATAGAATATTTCTTCAGCTATTGCTAAAATATATTGGCATTTTAGCAAAGTGTATATGGGGATATAAGTATGCACATTTTCTGTCTCCATAATATGTTGACAGACATCATCAATTGAAACAGGAATATGTTCCCACTTGTTTCCTCTATGTTCTATCAGTATATGCTGACGGGCTTTGTGTACGAGGGTAGGAGTATGAGCCTCCCCCACGCTTGTTGTGGGAATATGCCTACACACTTGTTCTGAGTGAGCAGGGATGTGATCTTTCTTATCGGTCCCTTCCAGAATATGTTGGAAAGCTTCTTGGGTAGGAGAGGGGATATGATCCCTCTCCTGGGTGGTTGTGGGGATATTCCCACAGACCTGTCTTGAGTTAGAAGAGATATGGGTCTTCTTACTTCTTTCTTCCAGAGTATGTCGGTGGGCCGCGTTGGCAGGAGTGGGAATATAAGCCCACTCATGAATTTCCAACATCTTCCTCCTCTGATGAGTCTTCCTTGTAGCCCATGCATGGGCATCCAAGGTGGTTGTGTGTCATTTTTTACCCTCAGTAGGCGACTGGAAGGTATCAGCGGGATGATGCTGGCGATGGTGGTTATCTGGTGCCTTCCTTGGTGACACCTGAACCAGAAGGGAGCCGGATCTGGCTTCCTGATCCACCTTCATCGGGTATGGAAGGTGGTGGTTGTCTCACTCCGGGGATAATCTCCTGAAGTGTTTGGTTATAGAAATGGTGGCTATTATCTTGGAAGCGGCCTTCTTTGGGCGATGCGGGCTCACCAGTTTCCATGCCTGAAGAATCTCATGGGAAGCTTCCATATTTGAGATTGTACCGTACAAGTGGTACTCCTTGATCATTGTATTTTCTACCTGATACTTGAGTTATCTAGAAGGTGAGATTGTTTTACAACCCGTAGGGTTCATGACAGTGGATGAGGTACCAGAATGAGTGCTGGAAGATGAAGATATTTTCTTGGGTCAGGAGGTTGCAATCACGCAGACAACAAGGAACAAGGTTACCAATCAGTTCTATATCATAGGCATAAAAATGCTTAATTATATATGCTTGGTTAACACAATTGTCATGTATTCTCATTCCAGACATTCTACTCACGTGTACTTGTCAGAACGAGGATGGAATTATAGGAACCCTAGTTTATGCAGGTCTTACTACTTTGTTTGTATATAAAATTTGAAAAACAAAGTGGCCTGAGAGATCTGCGTCGATACTATCAGTGTTATTTTCATATAGGGGCAAGAAACATGTATTGGTGGATTATAACCCAATAATTCATTATTAGATATATTCACGTCGGCTTCACCATTTTTTTTTCATCAGGATCCATGATGTCCGTGGCACGGGTCTCGCTTGTCATGTTACCATTATCATTTTTTCCTGAAACTCCCAATGGTTCCCCCATATGTATTTGGTTATGGACCTACTTTCCAAAGTCTGATATTCATCTGGGTTTTCAGTCCTAGTGACTCTTAGAGACTCGCATTGGTTGAGAGGATGGGAGGTTGGGCTCATCGCACCCTTTTGGGGGGAATTTTTACCTACTCCGAGACTCTATTGTAGATTTAAGATATGTTCGTGAATCTCTTCCTAATCTCTATACGTGATCAGTTACCCTAATAAATGATTGTATATTAATTCTATTTTATATGAAAAAGACTGGGACTTCTTAGGTTGGTCCATCTGTATGTATCTGAGGTTTTTCATCATCCTTTGGTGATGAGTGACTGCTTATATGCTAGATCCATGTGACCAAGTGTTTTGGAATGTACTCTCATGTATGAAAGCAATTAACATTCTGAGGACGGGATTAAGCCATTATGAGGCGTCCTATGTATCCTGGTTATTACAAGAATAAAAACCCACATAGTTTGTTTGCATCCTTGGGACTGATCCCAAGGTATATACCCTCATATATAAAGGATGTTCATATTATGCCACCCATTAGGGCTTACATATGGTATGGACCCGGTTTATGGATATTCACGATGTCTGATGAGGTGTTCCATGCATCCCCCTGAGCCCACATGAGCTATGCTCAGTGTGAGAAACAAGGGATAACAGGTGAACAGCCTTATGGACTATGGATATGGGTCTTGGGTATTAGAACAGTACTCAGGGTCCTCAGTGTAGATCTCGGGCCTTGAGAAGGCATCCTACGTATCCTAGATATAGAAGGAATCAGAGTCGTTGTAGTTCGGTTTATGTTGGGGATTACACACTGAGGCCACCCTATACTATTGTAGAAGTTTATAGCGTAAATGATATGATCATTTCTTCTTCCTAATCCCACATGAGCCATGATCATTGTGAGAAACAATTGATAACAAATAATCAATTTCATTTCTTTGAATAAGGGATTTTGATGTTGGTATTGTTCTACACGATTGATATGGGACTCAGACCTCGGTGAGAGATGGCCTGCGTATCCCTAATATGACAGGAATCGGAGTCGTCGTAGTTCCCTTTATGTCGAGGCTTACACACTGAGGTTTCCCTTATACCATTTTGGAGGTTTATAATGCAGATTTCATGATCATTGTGATTCCCTAAACCCATGTGAGCTATGCTCATTGTGAGAAACAAGGGATATCAAGCAATTTATGTCATTGCTTTGAATAAGGACATTGGATATTAAGATTTCTCGAGATGATTAATATGGGACTCGGACCTCAGGGAGAGGTGGCCTACATATCCTAAGTATGTAAATAATCAGAGTCGTTATAGTTCCCTCTATGTCTGGGATTACACACTGAGGTTGACCTTATATTCGGATCTTATACGCCGAGGATGGGCAATGTCATCAATTCTCGGGATTCCCTTTCGATATGGACTTCTTGTGGAGAGGGTGTTGTGTGACCTAGCTGGCATGTCCTAGGAGGCATCACATGACCTGTCTTGACACATATGGGGGTGTCATGAGATCCAAAGTGTCATGGTTTGAGGGGTGTCGTATGTCTTGGATGAAACTCCTAAGAGACATCATGAGTCCTAGTCGACATATTTGGAGGGCATCGCAAGTCTTGGTTGGATTTCCCAGAAGGTGCCATGAGAGTTCATTCATCATGGCTATATGCCTATGTGAGACTCGGCTAACATGAACAGGCATTGTTATATGAGTTGGGAAATATCTCCAAAGATCGTCGTAATTCCTAGATGATAGACTTAGAAGATTTGTGGGATCAAAGTGATGTCCATGGGGGAACTATGCGGCTTGCTTTTGATATGTCTAGAGCACTTCGTGTGTCCCAGATGGTTAATCAAATGAGTACCACGAGATCTGGGTGACATGTCCTGGTGCTATCATGTGTCTTCAAGTGACACACGTGAAGCGAATTCGGTGCAGTGAGCATGCATTTTTCTTAAGCCTTCCACCTTTGATTTTGGTTTCGGCCCTTGCGTCGTGAATGCCTTAGTCTTACTCGATTTTAGTTTTTCTCAGGTTCTATATGATCTGGTGGATTTGAAGGATTCCCTTTTCATACCCCACTAGAAGACCTTCGCATGAACTATAAGTGATCACGTGAAGCACTTTATGGCTAGCACATGACTACTTCAACTTTCTACTGGTAAATTACCTAAAAAAAGTTGGTTGGTCATGTGATCGGTTGTTTGGATAAGTACGTAGAAGGATCTGAGCGTCCAATGTGTGTAGTAGTGGTCAGAGTCCAACCCTTTCTTCTTGTTGGAGCGGGGAATTTATAGGCGTCACCACCCCGCATTCTTGTCGGTTTGTGCAGCATATCTGGCACAAGTCCAGGCTAGAGTCGGCGAAAGAACCTAGCCCCACATGGTTTAGAAAGTCTTTATCATGGACCATGTCAAGGTCATCACCTGATTTTTAGCAGTCGTAAGTCTCTTCCTTTATCTAATTTTTATTGATTATTGAAGACTTGTCTGATCATTTGATTGTGTAGAGGGACTTCCATGTTGTCACGTTGAAATGTCTAAGGGCCTTCTCAAGACTCAAGTTCGTGTTATAAAACACTTGTGAGACCTTGGGTTACTTTTCTGGAGGTCTCGCGGGATAAGGATGGTTTGTCCAGGGGTCTCACAGGGCCATTCTATGGGTTTACTGGGAAAGTCACATGTCTTTTAGTGACTATGAACACCTCTTGCCTCCCCCTTTTGATCTCCTTTGTTTTATGTGACAAAGGTCGGGAGTATTGCGAGATTGCATGTGTGTTGCTGAGGGTATTTCTTCTATTTTTTGATGATGCGTCGTGTGACCAATATGGTCATATGGGGGTGCACAAGAATTTTCTTGGGCAATCTATTTGTTAGCCCTTGGAACACCAAAGAGTTGTCCAGAAACACTTGGGGGCTTTCATGTGGTGAGGCTGACAATCCGAAGGATGAAGTGGACTTGTCTATGAGGACTCGCGACATATTATGGGTCAGTGAGGGTGTGTTTTATGTCTTTCAGTGAGCACAAACCCCTATCACATCCTCCCTTTTGATCTCCTTTTTTTTATGTAATAAAGGTCAAGGATTATGAGAGTTTTTACGAGTGATGTATAGTATTTTTGCTCTATTTTTGGATGATTCCTCATATTACTAATATGGGTCGCATGAGGGTGTGCATGCACGTTGTAGACAGGTCTATCTTTCTGTCCTTGAAGCGCTGAGGGGGTTGTCTCGACACACCTGAGAACTTTTGTGTGGTGCGACTGAGAAGCCATAGAGATTTCACGAGATGAGGTGGATATGTTGCTGAAATCTCGCGGTGATTTTCGGATTTCTAGGGGCTCACATCGCATGTCCTTCAGTGACTACAAACCCCTATCACCTCCTCCCTTTTATCTCCTTCTTTTTATGTGATGAAGTCTTAGAGGTATTTTAAGTTGGCCTGAATATCATCAAGGGATTTTATTATTCCCAATGATGATTTGACGCATGAGCTCTGTGACCACTGGGGGTCTTTGCCTTTGAATATCATCCCTTTTTATTTTTTGAGGTATTTCATGTGAATTGTTAGGAGATCCACCGCATGTGAATTAGGGCTCTTTGAGGGGGACTCAGTGAGTCTTGTCGTGGGCTATGCACCATGCGAGCAGATTTCATGTGACCTTGAAGTGGTCACATGATCACGAGTCCTTTAGGGGATCTGTGAGTCTTTGATCATCCCCTTATTCTTTGCTTTCATGGAGAATAACAATACTCATATTCAGGTATTTATTCCTTTGGGATTTTTGGATGCTTATTTGGCGGGCGTCAACAATGTCGCACACTTCACCTTGATACTCTCATGTGTATCTAGGAAGTTAAAGATCTTATCGATGTTATCAAGTCAGTTCTATGACTGTTGAGGTTTATTTTTACCCTTAAAGAAAGGTGGCTTCTCATGTAAAAACTCCTGTGATCGATCCATTTCTCCTCCAACTCCTGGATTTACCTCAACTGTAACACCCCAGGTAAATAAAGAATATGACATTTTCATATTTATCCATATTTGTGAATAAAATATTAATATGACTTTAAAGGGGACGCTATGCTCGATGGCGTACCCAATACGCAACAACGAGTTTCTTGGGAATCTTACGTTGCACTCTAATAATAAAATAATATTATTTTAAATGGCAGTTAACATGTAGCCGTTGTATTGGCGGGAATGGATATAAATAACTAAAATATGATTATATATGTTTTTTAAATGTTTTTACATTTATCCAAAGGCTTAAAATACGGAAAGAATTCAATTTTAGGCTTTTATACCCTAATTTTCACTAAAGGTTCACTTATCGCCTTCTGATGGCGAACTGTCATTAAATATAGTTTTGATCACTCTTATACATTATTTTGGACCAAATAAAACTCTTCTTTAGAATCGGAACATCAAATTTTACTTTGAGTAAATTTTTGGTATTTTTCCGATAAAGTTCATTTTTTAATGAATAGTGTAAAATGTTGTATTTTAATTCAAAACCTCTTTTTAATCTAATTTATTTATATGATTAGATTATCATTTGAATTGTTTTTAAAGTGAAATTAGAAAATATTTTTACCATTAAATCCAATAGTGGTTGTTGGAATTAATTTCACTTTGAAATCGGACTTAAACTAGTGTCAATCTTTTGATACTTATTGTTTCATAAAAACGCGCTATTTGCTCTGACAGCGGGAATTAATTATTAAATTAATTAATGTGACTTATATGTTTTTAATTTTGTAAAATAGACTTCATTTTTGAATTCGTAATATCGAATATAGCTTAGGGTGAATTTTTGGTAATTTTCTGAAAAACTTCAATTTTTGATGAATAGTGAAACCACTAAGTGGTACTTATAAAAACTGATTTTCCGTTTAAATGAAATTTTGCCATCATTGTGTTTTGATTTTCAAAAATTCGACATACATGGTTGTCATTAAGAAGTAAAATATGGTTCAATGGGATAAAAATAATTTTTTGGTGAATAGTAACTTATTAAGTTTTTAATCGCGATTAGTGGTAATTAGTGTAGTTTAAGGTAAAAATAATGCTTTAATAAAATGATATGAGCTTGACACATGTCCTAACACTATTGGTTGTGTCATGGCCGACCAAGACAACCCATGGGTCGATTTAGGGGACCCCATGGAGCCACTTGGGTGAGATAATGACTTTAATGCCTTTTTTTAAATAAAGGTGAAAATGACACTAACATAAATTGTTTTACTAAAACAATTTTTAGAAGGGGTTATAATAATCATATTTTTTATTATAAATATTCATTAGAAAGCTAAAAAGATTTACTACATCATAGTATTTTTTTTATATAATTTTTAGACTTTAAATAAATTAAATTTTTATGACATCATGATGATGCAGCGATAACCTCATTATTTAACGATTTAAATAAAATGGAAAGATAATGTAATATCTAAAACCTACACATGTCCAAAACCTATTGGATGGAAATATTTCAAAGCCTTATCATATTATCTTTGAATTATATCAATGTGGGACCTTAGAAATTCGAAACACTTTTGAAAATAAAATAATAGTTTCATGATTTCCAAAAGTGCCCCTCCTCTCCTCTTATAAAAGGCCCCCACCTCTACCTCATTTCACACACTCCTCAAGCCTTTGTCTCGGCCAACCCCTGCCCATTTACTCTCTCCACATCCCTCTCCTCATCCTAGAGGATTCCCTTTGGGCAGAATCCTTTCAAAGGAAGCCTTTAGGCTCAAATCAAAAGGAGTTACACTTTTAAAGGTAATTCATTCTCTCATGTTCATTTGTTTTATTTTGCTTCTCCAACCCCCTAAACTCTTTTTATTTACTTATTTTGTAACAACACCAGTATCTTCAATATACTAGGATGTTTTTATAAGATTTATTCAGGCTACACTCTCACACAACTACATCAAATGGTTAAAGAACATACGGTTTCCGTGGATGGCGAAATTCTGCCTCCCGAAACGATGATTGTTCAATACTCATTTAACACCTTCAAAGGTGGCCATTATGATGTCACTATTTTTATATATGATATATAATATGTTTATTCTTTCGTTAAGCTTCTGTATTTTTCATTTATGGCATACCATTATTGTTTTCATTATGGGTAAACACGATATCTTCATTTTAGGAAGTGCGGACTACCGCCCCCTCAAAGTGATGTGATTCGTTAATGCCATACGTGGGATGTATAAAGGATGGATTTAATGTTATTATATATGATGTTATACTGGAATTATAATATACCTATATATCATTATTATTTATTTCCATTAAAGTATGAGATAGAAATGAATGTAGCGTTCATGCGTACGTACGGCTTACCGTCTCCATGAACGGTGCTTTTCATTTCTTATCCCAAAATGTAATGTACTATTAAAAGTACATGTATATAATGGATATATATAATGAATGATACATCTAAATTATGAATATAATTCTGGAATTAAAATATACATACCTCTCATTTAGTTTTAATTCCATTAATATGACAAAGAAATGAAAGTAGCATTCATGCGTACGTACGGCTTACCGTCTCCATGAACGGTGCATTTCATTTCTTACCTCTAAATGATTATTTAATATTATAAATACATGCATATGATGAATATATATGATATATATGTTATCCAAATCATTAATATCATTCTGGATATAACGAACCTTTGACCAAATTAACAACATGTAAGTGTAAGAAGTCTATTTTTGACTTAAGAACCAAATACCGACAAAATGAACATTATTAACTTAAATGATTACATGATGTTTATAACATGGTATAAAAGGAATAATGAACTACAAAAAAAGGTTCTTAATAAATTGGAAATTAACTCAATTTTATTATTCAGGACGTTAAAGAACGATCGAGTCAATTTGGACTTGAGGTAAGGGATCCTACAACTCTCTTTCTTTTTAAGTACACTCTTTTATGTCATTCCTTTTAAGATCATCTTTCTTATGATTGGGATGTTATTTTATATTACTCCTACTGTACTTATTATGTTCATGTGATGAGAGTCCCTATTCTCTCTCAGCAATCCATTTTGGAAGTTTTGAGTGGCGCCGTTAGGCTGCCGAATTTTCGTAAGAGATCTAACCTCTCTCTTTCTTTTTAAGTACTCTCCTTTGTGTCACTTCTTTTAAGCTACTCTTTGTTATGTTGGGGGATTTTCTTTTATATTCCTCTTGCTGTAAATTCTATTGTAATATGATGGGATACTCTATTTGATCTCATCAATCCATTTTTGTAAGTTTTAAGTGGCGTCGTTAGGCTGCCGAGTTTTCGTAAGTGATTTTTCATCTCACTTTTATTCCTGTGAGATTTATGCTACATTTTCCACAATTTCCTTTGAGTGGTGTATGTACTGACCATTATTTTACTCATTGTGTAATATTCCTTCATGAGTATTTACATCAATTATGTATTGTCCTTCTTTCACGGGTCGTATGTTTCGAAAGATACCCAAGTCGGTAAGGGAACCTTTCACCCTCCTTTTTTTTAAAAGACTTCTTTTGTTGGGTCTTTCAATTTACATATTATTATGTTGGGATTTGTTCTCATATATCCTTATTGATGTAAATTTTATGTCCAAGTGATGAGATACACATTTTATCTCTCATCAACTCATTTTGATGTGACGCTGTTAGGCTGTCAAGGGAACTTCTTAACCCAATTTCGATTTCTTTGGGTTCGACACGTAGTTATTGAATATGTCATCCTTTGAATATGTGTGAATGACCTTTGATTATTTTACACTTAATATCCACTTATATTTGGTGTATTCGTTTGTCACACATAATTATGTAATTGATTTATCCTTAAACCAAGGATAACCGTCTCTGTAAGGGACTTCGTCTCAATCTCCTTTCATTGAGGCATATTTCATTTTATACACAACTTTCTTTTATACAGTGTATAAACCCCTTTGACTTTTACTTTTATACAAAAGGAATATTTTTCTACGAAGCGTTTTACTAAACGACAAAAAGGAATGTTTTTTTTTAACGTACGCGGTAACAATGACCTTTTCCGCCGCCGCGAGTATTATTTGGTCTTTGGCTTCCTCAACAAGCCGTAATGTTTTTAAAGTAAAATAAATACCATATACTCTTTTATGTATTTTGGTATTAAAAATGGTTTTGATAAAGGATTTTATTATGTCAATATATTTATGATATATTGTGATTGAAATGTGGAAATGTTATCATTCCTTTATATTGGTTTTATGTTTTATGATTTTATATTGGTACTTGGACATTTTAACGGGTGGTTACGTTATAAACCATATGACGGGTGGTGCCGTGAATACCAGGACGGGTGGTTACGTTATAACCTCCAATGCATTAGGTATGGAAGTCGGTCGTATGGCTATTCCGTTAAGTATGTATGGAAATTGGCCGTATGGCTATTCCATTAAGTGATATGTGTGGAAGTCGACCGTATGGTTATTCCACTTAAGTATGTTTATGTCCCAAGTTACCTTTATATATGTTATGTGTTCTTTATGTGGGTTTTATGGTAATCCTTTGGTTACAAAAAGGTAAGTAATGATACTTTATTCCGTGAAGAGTTTTTACTACTTTATGAAGGTGAAGGTATTACTTTGATAGAGTATACATGGTTTACTTGATGTTTGAAAAACTAACAGTTTTCATTCTTATGTATACATGTACTCATGTTTCCTTTCCATATTTTTATATCCCTTACTGAGCTTTTTATGCTCATCCCAAGTTTTTGAAATTTCTTTCACAGGTCAAGGGAAGGGTACATGATGTGATGATAGTGTCAATGATGTGTCAAGAAAGAATCCATGTTTTATTTTAAATATGTTTCCGTTGATGGGAAGAATGAATACTGTCTTTTATGTAACCACTTTGTTTAAATGTGGAATGTAATGAAAGTTTCAT
This sequence comes from Viscum album, assembly GCA_963277665.1. Lineage (NCBI taxonomy): Eukaryota > Viridiplantae > Streptophyta > Magnoliopsida > Santalales > Viscaceae > Viscum > Viscum album. The sequence continues at coordinate 179,344,579 of OY728143.1, read as the reverse complement.
GATCTAATTCTCTAAAACTATAAACCTGAAAAGATCCTCAATGTGTAATCTTGTAATAACTCAAAATTAAGTAAGGTTTAAGGCTGGGGACTTATATCAACAACTGCATTATAGACTTCCGGTATGTTTTGGTCGACAACACAAACTTCCTGCACAATAGCCTCAATAAGATTATGATTTACAGGTATATTACCTTGTGGATAATCCGCTACACCCTCATGAGGGACCCATGGAACACATCTCGGAGGCATTTTGTTTCAAATCAAAACATAAGAAATTATTATACAACAAAATAATCTCAGTTAAAACCAAAAAAACATAAGAAAAACTGAGATTAATATCAAGAACTCAAAACATGAGAGACACATCCCAACATCCCATGGTAACTTGTGTCTCTTCAGACAAAGATTTGTTCAGGAACTCACTATAACCTACCTCTAAAGTCCCAATAATCCTATATACAGTCTATCAGACGTCCCAAGATAAGGAATTTTGAGGACAGACCAGCTATGATACCAAACTCTAATGAACCCAACTCGGATACCCTCTCAAACAGGTACCTGACCCGAACTACCACATATCTAAAGGGTGTTCCTGATCTCTATGGGATAGCGCCTAGAACTTGGGCATCAAACAACAACCAAAGAGAATGATTTCTCCTAACCTGAAGCAACAACATGTAATATATATATATATATATATATATATATATATATAACAGAGATAAATAGTAGAAGAAATTAATATATTTCATAACTAAAAGAAGATAGCAGAAAATGATACAACTCAAAGCAGTCAGAATATACCAAAGTACAAGTCCAAACATCAAAGGAAAACTAAAATAGGAAATCAACTACTCAATGTGATAGCATGGGAAAACTCCCAACATCTCACCACCATCTACCCAGACTCAGCTGATAGAAAATCTATTCACCTCACTATGGAACCTTGCATTTCCTTACATTGAAAGACATATAAAGGTCTACACACCTATGAAGGGGTGAACAGGGTGTGAGCTAACAGGCTTAGTAGGATCTCACCCGGGTGTTCCATAACAAGTCTCTATACAATAATCTGAACATGCTCAAATTTAAGGAAAATTAGTCATGATAAATAGTTTACAATTTTCATATCAAAATCATTAAAAACATTTAAATTTCAATTTTTTCACATTTCCAAATAAAGTCAGGTAAACAATTTCAAATCATTTTATACTTATATCAAAGCAGGTATATCAAATCAAACCAAAACATGTATCAAATATTATATCAAGTCCATAGAAGTATAAGTTAAAATAGTACAAGCCAAGAGCATCCAAAACACAAGTAACATCATGACAAGGATTAATATAGTTCAGCATAGCTAGGACACTTGTACCTAAACATAGAAAATCATGTGCATCAAGATTATAGATATATGCATCAAATCTAGAAAGAAAAGGAACACCCCAGAAAGTGAACCTCCCAACAAGTCTACCAAGTCCCCAGAACAATAGGTCTAGGGAACATAGGAACACCCCATGAGTGAACCCCCCCCCCCCCAATGAATGGATGAGGAATATTACTAAACCTTCCACCTAAGTACCCAAGGCATCCCATGTGCTCTATTTTCCAAACCAGATCATCAAAACCAAGCTTTGAAAACCATTTCATAAATTCATTTCATAATGCTTTAAAAATACCTTTTCCTTTTACCAAAGTAAGGGAAAACCCATATTTTATCAAAAACCAATTTCCATATACACAAATCAATTAGTCATACCATTTAATTTATAAAACAGGAGAAATGAAGTTCATACAACATAGGTTAAAGATGAAACCACCTACCTCAAACTTTGGTCGTACACGCCCGCAACAGAATTCACCACCAAAAAAGAACAAAAGGATGACAACAGAGGCCCTTGAATAAATCCACACATCTCAGAATCATTTAAATTTAGAAAAATGGTTGGAGAAGAGGAAGAAACATCCCATACCTAAAGAAAATTGCACATTACACCACAACCAAAATAAGGGTTTGCCTCCGGAGGAAGATCACGCAGTGGGTCTAGAAAGAATCAAGAAGAACCATCATCACATATCAACAGATCCAATAACGTAATGCAATGGAACTACCATGATCAAAGGCAATGAATAAGTATAAAGGATTACTCACCCAGAGAGATAAACCCAACATCAATGGAGATCAATCGTTGAAATAAACGATTTGAATAGAGAAAAGGTCTCCAAAATCACATGGAAGAGTTCCTAGGTTGAGAGAAAAAGTACTTGCAGATGAATGAAATAAGAAATCACCCGTAAGATTTCCTACAATAACTGTCTGTGAGATTTACACAGCATTTAATCCCATTACAGTCATGTAATCCATGAAGGTTGAAAATGATAAGAAACACGTCGCCTTTTTACAAAAACCTAACTTTTACCAAAACATGACATGAACCAAATACACGGTGTGTAATCCTTTCACGATGTGTACTGGACTCACAGCTTCTGCCTGGCAGACATTACATGGCATGTAATCCCATTACACGACGTGTATTTCTCCCACTAATTGTGAAAAGTTAAGTTTTCAGTATAAAACTTCAAACCACTGAGGATGTTCTCTGAACTCGTGGAGAACCCATAAAGCGACTAACACATTTATACTCGGACTCCATTAATTCAAACAAACATACATCCTTGAACTTTAGATCATTTTCTACAGCAAATGATCTTCATCCTTGGGAGTCCCAAGATACTCCCAAACAAGGAGGAAAACAAATAAAGAGAAGGTAAATACCGAAAATCAGGTAATGGGATGTTACAGTACCCCTCTTATGTTGAAAAGGAAGAAATGAAGATATTGATCCCTGAGTCCCACCTCCATCAGGCCCCGGGTTGGAAACTAGCACTGAGGGTATAAAGAAGGTCACACATATGGGAGGTATTACCCACAATAGAAAGAAAAGTAAGATCAGAAGATATGATATCAACTACCAAACAACTCCATAACATAAGAAAATGTAAAATCCACAATATCTCATCATGCATGTATTGTCATACAAATACAATGAAAGCCTCCAAGTAATCCTACATCAGCAACTCAACAAAACCTTCAATGCCTAAGCTAGTAATGTCCAACTTAGTGCCCAAAGTCCTCCTGGAGACCTAAAAATAGTTTATATGTACAATGGGTGGTCATAGAATGTATACTCAGTAGGATCGTACCCCAAGGACTCTCATGAAAATGTGAGAAGAGCATATTAATGACCCAATGAACAAAAAATAGAATCAATAAGTACCTATTAGGTCAACTAGTTTCTAGCCTCACCAAGGCTCGCTCTTCAAATAACGCATTCAAGTATAATAACATAATGTAAAGCGTATTGATAAAAAGGGTACCCCGTACTGCTTTTCTACTAGTGTGTCGCTCTCTCACCCCAACATTGTACATTATGGCGCTCTCATCTCTTCCATATAATAATCCTACCCAAGGACACATGGTCCATTGCATTACATCTCGCCCGAAGAAACATGGAAAATCACATCACATCTTGCCCAAAGACACTTGGTTCGTCATATGACATCTCACCTGAAGACACCTTGAGCGTCACATCACATCCCAACCATTGCCACAACCAGAATAGTAGGGTATCATGAATATGAAGGACGTCAACCTCGTGTCCTCCTCCTACCATGCATAGCCCCAACTATGACCAACCTCATCAATCTCATCAAACATCACCACTAGTGAACTATTAACTTTTGACCATCACAACCTATGCATATCAAACTCTCTTGGAAAAGAGAGCAGGAAAGAGGGGTAGCCGACCATCTATCCTCATCATTTAGATGTTGGGGAAAATACCTCCAAAATATTTGGGTGTCGGCACATAGTGCTTGACTCGGGTAGGGTGGATATATAAATCACACTGAAAATACAATATGTAATAGTCATTCACACAAGCTCAACCTATGAGTTCATAACAAGAGTACCAACCCAACTCAAAATATCACCCCTAAGGCCTCACAACCTCTTCTACTTTTGCTACCACCTCTAAATGCATCACACCACATAAGCAAGTCACAAGCCACAAGACACATTCCACCTTTCTTTTCAAGTTGAGCAAATTTCCAGATTTTCCGATTATTTTCCAATTTCATTTATCCAGCTCATTCATTCATATTAAATAGTAACTCCTTTAACCACACTTCCCATTTTAATTTAAGAGTTCATTTACTCATTCCAACCCATGTCATTTCAATTTCATCATTAACAATTCATTCCATTACTATTGGGCGACTATAAAAACACAAACACAACACACCACAACTCATCCTCCTCATGCCAACAAGCCCCACAATGTCGCCATTTCACGTCACAACCACTTCCTCATCACAAACATTGCATATCACAACCACACAACACAAACACTTTTTACATCTTACCATTCATTTAAGTCAATTACCACACATCAATTCCATAGTTCTCAATTAACCACGTCAAATACCAACCATTTTCACATTCATTAATCATCTTTCCATATTCAAATTAAACATCATCATCCCATTTACATTCCATTTATTTCGAGCCCCAAACCATTTAGCCCAACTCAAGTTCATTTAATTAGAACTCACAACTTTTCTAGAATTTCATAATTTTCAGGCAACTGCCAAGACACCACACAATGTCATCAACCATTCCCATATCAAATCCATATTCCTGCATCACATATCACTACCGCAGCCCCACAAGTCAAACTCAACAAACAACCGCACTCATAATTCCATTCATTACACATACCATCACATTAATCAACTTCACAAGCAAGGGGAAACACAACAACTTCTTTTATGAAAAATAATAATAATTTCAGCATGCGATAATAATTCTACTTCAATTATTTGATTTTTAAATCATCAAACTATAACACTGCATGCAATTCCACATTTTCATTTTAAAGAAATGTAAAAATATTAATTTTTTCATATGATATTCACTTTCTGTTTCCATGATAATCTTTCGATTATCTAAATTAACGCAACATGAGATAATAAGAATATTAACTCTTTACACATGCGATAATATTTTCTAGGGAATCAAATATATGCAACATGAAGAAATCATGTAAAATACAAATGAAACTCCTCATCCCCTTCAATTTCAGATTTGATCTAATTAATAATTCATTAGGAAAACTCTTATCATCCACCCAAAAGGAAACAAAAGCATGGTAATATCATAGATTCACATGAAATAAAGAGAGAACTCGGATCCCCAGCCTGATATTTCTTTTCTAGTGTAAATAGTTACACCTGGAAGGATAGAGGAGAGAGAGAAACATAGAATTCTTCATCTTGGAAACACAGGCTTGGCACACGAGGGAGAAGCTCGGATTAACTACAAATGGCTTTTCAAGACTTGAGAGGAGGCTTTGAGATTATCCTGACTCGAGAAAGGAAGAGAGATTCAAACAGTGAAGATCTAATATTTTTTTATAATATATAGATACATGTTCACGTGGATATTAAATCCTCATTTAATTAGTTCTCAGCTAATTCTCGCACAACTCATTCATATCTCCTAAAATTATGAACAGTCAAAAGATCCCACTTAAAACCTTTGAAAACATTAGATAAAATTTTAAACGAGTCCAAAGCATTTAATTCCTTGATTTTAGGCTTTAAAAAACATTGAATAAGGAGTTTACGTGGTTATAGATTGATGAGGGGAAGGACATCCGAAAATATGGACAAAAACCGATACCTATACACAAGTTACGAGTTTTGCGTAAGGGTAACTTGTTTTACCCTTACGCACCACTATGAAATAGCTCACTTATGGGTAGCTTGAGCTTACCGTTACACACTCTTTGAAATTCCCACATTACCCATACATATTGTAGGTGGTCTGCGTAAGGGTAACTTGTTTTGCCCTTACGTAGCGCTATTCCAAGGGTCAAATAAGGGTAACTTAATCTTATTCTTACGCAACCTTTAGGATTTCGTGGTTACCCTTACACGGGATTCAGATTGCCTTTACGCGAATAGAGAAGTACTATTATGCAAGACACCTTGAAGGCTTTACCTTTACGCAAGCAAGGCGCACGCTAACATGAGGTTTAGAAACACGGACTTACCCTTATGCAAGGAACAACCAACCTTCAAGCAGCATTTATAATCAGTGGCCGGCCCTTACGCAACGGGAAAGCTACCCTTACACGCCCAGTTTTAATCATGACATACCCTTACGTAGCTTTGTTACCTTTGTGCAGCTCATGGAAAATGAGCTTTACCTTTACGTAACACAAGAAAATTGTTACATACCCTAACACAATTAATAGAAAACAACATGTACCCTTACACACTCCTTTAAAAACATGTGTCACCCCTACGCAGAAGCATGGTCATGAGTACGGGTAAGAATAACCTTAAAAATATTAAATTTTCATTTACAAAAACTTAGAAATAATTATGAAAAACCCTCATAATCACTTTCAAAATCCAAAAAACACTTCGAATCACTTTAAAATGTTCCAATTTAAATTCCAAAAAACTTTTAAAACTTTTTTATAAATTACAAAATAATTCTAAAACAACTTCCAAATTTATGAAATTGTTCCCAGACCGCCAGACAACGCAGAATGACAAAGGGCTCGAGAAAATCCAAACTCTTACACATACATACATATGTATGTATGTATAATTGATATATGCAATTTGAATTTAACTTAATTATAATAGAAAACAAAAGATTGAAAATGAAAATGAAATTAAAAAATTGAAAATTGAAAATAAAATTGACATTAAAAATGAAACAAGAAATGATAATTTAAAATCAAAAATTGTAATTGAAGTGGAAATTGAAATCAATATCAAAATTAAAAATTAAATTTTGATTATATACAATGTGTGTGTAATACATATATATAAATGCATGCACACACAAGCGCAAATTAATAGAAATAAAAAATAAGTTATAAAATTATTTTGTATGATCCAAGTTGAAACGCGTGTGTTAGATGAAGTCGACGGCAAAAAACATCAATTTTTTAAGGGCAAAAAGAGATACCGACCAAGGCTCACATGGGTGGCATGTGCGCCCGCGGCGGATAGCGCGTTGGCATTTATTGCAATGCCCACCATACACCTCCGCACATGATCCGCACGTGCGATCTAAAAAATTAATAGACCTAAGATTTTAACCCCCAAAAAACGAATTAAACTACGTGTACTTATTCGTCCGTTTAGAAAATCACACGTAGATTAAGAAATAGATTAACGACATTTGACCTGATTTTTTTTTGAGTGCTGAGAAATTTTTTCATTTCTCAGCATTTCTACATTAGTTCTGAGAAAAATCATTTCATTGTAACATAATATATATATATATATATATATATATATGAGCCCCATGGGTGTGTGAGAGGTCTTAAGTTCTAGCCCCCGACCATGTGTATGAGTTATTTTCTTTGTATTTCTCATGTTTTTTGACGAGTTGTAATATGTATGTATGTGCGTATAGATGCATGTATGTATGTGTGTAATATGTAAATTTAAATATATTTGTTTATCTACACACACTACTACAAAACAGAGTTTTATCAGCATTAAAAAAACACTGATAATCGAGACGGTGTTAAAAGGGGTTTTTTTTATCATTGCTCAAAAAAGCGCTGATAAATACTCCTTTTATCAGCGCTTTAAAAAAGCGATAGTAAAAGTTAAAAAAAATTAAAAAATAAAAATAAAAAATATCTATGTAAATAGGAGGGTTTTAGCTGCGCTTGACCCCTTTCAACATCCTAAGCCACCGCCCACCCTTTAACAGTGATAGCCTCAATTTCAGCCGCGCGCGTGCCCCTGTCTCCCTCAGAATTCGAACTCAAGACGCCCCCTATACGCACCTGGACTCCTACATATTGATTTGTTCTCCATTTACTGATATATATATATATATATAGTTATATTTATATGTATATATTATTTATTTATTCGTATATATATATATATATATATATATATATATATTCGTATATTAATGTATATTTATAAGACCAGTTTTAAATACATTTATAAAATGTGTTTTTTTTTTGTTTATAAATAAATAAATAAATACATATATACAACACACACATTATATATATGTGTATGTGTAAGTATAATTATACATATTTATATAAATTTACAAATATTATATACTAATATGTATATACATATGTTAGAATATATAGATAATATATATCAGTTTGTTAATACAAACACACACACGCGCACGCACACACATTATATAGGTATATAAATATTCATATATTTGTATTTTAAATAAAATGGATATTAGTTTTTATTTAGATAAGACTTATATATAGAGAAATATATTTTATATGTAAATGTGTTTAATTATTTATTTATAAAATTAAATTTTTATGTGTGAATATATAAAAAATATGTACATATTGTTATATATTTGATTATAAATAAAAGTGCATTATGAAAAACGATAAAATTTCAAAGCCATAATATCAATATGAATGTAATCACTCGGAATAAATTCAATCCCCATTGAAAAAAAAAGCAAAAGACCCCTTAAACGATGCTGAAATTCCATCAAATGTTAAAAAATTAGGATACCCCGACTGAAAACTCAGTTTTAGAGGCCTTATGGGCTTTTTTTGGCATCAAAAAATGTGATGGAGGGTTTACTATAAGTTATTAGAATGTAGAGCTCGTCGCAGACTTCGATTTGATATGTGACAGAGTTCAAACGGACACCCGAATCAAAAGTTATGGTCGTTTGAAGTTTGGGTTACGTTTTCAACTAATTTTAGATCTTTTATTATTATTTTTGTTTTTTTTTTTGTATTCAAATTGTTATTAAATGACCATTACTCGATAATAATTAGCAAATTATCAATTAATAATATTTTTTAAAATATTTTATAAGTCATTTTCACTAGATATCTTATATATTAAGTGTAAATGTCTATTTATACTTATCTAAAACATATTTAAAAAATATATATTATATTTATATCAATATAAATATATTTATATATCAATATATTATTTTTAATGGTTTTTTTTGAAATATATCATTTATCAGCGCTAATAAAAAAATGGTGATAAAGACCCCCTTTATTAGCGCTACGAAAAAAAGTACTGATAAAGAGAGTCTCTTTAACAGCGTTAAAAAAAGCGTTAATAAAGGGGATACCTTTATCACCGCTAAAAAAACGCTGATAAAGACACTTTTAACATCGTTTTTTTAGCGTTCTTAAAAGTATCATTTATCGGTGTTTTTTTTAGCGCTGATAAAGATACCCCCTTTATCGGCGTTTTTTTAGCGTTGTTAAATGGTAGCGCTGCGAAAACTCGTTTTTGTGGCAGTGACACACATAAATACATAGACACACAATAGATATATCTATATATGTATTTTGGTTGTTTTATGTAAATATTTACATATTTTGTATTTACTATTTTTATGCAAGTTAAATATATTTTGTAATGTGTGTGTATTTATATATAATGTTTATGTATTAATATTATCTTGATAAAATTTTTATATATGATGTATGTGTCTGGGGGGTTATTTGTTCTAAAACACACACACACAATATATATATACATATATTTATATCTGTACAGTTATATTGATATACATGTTTGTGTGTACAGAAAATATTTATACATGTATTTTTATATTATATTTATATGTGTGTGTGTTATTTATATATAAACAAGTTTTATTCAATGTGTGTGTGTGTGTGAAATTTAGCTATATATACTAGTTTCATACTTTGTTGAATGAAATATGATACATATAGATCGAAAATGGATATATGCTACTTGTATACCCAATGAGTATGAAGAAGATGTCAAAGGGTTCATCAAATTTCTAATGGACTATGCGAATGTAAAGACCCGAAAATTTCAAGGAAATTTTTTTCTTAAATACTTTGGAATTTTACGAGTCCGCAGTTTCTAACGGCGCCAGATTCCGAGGCCCGGTGTGTCCGGAATCAATTTATGGAGTTTTGTTCGGGTACGTTCAGTAAACGTATGTGCGTGTTTTTCTATCTTTTGAACCGGTGCTCGGAATTGAAATCTGAGGGCACCGATGAACTCGCAATGCCGATATTCGTTTAAGGGAACCTTTACCGCAGTTGCGTTTGGTCGAGAGTGGAAGTTTTAATTTGAGGATTCGTAACAAATTAAAATAAAATTGTGGTGTTACATTAAGTGTACATAATTTTATTTAATTTCTTAAGTGGTGGTTATTTCCTACAAGGGGAAGTTAGAGGTGGGGCCCACACCCACATAACCTCCCATGTGAGGATAATATGTGGTGGGCCCCGCACGATATCCTAACCCCTCAACTCCCCCTTAAACTCCCATGAAACCCCCCTTATTAACTCTTAAAACTCTCCACCTCCTCTCTTTGAATTTTAAACTTTTCATCTCCCTTCCCATCAATTGTGCCAACTCATATAATTAATGTCTTCTTTAATTAATTTGGATGTTTGAATTAATTTGAATTACATGGCATTGTTATTATATTGGGGGAGCCTTTTTTTAATATTTGCCGGGCAAATATTCTGTGGTGGAACCTTTGGAGAATTAGAGGAAAGCTTCTACCTTCCAACGAAGAACCGCCGAAGAACGTCGAAGCAGACTTCGATCTTCGTCCAAGCCACAAGAGGAGGAGCCACTTGCAAGGAACGTCGGCTACGCTTCCTCCTCGGGCGCATCCCGACGTCGACGGAATCGACGTCCGTCTTCCGCGACGCTCGACCTCCGCGACGCTCGTCTTCCGTGGCTCGTCGACATGCAACGTTCTTGAGATCGAGGTAGGGGGTTTTTGTATGATTTTAGTTTAATAAAATTATACACTCGTCATTGCTGAAAGCTTGGATTGTCTTCGGCCATTTGATATCGCCTAACGCGGAGGGCGCGGGCCGAACAAACAGGGCCCGACGACCCTCTGAAAATTCTTGTTTAATTTGGCGGTGGCGACCAGAGACGGTGGCAATCGAAGGCGGCGGCCGCGCGCCGACCGCTTGGAGGAAAACCGCGGCCCGCAACCGCGGGCCGCTCGGGCTGAAGAACCGGCCGGCTGTAGCCGGCCGGGTTGGCGAACCGCGACACCCGTAGGTGTCGCGCATAGGAGGAGCGGCCCGCATCCGCGGGCTGCCTGCTGGACGAACCGGCCGGCCGTAGCCGGCCGAGCTGGAGAACCGCGACGCCCCCTTGGCAGTGGTGAGATTTAGCAGTGCAGACTAAATTGGATGAAGGCCTTACATGAGAGGATTTTGAAGAATTGTTTAACAAACAATTCTATCCTCACACGTTCAAGATCCAGAAAACGACGGACTTCTTCAGCTTGAAACATGAGAGCCTCTCTGTCACAGAGTATGCAGCTAAGTTCACAAATTTAGTCCGTTTTGCACAAGAGGTTGCGGCAAGTGCTTCTTTGAAGGCACACATCTTCGAATCGGGGCTAAGGCAAGAGATTCGATCGAAGATTGCGGTGCTCTGTATTACGGATTATACAGAGATGGTGAACAGAGCGACTGTTGCCGAGCGTGATATCTCGAGATCGATGGGAGGAGGCATGATGATACCTATGGGAAACAGTGGGAACTCAACCGCTGGGAACAAGCGGAAAGGGACACCTATTTCTATGGTGCGAGTGCAAATCAGAACCAGACGGTTGGATCAGTAAACCTTCCTCCACGACCCCAGACCAAAGCATGTTGTTTTCAATGTGGTCTGACTGACCACACAAAGTGAGAGTGCATGACACAACCTAGAGCATGTCACAGTTGCAACGAGATGGGGCATCTTCAGCGCTATTGTCGCAGTGCTCCTAGGTCGGGTGTTCGGGACACTTCCCAGGCATCGCAAGCATCGTATGCTTCGACAGGAAGAGGACAACATAATCAGTCTCGTCAGCACAACAGAGCTAGCCATGGTGATTCTCGAAATACCATGACTCCTCAACTAGGGCAATCTTAGCAAGGCAACAAAGAGAACAGTGCAGCGACGAAGCAATTGTATGGAGCTGAGCAAATGATGGTCAATGATCAGGCTGGACCATCTACGGTGAGAGCTCTGACAAAGAAGAATGCTCTCTTCCAATGGACGAAAGAATGTCAGAAATCTTTTCAAGAGTTGAAAGTTCGCCTTACATCAGCACCCATCTTGATTTTGCCGGAATCAGGATAGAGGTACGTGGTGTATTGTGATGCTTCAGGAACAGGGTTGGGTTGTGTTCTCATGCAAGAAGACCATGTGGTTGCTTATGGCTCAAGGCAGTTGAGAGTGCATGAGAAAAATTACCCAACACATGATTTGGAGTTGGCTGCAGTCGTCTATGCTTTGAAAACATGGATACATTATCTCTTTGGTGAGAAATTTACTGTGTTTACGGATCACAAAAGCTTGAAACACATTTTCTCACAGCGAGATTTGAATCTGAGGCAGAGGAGATGGATGAAGTATCTTCAAATGTTCGACTTTGACTTGATATATACACCGGGTAAGGACAATTTGGTGGCAGATGCATTGAGTAGAAAGTCATATGCTCAGTTGGCGAAAGAAGCTTCAGATGAATGGCAGTTGATATCGGTCTTAGCCGACATGCATGTGGAAGGTGAAGACCGAGGTGATGTTGCGGTTTTCTTTTCAGCTACGCTTGTTCCTGATTTAGTAAAAATGGTCAAAGAGGCACAAACATCCGATGCAGAATGTCTGGTAATGAGTTCAAAACTCAATGGTGGGGAGACCATTGATGGTTGGAAACTGAAGGCGGGTTCAATTTTGTGCTTCAGAGATCAAATGGTTGTACCTATGGTTTTTCAGGAACAACTCCTTCATGCTTACCACCATTCAAGATGGGCTGTACACCCAGGTACACGGAATATGTATAAGGCGTTGAAGGCGCATTTTTGGTGGAATGACATGAAAAGGAAGGTGGTCGAGTTCGTCTCACGGTTCTTAACTTGTCAGTATGTTAAAGCAGAGCATCAGAGACCAACTGGTATGTTACAGTCTTTACCTATCCCAGTGTGGAGATCAGATAGCAATGGATTTTGTTACAGGTCTTCCAAGAACGGTCTGGAAACACAATGCCATTTGGGTGATAGTGGATCGTCTAACCAAGTCGGCCCATTTTATCCATATTCGTGAAACTCATACGGTGGAAGATCTTTCAAAAATCTATATCTGAGAAGTGGTAAAGAGGCATGGTGTACCAGTGTCTATAGTCTCATATAGAGATCCAAGGTTCACATCTCGTTTCTGGAAATCATTACAGCAAGCCCTTGGGACTCAGTTGACGATGAGCACGGCGTATCATCCTCAGACGGATGGGCAATCTGAGCGGACGATACAAACGTTGGAAGACATGTTGCGAGCTTGTGTAATGGATTTTGGTGGCTCATGGGAGGAGCATATACCCCTAGTGGAGTTCTCATATAATAATAGTTATCAGGCCTCGATACACATGGCTCCATTTGAAGCATTGTATGGGCGTCCTTGTCATTCTCTACTTTGCTGGGTGGAAATAGGTGAGACTTCACTATTTGGGCCGAGCCTTGTCCAAGAAACAACAGAGAAGATTCGGTTGATAAAAAAGAGGAATGAGACGACACAGAGTCGTAAGAAATCCCATGCGGATCATCGCCAAAGACCGTTGTTGTTTGCAGTGAGTGATCATGTCTTTTTGAGAATCTCTCCAAGGCTTGGACATCGTCGTTTTGGGAAGCATGACAAATTATCTCCTCGATATATAGGCCCTTTTGAGATACTGGAACGGGTTGGTGAGGTGGCGTATCTGTTGGCATTACCACCACGGTTCAATGCAGTGCATAATGTGTTCCATGTATCTCAGTTGAAGAAGTATCAACCCGATCCTGACCATGTGATCAGATGGGATCACATTGAACTAGAGCCGGATGCTTCGTTGGTACATATCCCGGTGCAGATTGTGGATAGGCAGGATAAAGTCTTGTGTGGAAAAAGCATCGGTCTAATGCGGGTTTTGTGGCAACATGGTCAAATTCAGGAAGAGACTTGGGAATGCAAGAAAGAAATGAAAGAGCAGTGGTCAGAACTCTTTCAGGCAAGCGATGGTTTTCTACTTTCCGGGGATGGAAAGGCCAATGGTGGGGAGAATGTAGTACCCTCAGTTTCTGGTATTTAACCCTTACTTGATGCTTTTCTTGGTTTTAAAAGTTAAGGGTGACATATGGGAGAGTCGGGAGATCCTGGATTGAAGTTTGAGGCAAAGGGGAAGGCGCACGGGAGGCGCACAGTTTGTCTAAACCGTGCGACCAAACCGTGCATGGCTGACTGGGGAGGTAGTGACTTCCGCACGGTTGGCGCACGGTTAAGGGAAACGGTGCGATGAGGCCATGTGAGAAGGATGGCCGAGGTAGTACCTAATGCACGGTTAGCGCACAGTTTGTCAAACCGTGTGGACTAACCGTGCGTGCACTTAAATTAGATCCTTAAATTGTGGATCTAACTCATTTTTGCCTCTAATTGCTTCATTAAAGCTCTTAAGCGGCCATAACTTAGGATTACTCTCCCTTGAAGGTCGTAAAACTTCTCCTAATCGTTCTGGAGGCGATTCGAAGGCTTCTCTTGGAGAATCGAAGCCGAATTCTTGAGGTATGTGATCGTTCTTGATCAATTTCTTAGATCTACTTAGATCTACTTCTCCTCTTCTATCGGTTTCTTAGATCTACGCTCTTTATGGGTAGATCTAAGTGTGTGGATGCCAAAAATGACAATATTTGGTCTTGGTTGTGTTAGGAGAAGAGATCTAAGGAGGATTTTTGGAGAATTGACTCGGTTTTGTTGGCGTTCTTCATACGTTGGTTGGTTTCGCCTAATTTGTTGAGGTAGGTGGCTTCACTCTCGACTCCTCTTGTTATAATTGGTTGGCTTATTTTCAAATTGGTTATTTTAATGTAATTGATTTTGAAAAGCATGGAATAAATCTTCTTTAGTGATGATTTATGGTTTTGATGAAATTGTGAAATCTTGGTGAATTATGTGTAAAGTGACTTGGCTATTTGAATTTAAAATGTTTATTTTAAATTATGAAATTGCTGAAATTTTAAATGGTTTGATGAGAAATGGGTTTTTAATAAAAAGGGTGTTTTATTGAAATGATTTTGATGGATTTGGTTTTCAATAAAAAGGCAGCTTTATTGAAATGGTTTGAATTGTTTGAACACACTTGGTTTGGATGGAAAATGGTTTTCAATAAAAGGTGTTTTATTGAAAGGATGGTTTGGCATGATTGTTGGGAATGTGTCGTGTGTGTTCATATTGCATGTACGGGGCTTGGTTGAAATATGAACTTGTGCTCGGTGCCAAACGTTTAATGGCACGTGGTAACTATATGTACGAGGCTTGGTTGAAATATGACCTTGTGCTCGGTGCCAAAGGTGTAATGGCACATGGGAAGTAATTACCTTGTGACGACTTGGTAGATCGACGAGAAACCACTCATGAGTATGGAACTGTCATAACGAAGCATGCATGGTTGATTTCACGGGTTGTGAAATGGTTGGGTATGCCAAAACGAGATGTTTGTAAAATGGCTTGAAAGCTTGTTTGGTTATTTTTCTGGAAAAATAACTTGTTGGAAAAATTGATTTCACTTGAACTTGGATGCTTTTGAGTATGAATTGTTTTGGAAACATGTTTATATTTAGTTATAAATTGCTTTTGAGAAAATGTTTTATATAAACTGTTTTTATATAAATGTGGATAACTCTTCTATCTTAGTGGCGTGAGTAGGGAAGTTATTGGGGAAACCCTACTGAGTTTTATACTCACCCTTGCTTTGGCACGTTGGTGCTTTTGTAGATGTTGTATTTCGGGACACAGGTAAAGGTAAAGCATCTTATTGCTAGTGGGTCGTGGTGAAGCTTGGGAGATGTGGTGGTTCTTGGAGCATGGAGCTCGGTGTGGAACCACAGAGTGTGTCTTGGTTTGGTTTGGTTCTTTGTTTAGTCTTCCGCTTAGTACTATGATATTGTGTTGGTTATGTATTGGTTTTGGAACAGTGTAGTTCTCTTTTGGTAATGAATGAGTTGGTTGTTTCTTTTATCATGCATCATATAGGGTTGTTAGGAATGTTTGGTTGGTTTATTTATCAAAGGGTAAATCGTCCCCCACTTGCATTGAAACCCTCCAACATTTATTGCCAGCCTTTAGCGCCTTGGGGATGTCGCTTAAGGCCTAGTAATGACTCGTCGAACTCTCAAGCCAATGGGAATTGGCGGGTCATTACAGACGCACCGTCTGCGACACTGGGACTCTTGCGACAAGGTGGTCCTTTTGCGATACTCTAAGTAAGTTTTGGAAAACCTTGGATAATGGCTGGGTTTGGAACGAGCATAATTCCAACCGGGTCCCTGGAACAAAAAAGCCAATAACTCTCAGACCGGGCGTCCGATTGGTGCGCCGTCTGTCGTGTTGGGTTTCTTTTGATGAGACAGAACTTCGGGATACATCAACTATGGACTTCGTGATAGTTGATGTATCGACCCCCTTTTTCTCAAGGAGCAGACCCTCTCAGAATCGAGCGTGCTGTGTGCGGGAACCCTAGAGCTGGCTGCGACTGTGACGACTACTGTACTGGAATCCTCCGTGGGTTCGGCAACGACGACTACTGTACTGGGATCCTCCGTGGGCTCGACAGTGATGACTATTGTTCTTGTATCCTGTGTGGGTCCGATAGTATTGACCTCTATACTTGTATCCTGTGTGGGTCCAACAGAGTAGCTGGTCTTGTATCCTGTGTGGGTCCGACAGCTTAGCTGGTCTTGTATCCTGTGCGAGTCCCACAGCTTAGATGAATCAATGACTACATCTGATCATCTCTATCGCTATTCGAAAGATGTATACCTGTGTGAGCTGAGTCTTGACTTTCAATCATCATCATCGATGTGATTGAATTACTTTCCTGTGTGGACAGGGTTGTGCTTGGGCTCGAGAGTTGGAGCCGAACTGTGATTGATAACTTAGGTATATGTATGGGCATATACCTAAGTAGAGTTGGTTGATACTTCGTGATCATGTTTTTATTCTGTGGTTTATCCTTCGTGGATTTTGGGAGACCTTGAGGGGTCTCGGGGTCCCTACTGAGTACCTTATACTCACCCCTGTATGGGCTATGCCCGCACTACTTTGTGTTGGATGCAGATGACGAACATCACTGATCGAGGTAGAGACTTGTGGAGCTGGACGGTTCCCGGAGCTGGACCACTTGGCGAGACGTACACGGAGTAGACAGATGGACCCGAGGTGCTGAGGAGACCATCTGTACTCACCCTTCAGGTGGGATATCCGGAGGACAATACAGTAGCTGCTGTTGTACTAGCTTTTCAGTTGTACTATACTTACTTTTGGGCTTGTATTTCCGGCCCCTTTCCTTTCAGCATTTACTTTTGTATTCAGTCTTACTTAGTGCTTACTTCAGTTGCATACTCTGTTGTGTTTGTTTACTTTTATAACGGAAATGCCTTACCAGTATAGGGATTTATTCCTTTGGTGCTAGTCGCCAGCCCCTGGCCTATGGAAGACGGGCTTGGGGTAGTCACGACACGGGCCCTGAGGACGGGTCGTGACAAATTGGTATTAGAGGATTTGGTTCTACCGCAGAACTCAGGACTCTGATCATTTTTTCTGTGAAGCAATAATGTTAAGAGTATTGAGTGTGGTTTTCAGTCCAGAGAGTCCAGTGTTGGTGCGGCGACCGACGTATCCATACATCAGGACCCTGACCTATGATTTCTAACTCAGTGCACGAAAACACTGATTGCATGTGTGTTTCAAAAGTTTTCTTTGTGATTACTTTGTGTCAGCTCACCAGGTATAATTTTTTGACCGTGACACACCTGTTTCTTTTCAGGATGGCCCCACGAAGGCAGGAAGCTAGGGTTCTGAGTTACATACGAGATGGTAGCCCACCGAGCGACGAGGCCTCGGTGCAGGGCCCCATCACAACGGAGGCACCAGCGGTACCACTACCCGCTGGGCCACCAATACCACCAGCCCCAACAGCAGAGAGTGCACGTCGTCTAAGTGTGTTGCACGAGTTCTAGCGACAGAGGCCGCCCAGGTTCCATGGAGAGACGGACCCGCAGGCAGCTGAGGACTGACTAGAGGCTATCGTCAGAGTTTTCAGATTGGTAGGGACACCATCCGACCTTATGGTGATCCTTTCCGTGAGTCTTCTGCACGCAACAATAGGTAGATGGTGGAGCCTGATGCTCCAAGTGCATGACGAGGAATCTTTACTCCGGACAGACTTCGAGAGTCTCTTCCGCTCAGAGTTTGTTCCAGCATCCCTACGTGCGGTGCAGATTCAGGAGTTACTTCATCTGCAGCAGGGCAGCATGACAGTAGCTCAGTACTCAGTGAGGTTCACCGACCTCTCACGCTACTCCACGGATATGGTGTGAGACCCGTTCTTGAGGTCCCTAACCTTAGATCAGGGACTCAGGCATGATATCAGGGCTTTGACGATTCCCCTCAGCATCCCAACCCAGGCGGGGGTGATGGAGCGAGCCCTTTTAGTGGAGAGTTTTCTCGCTGAGCAGTCACCAGCGGTGAGACCCACCACAGGACGACACGTGGTGGAGTCTTCTACAACCGGAAGTAGACAGTTGATGTAGAGGTCCAAGCGGACTAGGCCATCAGGTGGGAAACCTCAGGATTCAGGTTCAGTTATGTGGGGCACACGAAACAGAGCCAGCCTTACGAGGAGTAGGTAGTGCTATGCATACGGCGGGCAGGGCCACATGGCTCGTGACTGCCCGACCCTCCATGCAGACGAGAAAAATACAGTAGAGGGACCTCCCAGGAAGAGGTAGAGGTTTGACCACGGTGGTCCGCCGGGAGCAGGTGGACGAGGCAGAGGAGCTGGTCGAGTAGTGGGTGGTGGACAACGTTTTTAGGCTCTACCACCACCACCACTAGGAGGTCCACTCTGACCACAGGGAGCTGGCAGAAAGAGATGGGATCAGCTTTAGGAAGTTGAGTCCTACGACCATAGTGCACCTGAGATGATTCGAGGTACTATCTATGTCTACTCCACCCTTGCTGTAGTACTTATAGACACAGGTGCGAGTCATTCTTTTATTGTCACTGCCCTCATTCGGAGCTCAAAGATTCCGACGGAGCTGTTGGCTCAATCCTTATGGCTAGAGACTCTTACAGGAGCAGACTCGATGATTAAGCACTGGTACCAGTAGTGTGAGCTTACTCTAGGAGGCAAGAGCTTCGGTTGGGATCTTCTTGTAGCGGCGTCAAGACCTTATGATGTCATCTTGGGTATGGACTGGTTATCTATAGTCCATGCTCAGATCGACTGTATTAGGTGCAAAGTGCGGTGTGTCCGCATGGATGGGACCAGGTTCACCTTCACCGGCGAGAATAGAGCCTTTGCAGCGCAGGATGGACTTATACAGAGGAGAAGGCATCCGATCACACATCAGTTGGCTAGTCTCATCCTCAGAGCGATTGATGTGCGGAGTCCGAGTTTTCTTGTTGTGGTGGATCATTATGTAGATGTTTTTTCCTGAAGACGTTCCAGGACTACCTCCTCACAAAGAGGTAGACTTCTACATAGACCTGTACCCCGGGACAACACCGATATCTAATCCAGCATATCGGATGGCTCCCACTGAGCTTTCTGAGCTGCGGGTACAGCTGTAGGACTTGCAGGGGAAGAGATTTATCCGACCAGTGTTTCACCCTAGGAATCTCTGATTTTGTTCTCCAAGAAGGCAGATGGGAGCTTACGACTGTGTGTCGACTACCGTCGCCTGAATCAGGTGACCGTGAAGAACAAGTACCCACTCCCGAGAATTGACGACCTCTTTGATCAGCTCAAGGGATCATGATGGTTCTCGAAGATAAACCTTAGGTTAGGCTATCACCAGCTCAGAGTTTGAGATGAGGATGTGCAGAAGATGACCTTCAGGTGTCGGTATGGCCACTATGAGTTCTTGGTTATGCCCTTTGGCATAACCAATGCTCCAGCAGTGTTTATGAGTCTCATGAAAAGGATCTTCCAGCCTTACCTCAATCGTTTTGTCGTAGTCTTCATTGATGACATACTGATTTACTCGACTACTGAGGAGGAGCATGCCTAACACTTGCAGGTTGTACTAGATACACTCCGAGAGAACCATATTTATGGTAAACTCTCGAAGTGCCAGTTATGGATTCGAGAGGTTCACTTCTTGGGACGCGTCATCTCGGAGCTTGGAGTTGCAGTTGATCCAGCGAAGATCGAGGTAGTACTTGCTTGGGAGCCACCCAGGAGTGTGATGGAGGTGCAGAGTTTTCTGGGTCTGGCTGGGTACTATCAGAGATTTGTGCCATACTTCTCCAGAGTTGCATCACCGCTTTCAGCTTTGACGAAGAAGGGGAAACCCTTCTTGTGGTCAGAGAGATGCCAGCAAATCTTTCAGGAGCTGAGGCAGGAGATTGACCAGTGCGCCCATCTTGTGGATACCGGTGGAGGGCGTGGGGTACGTAGTTTACTGCAACACATCAGGGACCGGACTTGGGTGTGTCCTGATGCAGGAGCGAGTAGTGATCGCGTATGGTTCACGGAATTTGAGACAACACGATCAGAACTACGCTACCCATGACCTGGAGTTAGCAGCAGTGGTCTTCGCCTTGAAGATGCGGTGACACTATCTGATGGGTGAGCGCTTTACAGTCTACTCTAACCACCAGAGTCTCAGGTACATCTTCTCGCAGAAGGAATTGAACTTGAGACAGCGTCGGTGGCTCGAGTTCCTCCAGGAATATGAATTCGAGACAATCTATACTCCTAGGAAGGGGAACGTTGTAGCAGATGCTCTCAGCAGGAGATCGAGCATTCAACTGCTGGGAGAGGTGACAGAGCAGCTAGCCGCGTTGCAGATATCCTTTGTGGATAGATATGGAGCATACTTTCTTCAATCTCTCATAGTAACTCCTTCACTTCTTCAGTGAGTCAAGGAGGCACAACGTGGGGACGTTGACTGTGAGACGCGACGTGCTCAGATATCCACAGGGCAGACGCCTGATGGTTTTTCTGAATGAGGGGAGCACATCATCCTCTTTAGGGGACGTACCATGGAACCAGTTACACTTTAGGAGGAGGTGCTAAGAGAGTTCCACACTTCCCCTCTAGTGGTACATCAAGGAGTAGCGAAGATGTATCAGGACCTCAGACGACAACACTGGTGGCCGGGTATGAAGAAGGCTGTAGTAGAGTTTGTATCATGATGCCTCACTTGTCAGCAAGTGAAGGCAGAGCACCAGGTACCAGTAGGCTTGGTACAACCCTTAGAGGTCCCAAAGTGGAAGTGGGATGGGATATCCATGGATTTCGTGATGGGGATTCCACGTACATCCAGAGGACACGACTCTATCTGGGTGATCATAGACCGACTCACTAAGTCGGCTCACTTCCTACCGATCAGAGAGTAGAGCTCAGTAGAGATCTTGGGACGCCTCTACATTCAGGAGATCGTATGACTTCATGGTGTACCATCGACTATCGTTTCTGATCGAGATGCTTGTTTAACTTCCCAGCTATAGAAGGGTCTATAAGAGGCTTTTAGGACGCAGCTTCGCTTGAGCACCGCTTTCCATCCTCTGACGGATGATCAGAATGAGAGGACCATTCAGACTCTCAAGTACATGCTCCGTGCATGTGTCCTTGACTTTGGTCATAGCCGGGAGGATCACTTACCCTTGGTAGAGTTTGCATACAACAACAGCTACCACTCCACCATTGGGATGACACCTTACGAGGCACTGTACGACCGACCTTGAAGATCACCTCTGTGCTGGACTGACCCAGGGGAGTCAGCACTTGTAGGACCATAGATGGTTCAAGCTACGACAGAGAAGGTGAAGATCATCCAGGAGCGGATGAAGACTGCACAGAGCAGACAGAAGTCCTATGCTGATAGGATATAGAGACCACTAGAGTTCGAGGATGAAGACCACTTATTTTTATGGGTCTCACCTCGATGAGCTATAAAGAGATTTGGCCGGGGCGTCAAGTTATCTCCACGATTAATCGGACCTTTCCAGGTCCTCAGCAGAGTAGGTGAGGTGGCTTACTGCCTGGCCCTTCCACCTCAGTTGCATCGGGTGCACGACGTCTTCCACATATCTCATCTAAGGAGATACGTGCAAGACCCGACCCACATCATCAATCACAGGGACCTGGACATCGATGATGGGGCGAAATTAATGGAGGTCCCAGTGGAGATCGAGGATCAACAAGAGTGGGTCCTACATGAATGGTCGATTCCTCTTGTGCATATTCTCTGGCAGCACAAGAACCTCTAGAAGAGCACTTGGGAGTGGGAGGCTCAGATGCATGCTCAATACCCCCTTTTGTTCCCCTAGTGTGTGTTGTAGCTTTACGGGGACGTAAAGCCATGATGTTGGGGTAATGTAAAGACCCAAAGATTTCAAGTAATTTTTTTTCTTAAATAATTTGGAATTTTACGAGTCCTCGGTTTCTGACAGCGCCTGATTCCGAGGCCCTATGTGCCCGGAATCAATTTCTGAAGTTTTGTTCGGGTACGTTCAGTAAACGTACGTGCAGATTTTTCTATCTTTTGAACTGGTGCTCGGAATTGAAATCTGAGGGCACCGATGAACTCATAGTGCCGATATTCTCTTAAGGGGACCTTTACTGCAGTTGCGTTTGGTCGAGATTAGAAGTTTTAATTTGGGGATTCGTAACAAATTAAAATAAAATTGTGGTGTTACATTAAGTGTACACAATTTTATTTAATTTATTAAGTGGTGGTTATTTAATACAAGGGGAAGTTAGAGGTGGGGACCACACCCACATAACCTCCCATGTGAGGATAATGTGTGGTGGGGCCCACACGAGATCCTAACCCCTCAACTCCCCCTTAAACTCCCATGAAACCCCCCTTATTAACTCTTAAAACTCTCCACCTCCTCTCTTTGAATTTTAAACTTTTCATCTCCCTTCCCATCAATTGTGAAAAATAATATAATTAATGCCTTCTTTAATTAATTTGGTTGTTTTAATTAATTTTAATTACATGGCATTGTTATTATATTGGGCGAGCCTTTTTATAATATTTGTTGGGCAAATATTCTATGGTGGAACCTTCGGAGAATTAGAGGAAAGATTCCACCTTCCAACGAAGAACCACCGAAGAACGTTGAAGCCGAATTCGATCTTCATCCAAGACAAAAGAGGAGGAGCCACCCGCAAGGAACGTCAGCTACGCTTCCTCCTCAGGCGCATCCCGACGTCAACGGAATTGACGTCCGTCTTCCGCAACGCCCAACCTCTGCGACACTCATCTTCCGCATCTCGTCAACGTGCAACGTTCTTGAGATCGAGGTAGGGGGTTTTTGTATGATTTTAGTTTAATAAAATTATACACTTTTCATTTATGAAATCTTGGATTGTCTTCGGCCATTTGATATCTCCTAACGCGGAGGGCGCGGGGTGAACAAACATGGCCCGACGACCCTCCGAAAATTCTTGTTTAATTTAGTGGTGGAGACCGGAGACGGTGGAGATCGAAGGCGGCGGCCGCGTGTCGACCGCTTGGAGGAAAACCGCGGCCCGCAACCGCGGGCCTCTCAGGATGAAGAACCGACCGGATGTGGCCGGTCGGGCTGGAGAACCGGGGCACCCCCTTGGCGCCGCGCTGTAGAGAGCCGCGACCTGCGCTGGGCGGGACGCTTCGGCGGGCGAACCGGCTGGCTCGTCATCCAACCGGACGGGATGAACCACGACGCCTATGGGAACCACGTGCGAAAGATCAACGGCCCGCCCGTGCAGGACGCTCGCATCGGAAAAGCCGGATGGCTTCGGCCGGTCAGGCAGGAGGGGCGGTGCCGCTCGACGCCGTCGTTACGAAGAACCGGGGGGCCGCGCCCCCCCGCTCCGCTCTGCCAGCCACCGGGACAGGCCGTGCCCCACTGGGCCGGGGCGACCCCTCAGCCAGGTCGGATCCGCTGAGTCAGGACGGGCCGACTTGCCAGGCCACCGGGCTTGACGGGCCGGGCCCGTTTTGCTTAAATGCGAATAACTTCTTGACCGTGCATCCGATTGACGCACCATCTGCGGTATTGGGACTCTTGCGACGAGGCGGTAATTTTGAGATAATATAAGTAAGTTTTGGACAACTTTGGATAACATCTGGGTTTGGAACGAGCATAATTCCAACCGGGCCCTTGGAACAGAAAATCCAATAACTCTCAGACCAGGCGTCTGATTGGCGCGCCGTCTGTCGCATTGGGTTTCTTTTGATGAGACGAAACTTTGGGATACATCAAATCTAGACTTTGTGATAGTTTATGTATCTACCCCCCTTTGTTCGAGGAGCGAACCCTCCCAGAATCGAGCGTGATGTGTGCGAGAACCCTAGAGCTGGCTGTGACTGCGACGACTACTGTACTGGAATCCTCCATGGGTTTGGCAGCAACGACTACTGTACTGGGATCCTCCGTGGGTTCGACAACGATGAATACTATTCTTATATCCTATGTGGGTCCCG
Organism: Viscum album; assembly: GCA_963277665.1. Taxonomy (NCBI): domain Eukaryota; kingdom Viridiplantae; phylum Streptophyta; class Magnoliopsida; order Santalales; family Viscaceae; genus Viscum; species Viscum album. The sequence goes on along the minus strand of OY728143.1, from coordinate 179,320,005 downwards.
CAGTATTGATCTCTATACTTGTATCCTGTGTGGGTCCGACAGAGTAGCTGGTCTTGTATCCTATGTGGGTTCGACATCTTAGCTGGTCTTGTATCCTGTGTGGGTCCGACAGCTTAGATGAATCAGTGACTACATCTGATCATCTCTATCACTATTCGAAAGATGTATACCTGTGTGAGCTAAGTCTTGACTTTCAATCATTATCATCAATGTGATTGACTTACTTTACTGTGTGGATTGGGTTGTGCTTGGGCTCGAGAGTTGGAGTCAAACTATGATTGATAACTTAGATATATGTATGAGAATATACCTAAGTAGAGTTGGTTGATACTTTGTGATCATGTTTTTCTTCTGTGGTTTATCCTTCATGGATTCTGGGAGACCTTCGGGGGTCTCGAGGTCCCTACTAAGTATCGTATACTCACCCCTGCACAGGCTATGCCCACACTACTTTATGTTGGATGCAGACGACAGACAACACTGATCGAGGTAGAGACTTATGGAGCTGGACGGTTCCCGGAGGTGGACCACTTGGAGAGACGTACACGAAACAGACGGGTGGACCCGAGGTACTGAGGAAACCATCTGTACTCACCCTTCAGGTGGGATATCTGAAGGAAAACATAGTAGCTGCTATTGTACTAGCTTTTCAGTTGTATTTTACTTACTGTTGGGCTTGTATTTCTGGCCCCTTTCCTTTCAGCATTTACTTTTGTATCCAGTCTTACTTAGTTCTTACTTCACTTGCGTACTCTGTTGTGTTTGTTTACTTTTATAAAGGCAATGCCTTCCCAGTATAGGGATTTACGCCTTTGGTGCTAGTCGCCAGTCCCTGGACTATGGAAGGCGGGCTTGGGGTAGTCACAGCACGGGCCCTGAGGATGGGTCGTGATAGCGAACGATGCTTATCAAATCATGTTTCCATATTTACATTGTTGTTTGACACGAATTGACCCACTAGGGCCCCACTTGGATCAACAGTTTGACCATGCGTGTCACTCCTAGACTTTCACTCTCTTCATTAGTTTATTTATTTATAGCCTTGTCCTTGAATTCCAGGTCAAAGTTCATTGAAAATTTTAAATTTTAAGGATTTGGTGCAAGACACATGGTTAGCGCATGATTAACACTAACCATGCGACCAACCGTGCAAAACCTGTAATCCATTGACAATGGAGATTTGCATGATTGACACATAATTTGTCTAATTGTGTGGTACAACCATGCAAATTTTCAAAGGTGTCAAGTACAAGGCACATTGTTGGCATAGGATTTGACAAATCGTATGGCCAAACCATGCGACATGCCCATAAATTTTAAAACATGAAATACCTAATCTACCCTCCCCATTTTTTACCTCCAAACTCATCCTTCTCCTCCCTATCACATGACATCAGCCGAGGTAAACCAGGGATAGTATCCTCCTTCATCTCCCTTGGGATTTTGAGGCTTAAACTTCAATTTCCATCAAGTTCTTCAAGGTTTGGTCCTATTTTCTCTCTTCCACTTCTCTCCTTATTTCTTTCTTCCTCTCATGTTGTGGTGTGGTTTTGACTAAACCCTAGGTGGGATTTGGTGTTAAATAATTTTGGTTTTGATTCTTATGGTGTACAAACTCCATTTTGGGCTCTCCTCTCTTTGTATTCAATTTTTTTTCTTTAAGCATGCTTGACCTAGGTAGGCATTTCCATTTTGTTTCCTTTTTCCTAATAATCCATGTCATGCTTGTGTTTTCTAAATCATTTTCCTTGAAAATTATTCATTATATGAACTAATTTAAGTGCTTAAGAGGTTTCCATAAGGGAACTGGTATTTTAAAGGAAATCTATAAATTCTCTAATTATTTTCACATGGGTTATGAGGTGATCTTGGTTGGGGATTTCAATTTCAATGGATTTAAATGTGTGCTTCAATTTGTATCTATATTATTTATCAAATTAAATGTTCGTTGTGTTTTTGTAATTATTTAATGAGGTTTTTATGGTTCTGATGAGCTATGTTGGTTTTAAAAGAGGATTCTTCCTTGGTTTCAAAGGTGTTTTCAAATGTTGCTTGACTGCATATTGGTTTTGAAAAGGGGTTTTAATATGTAATTTATAAATGGAGATCTAAAGGAATTTTTGTAACTTTGAAAAGGTTTTTTTAATAATATTGATCTTTTAAATGTATTTTGAAAGGATTTTTGGAAATTATTAGACTAGTTTTAAAACCCAAGGCTCAGTTGGCCCTTGATACAAATGATTTTCCTTCCAAAATGCATCACACCCTCACCTAAACCCCCATGGGACTATGTTCGAAATGAATTTGATAATGGATGTGATTATGGTTTTTATTTATATGAGTTGGAATTGGGGGCTTAAGTGAGGAGTGTGTGGGTGAGGGTGGGTTGAGGTTTGACATGGGCATAGTTAGCCTTGTATTCTAGCACTGATGTGTGTCTGATAAAACACACATCCTTACCCACCATCTAATGCTAATATCACAGGGATCCTAAGAGTCAAAGTGAGATATTGAAAGATGGTTACTATATAGTTAGGATGAGACTGTATATATCCCCCTTATATGGGATGTGTCCTCACATTGGGGGAGTGCCATTGGCGAGGCTAGTTGAGTGCAGCTGACTGGTTATAGATCACAGATGCATTTGATAGGAGGGAAAATGGTTCCACCCAAGTATGTCTAGAATCATTTCATTATATGATTAGGAGTTTCCCATGATTTTATATACCCAATCACTTTCCCTTTTTTACTGCATTGTTGTATAAGTTTTTTTTTCATTTATTTTATGACACTATTGTACTTATGGTATTTCAATATTGTATTGCTTCCTTTGTTTTATTAACTCCATAACATCTAATATATTTAGCCAATTTAGTTATTTATTATACTTAATAGTCTAGTTTTTTAGTTAATGTCTCTTTATTTTCTTTATGAGTTCCTTCACGAGGAGATGGAAATGGTTTTAAAAATGGTGGTTTCAAAGGCAAGTTTGCAATGGAATTATTAAAGGTTGTTATTAAGTTTTATTAAAGTTTTTTTTGGATTTTTAAAAGAGGATCTGAGACACCATAAATGAGTTTTCCTTTTAAAAATGATGAAAAACCTATTTTAAATTATTGTATTTCAAACTACTATTTCTGGAATGTTTTAAAAAAGGATAGCATGGATTATTTGGTGAAATCTTATTGGGATGTCAGCCCACATCCTACTTACTTTACATGATGTTTGTAGACCGAGTGAATTCTTGCAGGTTCAGGTTGATGGGAAGCTTTGATATCAAGGAATTATCACTCTCTTGGCCACTCTATGAGTGGTCATGTTGGAATATATGGATGGTGAACTAGAGTCATGAGAAGATTTCATATGGTACTATAGTTTTATTTTATGTATAAGATGAATGGGCCATTTTATCCTTTCTTTTGTATCTAAATTCTATCATCTTTTTTATTATTATTGAGTTAGATATTTATTTTGGTTGTGTCCTGTTTGGTTTATTTCTATTTGATTTTCTTATTATTCATAGGCATGGATGTATAATATATGGATTCAACATACCAAATTCATGGTAGAATTTTGATGTGTGTTGGATATTAAGAAATCAATCCCATGAACATACATTTGATGCTTTGGTTCTTGCCACCAGCCTGGTGTGATCATTAATGTTCCTTGGGTCTTGTTACAAACTGGATTGGGTGTCTGACTCAGGGGTGGCCTGAACCGATTTGTGAAATTTTTTTATTAGAGTTGGTTTCTTAAGAGGGACTAGGTTCTTGAATCTCTATTTTCTATTTGGGAAGCCTGATAGATGAGAGATATTATTTTCAAAGCTTAGGAGGTATGCCATGAGTAGGTTCCTGATCACCACCACACATGAAGAAACTTGAGTTTCAATGGGATGCCAAGATTTGAGTTTTGATTCTGAGATTTATTTTTGATTCTTCTTATTGGATTTTGGTATAAATTGATTGTGTTTTGATTCTTTTGAGTGTTTCATAAGTTTTTTTGAAGTTTTTTAAGATTTGGGGTAAAATTTGGACAAGAATTGGAGGTTCCTAGTTTCCCTGCACGACCTGAAAAACCATGAAGTTCCCATGCACATGGTTTTGCAAATCTCCTAGTGTCCTATTGCATAGTTGGTGTACGATCTGTCAAACCATGATTCCAAACCATGCACAACCACTAAACCCTTTAAAATTTATATTCTTGATTCATTTTTATTTTGGATTTATTTTAGTTTTGTGTTATTTATTTTTGAGATGGATTAGGGGAGAGTTTCAATTGTGTGTTAATTTTATTTGGATGGATATGATAAATATTTTGGGATGAAAGTATAATTTTAAATGATGTGGACTTGGTTTTAAAAATGGATAAATAATTTTTTTATGAGGATTTTAAAAAAAATGGGATGTTTTGGATTTTTAAAATGAGTTAATCAATGAATGTGTAGTTTAAAACCTATTTTAAGTGAAATTCCCTATTTTAAATGGGGATTAAGGGAGAACTTTTGAGATTTATTTAATATGGTGCTTTTTCAAATTGGCGTTCATGGTTTTATTTCTTGGGTTTTATTAATTAGAGTGAGTTGAAATTTAAATGTTTTTTATTGAGTCTTATGTTTCATTTTTTATTTAGATTATCCCTTTTATAAATTTTTTGATGGGCTGTAGGAATTATGTATTTTGGGATGTTCCTCAACCTAGTATCTCTCAGGGTTTAGATGCGGTCCTTCTATTTTTTTACCCTATAATGGCACAGACTTTCCGACCCATTAATTTGATAGAAATATAGTGACTGAGGTGTCCAAGGAAAATCTAGAGGTGTTTGGTGGAGGAAGGGAGGAGTTTTGGAGAAAAAATGAGGTGCTTCAGAGGAAGATGATATATCTTGGTGGTAGATCACTGGCGATAGATCTCTGGAGGTAGATCATTGATGGATGATCACTATTTGTAGATATCTAGCAATATATCTATGGTGATAAATCTCTGGGGGCAGATCTCTAGCGGTAGATCAATGAAGGTAGATCACCGGAAGCGGATCATTGGTGGTAGATCTCTGGTAGTAGATCACTGGTGGTAGATCACTGGTGGTAGATCACTAGAGGTAGATCTCTGGTGGTAGAGCACTGGTGGTAGATCCCTGGGGGTAGATCTATGGTGGTAGATCACTGGTGGTGGATCACTGGTAGTAGATCTTTGGTGGTAGATCATTGGTGGTAGATCTATAGAAGTAGATCTTTGGAGGTAGATCACTGGTGATAGATCTATGGAACTTATAACATCTGACCTTTTTATCACATAAACTTTCATTACATTATACAAAACCGAGGATCTTTATGGTTTAGTGTCTTGGAAACCAGGAACTTAATACAAGACAACATAAAAAAAATTATTCTTAAACACTTGAAAGGCTTCTTCATTTGTTCATCCTAATTTCATTACTGCATCTCATAACCTGGGAACATACATCAAAGGAAAGGGTGAGCATAAGTCCTAGTAAGGGAAACAAGGGAAACATTTTACATGTGAACTTGAGATACATCAATAAAGTCATGATAAATAACTTTAAGAATTGATAAAGAGATCATGATGCATATCATAATGAAAAGAACATGATTCATAACTTGACGATGTGATAAAAACATTTAACTTATAAAATCATGAACATATCACCAAGGTCCATCCCTAAAGTGTCATTTAAAAAAAATTACCAAGGTTATTCACCAAGGCATCGTTAAAATTGTAATCCCTAGAGATTACAACATTACCCAATGCATTGGAGCGCTATCAGGGTGCACCCTTAATTTTGTCTTTATTATCACGTGAGACACATATATAATCATCAAACATTTCATAAATAACCCATATAGTATGAAAGAAATGGGTTTCATTTCATAATCATAATGTTTTAAAAACTTCTTTTAAGACATGATCTTTATGTCATTTTAAACCCACGAAAAAGGAAAGCGGGTTTCATGTATGTAAATCCCAGAATTAAAATATAACATTTTGATATATATGTGAATAACCTTGTAGAATAAATAGATTTGAATATTCACTTAATAAAATAAAATAATTTGAGAAAAAGAGAGATACATTTTGAGACGAAAATTCTGCAGCATAACGACTATGTTACAGGGTTTTAGAAAACATTGAAAAGAGAGGGGACATGGGTTACCCACTCATAAATGATCCAAAAAATAGTATAGGGAAAAAATATAAAGGATATAAGAACATGTTAATTAAATTTTAAAGACATACCATATGAAATGAAAAACTTGAAAGGAAGACAAAAATAAGATTTCTCTTATAAAAATTCGGCAGCCTAACGACGTCACTTAAAACTTCAAAAAAAAAAAAAATGAATTGATGAGATCAAATAGGGTCTCTCATAATATGAACATAAAAGGACAGTATTATGGATATAGAGATCATACCCCAACATAAGAAAAAGGAACTCGAAAGACTTGACATGAAAATAGAACTTTGAAAATGAGAAGGGTGAAAGAATCCCTTATAAAAATTCGGCAGCCTAACAACGCCACTTAAAAATTCTTAAAATGGATTGATGAGAGTAAGAGGGGGTATCTAATCATATGAAAATAAAAATTAAATTAAGGTGAATATAAAAGAACATCCTCCAACATAAGAACATGGAGAATAAAAGAAATGACATAAAAGAGAGTACTTGAAAAGAAAGAGAGAGGTAGGATCCCTTACCTTAAAACGTAACTATTAAAACTCGAAGGTCGGGACCTTGAGAGATTATAGACACCTTGGGAGGAATCCTTGGGAGGTAAAGAGACTAGAACTTCGTTGGGGAGGATTTGGAAATGAAATTAATGAGGGAAAGTCTTGGTATTTATAGGATAAGTGAGGGGACAAAGCATTATTTTCCAAGGGACACCTCATCCGTGGTATTGGCAAAACCATGGGCCTGACCATGGTATTTTCCCATGGAATTGGCCACTTGGGACACCTAATAAATTATATTACTATTCATAAGTCGACCATAATTATTACATAATGATTACATCCTTAATGATGTCATTAAACACTCAAAACTAAAAACTGTATTTTTACTATTCACCAAAAATTCATTTTTTCCCATAAAAATCCCCCAAAATCACCATAACCTAATATCGATGCCCTGAATTCAAAAATAAACTCCATTTTATAAAAATAATTTTTTAATTTTTTTTAATTTAATTTTTAATTAAAAAACACTATTCACCTGAAAAAACTAATACTTGACTAGTAATTTCTGAAACAGTTATTTACCTATTTTATTGAATCACATTACTTAATCAAGGTGACTAAATTATATTAATACTTTCTTTAAGTGAGATTACTAATCCATTTGGTCACATTACTAATCCTAAGTGTAAAATCACTATTCATAATTTACTATTCATCAAAAATTAAGTTGATATTATTAGACTCCAAATTTCATAATGAACACAACTGTAGAAGACCATTTTTTGAAAATCATTACACATTTTTAATTATTTAAGGTTTACATAAATATTTTAAAATTTACTTTTTCCAAAATTCATCAATAATATACATCCTATATTTATGCGGACACTTGAGATTCACAAACTTCACCATAAGAAGAAATCACAATTTTTATTTAAATCAAAGGATTACACAAGGCAGTTATGATCTCATTACATAGCCCCTTATAACACTAGCATAGGACCTAAGAGTAAGGTGTTCTAGGGTGATAGAATCTTGGGGCGGCTCGACCAACATTGCCCGAGTAGTGATTTCTATCAGCTTGAACTTCCCGCGAAGGTGATTTTGTTCCAACTTCACACGATGAAGTTCAGCTTGGGTTTGGTCTAGAGTAAAGCCCAAAGGTGCTACCTTCTTCCCGAGTTCCATCAGATGGGATTCGATTGGCCCGAGACTACTGGATGGGGCCATCAAATCTTCTTTCTATATTAATTAATCAAGATCACTTGTATTTATAGAAAATAATTGTAACATTTAGTTTCCAACGGTCATATTGACCAACGGTCATATAACAGTTGAAACCCAACAGTCTCATTTTAATTATACTCATTTTATTAAATGAAAAATAAAATAACCCACAAAAATTAGGGAACAAAATTTACTCAAAAAATTTTTCGGGTTGTTACAATATTCCCCCCTTAAGAAATTGCGTCCTCGCAATTTTAAAATTGGGCTTAGAAATTCCGTTGAAAGTCCCACATCGGAAAAAAAGTTAGTAAAACTATTACTTTAAAAGAAAGAAAGGGAAGTACAAAGGTCACCCGAGTTAACCCATACTTGGATTCCATGTAGAAAAACATGGACATGGAAGAGAAAAAAAGGGTCAAGTTCTGATGGTGAGTGATAGAAAACATGATTAGGAGAAAATTAACCACAAGAAGATCAAAAAATTAAGATGTGTTAAACGGTATTTGATTACCCAGTAGGAAATGTAAACCGACAACGTTTTTGTTTTACGTTCCTTTTCATAATTTTGAGGAAATCATTTACTACATAGAATAAAAAAATAAGTAAATATACTTACCTTCAAGTAGAGTTTCATCCCTTAATAAGTTTCCACCAAGACTAATCTTTTCTCCAAAAAATGAGCATTAAAAAGTACTTGGTCTCATCAAAAGCACAAGAATCATCTTCTAGAGAATCACATAATCCACAAAAGAATAACTATATTTTTCCCTTGTCTTTAGTCATAAACTAAAACTAAAATGGTTAGTACGAGATCATATAATACCCAAAAAGGATAATCCTTTATAAAAATAAATATGACTATTAATCTCCAAAATTCAACAAAAGTACCCAAAGTTCCAGAAAGACCATTCAATACACAATCATCCTTAAAATTCTTCCGAATAATCCAAACTAAGATTGGAACCCAAAACTCAGAAGGATTTAATAACACAGTCTTCCAAGATAAACTTTATCGTTCATCTCCAAACAACATCAACCACTCTTAACATCTTATTACAAAATTAACTAACCTAATCACATTTTCCCCAAGATAGGTTAATCATTTCCATAAGTAACCTAAATTACCATAAGTTCACCTTAAATTCATCGATTCTTCAAAATATAAGTCAACCTTTACTTCTCAAAGAAAATACCATAGTAATATATTTACCTTTATCATATAGGGTTCCCAAATTAGTGAACATATTCCAAAATAATATTCATCTTTTAATCCCCTAATCATTTTTTTTTCAAGAAGAACAACTTCACAACATCAAAATGTGATATATAATAATAGATGTTTTCCTTAATGATATAAAACCATCTTAGGTAGTGACTCTATGTTATTATAAAGCATTAAAGATATGCTCATAGAGCACAAACTAAAATACAACATGACATAGACAATTATTGCGAAGAAGTTACATGTAATTCAGTCATCATGATCCATCTAAGCATAGGACTTGCATTGTTCCCTTGTCCTTGAAGATTGTTGATGCTCATCATACTTCTCATCCCTTCCAAGATAGAATTGCCTTGGATAATTTCCAACTTCTCTACATTTACGAAATTGAATAGTATAGGGTACATTAGATTGAACCTTATCTCTATTCATCACATTATCCATTTTTTAAAGCAATTGGCTATTTTATTCCCTATCATCCCACACTTAAAACATATTCTGGTTCCTTTGTGACATTTTACTTGGTTCCTCTTTCCACACTTTTTGCAAAGAGGAAATTGGGTCTTCTTTCCCTTATCACATTTACCAGATGAACATCCTTGAGACTTCATCTTCCTCTTCCTAGATGAATTTGGGCATTCAACTAGGTACCAATTATTAATTGTGATTTTTGATATCTGGTTTGGCATAATAACAATATGTTCAATTTGATCTCTCATCATCTCTATCATATTAATAGGGAAATCTTCACATTTCCTATCACATTGGTTATTGGGACATGTTCTTCTATTTCCCGCCATTAACTAAGAAAAGAAAGTATAATTAGGGGGCTTAAATACTTAGCCAATAATCATGAAAAGTAAACTTTAAGCATAAAAGGATAAACTTGTAGAATAAAAGTATATCCTAACTTGTGATCCCCTAGGTTCCAATCTAGGTTATCCATGATCGTATATTCTTATGTGAATCTTTGTTTTATTTTATCTTTGTTCCTTTAATAATGGTTCATACTAAGCTTATGAATTTACCAAAGCATATCCCCCGGGAGTGTCAAACCAAGAGTGTAGCAAGGCCCGTTGTTGTGCACCAGGTTACCCTGTGTCAATCCTGAAACACCTTGTCAGAGTTTTCACTCCTAGGTACATCTGTGCCAGATCCACCTCTACTTGTTCGTATCTAGACAGGGATTTATTTGTTTGGCAACCACTTACTCAATACTTCACCAAAATACCAGGATGTTTTTCTATATTTAATATTTTCATTAAGAAACATTGTAAAGTTTTCAAATCCTAATTTTCAAAAATTACTAAACAATACTCTGATACCAACTATAACATACTGCCTTTTTATCACATAAACTTTCATTACATTATACAAAATCGAGGATCTTTAAGGTTTAGTGTCTTGGAAACTAGTAACTTAATACAAGACAACATAAAAAAAATTCTTCTTAAACACTTGAAAGGATTCTACATTTGTTTATCCTAAGTTCATTACTACATCTCATAACCTGGGAATATACATCAAAGGAAAGGGTGAGCAGAAGGCCCAGTAAGGGAAACAAGGGAAACATTTTACATGTGAACTTGAGATACATCAATAAAGTCATGATAAATAACTTTAAGGCTTGAGAAAGAGATCATGAGGCATATCATAATGAAAAGAACATGATTAATAACTTTAAGATGTGGCTAAAACATTTAACTTATAAAATCATGAACATATCACCAAGGTCCACCCCCAAGGTGTCATTTAAAAAAAATTACCAAGGTTATTCACCAAGGTATCGTTAAAATTGTAATCCCTAGAGATTACATCATTACCCAATGCATTGGAGCACTATCAGGGTGCACCATTAATTTTTCTTTATTATCATGTGATCCACATATATCATCATCAAAAATTTCATAAATAACCCATATAGAATAAAAGAAATGAGTTTCATTTCATAATCATAATGTTTTAAAAACTGCTTTTAAGACATGATCTTTATGTCATTTTAAACCCACAGAAAAGGAAAGTGGGCTTTATGTATGTAAATCCCAGAATTAAAATAGAACATTTCGATATATATGTGAATACCCCTATATAATAAAGATCTTTGAGTATCCACTTAATAAAATAAAAGAATTTAAGAAAAAGAGAGAGACATTTTGAGACGAAAATTCTGCAGCATAACGATTATATTACAGGGTTTTAGAAAACATTGAAAAGAGAGGGGACATGGGTTACCCACTCATAAATGATCCAAAAAATAGTATAGGGACAGAATATAAAGGATATAAGAACATGGTAATGAAATTTTAAAGACATACCATATGAAATGAAAAACTTGAAAGTAAGACAAAAATAAGATTTCTCTTATAAAAATTTGGCAGCCTAACGACATCACTTAAAAATTCAAAAAAAAAAAAATGAATTGATGAGATAAAATAGGGTCTCTCATAATATGAAAATAAAAGTATAGTATTATGGATATATATATCATACCCAAACATAATAAAAAGGAACTTTAAAGACTTGACATTAAAATAGAACTTTGAAAATGAGAAGGGTGAAAGAATCCCTTATAAAGATTCGGCAGCCTAACGACGCCACTTAAAAGTTATTAAAATGGATTGATGAGAGTAAGAGGGGGTATATCATCATATTAAAATAAAAATTATAGTAAGGTGAATATAAAATAACATCCTATAACATAATAACATGGAGCATAAAATAAACGACATAAAAGAGAGTACTTGAAAATAAAGAGAGAGGTAAGATCCCTTACCTTAAAACGTAACTCTAAAAACTTGAAGGTCAGGACCTTGAGGGCTTGGGGGAACCTTGGGAGGACTCATTGAGAGGTAAATATACCATAAATTCTTTGGGGAGGATTTGTAAATGAAATTAATGAGGGAAAGTCTTGGTATTTATAGGAGAAGTGAGGGGACAAAACATTAATTGCCAAGGGACACCTCATCGGTGGTATTGGAAAAACCATGGGCTTGCCCATGGTATTGGCCATGTGGGACACCTCATACCTTATCTTACTATTCATAAGTCAACAAGAATTATTTCATAATTATTACATCCTTAATGATGTCATTAAACACTCGAAACTAAAAACTGTATTTTCACTATTCACCAAAAATTCATTTTTTTCCAGAAAAATCCCCAAAAATCCCCAAAACCTAATATCAATGCTCTGAATTCAAAAATGAACTCCATTTTATAAAAACAATTTTTTAAATATTTTTAATTTAAATTTTAATTAAAAAACACTATTCACCTGAAAAAAACTAATACTTGACTAGTAATTTCTGAAACAGTTATTTACCTATTTTATTGAATCACATTACTTAATCAAGGTGCCTAAATTATATTAATACTTTTTTTAAGTGAGATTACTAATCCATTTGGTCACATTACTAATCCTAAGCATAAAATCACTATTCATACTTTATTATTCATAAAAAATTAAGTTGATCATATTAGGCTCTAAATTTCATATTGATCACAACTGTAGAAGACTATTTTTTGAAAATCATTACACATTTTTAATTATTTAAGGTTTACATAAATATTTTAAAATGTCCTTTTTCTAAAATTCATCAATAATATACATCCTATATTTGTGTGGACACTTGAGATTCCCAAACTTCACCATAAGAAGAAATCACAATTTTTATTTAAATCAAAGGATTACACAAGGCAGTTACGATCTCGTTACATAGACCCTTATAACTCCAGTATAGGACCTAAGAGTAAGGCGTTCTAGGGTGATAGAATCTTGGGGTGGCTCGTCCAACATTTCCCGAGTAGTGATTTCTATCAGCTTGAACTTCTCGCGAAGGAGATTCTGTTCCAGATTCACATGATGAAGTTCGGCTTGAGTTTGGTCCAGAGTAAAGCCCAAAGGTGCTACCTCCTTCTCGAGTTCCTTCAGATGAGCTTTGATCGGCCCGAGACTACTAGATGGGGCCATCAAATATTCTTTCTATATTAATTAATCAAGATCACTTGTATTTATAGAAAATAATTGTAATATTTAGTTTCCAACGGTCATATTGACCAACAATCATATAACAGTTGAAACCCAATGATATCATTTTAATTATACTCATTTTATTAAATGAAAAATAAAATAACCCACAAAAATTAGGGAACAAAATTTACTCAAAAAAATTTTCGGGTCGTTACAGAACTGATGGTAGATTATTAGTGGCAGATCATCGGAAATGGTATTAGTTCACTGGTAGTATATCACTAATGATAAATCACTAGCGGTAGATCTCTGGAGGTAAATCACTAGCGGTAGATCACTAATGGTAGATCACTAGTGGTAGATCACTGGAGGTAGATCACTGTAGGTAGATCACTAGAAGAAGCTCACTCGAGGTTAATCATCAGTAGAAGATATCTGGATGTAGTTCACTAGTGGTATATCACTCATGGTATATCACTCATGGTAGATCTATGGTGGTAGATCACTGGAGGTAGATCACTAGCAGTAGATCACTAACAGTAGATCTTTGAATGCAGATCATTGGAGGAATATCATTGGCTCTTTGGCAGTATACCAAATGGCGTTAGATCTGTGGAAGTAGATTACCGGAGGTAGATCACTAATGGTAGATCACTAGTGATAGATCTCTGGCGGTAGATCACCAACGGTAGATCCTTAGTGGTAGATCATTGGCAGTAAATCACTGGTGGTAGATACCTAGTGGTAGATCACTGGTGGTAGATATCCAATGGTAGATCACCGATAATATATCTCTGGCGGTAGATCATTGGTAGTAGATCACTGGTGGTAGATCACTAGCGGTAGGTCACTGGAGATAGCTCACTGGTGGTAGGTCACTATTAGTAGGTTGTTGGTGGTATATCAATAGTGGTAGATCACTAGTGGTAGATTACCAATGCCAGACCATTGGTGGTAGATCACTGGGGGTAGATCACTGGTGGTAGATCACCAAAGGTAGATCCTGACATTAGATCAAGTTTTTCCATTTTAAAATATTTTTTGAAAAAAATGGTTTTAATGCCTTACTTAATGGAATTTAAATATTTTTTAAAGGAGGATAATTATATCCTCTATTTCTAAAAATCATGGATCATTTTTAATGGTTATACCATGTGGATTTTATGAGATCTGTCTTTAATGCTCAATTAAAACTATATCAAATCCCACTGGTTTTGGATCTGATCATTATAAAGTGAATATCTTTCCTTCATTCTTTTTGGATTTTTTTCTCTTAAGATGAGAGGTTCTAGAGCCATTTCCCTTGGAGTAGCGGAACTCTGTGGTTTGAGTTCCTTGCAGGTGGTTTCCTCCTGTGCGTGTGCCCCTATTTTTAGTGTAGCAAATTGGCGTGAAGATTATTTCTTCCAGGTAGGGGATTCCTTCATTTCTCAACAGTTTTAACATGCGGGGGGGGGGGGGGGGGGGTGGATCCATGCTTCTTTTATCTTTTGGGAAGATATTATATAGAATATTAATGAATATAATAACTGGTATAATTGAATCGAAGGGGAAGGGGAATGTTTCACATGCTTTTATAACTTTTTGATACCGTGATACAAAGTTTATCCATGTTTATCATATCACTAAAAATAATGGCTATTGGTAGCCCCTATTTTTGAGGTTTTTATATGTGTTGTAAAGACCATGTTGTGTGATTTTTGTGACACCCCATGAATAAATGGTTAAACAGTTATACTTGGAAAATAAATTGGTTGCACCAGGATATATGGCTTGTGTGAGAATACCCCTAAAATAAAATAAGTGGAAGTAATGGACATCCCTTTGTTAAATCTGGAAAATATTATGTGATGATGTGAATAAGGTTTATAGAATTTGTGAATATGTGATGTGTGGTTGTGGTATGTGGGGATGATGGGCTATGTAACCATGCTATGGGGTAAATGTGATGAAAAATGGTAGTGATGTGGCAGTTGTGATGATGAGGTTGTTGTGACTATGATGGTGGATGTATGGGGTTGTTGGTATGAGGATGATTATATGTCTGTTGTTGTGATGATATGCGGTATGCTAGTTGTCTATGTATTAATTGTTTTACATAAATGATAATTATTTGATTAACAAACTAGAACGATGTAATGAATTGGTTGTGTAATGAAATTCATTGGTAACAGATAATCTATAAATTGGATTTAATTGAGAAGGAAGATGAAATGTGGCATGTTTTTTTGTAGGTTGGTGTTGTGAATTTATAGGTAGTAGAAAAGTGGTGGAAGTTTGTGAGTTGGTTAGTGCGTGCTATGAACCCATGATATGGACTTATGTGTATATATTATATATACCTTGTATATTCTTGTGATTTTTTATATGCACCCCACCCATGTCAAGCACCTAATTCCAAAAACCATATGTTTTGGGGGTATTTTTCCTAATATCCTAGTAGCGATGATGGATGAATAGTTACCCACTATTACCTACTCTAATTTATAGGATATGATGACATGAACAAGTTGTGATGGCCAAAATTCAAAAGTGTTACTGCCAAGATGTACTGAGATGCAGTGAGATGGCCCAAGTGTCTTCGATCTAGGTGAGATGTGTTGACCTAGGTGTTTTCAGGTGAGATGATGAGATGGTTTGTGGTGGGGGTTGTGCATGGTAGGAGGACATGATGTTTATTTCCTACATGTTCATGATACCCCAAATCTCTAGTTATGATATGTGATATGATGACCTAGGTGTCTTCAGATGAGATGTGATGTGATGGTCAATTACATGTGGGGTTCTTGGCATGATGTGATATACAAAAGTGGTGAGAGCGCTAGGATGTACGTCGTTGGGTTGTGAGAGTGGAAAATCAATGATAAAGTGGTGTATGGTACCCTTTATTGATATGTTTTATATTATGTTATTATACTTGGCTTGTTTATTTGGTGAGCCTACCTTGATGAGGTTTGGGATGGATAATTAAACTATTTAGGTGATGTTGGTTCTGTTGTTTGCTCACAAGTGCATTGTTATGTCTCTTTCACATGTGCACAATAGAATTTGGTTTTCCTACTGAGTATACCTATATGCTCACCCTACATATATAAATTGATTTTCAGGTTTCTAGGAGGACTACAGGAACCTACCAGACATTTCTAGATCATATCTTTGGATAGTTTCTGTGTCGCTGATTTAGCTTCACTTTTGGGTATTTTACTTTGGAGACTTTTATCTATATACTATTTTATTTATAAATTCATTATGGGATAGTTTTTTGGATTTATTTTATATTACATCATGGATTTTCTTGTAGTTGATTCATCTTACCTTTAGATACTATATTATTATAGAGGGTAATTCCACCCATTTTCAAAGACTTATATAGCCTTGGTGCTAGTCACCAACTCGAGGCCTACTAGAGGTGGGACACTATGGGGGGGGGGGGTCATTATCTCTCTTCCTTCACTACAATATATTTGGTGGGAGGGGGTCATAATAAAGTGGTATCAGAGGTGATGGTTATGGGAAGAGATGTAGATTAGAGTTAGGTACAATGAGGATTTCATGGGTTGGTATGGAAAGAATTCCATTTGACCTTGGTACGTGACATAGGCTAGGGATACTGGCCAGGACATGGGATTTTAGGCCCCCATTATCTAGTGTGTAAAGACCCTAACCCCAATAGCCTAAATCATGATCCTTAATTTATTAAATTGATATAATAAACAAGGAAGTCACATCCTGAAGTATCAAATAGTTTAGTAGAATTGGAAAAATAGATGCAAACATAAGTTTTATATTACAAATTGAAATGAAATAAAACATAGAAAATCCATTGTAAACATCCATAAACTTCTATATTATCCATGCAAGTCATTCATAATATACATCTTTGAATCCTAGGGAAAAATAAAACATAAGAAAGGGGTGAGATCAGATGCTTAGTAGGGGTAAAATAAAACAGAAGAATCTATCATAAACATAAACAATAAGGTAAGGTGAATAGATAAAAACACAAGCCATTAAAACATAATCTTGAGCATAATATGGCAGGAATAAAACTGATCAAATAATTCCATATAAGCAATCACATGAGAATGAAACTTAACCATGGATATTATACTAGTTGAATAATCACATGGATTATCAATTACTAACATCATAATAATGGAATGAAAAATGATGGACATCTCAAACATACTATTGGGGCCTCAACCAATACATATTAAAATAAATGGTTAAGGCCATGACCAAATCCATATTTGATAATAAATGGGAAAGGCCTCGGCCAAGACCATATCTATTTTGTCTCATGAGACTTACCGATGCATCTAGGGTCTATAAAGGACCCCACCCATTACTTACTAAGTCCAATAAATTACTCATATGAAAATAGAGAAACATAAAAAAACATAAACATTCATATTGAAAAACTAGCATACAAAATGTGAATACTTTAACCATAAACCATGAAAGGTGTCAAAACAACACACCCATAGTCAAACTGATCATAAAACCATAAAAAAAATATGGTATATGGTATTATAATTTATAAAACTTAATGAATTACAAGATTCAACAAAGGAAGTTTTCATAGATTAAGATACTTTTAAATGAGACCATTGAAAAATTCTTAAGGAAAATAATCTTTAAACATTCTAAAGTGTCCCATACCACTTTAAAACATTTAAATCATAATACCTATGATGAAACAAAATTAAATGAAAATTATAGTATCATGAGAATAATAAGACTCATGATATGATATATCAAGGTCATTACATACACCACACACAATGAATAAATGGTGAATAAGGCATATACCTCACATAAGTAAAAGCGAGATGAGAAAAACCCTTTTTTACTTTGGAAAGAAGAGTTCTTTTGGAAAGTTATTTGTATTTATCATAAAATTAGATTGTAAACATTTATATACCGTAAAATAAAATAAAAGGACAATTAAATTATGTTTTAGGAACAAATTATGTTCAACCAAAGTGAAAACAAGTAAAAATATTTTTTTAAGAAACTTTAGAAATGGGCCACTTCTGTGCAGTTTAAGAGAAAATATAAGAGTCTTTAAAGTCTACAAAGGCTTAATTGTTTATATAAAACCAGAAATAAACTAAAATAGTTTTTCAAGATAAAAATATTGATTTTATAAGAATATTGGTGGCTTAAAACAAATTATGGAGTGTACTTGAAAATGGGTAAGAAATTGGGAAGTTCCCTTTAACTAGGTTTGCTTATCGGGAGGAATTGAAAAGGGAACCTTATGAAACTTGTATTCTCTCATAAAATAAAGATGAAATGATATAGATACATGAGTTTGTAACATATAAATAGAATATATAATAATTATATAAAAATAATTAAGAATTACATTGGGGTAAATAGTGAGAAAGCGTAACCTGAATGAAAGATGGAGGTTCGGGAAGAAACCCTTGCCACTTTGTAATCAATTGAATCATATGCCCAAAAATTAATAATCATAAAATGAAACATTTAATACCATGAAGATAAATAGATTCATTATATTATATATCAAATGGCAATATACATATACCAAACACAAGAAATAAGTGTCGAATAAGGGAAATCTCACAAAAATAAAAGTGAGATTAGAAACCCCCTTACCTTATGTTCGAAAGTGTTCTTCACTTTCACTTAATATTCTGGATAATGAAATTATATTCATTAATAATTTAATTAATAACCTATTAAACATGTATTTGTTTTATTATAATACTATTAAGTTAATTTATGGCCTTTTTGATATGAGATTCAATTTTGTCGTTCGGGAGTGTTCGCTTCCTTGGTTTTCATGATTGGTTCACTTGTATACATGTACGAAAGATCATGTCAAATGGAAATTGTTATCTAGAATTGAAATTAAATATTATTAATGAACTTATAGAAGATTTAATGGTCATATATATCATTTTTTATATATGAGGACAATTCATTAGATAAAGCATTAATGATAACCATTTAGATTATTTTAGTTTTTTTTCTATCATCGCAAACTAGTTTTGTTTTATTAATTAATATTATGTATATATACTAGTTTCAAAACACTAAATAAATTTTATTATACATATTATAATCTGGTTTAACCATAAAAATGGTTTAATTACCATCCCTTTAGGAAAAATTGAAAAATGAAAACTCATCGTCCATGAAGGCGGTAAATCAGCACCTCATGGACGATGTTTTCATTTTTAGAATAAAAAGAAGAAAAGAAAAGAATTGATGGTGGATGTGACATTATCATAATAAAATTACATTATATATAAGATACTAGAGTTATCATGTATGTTTGGACATATTAAGTAAGGAAATGATAAGAAAATAAATTAATTTGAAAGAAAATTAAAAGAATGAAAGGGGATTTTACCTCTTGAATCCCTCTCCTTGAGAACCTCCTTAAGGGACTTGGAAATGGTCTTTTGGTAAGACAAAAAAGAACAGATAATGGGGGAGAGGTTTTCGATAGTAATTGGGTATAAATTGGATAATATTCAAGGATTTTTGAGGTATGTGGAGTTGAGGTGGCGAGGGGTGGTATTTATAGTGGAGGAGAGGAGTGTTTTTTGATTATTTTATTCATTAGTTAATTATTTTGGCTCAAAACTATCAATATTTTGAACCTTATCACTAAATATATTGAAATAATGAAGTATAGTTTTATATA
Organism: Viscum album; assembly: GCA_963277665.1. NCBI lineage: Eukaryota > Viridiplantae > Streptophyta > Magnoliopsida > Santalales > Viscaceae > Viscum > Viscum album. The sequence continues at coordinate 179,300,209 of OY728143.1, read as the reverse complement.
ATGAGCTTACATTAGCCACACATCATCTATGACTCAATAATTCACGTATTTGTTAAATACGGTAAATTACCGTATTTCATTATTCATAAAAATTCAATTATTTTAGAAAAATCCAAAAAATTCACCCTAACCATTTTTTGAAGTTTATAATTAAAAAATGGACTCCGTTTTATGAAAATAATTTTCTAATTATGATAAATTTAATTTTTAAAATAAAATCATCATTTACTCAAAAAATAATGATTTTCATATTATAACTGTTTTTATGACACTTTGAAAAATTAATTAAGATCTCATAAAATTATCATATAATAACAAGATAATAAAATATTATTTTATGAATATATATTATGAAAATAATTTTTTAAAATCAATATATTAATTATAAAATTGTAAATAAACATTTATGTTTCGCAAAAATACCAATACTTTATTTATCAGTTTTAAAACATTCATTTAATTATTCTATGATAAAAATATATTATATTTTAATTCATAAGATTCCTAAATTTTATTTATGATTTCATAGTTTAGGTTACTATTAAAATCATAAATACACTATTAACTACAACAAATATGGCAGTTTTATAAAAATTGGGTTTTTTCAATATCCACTGGAAAATAAATATTTTCATAAAAATACCAAAATTTCACCCTAATATAATTTTGGAATTTATCTTTTAAAAATGAAGTTTTTTTGATAAATATAATTTATAAATGTTTTGAAATTTAGTTTTAAAACAAGTGCACCATTAAAAGGCAGTAAAACTAGCTTTAGAAAAATATGGCCTTTTAATGCTTGAAATTGGATTCATTCTTATCTTATACCTATAAAATAATTTGGATTAATATCAAAAAATTTGATTAAATATATAATATATAAATTTTATAATTTAGTTAATAGTAATCATTCCCTCCAATTTAATGGATAGGTTATAATGGTTGTGTTAAAATAATGTTATTTACCAGTATATCATTGTTCGTTTAAGCTTGGTGTTGTTTGAAATGTATGTTGTTAAAGAAATTAAATTTAAAAAGAGACATACCATAAAATATTGGGGTTTTATATTCTCTCCTCATTCAATAAATTGCGTTCTTGTAATTTTAAATTGTAGTTCAAAAATCAAAGTTTGATACTTCAAAATTCCCTTATAGCAAACCCACATCAGAAATATGGTTAATAAAATATCCTCTTAATAAGAAGGAAATGGAAATGATAAAGTCACCACAAAAATAAGATTTATGGTTGGAAATCATTAGTAGATAGCGATAACATGGACATGGAAGAGAAATCTAACCATCAACTGATGGAGAGTGATAAAGAACATGGTCATTAAAAATTTAATCGTCACAAAAGTATAAATCTTGTTATTGGTTAAAAGACCATTGATTTATCAGAAATAAAAGTAAAGAGATGATGTTTTTGGTCTAAAATATTTTTTCTAAAGTTGAGGTATTATTTTAATATTCAGATAATTACTTGAGAAAACAAACTTACTTGATTAATTTATATATCATAAGCATAATCTCATCCTTTGGTTATACTTTGATCTATTTTCTCTTCATCCCTCACACCCGTAAATGAAAGTTCAAAATGAAATTTTTACCCATGAAGAACTTTTATGAATAATAAGATCCACTAATCATTCCTTTAGCCTTTAAATATTTACTAAAACCAAAATTTTTAGTACAAATTATCCAATAAATCATACTTTAACCTCAAACAATAATATCCAATGTTCAAATTAATCTATTCCAACCATAAGACTCATTCAAAATACATCTATCTAAATCCACAGTTCAAAAAGGTCTCTAAATTTCCAAGATATGCTAACCATTTCCATAAATAACCTAAATCACCATACGTCCACAATAAAATCATATTTGACTCCAAAATAAAATTCAACTTTCATTCCTTAAAATATTCTACATCTACCAAAATAACATTAATCACTTAATCACCAACTCATTTTTCAATCCCAAGGTTATCTATTTGATAAAACAAATGTCCCTAAAATCAAAATAACCTTTATCCATAAGTTATAAAAAAGTTCATGTTAATCATGACTTCATGTAGGCTATTGGAAGGCATTTCACCCTTGTCACCCTTCAGTTGTGGGTTCAAACCCCATGACCTTGTCAGACATGATAGGTTGTCACCCGACCTGTGAGTTTTCCTTTTTTTAAAACTATATTAATATAACTTAAAAATAGATATGTTGGACATTCTTAAAATACAGTTAATCAATAATGTTATCAATACAACCCTAAAAAATACTTTATCCATTTATTTCTACATAATTCCTTCCTTGGTCTAGAGTTTATCCTATAGAAGAGGGCATATACTTGGATAATTACCAGATTCCCCACATTTTAGGCAATTAACTAAAAATGGAATCGTAGGACGTGTTTTATTTATTTCCTTTGTACTCTTAATTTTTCCTCAATAATTATTTTATTTATTTCATTCTTTCCCACACATAAATCATTTATCCATTCCATTGAGGCACAATCCTTGGTGTCTCCTTCCACATTTATTACACGATAGAAATCAAGCCTTATTTTCACCATGGTCTCCATAACTGGATCTCTTAGTAAACTCCATCCTTATATTCTTTGGTGAGTTCATAAGTTGGTTAAGGTATATGTTATTAATAATATTTTGGAAAAACTGATTAGGCATGAACACAATATCTTTTATTTCTATCAAAATCCCATTTGGTTTCTCATCTCCACCACCTTATCGACTATGTTCAATGTTAACATGAATCCTTTGGGTTCCACCCATTGAATAAACCTAAAAGAATAGTGTGAGTAATAATAATCATAGACACAAAAACATATAATCATTTATAGAATATCATGTCATCTTATTTTCAACCTAAAACACATTAGGTTTGACATTGGTTATTCATTTTTATTATACATTCAAATCCATCATAATTTTTTTTAAAGAAAATTTGAATTATCCTAAGCATATCCTTTGGAAGTGTCAAACTAGGTGCACAATAAGGCTTATTTTCATGTACCATGTTACACTGAGTCAGGCCCGACACACCTTATCAGAGTTGTTACCCCTAGGTACATCTTTGTGAGAACCACGTCTACCTGTAGTATCCATATAGGGATGTATTGATATGAAGACTCACATAATCTCCACCTTACTAAAATTCTAGGATGTTCTTATATGATTATCAAGTCTATATTAGGGTTATGTTCCCGGATATATGTTTTTTAAATCTAGTTTACAAGGTTTTCTAATAAACTTCCTATGATACCAACTGTAAAGACTCCAAACCCAATAGCCCGGAGCCAGTGCCTTACTTTATTACATTGGTATAATAAATAATGAAGTCGCATCCCAAAGGACTAAATAGTTAATTAGCATTGGAAAACCAGATACAAACATAAGTTTTACATTACAACTTTAAATGAAATAAAAAATATAAAATCCATTGAAAAAATCCATAAAATCTTAGATTATTCTTGAAATTCATTCCAAATATACATCTTCGCATACTGGGGAAAAATAAAACATAAGAAAAGGGTGATCTTAGATGCTCAGTAAGAGTAAACAATACACTGAAAGCTATCATAAACATAAACAATAAGGCAAGGTGAATATCTAAAAACATATAAAATTAAAACATAATCTTAAGCATAATATGGTAGGAATAAAACTGATCAAATAATTCCATATAAGCAATAACATGAGAACTAAACTTAACCATAGATATTCTACGAGTCGAATAATCACCTGGATTATCAATTAATAATACCACAATGATGGAATGAATAATGCTAGATATCTGAAACATACTATTGAGTCCTCAATCAAGACATCTAAAAATAAATGTTTAAGGCCTCCACAATAGGAATTTCAGATAATTGCGATGAGTTATTTGCGACAGATTATCATTGCAAAAAGTCATTTGCGATGGGTGTCCATCACAAATAACATGTCGTGAAAGAGGGTGTTACAAATGTGATTATTTTCGATGGTTTTTCCTAGAAAACCTTTTTTTCAATGGATATACAATCCTTCGCAAAAAAATATAAAATATTATTTAAAACACTTTTGCAATGATATGGTGAAAATAATTTTTTTTCAAAAATAAAATAAAATTAGAAATAATTTAAATTATTTATAAATAAGAAATAAAATTAAAAATATTTAAAAATCATTAAAACATATTTAAAAAAATTAAATCACACATAAAATTAATACATCATTTCAAATATAATATTTCTGTCATACCAAATTACAAAAATAGTCATAAAATCTTCAGAAATCATCAACTGGCATCAGGCGGAGGAGGATCACTCAAAGGAACAGGGGGGAGGAAACTTTATACTGACCTGAATTGTCATTGAAGTCAGTCAAAGTTTAAAATTTATATTCTTACTAACTACTGTATATGTGGAAAGCAGGGTCGAACCCACAGAGAAGGAAAAATTGACCACTATTCTTCTAAAAACTTTCAAAAAGACCCCACTGTTGTCAGCAGTGGGGTAGATTTCTATTTTTTTTAATTTTTATTTTTTTTAAAATTTCATTTATTATAAGGCACAAATGAAACACCACAATATTTTTGAGTTTTTGTCCTAAATTTTAATGAAACAAGAAATAGGTTCAAAACAGTAAGTAACAGAGATATAAATCGATGATAAATGAACTATCAAAGTAAGTCGCTCGGGAAAAAATATCTATTCTAATAGTTTTAAAAGTATTTCAATTCACTTAAAAGTTAATGTAGAGTACCACCTTAAAGAGAATGACTTACCTCCCTCACTAGGAATTAAGTCTGACAGATTGATCAAGAACAGAGTTCTCCACTCTAAAAAGATCAACCGTGAACGTCATTATTTGAATATGACAACAGGATGAAATCACCGTAAGTCCTGAAGTCTTTTGAATTTATTATCTTTTGAAAAGTGTTTCCACAATCAATATCTCCAATTGAATATGAAATTTTGAAATTAAGTTCTAGAGGTACAAGCAATTGAATTAACTCAACAATGATCCCGTCGATCAATACTGAATACGTCAAAATGATGAAGTGAAAAAGAAAATAAAAAGATAACGAGTGGAACTTCAATTTATCCCCAAACTAAATGATTTAGACTAACATTATCTCTATTATCAATACAGTAACTTGAAACATACTAGAATAGAGTAAAATATATTCAGTAACGAGGGAAGAAGAATTTCCTAAATGATGTGCTCTGCCCACCAGATATCTTTGATCTGATGAGAGAGAAGATCTCGAATCTCCAATAGCCCTTTTCTCAAATGTGTGTCTGTCCTCCCCCAAAAATTTATCACTACTCTGCCTTTTAATATACTTTCATCTACTTCCTGTCACCGACTTTAAATTCCCTTCACATGTGCATCGCACATGTGCGTTTTTTCACGACTGACACGTCGCACTAACTTTATCCCTGTAACTAACTTCCCACGAGTTAGTTGAATGCATCTGGATGGGATAAAGTCTCCTGCATGAACCTGCACAATATAAAACAAACATAACAATGAATAAATAATTATTAAAAATTAAAGGCATTAATTTGTTAAAAGTCTTAAAAGATTTAATAATGTTATTATTTATTAAGTTATTGATTTTTGTAAATTAATGTTATTAATTTTAATTATAAAGTTTATTATTATTTAGGAAAATTAAATTATTTACTAATTTAAGTTAATTAGGAAAATTTATTATGATTTAATTTATAAATTATTATTAGTATTTATTTTATTAACAAATTTCATTATTAAATAATTATAAAAATTTAAGTAAGTAACATTAAATTATAATTAATGAGATTTATTAATAATTTATTTTAATTTAATTTTAGAAGTTACTATTAATTAATTTTAGTTTAATAAAATTTTATTTATATTATCTAATTTAATAATTATGTTTTATTAAATATCTAATGTTTATTATTTATTTATAATTATTAAGGTTTGATATTTTTATTTTATTATTTATTGAATTGAAGTTTAAAATTTAGGTTTATTTTAATTAATTTTTGTTTTATTTAACTTAGAAACATTATTTATTTATAATCATTAATGTTTAAAGTTTTAAATTAGTTATTATTTTTGTTATTTAAGTTTTTAAATTGGTTTTATTTTAATCTATTTATATTTTTTAATAAGCAATTCTTCTCCCCCCCCCAAAATAACGCTACACAGGGGAGTGGTTTGCTGTAGCTTCTCTAAGGAGATGCTTTGCACAACAATGTCTCCTTCTCCTAGCATCATAGGGCATCTACCCTCATTCTGCGGGGGTGGTTATCAGTGGATCTCTTCCACTGGCTAAATAGTGGCGTCCATGACAAGTGCAGTGAAAATCAAAAAGCAGGTTAGCCTCCTCGCATGCAGCGTGACTTCAAGCAGAACAGGGCAAGGATTATTTTTCACAACAACAGGTGGTTTGCTCAGGCTTGACACCTCCTCGGATTCCCACAGTAGTGATGACCCAAATCACAGTGGTGCATAGCAATGGCGGCACAGGGGGGCTTCAGGAATATTCTCCTTTCAGCGCAATACAACAAAAATTCTTCTCAGTGGCGCAACACAGTAGTGGTAGCAGGGTCTCCCAGTAGCTTGAGATCCTCCTCCAACTCAGCTACAATCATCAAATCTAAGGTACGAAGCAGATATATAGTGGAACAGTCTACAAAGAGGGAAATAACTGCAAGGGTTTTCTTGGATAGATCCATATGTAGTCATTGATTTGATTCTTCCTTGATCCATTTCAAGATTTCTTGTGAACTGATGATTTCTATTGAGTAATTAGGGTAGCTATTTGTTTGTATTTTTTCTTTTTTGATGAGGAATAAATACAATGCATGTACTCGAGATCAGGGGTGAAGAAAGAAATGTGGCTCTACGATGACGAAACAGGGGTGCTGTGATAGTGAAAGGATCATCCGTGTTAGGATGTGGGTGGATTAGACCGACAAGAGGCATAGGTGTCTCATGAGGTGAGCGGTGAATTTCGAAAGGTTGTGCTACCGATGGTGTGAGATCGACTACTTGAGGAAGGAGAAGGGATTGACTCACCAATAATGTGAAATGGGGAAGTATAATGACCCATACTTTACATACATGGTTATTACTTCAGAATTGAAGCATACTTATTACAACATATAACAAAACCACGATAGGACCGTATAGGTATTGTGTCTTTAGAAACTGGGAAACATAAACAACTGGTTCATAAATCATCTACATTGTCTCCCATTTATTTCATCATATATAGAGTCCCTTTTGGAATATCCTACTTAATACCCTTCTTCCTGACATGGGGAAAATAAAACATACAAAAGGGTGCGCTCAAATTATTAGTAAGGGTAAACAAAATAAATATCAATAACATCATATTCATAAGAACATAATATTTTGAAAATATTAACCTGCAAAAAAGATCATAATATCATAACATGGGATAAAATTTGGGCCTACGGGCTATGTAATGGGCTACAAGCCCACTGGGCCTTCGGGCTATGTAATGGGTTTCCTCTACCCAGTTAAAAGAGGACTTTGCTTTGATTTAATAATAAAAATGAGGCTTAGGCCCCAACCTTAAAAAAAAAATAGTAGTGAAATGCAATCCCAGTAATCATAACTTAAAACATGAAACTTTGTGGCATACACACATAATCATAGAAAATCATTTCATATTAGTCAAGGCTCTTTTCCAAGACCATCATAGCGGAGAAAGTCCATTACTGAACCGAATTCACTCCTCGTTCCAGTCCTGTATCACTGAACTGGATTAACTTGCCATTCTAGCCATGTCTATCTCATGAGATATAAATCTTTACCCAATTAATTTGAGGGAGATATAGGTCCCACCCATCTCATAATTAAACCATTCTTATGTGTGCCACAAAATCATTAATCATACATCATAGCATAACCCATATAATAAAAATGGGATTCATAAACATCATGCCATCATAACATAATCCATAAAAGGACTTCATAAAAATAATTCCATCATAATATAATCAAATCAATTTAATAATAGGGATAGAAATAGAAACCTATATTATCTTAGATGGAAAATAATTTCGATAAAACACTTGAACTCCATTCTTGAGGAAAATATCCTTTCTACTTCAAAAACATTTTTCCTTTCTTAACATGTCATACAATTTTAAACTAAAATAAGTTAATTAAAAATAAACTTTAAAACTTGGAAAGGAAGATTCATGGAAATAATGTTCTATGAAATCATAAAAATCCATTCATGCTGTATAAAGAAAAACATTTTTCTCATACTTTGGCCGAAAAAGTCAAAAAGTACCTCGTACTAAAAACGACAAAAGATTCCTTTCATATCTTTTACTAAAATTCACCAATAGGTAAAATTGTATTTAAACAATTGTATGAGGATAGAAATAATATTACATATTTATGAAACATGGATGTGGATGATAAATATGGCCCAGTAATTACCGAAGTATAAACAACGTCGGATAAAAATTGAGATTGCGAGATTTTCCCTTACCTTAGGTCCGATTTGCTTCGTACGTATCCAAACCTCCTTTATAATGATTTAAATAATGTAATTGACTTTTTACACAATCATATTCATTGTTATGATATCATATATGGTCATATTCTTATCTTCTTATTAGTAATATTTCATTGCTACTTGTTATTCAGGTGTTCATTGCTTTATGTTCTTATGCATGTTTTGTCGAATAAATTCTTATTATTCTTTTTAGGTTATAGATAAATTATTTAAATAATGGTATTAGTGTAATATATATCATATTTATTCATTCAATTCATTTATATAATCATTATTCAATAAATATCATGTAGAACGAGTCGCATCACATCGTGGAGACGGTATGCCGTACGCACGCACGAGCGATGATATCAATCCCATGATCGTGGAATTGTATTGAAGTGTATGTATACTATTTCAGAATAAATATCACTTTACAATAATCATATATATTTATTCTTTAAACCATTATACCCATCCAAGTAAGGTGGTCGTGGAAAACAGATTAGACCACGACGTGGAGACGGTATTCCGTACGTACGCACGCGCGGTGATTTCGTTTTCCGTAGGATGGTTAGAAGGTGAAACATGTTTGTTTCATATTTATAATAACATATCAGTATATGAGTGATACTGATGTTATTACTTCATAATTAAACAACTAAATAAGAGGAAGTAGAATAAGAAATAAATTTGAAAGAATCGGTAACAGATATTACCTCTTCTTCGACAGGCCTCTTTGAAACCTCCTCTTAGGGCACTAAAATTGGTATTTGAAGAAGACCAGGACCTCTATTATGTTTCTAGGGAAGTTTATAATGGAAATGGGTAGGGTTTGGCAGAGCTTGAAGTCTCAAAATTGTGTGAGGAGGAGAGGGAGGAGGTGCCCTTTTATAAGGGAGGAGAGGGGCACCTTTGGAAAAACTTAAAATATTATTTTATAATAAAGTCATATTCAGTTTATAATAGCTACAAATTGATTTATTTCTAAGATAAAGTGGGTATGGGTCGAAATAATCTCAACCAATAGGTTTTAGAAAATTTTAGGTTACTATTTTAACCTTATCATTTAGATTTAACTCTAAGATAAATAATTTAACTTTTACAGTTTCTTCTTGTTTTCTTACACTATATGGTTAATAAACTTACTATAACAAGCCAAAATAACCCCAAGTGGTTCATTATTAATATATATAACCTTATCTAATTCATTTTTCCTAACCTTATATTTTTAAGAATAAAATAAAAATTAATAATATAATATTTGTTTTAAAAACTATTTTATGTCAATTTTGACACTATTTGGAAATTGTTTTTTGTGAAAATCATAACAGCATGATTAGTTCGAAAAAAGTTAATTAAATAAATAATAATATGTAATATTAACCTATCAAATTAATTTAATTCATAAAAAGTCAAAATTACATTTATTTGGGTATTTATAATATCAATTATTTTAATATTTCATTAATCAGGTAATTAGTGCATCACCATTGTGTCATAAATAAATTATATTATTTAATGTCTAATTTTTTTAAATAAAATACCATTAGGTAGGAAATATTTTTATCTTTCTAATGAATATTTATAGTCGAATTTATCTTATGTATAACCCTATATTAAAAATGTTTTAGTTATTAAACTTTGATTTTAACTATTTTAACTCTTCTTTAAATAAAATAATAATAAATGTACTAATCTAATCCAAGTGGACCTAAATGGTAATATTTTATTACTAAGGTTGATTTTGGTCGAATTAAACTTATACAATAGAATTATGACATGTGTTAGGGTAATAATAATATCATTTTTACCCTTAATTACCCTATTTACTTTTAATCGTGGTAAATAAAAGTAAAAAGTTACTATTCAGAAAAAATTATTTTTATCTTATTGGAACACATTTTACTCCTTGATATTAACCATGTCTCTTTTATTTTTGAAATTCAACTCACAGAAGCGGTAAAATTAAGTTTTATGTACAATTGCAAATGCTCCTAGGAGGTGGGTAAAAGACGGTGAAAAGTTCAATAAAATTTTTATATATAAAAAATTATTATAAAATGACTCTAATGAATTAAATTAAACTTATATAAGTATTATGTATATATTTTGACCTAAAATAAATTTAATTAAAATAAATTATTATTTAAATAAAAAGTTGTTTTTAACCAATAACTCAGTGTTTTCACTATTCATCAAAAATTGAAAGTTTTCAGAAAAATACCAAAAATTCACCCTAGGCTAATTTCGATATTCTGAATCCAAAAATGAAGTCTATTTTGAAAGATAAAATTCATAAAATTTCAAAAAGTGGGTATTACTATTCATAGCGGCTAGTTGATATAATATTTTAATAACATATCATTGTTTAGCGAAACTTGGTATTGCGTACAACGCAAGCTATCGAGGAAGGTTACTCTTGCGTGTAACGCAATCCAAGACAGTGTTGTGTGTAGTGAAATATTCCTTTGGTGATTTATATAACATAAAAACAAAATATTTCTCATAAAATCTCGGGTGTTAAATTCTACCCCCCTTAAAATGAATTTCGCCCTCGAAATTCGTCACTTTGTAACAAACAGATGAGGATACCTCTCCCTCATCATATCCTCAAGTTACCATATAACTTCTTCTAATTGGTGGTTCCTCCATAAAAATTTCACCAAGAGAGTGGTCTTGTTCCGTAGAACTTTTTCGCTATGATCTAGAATCTCTATCGGCTGTTCTTCATAAAAAAGATCTTGCTCTAGCGGTACAACTTCTGAACTTAGTACATGTGAAGGATCGGGTATGTACTTTCTCAGGAGAGATACATGGAACACATCGTGAACTTGAGAGAGATTCGGTGGAAGCGCCAATCGGTATGCTACCTTCCCAACATGATCCAGTATTTCGAAAGGACCGATATACCTAGGGCTCAGCTTTCCCTTCTTTCCAAATATCATTACTCTCTTCCAAGGAGATATCCGTAAGAACACTTTATCACCCACTTCAAACTCTAGGTCTTTTCTTCAGTTGTTGGCATAACTTTTTCGTCGACTCTGAGCTGGTCTTATGTGTTGTTGAATAGATCTGACCTTTTCTGCCATCTCATCAACAAGATCAGGTCCTAATAGCTTTCTTTACCCAACTTCATCCCAGCAAGTTGGAGTCCCTCATTTCTTTCCATAGAGAGCTTCATAAGGAGCCATCTGAATACTGGAGTGAAAGCTATTATTATAAGAAAATTCCACCAAAGGTAGGTGTTGATCCCAAACACCTTTGAAATCCATAGAGCAAGATCTTAACATATCTCTTAGAGTTTGAATTGTTCTCTCAGACTGAACGTCTGTCTGAGGATGATAAGCAGTGATGAAACTCAACTCTGTATCTAGAGTATGCTGAAGACTTTGCCAAAACTTCGAGGTAAAGCTCGAATCCCGATCATATATAATGGAAAGTGGTACTCCATGCAATCTTACCACTTCCTTTACATATATCCTCACAAGCTGATCCAGAGAGAAATCTTCTCTAATAGCAATGAAGTGTACCGACTTCGTAAGACGATAAACTATAACCTAGATAGCATTATTGCCTTTGGATGTTTTAAGAAGTCCAGTGACAAAGTCCATAGTGACGTTTTTCCATTTCCATTCGAGTATGGGTAATGGTTGTAACATCCCCTTAGACTTCTGTCTCTCAGCTTTAACTTGCTGACAAACCAAGCATCGAGAGACATATTCAACAACATCTCTTTTCATGCCATCCCACCAGAAGTACTCTTTCAGGTCCCTATACATCTTCGTGCTTCCAGGATGAATAGAGAATGAAGAACTATGAGCCTCATCCAGCAGTTCCTTCTTTAATTCTGGGATGGGAGGAACACAAACCTGATTCCTGAACCTTATTATCTCATCGCAATCAAGGTTGAATTCAGGAACATTTCTCACCTTCTTTTGTAACTCTACATCTTCTTTTTATGCCTCTTTAATCTTCACATGTATAGATGGTTGAACATTCATTTGAGAAAGATAATATTTTTCCCCTTCCATTATAATTCCAAGATCCATCCTTTGTAAATCCATAAATATTGGATCTTTTCTAATCCTCATCATGGATAAGCTAGCATGGTCTTGTCAGCTTAATGCATCTTCCACCTTGTTTGCTTTCCCAGGGTGATAATGAATTGAGCAGTCGTAATCCTTAATCAGCTCTAACCATCTTATTTGGCGCATATTCAGCTCCTTTTATGTGAAAATATACTTTAAACTTTTATGATCAGTATAAATATCACACCTTTCACCATAAAGATAATGCCTCTAAATCTTTAATGCAAAGATTACCTCAGCTAACTCCAAATCACGAGTTGGGTAATTTTTCTCATGGATTTTCAACTGTCGTGAGGCATAAGCTATCACCATATCATTTTTCAAGAGAACACACCCCAATCCCTTCTTGGATGCATCACTGTAGATCACAAACCTTTCTCCACTACACGGCAATGTGAGCACAAGTTCACTGGATAACCTTCGTTTTAACTCTTTGAAATTTTCTTCACACTCCTCCTTCCAAGTGAAATTAACTCCTTTTCGAGTAAACCTGGTGAGTGGATTAGATAACCTTGAGAAATCTTTCACAGAACGTCAATAATATCCATCCAAACCAAGAAAACTTCAGATCTCAGTTATTGTTTTTGGTCTCGACCATCTTTCAATAACCTTTGTTTTTGCTGGATCCAAAGATATCCCCTATTTTGAGATTATGTGACCCAAAAAATGAAACTTTTTGAAGCCAAAATTCACAATTGGTAAATTTGGCATAAATCCTATCATTTATTAGGGTCCTTAATACAATTCTCAAGTGATCTTCATGTTCTTCCTTGCTCTTTGAATAGACAAGAACATCGTCTATAAAGACTACCACAAATTGATCAAAATAGTCTCTAAAGACTCTATTAATCAGATCCATGAAGATAGCAAAGGCATTATTAAGACCAAATGGAATCACTATAAATTTATAGTGTCAATACCTTTTACGAAAATCCTTCTTTGGTATATCATCCTTTTTGACCCTTAATTGATGATACCCTGAACGAAGATCAATCTTGGAAAAGTATTGAGATCCGTGTAGTTGGTCAAATAAGTCATCAATTCATGGGAGAGGATATTTTTTCTTGATAGTGATCTTGTTAAGTTCTCGATAATCAATGCAGAGTCTCATTGATCCGTCTTTCTTCTTAATGAAAAAAATAAGTGCTCCCCAAGGTGACGCACTAGGGCGTATGAATCCTTTATCAAGATTCTCTTGGAGTTGCTTTTTTAATTCCTGCAACTCAATTGGGGCCATTCTATATGGTGTCTTTGAAATAGACATAGCACCCGATATGAGTTATATTGAAAACTCAACTTCACGATTTGGTGGAAGACCTGGAAATTCCTCTGGAAAGACATCATCAAACTCTCGTACAATGGGAATATTCTTAATCGTGAGTTTCTCTCCAACCATTTGAGATATAAATAACCTTCATTTATTAGAATTAAAACCCATAAGATGGAAGAAATTTCCACTGGAAGGTTATATTCATCCTTGCATCGATAGATGATAATAGATTGATCAGGAATATTAAATGTGATTTCCCTTCTTTGGAAATTGATATGAGATCCGTATAAAGAAAGCCAATCCATGCCAAGAATCACATCAAATTCCACTATAGGAAGGATCACAATATTTACAGGAAGCACTTTCCCACAAACTTCAATCGGAGAAGAATTGTAAAATTTTGATGCGACTGTTGTGCCATTAGGGGTTGTCACAGCTAACTCAATATCTAACTACTGAGGTAATATGACGATACCCTTAGAAAATTCTTCAGAAATAAAAGAGTGGGTGGATCCAGAATCAAATAAAAAATTTGCTACTTTAGAGTGGATGGTAAGTGTACCTTTCACCACTTTGTTATCGTACTCCACATCACCGATAGAAATTGCATGTGACTTTACTTTGTATTTGGCCTTAATAGTTTGTTGACATCGATCATCATCAATAACCCTTGGATTAGGGAATTGATTGGAATAATTACCAATTTCCTTGCACTTGAAACATTGAAGTGTAGGAGGTGCATTATGTGTATCTCTTTATTTTTTTGCATCATTAAACATATTCTTCCCATTATTTCAACATTCAACTACCCGATGACCTTCTTTTCCACACTTAAAACATTTACTTGTCCCTTTAAGACAATTTACTCCATGTTTCTTTCCACACTTTGAGCATAAGGGAAAACTCATCTTCTTTTTAGTGTGGTCTTTATATTTTCCCTTGAATTCCATTTTCCTCTTCTTATCAAACCCATATGACTGATGGATTAATCCAATCTCCATCTCAACCTTGAGAGAACATCGAACAATTTCCCCATAGCTATTGAAGTCCCTTATGGCTAACGCCCTTCGAAGACTTGGTTTTAAGCCACTAAATAATCGATCGATCTTACTCTCAGGTTGGATAATAATTCCGGAAGTGTACCTTGCAAGTCTTGTAAAATTTTCTTCGTAGGTACCAACCAATTCATCATCCTTTTGATTCAGTTCAAGAAACTCCTTCTCCATCTTTGTTCGAAGAATATGAGGGAAGTACTTATTGAAAAATTAGTTCTTGAACTCGTCCCATTCCATGGACTCAATTTCATCCCTTTACCTCGTATTCTTAATAAGATTCCACCATTGATCAGCTTCACCTTCCAAACGATATACTGCTAAGATGAATTTATCATGTTCAGAACATTGCAGGACTGGAAATATCTTTTTAGTGGTACTAATCCATTGTTCAACCACTAATCGATCAGAAGACCCGCTGAATGAAGGTGGACGCTGCCTCATGAAGGATTCAACAGAATGTTGCTCCTTCCTTTCCTCGTTTGGAAGTCCTGCATGATTCATAGCTTGATAAAGTTGTGTGAGCATGGCTACAATATTTTTCATTCCATCTCCCATAACATTTGGTTGCTCAGGGGGACAATCATTGTATTTCTCATCGCATTCATCATTAACATGGTTCTTTTGAGTTCCAGCCATTGACTAAAACCAAGAAGCATAGTGTGAGAAACACTAATCATAACAGGAAAACCACATAATCACGAATAAAATTTCACACTTTAGGTCTTATCATAGGTTGTTCATGGCCATTTCTAAAATACTAAGATTTTGTCCTATTCTTAGACACATCCTTAGGGTTCTTACTAAGTCTTTCACATCCTAGTTTCCAAAGGTTGACTATACCTTTCCTCTGATACCAACTATAACAACCCATACTTTACATACATGGTTATTACTTTAGAATTAAAGCATACTTATTACAACATATAACAAAACCATGATAGGATCATATAGGTATAGTGTCTTTAGAAACTGGGAAACATAAAAAACTGGTTCATAAATCATTTACATCGTCTCCCATTTATTTAATCATATCTAGATTCCCTTTTGGCATATCCTACTTAATACCCTTATTCCTGAACTGGGGAAAAGAAAACATACAAAAGGGTGAGCTCAAATGCTCAACAATGGTAAACAAAAGAAATATCAATCATATCATATTAATAACAACATAATATTTTGAAAATCTTAACCTGTAAAAAAGATCATAATATCATAACATGAGATAAATCATAGTAGTGAAATGTAATCCCAATAATCATAACTTAAAACATGAAACTTTTTGGCATACACACATAATCATAGAAAATCATTTCATATTAGTCAAGGCTCTTTTCCAAGACCATCATAGAAGACAAAGTCCATTACTGAACCGAATTTACTCCTCGTTCCAGTCCTATATCACTGAACCAGATTTACTTGCCGTTCCAGCCATGTCTATCTCATGAGATATAAATCTTTACCCAATGCATTGGAGGGAGATTTAGGTCCCACCCATATCATAATGAAACCATTCTTATGTGTGCCACAAAATCATTAATCATACATCATAGCATAACCCATATAATAAAAATGGGATTCATAAACATCATGCCATCATAAAATAATCCATAAAAGGACTTCATAAAAATAATTCCATCATAACATAATCAAATCAATGTAATAATAGGGATAGAAACAGAACCCTACATTATCTTAGATGGAAAACAATTTTGATAAAACACTTGAACTCTATTCTTGAGGAAAATATCCTTTCTACTTCAAAAACATTTTTCCTTGATTAATATGTCATACAATTTTAAACTAAAAGAAGTTAATTAAAAATAAACTTTAAAACTTGTAAAGGAAGATTCATGGAAATAATGTTCCATGAAATCATAAAAATCCATTCATACCGTATAAAAAAAACATTCTTCTCGTACTTTGGCCGGAAAAGTCAAAAAGTACCTCGTACTAAAAATGACAAAAGATTCCTTTCACATCTTTTAATAAAATTCACCAATAGGTAAAATTGGATTTAAAAAATTATAGGAGGATAGAAATAATATTATATATTTACGAAACATGGATGTGGATGATAAATATGCCCCAGTAATTACCGAAGTATAAACAATCTCGGATAACAATTGAGATTGCGAGATTTTCCCTTACCTTAGGTCTGATTTGCTTCGTACGTATCCAAAACTCCGGTATAATGATTTAAATAATGTCATTGACTTATTACAGAATCATATTCATTGTTATTATATCATATATGGTCATATTCTTATCTTATTATTAGTAATATTTCATTGCTACTTGTTTTTCGGGTGTTCATTGCTTTATGTTCTTATGCATGTTTTGTCGAATAAATTCTTATTCTTCTTTATAAATTATAGATACCTCATTTACAGAATGTTATTGGTTTAATATATATCATATTTATTCATTCAATCCATTTATATAATCATTATTCAATGAAGATCATGTAGAACGAGTCGCATCACATCGTGGAGACGGTAGGCCGTACGTACGTACGAGCGATGATATCATTCCCATGATCATGGAATTACATTAAAGTTTATGTATAATATTTAAGAATCAATATAATTGTAAAATAATAATATATAGTTATTCTTTACCCCATTATACCCATCCAAGTAAGGTGGTGGTGGAACACAGATTACACCATGGCGTGGAGACGGTATTCTGTACGTACGCACGCGCAGTGATTTTGTTTTCTGTAGGATGGTTAGAAGGTGAAACATGGTTGTTTCATATTTATAATAAAATATAATTATATTAGTGATACTTATGTTATTACTTCATAATTAAACAACTAAATAAGAGGAAGTAGAAGAAGAAATAAATTTGAAATAATCGGTAAGGGATATTACCTCTTCTTCGAGAGGCCTCTTTGAAACCTCCTCTTAGGGCACTAAAATTGGTCTTTGAAGAAGACCATGACCTCTAGTATGTTTATAGGGAATTTGATAAGAGAAATGGGTAGTGTTTGGCTGATCTTGAAGGCTCAAAATGGTGTGAGGAGGAGAGGGAGGAGGTTCCCTTTTATAAGGGAGGAGAGGGGAACCTTTGGAAAAACTTAAAATATTATTATATAATAAAGTCATATTCAGTTTATAATAGATCCAAATTGATTTATTTTAAAGATAAAGTGGGTATGGGTCTAAATAATCTCAACCAATAGGTTTTAGACAATTTTAGGTTACTATTTTAACCTTATCATTTAGATTTTACTCTAAGTTAGATAATTTAACTTTTACCGCGTCTTCTTGTTTTCTTACACTATATGGTTAATAAACTTACTATAAAAATCCAAACGAACCCCAAATGGTTAATTATTAATACTTATAACCTTATATAATTAATTTGGACGAACCTTATATTTTTATGTATAAAATAACAATTAATAATATAATATTTGTTTTAAAAACTATTTTATGTTAATTTTGAAACTATTTGGTAATTGATTTTTGTGAAAATCATAACAGCATGATTAGTTAGAAGAAAGTTAATTAAATCAATAAAAACATGTCATATTAACCTATAAAATTAGTTTAATTCATAAAAAGTCTCAAATTACATTTATTTGGGTATTTATAATATCAATTATTTTAATATTTTATTAATTAGGTAATTACTGCATCACCATTGTGTCATAAATAAATTAAATTATTTAATGTCTAATTTTTTTAAATAAAATACCATCAGGTAGGAAATATTTTTATCTTTATAATTAATATTTATAGTCGAATTTATCTTATGTATAACCCTATATTAAAATTTTTTTAGTTATTCAACTTTGATTTTAACTATTTTAACTCTTCTTTAAATAAAATAATAATAAATGTCCTAATCTAATACAAGTGAACCTAAATGGTAATATTTTATTCCTAATGTTTTTTGGTCGAATTAAACTTATCCAATAAAATTAGGACATGTGTTAGGGTAATAATATTATCATTTTTACCCTTAATTACCCTATTTACTTTTAACCGTGGTAAATAAATGTAAAAAGTTACCATTCAACAAAAATTATTTTTATCTTATTTAACCACATTTTACTCCTTGATATTAACCATGTCTCTCGGATTTTCAAAATTCAACTCACAGAAGCGGTAAAATTAAGTTTTATGTACAATTGCAAATGCTCCTAGGAGGTGGGTAAAAGACGGTGAAAAGTTCAATAAAATTTATATATATATAAAATTATTATAAGATGACTCCAATGAATTAAATTGAACTTATATAAGTGTTATGTATCTATTTTGACCTAAAATAAATTTAAATAAAATAAATTATTATTTAAATAAAAAGTCATTTTTAACCAATAACTCAGTGTTTTTACTATTCATCAAAAATTGAAAGTTTTCAGAAAAATACCAAAAATTCACCCTAGGCTAATTTTGATATTCCGAATCCAAAAATGAAGTCCATTTTGAAAGATAAAATTAATAAAATTTCAAAAAGTGGGTATTACTATTCATAACGACTAGTTTATATAATATTTTAATAACATATCATTGTTTAGCGAAACTTGGTATTCCATACAACGCAAGCTATCGAGGAAGGTTACTCTTGCGTGTAACGCAAGCCAAGACAGTGTTGTGTGTAGTGAAATATTCCTTTGGTGATGTATATAACATAAAAACAAAATATTTCTCATAAAATCTCGGGTGTTACAGGAAGTGTAAGTGAGTGCATGAATAAAGCTATCGGTGCGTGCGTGACACACTAATAGAAGGATGGAAAGGGTGGAGAAAAAAAATGAACTATTTGTGAGTGCGTGAAATTTCAACACGTCGGTATGAGAAAATGTTAAGGGAATGAGTATCGGTGCGTGTGTGACACACCGATAGAAGAATATAACAAGACACCGATAGTTTAAAAAAAATAATAATAAAAGAATACACCGTTAGTTAAAATAAAAAAAACGAGTAATCGGTAGTTTAAAACAAGAGGCCAATGCTGCATCAGTGATTCATAAGAGAAAGGATCAGTGACTCGAGAGGATCGGTCCATCGTGACATCAGTGAGTCACAACATCAGTGTAAGGTGAGAAACCATTAGAAGAAGACAATATATGAAGACATCTATAGAAGAAAAATAAAGACGAGTCACCGGTAGTTTAAAAACAAGAGACCGAAACCGATGCGCATCAAAGACCGATGGTGTTTTAAAGTGATCAGTGAGTCATGACTCATCGATAGTTAAAAAAACTTCGGTGTGACAAGGGATTGGTGAGTCGCGACATCGGTGCGTCACAACATCAGTGCATCAACTCACTGATAGAACAAATTGAAATGTTAACAATAAAAAATTAATTTTAAATAGATAATAAAATGAATAAAACATTAATTAATTAAAACAAAAGAAAAATTAACTAAGCTATTAATGACTAAATAATTAACTTAATTAAAAACTAACTAAATTATTAAACAAACTAAAAATAAAAAATGAATTAATTATTAACTAAGAATTTAAATATAAATATTAATTAATTAAAAGTCTAAATAAATTCAAAACACATACAAAGAATTAACCATAAATATGAAATTAGAATAATTAAAATTAACCAAAGATTTTAGAAAACTACGTTAATTACTTAAAACTTAAGATTAAGAACACATTATTTTATTAAAATTTAACTTAAATTGTTAACTTATCTAATAAACAGAATAACTAGACTAGTTAAAAAATTAAGTTAATTTATTCTAATATATCTAATTTAAAAGGGTAAAGTTTAAAATTAATAACTAAATTAGATTAATGCAAATAAAAATGAAGGATTGATTAAATAATAAACATTTAAAATCTTTAAGATATTAACAAGATTAAGATTATAAAACTAAAAAGTATGTTAATATAATTAGAATAATTATAATGACTAAATTAACTATTTAAAAGACTAAAAACACATATTTAATTATAAAAAATGATTAATTAATAGATTTAGTGATAAAAATACAAAAGTTCCATTATTTAAAAAAATTGTAATAATAATTAGATAAATCATTAAAAATTAATTAAAAAGACGTGGAAAAATTATGTAAAAATAGAGCCACATCAAATTCCCCCACACTTAAGCATTGTTTGCCCTCAAACAATCCAATGTTTTATCATCTTTGAAAAACAGTAAAGTGTTTATTATTTTTCTCAAAATGCAACATGTCCATCATTTTTAAAACAAAGGACGGAAAATTGATATAGTATTTTTGAAAAGATATATTCAAATCAAGTATTTCCTTGAACAAATACTCAAAGGGTAATCAAGATAGCAAAGATCATCCATCAAAGACGATGTCATGCCTCATATGTGATACTACTTAACGACTCATTTCAATCCAGGCTTAAGTCTAAATTCCAAAAGTGACAAGAGGTAAAATTAATGTGGAATTCAGAACATAACAGTAAGAACTTTATACTTCGACTCATCACCTAGGTTCCAACTATAAATTATACATTTTTTTGTTAATCACCTTAATAATACAACCTAAATGATTACCATATAAACAATTTGTGCCCTTATTTATTTGGTGTTCATCATTACCCTCACCTTAATGAACTCATTTTTGACCCTAGAAACTTTATTTAATTTTTCCCAAGCCATGTATCATGTGATAAGCACTGTGTAATGCACTTATTGAAAGTGTACAAAGGGATTATAGTAAACAGAAATGCACCCAACATCTAGGGTCTCAAAGATTCACCGTGGGATCCCAGATTCCCAAAATACTCCAGTTTCAAAAGTTTTATATAAAAATCATTTACATTGTCTCACTAAGATAATTAATTTGAATAAATAATAAAAAAGAGTGTCCCCTATGATCAAAATCAAACTTCCAGTTCCAAGGGTTATGAACATAACACCACTAAAAGGTTACACAAATAACACTCAAAAGTAGTTTATAAACCAAATTTCATAAAATTAGTAAGTAGATTCACTCAGAAATAATCCATTATCATTAATTTTAGACTCAAAGCACAACTTAACTACCAAAGAAATAATGTCCATAGGAAAGACCCATTTGAGAAATAGTGTAAAGCCTATAATCATTTAAAGATTTTTGTTGTTGAAAAATTTACCCTTTTTTTACAAAAAATTGAAGTTGTATTGGGAATTGATGAGCTCACATTAAAGCATAATTTAGCACAGTCAAGAATTGACCCCCTCCCCCACACTTAAAATCCAACTTTGTCTCTAAAGTTGACTTCTAAATATGGAAGAAGAACAATTATGGAAATTATAGTTCAAAACAGTTTTTTTTTCAATTTAATAGATTTATGACATGTATAAAAGGGTCTCTTTGATGTTCAAAAATATTTTTTTCCACAATGAATAAGTTAAAAATAGGTTCATTAAAAAGTACATGCATTAACATTTATGTCCAATGAATATTTTTCAATACAGATCAAGAAATAACATGTAACTTGAGGGTATACAGTGGATAGGGTATAAGCATGTTCAGAAACTATGATTTAGTTGGATGTTCAATACAGCAGACAAAGTTCATGTTAAACACCCTAAAGATGTAAGAAGATTCAATAAAACAGAAAAACTGACAAGCAAGTATCCCCTTATACTTAAGTTCATGTAGTGGGTGATTTTAATAAATGTGAAATTCAGTTTTTTTATAATGAGGCAGATATAGAATTTTTATTTTCAGCTTAGTGACATACAACATACTTTTATTCCGATATATGCATAATTTTAAACATATGCAGAATTTTTTATTTCAGTGGAAAGACATGCATCAGAATTTTCTAATACAAGTAGAATTTTTTAAAATAGAAAAAAAATAGAGCGGAGTTTTTCATGAAATACATGCAGTAGATTTCTTTCTCTAAATCATTAAGGATCAAAGAAATGAAACAAAATTTAACAGTAAAGCACTTCCCTAACTTAATGTTTTTTTATTAATATTACAATAAGGGAATTCAACTCATTCATGAAATCGACAGCAGCATCTTAAAAATCAGAGCATGTAATCCAGGCACAGATAACCAGCAGAGACAGAACATACAGAAGGCATCAAAGTAGCACTTTATTGAAAGTAAAACAAGAATAAAAAAAAAGTAAACACAAAAGAAAGAAAATGGATTGACTCTGATGAAGCACTAAGTTTAAAGTCTTCAGTTATACTTTATTTAATTACAACTGTTGTTTTATTGAAAACAAAAGAAAGACCATGGGTTGCCTCCCATGCAGTGCTAGGTTTATTGTCCCCAACCAGACTCACCTAGAAACTAACCTTAGTCACTAGGTGGATGTGGTTTCCTTAATAAGAACCACCACATGTGTTTGGACCGAATGTTTTTAATGAAGAAATGAATTTTATAGTCACCTAATTATAAGAAAACCAAAACTAAACTCTCATAGCTTGAAATAACCCCTAAATAGCACTCTTTAATAGTTGTGGGAATAGTGCTATCCACTTTCAGAATTGTTTCAGATTTGACACAAATGACATTATTATGCAGGGAGATCAAGGAATTAAGTACTTAAAAGGGTGTGGCATTGTCCTCAATTATATCTTTCTCAACTTCAACATTAACAGACTCAAATTTAAGGGTTCTTATGGGTGAATTCTGATTAGTAGGTTCAATAAGGGATTCAATAGAGTGATGAATAGAATCATGTACATTGGAACTCAAGTGTAATTCCCTCTATAATACTGTCAGCATCACAAGAAGATTCATCACCCAAATAAATTGAGGATGGAAGTAGAAAAATAGGGAAGAGAGTTTATTTGATCACAAATAGGCTCAGGTCTAACAATGTTGTAAATCTCTTCCAAAATTTCCTCACCAGTGAATGAACACTCAACATCTTCTGCTTCAAACAAATCAGTTCTGCCTAACTCAAGTGTGTTTTCAACCTCCCTTTCATGTTCAATTTCAAATAGATCACTTTACAGATTTGTTCAATTTATCTTCAATAAATCCATGTTCAAGATTGATCAAATTCAAACAGTTTTCCCAAGGAATGACAACACTACTTTCAATCTCACTACACAAAGTTTTAGAAAAGTGATTACTATGTAAAAAAGGTAGTGAAAGCTCATCAATCAAATTTTCCTCAAAACACACTACCTCAAATTCTTTATCCAACAATATTTCAGAAATTACTGGGTTTACAGTTTCAAAACATGGAAGTAAAGTGTTAAGCTCAAGTTTAAAAATTTCAGATTCCTTATTTTCTATTTTACTGTTCTCTTCCAGAGTGTTCCCCATTTCAAGTTCAGGCTCATTGTTTATAATTTCAGAAAATTTGGGTGAAGTGTTTTTAACATTCAAATTTTCATTCTCAAATATATCTTCAACTCGAGTGACTTCCTTTTCAAAACTCCTAAAACAATGATTTTTCTCCAAAGTAGGAATCATGAAGATAACTGGGCATTATTTTTCAATATATTTCAATTCATCTTTATAATTGTACAAATCAACATCATTAAAGATATTTTTTTGGATTTTCAGTGTTGTTTTCTTAATTTAGTGATTCGGTTATTTCAAACTTAAGTTCAAAAGAATCAGATTCTTCAAAGTAAATGGTTTGTTGCCCAGTTTCAGATTCACTTTCCTCTTCAATTTGATTTTCAAATATTTTATAAACACTTTCTTTTTCATTTTTTTCAAATTAATCTTGTTCTTTTACCCTTTTTTGTAATTCCAAGAGCATGTTTTCCAATCTTTTAATTCTTTGATCTTTCTCTTGAGTGTATCTAATTTGAATTTCATGGGTTTAATTTAACCAAAAATTCCAAGCATCCTCCCTAGAATCTAATTTGGTTTTAATTAATTCAAGTTTAGCTAAGAATTCAGGATTAGACTCATATTGTTCATTTTCTTCAATGTAAACATCCTGTTGTGGCTGATTATAAACACACTGCCAGGTAGTGTTCCCATAACAACCACAATATACACATTGAGGTCCAAATTGATTCAAGTTCTCATGAACTTCTATTTATTTTACTGAGAGAGATTAAACACACAATAGTTCACAGAGAAGAAGATTTTTCAAAAACAACGCAAGCTGTAGATACAGTTCACAATATTTTTTTAATTTTTTTATATAAAATATTTTTTAATGTTTTTTTAATTGATTTTTTAGTTTTTTTTACAACACTTAGACTCTCATCGCATGCCTTCCCTGGAAACGACACTAAGAACTTGACCTGAACCATTGTTGAATTCAGTAAAAGTTTAAAATTTATATTCCTACTAACTACTGTATATGAGGCAAGTAGGGTTGAACCCACAAAGAAGGCAAAATTGACCACTATTCTTCTAAAAACTTTCAAAAACACCCCACTGTTGTCAGCAGTGGGGTAGATTTCTATTTTTTTACTTTTTATTTTTTAAAAAATTTTGTTTATTATAAGGCACAAATGAAACACCACAATATTTTTGAGTTTTTGTCCTAAATTTTAACGAAATAAGAAACAGGTTCAAAACAGTAAGTAACATAGATATAAAATGCTGATAAATGAACTATCAAAGTAAGTCACTCAGGGAAAAATCTCCATTCTACTGGTTTTAAAAGTATTTCAATTCACTTAAAAGTTAATGCAGAGTACTACCTTAAAGAGAATGACTTACCTCCCTCACTAGGAATTAAGTCTGACAGATTAATCAAGAACAGAGTTCTCCACTCTAAAAAGATCAACTGTGAACGTTATTATTTGAATATAACAACATGATGAACTCACCGTAAGTCCTGAAGTCTTTTGAATTTATTATCTTTTGAAAAGTGTTTCCACAATCAATCTCGCCGATTGACTGTGAAATTTTTAAATTTAGTTCTAGAGGTACAAGCAATTGAATGAACTCAAAAATGATATCGCCAATCAATACTAAATACGTCAAAATGATGAAGTGAAAAAGAAAATAAAAAGATAACCAGTGGAAATTCAATTTATCCTCAAACTAAATTATTTAGCCTAACATTATCTCTATTATCAATACAACAACTAGGAACATACTAGAACAGAGTACAAAAATATTCAGTAATGAGGGAAGAAGAACTTCCCAAATGATGTGCTCTGCCCATCGGATCTCTTTGATCTAATGAGAGAGAAGCTCTTGAATCTCCAATGGCCTTTTTCTCGAATGTGTGTCTGTCCTCCCCCAAAAATCTGCTGCTACTCTGCCTTTTAATCAACTGTCATCTACTACCTATCACCTCTTGTTTGTCACTGACTTTAAATTCCCTTCACATGTGCACTGCACACATGTGTTTTTTCACGACTGACATGTCACACTAACTTTACCCCTGTAACTAACTTCCTGTGAGTTAGTTGAATTCATCTAGACGGTATAAAGTCTCCTGTATGAACCTGCACAATAAAAAAAAAACATATTAGTGAATAAATACTTATTAAAAATTAAAGGCATTAATTTTTTAAGTCTTAGAATATTTAATAATGTTATTATTTATTAAGTTATTGATTTTTTTAAATTAATTTTATTAATGTTAATTATAAAGTTTATTATTATTTAGGAAAATTAAATTATTTACTAATTTAAGTTAATTAGAAAACGGTATTATGATTTAATTTATAAATAATTATTAGTATTTATTTTATTAAAAAATTTAATTATTAAATATTTATTAAAATTTAAATAAGTAACATTAAATTATAATTAATGATCTTTATTAATAATTTATTCGAATTTAATTTTAGAAGTTACTATTAATTAATTTTAGTTTAATAAAATTTTAATTTTGTTAACTAATTTAATAATTATGTTTTATTAAATATATAATGTTTATTATTTATTTATAAATATTAAGGTTTAATATTTTTAGTTTAGTAATTATTGAATTTAAGTTTAAAATTTAGGTTTATTTTAATTATTTTTTATTTTATTTAACTTACAAACATTATTTATTTATAATCATTAATGTTTAAAGTTTTAAATTAGTTATTATTTTTGTTATGTAAGTTTTTAAATTGGTTTTATTTTAATCTATTTATATTTTTTAATAAGCTATTCTTCTCCCCCCCAAAATCATGCTGCACAAGGGAGGGGTTTGTTGTATCTTCTCTAAGGAGCAACTCCGCACAACAATGTCTCCTTCTCCAAGCATCATAGGGCATCTACCATCCTTCTATGGTGGCAGTTCTCAACGAATCTCTTCCACTGGCTAAATAGCGGCGGCCACGACAAGTGCAGTGAAAATCAAAAAGTAGGTCAGCCTCCTCGCATGCGGCGTGACTTCAAGAAGAATAGGGAAAGGATTATCCTTCACAACAATAGGTGGTCTACTCGGGCTCAAAACCTCCTCAGATTCCCACAACGGCGACGATCCAAATCACAGCGGCACATAACAGCAGTGGAATAGGGGGGCTTCGGGAAGCTTCTCCTTTCAGCGCGACACAACAAAAATTCTTCTTAGTGGCGCAACATAGCAGTGGAAACAGGGTCTCCCAACAGCTTTAGCTCCTCCTCCAACTCAGCTACAATCATAAAATCTATGGTAAGAAGCTGGTAAATAGCGAAACAGTATCCAGAGAGGGAAAGAACTGCAAGGGTTTTCTTGGATAGATTTGTGTGTAGACATTAATTTGATTCTTCCTTAATCCATTTCTGGATTTCTTGTGAACTGATGATTTCTATTGAGTAATTAGGGTAGCTATTTGTTTGTATTTTTTCTATTTTGATGTGGAATAAATCCAACGCATGTACTCGAGATCAGGGGTGAAGAAAGAAATGTGGCTCTATGATGACGAAATAGGGGTGTTGTGATAGTGAAAGGATCATCTGTGTTAGGATGCAGGTGGATTTGACCGACAAGTGGCATCAGTGTCTCATGAGGCAAGCAGTGAATTGCGAAAGGTTGTGCTACCGAAGGTGTGAGACCGACGACTTGAGGAAGGAGAAGGGATTGAATCACTGATAGTGTGAAATGGGGAAGCGTCGGTGAGTGCGTGAATAAAGCTATCGGTGCGTGCATGACACACCGATAAAAGGATGAAAAGGGTGGAGAAAAAAAATAACTATATGTGAGTGCGTGAAATTTCAACACGTTGGTATGAGAAAATGTTGAGGGAATGAGTATCGATGCGCACGTGACACACCGATGGAAGAATATAACAAAACACCGATATTTTTTTTAAAAATATATTAAAAGAAGACATCGTTAGTTAAAATAAAAAAATGAGTAACCGGTAGTTTAAAATGAGAGACCGATGCTGCATCGGTGAGTCACAAGAGAAAGGATCGATGACTTGAGCGGATCGGTGCATCACGACATCGGTGAGTCGCGACATCGGTGTAAGGTGAGAAACCGTTATAAGAAGAAAATATATGAAAACACCGATAGAAGAAAAATAAAGACAAGTCACCGATAGTTAAAAAATGAGAGACTGAAACCGATGCGCATCAGAGACCGATGGTGTTTCAAAGTGACCGGGGAGTCATGACTCAACGATATTAAAAAAAAACTTCAGTGTGACAAGTGATCAGTGAGTCGTGACATCAGTGCGTCGCAGCATTGGTGCGTCAACTCACCCATAGAAAAAATTGAAATGTTAACAATAAAAAATTAATTTTAAATAGATAATAAAATGAATAAAACATTAATTAATTAAAACAAATGAAAAATTAACTAAGATGTCAAAGACTACATAATTAACTTAATTAAAAACTAACTAAATTATTAAACAAACTAAAAATAAAAAAACGAATTAATTATTAACTAAGAATATAAATATTAATTTTAATTAATTAAAAGTTTAAATAAATGCAAAATACATACAAAGAATTAACTGAAAACATGAAATTAGAATAATTAAAATTAAACAAAGATTTTAAACAACTATGTTAATTACTTAAAAATTAAGATTAAGAACACATTATTTTATTAAACATTAACTTAAATTGTTAACTTATCTAATAAACAGAATAACTAGACCCATTAATAAATTAAGTTAATTTATTCTAATATATATAATTTAAAAGGGTAAAGTTTAAAATTAAAAACTAAATTAGATTAATGCAAATAAAAATGAACTATTGATTAAATAATAAACTTTTAAAACCATTAAGATATTAAAAAGATTACAATTATTAAACTAAAAAGCATGTTAATATAATTACAATAATTATAATGACTAAATTAACCATTTAAAAGACTATAAACACATATTTAATTATAAAAAATGACTAATTAATAGATTTAGTGATAAAAATACAAAAGTGCCATTATTTAAAAGAAAAGTTTAATAATAATAATTATTTAAATCATTTAAAATTAATTAAAAAGATGTGGAAAAACTATGTAAAAATAGAGTCACATCACATACCAATGCCATGAACAAGTTTCTGCATATACTCCATCATCTTCTCATCTCTCAAACGCTGCTACTCACACTCCTCCTCCCTCTCCTTCTACATCTGCTATATCATCTCATCAAGAGCTCTCAACCTCTCCTCATACTGTGCAGCAAACAATGACATTGATGATGACTCTCCACGAGCTCCCTTCATGCTCACTGATGCCATCACATAAGTACCATAATAACTCGTTGGTGTCAGTCAAGAACCAATACCAATCACTTGACCTTTCTCAGAACCCTGTGAAGTTGACTATATCCAAGCCCCCTCATCAAAACCTGAATCAGTAGTGACATCTTGTCCGGTCTCAAATTGGATCTCTTGTGAATGAGAATTAACAACCTCATATGTTTTCTTTAAATATAATGACAAATTAGAATAACAATAAAATTAATATTCATGACATTTTTAAACAATATCACTAACCACAATATGGTGCTATTGTTTGCCTACAACTTATTCTGTATGGGGATTAGTATGCATCTTCTTATAACCTTCAAACTCTGTATTAGATGGGTCAGTAGTGGTCTGTATATTATAACGAACATGTTATAGTTAATATATATACACATTAATAAATAATATCACTTACAATATATCGTCGATGTATGTCAAATCTATGACTCCCGACCCTATGGGTGACCTCTTTCCTCCCTCAGATCTGATTTCTAGCTGATGATCTCCTTCTAAAAGTCTTGCATAGCTAGAATAAGAACAACCCATCCCATACCTAAGTTGATATATAGTCAGGATGATGAGAGATGCAAGACTGATAAAAAACAATAGCATAATCTTTATCCATAGATCTATTTCTGATTTTGTGTAGAAACTGATGAAATTGCACACGTATATAATTATCTAATTTTTTTTTCGGATAGGACCTATATAACTATTATAAATAGGAGAAAATAAATTCTGCAAGACAATTAAAAAAATATTTTAGTAATTAAATAAATTTTAAAAAAGTATATATTATTTAATGACTTACAATCCAGTAGTCTAACATCCAGTCATGCATGATGATGGGTACCAGGTCCCATGACACCCATGGATTGGAAAAATAATTTCTCAGAATCACACTAGCCTACCCATTGGAAAAATATAAAAAAATGTGAAAATTGAACAAAATATATAATCATAAAATTATTATAAAAATTAATATACTTAGTTAATATAAAATAAATATCTTAAACAATGAAACATACCTCTGTAAACAAGGATCAAAATCAATAGATGGTCC
Source organism: Viscum album (assembly GCA_963277665.1). Lineage (NCBI taxonomy): Eukaryota > Viridiplantae > Streptophyta > Magnoliopsida > Santalales > Viscaceae > Viscum > Viscum album. The sequence continues at coordinate 179,269,685 of OY728143.1, read as the reverse complement.
TCTCTCTAGTATAGGATCTAGAATCAATAATCAAGCAAGACCACACCCCCTTCTAGTAGGCATACCGGCCTAAGGATGAGAAGCTGAATCAGGATAATCACCAAGAAGTATGACATCAGTGAGAGAATGTAATATATCTTCCAGATCATCTCCAGCCATCTGAAAAAAATATTCTCACTAGTAAGAGATTGTTAAAATAGATATGAAATATAAAAACTAATAAATATCAGAATAAAATAATGTTACTTGTAAAAAATTGTTAATACAAATATGAAATTTAAAAAACTAATAAATATCAGAATATAATAATTACCTGTAACTAAAGACATGAATATAATCAATCATCATCTTCATCACCATTTTCATTGACATCAATGTCTTCAACCTCATCTTCAACATTTCCAACTTCCATATGACTTTTAGTTTCATAATCCCTTATTACTTCATCAACATTATCTATATCATCATCCCTTAACTAAGGGGGTTTAATCATAAATATTTATATCTCTTTAGGTAAGAGATATATTTTGGGATGTTTCTTAAAAAATTTCAATATGTTGCACTTCCACAGAACTATTTTCATTTTCAATAAACTGATTGTCACGTGATTTCATTTTTATCACACTCCACCAGTCCTTCAAATTTCTTGAAACATCACAGTAATTTACATAGTAAACTTGATGTGCTTAATGTGCCAACATAAATGGTTAATTTGATGTCAGAAGACTGTTATATTTAATTCCAACGACTTCATGTCATGGATGAACTCACAACCCCCGATCAGTATCTAACCAATGAAATTTAAACATTGTAACATAATTTAGTCCCAGAGAACATAACTCAATTATTTCATCTAGTATACCATAAAAGTAAACTTAACTTTCCTTATGAAGGTATCCTTTAAAACAAAGACCAATATTCATTGATTTCTTTGACTCACCATATATGCGTGTATGGAATCAAAATCCATTAACCACATACCCATTACAAGATTTTACCAATTTCGATGGAGGGTTTTCGGGCACACATAACCAAGTGCCAATTTTATTTTCACATTGTGTTACCTATAAACAATAAAAATTATTAATAATAGATATCATTGAAAAATTGATATAATATTCCATTGAAAGAAACTTATCTTACCAGTCTCTGAAACCAATATGCAATTTTTTTTGCTGATGTTCTTCAAGAGCAGTAGATGTAATTTTTATAAATTATTTTTTGATATGGTCATCATATAGTCTACAAAAAAGTTAATGTTAATAAAGAGATATTTTATAAATATTTAAAAAAATAATAAAAAAGTAGTACTTACTACACAAATTGAGTCATTTCTTCACAATTCAGCAGAACATAAGTATTAGCTCTATACAATTATTCATCTTTAAGCCATCACTCATGATAACCACCAAAACCAAGCTTGGGATGATTAAAAACTAACAAATAATGGTTTGTGACATAATCAAAATTTGTCTCATTGAGATCTATGAGATTATGTTTTGAAGGATATTCTGACTAAAAATAATAAAAGCAGAAATTTGAAATTTACTCCTGCAAGTACGCTTATGCAATCAACCCTTCAACTGATACTTTGTTATGTACTTTCTTCTTTAATTTTTGCATACATCCCCTAAATATATAAATCCATCGGAATTATACCGGCCCTCCACATTTATCTTCATATGGAAAATGTAATATTAAATGTTCCATGGAATCAATGAAGCATGGTAGAAATATTTTATCCAATTTACATAAAATTAAAACATCTTTTTTCTAGCAAACTCAATGCATCATAATCTGATGTTTCCACAAAAATATCTCAGAAAAAATATGATATTTTGGTCAAAATTTCTCATATTGAAGAATTCAATAGCCCTCTAAGACCAACAAGTAGTGATATTTCTATTATTACATGATATTCAGGTCTTTTTAACCTCGTAATATGCCCATTTCTGATGAAAAAAGACAAATTATAAGGATAACCATCTAGTAACCTCAAATATCTAATCCATCAAAAGAATAATAAACAGTTTTATTTACTAAGTGAGTAAGCTGCTTTTGGCTTCATTAATTTGTGTGATTTTTCATCTTTAAATAATTCAAGTTCAGGACGTTTGTAAATCTATGAAAGATCTAACCATATCTTTACATTATATTTGGTCTTACCAGGTGTGTCCAACACAAGATACAAAATGTTATAAAAAATATTCTTCTTAATACGCATTACATCTAACATGTGACAAACCAACAAATCAGACCAATATGGAAGGTCCCAAAAAATACTCCTCTTTATCCAATTATGATCTCTCCCAAAACAATTTATATATTTATCATTTATGGTTGGTCCAAAAGTAACATAAGGTAATACAAAGACAATAGATTTTATCTAATTACTTGAGATAACTACTGGAGGTGTATCTGTTTCAATTCAACCTTTTGTAAAATTAATTATGTTTCATTATAAAGGGCGATCCAAAGGAAGAAATATTTGATGATAGTCAAAATAACTTACCTTTATTCCATTAAAAATCATAAATGATTTTTTCTCAACCGTGTAGCACATACATGATTTTAAACCATGTGTGCTCTATCCAGATAACATACCATACACCAGAAAGTCATGATCGTCCATATTAAGGCAACCTTCAATATAAAATTCTGATATGTAGTTATATAAAATGTATTCACACCATTATTTCGTAATGAAATTAACTCATCAATTAGTGGTTTAAAATAAACATCAATATTCTTCATTGGATGTCCTAGAATTAATAGTGTCAAATATATATATTGTTCCTTCATCAACATCCAAGGAGGCAAGTTATAAGGAGTAATGAAAATGGTCCAACAAGAATATTGAATGCTGTAAGCACCAAATGGACAAAAACCATCAGTAGAAAGACCCAAATGTATGTTATGAGGTTCTACAACAAAAGAAGGATGCGTCTGATCAAAATGTTTCCATGAATCACTGTCACATGGATGATTTAAGATTTTTATGATAGAAATATTTGATGTATTCTATTTCATCAATCCACCTATGCTGCCATACATAAATAAACACTGTAAACGAGGTGTAATTGGAAAATATCTCAACTGTTTCATAGGAACTCTGGACTTTCCTTGTTGTGACTATTTATACTTCGATTCTTTACATGTTGGGAAATTAAGTAAAGATTCATAATCACCATAATATAAGATGCAGTCATTTGAACATGCATGGATATTTTGATAACTTAGACCCAAATTATGAACCAACCTTTTACTTTCATAGAAACATGCAGGTAATTTATTTCCGTCTGGAAACAATGACTTAACCAAAGATAAAATCTGATCGAAAAAACTATTAGACATTCCAAAATATGATTTAATAGCCATAAATTTTGTAACAACTTCATGTTTTCTTATATGGATTCCTAGATATAAGGCATCCTCAGTGGATTTCAACAAATTGTAAAACTGAGAAGGTTATGATTAAGGATTTAGAATATCATTACGAGTTTTTGTTTCAGGAATAGATAGACCAACTGCCTCATGTATTAAATTCTAAAATGTTGGATCTAGAACCAAAAAATTTATATTTTCTATTGAACTCTTTTCACCATGTTTATACCAAAAATATAATCATTCCAAAAATTGGAGCGCAATAGATGAATTCCAACATTGTCAAATGTTTCGAATGTCCTAAGGTCACATTTTTGACATGAACATTTAATTGTTTCTTCAAAAACAAAATCTGAATTTGACGATGCAAATGATAGAAAGGCTTCAACACCTTCAATGTAGCCATGATTTCAACCAGATCTATTTGGATTTTTTCGGGTTTTTATCCAATAATGATCAAGTAATAGATACTGGTGTCTACTTCCCGAGTCCATAGTTATATAAAAAACAAAAAAATAAAAACAATTATTACAGATCAATTTGACTAATTGCAAATTATTATTATATTTTAACACCTTGAAATATTCTATGGAATATGATCAGAATGAGGAACTAGGTTAGCACTAGATTATGGGGCCCATAGAGGCTCTATGTAGATAAAATAACAATATTAAATATATTATATAAGACACACACTATTTTTTGAAAATAATAGAATATCTCTTGAACATTGTCTCATATGGGAAATCTGAGACCACCGTTAGGTCTGAGATGCGGGGTTTATCCTAGACGTGAAATTATATATGTGTGCATTAGGTGTTTAATTACATTTCATGCAAGAGTGATTCATTTAATATTTTTGTTATAATTTATTATAAAAAATTTAAAATATCTTTCAAACTATGTATCATATGAAATATTGGAGACCATTGTTGGGTCTGGGATGTGGGGTGTACCTAAGCATGATATTACATTTGAATTTATAATAAATATTAGTAATATTTAAAAATTACTCATATTTTTTCTTTTATAAATTTTAAAAAATATCTTAATTTCCTCATATTTTCAATTATTAACAATATTTTTTAATTAACACTAATATTTACTATGTACTAATAATATTGAAAAATTAATTATTAGTTATTATAAATTATGTAATGATTATTATTAATGAAATTTTTTATTTATTTATAGATTTTCTTACTTATACATATTTTTATATATTTTTACAAATTATTATTATGATTTTATAATTATTGGTAATATTAACAATTTATTAATAATAATGACTCATGGATTATTAAATAATATAAATTATTTATATTAATACTGTTTTTTAATAATTAATATTTTTTATGTATTTTAATAAGTATTATAATTGTTATATTTTTTTAAAAAGTATTACAGAAAATTATCCTAATTATTATTAACTAAGTTTTTAATAAATATTACATATTTTAATTTTTTATTTTTTTCATTAAAACAATTTTTTTAAATTTTTAATATAAAAAATTCTTATAAATGGCGTTTAGTTAAATTGTTTTCTTTAAATTAATTTTCTCATCATTCTTAAAAAACACTTATTTTTATTTATTTTATACATTATATATATATATAACACATAATCAAAACTATTTACATTAAATTAATTTTTACACATTTTTTCAAATTATTAATAATATTTTGTAATTAATACTATTGTTTATTATTTATTATTAATATTAAGTAAATAATTATTTATATATATTTATATTAAAATATTTCTTAATTAATATAAATATACCAAAAAAATTCTGACAATTTTCTTTTAACCAATATACATATTAAATTTATATATACATAGATATAAACATACATAAATATTTAATATTTATTAATAATATTGACTAATTAATTAGTAATTATTATAAATTATGAAATGATGATTATTAATTATTTAAATTATTATTAAAATTTTAATAATTATTATATATATGTATATCATGGTTTCATAATTAATATAAATACATAAAATATATTATGACTCTTTTTTAAATAAATATACATATCAAATATATATATATATATATTAAAACTTACATTTATTTTTAAAATCTTTATATATACATATTCAGATGTTAATATATATATATATTACACGATTTCATAATCAAATATATTTTTACATGTTTTTTTAAACAAATATATATATTTTATAAATACATACATACATACATACATATCTACATGCACATATATATATATATAATCTTATATGTTTTTTAATATTTATATATGTTTATGTCTGTATATATATATATATATAAATTACACATTTTTTACAACTTATATATATATATATATTCACATATTAATATACATAAATGTATATATATATTTATATATTAAAAACCTTAAACATTTTTTAAAATGTTTATATACGTCTGTCTGTATATATATATATCATAAACTTTACATGTTTTTTTAAAACTTATATATATATATATATATTCACATTTTAATATACATACATGTATGTATATATATATATACATATATTAAAAACATTAGACAATTATATATATATATATATTAAAAAAATTACATGTTTTTTAAAACGTTTATAGATGTATACATAGAATGTATTATTTACATATATTTATATTAAAAAATTTCTTAATTAACCAGAATGTATTATTTATATGTATTTACATTTAAAGATTAATTAATTAATATAAATATATCAAATATATTTTTGGCAATTTTTTAACAAATATACATATCAAATTTATATATACATATATACAAATATACATACAGACATACATATATGTATATATATCAAAAACCATAAACATATTTTTAAAATTATATATATATAAACACATATAAATATCAAAATTAAATAAACACATGTTAATATATATATATACACAAACATATATAAAAATTAACGCGGTACACAAACATACTTATATATATATACAAATATAAATAAAAAACACATATAAATATCAAAATTAAAAAATTATTAAAATTCCTAAAAATCAATTAAAATAAATTACACAAATCAGATTAAAATCAAAATAGAGATTAATATAATTGCTTCAATCCTAAATATCAAATAAAGCATGCTAATTAGATAAATTTATAAACTTGACCAAACTAGTATATTTAACATTGAACAAAAATACGCAAAAAAATGTACCAGATTAAAATCAAAATAAAGATTAATACAACTATATCAATTCTAAATATCAAATAAAGCATGAAAAACAGATAAATTTCTAAACATAGGGACCAAAACAGTATATTTAACATTGAACTAAAATATGCAAAAAAATGATAGAGAACATAAGTGGAGTCCATACCTTGAATATCTGAGTGGAAATCAGCAAAAAATAGGGAATAACGGAGCTAAAAAGAGCTGTAAAGAATCGGGTGACCGAGTAGGGTTCAGAATGGTGGGAGGAGAAAGGAGAGAAGGAAGAAAGGAGGGCCGCACAGCTGTTAAAATACCAGGGTTTGTTGCAATCAACTATTTATGACAAAATTAATGTAACATACCAAGTAAGTAAAGAATTATGGATTTTCATATCTATGTCTATTTATGAATTAGATAGTATTTTAGAGGCTTAAAATGAGAATAAATCCAATCTTAAGCATTGAATTCTCTAATATTTTTAAAAGATTGTTTTACCGCCTTTTGATGGCGAACCATTTTTAAATATATCTTTTGACAATTTTATAAGATATATTTGTCAAAATAAACTTATTATTTAGTATTGGGACATTGAAATTTACTTTGGATAAATTTTTGGTATTTTTCTGACAATGTTCATTTTTTAATGATTAGTGAAAATACTGCATTTTACTTCAAAACTGCTTTTTCATCTAATTTAATTATATGGATATATTATCTTTTAAATTTGTTTTAAAGTGTAAATAGAATATATTTTTACCATTTAATCTAATGGTGGTCATTTAGATTAATTTCACTTTGAAATTGGACATAAACAATTTTCAAACTTTTGATAGATATTGTTTCTAAAAAACCCGCTATTTGTTTTGACAATGAGAATTATTTTTAAATTAATTACTAAAATTTCTGTGTTTGGAATTTGGTAAAATGGATTACATATTTGGAATCAGAATGTATAAATTATGTAATTAAGATACTTTTGTTTTTGGACATTATGAATAGTAATGACGGTAATTATCTTTAATTATCGTGATTAATTAGTAATCGGGTAGTTAAGGGAAATAAAATAATATCATAATAATAAAAAATGACCATAAAATGTGTCCTAATGCTACTGCTTGTGTCATGGCCGACCATGGTATGCCTTGTGCCAAACTTTGGGACCCCATGGAATCACTTTTGGGTGATAGTGACAATTTATCATTTTATGTTTTTTAAAAGGAAAGTATAACCAAAGTATGTATCACCCAAGTAAAACAATTTTAGTTTTGTATGTGTAAATTATATCTTAGACTATAAATAGTCATTGGAAAACTAAAAAGATTTTCTACATCATAGTATTTTTTTTATAATTTTTATACATTAAATAAATTAAATTTTATATGACACGATGATGATGCAACGATTACCTCATTAATGAACGATTTAAATAAAATGAAAAGATAATGTAAAATATAATACTTACACTTGTAAAATACCTATTTTATGGGTTTATTTCGAACCTTTATCACCTTATCCTCGAAATATATAATTGTGGGACCTTTAAAATCCGAAACTCATTATATAATAAAGTAACATTTCTTGAATTTCCAAGAGTGCCCCTCCTCCCTCTTATAAAAGGCCCCCATCTCTAGCACCTTACCCACACCTCTCAAGCCATTGTATCGGCCAATATCTACTCATTTTATCTCTCCACATCCCTCTCTTCATCCTAAAATCCTTACCTTAGGCAGAAATCTCTTCAAGAAACCCTTTTGGTTCAAACCAAGAGGAGTTACTCGATTTAAAGGTAATGTCTTCTCCAATGTTATTTTGTTTTATTTTTCTTCTCCAACCCCCTAAACTCTTTTTATTCCTTTATTTTGTAACAACACCAGTATTTTTAATGTACTATAATGTTTTTATGATAAGGATTTGAGCTACACTTACACACACCTCCGTCTAATGGTTAAAGAACATACTGTTTCGGTGGATAGCAAATTACTGCCTCACGAAACGATGATTCTTCAATATTCTTTTAACACCTATCATGGTGGCCATTAAGATTTAACTCTATTTATATATGATATATATTATGTATATGTTTTCCTTATGATTCTGTATTTTTCATTTATGGCATACCTTATGGTTTCCATTATGGGTAAACGCGATATCTTCATTTTAGGAAGTACGGACTACCGCCCCCTTAAAGTGATTTGATTTTTTAATGCCATATGTGGGACGTATAAAGGATGGAGTTAATGATATTATATATGATATTATATTGGAATTATCGTACACCTTTATATAATTGTGATTTCACTTCATTAAATACGAAATAGAAATGAAAGTAGCGTTCATGCATACGTATGACTTACCATCTCCATGAATGGTGCATTTCATTTCTTACCTCTAAATGTTATGTAATATTATAAATGCATGTATATACTAGATATATATGATATATATGATAAATACATCATGAATATAATTATGGAAATAATGGATATTTTACCACATGAACAACTTGTAATTATAAGAAGTTGATTTTTGGCTCAAGTACCAAGGGTCGACAAAAAGACCATTATTAACTTAAATAATTACATAATTTTCATAACATGGTAATAAGTGATATAAAAGGAAAAATGAACTTGGAAAAGGTTCTTAAGCAAGTAGAAATTAACTCCAGTTTATTATTCAGGAGATTAAAGAACGATCGAGTCAAGTCGGACATGAGGTATGAGACTTCATCTCAATATCCTTTCATTGAGGCATATTTTGTTTTATACTAAACTTTCTTTTATACGATGTATAAACCACTTTGAATTTTACTTTTTTTGAAAAGGAATATTTTTTTATACCAAGCGTTTTACTAAACGGAAAAAGGGAATGTTTTTGTCGTACGTATGAGGCGACAATGACTTCTCCGCCACCGTGACCGTTATTTGAGTTTTGGATTCCTCTACAAGCCATAATTTTTTTAAATGAAAAATAAATAACATGTTTTAATTTTATTTTATTTTGGTATTGAAAATGGTTTTGATAATGTTTTGATTATATCAATGTGTTTTATTGATATCTTGTGATTGAAATGTGGAAATGTTATATTTTCTTTATGCATGTTTTATGTGATATGATTATGTTATGGTTCTTGGGCATTATTTATGAAGACGGGTGGTTATGTGATAAACTAAGGGCGGGTGAGCCCGTGATAGCTCTCCAATGCATTGGGTAACGTGAAGGAGTTAAATGCTAAGGTTTATCCGAAGAGATTTAGGGAATATACTGTGATGGGTATTCCAAATATAACCATGAGGGTTACCCACTACGTAAGAATGTTATGAATGCCTCAAGTTACCTTTATGTCTTATGTTTTCTATGAGTTATTCACAAATCTTATGATTTCATGAGGTATGATAAAGTGATTATGTTTTATGAGTAAAGTATGATTTCATTAATTCTTATTTATACATGAACTAATGTTTTTGTTCCGTACTTTTATATCCCTTACCGAGCTTTTTATGATCATCCCAAGTTTTTGAAATGTTTTTCACAGGTCAACGGAAAAGTACATGATGTGATGATAGTGTCTAGGAAGTGTCACGAAAGAATCCATGTTTTATTTTAAATATGTCTCCTTTGATGGGAAAAATGAATACTGTCTTGTATGTAACCACCTTATTTAAATGTGGAATGTAATTCATGATTTATGATATAATTCTCTAAAACTCTAAACTTGAAAGGATCCTCAATGTGCATTCTTGTAATAACTCAAGAATAAGTAATGTTTAAGGCTGGGGCCTTATAGTTGGTATCAGAGGTCATTTTAGATAACTTTAGGAGTTATAATTCTATTAAATGATTATCTAAAAATATTTTTTTATGGTCAAATTGAAATGATATAGCATTTGATGATTACCATGTTGCTTCATCTAAGACATGTTTGTTCAGAATGGTTTTCCACAGAGGAAACAGGGAAGCAGTGCTAGGAAGGCATACCGAAGGAAATGAACTTCTGAATCAGCATCCTGAGATGGTCAGAATTGGAACTGAATAGTTTGTTGTAGTAATGACACAGTTGACTCATGCGATAAATGGTGGTGGTATCCATGCACGAGATCAGCTAGATCAACCGCTGAGGAACATGTCAGTGGTGGAACATTTCATGAGGCAACATCCCCCATCATTCAGAGGATCATCTGACCCTGTTCTAGCTGGAGGGTGGATTAAAGAATTGGAGAATATTTTTGATGTCATGGGGTGTTCAGACAATCAAAAGGTTAGTCTTGCTGTTTACAGTTTGGAGGGTGAAGCAGATCAGTGGTGGTCGATGGTTAAAAATATCAGGGACACTGATGAGATTGATGCTCTTGACTGGGATGAATTCAAAGGTATGTTTCTTGAGAAATATTTTCCTAAGGCTGTTCGACTTAGGATGGAAAAAAAATTCTTGTAATTGAGGCAAGAGGACGACTCAGTGGCTTCTTATGATGAAAGGTTCACTTGATTGGCCAGGTATTCTCCAAATTTTATCCGAGACCTTGATAGTAAAATCAATCATTTTTACTCAGGATTAATGCCAAAATACCAAAGGGATTTAGCTTCTCGTGATTTCAAAAGTTATGAAAAGCTTGTTTGATATGCTGAGAAGGTGGAAATGGAGTTTTCTGATGATCAAGTGTTCTATAACAACCAACAGAAGAATAGACCGAGGTGGCATGAGAAATGGAAGAATCCTTCAAAGAATTCTGATGGTAAGAAAACTAAGTTATCAGTTTGTGATAAATGTGGTAAAAGGCATGATCGAGAATGTCTTCTGAATTCTAGAAAGTGCTACCGATGTGGTAATATGGGACATAAGGCTCGTGATTTCACTGAAAAGATCAGGGTGATGGTAAGACCAAATTTGATTTAAAGTTAGTGAAATGTTTCAAGTGCAATGAGATGAGTCATTATGCAAACGAGTGTTCGAAAAAGATCTCAAATGATGGGAAGTAGTCAGACTACAAGTAGAAAGGTGTGGTGAAATTCTTTGCAACTACTTCAGCAGATGTTGGGCTATCAAATGAAGTGGTATCAGGTTCTTTGTTTGTTTTTTCAGATTATGCCAGTGAGTTGTTTGATTCGGGGTCTACAAATTATTTCATCTCTGAAAATTTTTCTAGTAAATTGGGAATTCCATCTCTAGAATTGACACCTGAACTTGTGGTAAAAACAATTGGGGAAAATTTTGAGGCAAAAAGAATTCATAAGAATCTTCCTATCCTTATCCGTGGAAAGAACCTACTTGAAAACCTTATTGTTTTACCTCTAGTAGAGTTTGATGTTATCCTAGGTATGGATTGGCTCTCTGTTTACCATGATAAGATTGATTGTAGAGCTAAAGAAGTTTATTTTCAGAAAGACTTTCAGTTTGTGTACAAGAATTAACCCTTACTGTTGATAACATATCAATAGGCTGAGAAACTTGTAAAAGATGGAAATGAATGTTACATTGAAAATATTGTTGAAAACAAAGGAACCGTTCTGATTAATCATGTGCCAGTGGTAAATGAGTATCCTGATGTTTTTCCTGATGAGTAGCCTGGAATAATACCAGATCGAGAAGTTGAATTTACTGTTGACTTAGTTCCTGATGCTAAGCCAATTTCAAAACCCCCTTATCGAATGGCTCAAATTGAACTTTTAGAGTTAAAGGAGCAATTGCAAGATTTATTAGAGAAAGGTTTCATTCGACCTAGAACATCACCATGGGGTGCTCCTGTATTATTTGTTAAAAATATTTATGGTTCAATGAGACTTTTCATTGATTATAGAGCCTCGAATAACATCACTGTTAAGAAAAAATATCCTTTGCCTCATATCGATGATTTTTTTGATCAGCTCCAGGGAGCTCAATATTTTTCAAAGATTGACCTGAGATCGGGGTACCATCAGTTGAAGTTAAAGAAATAAGATGTTTCGAAGACTGCATTTCATACAAGATATAGCCATTATGAATTTGTAGTAATGCCTTTTGGGTTAACTAATGCACCTTCTGTATTCATGGACCTTATGAATAGAATTTTCCATGAGTTCTTGGATAAGTTTGTGGTTGTTTCATTGATGATATTTTGGTGTTTTCTAAAAGTAAAGAGGGGCATGAAAGTCATTTAAGGGCTATTTTTCAAACCTTAAAAGAAAAAAAATTGTATGGGAAATTCAGGAAGTGTGAGTTTTGGTTGCAACAAATTTCTTTCCTTGGTCACATGGTTTCTAAAGATGGAATAACTGTTGATCCTGTAAAAACAAAAGTTGTTGAAGAATGGATAAGGCCTACAAATGTAACTGAGATTCGTAGTTTTCTTGGTTTGGCAGGATATTACCGAAGGTTTGTTAAAATTTTTTCACGGTTATCTAGTCCAATGACTAAGCTAACTCGTAAGGGTGTTAAGTTTATCTGGACAAAAGAATGTGATGATTTTTTTCAGGAGTTGAAAAGAATATTGGTGAATGCTCCAGTTTTGGCACTACCTTCCAGGAATGGTGAGTTTGTTATCTACAGTGATGCTTCATTGAAAGGACTTGGTTGCGTCCTAATGCATAATGATCAGGTAATTGATTATGCTTCACGACAGTTGAAAACTCATGAGGTAAATTACCCTACACATGATTTGGAATTAGATTCTGTTGTTTTCGCTTTAAAAATTTGGAGGCATCATTTGTATGGTGTAAAGTGTGAGATATATACTGATCACAAAAGTTTAAAGTATATATTCACTCAGAAAGAATTGAACATGAGACATAGGAGATGGCTGGAATTAATCAAGGATTATGATTGTACAATTCATTACCATCCGGGAAAATCAAATAAAGTGGATGATGCTTTGAGTCGAAAAAGTAATGCCTCGTTAACCATGTTACGTTTGGAACGTGATCCTTTGGTTAAGGATTTGATGAAATTTGGCATAGAAGTTGTTGGTGTAGGATGTTATTATATTTTGTTTCAGGTATCAGTGAAATCTTCTCTATCAGACAAAATTAAGCAAGCACATAAGCAAGATAGTGAGTTGTAGAAAAAGGTAGAGCTGGTTCAGAAGGGTAAGTTGCCTGAATTCAAAATTGATAATGATTGTGTTTTGAGATTTGGGAAGAGATTGTGTGTGCCGTGTGATTCACAGTTGAAGAGAGCGTTGTTATGTGAAGCTCATAGTTCTCCGTTTTTAGTTCATCCAGGCAGTACTAATATGTACAAAGATCTTCAGGAGTATTACTGGTGGGATGGAATGAAAAGAGATATTGCTGATTTTACTGTGAAGTGTTTGACTTGTCAATAGGTTAAAGCAGAGCGGAAGTTACCGAAAGGGATGCTTCAGCCATTACCAGTTCCATAGTGGAAATGGGAGAATATATCCATGGACTTCGTTGTGGGGTTGTCGAAGACACCTCGAGGTAATAATGCAATCTGGGTTATTGTAGATCGCTTGACTAAATCTACTCATTTCCTTGCTATACAAGATAATTTTTCTCTAGATCAACTTTCTTATTTGTATCTTAGAGAGATAGTAAGGTTACATGAAGTTCCCCTCTTCATTGTATCTGATCGTGATCCCAGGTTTACTTCTAACTTTTGGAAAGGCCTTCAGAAGTCGTTGGGTACTGGATTAAAATTTAGTACAACTCTTCATCCTCAATCAGATGGGTAGTCAGAACGAACAATTCAGACATTAGAGGATATGCTATGTGATTGTTCTATGGATTATCAGGGAAGTTGGGACCAACATCTTTCTTTGGTTGAGTTTTATTATAATAATAGTTTTCATTCCAGTATACAGATGGCACCATTTGAGGCATTATATGGGAAGCAGTGTCGAACTCCAGTTTTTTGTGATGAAGTGGGTGAAAATAAGTTGATGGGACCCAAATTGGTAGAAGAGTTGGTAGAAAAAGTTTAGCTGATACAGAAACACATGAGAACAGCTCAGAGCAGGCAGAAAAGTTATGCGGACAACAGGAGGAAGGATCTCTCTTTTTGAGGTAGGTGATCATGTCTTCCTCAAAGTTTCACCATGGAAAAGTGTGATGCGATTTGGTAAGAAAAAAAAGCTAAGCCCAAGGTTCATTGGACCATATGAAATTCTGGAGAGAGTTGGATCAGTTGCATACCAAGTGGCTTTACCTCCGAGTTTATCTCAAGTACACAATGTTTTTCATGTTTCAATGTTAAGGAAGTACATTCCAGATCCATCTCATGTTTTGAGTCCAGAGGTAGTTCAGCTAGAAGAGAACCTATCTTATGAGGAAAAAATAGTCCAGATTCTTGACCACAGGGAGAAAGTATTTCGGAATAAGGTGATTCATCAAGTAAAGGTTTTGTGGAAAAACCACATGATTGAAGAGGCAACATGAGAATCTAAAAATGCAATGAGGGCTAAATACCCCCACTTATTCGATAAGTAAATAAATTGCGGGGATGCAATTTTCTAAAGGGGGGAAGGATGTAAGATCTCAAGTAAGTAAAGAATTATGGATTTTCATATCTATGTCTATTTTTTAATTAGATAGTGTTTTAGAGGCTTAAAATGAGAATAAATCCAATCTTAAGCATTGAATTCTCTAATATTTTTAAAAGATTATTTTTCCGCCTTTTGATGGCGAACCATTTTTAAATATATCTTTTGACAATTTTATAAGCACTATTTGTCAAAATAAAATTATTCTTTAGTATTGGGACATTGAAATTTACTTTGGATATTTTTTTGGTATTTTTCTGACAATGTTCAGTTTTTAATGAATAGTAAAAAATACTGCATTTTACTTCAAAACTGCTTTTTCATCTAATTTAATTATATGGATAGATTATCTTTTAAATTGGTTTTAAAGCATAAATAGAATATATTTTTACCATTTAATCCAATGGTGGTCATTGGGATTAATTTAACTTTGAAATTGGACATAAACAATTGTCAAACTTTTGATTGATATTGTTTCTAAGAAACCCGCTATTTGTTTTGACAACGGGAATTATTTTTAAATTAATTAATAAATTTTTTGTGTTTTGAATTTGGTAAAATGAATTCCATATTTGGAATCATAAGGTCCAAATTATGTAATTAATACACTTTTGTTTTTGGACATTATGAATAGTAACGACGCTAATTATCTTTAATTATCGTGATTAATTAGTAATCAGGTAGTTAAGGGTAATAAAATAATATCATAATAATAAAAAATGACCCCAAAATGTGTTCTAATGCTACTAGTTGTGTCATGGACGACCATGGTATGCCTTGTGCCAAACTTTGGGACCCCATGGAATCACTTTTGGGTGATAGTGACATTTTATCATTTTATGTTTTTTAAAAGGAAAGTATAACCAAAGTATGTATCACTCAAGTAAAACAATTTTAATTTTGTCTGTGTAAAATATCTCTTAGACTATAAATAGTCATCAGAAAGTTAAAAATAATTCATACATTATAGTATTTTTTTTATAATTTTTAGACATTAAATAAATTAAATTTTCTATGACACCATGATGATGCAGTGATTACCTCATTAATGAACGATTTAAATAAAATGAAAAGATAATGTAATATCTAAGACTTACACTTGTAAAAGAACTATTTTATGGGTGTATTTAGAACCCTTATCACCTTATCCTCGAAATATATAATTGTGGGACCTTTAAAATCCGAAACTCATTATATAATAAAGTAACATTTCTTGAATTTCCAAGAGTGCCCCTCCCCCCTCTTATAAAAGGCCCCACCTCTACCACCTTACACACACCTCTCAAGCCATTGGATCAGACAAAATCTGCTCATTTTATCTCTCCACATCCCTATATTCATCCTATAAGCCTTACCTTAGGTAGAAAGCTCTTCAAGAAACCCTTTTAGTTCAAACCAAGAGGAGTTACCCGATTTAAAGGTAATGTCTTCTCTAATGTTCTTTTGTTTTATTTTGCTTCTAAAACCCCCTAAAATCTTTTTATTCTTTTCTTTTTTAACAAAACCAGTATCTTAAATATACTAGTATGTTTTTATGAGAAGGATTTGAGCTATACTTACACACACCTCCGTCTAATTGTTAAAGAACATACTGTTTCTGTGGATGGCGAATTACTGCCTCACGAAACGATGATTGTTCAATCTTCTTTTAACACCTTTCATGGTGGCCATTAATATTTTACTCTCTTTATATATGATATATATTATGTCTATGTTTTACTTATTATTCTGTATTTTTCATTTATGGCATACCTTATTGTTTCCATTATGGGTAAACACGATATCTTCATTTTAGGAAGTGCGAACTACCGCCCCCTCAAAGTGATTTGATTCGTTAATTCCATATGTGGGACGTATAAAGTATGGAGTTAATGATATTATATATGATATTATACTGTAATTATAATATACCTTTATATCATTATGATTTCACTCCATTAAATACAAAATAGAAATGAAAGTAGCGTTCATGCGTACGTACGACTTACCGTCTCCATGAACGGTGCATTTCATTTCTTACCTCTAAATGTTATGTAATATTATAAATGCATGTATATACTGGATATATATGATATATATGATACCTATATAATGAATATAATTCTGTAAATAATGGATATTTTACCACATGAACAACTTGTAATTATAAGAAGTTGATTTTTGGCTCAAGTACCAAGGGTCGACAAAACAACCATTATTAACTTAAATAATTACATAATGTTCATAACATGGTAATAAGTGATATAAAAGGAATAATGAACTTGGAAAAGGTTCTTAAGAAAGTATAAATTAACTCTAGTTTATTATTCAGGAGATTAAAGAACGATCGAGTCCAGTCGGACACGAGGTATGGGACTTCGTCTCAATCTCCTTTCATTGAGCCATATTTTGTTTTATACACAACTTTATTTTATACGGTTTATAAACCCATTTGACTTTTACTTTTATTCAAAAGGAATCTCTTTTTATACAAATCTTTATACTAAATGACAAAAGGGAATGTTTTTGTCGTACTTATACGACGACAATGACTTCTCCGCCGCTGTGACCATTATTTGAGTTTCAGCTTCCTCTACAAGCCATAACTTTTTTTAAATGAAAAATAAATACCATGTTTTAATTTTCTTTTATTTTGGTATTGAAAATGGTTTTTATAATGTTTTGATTATATCAATGTGTTGTATTGATATCTTGTGATTGAAATGTGGAAATTTTATGTTTCCTTTATGCATGTTTTATGTGATACGATTATGTTATGGTTCTTGGGAATTGTTTATGAAGACAGGTGGTTGTGTGATAAACTAAGGGCAGGTGAGCCCATGATATCTATCCAATGCATTGAGTAATGCGAAGGAGTTAAATGCTAAGGTTTATCCAAAGAGATTTAGGGAATAAACTGTGATGGGTATTCCAAACGTAACCATGAGGGTTACTCCCTACGCAAGAATGTTATGAATGCCTCAAGTTACCTTTATGTCTTATGTTTTCTATGATTTATTCATAAATCTTATGATTTCATGAGGTATGATAAAGTTCTTATGTTTTATGAGTAAAGTATGATTTAATTAATTCTTATGTATACATGGACTAATGTTTTCATTCCGTACTTTTATATCCCTTACCAAGCTTTTTATGATCATCCCAAGTTTTTGAAATGTTTTTCAGAGGTCAAGGGAAAAGTACATGATGTGATGATAGTTTTGAGGAAGTGTCAAAAAAGAATCCATGTTTTATTTTAAATATGTCTCCTTTGATAGAAAAAATGAATACTGTCTTGTATGCAACCACCTTGTTTAAATGTGGAATGTAATGCATGATTTATGATCTAATTCTCTAAAACTCTAAACCTGAAAAGATCTTCAATGTGCATTCTTGTGATAACTCAAGAATAAGTATTGTTTAAGGCTGGGGACTTATAATTAATCCCAACGCAAATAGTATTTCATCAAAATTATTTGTGATATACACTAATTTCCATCTCAAATAATCCTGAGATGAGGGGAATTTTCAATGGATTTTGTTAACCGTTATAAATGATCATCATGATTACTTTTCACGCTGGGCAGCGGGAATGTCCACCAAAACTATTTGTGACAGATTATTTATTCTATCGCAGATGGAATAGATAACCCATCTCAAATAGTAAAAATATAGGCACTATTTGTAATGGGTCATCTTCCCATCACAAATGATCTAATTTCTAGTAGTGCTCATCCAAATCGATATATGATAATACATGGGTAAGGCCTCAGTGAATTCCATATATATTTTGTCTAATGAGACCTACCGATGTATCGAGGGGCTATAGTAGGCTCCACCCATCACTTAATAAGTCAAATACATTCCTCATATGAAAAGGGTGAAACATATACAACAAAAACATTCATATTGAAAATCTAGCAGATGAAATGTGGATACTTTAATCATAAACGATGAATAGTATCAAAATAGAAATCCATAGTCAAAATAATCATAAACCTTTCAACAACATATGGTATATGGTATCATAAGAGATAAAACCTAATGAAGTGCAAGATTCAACAAAGGATGTTGACATAGATGAAGATACTTTTAAATGAGACCATTGAAAAATTCTTGAGGAAAGTAATCTTTAAACATTCCAAAGTGTCCCATACCACTTTGAAAAATTTAAATCATAATCCTTATGAAGGAATAAAATTAAAAGAAACTTATAATATCATGATAATAATAATAATCATGATAAGATATATAAAGGTAATTACATACACCACACACAAGGAATAAGTGGTGGATAAGACATATATCTCATAGAAGTAAAAGTGAGATGAGAAAAACCCTTTTTACTTTGGAAAGAAGAGTTCTTTAGGAAAATCATTTGTATTTATAATAAAATCAGATTGTAAACATGTATATACTATAAAATAAAATTTAAGTACAAGGAAATTATGTTTTAGGCACAAATTATGTCCAACTAAAGTGAAAAAAGTAAAAATAGTTTTTAATAAACTTTTGAAATGGGCCACTTTAGTGCTGTTTAAGAGAAAATATATGAGTCTTTAAAGCCGAAAAGGATTAATTATTTACATAATACCAGAAATTAACTGAAATAGTTTTTCATGATAAAAAGAGTTATTTTAGAAGAATATTGGTGGCTTAAAAGATATTATGGAGTGTACTTGAAAATGGGTAAGAAATTGGAAAGTTCCCTTTAACCGGACTTCTTTATTAGGAGGAATTGAAAAGGGAACCTTATGAAACATGTATTATCAAATAAAAGAAATATGAAATGATATTGATATATTATTTTGAAACATATTAATATAATGTATAATAATTATATAAAAATAATGAATAATTACATTAGGGTAAATAGATAGAAAGCCTAACTCAAATGAAAAATGGAGGTTTGGGATACCACTTTATAATCAATCGAATCGTATGCCCAAAAATTAATAATCATAAAATGAAACATTTAATACCATTAATATAATTATATTTAAGATATTATATATCAAATTTAAGTATATATACATTACACATAATAAATAAGTGGCGAATAAGGGAAATCTTACAGAAATAAAAGTGAGATCAGAAACCCCCTTTCCACATGTCCGAAAGTATTTTTCACTTGTGCTTAATGTCCTAGATAATAAAATTATATTCATTAATAATTTAATTCATAACCCATTAAATATTAATTTTTTATTATAATATTATTATGTTCATTTATGGCCTTTTTTTGAGTTATGAGATTCAATTTCGTCGTTCAGGAGTGTTTGTTTCCTTGGTTTTCATGATTGGTTTACTTGTATACAAGTACGAAAGATCATGTGAAATGAAAATAGTTATCTAGAATTGAAATTATATGTTATTAATGAAATTAAAATATATTTAATGGTTTTATATATCATTTTGTTTCTATATATGAGGACGATTCATTAGATAAAGCGTTAATGATAACCATTTATATTTTTTTGCCATTTTTTTCGATAATCACGAAGAAGTGTCTTTATTAATTAATATTATGTATATATATTGGTTCCAAAAAAAATAAATAAGGTTTAATATAAATATTATAATATTTTTAACCATAAAAATAGTTTTATTATCATCCTTTAGGGTTTAATTTAAAAACAAAAACTCATCATTCACAAAGGTGGTAAATCAACACCTCACAAATGATGTTTTCATTTTTAAAATAAAAATGGAAAGATAAAATAATTGATGATGGATATTCCATTATCATAATAAAATTCCCGTATATATAATATACTAGAGTTATAATTCATTTTTTATAGATAAGGTACGGAAATTATAAGAAAAGAAATGAAATTTAAAGAAAACTAAATGAATGAAAGTGGATTTTACCTCTTGAATTCTTCTCATTGAGAACCTGCTTAGGGGACTTGGAAATGGCCTTTTGGTAATAACAGAAAGAAAAAAATATAGATGATAGGTTTGGGAGAGGGATTGGAAATAAATTGGACAAATTCAAGGCTTTTAAGGTGTGTGGAGAAGAGGTAGCGAGAGGTGATGTTTATTGTGGAGTAGAGGTGCGTTTGTTTGATTATTTTATTCATTAGTTTATTATTTTGGATGAAGACTACCAATAATTTGAACCTTATCATTAAATATATTAAAATAATAAAGGAGAGTTCTAGATTATGGGATTACATCTACCATACGTCATCTATGACTTAATAATTCATGTATTTGTTAAATATCATAAATTTCTGTATTTCACTATTCACAAAAATTCAACTATTTTTGAAAAATCCAAAAAATTCACCACAACCATTTTTTTCATATAGAATTAAAAAATGGACTCCATTTTATGAAAATATTTTTCTAACTATGATAAATTTATTTTTTAAATAAAATCATCATTTACTCGAAAAATACCGATTTTAATATTATAACCATTTTTATGAAACTTTGAAAAATTAATTAAGGTCTCATTAAATTATATTATAATCATAAGATAAAAAAATATTAATTTATGAATCTATTTTATTAAAAAGAATATTTTAAATCATTATATTAATTATAAAATTATAAATAAACATTTATGCTTCACAAAAATATATTTACTTAATTTATCATTTTTAAAACATTCTTTTACTTATTCAATGATATAAATATATTATATTTTCATTCAAAAGATAACTAAATTTTATTTACAATTTAATAGGTGCGGTTTCTATTCAAATCATAAATATACTATTAATTATAATGAATATGATATTTTTATTAAAATAGGAATTTTTCACTATTCACTGGAAAATAAATATTTTCAAAAAATAACAAAATTTCACCCTAATTTAATTTTGGCATTCCAATTTTAAAAATGAAGTTTTTCTTCTTCAATATAATTTAAAAAGTGTCAAAATTTAGTTTTAAAACAAGCGTTCCATTAAATTGAAATAAAACCACCTTTAAAAAATATAGACTTTTAATGCTTGAAATTGGATTCATTCTTATATTATGCCTATAAAATAACTTGGATTAATGTAAAAACATTTTAATAAATATATAATAGATAAATTTAATAATTTGGTTAATACTATTCATCCCCTCCAATTTAACAGCTAGGTTATAATGGTCATGGTAAAATAATGTTATTTAATTGTATATCATTATCCGTTTAAACTTGGTGTTGTTTGAAACATATGTTTTTGAAGAAATTAGTTTTAAAAAGAGACATACCATAAAATATTGGGGTGTTATACATTACAAAAACTTTAATATTATTGAATGACCAAGCGAGGCGGACTTGTTTGTAGGGAAGAGACCTAGGAGAGGTATATGCATCATGATGACTTGTGTTATTATTTGAATTGGGTGGTTTTGGTCTTGGGAAAGTTAAAATAAGTTAAAATTAATTAAATAAAACTTAATAAAATTCTATACTAATGGGATTAAAAAGTTATTATTTCCATTTTAAACTATGGATCTTGGTTTTTTTCCATGCGTGGCTCAGGTAGTGGAGGTTAAGAAGGCTGACCGAGTTGATTTCTAGAGGGTTGATCTAGTTGAGGAGGATGATCAGTGTAAAAGGAAGTTGCGTGATTTTTAGTAGTAGGATTTGGGTAAGTATGAGGGTAGAATTTTGAATGCGGTGAAAAAGAGCTAGTGAGAGGATCTTGGGATCACATTCAGTTTGATATGGGCCCTAGTAGAGTACTAGGTCCCTTTGGTTGTTAGTCAGATGTAAGGAGTTGTGCGTCTGTGGTGGATGATGTATCTAGGGGAGCATAAAGAGGCATAAGTTTTTTGGGTCAACATTTAAAAAGAGTCCTAATAGGTGTTCCTTTTTTTGACCATGAATCCAGTGAAGATGGATGATATTATTTCATATCAGTAAGGGAGTTTGTCAGTGTGAGATCTTGGGATCAAGTTCAAGGACCTTCTGCACTTTTCCCTAGATTTTTTCCCAAATGAGGAGTCCCGAGAGAGGCATCTTGAGGAGTCACTCTGTCCTTTGATCTAGTATGAAGTTACACCTTTTAGGTTGTCAACGTATCTGAAGATTCAGAATAAGGAAGAGGTGATCGAGCGGATGCACTCGCAAGGAGGTTTATCATGAGAGGGGATCCAACAAGGTTCCTTGAGGGGTAGAGATATCATTGGTGGGTCTCAATCACCAGGGACTTTGAGGTTTTGACCAGTCGGGTGTCAGCCTCAATAGATTCCTTTTCGAACTCTTGGGAATTTTGGGCTAGTTTTTTTTCTCTTGGGGAGGTTGTGGTCATTGTCAGTATTATTGCCCATTGGTTCTTGGGGCTCATCTTGGGGCTCATATTAGCATAGGAGAGTTCATTTAAAGAGTAGGGGCAGTAAGATTATGCTCCATTGAGAGTATATGTGGTAGGTAGAGGATGACCTCAAAAATATACCTCACCCTCAAGGAGCTCGGCCTGAGCTTGTTCATGGAGGTGGTCTTCAGTAGAGAGGCATAGAAGCTGGGCATGGTCAGTTAAAAGCAATGGAGGCAGAAGCAATATTTGGGATAGATATCATTCAAGGTAGACTTAGTTTATCATGTACTATTGTTTGTGTCTTTTTTGATTTAGTATATTCACACTCCTTTGTTGTACCTACTCTATTCCATGCTCTAGAACTAGATGTATAGAGGCTTCCCATGTCCCTAGTGTTGATTAAGCTATCCAAAGGCTAGACTGACTTGTTTGATGTGTGATGGGGGTGTAGAATGATGATAGATCCACATAAATCATGTAGATACCCTTTCTTAATTTATATACAATTGTATGATTTCATCCTTTACATTAACTAGTTGTATTCTGTACATTCTATTATCAATTACTTCTTGAGGGGAGTCATGTTCTCAGATGTGGATGAGCAATGTGTGGTTTTTGTTGGTGAGAAGGGTTTTTAGGTGGGAAGTATATGTGTGAAGCCCCTTCCTTACATGACATAAGAGTTTTTTCTAACCAATAGAAATAGGGATAATGGAGGTTCTTACATTCTTCAAGTAGTTCCTATATGTTTTCCCTAAGGATGTTGCGTCACTACCCCTCAAAATGTTGTTGAGTTTGGGATAGACTTAGAGCCTTATGATTCTCCAATTTTGATGAATTCTTATCAGATGAAAACTTTTTAGTTATAGGATCTAAGGTTTTAGATAGATGATCTGATGAAAAAGATATTTATTCAACCCTATGTGTCACCATAGGGTGCTCTAGTGTTGTTCGCTAAGAAGGTAAATGGTAGTTTGAGGTTGTGTATGGACTATCAGAAGCTGAACCAGGTGATGATCACAAATTTCTATCCTCTTCCAAGTATAAATGATATTTTTGACCAATTAAGAGGGGACTATTGGTTTTCTAAGATCGATCTATAGTTTGGACATCACCAGTTGAGGGTGAAGGAGGGTGATATCCCAAATACTGCCTTTATATGCAGGTATGACCACGTTGAGTTTGTGGTCATGTCGTTCGGTGTCATGAACACACCAACTGTGTTAATGGAGATCATTAACTTCGTGTTTTGTGAATTCCCAGACCAGTTCATAGTCGTGTTCATTGAATACATATTGATCTAATTGAATTCATAGGAGTAGCGTGTCGAGCATCTTAAAGCTATTTTACATTTCCTTCAACACCACCATCTTTATAGAAAATTATCCATGTGTATGTTTTGGACAAGATAGGTTCATTTCCATGGGCATGTTGTGTCTCAGTAGGGTGTGTTAGTGGACCCGTTGAAGGTTTAGTCAGTTGTTTCTTGGGTATCACCTAAGAATTTTAGGATCGAAATAATGATGTAGATGCTCAATTACAAGGGGGGGGGGTGAATTGTAAGTTAAAAACTTTCATTTTTAACCTTAAGGAAAACTCTATTTAACAAAGTTAAACAAGATAAATTCGAGAAGACCAATTTTATATCTATTAATTAAACTTGTTAGGTTCTGGAAATATGATTCCAAAAATGAAACTTATGGAAAGTTTACAAGGAAAAGATTCTACCCAAAAGATTATAGAATCCTACTTATCAGATTATACAAAAGTACAAGAAAGTATAAGAAGGTTATACTTTCTTCCTTTATCAAATTACAATGGAAATAAACTTGAAACAAAACAAGTAACAAGTATGAAATATTTTAACCCAAAGAGTAGGGTATCCAACAACCTTGGATAAAGGTCCCTTGATTTATACTTTCAAGAAATTCTATCTTACCCACACCAGGGTAAGCCCTCAATAGAAATATCAGAATTTGTTTTGATAACCCCGCAAGCCCTCAAACTTTAA
Source organism: Viscum album (assembly GCA_963277665.1). Classification (NCBI taxonomy): domain Eukaryota; kingdom Viridiplantae; phylum Streptophyta; class Magnoliopsida; order Santalales; family Viscaceae; genus Viscum; species Viscum album. Next base: position 179,244,398 of record OY728143.1, on the reverse strand, counting down.
GGTAGTTGGCACCTCTGTCTTCCTAACCCCGGATGTCCTCGAACTTTAAGGTAGTCAACACCTCTGTCTTCCTATTCCCAGAAGCCCTCGATTGTACTCAGAAAAAATCGGAGTCACACAAAGAAATCTGAACAAGATGTTCAGAACAACACAAAGCATGAGATTCTCTCTCTCCAGAAATCAATTCAGCAGCATGCAATCTCTAGAGTTATAGAACAATTGTGAGCTTGTTCAAATGAGCTCCTTTTTATAGGCACTTCTCCAGTGGTTGGCTCCCTCCTCCAATGGTCATATTTTTCCTTGAATATCGGAGGGACCTATACACGTGTCACTCAAACAATAGTTAGTAGAAATAGATTGTACGACATTCTTCATAACTATAACAAGTGTAAGAAAAATAAAGTTGCTTAACTAAATATATTTTTCGGAGTCTTAGGGAAAATAAAGTTCAGAGTCTAACCAAATAAATATTCAGAATCTATAAGACATGGATATTAGGATTCTACTTTCTAAATAATTCAGAATCTGAATTCTATAGTTTTTGGAGTATGAATTTAAATGAATTTGGTATCTGAATTTTAAGGAATTTGGAGTCTGAATTCTAAGGAATTCATAGTCATAATTCTGAGGAATTCAGAGTCTCTATTCTGAGGAATTACGAGTCTGAATTTCAGAGAATTTGGAACTGAAATTTAGAGAATTTGGAACCTGAATTCAGTGAAATTAGAGTCTGAATTTCATATAATTTGGAACCTAAATTTAGAGAATTCAGAGTCTGAATTTCAGAGAATTCGAAACCTAAATTCAGAGAATTCGGTTTCTGAATTTCAGAGAATTTGGAACCTGAATTCAGAAAATTTGGTATCTGAAAACAAAACACTCTATATACAAGGAATTATTGGATTTTTTGGTTTTAGATGTGAAACCAAATTTTAGACTTATTAATAAAAATAGTTAGTTTTGGAGGGATTATAAAGAGGACAATGAAAACAAAGGTAAGGATAAAAATTTCCTTAGAGAATGGAAAATTTCCTTATGAAAATAATCCTTAAGGAAAATATATTTTTCATTAAGATAAAGTTTTTGTGATTTTCAAAACATAGAGAAATGGAAAAGTCATAGGTAAACCTCATTGACTCAACAATCCCCCCACCTTTTGTAAAGCACAAACATCCTTACGAAAAAGAATATAAGGACTATGATTTTTTCTTTATGAACTTAAAGGAAACATTTATCTCATCTTACTTATGAATCATAGTGAATATGACTAAATCCCTCTTAGGTTTCAAAATACCTAAGGATTGTATTCTTGACTTCATTAAAGAGATTTTGCTTTTTCTTGTGTAATGAAATCTTCTTAGATAAAACTCCCACTTAGATAGACTCCCCCTTACTTAGGGAATTTTTTTCTTTACTTAGTATTATTTTTTATCATTCCTTTATCCCCCTTTGTGATTTTCAAAAAGGAATAAAGGTAATTAGAAAAAAATGGTACTTGAAATATTAGTACTATACAAAAAAACAAATAAAGTACAACAAAAAATTTCATTATGATTGAAAGAATTTGTACAAGGAATAAAATACAATAAAAGACTGGAGTTAAGGAAAAGATCATCCTTCTTTTTCATTTGGCATAAGCTTATTGAAAATCGTCTTCATATTTTTAAGATCCTTATGATACTATTCAAAAAATTTAAGCAACTGATCCTAATCTTCATTTTTCTTCTCCAGAACTTTGATCTTTTCTTCCTGAGCCTTAAGAATTTCTGTTCGAGTCTTCAAAATCTCTTCTTGCTTACTAAACTTTTCTTCAAACTCAATTCTAATATCTCTTTCTCTTTTCAGATTTAAAGCCAAAAAATTAAGCTTTCTATTTAGGTCTTTGTCTTCCTACTTCCGATCTGTTTGTTCAAGATTCTTCTTTTCTGTGAAACTTGTAGTAAACTCTTTGAACTTTTTATCTTCAGTAAAAAAAGAATCCTTGAAATTGTTTTGAAAGTCATAAAGTATTCTTATCACTTAAATTGTCTTCCTTGACCACTATATAATTTCTTTTCATGACCTATTGTAAGCATCATAACCGATGAAGAAATATTTGAAATCAGCCTCAAGCCTGACGAACTTATCCATAAGCATGGAAACATAATCTGATTTTTGATTAAATAAATGTTGAAGCATCTGACATCTCAAGTAAATACTGAGAAACAAAGTAATTGTATCAACCAGATTCTTTAGGGATTGAACCACAAAATCATGACCCAAAGATGACGATTCTGAATCAGATTCCCCCATTAGTGATGATTATTTCTTTATCTCATCATCCTTTCTCTTTAAAGATCCACCAAAATATTTCTTGGCCACTAAGGATTTCCTAGGTGTTTCAACTAACACCTTTTCCCTTTATCATCTCTTGGAATGATCTCTGCTAATTTTGGTGATTCATGTTCACAATCTGAAACTTGAACTATCTTATCTTCCTAATTTTTTTTTATTTTTCAGCATATGACACCAGATCCCCTTGTTAAATCAATTCATGATTGCTTCTCTCTTCTTCAGTTGGTTTGTTTACTTATTCCTGATCCTGATCATTTTTTCTTACGGTAGCTAGTTTTGAAGATTTGGCATGGGAAGTCTGGATCGACAATTTTTCAGAAGGAATATCCTTCTCATGATATTCAAAAACCTACCTTATGAAATCATTGTTGGCTTCCCCTTATTCCTCCTCCTCCTACTCTTCTTCTTCTACTTCCTCTTCCTGCACAATTTCTTCATCTTCTTCTGGTTACAGAATCACCATTTTCTTTCCCAGAATCATTGGAAGTGATTCTTGTAGAAACAATTCTAGTACCTGAACTTTTTAGAGGATTTCTCAGTGTCTTTTAGAAGATCTTGAACTATTTCAGCCTCCAATATCTTCTTCCTCTGTTTCATTAGATTTTTCTGCTTCTCATGCTTCTCAATAGCCTTAATCTTCAAGGATTTTATTTCATCAAGGTATAAGCCAAAACTAGGCTCCCCTTACTTTATATTCTTCTTATCTTCTCTCCACCTGGTGACCACTTCATCCATATAGGTCTTTTGCTTCTTAGATTTTGGAGGTGTGGATTGGGTTTCCTGAACTGGAGGAGTTTTTTCTTTCACTTCCTATTCCTTCACATTTCTCTTCTTCCCACATTTCTTGGAAGTCTCAGCCACTTCTAACTTCTTGGATAAGGCTTCGATATCACATTCTGATATATCATAGAATTCTCTGAATTTTCTATTGAAGCCAACCTTCATCCTTATCAAGGTATCATCACTAAGAAACATAACCTTGAAATTTCTTGGCTTAGAGCTATAAGGAATTTTGAATGAATCAAGACAAAGAGCTATGAGCTTGGAAAGAATAGTCAGATACATAATAATCTGAGATTTTATAGTTCCATTCTTGATATTGTAAATTTTAAGCAAGATATACTGCACTAGATTAATCTTCTTAAGGTTCACCAGAAAATCAAGAATATAAATGTCACTTTTCTTTAGGGTGTCCTTATCCCCTTTTCCCGGGATGATAAAACCTTGAACCCATAACTCTAAGATATTGAGGTTTATAGAAAGATGATTTATTTTTGGTGTCTTCACTTCTAATAAACCAAGGCACTCTATGGCCTTCTACTTAACAACACTTCTTGATATATCTGGTAGCTTGTGGGTGTAGAATTCAGCTTTCCCCTCATAAGGAATTCCAATGATATTAGCTGCCACACTGAATGAAAGATAATATTTTTTTCCATAAATCTTAAAAGAAAACTAAACTTTTCCATCTTGAACAAAAAAACTTATAGTATCATAAAATTATACCAGAAACTATGGATACACTAGATCCTATCCCTTTGTTTTTGATACACATAAATTCTCCCATCTGTTCAAATTGATATTCTTTGAAATAAGAGAATCATACTTAGAAAAAAATTTCGGATCTACTAACCTTTATCTATAGATCTACCATTTATAAATTTCCTTAACTGATGAAATTTTCTTCTGCAGAGATTCTTCCAATGACATTAGGATTTAAGAAAACATGAAATGCGCCCTTAAGAAGAGAAATAGATCTTCAGTACACAAGATCTTGACAACCAATGTGGGAAAACGATTAGGGGGTAATTTATATAGGTGTTTTAAGCAACGATTCAACTTCCTAGATTGATACAATGGTTGAAATAGGCACGATTTGATCTGATGGTTGAGATGAAGACCGAAGAAGGATTTTGGTAGGTTCCAATCTTTTGAGGTTTTTAAGGTAAAACAATTGGATTTAAGGAAAATTGAATATGAAAAATTTTCTAAAAAAAAGAGGAAAATACCAACAAGAAATAAATTGATTATAAAACTTTAGTAAGGAAACATACCTTCTAGATTTCTTGGAAAAATTATCAGTAATGAGGAAATTTTTTCTTAAAGAACTTTAGATTCCAAAAAATTTTATTAGAGAAAGGAAAAGAAAAAAAAATTGATTACGAGAAAAATTTTGATTACAAAAAATTTTGATTACAAAACAAAAAAAAAATGATTACGAAAAAATTTTGATTAAAAAAAAATTGATTACAAAGAAATTATGGTTACGAAAAATTATGGTTACGAAAAATTTTGGTTACGAATTTTTTTTGGTTAATGAGAAAATGTACTCTCCCTATGAAAAGGAGTTTCTTACTATAAAGAGATAGGTTTCAAAAAAAAGTTAATATGGAATATTACCTTATGGTTATCATTCCTAACTTCTATTTAATGTATTAAAATATATTAGAGGGAATATATTTTGTGAAAATATCAGCAAGTTAATCCTGCGTTCTGATAAATTGAAGAATGATATCTCCTTTTAGTGTGTGATCCCTAAGAAAGCGATTCCTAATATCTATGTGTTTTTCATGGGAGTGATGTGCAGGGTTTTTTCTTAGGGCAATGGCACTTCTATTATCACACAATATTTGTGTTTTGGTAAAACTCATGTCGCAGTCTGTGAGAGTGTGTTGCATCCACAACACTTGAGCACAACAACTTCCAACTGCTACATATTCAACATCAGTAGTGGAAAGTGCTACTCAGTGTTGATTTTTTCATGACCAAAAAACTAATGAATCTCCTAGGAAATGAAAATTTCTGGATATTATTTTCCTATCCATTCTATATCCACCAAAATTAGTACTCGAAAAACTTTTTAAAACAAAATCATTTCCAAAAGTATAAAAGAGTCCTAAATCTATGGTTCCTTTTAAATAGAAAAAAATAATTTTCAGTGCTTTTAAATGAGATTCCTTTGGATTAGATTGATATCTAGAACATAAGAATACTGAAAACATTAAGTCTGGATGACTAGCTATCAAGTATAGTAAACTTCTTATCATACCTCTGAAAGATGTTTGATATACTAGTTTCCCAGCTTCATCAAGATCAAGAGAATTTGAGGTACCAATGGGAGTTATTATACTCTTAGTATTGTCATATCCATAATTTTTAAGAATACATTTAATATACTTATGTTGAGATATATAATCCCCTTATATTTTTTTGAGAAATTTGAAAACCTAGGAAAAATGTTAACTCTCCCATCATGCTCATTTCAAACTCATATTTCATTAGATTCACAAAAAAATCTATTAAATATTTCTGAGTTGAACCAAATATAATGTCATCCACATAAATTTGAAAAATCAAAACATTTTTCTTATCTTTATTTATAAAAAGGTTTGGATCATCAGTTCCTTTAACACAATAGTTTCATAGAAAAAATCTTGTAAGTCTATCATACCAAGCTCTAGGGTCTTGTTTAAGTCCATATAAAGCTTTGGTAAGTTTGAAAACATATTCAAGATATTTTTTGTCTTCAAAACCAGGAGGTTTTTCAACAAAAACTTCCTCTTGAATATATCTGTTAAGGAAAGCACACTTAACATCCATTTAAAAAATTTTGAAATTAAATAATGCTCTAATGGAAAGTAAAATGAAAATAGATTCAAGTATTGCTACTGGAGTATAGGTTTCTTCATAGTCTATTCCTTATTGTTGATTATAGAAATAATCTATATTTATTTCTTACAATGATTCCATTTTTATCACACTTATTTCTGAAGACCCATTTTACATCAATAACATATGTTTCCTTAGGTCTTTCAACTAAGGTCTAGAATTTATTGCTTTTGAATTCATTTATCTCATCTTGTATGGATTTAATCCAATCATCATCACCTAAAGATTCATCAGTGGTTTTTGGTTATAATTGGGAAAGGAATGATAGATGTTATACTTAATTTCTTAAGGAAATTTTAGTCATTACAGGTTGATTTACATCACCAATTATAGTATCACTGGGATGATTCTTTAGAAACAACTGATTTGGGTTTTGTAAAATCTTTTTATCAACATATGGTAGAAAATATTCTGGGGTAAATTGTTCAAAAATATTTTCTTGAAAATTTTCCTCAACAGAAGGATCTTCTATCAATGGTTGATAATCAGTTTTTAAAAACACATCTAAGGATGTAGGTTGGGGTTTTAAAAAAATAAAAGGATCAGTTTTATTAAATTTAACATGTAATTTTTCTTTAATAGTATAAGTATTTTTATTAAAAACTCTATAAGACTTAGAAGTTGTGGAGTAGCCTAGGAAAATTACTTCATCAAATTTGGGTGCAAATTTATGTAAATTATCTTTAGTATTCAGAATGAATACTTTGCAACCAAATACCTTAAAGTGGTAAAGTCTAGGTTTTCTACCATTCCACAATTTGTAAGGGGTTTTGTTAAGAAAATGTTTAATTAAAACTCGATTTATAATATAACAGGAAGTGCTTATAGCTTCATCCCAAAAGTGTTTAGCTATATAATATTCACTCAGCATGGTTATATTTATTTCTTGAAGAATTTTATTTCTTATTTCAACAACACCATTTTGTTGAGGGGTTCTTGGATCTAAGAAGTTATGAGTAATACCTTTTCCACTACAAAAAAGTTTCAAAATATGAATTTTGAAATTCTCCTCTATGATCATTATAAATACTTATCAATGGAAGGTTTTTCTCATTTTTAAATTGGGATCTAAATATTTTGAACTAGGAAAAAGCTTCATAATTATTTTCTAGAAAATAGACCCATGTAAATCTAGTGTAATCATCAACTAAGACAAATACATAGTATTTGCCTCCAATGCTTCCAGTTTGTGTTGGACCAAAAGGATCCATATGAACTAATGCATTAGAAGTTGAGACTTCACCGATTGATTTGAAACTTGATTTCTGTTGCTTTCCATATTGACAAGGATAAAAAACTTTTGAAGAATAAAATCTAAGCTTCGGTAAATCCTTAACTAGTATTTTCTTTGAGAGTTTACATAAGTTCCTAAGGTTACAGTTTCCTAACCTTCTATTCCATAACCAAGATTGGTCTTCCATTTCACTAAGGAAAGGTTGATCTTGACCCCTAAGGTCTTCTATGTTTAGTGTGTATACATTCTCTTGCCTGTGGGAAGAAAGAATAAACTATTCCTTGGAATTATGTACTAAGCATTTATCCTTCCTAAAATTCACAAGGTAACCTTCATCACATAACTGACTTATGATAATGAGGTTGTGATTAAGACCCTTAACAAATAAAATATTTGAAATTAAAGTTTTTCCAAGAAGAAAAATGTTACATATACCAATAATTTCTCCCTGAGAATTATCTCTAAAAGGTACTTTTCCTCCTTTCATTTTGATAATATTTTCAAAGAAATTTCTATTACCAGTCATATACTGGGAACTTCCACTATCCATGTACCAGTATTACTGTTGTTAATTTCTTTATTTTTCTGAAAATAAAAGAGTTAGACTTTCAGAATCCAAACTTTCTTGGATCTATAAATTTCATAAAGAAAAATTTTAGGTATCCACATTTTTATAGAAAAATAAGCTTTATGAAAACCTAAAGATTAGGTTTTTTTTAAAGAAATTTTTTTCTCCTAATGTCCACCACACTAACTTTTAGTGAAAAAATGGATCACTTTGGGGAACAAAATAGTTATTATTAAAAATTGGTTTTGAACGCGTATAACCAAAACCAAAACGATTCCTTAAAGGAAGAATTTGGGAATACATCTTGTAAAAATTTTCCTTACCAGAGGTAAAGTTTGACAGAAATTTTCTTAAGGAAAATATTTTTTAATTTAGTTTAATAAACAAGTTTTTATCCTCAAGGTTATTAGTTTTAGTACTGGCGTTAGCCTATAAAATATTTTTCTTAGAAATTACATTTTCAAGATCCTTATAAAGTTTATTCTTCTCAGAATTAACTTCCTAAAAGTTTTTGGAAATAATTTTAAAATCAAAAGTTTTCTTATCAAGATATTTAGAAAGATCTAATACTTCTTTGGTTAAAATAGATAATATAGAGTTTTCCTTATGTAGCCTTTTCTTGAGTTTAGAATTTTCATTCTCAAGAAGTTTAGAAAACCTAGATACTTCTTCATAAGAAGGTAAAGCATTATCTTTTGATGAGGAAGATTCATCATATGAAGATTCATAGTATTTATCATCATTATAATTTGTACTTAAAGATATATTGGTAATAGATTTATCATTGTGTACCTTATCCATTAGACAATGATTTTCAATGGGTAGTCTTGCTAGTAGACCAAGATTTTTCTGGCCAGAAGATTTATATTCTGAGGATTCATCTGAAGAGTCACCACCACTGGCACTCCAGGTGTCATTAGCCTTCAAATATTTCTTAGCTTTATCCTTGTAGTACTTATTTCTATTTCTTTCAGAATGCTTTTCCTTTCTATACTTTTTCTTAATCATAGGACAATCCGGCCTGATATTCCCTACTATTTTTCATTTATAGAAATTGAATTTCAAGTATTTATTGTCTTTTCTTTCTTTCTTCTTATATATATATACTAAAATTATTTCTTTACAACTATCTTGTTCATCCTTCGAGCAAGATTATCTAGTTCATTTTCAGAATGTTCACTTTTATTAGATTCAGATAAAACAGTGACTTTCTTAGACTTGGATCTTTTAACTCTTTTAGGAGTCTTAGATTTAGTAGTAATAAAGGATATACTTCCATTACCATTCTTTTTCTTATTCATATCAGCATCTACTTTCATTCTTGTCTCATTTTGAAGAAGAGTTCAAAAAATCTCATCAAGATTAATTTGAGACACCTTCCTATTCTCATTAAAATCTATTATCTTAGATTACCACTCATTAAGAATGATATCTATAATCTTGTTCACAAGAGCTTCATCATCAAGACCTTTATCACCCATAGATTGTAGATTGTTAACAATTTTCATAAACCTTTATTGTAACTTTCATACTGGTTCTCCAAAAGGAAATATAAATCCATGATATTCTTCTCTAAGCATAGATCTCCTAGTCTCTATAAATTTTGATGTACCAAAATTTGTAACTTCCAATTTATTCCATATATAATTAGCATCTTCATAAAAATAAATTTGACTATATATATTCTTGGTCATAGAACACAACATAGTATTACATACCTTGTAGTTTAATTGATATTCTGACTTTTCTTGGTTGGTGAAGGTTTTTACTTGTTAGAAATTTTATAATATCCAGTAATCATTAAAAAAATTTCTACTCCAATATTAATAACAAAAGTATTCATTTTATCTCTCTAGTATTCATAGTCATTACCATAAAAAACAGAAGGTCTGGTGGGATTTAGAATGTCAATTGAACCAACATTCATTCCTGCCATTCTATAAGAAAAATATCTTTCCACAAAAACTTGTTAATAGAAAAGGTTTATAAAAAAAGACAAAATATCTAATAAAAACTCAAGTAAGAAATGTTAAGAAAGAAAATTTAGAATAAGGAAAAATTGAGCAAGAGAACTTATATGTAAATATAAGTAATTCAGAGACATCCTCTGATACCAATTGTAGGATTGAAATAATGATGTAGATGCTAAATTACAAGAGGGGTGGGGGGGTGAATTGTAAGTTTAAAAACATTCATTTTTAACCTTAAGGAAAACTATGTTTAACAAACTTAAAGAAGATAAATTCACAAGACCTATTTTAGTCCTACTAATTAAACTTTCTAGGTTCTGAAAATATGATTCCGAAAATGAAACTTAAGGAAAGTTTACAAGGAAAATATTATACCTTAAATCATATATAATCTTACTTATCAGAGTATAAAAAAGTACAAGAAAGTATAATAAGTTTATAATTTTTTCCTTTATCAAATCACAGTTGAAATAAAATTGAAACAAAACAAGTAACAAGTATGAAATATTTTAACCCAAAGAGTAGGGTATCCAACAACCTTAGATAAAGGTTCCTTGGTTTATAATTTCAAGATAGTCTATCCTACCAACACCAGGGTAATCCCTCGATAGGAATATCAGAATCAATCTTGCTATCCCCACAAGCCCTCAACCTTTAAGGTAGTTGGAACCTCTATCTTCCTAACCCCATAAGTCCTCAAACTTTAAGGTAGTCAGCACCTTTTTCTTCCTATTCCTGGAAGCCCTCAATTGTACTCAACAACAATCAGAGTTGCATGAAGCAATCTGACCAAGATGTTCAGAACCACACAAATCATGAGAGTCTCTCTCTCTAGAAATCACTTCAGTAGCATGCAATCTCTAGTGTTATGGAACAGTTGTGAGATCATTCAAATGAGCTCATATTTATAGGCACTTCTCCAGTGGTCGGCTTCCTCCTCCAACGGTCATATTTTTCCTTGAATCTTGGAGGGACCTGTACACATGTCACTCAAACAAAAGTTTGTTAGAAATAGTTTGTATGACATCATTTAATAACTATAACAACTTCAAGAAAAATATGGTTTCTTAACCAAATATATTTTTCAAAGTCTAAGGAAAAATAAAGTTTAGAGTCTAACCAAATAAACATTCAAAATCTATAGGACATGGATATTCAGATTTTATTTTCTAAAGAATTCGGAATATAAATTCTATAGTTTCTAGAGTCTGAATTTCAATGAATTCAGTATTTTAATTATAAGGAATTTAGAGTCCAAATTCTAAGGAATTAGGAGTCTGAATTCTGAGGAATTCAGAGTTCAAATTTTGACGAATTCAGAGTCTGAATTCAGAGTAATTCAGAGTGTAAATTTCAGAGAATTCGGAACCTGAATTCAGAGAATTCGGAGTCTGAATTTCAGATAATTGAGAACCTGAATTCAGAGAATTCAGAGTCTGAATTTCAGATAATTCAGAACCTGAATTCATAGAATTTGGTGTCTAAAAACAGAACAATCTATATCCAAGGAATTATAGGATTTCGAGGTTTTAGATGTGAAACCAAATTTTAGACTTAGTAATAAAAAGAGTTATATTTAGAGGGATTATAAAGAGGACAATGAAAACAAAGGCAAGGATAAAAATTTCCCCAGAGAATGGAAATTTTCCTTATAAAAATAATACTTAGGGAAAATATATTTTGCCTTAAGATAAAGTTTTTGTGATTTTCAAAACATAGAGAAATGGAAAATTCATAAGGAAACCTAATTGACTTAACAAGAATGTGGTAAAGGTTCGCATTTTCTTTGGTCTTGCAGGTTATTACTAGAGGTTAATTCTTGATTTCTCTCAAGTTGGAGCCCCATTAACCATGTTGACCCAAAAGTACTAGGATTTTGTGTGGAATAATTAGTATAAGATTACATTTGGTTATCTGAAATTAAAGTTGGCTATCTCTCTAGTGCTCCAGTTTCCAGAGGAGGGGGGGGGGGTGATGTTTTAGGTGTTTTGTGATGCTTATTGTTTGGGATTGGGAAGAATTTTGATGCATTAACTGGAAATGATCTATTATGGGTTTAGGAAGTTATGTTACCATGAGAATAACTATACCTCCCATAATTTTGTTCCAGTAATGGTTGTGTTTGTGTTGAAGTTGTGGAGGAATTACCTCATTGGGGAGTGCTTTGTGGTCTTCATCAATCACAAGAGCCTAAGGTATATATTTGATCAGTGTGAACTAAACCTATGAAACTGGATGTGGATGAAGTTTCTTAAGGATTATGATTTTTAGATCTCCTACACCTTAGAAAAGGGGAATTTTATGGCTGATGCTTTGAGAATAAAGTCGTAGAAGGATGCTTTTTAGGATTTCAAGGATGCTTAAAGAGTGATGGAGGAGTTGGAATCCCTACATTTAGGTGAAAAGGTAGTTTATGGAGGATATTTCTTATTTCAGATGACAGATAATTTTCCTCTTATGTGATAGGTGGAGTCTCAGTGGGGAGACTCAAAGGAAGAGGTGATGCACTATCGTGTTTTCCACAACGATGCTCTAAAGGGATGGTCAAAACCATATGATGTTTCATGGGAGGTTGTTTGTTCTGGTAGTGATGCATGAGGTAATCCTTTTTGAATTTCATATATCACATTTAGTGGTATACTCAAGAGTTTATAATCTGTACCGTGTCTTTAGTTTATAGTTTTGGTGGTCTGGGATGAAATGAATAGGGGTGGAGTTTGTAGATCAACGTTTAGTTTTCCAGTAGTTAATGGCTAAGAATCATATTCCTGGTGTTTGTTACAGCCATTGGATGTTCCCAAGTAGAAATTAGATGACATCTCAATGGACATCATCACAGTATTACCCCAATATTAGGGATTTTTTGATGCTATTTTGGTAATCATGGACCGGTTGATGGAATATTCTCACTTCCTAGTGATCAAGGAGTCAAGTGTAGTGGATGTTTCGACAAAAAGTTATGTGAATGAGGTGGTGTGGTTTTATAGTGTCCCTAGGTCCATTATTTTGGTTTGGGAAACATGTTTTACCATGTGATTCTAGAGGGGATTACAACATGATTTTGGAACTCTGTTATGCCCCCACATTGTTTTCTGCCCTCAGATTGACGAGCAAATAAAGAGGAATATCTATATGCTGGAGGACATGATGAAGGTCAGTGTCTTGGACTTAGGTGAATTGTGGGATTGAAAACTTCCCTTGGTTGAGTTTTATTATAATAAAAACTATCACTCATCCATTGGAATATCCTCATTTGTGGCATTGTATGGGAATCCTTGTCGTCCTCCATCGTGCTGTGCTGAGATAGGGGAGTCAGTAGTTTTCAGTCTCGATGTGGTATATATCACAATAGATAAGGTTCAATTGGTTCGAGAGAAGATGAAAGTAGAGAAGGATAGAAAGAATTATTACACTGATCATAGGAGGAGGACCTTATATATTGATTTTTGAGACCATGTTTTCTTGAAGGTTTTCCCTCAATGTGGGAAAAAAATGTTCGACAAGGGGAGTAAGCTCTCATCCCTATTTGTTGGGCCCTTCAAGTTGTTGGGGTGTGTTTGAAAGATAGATTACTAGTTGTAACTTCCAACCTAAATGGACTAGATCAATGACATCTTCCATGTCTCTCATCTCCATAAATATCTTTATGATGACTCCCATATCATTGACCAAGGATAGTTAGACATCAAGTATGACATGAATTTCATGGAAAAGCTAGTGGAGATCTAAGATTGTTGAGAGAAGGTGTCATGATGATGTGAAATTCCTTTAGTTTTTGTTCTTTAGAGGCATTGTGTACTATAGAAGAGTACTCAGGATCATGAGATTTAGATGAATTACCAGTACCCATAGTTTTTTAGTCATTTTATACCATATATTTCCTTATTGTGATTTGATGTGATGTTTGGACCTTACTATTTTATATGAAATGTGATTATTACTTATTGATATGATGTGTGATTAAAGATTCATTGCGTACAAAAAAGGGAAATCTTGATACCTAATCAATATGTGTTATAATTTTACACGATTGAAACCATGCAGATGAGTCAGTGCTGACCAAAATGGATAATATCTTGACATGGGAGATGAAATTCCTTAATTTGTGTGCTTGAGGATATTTTGTTTGTTGGGTGTGTTAGTTTTTTTTCTTATGGTTATATGGGGGTTGAAAGATTCTTGAAAGTGGTTATGTGGAAGAGAGGAGGCTTCATGATAGAGATTTTAGTTGGTGGAGGTGTTTCAGATGTAACGAGACCCTTGAGAGGTATCTCGAGGGATGATTATTATGAACTTTTTTCTCTTTCCATTTGGGTTGGTTTTGAATTATCAATGGAAATAATAGTTTGATAGGTATATGATGTAATGGACCTGACCTTTTGACCTATTAATTTTTGGAAAATATTGATATTGAGGTGTTTGGGGAAAGTCCATAGGTGTTTGGTGGGGGAAGGGAGGAGTTTTGCTGTGTTTTGGAGGAAAAAGTGATGTTTTAGAGGATGATGGAAGATATTAGTGGTAGATCACTAGTGGTATATCTTAGGTGGTATATCACTAGAGGTATATATCTAGTGGTATATAACTGGTGGTTTATATATGGTGTTAGATCACTAGTGGCAGATCACTGGTGGTAGATCAGCAGCGGTAGATCTTTGGTGGTGGATCACTGGTGGTGGATTACTGATGGTAGATCACTAGCTATAGATCTATGGTGGTGGATCAATGGTGGTATATCACTGATGGTAGGTCACTAGGGTATATTTCTGACAGTGGATCACTAGCGGTAGATCACTGGAGGTAGATCACTAGTGGCAGATCTATGGTGGTAGATCACTAGTGGTAGATCACTGATGGTAGATCACTGGTGGTATATCACTCATGGTAGATCACTGGTGGTAGATCCCTGGTAGTAGAGCACTGGTGTTAGATCATTGGTGGTAGATCCTGGTGTTATATCCTAGCAGTAGATCCAGTTTTTCCATAATTTCCATTTTTCCATTTTGACATATTTTTTTGATGAAAATGGTTTTAATACCTTAATTGATGGAGTATAAATATATTTTAAAGTAGGATGATTTTATCATCTATTTATAAAATGAATGAATCTTTTTAATGGTTATACCATGTGGCTTTGATGAGATCCTCCTTTAATGGTCAATTAAAATTGTATCTAATCCTATTGGTATCAGATACGATCATTCTAAAGAGAAGATCTTCGTATTGTAATTTTTGACTTTCTTTCTCTTGAGATAATAGGTTATAGAGCCTTTTCCCTTGGAGTCATGGAACTATATGGTTTGAGTTCCCTATAGGTGGTATCCTCCTATACGTACACCCTTATTTTTGGTGTAGCAAATTGTTGTGAAGATTCTTCCTTCTAGGTAGGAAATTCATTCGTTTCTCATTAGCTATAACATTCGAGAGGGGTTTATGATTCTGTTATCTTTTGGGAAGATAGTGTACACTAGATTAATGAAGATAATAAATAAATTTAATTAAATCAAAGGGAAATGGGAATGTTTCACATGCTTTTACAACTTTTTGATATTGATATATTGAGCTTATCCATATTTGTTGTATCTCTGCAAATCATTACCATTTATAGACCCTGTTATTGAGGTTTTGATATAGGTTTTAATGCACATGTTATACAATTTTTGTAACACCCCATCAATAAATGGCCAACCACTCATAATCAGAAAATAAATTGGTTTCACCAGGATATATTTCTTGTGTGAGAATATGCCTAAAATATAATAATTAGAAGTAGTGGACATCACTTTGTTAAATATGGAAAATGTTATTCGATGATGTTAAAAAGTTTTATGGAATGTGTGAATGTGTGATGTGTGGTTGTGGTATGTGGGGATGATGGGATTTGTAACCATGCTTTGGGGAAACTGTGATGTAAAGTGGAGGTGATGTGGTAGTTGTGATGACGAGGTGGTTGTGACTATGATGGTAGCTATGTGGGCTTGTTGGCATGAACATGATTGACTGTCTGTTGTTGTGATGATCTGTGTTAAGCTACTTGCCTATATAGTAATTTTTTTACATAAATGATAATGATTCAATTAATAATCTAGAACAATGGAATGAATTGGATATGTAATGAAATGGTATGGTAACAAATAATTTGTAAATTGTATTCAATTGAGAAGGAAGTTGAATGTGGCTTGTGTTTTGTTGGGTGGTGTTGTACATTTAGAGGTGGAAACAAAGTGGGGGAAAGTCATGTGTTGGTTATAATTGTTGAGAACCCATATTATTAACTTGTGTGTGTGGATTATATATAACTTGTATATTCTTTTGATGTTCTATATGCACCCCACCCATATTGAGCACCTAGTGCCGACAACCAAATGTTTTGGGGGTGATTTTCCCAACATCCTTATGGTGAGTATGGCTGGATGGATACCCAATCTTCCCCACTCCCTCTTCTAGGATATGATGAAATACATGGGTTGTGATGAACAAAAGTCAAAATTTCCATTATCAAGATGTGTTGAGATGTGATGAGATAGGCCAGGTGTCTTTGGGTAAGGTGAGATTTTTTGACCCATGTGTTTTTGAGTGAGATGATGCGATGATTTATGGTGGGGGTCATGCATGGTAGGAGGAGAAGAGGTTGATGTACTAAATGTTCACAATACCCTACTTATTTGTTTGTGTTATGTGATTTGATGGACTGGGTGTCTTCAAGTGAGATGTGATGTGATGGTCAGTTTCTCATAGGGTGCTTAGAATGATGTAATATATAGAATAGGTGGGAGCTCCAGGGCATACATCTATGGGGTACAAGAGTGAAAAATTAGTGAAAAAGTGGTGCGAGGTACCCTTTATTGACATGTTTAATATTATGCTATTATACATGGCTTGAGTTATTTGGTGAACACACCTTGGTGAGATTTGGGGTGGATAGTTGACCTGTTTAGGTGCTGTTGGTTCTGCTGTTTTCTCATGAGTGAATTAGTATGCATCCTTCACATATGCATGAGAGAATTTGGTTTTCCTACTGAGTATACCTGTATTCTCACCCTACGTATATAAACTAATTTTCAGGTTTCCAGGAGGAATACGTAAACTGTGCTGGACATTACTAGCTCGAATATTTAGATAGTTGTTGTGTTACTGATTTTTTGTTACTTTTGGGTATTTTACTATGTATAATTTTATCTATATCCTATTTTATTTATACATGAATTTTGGTACGTTTCTTAGATTTATTTTATGTTACATCATGAATTTTCTTGAGTTTGATTCATCTTATCTTCTGATTCTATATTATTATAGAGGGTAATGCCTCCCATTTTATGAGTTTTTTATACCATTAGTGCTAGTCACCAACTTGGGGCCTACTGAAGGTGGGACTTGGTGGTCATTAACTCTCTCCCTTTATTGCGGTATCTTTGGTGGGAGGGGTTCATGAAAGACCCTACCCATACTCAAGGTAGAGTGGTGAAGCCAAGATCTTCTCAGTTTTTTCTTATCTTTCATATTGACCAAGGACCATAAGATGCCATGAAGTTTCTAGATAAAATTAAATAAGTATTGAACTCATTGAAAAATCCAGAAGCCTCATGTGTGAAGACAATCTTAGACTTGTTTTAAGGACTGAGTCTATAATGTTCGATGACTATTGTTCCCTGTCAGCTGTGATATAACATGTCTTAGAAAATTATTAAGACCATGTTTATCCAGTGGAACTTTCCTAAGAAAGTGAAAGTGGATTAGGCCATAAAGCTTATGATCCTCCATTAGTGTGAAAAATGATAAACAAGTATGTCACCCATTTCAGTCCGCTGATCATTTTTTCTTAGAATATGATATTTGAGGACTTTATGAAGGTTTTTATTTTTATGAGGGGCCTATATGAAATAATTAGTTATATAATGTCTCTATTTAGATTAATTTTTCATGCAAATGTAGAAAATAAATCCATGAGGGTGGAATCGATCTTAGGGACTAGCCTAGTCAGTGTGGTGACCCTGTTCCTTTTAACATTACTGAAGATTCAATATTTTGTGAAAATCAGAAGTAGGATGAAACCAAATCATGGAGTTAGAGTAACTAGAGTGGATCTTTTTATCATGGTTTCACTTATTCAGTAAAGAAGCTGTAATAAACCAAAACTAGTAAACAATTTACATCGCCTTAATTGACCCACCGAAAAGCCCGAATCATGTTCCCGACCACCATGGGATGAAAAAAATCACTTGGGTATAATGAAAGATAATATGGGGATGATTTCAACTTCAAGATACATATGATATAAAAGAAACAAAGTAAAAAAAATAGATAACCGAAATATATTTTATGGTAAAAACAACTACCATAGGGGTATCATCCAACATCTAGTTCACAATGTCTAAAAAAAACAAGAAGACCATCAATAACATGGAACTAAAAACAAACCATGGGTCTATATCCATGTGACCATAAGTAACCTCTATCTCAACCCATATGTAGGAAACACAAGCTAGGAGATTCATCCTCTAAATGATGCTCTTCCCTTCAAGTATATCCTAGAAAATCAAGACTAAAAATCCCCAAAAGAAAAAGTACGGTGTGCACACAAATTACCAATAGGTTATTATTAAGGAGTAATTAAAATATCTAACCACATACATACAAAAGTTCAGTTTTTAAAAATATATCTAAAAAATTTTATAAGAAACCATTTTCTATTTATAAATCATCCTTTAGGTTTCTTTTTGAAATCATGATTTATCAATAAAATATATCAATATGACTTAATGAATTTATGAAGGCATAAACTAATAAATAAATATTTTTCATGCATCAATTTTATATAATAAGAATAATTGGGAAAATGAGAATATTGAAAGAGCATGAATTTAATGTAATCTCAAATCCACCAAGAGGAAAATCCATGACACCAAGGTGTACACAACCAAACTTCTAAGACACGCTAAGGAACACTAGGAAACATATGTGAGTCCTAATGTTTGGGAACCTATATCCCCCCAAAATAATACCCCTAGTTATTATGATATCATGGGAACCTCTCATAGTGATAACCATCTCCACTAGGGTTAATATTTTCTTTATTTTTTCCTCATACCCCAAGGACTCCAAAGTGTGAAATTACATTGTAATTATGTTCAAGATAAATAAATAAATTATTTATTAACAATTTTCCAAGAAATAATTAATTTCAACACCTAAACCATTTTTCATAAAAAAAATTCTATAGTGATCTACACCACTTTTAGACTTGAAAAACCATTTCCCATTTTTAAAATCATCTTTGAGGAAATTAAATAAACATATTGTGCATTTCAAATAGTTTCCATCAAAACCCCCTTTTGAAAACATAATAATAACTGTCAAATATTAAATACATTATCAATAATTAATTTCATAATTAAAACCAATGAAAACCATTAATGAATATAAGGCATTCCAAGGGGTTGAATATAGGATAAAGACATTTACCATGAGAATGATGAAACAATGTTTCCTCTTTTAGACTGATGATAGGAGATAAAGAGATCAAATTTTCAAGAAACTATATTCGATGAAAGTAAGGTAAATTATCTATATTTATTCTAGATCCAATGATCTAGTCTAATGAGACATTAAAATTATGGATAAAGAAAAGAGACAATAGATTATAAGGAGTCCTCTTACCTGATTATGAATAATGGGGACCCAAGATTCAACCAACACAAGGAATCAACATTGAGGAGATGAGGAGAGATAAGAACATCATTTTGGAGCCTTGAATATAATAAAAATGAAGTTTGAGACATTAGGGTTGAATGAGGGGATTAATAAAACATTTCATGCTATAAATCCAATATAGAACTTACTAATTTACATGCCCAATGATGTCACCGACTAACCGTTGGACCTCACTGGATGGTTGGTAGGTACATATAGAATGCATGCACCAATAATAATTCCACCAGCTATTTGTTGGAACCTATAGGGGTGTAGTGGTTCTGCCAACTAGCATCGGCTAGCTGGGTACCTCATGCTTCCACCAATGAGCCAAAAATCACCTCCTAACTTAAAAATGACCCAAATACTGAAATGATAAAAACAAAAAGGGATCTATACCTAATTTCTCATACCTTGGTGTGAAAATTATCCCCACTATAAAATATTTTTGTCCCCAGAAAGGCACTTGATCATGAACCTAAGAAATGTAAGTACATTGTTGCATCATCAAGGCCTCACACTCCCACGTATCATGGATTTCCCTACTATATTTCCATCTCACTAAAACCATTGAGAGTATCTTTCCACACAACACCTTTTTCTATTAGTCCATGATCTGAATAGGTCTTTAAACCATTAGGTTGTTGTGTTTAATCTCAACATCCCACACCCAATCACATGGGACGGGTCCAGATAATACTTCTTCAGCTGGAAAACATTGAAAGAAATTGTGGATAGACATAAAATGAATAGGCAAGTCAAAAAAATAATCTACCATACTTATTTGCTCCAAAATATCAAACCATATGAAACAATGAGGTGCCAAATTACCCTAATTCCCTAATAATTTATGTTCTAACTAAGGTTAAAATCTTAGAAAAACATGATCACCTACCTAAAAGTAAAATGAATGATGATGCTGATCAAAATAAGATTTTTGGCTACTTTGAGTTATCGTTAACCTATTTATGATCAAATGTAGACTATTTTTTGTCTCCTAAATGATGCTCAGTATTATCAAAGATTATTCACCAACATCTTCACAATAGAGATGCGACTTTTAATGCCACCCATAAAATGCCTCAAATGGAACCATTTGGATAGAATCCTGATAAATATTGGTACTAGATAATTTCACTAAGGGAAGATGTTCTCCCAAGATCCACTGAATTCATGTACACATTATTTAATCATGTCCTCAAAAATATGGATGGATTGCTTAGTTTGGCTATTCATCTATGTATGATAATTCACAATCAAAATCAATTGATTACCCATCACTGTCTATAATCCACTATAGAATCTGGATTTGAAGTGAGGGTTTCTATTTGAAATGATTTTTGGTGGAACACAATGAATTCTAACAACCTACCACACATATAAGTTACAAAGGTCCACTACCTTTATTGACTCTTTTAAAGGTAGAAAATGCACTAATTTTTTGATTTCATCAATAATCACCCATATTGTATCCATACCACTAGGTGTTTGTGGTAGCCCAATCAGAAATTCCATGACTATCTCATCCATTTTACACACTATAATGGGTAAATATTTCAATAAACCAGTAGGTCTCTGATGTTCCAACTTGATTTTTTGACATATGAGGCACCAAGATACAAAACCCACAATCAAATGCCTCATACCTATCCACCAATAACTATGGGGTGTAAAAACCAACTTGAGAGATGACCAATATCTACCAACTCTGACCTCAAATCTATTGAAACAACCTTCCTACCTAGAAAGGGAATAACTCTATTGGGAGACCAAGACCACTCACCCAATGTATCTCCATTATAAATATTCCTTCAAAAACACCAAAAATTTACATATTAAGGCTGTATAAGTTGAATTAGATCATCCATAAGGGATCCATATCGAGTAAAAGATAGGAATACTTGTTCTTCATCTCTCTATTCATCCAAGTGAATATCGGTAAATGATATCATCAAGAACCACTATTCCATTGATTCCTTCACTGCTTGAGTTGGAAATTTCCTTCTCAAAGTGTCTATGAACACATTCCCTTTAATGGTGGGGGGGGTAAGAAATATAAAAAATCAAGGGTCCAAAGATACTCTACCCAATGTATCTATCTCAAGTTGAGATACCATTAGGTGAAAATATACTTTATACTATTATGGTTTTAATACAACATGGAACACGCCCCAATAAGGTAATGGAACTGGGTCTTAATCTCATGCATCACCACATCCAAATCAAGATCATGTGTGGGATAATTATTCTCACAAGGGTGTAAATGATGTGATCTATAAGCTACCACCTATCTCCCTTATATTAGAACACAACCAAACCCCGTACATGAGGAATTGTAGTAAAAATAATAACCTGCACCCTGATTAGGAAGAATAAAGACTAGAGATAAAGGCAATCTCACTTTAAATTCCTTAAAAGAACTTTAGAATTACTCTATATAAAAAAACTTTACACCCTTATGGGTTAAATTTTTAATTAGGGATGTAAGCTTGGAGAATTCCCGTAAAAAGTTTCTATAATAACCAGCTAATACTAAGAAACCCCAAATCTCAAACATATTTCTTGGATTATCTCAAGACATCACTGCTTGAATATTTATAGGATCCACTGATACACCCTTATTACAAATTATGTGGCCAGAAATATCACTTCTTGAATCCATAACTTACATTTGGACAACATTCCTTATAGATTATTTTCTTTTAGGATTACAATGAAAATATTCACATACTTAACACGACCCTTATCTGATATAGAATAAATAATCATATCTTCTATAAAGAAAACTACAAAGTAATCCAATACCTAATGAAATATTTGGTTTATCAATTCCATAAACACCAAATGATAATTAATAATGCCAAATAGCATAACCAAATTCTCATATGTCCATACATTCTCCTAAAATTTATCTTTAGAATAACTTCATCTGAGACCCTCAACTGATGGTATCCCAATCTCAGATCAATTTTCATAAACCACTAATCCCCCTTAAGCTGGTCAAAAAGTTCATCAATCCTAGGCAAGGGATATTTGTTCTTTACCATTACCTGATTGAGTTTATGATAATCAATGAAAATCTGAAGACTCCTATCCACCTTCTTTACAAAGAGCAAAGTCAATTCCCAATGTGAAACACTATGATGAATAAATACCTTTTCCTCATAATCCTTAATCCGAGCCTTTAATTATTTTAATTTAGTGAGTTCCATACTGCATGAAGGTGTAAAAATGTGTCCCATCTTCGGAAGTAAGTCTATAGAGAACTAAACTTCCCTGTGGGGAGTAATCCATATAAATAATCTTGAAAAACATTAGGATACTCACACACCATCATTGGAAGAGGGCCTCTAAGATGTAGATGAACTACATTAAGAAAAAAATATGAAAATTGGAAGGAGATCAACTTAGCACTAGGAGAAATGAGTCCCGCTCTTCCAAATCCAAGATCCCACTCATCCTAGAAGACATGAGTGATTTCATTAGGAGAGGAAAATAGTACCTGATGATAATAGTAATATAGTTTAGATTTATAGATAATCATCCAATCCATTCCAATAATATGGTCAAATATATCTTGTTTAAGAACTAAAAATCCCCAAATAATTTCACAACCAGAAATCAACACCCAACACTCAAGAAATCTAAAACCCTACTCCGTCTTCTTTCCCAAAGGAGTGGAAGGGGTCATTAAGAAAGGAATGAGCTCCAAACTCAATCCCAATGTATCTCTAAGTTATAATGATATAAAATAATGAGTTTTAAATATATAAAATAAATCAATAACAATTGAGGATGCTGTATACACTGTACCTTTCATGGTACCAGGTCCTACCTCTTTATCCTCTAGTGAACACTCTTCTATATATATACATATAGTCTCATTATTCCATTTTTTCATCACCTGGACATCACCCTTGGAGTGAGTTTGATATCCAAACCCTTTTACTATGTCATATATAAATTTAGATCATTTGGTGAAGGTGTATCCAGCTCTACTTCCCTAGGATTCTCTCTCATCAAAATTCTAAATATGACTAGATTTTCTCTATGTGTGACACACCCTAGGTGAAACCTTAAAATCAAGTTTGAGGTGTCCCTTTTTCCCAAACTGGTAATAGAACACACAAATCTTTCCTAATTTCCATTGTACACTCCTACCACCACCTCAAAATTTATCACCCATTTTCATTTTTTTGACTTGAAATAGAACTCTTGCTACCTCTTGTTATCACTGATTCTACAAAGAGTCCAATATTACCTACTATTTCTGCCTCAAACATATCTTCCTTGTACAAAACCTTCACATAGGTGGGTAAGAAAATGGAAATCAAAATATACTAAATACCTTTCATTAAACCTATTTTGAACCTCCATTCCTTGAGATAATCATTGGAAACGAGCTTTAGAGACGAGTGAACCAACTCAGAAAAAAAGTAGAATACTCCATGATAAAAAAACTCTCCAATACAAAGTAATGAACTCTATTTCCTTCACTTATATTAGTGTCTCATGATATAATTATTGATTAATTTATCTATTTAAGGTACTATAGGTGAGGTATTCATGCAACTTAGACCACACAATAAATTCCCACCACTTTCTTCCCATCCAATCAATCATACAAGTAGTGAATACAAACTTTGAGTCTTCTAGAGTTCTCAAAATATAGAAAATTATCTCAATATTTTTGATATATTCCTCATAATATTTTAGACCCTTGTCACCATGAATTATCAGTGAATGATTCTTTTCAAATTTTGAATCATGTTCTACCTTTTTTTTCCAATTCAATGTTGGTGAATTGTCCCAAATAATGGATGATATGGATGAAAATTACAACTATAATTGGGTCAATTATAGGATTTACATGTGGGGATTACTCTACAACCTCCTATCTATCAATCCCATATACTCTTCTTGGAGGTTCCATGAACTATAAAACAAGTGGATGAAAAAAATCTAGAAAAAAATTAAATTCCTTTAAAAAAAATAAAATTTAAAGAACTAAATAGAAAAGTTTAAAACCTTAGACTAGAACACTATAAAACCTCATAATTCCCAAGCTAACTCCAAGCTTTTCATGAAAGTGAGTTGGCTAGGCACACTCCCACACTACCTATTGATTTTTGACAATCCTATCTTCAATCTATCGATAACTTCTAATAAAAGAGGGTGTTAAAAAAGCATGAGAAAAATATTTAATGAAAAATGAGGCTCTAATACAAAATTTTAATATACCAACCTGGGGAAACCCATAATTTCACCCAAATTGACCCACCAAAAGGCCTGCAATTCATTCCCGATTTCCACGGAATGGTGAAAATCACTTGGGTATCATATAATATAAAATGGGAAAAATTTCACCCTCAAGAGACATATGATATAAATTAAACAAATATATTTAAAAAATGGATATCCATAATATATCATATGTCAAAAAACAACCATAAAGTACAAATATAACATCTAGATCACAAGGTCTCAAAATAAAATAAGAAGACCATTAACAAAATGGAAGCTAAAAAACCCATGGTTCCATATCCACAAAACTGTAAGTCACCTCAATCCCAAACCATGGGTAGGTAACACAAGCAAGGAGAGTCTTCCACTACATGATTCTCTTCCCTTTACTTGTATCCTGTAAAATAAGGTCTAAAAATTCCTAAAGTAAAAAGTAGGCTGTAAGCCTAAATGACCAGTGGGATATCACAAAGTAATCTATACAATATCTAAAAATGTGAATCCATTAGTTAAAATTTTAAATATATTTATAAAACACATCAGAAGAAATCATTTTTTGTTTATAAATCATCCTTTGGTTTTCTTTTCAATATCATGTCACAATCAATAAAATAGAGTAATATGACATAATAAATTTGCAAATACATAAATCGATAAATAAAAAGTTTTCTAGCATTGATTTTACATAATAAGAATAAGTGTGAAAATAATAATATCTAAAGATCATACATTTAATGTAATATAAAATCAATTAATAGGGTAATTCATGACACACAAGTGTATACAACCAAATCACTAAGACACACTATGTAACACTAGACAACATATGTGATTCCTAAATTGTGGGAACCTAGGTCCCTCAAAAAGGCTACCCCATAGTTTCCATGACATTAAGGAAACCTCCCATAGTGATAGATAACTTCATTAGGGCTAGTCTTTGTTTAGTTTTTCCCTGTACCCCAAGGAATCCCAAGTGTGAAATTACATTTTTATTATATACAAGATAAACAAATAAATGTTTTATAAACATTTTTAAGGTATAATTCATTTAAAAACCAAACCCAAGTTTTCATAAAACATTTTCTATAGCAATCCAAATCAATTTTATTCTTAAAAAACCATTTCCCTTTTTAATATCATGTTTGAGGCAACTAAATAAACATATTATGTATCTAAAACAATTTCTATCAACCCCTATAATTTTGAAAACATAAAAATATCCCTCAAATATTAAATCCATTATTAATAATCAATTTCTTAAATAAAACCAAAGGAAACTATCAAATAACCTAAGTCATGTCAAGGGGTATACCATAGGATAGAGACACCTACCACAAGAATGATAAAACAACATTGCCTCTTTAAGACAGGTGATGGGAGATAAAGAGATTAGATTCTTAAGAAACAATATCCAATAAAAACAAGGTCAATTATTCATTTATATTTTATATCAAATTATATAGTCTCACGAGACATCAAAAACATGGATAAATATAGGAGAAACTAGATTAGAAGGAGTAATTTTACTAAATTATGAAGAATGAAGACCCAAGATTCAACTTTCATGAAGAATCAACATCGACGAGATAATGAGATCCAAAAACATCACTTTAGAGCCTAGATTCTAATAAAAATTGAGTTTGAGACATTTGTCTTGAATTGGTGTGTGTGTGTGGGGGGGGGGGGGTTAAGAAATCATTTTGTGCTAAAAAAAAGATTTATCCCTTACTAATCTGCATTCCCAGTTGTGTCATTGGTGATCCATTTGGATTCATCGACTAGCTGGTAGGTGAATGTAGAATAAATTCATGTATAGAAATTCAAATGACTATGCAGGGACACTTGAAGGGGTGTAGTGGCTATTCCAACCAATACCAGCTAACCAATGCTCTCCACTGGCTAGCTGGTGACCTCCTATTTCTACAATAAGTCAAAAACAATCTTCCAACTTAAAAATGACCTAAAAAACTAAATGAGAAAATTAAATAGAGAAATATACCTGATTTCAAATACTTTGGTGTGATAATTATTCATGCCATAAAAAGGTTCTTTCCCCAAAAAGGAACCTGATTATGAACTTGAGAAAAGATAAGGCCGTTAATGTATCATCAAGGCCTCACACTCCCATGTGTCATGTCTTTCCCTATCAAAATTCCACATCACTCAAACCAATGAGATCATATTTATACACAATACATTTTTTTATTAGTCCTGATCAGAATATATCTTTCAACCACTTAGGTTTCAAGTTTAATTTAAAATCCTCCTACTCAATCACATGGGATGGGTCCTACTAATACTTCTTCATATGAGAAATACCCCATGATAGTAAAATCCCCCTTCTCTAAATTGATGAAATTTTTCCCTTATTTTTTATTAGTGTATTAGGATATAATTATTGATTTAAGGCTCTATTAATGGTAGTACATGTGAGGTATTAATATAAATTGTAACACGAAATAGATTCCCACCACTTCCTTCCCGAACCTTCAAGTATATAAGTTGTGAAGCCAACCATGGAGTCTTCTGGAGTCCTTAAAAATTATAAAATTATATCAATCCTTTTAATACATTACCCTATATCTTGTGGAACCTTGGAACCATGAAATATTGGTGGATGTCACTTAGTAAATTTCAAATCATCCTCCAACTTCTTTTTTGATTCAAAATTGGTGATTTTTCCCATAACTGGATTGTACCGATGAAAATTTCCACTAGAATTGGGTCAACTGGAGGATTCACCTATGAGGCTTTCTCTAAATCCTCATCTATAGAAATCCTAAGTAATATTCTTGGAGGTTACATAAACTCTAAAATAATAGGATTAAAAATAGCTAGTATATATTTCAATTACTTTAACATAAAATAAATTTAATGAACTCAATAAAATAGGTTAAAACATTAAACAAGAACAACAGGAAACCCTAGACTTCCCATGGTATCTTAAATAATGTCATGAAATTGAGCTATCCTGACACACTCCCACACTACTTATTGAGTTACAATAGTCTTATCTTTAGTCTATAAAAAACCCCTAATATAATAGGTTTTTATAAAAACATTATAACATTCTCTAATGAAACTTGAGGATCTGATACCAATTTATAATAGACCAATTTGTGTACATCCAAAACTTCACCTGAATTGACTTGCCACAAAGACTAAAGTGTGTTATCGATTTCCATAGGCTAGAGACAAGAACCTTGGTATCATAAAAGAGAATATGGAAATGATTTCAACCTCAAGATACATATGATATAAAATAAACAGAGAGTAAAACAATTAATAACTAAAATATATGGTATGTGAAAAGAACACCTATAAAGGACACATCCAACATCTTGATCACAAGGAATCAAAACACAACAACAAGACCATCAGTGATTTGGAACCCAAAACAAACCATGGTTCTATCTCTATATGACCATAAGTAACCTCAATCCCAACCCACTAGTAGGAAACATGAGAAAAGAGGGTTATACTTTACATGGTGCTCTTCCCCTCAAATATATCTTGAAAAACCAAGGGTACAAATACCCAAATGAAAAAGTAGGGTGTGATCACAAACACCCTGTAGGATACCACCAAGGAACCCATACAATGTATAACTATATGAATCCATTAGTTAAAGTTTTAAATATATTTTAAAAACACTTCATAGGAAATAATTTTCCATTTATAAATCATAACTTGGTTTTCTTTTCAAAATCACGCCATAATCAATAAAACATAGCAGTATGACATAACGAATTTCTAAAGGAATAAACTAATAAATAAATAGTTTCAAGAATCAATTTTACATAAAAAGAATAATTATGAAAATAATCATATCGAAAGATCATGAATTTAATATAATCTCAAATAAACCAAGATGGAAATCCATGACACAAGGGTGTATAAAACCAAACTTCTAAGACAAACTAAGTAGCACTAGTAGAAATATGTGATTCATAAAGTTTGATAAACTTAGTCCCTCAAAAAGGATACACCCTAGACACCATGAAATCAAAGACACCTCCCTTAGTGATAGCTAACCCCACTAGGGATATTCTTTGTTTAGTTTTTCACCATACCCCAAGGACTCCCATGCATGTAATTAAATTAGCATTAAATTCAAGATAACAAATAAAAGATTCATAAAATTTTTCCTAAGGTATAATATATTTAAAAAACAAACTCACATTTTTATAAAATATTTTATATACTGATACAGACCACTTTCATGATTGAAAAAATATTTTCTATTTTTAAAATAATCTTTTAGGAAAATAAATAAACATATTATGAATCTCAAATGATTTCCATCAAACCCTACCTTTGAAAACTTAACGATATACATAAAAAATTAAATCCATTATAAATAACCAATTACATAATTGAAACCAAATGAAATCATTAAAGAACATAAGTCATGCTTAGGGGGAGACCATAGGATAGATACACCTACCGTGAGAATGATGAAACAATTTTTCCTCTTTAAGACCAGTGATGAGAGATAAGGAGATCAGATTTTAAATAACATAGATCTGATGAAAATAAGGTAAATTATATATTTCTAAGATATATACAATGATCAAGTTTCATGAGATATCAAAATCATGGAGAAATAGAGGAGAATTTAGATTAGAAGAAGTCCCCTTACCGAATTGTGAAGAATGAAGACCTATGATTGAACCTATATGAAGAATCAACATCGAGGAGAGGATGAGAGATAATAACATCCCTTTGGAGAATTGAATCTAAGAAAAATTGAGATTAAGACATTATGATTGAATTATGGGGATTGGAAAATTATTTATTCCTATAAAGACAATTTATCCCTTACTAATCTGTATGCCTAGTAGTGTCACAGACCATCTAGTGGCACCTACATGGGTGTCGTGGTTATGAAAACCAACACTGGCTAGTTGTTTCCCTCCAATGGCTAACCAATGGCCTCATACTACCACAAAATATCCAAAAACAATCTCCTAACTTAAAAATGACCTACAAGAAAAAAATAAAAACAAAAAGAGATTTATACCTAGTTTCAAATACCTGAGCGTGACAAAGTAGTATTCTATGTTCCAATAGAATGGCCAATTTTTTCATTCTATAACCTATTGTTCAAAATTATCAAAGAATTACCATAGTTTTGGTCACTTAGGACATATTCAAATGTTTTTCAATTTTAGTTGTTATACAAATATAGGATACTTACATTATCTTGGATCTAAAAGGTAGTCTAACTGATCTCTTTTGAGGTACCTTATCTTTATTATTACTCTATTCTTTGAGCATTGTTAATTTATTAGTATATATATTATTTTTTTATTTATTCATTATACCATTTTGGAGATATTTTTGTACATTTTTATGAAATTATAGATAAATATTAGGCCTAGTAACTATTTTGGTTTTCCCTTCATTGAATGTGATGTGGTTCCTCATAGATTTTTCTCCAAGACCATCATTCTTGTTTGATCCACCATATGATATGAAAGCCTAATATGTTGGGGATACCCACCAAAGATAACTATTTTGAAATTAATCTATTAGTTTTTTCTTTAATTATATTCATATAACTTTTACTCCTCATGTTATGGTTAATTATGGGGTTAAATTTCCTTAAATATCATCTCTAATCTATAAGGTTTCAAAATGTTCTCCATGCTTTAACTCCATGCCATTATCTAGGGAATTGATGAATTTATGGGGATATAAAGTGTTATGATGGGGATATTGTCACACCCTGGACTTCACTTTCTTCATTAATTTCTTTCTTTCTTTATTTATAACATTTTCCTTGAATTCTAGATCAAATTCCCTTGACAATATTAAATTTTTATGTTTCAGTACAAGACACACAGTTGGAACACAATTAGCACTAACCGCATGACCAACCATGAAAAACTTAAAATCCATTGATAATAGATATTTTTAAGGTTAGTGCATGGTTTTTATAACTATGTGGGCCAATTGAGCAGTTTTCCAGGGGTGTCTGGTAGGGGGTGGATGGTTGGCACACAGTTTGGAAAACTTTGGGGCCTGACCAAAAAATTTAAAATATTTAATACCTAATCCACCCTACCCATTTTAACCTCAAAACCCCTCCCTATTGTACCTATCATGTGACACTATCCAAGGCACACTAGGGGTGGCCTCCATCTTCTCATTTATGATTTTAATGTTCAATAATACAAAGCATGCCTTTAACAGTGCTAGAATAAGCCTTTATCATCATTAGAAAAATGATGAAAACCTCAGCACGGTTAAAAGGAAAAGGCTTTTATTAATGCTAGAAAATAATTGGTAAATGGTATATTTATCAGTGCAAATAAAAGTGCTGATAAATCATACTTTTATCATTTATTTTAAAAGGGCTGATAAAATACACCATTTATCAGTGCTTTTATTTATCACTAATAAGAAGACCCTTTATTGGAGCTTTAACAAGCACTGAAAAAGAAACCCTTAATTGGAACTTCAACAAGTTCTGATAAAGGATATCTTTATCAGTGATTTTAGAAGTATGGATAAATATAACTTTATATATGCTTTATAAATCATTGATAAATTCCATCTTTATCAGTGGATTTAGTATCAGTGATAAAGGTGAAAACTGTAGTGTGTTGTTACACAGCACACTACAGCACCAGAAATAGGTGTATTGTGTTGTAACAACACAACGCATCACCATAAATAGAACAAAAATGACCAAAATAAGATTAAAATAAAAAATTTAAATTAAATAATATTTCTATCACAAATACCAGAAAAAACACTATTATAGAGTAATTCATTTGTTTTTTACTAAAATTAATGTAAATTTTGAATAAAAAGGCACATTTGGAGTCATACCGGTCACACTGTGAGTCGAATTGAGATGTAAATGATTACTAAATCTCAAAAATGACTTATGGATAGTTTTTTTAAAGTAAAAAAATAATATGAATGCATTTTATTAGTTTTGAGTATGTAAGTTGTTTTTTTGATTAAAATTAATGTCAATTCAAAATACTGGGAGTCATACCGGTCACACTGTGAATCGGGTGGAGGTGTGTCTGATTACTACACACCAAAAATGACTTATGGATAATTTTCTTAAAGTACCAATACAATCTGAATGTGTTTGCTCATTTTTACTATATTAGTTGTTTTTTTACTAGAATTAATGTCAATTTTGAATAAAAAGACGCACTTGGAGTCATACCAGTCACACTATGCATCTTATTGAGGTGATTCTAATTTCTACACATCCCAAATGACTCATGGATCATTTTAAAAAAGTATAAAAACAATCAGAAAGAATTTCCTCTATTTTGAGTACAACACTTGTGTTTTTTACTAAAATGACCTTTTAAACTAGAAACATGCACTTTGATCCATACAAGGGAATCATGTGTGGGTTTGATATGAGACTAATTTGTACACGTCAAAAATAAATTACATAATATCAAAACAATTCTAGCACATTTTCTCAGTCTTTATTGAGTGACACTTTTTTTGTATTAAAATGTCTATTTTAAACTGATAATAGACATTTGGAGTCATACAAGTCACACCATGAATCAGATTGTGGTGTGGATGATTCCTACACATCAAAAATGACTTATGGATCATTTTCCTACAGTACCAAAATAATCCTAACGTTTTTTCTATTTTTTGAGTATGTTAGTTGTTTTTTTTCCAGTAAAATTAATATCAATTTTAAATAAAAAGACGCATTTGGAGTCATACCGATCACACAATGTGTTATATTGAGGTAATACTGATTTATAAACGCCCCAAATGGATCATGGATGAATTTACTAAAGTATAAAAAACAATAAGAATGTGTTTCCTCTATTTTGAGTACGCCACTTGTGTTTTTTTTAAAATATCATTTTAAACTAGAAACATGCACTTTAAGCCATACAGGTGGCATCATATGTGGGTTTGACATGAGAAGAATTCATACATGTCACAAATTAATTACAAATCATTGTCCCAAATTATCAAGATAATTTGAGTGCATTTTCTTAGTTTTTAGTGAGTGACATTTTTTTGTATTAAAATGTCAATTTTAAACTGATAGAAGACACTTGAAGTAATACCGGTCACACCGTTCATTGAATTGAGGTACGAATGATTCTTACACATCAAAAATGACTTATGAATCATTTTTATAAGGTACAGAAATAATATGAATGCATTTTATTGGTTTTGAGTATTTTAGTTTTTTTCCACTAAAATTAATGTCAATTTTGAATAAAAATACGCACATGGAGTCATACTGGTCACACCATGAATTTAGTTGAGGTAAAGATGATTTATACATTTCCCAAAGGACTCATGGATTATTTTTCTAAAGTATCAAAATAATTAGAATATGTTTCTTCTGTTTTGAGTACGCCACTTGTGTTTTTTTACTAAAATATCATTTTAAATTGGACACATGCACTTCGAGCCATACAGTTGGCATCATGTGTGGGATTGAAATGAGACTGATTCATATAGGTAAAAAATTAATTATGAACCATTTTACCAAATTATTAAGACAATATGATTTCATTTTCTTAGTTTTTATCAAGTGATACTTTTTTGTATTAAAATTTTAATTTTAAACTAATAACAGACACTTGGTGTAATACTGGTAACACCATGCCTTAGATTGAGGTGAGTTTTATTACTACACGTCAAAAATGGATTATAGATTATTTTACTAAATGAAAAAACAATATGAATGCGTTTAATTGGTTTTAAGCATATTAGTTGGTTTTTTCACTAAAATTAATGTCAATTTTGAATAAAAAGATGCACTTGGAGTCATACCGGTCACACCATACATCATATTGATATGAGGATAATTTCTACACATCTTAAATGACTCATGGATTATTATTCTAAAGTATAAAAAAAATGTGTTTTATCTGTTTTGAGCATGCCACTTCTGTTTTTTACTAAAATGTCATTTTAAATTGGAAACACACACTTTGAGACATACACGTGGCATCATTTATGGGTTTGACATGAGACAAATTCATACACATCACAAATTAATTAAGAATAATTATCCCAAATTATCAATAAAATTGGTGAAAACATTATTTCAATAAGTCACCTGAGACACTTGTATAATTGATCTTATCTTAAGTGATAAGTATTGTGTGCACTTTTAAACAATTGTTTACAAACTCAATAATGGTATAATCCTCATTCTATTTCATTGACCAAAAATTTTATTTTTTGCAAGCCAATGATTCTTATCCTCCTCCACATAGGTCTCCACCTTAGTCTTTGCCTCTACCTCTTGATCCACATTTGTCTTTTCCTAGGACTCTGCCTCTGCCTTCACCTTCACTTCCACCCTCACCTCCGCCTCCACCTCTGCCTCCACCTCTACCTTTGTGATTTCCCATTTTTTATTTTTAGGTCAGTGCTTATAAACAAATTGATTTCCTACATTATAATTCTTCCTTATAAAGAGATCAAAAATAATTTATAAGCATTTTGAAACTAATTATTCACACCCCAAATAACTTTCTAAGGTCATAACTCGTACTAGACCACAAACATAGTAGGTAATCACCTAAATTAGTTGTCCGCATACATTCTGAAAAAAATTATGCTGCCCACTCATCTCTAAACATGTTGATTTATTATTTTGAGTAACTAGGTTGTCTTTAGTCTTGATAGTACTGAGAAATATATACAAAAACATTATTATAAAATATATTTAATGAAATTATAATTTCCATAATAAATTACCTATTAGGGGATGCTATTACTTTCATGTTTTATGATTTCTATCATAAATTTTCAAACATAATATCCATAATCAGTGTCATTATATTATTTCAAACATTGTAGAAACATTGAAAATAATAATAAATTATTTTGAAATGTTTTGATAGATAAATATTTCTATATATCCCTTAATTTGTTTCCATTTGTAGTAATCCACCAGCTTTATCCATTCAGACACCAACTTCATTCCATGACCTAGCCTGTATTGAGCAACCGCCCTATCATAAAAAAATCCTCATTAAATAAAAGGCTGAACATATAATTAAAAGTTTATCTATAAAATTTTGATTGCAGTGTATTACTTATTCACAATACACATCATGTGTGGTTGGTTGGTTTCATATCCATGCATTGAATCCAAAAAATAAATATTTAGGGTGTCCATATTGACTCATATCAATATCTAGTGAATCCTAAAAAACAAAAATAATTAAGTAATGCAAAAATTAAAAATATATTTTACGTGATTGGATTGTAGATTTTTACCTTTGAATTATAGGAATAAAAAAGATTCTGTCGTATGATGTTTTTTTTTATTAAAATCTTTGAGTAAATGAACTTTTTTCCAATTAATTTCTTCCTCATTCAAAGTAATTTCTGATGTAGAAATGATACAGAGATTAACGAATCAAAATCATGCTTCACACGATCTTCCCTTTATATAGCTATGATATAAACATCTATACAAAATATGAATTTTTTTTATCTTTAATAGACATATTTGATGACTATTTGGATAGACGTATTATGAAAATGTACATTATGTGTGTATTCACAACTAAGATTCCCAACAATTCATGCTTGAGAATATTATTTAGAGTCTCGAGACCAATTCCGTCTATCAATGAATGTCTATATATTTCTTCATCATATTCAATGTAAGACATAATTTTATCTTTAAATGTGGTATTTTCATGAAGTTGTATTAATAATAAATGTTTCTATGGAACTGGGAGGGAGAAGGTACTCTTCGAAGGTCATTTTGTTTTCTTGCATGATTCACCAGAATTTCTTGATTCGGCCTTCCATTTCCTCACTGCTTTATCCATCTGTAATATCATACCTCACTTTAAACATTTTATCATCAACTATGATATGTTTTTAATTTTTTTTTTAAATATGTACCAAATTTATCTTTATAATATTAGATGGCCATGCTATGAAATCTCCAATAGTATCTTCAGCCATTGTAATATCCTGACCATTAAGTGGAACAAAAAACTTAGCAGTCAGCTTATAATCTACCTAAATCCCCACTCTCATGTGATATTTTGGGAGGTCTTGATTGTGTATTTGGTCTCCTAGGATATTATACACTGTACCCATCACAACATAGATGTATGTGGGTGTTGAGAGATACAAATCACATACAGGTTTACTCTGTAGTATTTTAGTAATATAAAATTATCAGAAGTTGTTCGATTCACATTTAGGAAAATGAGCAATGAAAAAATTGATTACCCTAGGTAGGGTATGCAATTTGGGGGAATGAATAACCTCAAAGCTAGTATGACCATTTGGTTCATGTGCATATATTTTCTCTACCACTGGTTCGTTTTGATCATTTCTTATACATTGTTCTGTCAAACCAAACCACAAAATAATATATTATAGTGAGTTTATTTGTGTCTGCAATCATCTCATCTTATTATATGTATCTTCATTTGGTTTTATCTTTTCAAAATATGTTTGAGGAGAGACTCCAAAACCTAATCCTCTAACGTGACCATATTGTTCAGGCTGTTTCAACACTACTGAAATTATATTTTCTTTTGATACAGGCATTGCTGAATATTTTGTCTAAACCATATAAAAATACGAATAAATAATATATATTTTTATGTAATATTGTTATAAAGCATAAAAAATCACAATTATTTCATACTTACACATGATTCCCATACTTATGATTTCATCAACTAATTTACCCTCTTTATTTACATGATCCTCCTTCCACAGAACATGATGTGGGATGGAAGTGGCTTTAGATTTTGATTCATCAATTTGTATATAAACAAAGAAACATATGCTATTTCATATCACATAACTAAACTTTTATTATTGATTTAAAATACATACCAATTTTTTCTATAATAAAGCATACCCTATCCTTGATTTGCTGTAGGGGTACATTGATTTTGATGCATATTCTTTATTTTCATCACCCTTTTTATATTTCATAAATTAAATTTTTTGAATGAAGTTGGATAAAATAAATAATGTCAAATAATATGTTATAAACTGAAATTCACTTGAAATTATTTTTCATTGCGATGATTGATGAAAGCAGTTCATGTTTCCTATTTATAATGTGTGCATAACTAAGTGGTGGGTGGGGATTTATTTTCCCCTTACCATCCCTAAGATGTAACTTTGTAAGAGGAGTCTGGAAGCCTCTACGGGCTTTTCCAGTATCTATTAAGAAAATTTTCTTATGGAAATATCCTAAAATACATAAAATATATAAGGAAAAATGAAAATTAAATCAATGTTCCTCTATATAAATTTTCAATAAAATAGAGAAAGTATATTGTAACATTACTGTTATATCTTTACAAAGGATTTCCTTCATTATAGGTTGGACACAACACCATGAATCAATATCAATCTACATATTCATATTCTTTGTGACCCCATGATAACTAATGAACATTGAACTATTGGGGTCAATAGGTTGGCCATGTTGATTCCAACCAAACTAAAATTTTATACCCTGAACTCTTTCCTTGATAATTTTATTCAGCACTATGATGGTACGTCGTTGTTGTTTTTTTCATAAAATTGTTGTCGATCTGCTAATAATTCCATAGTTTCATCATCCATAATCTGTTCTTACTCACGATTGGTAATATCATCATGTTTAGAATACATTTTATGCATGAGTAGTCAAACATTTATTTTTTCCTGAATAACAACAATACAATACACTCTATGCATAAAATTCAACAATTACATTCATCTTGCATGAAATTTTTTTATTCTATTTAACATAGATATAATACTTCAATAATGTTGTACAATTAACCTTAACTACCTTTATTTAATCTATCCTCAGACATTGATTGTATTATATGTCATGACGATGGATTAGACCCCCTCTTTCAAACTAGCCTTTCTCCCATCATTGTGGTTCTAAAGTTTCTTGATGACTTACCTTCTAAATAGTTATTATTGCATTTTGTTGTTTGATATTTATGTCCCATATTTTATGGAAATCTACCCATGTTAATTGAACTAATCCAAACAAAGGTTATAACATGATCATTTTGGATGATTACTGCTCAGAGTAGTTTATGAAACATAGAAGCGATGGGGGATGAGTCTCAAGAAATAGAATGAAATAACTGTTCAGAAGATGAAATTCGAGTTTCCAATATGGTTAAAAAACAACTCAAATGAAATTTTAATTATGACTTATAAAATATTGCATTAAAAAAGTTGGGGAATGAACATTAAAATCCACATGACTTCCACTCAAAGTCATTTACTTAAACTTACAAACATTTATTATTTTCCACTTCCTCTGAAATGTTTCTTTTTTTGGAAGGGCTTAGAGGAGACACAAACTTGTGGTGGCATTGATGCGAGGTAGATGGGAGAATCTTGAAAACTATACATTTCACCAAGATTCCAAGATAAAATATCCTTAAGATGAATCCAAAAATAGGGTCAGAGAGCTCTACTCATTATGGGAGGAATACCTTTGAAAGTCAGATTTGATGACTCATCATAGTAATATTCTTGTCCAAGTATGCCTAACTGCAGAGTTCTAATCAGATCCAATGTGACCACACTCAAAATAAAAGTAATTTTTGATGAAGTGTTTTCAAAAGTAACCAAGTGAGTCATATAAGAAAATGCATATCAAGAAACCAAACAAATTAATTCATTATGTTTTGATTACTTTTTCAGTGTCATTTTTTTGTTCCTAGGAAGTAGTAAATGGGGAGGATGAAAGGATGAAAGAGTTGAATAATGACTAGGGATATTAAGTATTTAAATCTATGGTAGTGGATTTTATAAATATTAATGAATATAATCTGAGTGGGATGTATGTCATCAGGGAACTTTGGAAAAACAATGATGGGAGGCAGGCTAGTTTGAAAGATGGAGTCTAATACATCATCAAGATATAAAAGAAAATCAAGAATCTCAAGACAAATTAAATGAAGGTAGTAAAGGTTAGTTTTACTACAGTATTGAAGTATTATACCTCTGTTTAAGACTGTACCAATTTTCATGCAAGGTGCATGCAATTGTGTAATTTTATGCATGGAGTGTATTGTATTGTATATCTATCTTTCCAAAATAAATACTTATTTACAAAATCTTATTTGTGAAACCCGTGGTCCTTTTTTTATGAAAAATTATTTAAGTTTATCATGAATATTAAGTGTTTTATGCTTCTTTCAAAACAATATATGGAGATACAGTTCATGGTGGTCTCTTATGAAGTTGGAATGAGTTTAGAGAGTTGGGGTGGTGTTGTGTAGGTATAGGTAAGGGGCAGGAGGAGCGATAATACACTCATAAATAAAATTGACACTGATTACTCTTTTCACATATGTTTACTTATATATAATATTGATGTTGATAACATTGTGAATAAGTTCTAATATCAATCCTATATGAAATATAAGATACTAATAAATAAATAATAGGAAACTTCTGTGTCCTAAATCTATCGACAAGAGTATAATATTCTTTGACTGTACCTATCCCTATATAAGAACCTTGTATAGAATCATACATAGACTAATCAACCATAAATAATCTACCAACCATATCTAATGACCCTTCCTAGAAGGAATAACTCAAAAGGACCATTAGAGGTTTCCCAACTAACCACATTGATAGAAATGTTTCACATCTAAGAGGCAATAAGGATTAAAGTGTTCCAGGAACCTACAATGATGGAATCACTCAAAAAGACCCCTCAATTAGAGAGGAATTGGAATACCTTCACTCTAATGGTCTTGAGGAAATGAATATCACCCCACCTATATTCGACATCACTTCTATCTATTGAAGGATTCCTCACCTTCCAATTTTGGATATTTTTTTAATCCCCTATAGTCCCAAAAATCAGTACCAATAGTCCTATTGTTCCTACATTCACATCCCAATACCCTTTAAAGTGATTTTCAACACTATCTAAAGATTTGAAACTAAATAAATAGGTATAACAATTGATTCACATCTTGAAGGATGTTAACCAATGAATTCTTAAAATCCGGACGAAGATATCCACCTCAAGAATAAATAAATCCTAGAAAACTTTAGCCTCAATGAAAATTATAGAATATGTTTCACAGTTAAATGCTATAAATTATATTTTTAAAAGAGGCGTTAAATGATTCAACACATGAGGTTTCATTTAAACATGTAATCCCATATGACCCACAACACAATAAGCAATAAAATAGTGAGATGTTTAAGTATCAAACAAATATTTCATGAGCATAGAATTTTAGAGAATCATATCTCACACAATCGAAGGACCATATTTATACTCTATGAGCATTGGATTGACACTATACAATTGTTTACTAGTTTTCCATGACAATTCTATATTGGTTTATTATGGATTTAATTACTCCTGGGTTATCAGTGTTACATGAGAGTCACCCTGGGTCACTCATTGTATTTCAGTGGTGAGGAGATGAGATGTAGGGTTCTTCATGGTTAAAAACAACGAAAAAAATTCAAAACTTGGAACCCAAAAAATCAAACAATGATAGAGGAAAATTATAAAATAACATACATTAGATTATATCCTTGATTTATCTGAGGGCACATAGAGGAGTCATGCTGGTAGCATAGGAGTTTCACGAGAGATTGAGAATCGTGAGTGACTAAGTCATAGTTAGGGGTTTTAAGTAGATTGGAGACACTTTTAACTGCACTTTCATAAAAGCACTGATAAAGATCACTTTTATCAGTACCAAACTGATAAGCACTGATTAAAAGATATTTATCGGTCCTTTTTTAGCACAGATAAAGCTTGATATTTATCAACGATAAAAAATGATAATAAAAAATGTCTTTACGAGTGTTAACATTTTAGTGCGGATAAAGATATATTTTAATATCGCTTTTTAGCACTAATACAGATTGATCTTTATCAGTGCTAAAAAAATGTTGATAAATATTTGTTTTATCAGCGCTAAAATTTTAGCGCTGATAAAAGATTTATAATTATAATTATTTAAATAAATTTATTATAATTTTATAATTATTTAAATATATATAATTATTTATTTATAATTATATAAATAAAAATTAAAAAAAATTATTTATTTATAATAATTATAAATATATAAATTTAAAAATAATATAGTAAACAAACATTTATAAATATATTTATTTATAAATATTTATTTACAAATATATTTTTAACATTATTATTTGATATATAATATTAAATACATGCATTTTAAAAATGAGTGAAATTGAATGATTCAAAATGAGTACACTTTAAACATATTGAAAAAATGGATAAGTTTTATTAATTAAATATAAATTAATAATATATATATATATATTGAAAATACTAAAGCATAGTAAATAAATAAATATAAATAAATAAGTACAAATAAATAATATAAAATGACCAAATTCAAAAATAAAAAAATATTAAAAATTAATTCCCTAACTGTAATAGTATTAAAAATAAATAAATAAAATTGTATGATTAAAAACCTAATATATCATGTTATAATGAAAATTCTAAGATATACTAAAATTTGAATAAATTACATAAATATTAGGTGTATGTGTTTTTATATATCGCATAAATATATTTGGGTGTGTGTTTGTATATAAAAATGCCTTAATTACATATATATATGTACGGGAAATCAATGTAACACACGATGCTTGGTATATGTTAAATTGAAAAGTCAAAATACATTAAAAATGAATAAGCCATTTGTTTTTAATTAACATTTTATTCCTTATATATGAATATATATTTATAATTAATTTATATATATTATACTTATTCATTTTTATTAATAATTATTTCATTAATAAATTTGTAAATAATTTTGTAATTTATTCATTTTTAATTTTTTTATTTAATTATTAAAATCTATTAATTTTACATATCTATATTTAATATATACTATTTATTAATATTTATAATATATATATATATATATATTAAATTAATTTATTTTTATAAATAATTATTTAATTAATAAAATGTTTAATATTTTTCTTAATTTAATCATTTTAAATTTTTATTTGTTTAATTATTTCATTTTATTCATTTTACATATCTATATATTTAATATATACTATTTATTAATTTTTTAAAATTTATATATATGTATATTCAATTTATTCATTTTTAACAATAAATATTTAATTAATGAAATTGTTATTTTTTTTATTTTTTTACTTATTTAATTTTGTTGTGGACCTTTATCAGGCCTAAAATAAAGATCTAATAAATATTCCATTTTATCAGTGCTAAAAAAAAGTGATGATAAAGGAACCCTTTATCAGTACTTTTTTAGCGCTGATAAATGTCTCCCTTTATTAGCGCTTATTTTACCACTAATAAAGATAGACTTTATTAGTGCATTTTTCATGTGCTATTAAATGCTAGCACTATTTAATGTGTGTTTTATATTAGTGTTTTTCTCCTTCGATTTCTAGCAGGTTCTTCATGGTTTGACCATCTCTTCTCTCTTCCTTTCTTCTCCTTCTTATTTCTTTCTCCCTCATTTGTTACAGTGTGATTTTTTCCAAAACCTAAGAGGGATTTGGTGTTTATTCATTTCTATTTTGATTCTTAGGGTATGTCAAATCCATTCTAGGCTCTACACTCTTTGTATATAAATCTTTTTCTTTATGTATTCTTGATATAGGAAGGTGTTTTCATGTTTTTTGATTTTTCCTAATAATAAATGACATTCACAAGTTTTATAAATATTTTCCTAAAAAATTATGCATATTATGAACTAATTTAAGTGATTAAAAGTTTTATTTAATAGAATTGATATTTTAGAGGAATTCTTTAAATTATTTAATTTTTTTCACATGGTTTATGAGGTGTTCTTGGTTTTGGATTTCTCTATCAATGGATTTAAGTATCTATTTTTAGTTTTTAATGTTGTTTTTTGAATTACATGTTTATGGTGTTTGTGTAATTATTTAATATAGCTATTAATTATTTTTTTATGATTTTAAAGTGCTATTATAGTTTTAAAATAGGATTCATATTTAGTTACAAAGGTGTTTTCAAATGTTTCTTAATAACAAATTGGTTTTTAAAGGAGTTTTAAGGTGTAAAATCTAACGAATAATCTAAAGGCCCATTTTTCACTTTAAAAAGTACTTTATAATAATACCGGGGTTTCAAAAGGAATTTTAAAAATGATAATATTAGTTTGGAACCTCAAGGATTGGTTATCACTTGAAACAAATAATTCCTTCCAAAATGTGTGAAACCCTCACTTAAATCCCCTTAGAACCATGTTGGAAATGAATTTGATGATACATGTGATTATTTTTTTATTTATATGAGTTTGAATTAGGGGATTTAATGAGAAGTTAGTGAGTTATATGGAATAAATCCTTCCCCACCATCTATTTTTAAAAACATGGGGATCCAAGGTATCATAGTGAGATATTGATAGATGATTACTATCTAGTCATCATGAGACTAACTAGACCCCATTTGTGTGGGATGCTTCCATAACCTAGGACAGTGCCACTAGAGAGGATACTTGGGAGTAACTGAATGATTATAATCTAGGGATGCATTGATAAGCTAGCATATTGTTTCACTAGATTATGTATAGGATCATCTCACTATATGTTTATGATTTACCCATGATTTTATATACCATGTTTCTTTCCCATTTTTATTACATTGTGATATTATTTCTTCTTTTCATTTATTTTATGACATTGCTTTACTTTTGTTATTTCTACCTTTTGTATATTTACTTTTTTATTACTTATATAGCATCTAATTTGTTTATTGGGTTTAA
Organism: Viscum album; assembly: GCA_963277665.1. Classification (NCBI taxonomy): domain Eukaryota; kingdom Viridiplantae; phylum Streptophyta; class Magnoliopsida; order Santalales; family Viscaceae; genus Viscum; species Viscum album. The sequence goes on along the minus strand of OY728143.1, from coordinate 179,200,919 downwards.
TTATGAATTTTACTTTATGGTTTAGTTATTTAGTTAATGTCTCTTTAATTATCTTACTGGGTACCTTCATGGGGAGTATTATAGAATTGGTTTTAAGAAGGGTGTTTTCAAAGGTATGTTTTCAATGAGAATTTTAAAGGATGTTATTATGTTTCATTAAATCTTGTTTTTAGATTTAAAAGTGGATTTTGGAGAATGTATATGGTTTTTTCTTCATGAAATAATAAAAACCCTATTTAAAATTACTTTATTTAAAACTAGAGTTTTTTAGAATGTTTTGAAAAGGAAAGCATGGAATCTTCAGTGTAATCCTTCTAGGTTGTTGGATCACACTCTACTTACACAAATAAGTGTCTATATAATTAGTGTATCCTTGTAGTTTTAGGTTTAGGTTTATGGTAAGATCTAGTATCGAGGACTTATCACTCTTTTAGTCACTCTTAGAGTGATCATGTTGGGATATATGAATAGAGACTTAGAGTTATGGTGAGATTATATCTGGTACTATGGTTTTATTTTATATATTAAATGTGTGGGCCATGTTGAACTTTATTTTTTATATGGATGATGTCATTTTTATTATTATTATTGAGATGGATACTTATTCTGGTTGTTTCTTTATTATTTTACTTATATTTGATATTTTTATTATGCTTAGTCATATTTGTCCAAAGTTTGGATGCATCATTCCAGATTCTTGATAGGATTACATTATGTGTTGAATTATATTTACTTTAATGAAATATTTACCATTAGATTACATTTTATGCCTTTGTGTTTGTTTATATCTTGGGTAATTGGGAATGCACCTCAGGTTATGCCACGGGCTGACTGGGGTGGCCAACTTAAGGGTGGCTTGGACCGGTTTGTGACACCAAAATCAGCTCCAACATGCTAAGGAAGAGTGAATAAAACTAAGAATACATATCAAATATGTGAGGCCTTATCATAATGAATGCCTATAATAAACCACACATATATGATGTTATATAAAAAATAAAAAATAATAAAATAAATAACCAAATTGTATAATAATAAACCTAAATGAGGCACCCTCTATTTAGAAAAATAACATAGTAGGAAACCCCCCAAATTAAAGGTAAAACAAGAGCTAAAAATCCTAGTTTAATATATACCCATTACATGGTAATTCACCTCCTTGCTAAAACGATTCCTAGTATGATCATTGATAGAAACATCCATCATAAAATACCATTGAGAAACACTATATATAAACTCCACCAACTCCACTAGCTCCACATCCACTACAGTAACCTATAAAATGTGCATCACATCTACATACAAAACACATTTGGGAAGAACACTCATTCATGAATGATTATAAAAAATAACTAGTATAATTCCTTGAAAACATAAAAGAATAACATAAACAATGAGTTAACTCAAAACCCTAGATCAAGGGATAAACAAAGAATCCCAAAAAACCCAAATATTCTTTTATAATAGGAAACCAATTCCCTAACAAAGTTACATGTCTTTATCCCATCCATAAGTTTCATCTCAAAGGAAAATATGAGTGGACTTATATTGTAAAACTCATAGAACTATAACTACCCAACTCTTATGACTTCCATATCATCTATTAAAAATCATTTTAGGTGACCAAAACCTTTCTAAGGCATGTATATTAGTTTATGGGGTTACTATACCCTATGGTGGACCTTCATGTCTTCATGGGTAAGGTGTATTATTTGAGGGGGTTACCTAATTCATTTATAGAGCACTTATACCCCATCACGTTGGGGGGAGGGGTTAGCTACTCGAACAGTATTTTAAGGGACTCATGCCTCATCGAGGGAAGATGTATATCAAACAAGGGGTTATCAACCTCTACAGAAGACCCTAGACTTATTAGGACCACAGGGGTACCAAATCTATGCGTGAAATTCCCAAAATAGAAGAATTAACCTTTAATTCTTGAGTGGGTACAAATACCATCATGTATGCGACGACCCCCACCTCAGTATCAAAAAGTTTCCAAAGGTGTTATCAACTCTATGCCTACTCTGAACTTCTTACCAAAACCCTTTCATTATCAATATGAATCTAGGACTCTTTGAATTCCCAAAATACCTTATAGATGGATTATAATGGAAAAGAGGAAAATACCATCACATTATACATGGATAAATACTTACAATTCACTATTTTTTTGTCTAATTTTGACATCTAGGAGAGAAAATATGTATAATACTAAAAAAAACACTATACATTTCATGTAATTTTCTTAAAATATAAGTTTATCATCAATAAGTAATCCAAAATGCACTATTTTTGTCCAATCATGTGGGTTTAACCAACATGGCATGTCCCTTATTTTATATGACATGTGAGATATTCGGGCATGTACCATAGAGACATTATATCTCTAAATAAGAGAATCACTAGGTGTGACCTTTTCAAACCCTCCACACCAGGAAACTTCCCTCCCCATGAATAGATCATTCCAGAGAGATCTCCAACCAGGAGGCATTTGTTTCTAGTAGAGATGACAGAGCATCATGAAGGGTGATTACCTGATAGGCGATGGTTCAATATAAGAATCCATCAGGACAGGTGGTTAGTGCCTCATTTCACCCATCCAATCAAGAACTATGTGACTCGGTAAGATGAGTGGATCCCGAGGGAAGGAGAAATTTTCCCAAGAGAGGACTCCCAGGATTCGAACCCTACACCTCCCAAAGAACGGTGTTGTTGTGCCCCTTTCCTTCACCACTGCGCTACCACCAAAGTGGCATATACCATAGTGGCCTTGTATCGTTTCATTCATCTATAAATGATACGTAAACCATCCATATATGGTTTTTATTCTCAAGGGTTAGTTATCTCATAATATTGAGACCAAAGAAATGTATACATCCCATAAATGGCATGTACCCTACCCCATATGGCATGTGTGGCCTAGTGGATAGTTGGATGGTTAACCAAGAAATTACCCGGTTTTTCACCTAGGAAATACATGATTTGTGTTTTTAAACTACACACCATGTGATATTTAATTCTATATAAAAATACCAGGCACCAATTGAATATGGGGTGAGATTTGTTCTAGGAGGAAAAAATGGTGTGATATTTAACTTCTCTATAGAAACCCTAGCTGCAAAATGAAGCTGAACATGGTGTTCACTCTAGGAAAATACACTATGGGGTCACACCTTTTTCACTAGATCTATATCCTTCACCAAATACTTTAATTTTATGAACAACATTTATTCCACCACCATCTAAATCTAATACAACATCTTCAATGCATTTGTGTAGTCACATTATCTCGAGAAACTATCTATACAGAAACTTATTTCATTCGATCCAAGCTTCCATTCTTGATTTGAAATTCCTATAAACCTATTTTAATCCATAGATAAGTTCCATCCTTCACCTATTGATAACCTCCATTTTGGAATGAAAACATGCCTTCACCAATTACTTGCATGAACTGTCACTATCCTCACCCATATTCAACCAAAACATTGTCTCAAGATTCTATTTTCAAACCATAAATAATTTAGAAGGACTGTGATGAATAGAAGTTGTGTGAAGGAGAAGAGAGTCATGTAATAAGAGTGGAATTATTGGCTGGTGTGATTCTAGCTACTCGAACCTCCAATCATAATACATTATTTGAATAACTTACAATGAATAAGAATGTCTCAAGAATTATTATCAAATGTACATTTATAATTAATGATAATAATTATTCAATTAACATAATAATTATTGTCCTTAAGTTGTTGAATTATTCAATAAAATTCATGATAAGTTAAATTTCATAAAAAATGATCCAAATAAAGTCAATGTGATTCCTCCCTCAATGGAAAATTTATCATCACCTCTAGTTTTTCCACTGTTGGTTCATGAATCTACCTCCGCTTCTCCAATATGATAGATCCTATAAGAACAAGAGTCTCAAAAATTTATAAACCTCCAATTCCATTAAAGTTACATCATCATAAAATATGGATAACCTTATATATATGAATTTAACATGAATATATACCCTGGAATTTTGGTTAATCAGGTAAATAATTTAAGAAAAAAAATATCCCACTCTGAGGCTTGAGACCCAAACACATAAATTAAACCTCTTTTAGGTAACAAATTACATTTCAAAGACAACCATAGTATCAAAATTTTCATCTGAGGCCACATATAAGAGATATTATCATTCACATTCATAGGATAAATTTTTATTTATTAAATAAATATTAAGTATACTTTGACACCCAACTATCTTGGAATCTCATTAAAATTTAACCCAAGTATAAACACTATATACCAAGATCAAGGAAGTGATTAAAAAATATTTTTGAGATCATTTTATTAGGTAAAATTACTATTTTATTCTTTTTATGGGTTTAAGTCTTTGAACCTCAAAAATGAATTAAGTCATGCATGAGGAAAAACCTGAGTAATTACATTATCCCCATCATTAAACATTTAATCATTGAGAATAAATCAATTAGAGATCTTACACATGCTTTATCAAACTATATAGGTTGAAATCTATATAAAAATCGAACAAGAACCACATAGAAAGAAAATATCTACTTTCATCATGATCAAAAGAACATATTTCCCCAGACCATTAATTATTCACTAGAATGATTAGATCAAGATTTATATGATTAAATTTCTTAATAAAATTATAAACACTCATCAATTGAACCATGAATAGATCTATCATCAAATGATATTCCCATATACTAGTCTTTCTATAATTTCCTTCCGACTTAGACCACAGACTGGTTCCGAGACCAATAATACCCACTATAACTTAGGTGTGCCTCCCTATATGCTAGAGGCAACCAACTAGTAGTGGGGGTATATGGTGGTACCTTGGGGAGAATATACCCCCTATATCATAGTGCTAAATAACAAATTTAAACAACCAAACATCATAAGATAATAAACATCAGTGTATGATGGGAAAACAAAACATTCAACAATAATCAATGAAATACAAAAAAAGGAATGGAAAACCATTATATATATACAATGACCTCCCACTAGGATGGTTATATACACAAACTAGAAATAAATGAAATAAAATTTACTACATCTATGAGCCTCACCTCAACCCAGTCTTCATGTATGCATCTTAGACATCCCATTTGAACAAACCTAGGCCCCATATCTACCTATACCTACAATCAAGTGAACATCTTCTCAAGTACCCAAGTGCAGTGGCGGTCTAATCAGGGTGTGAGTAAAAAACTCAGTAGGGAACCACTAATGCAGTACGATACTAAATAGAGTATGTTGTGATATGTGCATGTGACATTGTCATCTAAAATAAAAGAAATAACTATAAATAATAAGTTATTAAACCACAGTCGATCCTTAGGTCTATGAACTTGATCAACCATAACTGATTTTTCTAGCATTGAGGTGTCTATGAGTATATACTGTTATCATTACAACCATAAAAGTAACCTATTATCCACTCTTTAGAAGCCCCAATCATAGTAACATAGATATCCTCTATGGGAGTTTTATCATTTGGGGCATAATACTTATAATAATCTCAAACCTTCCCTATGGGAGTTTTCTCATCTCAGGTATAAGCATATAAGTATCACAAACCTAGAGAAATGATTACCTCAGTATACCATACTGTCCATGCCTTGGAGGATAGTAGGCCCTTGGCAGATAAAAGGCCATAAACCTCCACTGTGAGGCCCCTGATGAGCTAGCACATGATGGTCCACCCCTAGAAGTTATGGATCAAGATATCAGAAGTTTAACCATATACCAAATTCATAATCCAAGGAATCTCTAAACATCAAGTTTCATATCTGTAGTAGATCCCAAATGTATACTAGATCTGATACATGGATTCCCATTAGTGTCACATCGTCCCTAAAGGAGCATTCAATAATCGGAAACACATAAGAAAAAATAGGGTTTTACGAATGAAATTTCCTATCATAATCATCTCTAAATCATTGGGATTACATGTCATTTTGGGTTTTAGGTGACATATACAACCATCACTACCAATGTCTATATGCACTCGCTCAAAGATGACCTGTCAACAAAAACCAACTGGGTCCCTTTGGTCAAACTAAATGGAGGTACTCCAATTGGAGTCTTCAGTCACAACCAATGTCTTGGGTTAACACTTGAAACTTGAAGGAAGTCATTTCCCATGACATTATCAATAGGGTAGCATATTATTATCAACTAACTTAGGCATCTCTACATAGGAAATAGTTAAGATATGGCCAACAACCTATATCAGTCCTCAAGGTTACTTTGGGTCGGTCCGATCACCTAACTAAGTGCCAATCCACCTATGATTTTTACACTTATCCTAGTCACATCAGACATAAGAGGATCACTTATCCCACCTCCATATCTATGAGCCTGGATAGTTCGAAGATGAAATGGGGCATCCTATGGCCTAATCCTCTAGGGTCTTCTAATCCCATGTTCACCCCCATTTTGGAGGTGTCTCAAGCCCCCATGCATGGTTTAAACAATCTTCTTAGATCTAGACTCACCTCTGAAGAGTTCTGAAGGCCAAAAGGTATCTCAGAAGTCTCATCCTATACCTTTAGTGAATAAGGTGATAAGTGATCACCCAAGGGTTGTTATTGACCCTTGAAAATCATTCATTTTAATGAGACAATTTAATTTAATTAAAATAAATCTATTTAATTACCTTGACAAGGAGCATCTCCCTTAAGTTCATGCTCATGCATCCATATGCATCACAAGAAGAGCATTAATTCCATAGGGAACTTACATGATACCACCCATATTTTACTGAAGCTTTCCCAATTTATCACCAAGGCCAAAAACATCTTCTAAGGGTTGTCTAACTTTTTCCATGACCAACCAGACTGGTATCAAATGTCCCAATCCCCAAAATCAATTTGAAAAACAAAAAATACTTAATTATAGCATTTATAATTATTTAATTAATCTAAAACCAACTTATCATAATTCCATATAACCCATAAAGTCATTGTGTTGTACAATATCCAAACCCAAATACTTTCCAACTGCCTATGGCATACCCCCATCCCCATTCTGGGTAGAATACCTATCATGAAATGATTTTTTTTTCAATTTAATATAATTTAAGACAAAAACTTTAAAAAATAACTGTTACATCATAACTCATTGAAATATTCATGCAATGATATGTGGATAAAATCTCTAGATGTCCTCTTCCTATGCTGTATGAAATCCCCATTTCATTTGTACGATTCCATAATACTTTGGTGGAATCAAAACCAAGCCCTAACCTGGAGAAATAAAAAATTATAACAAGAGGAAGAGGGGAAATTTGGAAACTAATAGAGGTGGAGAAGTATTTAAAATCACTATAAAACCCCTTGAAACAACCACCTTTTAAGGGAGATTGAAGTGAAGAATAAGGGGGGATAACCGCTGTTCCTTGCGACCAAAATAATGGAGTGAGGAGATAGCCCCTAAAAAATGCCAGGAATGGATATTTTTATCCTTTAATTATCCCACTGGATAGCCAGTATAGTCCACAAACTAGCTAGTGGTTACAACAACCCACCCAAATACTATATACACCCACTATATGGCAGGTGGGTTACTATAGTTAAGGCTACAATTGTTACTTCTGCCACTCCAAAGGCCCTATTAATCCCATTGGGACATATGAGAAACTCTAATCCTCACCCCAAAATATATGTTTAAGGTGAAAAAACTCTTAGAACCCAATTTCAACCCCCCCCAAAAATGACCTATCCTGTAAATCAAAAATTTAAATTCCTTTCAAAATTTTCATCACATAAAGGCATGAGATTTTAAACTTTCATCTTCATGGAATAACTTGAAACTAAAAAATATTGACATAAAATATTAAATATTTTTTTAATTGGGGTAACTTTTTCCCCCATAATTATTGAAATACCTAAATTATTGAAATAAGATAAAAAACCATTTATACAAGACTCCACGCCCATGAGTAATAAAAAAATTCTTCACCAACCCTAAAAGATCCTTAAGGTAACATGAACCTCAAGTTTCACTTCTAATTATCATCCTTTCTCAACAAGGTGTACTTAACAATGTAATCATCTTAGAAAAAATAATAACACCATTATAACCAATAATATTTTCCTCTAATATTCATAGAAACTACATATCCACACATTTGACTCAATACAAGAACACAACTACTCTCAAATATTACCCGGTAATATTTTTATTTCTTCTTAATGAACGTTTTTGGAAAGAATATGAAATATAATAAAAAAATCATAAAACTAGCTAGAAACTAGCCATTTCTCATAGATGACCCATTCCACCACAATCCAAAGTATACAGTCCTTCCCCATTTAGATAAATCTACTCCATTAGCTATATACCCAAGGATAACTATTGCTATAAGTTGAGTGATCCCAACCCCCGCCTACCAAAAGACATACCTCATTGAAACTTTTAAGATTCCGTAAAGAACCACTCAAAAAAAAATTCATTATATATTTATGGTTACCACATAATGGATATGATTATTCTCCTGATCATACATATTCTTATATCAACCAATCATTCATTGACAAAATTGAAAATACTCATCATCCTACCTATTCAAGAAACTTATTCATTTCTCTGCAAAACAGTTAGACACTCTAGAGATATCAAGTGAACACCAATACAATATATAGTAAGGATGAAAACATGGTTTTAGTCTATGCCTCATTCCTTCACTAAAACTTACCACATAAAGTCTATATATTCATGTTATTCTTAAATTATTTGAGAATGAGGATTCTTTTAAATGGTATTAACTACTCATTTCACCTTTCCTAGAATATATACCAAATCAAAGTCAAAATCTAATAAAAACTCTATCCATTATCTCTAGCCTAGGTTAGAATCTCACTGGGAGAAAATACACTTGGGAATTTTATGATCCATATATAACATGAAGTTAATATTGAGAAGACCATGTCTCCATGCCTTGATGGAAAAATCTTCCACTAAAAAAATCCAAGATATGTGTCATGTAGTTCTATTTATGATATATTAGATTTCATGACCCATAAGAAATCACTAAATTCATATAAATAAATAGAAAACTAGGCCTAGTTCTTGAGGCATCATAGAAAATGAATTTCTAAATACATTCCTCCAATAAATGAAAAATAGAAGTGCTAGTTATCCTTTATTTCATCTCCTTAATATCTCTCTAATAACGATTAGACTATGTGAATGGATTTTTGTTTTGGGTAATGGAATCCATAGGATCCATACTCCTGATTAGAATTATAATAAACCCTAAAAATCCCTAACATACCAATAAATCCATCCACCTAAATTATAACACTGTGATATTTTTATTAAATATTTCTATTTAAATAATGTTAATTTTTTTCGATAGCTTATGTTTCACAAACATCGAGCTTAAATGAATCATTTAATATTGATAAAATATTATGTTTGCATTATCTTCTAGCCGATATATTGACGAGGATGAAAATTAATAGTTTTTTTGATAAATATATGTTCTATTCATTTATAAAAATAATTCATCAGTTATTAAATGATTATAATTTACAACAAATTTATTTAAAAAAAAGTGATGTTTTTTTGAAAAATTGTTTTATCTGTGAAATGAATTTCATATAAATATATTAAATTAGTCTTAGTGAATTATTTTAATGAAATTTATATTTTATTTACTTGATAATTTGTTTTTAAACATTCAAAAAATACTGTTCCTATGATTAAGACAAGAAAAAAGCCATCTTTATGCTTAAAAATGTATTTCTCCTAAAAAGTAGTTTTTTTTCACTTTTTGAATACCCACTTTAAAATTAATTTCTTCCATTTATATGTATTGAATTAGATAAAAGTAAGTACATATTTATAATTATGATTTTAATTTTTTTAAATTAATCCCCTTTTATTTTTGGTCAATATGAATAGTAAGTGTGGTAAAATTTATTACCTCAATAAAGGGTAAAATAGGTTAATCTGGACTAAAAATAAGTGACAAGGCCATAATTTTCATCCTATTTATTTTTTGATATAGTCAATTATACCTATAACACCTAAGGTTCAAAATTGGGTTATTTAATGGACACTTGTCCACAAAAATGACTTAGATATTATTAAAATCAAAGAAAGTGACTAAATGTCACACACTTATTTTTAATATGTATAATATTTTTAATATGGGATTAAATAGAATATATGATTGAATATAAAAATTATTTTTGAATATAAAATATTTATCTTCATCACGGAAATTTATTTATAAAATTTAATAACTAAATAATTACCCTAAATGCTTACACAACCTTGATGATGTAATTATTTAATTATTAGAAAAATAAAATAAATGATATTATAAATATTAAAAGACATTCAAGTTAATCCATGAATTATCTAGATGACCTTGAAATGTTAATGATATAATAAAATATATATTTTTTATTTTACAAATTATATTTATGTTTTAAAAAGTCAAAGTAGTGAAAAATATCAAAATTGAGAATAAAGATATTTTATGGAAATAATATTTTATTAAATTATTTAAAAATCATAAAAATATTTTAAAAATAAAAATTTATTATGATATGTTATAAAATTTCCTAAATTATATATTTATGTTCAAATTAACATCTTATAATTAAAAATTACAACCTTTTAATATTAAAAAAATATTATCATAGTTAATATTAAAATAAGTTAACTTAGGATTAATCAAAATGATAAGATTTAAAATTAAACCAAAACATGTCTAAAATATTTTTTTTATGATATTAAATCCTTATATTATTTTGTCTTAAAATTCATGTATGTTTGGTGGTATTTATATAAAAAAGGAATTTATTATAATGTAATCTTTTAGAAATTCCAAAAGTTACCCTCACCTTAATTATAAAAGGGCACCTAATCCCTCACTTATTTATAACACTTAGAGATTTATATCTTAACCATAATTTGAAAAATTACCTTTTTAAACTTCTCTAGACACATCCATCCAAATCATATTTTTATTTGAAGAAACAAGAGTACAATAAGAAAAAAGTTCTAAGGGGGTCTAAAATAGTGCAAGTTGTGGGAATCCCCTCTGACCAAATTCATACCCTCTGGTTTTAGGCAATTATTAGAGAGGATTAGAGTGCTAATGGAGCTATGGTCTGCTGAAGAGGCCAGATGATCCGTGACCCTATTCCCCTCACGTTTAATGCCTATAAATTTATGAAACTTATCATAAAATAATAAATTATTTATACTCAATATGATAAAATTTTATTATTATTAAGTAAACACCATTATAAACCGTCTTTCCCATCAGACAATAAGTGAAAGTATGGCTCATGCGTACATACGACTTACCGTCTCCATATAACGATATAATTCATTTTTCATCACTATATTTTATGGATCAGTATTATGATGGGTTTAATGAATATATATGATATATATGATATAATAATTATTCTTGAAATATTAATTTTTATTTACCTTTATTTCATTCTAAAAATCAGAAAATTAAAATAGTGTCCATGTGTACATATAGCCTACCATCTGCATGAATGTTGTAATTAATTTTTCTATTTATTCTTAATATGAATGAATATAAATATGTGTATAATTATTTTATATTATGTTTATACCATGATTAAAAATATGTAAATTATGAGACCAAGATCAAATTATAAGGACCAAGACTACTAAAACGAAACATGCTTGGAAAATGAGATAGTTATCACCCAGAACAATGATTTTAATAAAAAAATAACTAATAAATGGGCAAAAAGTTGTTACAAATAAATGACACATGGTATTATATAATTATGGTTTTATAATAAATGTACAATAAATCCATATTTATTGTTAATGAGTTTTTAACATGAATAAATAAAGGCAAGAATTGAGGTAAGGGTTTATTTCGTAATATCATCATTATTCTAGATTATTTCTATTTAAGTATCCATTGGGTAATATTTCTCTTTTATTTCCACGTTTTATAAAAATATTTTCAAAAAGGTTTTTACTATTATACTACAATGGTTTAAAATAATTTTTACACATGTTATAGATTTTATAAAATGGTTTGAAAAGAATCTTTGTGTCGTTTTTCAAAATAGGAACTTTGTGACTTATACAAAAAAAATGAAAAAATGTTTTTTTAACTTGTATGACATGTGAGAATTTTCCCACCATCATGACACCTTAATATATTTAATATTACTTTACAAGTTTACATTTTTATTTTCAAAGAAAATGTTTTCATTTATAATTGTATGACTTTTAAAAAAATTATTTTAAAACAGAAAATATATTTTCATCAAGAATTATTTTAAGTTTTCTTCCAAAATCATTTTCCATATATGATAATATTATTTGATTTTAATTATGATTTAATGGGTATATGATCTAAGGGAACCATAATTACTCTTTCTGTGGTTGGTTTATGTTTATGATGGCATGATTTTTATGAAACCCATTTCTTATCCATGGGTTATGTTACGATGAAATGTTTATGAAATGAATTTATCTTCATGGGTTATGATATGATTAATGATTTATGATATTATGGTACACATATTTATGAATTTAATTATGTGATGGGTGGTACCTATATCTCCATCTAATTTATTAGGTAATGATTTATATCTCTAGAGATAGACAATACTGGAACAAGGAATGAACCCAGTTCAGTAAGACAGGGCTGGAATGGGGAGTGAAACTAGTTCAGTAAGATAGGGATAGAATGGGGAGTGAACCTAATTAAGTAAGACAGGGCTGGAATAGGTAGTGAACCCAGTTTAGTACAGGATTTCATTTGCTATTATTGTCTTGACAGTGAGCCTTGTCTATTATGGAAATGTTTTTTATGATTATGTGTATGCCACAAAGACTATGTCTTATGAAAATATTATGTTCTTATAGATCATGTTCTTTGATTTTATTATGATTCATATCTTATGAACTACCATGATTTATCCCATCATTAAAGATTATTATCTATGATATGCAGGTTATAATATCTAAATGTTTTTTCTTGTTCTTATACCCTTATGCTTATATTATGCTATGAAATCATTGTTATATCACTTTTTTTACCCTTACTGATAATCTAAGCTCACCCTTTATCAAGTTTCTTTTCCCAAAGATATGAATAATGGTATTAATTATGATATGTCAAACAGGTTATAGTTATAAAGTAAATAAGAGGGAGATAATGTAGATATTTTATAAACCATTTGTTTATGTTTCCAAGTTTCTAAAGTCACTAAAGCCATATAGTTCTAGCATGGATTTCTTATGTTATGTAATTAATATTCATTTATTTATATGTAATAAATATGTATGAAAATCTTGGGTCTATTATAGTTGGTTTCAAGGAAATTTTTAGTCAACCTTTGTAAATTTGGATGATAAAACTTTAGGGATAAGTCTAAGTATAGTTTGTAATCCTAGAGTTTTGGTTATAATCATCAATAACCTAGGTTAAACCTATGGTGTCATAAAAGAAGGTGTCATAATTTACATCCACTATAGAAAAACTAATGTTTTATTTGATTCTAGATTCATCCACTCTTTTATTTTCTTAGGGTATCCGCATATCACCTCAAAAACTAGATATTGAGTTATCTCTGAAATCTCATAGTGGAACAACAACCACATCTCAAGTTTATAATTCTTCTCCAGTTGCAATTTTTGGAAAAGTTATTCCTAAAAATCATGTAATTCTTTATTTAGTTTAATTTTATGTGATTCTTTGCATGGATAAATTTTATCTATATGGATCTCATATCAATTTTTATGGAAGGACAGTCAAAATTCATATTCAGAATGAACCTATGATCATATATCGATGCAAGGATGAATATGAACTTACAATGAAAATTACCACCATCTTGTGAGTCTTAATTCCTATAAATTAAGTTTATTAATATCATATGGTTGACGAGAAACTCAATATTAAGGACACACCTATTTTACAAGAGTTTTTTGATGTATTTAAGGAATAATTTCCAAATATTCCACTAAATCATGAAGTTGAGTTATTAATAAAACTCATACCTGGTGTTATGACTATTTCAAATACTCGTTATAGAATAGAACCAATTGATTTTTAGGAATTTAAGAAGGAGATACATGATAATATTAAAAAGGGATTCATATTCCATAGAGCATCACCTTGGGGTGCACCTGTTCTATTTTTTAAGAAAAAATATGGATCATTGAGACTTTTCATTGATTATTGAGAACTTAACAAGATTATTATAAAGAATAAGTATACTCTTCCCCATATTTATGAATTATTTTATAAAATATACCGAGTTCAATACTTTTACCTGATTGATATTTTTTATATATATCATAAATTGAGGTTCCATAAGGAATATATACCCAAGAATACATTTCATACAGGGTACGAACACTATGAATTTATTGTGATGCATTTTGGTATTACTAATTCCTCCTCTATCTTCATGTATTTAATGAATAGAGTCTTTAGAGACTATCTTGATTAGTTTTTGGTAGTATTTATAGATTATATTATTTTATATTCAAAGATAAAGGAATAACCTGAAGATCACTTGAGGATATCACTAAAGACCCTAATAAAGGATAATATTTTTGAAAAATTTACCAATTGTGAATTTTTTCTTTAGAAAGTTTCATTTTTATGTCACATAATTTTCGGATAGGTTATATTTATGGATCCATAAAATATGGAAGTTATTGAATGTTGTCCTATGCCAACAATGGTGACCAAGTTCCAAAGTTTCTTGGTTTGGTAGGATGTAATTAGAACTTTGTGGAGAATTTATCTTCACCGTCCAATCCACTCACCAAGTTAACTTAGAAGGGTGACAAGTTCCTTTGGAAAAATAAATGTGAAGTAAATACTAAGGAACTAAGGATAATATTAGTCTGTTACCATGTTCTTAGATTACTTTTTAGTAGAGAAAGGTTTGTAATCTATAGTGATGCATCTAATTAGGTATTTGTATGCGTTCTCATAAAAAATGAAATGGTTATAGCTCATGCCTCATGAAAACTAAATTTTCATGAGAAATATTACCCAACCCATGATTTGGAGTTTGCTTTATTAATCTTTTCATTAAATATGTGGATGTATTATCATTATAGAGAAAAGTGTGATATGTAAAATAATCACAAAATATTAAAGTATATATTAAAAAAAATGAGTTTAATATTCACAAAGGACATTGGTTAGAGTTAATTAAATATTATGACTGATAAATACAGTACCATCATGAGAAAGTGAACAAGGTGGAAAATTTTTTGAGCCGAAAGGACCAGGGTATTCTATCTATGATGAGGATCACAAAAGATCTAATATTTCTAGATTTTAAAAGGATGGATCCATAAATCTTGAAGAAATGGTATAAATCTTATCTTTCACAAATGAATGTTTAACCATCTATACAAATGATGATCACAGAGGCACCGAAGGAAGATATAGAGCTATAAAAGAAGGTGATAAATGTTTCTATGTTAAAATTTGATTATGATGGAATAATAAAGTTAAGGAATTGTGTTTATGTACCTCCCATAACATATTTAAATAAGGATTTTTTGGATGAGGCTCATATTTATAAAGATTTATAAAGACTCGAAAGAGTATTTCTAGTGGGATGACATGAAAAGTGATATTTCAAAGTATGTTTCTTGGTGCTTGATATTATGTAAAGTTAAATTTGAGGGATATAATTATAAGGGGATTTTATAACCATTATCCATATTATAATGGAAATGGGAAAATATCATAATGGATTTTTTCATTAGACTACCCAAAACATCTAAAGTCCATAATACCATGTTGGTTATAGTCGATCACCTTAAAAAGTCGACATGCTTCAATAATCTTAGATAAGATTTATATCTTGATCATATTTCCCTAATATGTATTAATTATGTGGTAAGATTTCATGAATTAAAACTTCTCATTATATCTGATTGGTATTCGAGGTTCACATAGATGTTGTGAAGTATTCTGATGGATCTATATATAGGGTTATGCTTCAGTATTACTTATCATCCTAAAACAGATGGTCATTATAAGATGGAAATTCAAACTCTAGATGAAATTTTTAGATATTTATACATGGATTTGAAAGGTGGTTGGGATCAACACCTTCCATTGGTATAATTTTCTTACAATAATAACTTTCATTCAATCATTTAGATGTCTCCATATAAATCCCTCTATGATAAAAAATATAAAACACCAACATAATGGAATGAAGTTGGGGAAATAAAGCTATTATGACTTGATCTAGTTGAGGAAATGTAAAATAAGGTTATATCCACTCAAAACCGAATAAGAGAATATTAGATTCAATAAAAAAAGTTATGTTGACAATCATCAGAATGATCTGGAGTTTGAAGTTAGTGATAAGGTATTTCAATGAATATCTCATAGGAAGAGAGTGATGAGATTTGGAATGGAGGGTAAGCTAATACCAAGGTATGTTGGTCCTTTTGAAATTCTTGATCATGTTGGGATGACATCTTATCAATTGGTGCTTCTATAGAATCTCTCTCAAGTTTATAATGTGTTCTATGTATCTCTCATGAGGAAGTGCATACCTGATCCTTCACATATACTAAACTCAAAGATCATACCCTTGGAAAAAGATATTTCTTAAGAAAAAACCAGTATATGTTCTCTATCATAGAGATAAATTCATACAAAACAAGACCACTCACCTAGTTAAAGATTTCTGGTGAAACCACCAATTTGAGGAAGCTATGTGGGAACCTGAGGATGTAATGAGGTAGAGGAATCCTTATCTATCTGTATCTGAGTAACTAATTTTGAGGGAAAAATTCATTTTCTGGGGGTTATAATGTAACACTCTAATATTTTTATTAAATATTTTTCTTTAAATAATTTTTTGATACCTTGTTTTTCATGCAACATATAGTTTAAATAAACAATGTAATATTATTAAATTATTATGTGTATGTTATCTCCTAGTTGTTAGATTGGAGGGAATGTAAATTAATAAATAAATTATGAAAAATATATGGTATATTTATTTAGAAAATTAACTCATTAATTATGAAATGAGTAGAATTTAAAACAAAAATTATTTTAAAACAAAAAGTGACATTTTTATATAATTTTTTTTATGAATACAATGAATTTATATTAATATATTAAATTAATATTGGTGAATGGATTTAATGAAAATTTTAAGTTATTTACTTGATCAAAATTTTTAAACATTAAACAAATATTTTTATAAGCTTTGGATAAGAATAAATCCAATTTTATAGTTAAAAATATATTTTTCTTAAAAATTAGTATTTGTCACATTTTGAACAATTACATTAAAATATATTTATTCCATTTATAGATATTGAATTAGATAAAATTAATTGAATATTTATAATCCAGTGGTTAATTTTTTTTAATTAATTCCCTTTTATTTTGGTCAATATGAATAATAACTATGGTAAATTTTTTTAACTCGGTGAAGGGTAAAAGATGTTAATTTGGATTAAAAATAAGTGATAAGACCATACATTTTCATCCTATTTCTTATTGGATGTTTTTAATTTGACCTGTAACACCTAATATTTGAAATTGAGTTATTTAATGGACACTTTTCTATAAAAATGACTTAGATATTATTAAAATCAATGAAAGTGACAAAATATTACACTCTTATTTTTAATAAGTATAATATTTTTAATATGGTATTATTTAAAAAATATTCTCAAAGATAAATATTATTTATAAATATAAAATATTTATCTTCATTTGGGTAATTTATTTATAAATTTTAAAAATTAAATAATCACCCTAAATTCTTACAGAACACTAATGTAGTAATTATCAAATTGACAGAAAAATTAAATAAATGATATTAAAAATATTAAAATATATTTAAGGTGATCCATGAATTATCTATATTACCTTTTAATTTTAGATATATAATAAAATAGTTGTTTCACATTTTACATATTGTCTTGATGTTTTTAAAAGTTAAAGTAGTGAATAGTATTAAAATTGACAATAAGTATATTTTATGGGATTAATATTTTATTAAATTATTCAAGAATCCTAAAAATATTTAAAAATTACAAAGTAATTATAATATGGTTTAATTTCATAAATTGGCCATTTATGGTCCAATTAATACATATAAGTAAAAATTAATATTAAAAAAAATGTGATCATAGTTAAAATTAAAATAGGTTATCAATGACAAGATTTAAAACAAAACCAAAAATTGTATAAAATATATTGGTTGATGAGATTAAAAAGCTATATTATTTTATATTTAAATCAATGTCCATTTTATGGTATTTCGATATAAAATGAATATATTATAATTTAATCATTGAGATATTCTACAAGTGATCCTCACATCAATTATAAAAGGGAATCTCCTCTCTCACTTATTTACACCACTTGGATCCTTTTATATTGATAATAATCAGAAAAATTGCCTTTTTAACTCACCTAGACACATTATAGAGGTTTTTAACTTCTCAAAATACTAACCCTAGAACTCTTTAGAGGAGATCTAAAGGAGTTAATTTGAATAAGTGGTAATCACTCTAACTGATAATTTTCTTTTTATACTATTATTTTCTTCCTCTAAATCTATGTTTTGTATCATAAAACAGTAAATTAAGTATCCAAAATATATTTAAATTTTATTATTATTATTTAAACACCATGATACACCCTATTTTCTATCAAAAAAGAAGTGAAAGTATCACTCATGCGTACATCCACATAGAGATACAATTTATTTTTCATCACCAAATTTTATAGATGGGTATTATAATGATTTTAATGAATATATATGATATATATGATATAATAATGATTCTATAAATATTAATTATTATTTAACTTTCTTTCATTCCATAAATCAAAAAATGAAAACAACGTTCATGCATATGTATGACCTACCGTCTCTATGAACGATATAATTCATTTATCTATTTCCAACTTTTTTGAATGAATATAAATATTTATATAATTATTATACATTATATTTATTACATGATTAAAAATAATTAAATTATTCTATTAAGATCAAAGTATAAGGACCAAGACTGTCGGACCAAAACATGCTTGTAAAACAAAGAAGTTATCATTCGGAATAATGATTTTAATAAAAAATTATTAATAAACAGGTGATAAGATATTATAAATAAATAATATATTTTATAATAGAATTAAATTTAGGTAATAAATGTATAATAGATCCATATTTATTATACATGAGTTTTGAACGTGAACAAAGAAAGGCAAGACTTAAGGTAAGGGTTTATTTCACAATCCCATCATTATTCGATATTGTTTATGTTTAAGTCTCCACTAGTGAATATTTCTCTTCCATGTCCATGTTTTATAAAAATATTCTCAATTTTTTTTAATATTCTCATAAAATTTTTTAAAATTATTTTTCACATGTTCTAATTTTTTAAAAATTGTTGAAAAGGAATATTCGTGTTGTTTTCCAAAAGTGATACTTTGAGAATTTTCTGAAAAAAATATGAAATGATTTTTTAAACTTATATGGCATGATCATATTTTCCTGAACTAATGATGGCTTAATGTCTTGAATCTTTATTTACAAGTTCACAATTTTATTTTCAAAGAATTTTTTTATAATTATGTTGCTTAAAAATAACGATTTTAAAATAGAAAAGATATTTTACTCAAGAATTATTTCAAGTGATCTTTCAAAATAATTTTCTATATATGATTTATTTGATGCTACTTATGCTTTACTAGGAATATTATCCAAGGAAACCATCCTTACCCTTTCTCTGGTTGGTTTATGTATATGTTGGCATGATTTTTATGAAACCCATTTCTTATCCATGGGTTATGTTATAATGAAATGTTTAAGAAACCTATTTATTTTCATGGGTTCTAATATGTTGAATAATTTATAATCTTATAGAACATATATGTATGATTTTAATTATGTTATGGGTGGGACCTATATCTCCCAAATATTTATTGGCTAGTGATTTATATCTCCTGATATATATTGGAATGAAATTAAGAATGAACCTGGTTTAGTAAGACAAGTATGGAACAGGGAGTGAACTGATTCAGTAAGATAGGGCTAGAATGTGGAGTGAACTCAGTTCTGTAAGACAAGGTTGGAATAGTGAGTAAACCTAATTAGGTAAATGAATTTTCATGATATGATGGTCTTGGTAGTGATCCTATACTAATAAGGAAATGATTTTCTATGCTTTTGTGTATGCCAAAAATACCATGTCTTATACAAATATTATGCGCTCATGGATCATGTTCTTTGATTTCCTTATGATTCATGTTTTATTAATGAACAAGATTTATTACATCATTCATGATAATGATCTTTGACCTTCAGGTTATAATTTCCAAAGGCTGTGTTCATGTTATCATATCCTTATACTCATATTATGCTTATGAAATCATTTTTATCTCCCTTGTTTACCTTTAATGATTATATGAGATCACCCTTTCTTATGTTCTTTTTTCCCAGGACATGAATAAAGTTATTAATTATGATATGTTAAAAATGGTTCTAGTTATAAATGAGATAAGAGGGATACGATGTAGATATTTTATGAACTAGTTGTTTATGTTTCCAGGTTTCCAAGGACACCGAACCTATATGGTTCTGGCATGGTTTTGTTTTTTTTATATAATGAATATTTATCTATTTATATGTAATAAATATGTATGAAAATATTTGGTTGTTATATCAATCATATTATTAGGTGGATCCCAATCCCTTACAAACACAATCATTAGGGTATTATCCACTACTCCACCCTATGTGATGATATGCACTATGAAATGATTTTTTTTAATAAAAAATTTGAAATTTGAGATTTTATCGTATAATTAGTGATCAAGAAGCAATTAAAAGTAAATAACCAGATTATCCTCATGTTACTCTATCAATATAGGATATATGAGGAAGTAATTAAAGAATTATATCATGAACTAATCAAATAATGGATGAAAGATATAGTTTACGAAACCCATAAATGTAGCAGGGTCATTATTCCCTGTAAATGAAATTAATAGGAACTCATAATGTCTGTAGTAACACATGAACACCATATTTAGTATGTCCTCCTCATGATCTTGAAGTAAATGATATCCAAACTCTAGTTATATATTATTAAATAATCTTAGGTTCCCATCCAAATTATCAGAGAATAAAATAGAGGATCTTAATGGAATACACTAGTCTTCTTACCTAAAGGTCCCACTAACTAGTTAAGGTGAAACTGAACCATATCAGACCAAAAATATATCACCATTTAACAATATTAATCAATAAAAACTCATATTATGGATAACTAATCCATAATAAGCTTAAAACCATAGGGTTTCAACTCTACTATAAAGTGATCCTAAGAAACTTCTCTCTTTATCTAGAGAAATATAAACCAAAAAAAGTCACTGGTTAGATTTTTATAGCCTCTAATAGGGGTATATATCCATATATATCAGGATTAATACTCTACTAGGTTCTATAATTCCTAAATTAATGATACAAAAACAATATAATTTCTCACACCAGTGCTAATTAATATGGTTTAAAGTGTATAAAATACACAAAAATTACATGGAACCTTGTTTGGAATTTCTTGATCGAAAGTATCCATAAAAAAAATCTATTCATAGCCTTGGTTTACACATCCTATTTTAAAAGTTTGACATAGATAGGTATGTATCATAATATAACACCAGCTTTGATACCTATTTAAATAATCTTCTATAACTTCTAAGATTGTAAGAAATACATCACACACCATATCAAGGGTATACCTTATAGGGTTAATGAACCTTGATACTTACTCATATATGACCATACTAAATGTGAAATCCTGACTTGAGTTCTACTTAGAGGTGTCCCAAACCAGTGGGCCACATGTCCTCATGCATTCCTCCCTATACGCTAGAGGTTGTCGACTAGTAGTGAGGGCCTTTGGTGTGTTAGTGGGGATAATATTCCCTCTAGTTAGAGTAGCACAATGGAGTAATCAATAGATAAATAGCGTAAGAATGTAAATAATGGAAAATATAGTGGATGAAAGTACAAATATCTAATCATAAAATAATAATCAAAAGTAGCAATCTGAATTTTATAGAAAAAGATTAAAATGTCATGTCTCTACCAAACAAAGAAAACAAAGAAAACATGTATACATGGAATTAGATAGTCAATATAGTACATGATATACAAAAGGAACAAAAAGGAAAAAATCTATCCAATCATCCCAAGATCTATCCTAGTCATCTACTTCTAGGATCCCATCCAAAGTCATTCAAGAGGGCACACATCCATAATTAAATGTTTCCTCTTATGTACACCTACAAGAATACAGTCTGCCCGGGTACCATCAGTGGATCAGATAGGGTGTGTGATAAACTTAGTAGGCCACCACCAAAAACGTCTATAAATATCCAGTCATTACATCTAATATGGAAGTGTGTATATATAATAATTAATTTTAGTGATAACAACTATAAATCGGATAAATCTATTCCCTGAAGGAAACTAGGATGATAATACCTACTTTTTCCTTAACCATATATTCTAAACATGTAACCATATGTATACACTTGTATAGAATATATACATAGTGACGTCTACAACCATATATATTTCTAATACAAATATCCTAGAATCAAGGCATAACCCATACATCTATAAGATATAGCATGATTATCACAAGTATCAAGGGAAGCCATGCCCAATATCACAATAGAAAGGGTTTCTATTCCCAACATCATAATTATATGGAATCCATTCCCATATCACAAGGGCAGTGGACTATATGCCCAATATCACATTAATATGGGTCTTCATGACCAATATCATAATGTTTGGGTCACCATGCTAGTATCACAAGAGTAGGGGACACCATGCCCAATATCTCAGTAATAAGGGTCACTATACCTAGTATCCTTATCAGAGGGTCACCAAACTCATATCATAAGAGTACGGGATGCCATCCACAATATCACAATAGTAAGGGTCGTCATTACCATTCCTAATTATTCATAAAGGGTCTCTATGCCCATATTCCAATATATCATAAGGGTCATCATGCCCATTTACCATAATCAATGAGGGTCACTGTTCCTAAAAAACATAGAAGTGATAAGTACACATTGGGTTTAATATTATCAAATGGATAATTCATAACTGATCAACATTTAATAATAAAAAGGGTGAAACCATTGTTCATTTTAATTAGGTGACATGGTCATACCACTCACATTCAATTTGATTCATTATAATTCTCTCACTATAGAGTCATGAAAAAAGTATTTAGAATATGGTTTTTACATTTAAGCATTTAACAATATCAAGGAAAAAACATGGACACACCTAATAGGGTGGAAATGAATGAAGGGGGTCTAAAACCTATTGGATCACTAGAAAACTTATATAAAAGTCATTGAATTAAAAATAATTTAAGTGTAATTCAGAGAAACACACGTTAAATCAAGCATGTGGAATAATGAAACCAAAAATTTAGGGATAAAGATTAGACCACCAAACTCAAGCTTGTAGTACTCTCCTCATACAGTATTGAGCCTTTGTTTGGCATAGATCAATAGAAAATAGAAGGATGGATGAAAGAACTATAAATAGGGAATATAATCTTGCAAATAAATAACTCTATTGAGAGTACAAAAAATGGATAAAGGTGTAAGATGATCAAAGAAATTACCAGTGAAAATCCAACAATATAAAAAGTGCTCGAATTCGAGCTTAGATGATGAAACATGATAAAAATCTATGAAGAGGGAACTTGGGAGATCCAACGAAGGAGAAGAGAGATTACTGTGTGATGGAATGAGAAAAATAGAGGAGGGGTAAGATTAATAGTTTTTAATGAGAAAATGGTAATTTTACCCCAAAATATATCGGTCACACAGTTTGGCCACATGGTTGGCCAAACTATTCACCTCCCACTACTTAAGGAGGGACCCTACATAGTTTCATGTGCATTGTTTGAATAACCTTGAAAACCCTTATGCTAAAAACTACAGAGTCACCCACATGGGCGTGCACCTCCCACAACACAGATTCCTCAAACTATACAGAATCTTGAGTCCCTCTATCCATCCATCATGT
Organism: Viscum album; assembly: GCA_963277665.1. Classification (NCBI taxonomy): domain Eukaryota; kingdom Viridiplantae; phylum Streptophyta; class Magnoliopsida; order Santalales; family Viscaceae; genus Viscum; species Viscum album. The sequence goes on along the minus strand of OY728143.1, from coordinate 179,176,779 downwards.
GATTACTCAAACTATGCAGACTGGGTCACAAGGTTTCTACAAACCATGAGGCCCAATTTACTTTTCTAAAAACTGAGCCTCCGGGCTCTGAATAAGCCCCATACACCCAAAAAACTCTAATGAACTCATCTGTAATCCATATTTGGTCTAAGGGAAAGAATTAGACACAAATTTAAAGGATCCATACCTCATGTAAAATCCAGTTTCTTATAGTCTTCCCTCTTAAAGGAACTCATCCCCAAATTCACATTCCAAGGGTGGCAAAATGATGAATGAGAACAACTACAACCGTTGTGCTTGTACATCAACCTCCCACTCCCTAGTGTCATCCTATACCTAACCATGCTTCCATAACACTCATACTAAAGGTAAATACAGGACTCATAGAGACTTTGTGCTCCATTCAATGATGTGTATGGGATAATCCTCAAAGAAGTATCATTATCTAACTCCATATCCTATGGATCAAAGGTATGAGATGAGTCTCCATGATAATGAAAAAGCTATAAAATTTGGAAGATGTTGGCATGGAACAATACCTATGAGGTAATAACAATTGATAGGCTTCTAGAATGACTCTCTCCAAGATCCTAAACAGCCCAACATAGTGAGGTGACAACTTCCCTTGCCTCCTTATCCATCTATTACCATGTCTGGGTGATACTTGTAAGAAAACACGATCCCTGAACCCAAAATCTAGAGATTTTTGATGACGATAGACATAAGATTTATTTCTAGACTGAGCTGTACACGTCCACTTTCTGGTCAGCTAAACCTACTCTAAAGTCTCCTGAATGAGACAGGGACCTAGTAGTGCTACATCTCCTACCTATAACTAGAAAATGGGTGAATGGAATGGTATAACATATAGGGAATCATAAATATCCCTCTAAATCATCACCTATAACTATTATTATAGGTTAAATCAATTAGAGGGATATGATTATACTATGGACTACTATAATGTAGGAAACATGCTCGGATTATGTCCCCTAACACATGCATTGTCTGTTCTGACTGGCCATCAGTCTGAGGGTGAAAGGCTATTCTTAGAAGCACCTATGTACCCATATATCTCTATAACCCTTCTATAAACTCATTGTGAAATGATAATCCCTATCTAAAACGATAGTACAAGGAAACCCTTGTAGTTGTATAATATCATGAATGTAAACTCTTCCTAGCTCATTAAATGAGAAAGTATCCCAGATAGGAAGGAAGTGGGATACTTTAGCCAGTCGATCCACAAATACCCAAACTACATCGCTACCTTGAGGTAACCTCAGTAAGTCGATGGAAAATTCCATGGAAATATATTCTTATTTTCATTTCGGGACTAGTAATGGATATAACAAGCAATCATGTAATGCCTCCAACAACGCATGGTGACTACAATAACTACCAACTCAAGATCACGTGTTGGGTAATTCCACTCATTAAGACTCAACTACCATGTCCCATAGGAAAAAAATCTATCTTCCTACATCCTAATTTCTCTTTTCTTGATTCCTAATGCATCACAATATACCATATAGCTTCTGCCTATCTCTAAAAGAATTAAGATTGATGCTACAGTCAATCTCCATTTCATCTTCTAAAAGGTTTTCTCATATTCTTTTGACTATATAAACTACACAAACTTCTAAGTAAAGACCATAATATGTTATTCTAAACATGAGAAGTCCTTTATTAAAATCCTATTGTAACCAAAGATCCAAGAAAATATATATGTCAAAGATGTTCTTGGGACACTTTTAGGTAACCATAGATCTCACCATCTCTGGTTCAACTAAAACTATTGCCTTTGAGGTAATATGATTTAGAAAGTGTACCTTTTTGATCCATAATTGAAATTTATTGAGCTTAGCATACAAATATTTCTCTCTCAGTGTATTCAAGATGATCTAAAGATCTGTATCTTGGTTTCTCTGATCACGTGAATACACCAAGATGTCCTCTATGAAGACCATGAAAATGGAATCCATATAGGGATGGAAAATCCCTTTCATCAAAGCCATGAACATGATATGTGTATTCATAAGGCAGAGTGTCATAACAATATACTCATATAAACCATACTGACTATGGAAAGGCATACATGGAATATCTGAAGGCCTGACTCAAACATGATTATAACCCGATATCAAGTTAACCTTTGAGAATAACCTTTCTTCTCTGATCTAGTCAAATATATAATCTATTTGAGGCAATGAATACTAGTTTTTTCATATTAATATGATTCAATTTTCTATAATCCACGCAAATCCTAAGGGTTCTATCCACCTTCTTAGAGAAAGGAACCAGTGAAACCTAGGGATAAGTATTGGGACATATAAAACCTTTGGCCTCTAAATCTTATAGCTACCTCTTGAGATCTTTTAACTCTGTAGTATCCATCCTGAAATGAGGAATTTATACCGATGAATCTCTAAGAAGTAGCTCAATATTAACTCTACATCTCTCTCAGGAGGTAGTCCAAAAAATTCGTCAGGCAAAAATCCATGAATTGGTCAACTATAGGAGGGAATTCAATATCATATAACCCCAAATCATACATGTAAAGGCTAAAAATATGGGAAGTAACTCCACCAAGACAAGGATGTTATGGTCCACCTCTACCATCTTGGAAATACCACTCAACCTTTGGAATATATGTACCACCGTATGACGATGTAAATGAAAGCCTTTGGTGATAACAGTCCATATAGGCATGATAGGGAACTAACTAGTCCATCCTAAGAATGACATTGAATCCCATCATATTGAGTAAAAAATGGTTCCATAAAAAATTATGTCCACCTACCTTAATAGGATATTCCTTACAGTAGATTACACTCTCTAAATGCAAATCCAAAGGGTTATCAAGTTTCATAACACCATAGGAGTACTCAACATGAAGTCTGAGGATTTAAAGAATTTCCACAATGATAAAAGAGTGTGAAGAACCTATTTCAATCAAATAAGATGTAATTGTAGAGGCTACTAGAATAGTATCTTGTACAATAGATGACATGGTGCCCTGATCCTCTAGGATAGGTTTCACCAAAAATATCTAGCCTGATCCAAGGACCTGTGTTGCACCTTGACTACCTAAATTAGGTATGCTATGTTGTTTATTTATATTAGAAGCTTGGATACCATGGACATGACCTCCTTCTCTACCTATATGGATAGAAGTGCTCCAACTACCTACCGGGTTAGGTGGTACTGATCCTACTCTTGAAGGTGAAGCTAGCACGAATCCTCTCCTACTCAGCACCAATGGGATGGTCCTACAGAAATGCTATTTATACACTAATCTTACAGAACCTTAACACTCTATGGGATGTTTAGGACAATGTAGATTCTTATGCTGAGGGTTCCCACAATAGTGAAAAACTGCATAACTATCACAGGGTTCCACCTAGCTTCTACTACAGACATGCATAGTCTCAAAGAGTCACTTACGACTGTTAGTTAAACCAGTAAACTATCTGGGTTTTAAACCTCCCTATATCACATAATTTTCTCCCCTCAGGTTCTTCTCGGTGATTAGGGCCTAACTCACTAAATCAGATATGGAAGTCGACCAGAAAACATTTTCCTAAGAATGAATAGGATGCTAATGACCATCCTTAAATATTCCCTCTTTTGTTGTATCATCAACAATATAGATGGGAGAAAAGTGATGAAGATCTATAAAACAAGATGAATAGTCTATAAAATTCATATAAACTTGCAACAGTTTTCTCAATTCCCTGGAACAACCTATCCTCAGGGTCTTAGGGAATAAGTAGTCATAGGAACTCAACTATAAATCCTTTTAAGTCACTTCCTGATACCGACCTGCCTGATTTAGAATATCCCACTAGTGTTTGGAATATCCTCTAAGTATATAAGTAGCAATTTTCACTCTCTTATTAGGAGGTGTTTCAAGATGCTCAAATATAGATGGAAACATCTCGAGCCACAACTATATAGCCTGTGGTCCTCCATCCCCTTAAAATGTGGGTTGATTCTAATACTGAAACTCTTGAGTAAACTCTCCCATAGAAGGGGTAGAGTGCGGTGCTCCCTTTAAAGTATGAATAATCCATAAAAAATATCGTCAAAACTGGGAATCATCTCCCACTTCAGGATTTAGAAGAGGAGACACATGTGGAACTACTGGAGGTATCAAGGGAAGATCAGGGCCCACCAACTCTAGAGCATGGTTTTCACCACCCTCCCAGAGAACTACTAGAGGATTTCATGGAGGCATATATCTAAAAATTATAAGAACACACCTTAGATTGGATTTAATAGAAACAATATATTAGATACAAAAATAGGACAATTACAAGCCATCCTATATAATAGTTTATCCCCTATTATAGCTTAAAGAGTTAGGTCTAGGTGATAGAAACATTTATATTGAACACAAGAGACTCTACCTACTTCCCACTACTAAGGTCAGGTTTGGGTTAAGCTATATGTTTTTTTAATTTAAATATCATTTTCAATTCACATTTATGTTACCATTCTATTTAGATGGTAGAAGAAAATAGTTTACCACTTTTGATCCATAAGGGCCACTAAACCTTATAAACTGAGATGTGGTGTCTACTTAATCTAATCCATAAAAAATTATAGTCCCTAAAACCTATGGTCCATGACTCAATATGCCATAATTGACTACTTAGGGTGTTTTCTATATCCTAAGTAGAAAATCATGGTTTATGTTTTGGAAGGAACTCTAAGTACCAATTATGTTTCTCAATTTCCAATAATAATCATTATCCAATAAAAATTCTGTTATTTAAGGCACACATAATTAATGTCATCAAATCATATACTACATCCTATATGGAATGACATATTCTTGGAATTTCAATTTCCTACAGGGTTACTAAAATGATGCATCATCAATGATTACTTACCCTCATCTCATCAGACCAATGATAAATAGAAATCCTCAATCATATCAATAATAACATCATAATTAAAGTGCATCACCCAATGGTGGAATTAGATAAACTATAATAGCAATAATATAGAATAATAATTCCTTATTCTAGGAAACATGGCATTACCCTGAACGTAGGATAACTACTCCCATGCATGGCTTACAACCAAGTACGGAAGCATTAATAATATTTTTTTTTATATTGTATCAAAATAGTAAGGCAATAAAAGAAACTACTCTGAAACCACTTTGTGACATTCTAACCCAGGTTCCACTTAGAGGTTCCCTGAACTAGTGGGATACATGGTCTCAAGCATGGCTCCCCATACGCTAGAGACTAACGACTAGAAACAAGGTCCTAGGGTGTGTTCATGGGGAGACTATTCCCTCTGTTAATAGTAAAACAATAGAGCAATCAATAGATAAATATTGGAATAATATCAATAATGGAAAAGATAGTGGAAGAAAGTACAAATAAATAATCAAAAAATAATAATCAAAAGCAATAATCTGAATCATATACAAAAGATGATGATTCCATGTCTCTAAAAAATATTGAAACATGTATACATTGATTTAGGAAGTCAATACCATACATGATATACAAAAAGAAGAAAAATTCCAAAATATATCCAATAATCCCAAGCACTAACCCGATCATTTTCTGCCAATCTATCAACCTAAGTCATGGAAGAAGTCACACATCCACAAGTGGTCGTTTCCCCTTATATACACCTAGAAGCATATAATCTTTTTGGGTACCATCGGTAGCCTATATATGGTGTTAGATAAACTCAATTGACCACCACCAATGACATATATAAATATCTATTTAGTGAATATAATATGGAAGTGTGCATATATAATAATGAATTTTAGTAATAATAACTATAAATGGGTTGTCTCTAGTTCCTAAAGGAAACCAGGCTTACACTCCCTGCATCGGCCTTAGCCAAATAGTATGAACATGTAACCATATGTATAAAAATATATGGACTATATACATAGTGACGTCTATATACATATATGTGGATACTATTACTATCCTGAAACTAAGGTGTAACTCATACATCCATAAGTTGTAGCATGAGTATCACAAGTATCAAGGGACTCTAGGACCAATATCATAGTAGTAAGGGCCTCTATGCCCAATATCATAATCATAGGGATGCCATTACCGTATCAAAAGAGTAGGGAAATCTATGCCCAATATCATAGTAATAAGGGTCTCTATTCCAAATATCACAATCATAGGGTCACCAATCCCATATCACAAGAGTAGGGGATGCCATGCCTAGTATCACAGTAATAAGGGTCACCATGCCTAGTATCAGAATCATAGGGTTTCTATTCCCTTATCATAAGAGTAGGGGATTACATGAAAAGTATCACAATAGTAATGTTAACCATGTTCATTCCTTATTATTCATAAAGGGTCTTCATTCCCATATTACAATATATCACTAGGGTCATCATGCCTACTTACCATAATCAATAAGGGTCACTGTGCCCAAACAACATATCATTGATAAGTAAACATTGGATTTAACATGAGCTAATAAATAATTCATAACTCATTAACATTTAATCATAATAATGGAATATTAATTTTTCATTTTAAGTAGGTGATGAGGTTGTACCACTCATATTCAATTCAATTCACTATAATTCTCTTACTTCAGGGTCATGCCAAAACCATTTGAAATATGGGTTTTCCATTTAAAGATTTACCAATATATAGGAAAAACCATGGGAAAACCTAAGAGGGTGGAAATGGATGAAGGTTAATAACCCATCCTAAATAAGGGATCACTAGAATAATTATATCAAATAAATTGAATTAAATAAGAATATAGTGTAATTTAGAGCAATTTACAGAGAATCTGGTGTGCGACACAACGATGTATATTATAAAACATCAACACTTGATGGATAAAGACTCGAAAATATACCTAGAGATTATATTAATCTTCTCATCTAGCATCATCCCTTCATTTTTCTAGGATCGATAGAAAATAGAAGAACAGATGAGCACCCTGAAAATAGGGCATATGAGCCTACACCTCAATAACTCCATTGAGAGTAATATGTAAGGTCCTGTGTTTTTCTAGACTGGAATTTTGAGTATAAATTTGAATTTTTTTCTTTTATATTCTTGTAAGGGATAAAATTGTAATTTTACCCTAGAATATGATCTTTGATTATTTTTCTAAGCACTTTATTGGTCCTATAATAGGTTGTTTATCTAGGATAGATGTTTAGTGGAAATCCAAGACATTCAAATTTTAGCATAATAATTAATAATTAATAATTAATAAATTAAATATTAATTTATTCACACAGGTTCATTCATATATATATTTTGAATGAAGCATCAGATTGAGATTTTGTCTTTACTTTTGTGTCCGTAATAGGGAGTTTTTCCTAGGTGGGGAATAAACTCGAGTTGGGCATTGAGGCCGGCTCGGGCCCCTTTTTTCATTTTCTTTTTTTTTTCTTCATTTTTCTTTTCTAATTTTATTTTCGTTATCCCATTTGGATTTTTTTCACTCCATCTATGTATGCCCCTTAATTTAAATAAGATATAAAACGAGGGAGGGAGAGTGAAAGAGAGAGAGGGAAAGACATAGGTTCTTTTCCGGAGCTCGGGACATGCCGGATTGTAATGAAACAATTGTGGACCACAAAAACGGGCGAAGCTTTGGAATATTACACCCAAATGTTGTCCATTTTTAAAGTTTTTACCATAAATACCCATAGATTAATATTTTTCAAGTTTTAATCCCCTATTACAGTTTCTTAAAATCCCTTGGGGGTCGATCTAATGCTTTCGGGCTGAAAATGGGTGTTTTAGGGTGATTTAGGGGGTTTCTATTCAAGAAAACCCATCTACATGACATGTGGTTTAGGGAAAACATGTAATGCATTCTTTATATTTGGTAAAGATTACTTTTTGGAGGTATACACCGTGTATGTGCTTTACACGTTGTGTACTGGGACTCGACCGTGTAGCTAAGTACTCTAGTTGGTTGCCCTTGTAGGGGTACATGGCCATATAGATTACACAGCCAGACCCCATGAAGGTTTCATGACATATATCAATACATAGACAACCTATTTACATGTCCAATACATGTGAGGTATATGGGTAGGTAACCCATGTGGTTTACACACTGTGTACTTGTTCTACACACCATGTACTTGGACTTTTACACACCAAGTACAGGCAGAAGTACATGACCAGGTGGGTACTTAAGGGTACAAATTTTATACCTGGGTACACATTCTATGTACTCCTCCCTTATTAGGAGTCATACTTGGATCCATGATTAGTCCATTCTAAGTATCTATTCATTTATATTGCGATGGTAAGAACTTTGAGGTGTTTTGTGGACTCCCTGGTCATTTCAGGCATTTCTTAAACTGATAGGTTCTTTCACTGGTAAATGAATCTAGTTGTATCCTGAGAGTGAGACCTTTGATTTTAGATGATCCATGAGTTTTCTCTATTTACTAATGCCTTCATAGTTCATCCTTCAAGGAAATATCCCTTATTAGATGTTCCTTTCTATCCTAAGAGGCTGTGAGTCTAGTTATTTTCAGGTATCCATTGTAGGATTACTCTATTAACATTTCAACTTAGAGGATCCCTTATAGGATGCGTCTATCTTCTTCTTGTACTAAGGATCACATATGTGATGTCTTCTATTACATACTAACCTAGGGAATCCCTAGCAGGATCCCTCTACCTATGTACCATTCCAAGGATTCATTATAGGTTGCCTCTACTGATTTACTATTTGAGGATTCCATGTAGGATTCCTCCCTTACCTTCCTAGCTAAAGATCCCGAGTAGGATGACTTCACTTATGTGTAGAACTCGATCCTCCCAAGTATGATTCCTCTAAGTTCTTGAATTATGGGACCCAATGGGTTCCCCAATGATTGAAAAAACCTAATCTAGTATGTAAATTTTGGGTAGAGATGGTAGAAAATGTTACCTTAGAAACCATACCAAGCTTGTTTATTATTGATGTAATGATGATTACTAGCGATACTTCTTGGTTGGTGGCTGAGGAGTCAGACGCGAGGTATCTTTCTTTCTATTTGGAATTACTATATGTGCTTTCTTGGGATCTAGATTATGGGCCATGTTATTTTTATGTTTATTAGTATATCTAGAGGTTCTACCTGGGACTTGTATATTGACCCATATATATTTTGAATATTATATTATTGAGGAGGTTCTTCTTGGAATCCATATATTGAGCCCAAGTATTGTTATACAAGCATAGAGTCCCTAGTCATGATACTCATGAATGAATCCCCTCTCCCGATTAATGAGGATAATTCCACTCTCCTCAAGTTGTTATGTTATGATAATGATTATGCTCTCTTTGGATCATGGGTTAAATGAGGTTGATTACACTCTCCTCATCCTAGATTTGTTGGTGAATGATTATGATCACCGAGACTTATAGTCTATAGAGGATGATTAGGCTCTCCACAACCTATGGATTTTGGAGGATGACTACACCCTCCTCGATTTTTCATATGATGAGGTTCTCCAGATGTTCTCTCCACGACCAGACTTATAAGACAATTTTCTATATTAGGGTTGTTGAGCATGGTGTCTCCCACCTATGATTGATGTTGGACATGATGTCTACATCTATATCTTTAGGGGTGTAGATAACATCTCATTGGTGATATCTTCTTACAAATAGCCTAAGGATCAGACCCTTAAGGTTTATTCGAGTTGCAATGTGGTGATCAACTATGGATTGGGACCTAAGGCTCATACATTGGAATTAATTTACATGGAATGAGTAGAATGAAATCTATATCTTGTCCATTTTTAGGATGTCTAGATGGAATTCCCTGGAATCAATTGTTAAAGTGATTGGTGGTGAGTACAGGTGAACCGAGGGTTAAGATGAGTATCTCCCTGTGGAGAAGTAGATTTCTCAAAGACATTTCCTTCATTGAATTAAGTAGGTATATATCGATTGGGATTATAGATCTAGATATTGATTTAATGATACATGTCTTGAGTGGCACGATGTCTAGCTCAATTCCCTTGCACTGGATGTCCAGGTGATTGACATTACGGACCCAAGGATCTTCTGATTTTGGTTTTATGTTATTTTATTCAACCTAATAATGTATAATCATATTTACGTATATATTTATACTTATAGAACTATACATATATATGAATATAAATATGGATATTCATGATCAAACTTTCTTAGTTGACCGGGATTATGGACCCGAGTTTTGAATGTCTTTTCATGTTTATTGGCTTTAATTATCTTTATGTTTAGTCTTGAATAGGATGAGATTATTTCATTTTCATGCACTTATGGAAGTATATTTTATAGATTCATCATTGGGGTGGCCTACTAATATTATTTATCACCCATTAATGTTCACCTTAGCGTGCGTGTAGACCTTATGTCTTGTTTTAGGTTGATAATGGTTGCATGGTGGACAAGGATGAGTCCCAGAGCTTCATGATCGAGCAGAGTTGCCCATGTGGATACCTCAAATCGGGTTGGGGTATGTGGTCTAGCTCAAAGTTATTATTAGAGACCTAAACTTTTATTTCAATTTATTTTGTACTCCTATATCTATATGGTCATCCCATTGGGTAACCAGTGTTATATGTGTGGCATAACTATTTGAGATTTTATAGAATTTACATTTATTATTCTAGCATGTTCAATTTCATTTTATTTTTTACTTCCACACTCTATTTATTTAGTATTGTGTATGATACTTAGCTATTTCCTATAGTTTTTTACTCTAATATTATGTAATATTACCTCCACTATCGCATGCTAGGACCATGCTTCTAGTTAGTAGTCTCTAGCATATGGGGAGGCATGCTTGAGGCCTTGTAACAAACTGACTTAGAGCACCATTTTAGTAGAAGCCATGTCAGGTTGTTACAAAGTGGTATATGGGCTATTCTTTTCTTGGTCCTTATTATTTGGGATATGGTAGACATAGTTATTAGAAATGTTTCATAACTTCTGATGGTTATCAGACTCATTCATCGAGAAAAATTGATCTAGTAATTCTTGTTTTCTAGGGGTATGGGATTTCTATTCTGATTTGCGATGTTAAAAATTGTATATGATTTTAACCTTGAATGATTCACATGTTGTGTGGATGTTATGGTTTATTACGGATTTATGGATCTTGTCCTATTGGAAAGAGGCTAAGAATGGATTTTAAAAATTGTTTAGAAAAGGAAAGAGGCATCTCATGCATCATATTTGGCACATATCATTCATATTATATAGGCCTTCTAGTGTGCGGTTTTACTAAAAAAGGGATTTTTTTTAAAATTTCAACAAAAAAATAAATAGTGTTTTCTCATATAGGATTTTTGGTGTAATTATACTCAATTGAGTCTACTTTTATATATATTACCTTTTGATGTTGGGTAATGTGGATTTACATTGAGGTTTTTGGTGGTGAGGCTAATGACTTGATCCAAATGTATGGGAGGTGTAGTGACCCTAGTAGGTCGTTAGGACACATGAGGACCTTCTTATTTACCCCGTGTAGGGTGTTGTTTCTCAATCCATGGTTATCTATTCAGATTTTTGAGTATTATGTTGATGGATACCATGAAATTTCTTGAGAAATAAACCTCTAGAGGGTATTACCGTATACAGATTCCTAGTGAGTATTAGTTCCGTTTCATTTCTGTGTTGGTATTGTGACCTCTAAGGAGCTGTTCCTCATGAGGATTCTTAGATAAGACCAGGTCCTATGAAGGCCATGTTTTCAGTTTTGACCTCTGTAGGTCAATTTTCTCTTTACCTTCCTTAGATAGGTTTGATATTTTGTTTGAGGTGGTTAGACCTTTTAACCCAGTTGTGAGACTTGATCAGTAGTCCTAGGTTAGAGAACTAGAGACCCTTAGTTTTGACTCAGACCATTGTAGGTTGACATTTATTTTTCTCAAGGGAAACCTATTTGAGAGTTTTTACTAGGTTTATGAATTCCTTTTTAGGAAGTGATCTTAGTTATATTCTCATTTTGTGATCAATTAAAGGTATGTGCTCAAGTTTTCTAGAATATTCATGTTGATGTCTTTAACTTTTGACATGCACCTAGAGTAATTTTTTTATCAAGACTGGGTTCGACAGGCATGACTGTTCAGATGCTTGCCTGATCTACTAGTGTTTCCACTATTGAAAATTTAGTCACAGTGTGGGTAGATTCTCGTGACTTGAATGTTATCATGTGATATGCGGTCGTGAGATAAATCATGGAACAAGTGAGGTGCCCAATCTTGAAGAGGAGTTCCAAAGGTGTTTCTATATAGTTAAAACTAGATAATGCGCAACATGATCTTCTTATCCTTGTTTTAGATAACTAACTGGAGTATGAGTCAGGTGATAAAAGTATATTACTTTTGTTCATGGAACCATTTAAATCCTTAATTGGTGAGTGGATGGGTATGAGCTGAGGACCAATGGTTTCAAGAATTTTTGTAGGTATAGTGGCCCAAGAGTTGTAATTGAAAGATGAATGTACCTCCATGGTAGAGGATACATTAGGGTTAAATCAGTTCCATTAAATGGTTGACCCATGTTTGAACTTGGATATGCTTTTTCTGGATATGTGGTGTTAGGTGTTGGTTAAAGGAAAGTGTATCTTGTTTTGTTGTGAGTGTGTCTCAAAATATCCATGCATGCCTTTTTGTAAAATCTTAGTCTATCCCCGGTTAGAGATGATCATGCTCTAACTTGACATTATATTTAGTATGCTGAGAGAGCGTTGGACCTATGCCAAGCTCCTTTTATTTTTCAAACATCCTTCCTAGTTGGTTGGTGAAACTTTTTGAGGTTGGGCATGAGGAGCGGTATAAGGAAAGACATATGGTGGAGAGTGCACCATTATCTATTTAAGGGTGTTGAATATTTTTTTTAATTTTAATTTATAATTTTACATGATCCATTGAGATTGGAGTTTGGTTTTGAGATGATTATAAGGGTATTCCTATCATGGGGAGTACCAGATCGGTCGTAGTTAAACATCTCTGATATATGAGATAGTTGTTGATGCTCTGAGACTAGTCATTGGACAAGTGAGATAGCTTATTGTGTAGATGTTCTGGTTGAGATCATGTATTCTAGTCTTACCATCAAGCTTCTTGGAGACAAGAAGTTTTATGGTGGGGATATTGTAAGGTCCCATGTTTTTTGGACTGGAATTTTGAGCAAAAATATTTCTTTTATATGCTCATAAGGGGTAAAATGGTAATTTTAATGAATAATATGATCTCAAATAATTTTTTTTATAACTCCATTGGTCCCAAAATAGGGTTTTTATCATAATACAGAATTTTGGTGGAAATCCAAGCTCTTTTAATTTTTGTGGAATAATTAACATTTAATAATTAATAAATTAAATATTAATTTATTCATGATGATTCATTCAACCATATATTTTGAATGGAGATTTGGATTGAGATTCCATCTCCACTATTGATTCCAAAATGAATAGTTTTTCATAGGTGGGTCATAAACTTGAGTTGGGCACCGGGGTCGGCCCATGCCCCTTTTCCTTTTCTTTTTCTTCCCTTTTCTTTTCTTCTTTTATTTTATTTTCTTTTCTCTCTCTCCTCTTCCTTATCGCACAACCCCTTTTTGGTTCCCCCTTCATGTAACTGAGAGGGAAAATCGGAGAGGGAGAGATATATATTGAGGTAATGACATATCGCCGTGGATCTCAGGATGCGCTGGATCGTCGTACGACAACCATGGAGAATGGAAACGAGTGAAGTTTCTATGAATTAGACCCAAAGGTAGGTCATTTTTAATTTTTTCTATAAATACCAATAGATTTTTTAATGTTTTAATCCCCTATTATATTTTCTTATAACCCCTTGGTGTTCAATCTACTGCTTTTAGGGTGAAAACAGGGGTTTAAGCGCTATTTGGGGGTTTCCTATTTGGGAAAACACATATACAAGGTGTGTGGTTCAGGGAACACGCATAATGTGTTATTCCTATTTGGGAGAGACAAATTTTCAGAAGTACATGCCATGTATGTTCTTTACACAGTGTGTATTAGGACTCAACTATGTATCCAAGTAACCCGGCCAGGTTTCCCATGTAGGGAACATGCCCGTGTTAATTATACAGCTAGACCCTATGTGGGTTGCACATCGTGTATCAATACACAAACATCCTATTTAATGGCCAGTCCATGTGAGGTACACGAGTAGGTATCCCATGTGGGTTACACCATGTGTACCTATTCTACACACTGTGTACCTATTTTTACATTCTATTTACTTGGGATTTTGTATGTAATGTACAAGCATATGTACACACCTAGGTGGGGCCTTGAGGGTATACTCTATATACCAGGGTACACATGACATGTACTCCTCCCTTGACACCCTTTTGAGGGGTTTTCATATCTTTTTCCTAGGAGTCGAAAATGTACCCATGAGCTATCAATTCTCTATATCTTTTAATATATATCATGATGGTAAGACCAATGAGGTGTTTTGAGGACTCCTAGGGGGAGTTTTGGATGTTTCTTTAATGGATAGGTTCTTCCTATAATAAACGGATCTATTTGTCTCTTGAGAGTTATACCTTTGATATAAGATGATCCATGAGCTCTCTCTATTGATTTATGCCTTTTAGTTCATCCTTTGAGGTTGTATCCCTTAAGAGATGTTCCTTTCCAGCTTAATAGGTCTTGATTCTATTTGTTTCTAAGTATCCCTTATAAGATTACTCTATTTACGTTTCGACCTATAGGATCCCTTGTATGATGACTCTATCTTTTTCATGCACTAAGGATTCCTTGTGGGATGCCTTATCTTACATACTGACCTACTTAATTCCAAGTAGTATCCCTTTACCAATATACCATTCTGAGGATCCATTATTGGTTGCCTCTATTGATTTATAATTAGAGGATCCCATATAGGATTCCTGCATTACCTTTCTACATAAGGATATCAAATAGGATACTTTCACTTATGTGTTGAACTCAAGGATACCAAGTAGGATTCCTCTCAATGATTGAATGAAGGTACCTAGTGGGTTCCCTGATGTTTGAATGACCCTGAGCTAGTACATCGGGTTTTGGTAGATATGGTAGTGGGTGTCACCTTAGATCCTATACTGAACTTTTTACCCCATGAGCCCATGGAAGTAGTGGTGGGTTTAGGCATTTGAATACCCTCACTCTTTTGTTTATTACTTCACTTTTTTATTGCTGATGTATCAATGATTACCATATGTACTTCCTAGTTGGTGGCTATGAGCTGGACGTGGGGAATCTTTCTTTATCTTTGGGATGACCAGATGTTCTTTCTTGGGATCCAGGTATTGATCCATGTTATTTTCAAGTTTATTTGTATACCCATAGGTACTAACCAGGACCAAGATGTTGAGCCTATATATATATTTTGATTATTATATTATTTGTATTTTTACAGGTTCTTCTGAAAATATGGCTATCGAGCCTATGAATTGATATACAAGTATGAAATCTCTAGTAATTATACTCATGGATGATTCAAATCTTCCAAGTGATGAGGATAATTCCTCTATCCCCAAGTTGTTATGTGATGAGGATGATTATGATCTCCTCATATCATAGATTAAATGAGTATGATTATGCTCTCCTCAAGCTATCTCTTTTGGAGGATGACTATTATCTCCACAATTTTTTATATGATGAGGGTCTCCAGACATTCTCTTTGGAACTAAGTTTATGATCCTTTTTCTATATCACAATGGTTGAGCATGGAATCACACACCTATAATTGACTTTGGGAATGATGTACACATATGAATCTCAATGGGTGGGAATGATGTATCACTGATGAGATCTCTTTATAAATTGTCTAAGGGTCAGACCCTTAGGGTTCATCTAAGTTGCTATGTCTTGAACGCCTATGGACCAGGACCTAGGGTCATAAATTGGACTACATTTACATGGAATGAGAAGTATGGTGTCTAACTCTTGGACATTTTTAGGATGTACAGATTCACTTCCTTGGAATCCATTGTTATAGTGATTCGAGGTGAGTATGGGTGAAGCAAGGTTAGGATGAGTATCCCCCTATGGAGATGTATCTTACTCCACGACATTTATGATATTTGTTGAAGAAGATATATGTTGATTGAGATTATGGACCTGGATGTCGACTTAATGGTATATGGATTGATTGGAATGATGTCTAGCTCAATGCCCTTACAAAGGATGTCTATGTGATTGGGATTACAGACCCAAGGATCACCTGCTTTTGGTTTTATTTTATTTCATTCAACTCACTCATGTATACTCATATTGATGTATATATGTATCGGTATGGTAATATAAATATATACACATATAAATATTGATATTCATGATCACACTTTCCCAGTTGATCGGGATTACAGACCTAGGGTTTGACTATGGTTTCAAATTTATTGGATTTACTTATCTTTATGTTGAGTCTTGTATAGGATGAGAGTATTGCATTTACATACACTTATGTCAGCATATTTTAGAGATTTATTATTGGGGTGGTCTATTGAGATTATTTCTCACCTTGAATGTGCACCTCAGTGTGCATGCATACCTTATGTCTGCTTTAAAGGATGTGAAAACTTGCATGGTGGATAGGGATAAGACCCTGAGTTGCATGATCAAGTGAATATACTCATGTGGATACCTTTGATTAGGATAGTGCAGTTAGAAAGTTTCTAGAGACCAGTAATGTGGTCTGTCTCAGAGTTAGTAGTAGATACCAATACTTTTATTTCAGTTTCTTTTTTACTCTTATATTTTTATGGTTGGCCCAGTGGGTGACCAATGTTGTATGTATGGAATAATTGTTTATAATTTTATATTATTTACATTCATTATGTAATCATGTTCTATTTTAGTTTATTTATTGCTTCTACACTCTTTTTATTTACTTCTGTGTATAATACTTAGCTATTTCCACTATTTTTTACTCTGATATGAGGAAATAGTATCCCCACTATCACACCCAAGGCCCTCAATTCTATAAGGAAACCTTTATCATATGGTGAAGTGAACTTGAGGCCTCATAAAGAACCAGATCGGAGCACCAGATTAGTGGAATCCAGTTCAGGATGTTATAGAAGACAAATAGAGAAAGGTAAAATATGATCAAAGAACTTACTGACATGGATCCAAAAAGATTAAAAATGTTCAAATATATGCTCAGATAATGAAAAAGGTCAAAAAATATGAAGAGGGAACTTGGAATCTCTAATGGAGGAGAAGAGATATTGTTGTGTGCTCCCATGATAAAAAGAGAGGAGGGGTAATATTAATAGATTTTAAGGCATAAATGGCCATTGAATGCAAAATATATAGGTATCATGGTTTGGATGCATGATTGTCCAAATCATGCACCAACCATACACCTCCCACTACTTAAAGAGGGATTCAATGGAGTTTAATGTGCACTATTTGACTATCCTTGTGCAAATCATAAAAACCCCTCCACTAAAAACTATAGATCCACCTACACAGCTGTTCATCTCTGGCTTCATGGTTTCCTCAAACCATGGGACCTCTTAAGTCCCTTTATAAAATCCTCATATGGCTACTCAAACCATTTGGACTGGGTTGGAAGTTTTATATGATCCATGCAACTTGATTTCCTTTTCAAAATATTGAGCCTACATACTCTACACAAGACCTGGTCAACCCCAAAACTCCCATGAACTCATTTATCATCCATATTAGGCCTAAGATAAATAATTAGAAAAAAATTTAATGGATTCAAACATCATTTAAAAAATAATTTCTTACACTAAATGTCCAAAAACTCTTGGAATTAAAATATCCATAGTGCCACTGGGTAATAATTCTCCCTGAACAAGTGCCCAACTCTGACTAGGGTAGAGTGGCCTCATAGTGAGTCTGATCTGGTAAATGTCCACCAGAATATCACTATATCATGAATAAAACATGATAAATGAATCATAATATAGTTAGTGGGTATTAATACTTGATTGGGTATATGAGTCCCTAACTAAATCCAATCCTTTTCCACATGATGGTCAAGCTCACCTCAAAATATAGTAGGCCTCCAATGATAAAACTCATACAGTGAACTCAGCCTATGGGTAAAATTATTTAATTTAATAGAAATTACCATCCAATACTCTAGTGGAGGATCTTATCTCTATATAACATGTGGAGGATCTACCCTACACTCCTGGGAAAAATATACCTCTTGATTGAGTCCTTGATTTGACACCTCATCACTCAATTAACTTGTGACTATTATCTATAGCACTGACACAGGAATGCCATGATGTTACCTCTAAATCCTCACTAGATATATTTATGATAGTATCTAATATTTGATAGAACAAAAACCATAGATACCAAATTATATCTTGGTAAGCTTACTCAACAGTGATATGTAGAAAATCACAGCTGACACACTACATGATGCATGTATCAATTTTTTTTCTTCCTAATAAATAATGCCTTATAATTCTATGTCAACTAAAAGATTATTTGATTCCTAAAGAAATGATACATTTCCTGCTACACCAATGTCGGGTTCCCTGATTTGGAAACCAAACATAAGACACCTTGACTCCTTTTACCTAAATTTTATAAAACCAAACCTCACATGAATCCCAACTTTAACTTTTTCTCCTAATATAGGTCTACTCTGATACCACTTTGACATGACCTATCCCATCGGGGAACCACATTTACAAGTAGTTAGGGTGGGTGTACCACTCCTAGCATGCCTCTAATAGGCCAATGGATATATAAATAATGAGATTCCTTATCCAAACAAATACTTGAAATAAACCATTTATTATTGATGCAATATAATTAATAACAAATAGTAATATAAATAACTTAACCATAGAATAATACACCTACACGAGACATCAAAAATCTAGAACAATACCAAAATGACATACCCTAACAACAAAGGTAAAGTCAATAACCAAAAATCATAGTATAAAATAGAACCATGATAAGGGAAAATACCTCCTCATTACAATGACCCCTAAAATAATCACCAAAAACCATAATCACCATCTAGTTCCATTGAGAACCACTAAGAAAAAACTACACAAACTCTACCAGCTCCACTCCAACTACCATTACTTCCAAATTGTGTATCATATACATAGACACAACATGTGTGGGTAGAACACTCATACATGGGTGAGTATAAAAGTACCCATTTGGATGCCTCAACAATGAAATCAAAGTGTATAAACAACAAGTACTATAAAAAACCAAGGATAAGGGATAAATATAGAATACTATAAGATAACCCAAATATACTTTAGGAATAAGCAAAAAAAATTGTATCAATGTCCCATGTTCGTAGATTAAATGACATAGACTTTTATATATGATATTTTATTTCTGAATAAACATGCATATCAAATATAGGAATATTGTATAGTATAAAACACAGGTATAAAAAAATAAAAACCAACAACATTTTATTTCATTAAATAAGAATTTTATAGAATAAACATACCCAACAAAACAAAGATTAGTCCAATGGGAAAATAAACAAAAAAATAAAATAAAATAACTATAAATAGAAAAATTTATTCACTTTGATCTCCTAGAAATATTACACTCATGAAGAACACTATATTAGAGAAACATAACATCAGTAATTCAATCAGAATTTTGAAAATTAATAATATAAAACCTTGATAGGAATTGAAGGGAATGATTAATGAAGTAAATAAGAGGTATTTATAAGATTTATAAACCAAATATGGTCGTTATAATAATAATATAACCATTAGTAATAGTAATATGACTATTGAGAATAATAACATGACATTTAGAATAGTAATCTGACTATTAGACTAGTAACTTAACCAATAAAACAATATAATGACATGTAAATAATTTCATCATAAAGAAATTAATTAAATATAATATAAAAATTCCCAAAAATAAATATTTAATTTAGAATATAAAGGATAGTGTAAGTGTATTTTTGGATTAAGTGAATTTTAATGAATTTTATGGAAAACAATTTTTTTATGTTAATATTTAAAATTATCTAAATTATAAAATAATTTTTATGAAATTAATTTAATTTTTATAACCAACACATCAAAATTTTCTAGGAGTGAATTTCAGGTAATTTTCTAAAAAACATTAATTTTTAGGAGAATAATAGATATAGAGAGTTTATGTAAACTATATGTTTTAATTAAATAATTAATGGTGTAATAATTAAATAATAAATAATAATTTTTTTTGTCTTAAACAAAAAATATTTAATATGAAAAATAATCTAACTAATTTAAATTACAATACTAAAAATTATTTTTAATATCCTAAAAATGATAAGTATTTCATTAAAATTCTATTTTTCATTTTTTCCTTCCTTCCCTTTCTTTAAACTAATAAATTTGGTGCAGAAAGTGGATTAAAGTCTTAAAAGAATATATTTTTGATAAAATAAAATTCAAAATATCAAAAAATATCACTATTTTTTGTTTTACCTTAGAAATTATATTTCATTCAATATTTTAACCCAAAAATAAACCTCTCATAAAGTACAAGTAACCCTTATCCCTTTAGATAACCACTTAACTTCCACTTATTAATGAAAAATATCTACCAAATTACCCTATATTACATCCCTTATTTCTCTTATAGATGTTCTAGGTTTCCTCAACCTTAATGTGTTAATGTCATTGAAAAAATGAACGACTTCATAGAAAAGGTAAGATTTTACCTTTTATTTTATTTCACTTTTCCCTTTTATTTTACAATTATTCCAGCCAAATCTATACCAACAATGCCTAAATAATTTAACATGTTATTATTGATAATAATATTATATAAATATGTTATTTAATATGTGGATACATATTATACATCTCTCTCCCACTGTTATAACAGGTCTTGTTAACGGCTAGTTTCATCCACCGATGTGGAAAATTTATTTAGTTTACTTATCACCACCTACATGGTTAGTTATACTCACTTATTTATCAAATTTCTAAGTTTATTTTAATTTATTATAATCTTTTGGAAGTAATTTTACAAGAATCTAAATTATAAATAACCCAAATGTTGAAATCGAAACAAGATGCAATAATTTTATGGAAAACACAATATTAAAAAATTTCACCAATAATAAAGAAGATTAAAAATATTCCAATGATTATCAATGATAAATAGAGAAAAACTAAACATATTTAAATTAATTTTTCATGTTTTAATAAACATAATTAAGTGTGATGAAATAAAGTGGGACCTAAGGTAAGGGGAACTCTCGAACCCATCTCTTATTCTGGGTTTATGTAATTTTCTTAAATAATTTCACTTAAATTATTCATCAATTTCTTGTAAATGTATTTAAGTATCCTTTAGATGTTTTCCTATGAGTGTATAAATGCAATTTATTTTTTATATTATTTCTAAGACACCTATAATTATCTTTTAAAATACTTTATTTTCCAAAATATTTTATTGATTCCTTTTTATTTTTTTCCTCTTCAAATCGTGACCAATGATCATTTTATTCCAATATTTTATGTCCAAAAATATGATTTCCCTTCTTATTTTGGTAAAATTAGAGGGTATAAATTTAAATATGATTTATGATATATTTATGAAACCCATTCCTTTTCACGAGTTTATTTCATGTGTATGATTATTATATATATCCTTTTTACGTGGCATGCATGATTATGAGCATATTATTATGTGAAATGTACTTCCCAAATTAAAATATCCCTCTATTAATTAGTATTGTGATATATGTTATGATATGATGTGTATTATTTATGAACATGATTTAATATTTGTTCACATTTTAGGAAGTGATGATTTTTACACATATATTACACATGAACATGATGCCAGTTTTGTTCTCAAGTTATGTGTGAGATTCAATTTAAATGTTATGAAATTTTATTATTATGAATATTCCATGTTACATGTCTCTATCAAATTATTTATTCATACTTATGATGATTATACTTTTCTTATGATTTGATGATGATGATTATGCTCACCCATGTACTATTTTGATTCATGTCTCATATTCTTTTCTTAGGATTCCTCCCATTACTGGGAATTTTGACTCATCCCTTTATTTGATATATATCCTTAGGTGATTACATGTACTAATAATAATATTATAGACTTTAGGATTACAATGAAAAATTACTTGAAAGGTGATGAAATTTTATTATATACTCATGATGTATGAAACTATTCTACCTAGGATACTAAACCCTTAAATTATGGATTGTATTATTTTTATGTTTTTGTATTAAAATAATGTAATAATCATGTATGAAAAAGTCGGTCACTATATTTGGTATTAGAGAAAGGTTTATTTATTTATAGAAATTGTCACAATAAAAATTTAGTGAAAACCCTAGGTAAATGTCTATATATTTGAAAGCATCCTATTTTTTTTGTAAAGTATGGAGTATGTGATTTTATAGTAATTACATCCATATATATATATATATATAAATATGTTACAAGTAGGTTCAAGATCTTTCTCATATGCACCATGGAGTAATTTTCCTAAAAAAATGATGGTTGGGTATTAACATGATCTTCACTCAATGTACATTAAGTGGGTATAGTTTCACACTAATTTTGACACTATGAGGGGATATTATTTGATTAATAAAATTATCTTTATAAAAAATTATTAAGGATTCATAACAAAATTAATTCTCTATAGTTATAAAACATTGAAGTATATGATTCTACAAGTAAGGTTTGTGAAGTAGGCTAATAAAATAAAACATAGGCTAAATTTATGAATCACACAAGATACAACTTTAAAATTGAAAAACACATGATAATAAATTATTTATTTAGGATTTATTAACTAACATGTTATCCAAAACTTTTTTATTATCAAAAACTATGGGAACCAGAAGAAACCATACTAATAACCCACATGATAGACATTACAACAATTGTCTAAATGACATTCCCAATGTAATGAGAGGTGGAGTTCAAAATACAATTGAGGTACTTAACCAAATTTTCAAAGTTATGATTAATAACCTTAACAATTTGGAACATCCTACCTCACACAAGAAAGAGAAATTATCCATAAAGTACTTTATATGCCAAAAACCACTGAAATTTAGTGCACCATACAATCCACTTGCTCTAGAATAATGGGTCAACTCAATTGAAAATATATTTTCCATTACTTATTGTTTTGAGAAGGATAATGTTACACTAGTTGTATACTATTTATAAAGTGAAATTATTAATGGTGGAAATTTATCAAGAATAAAAAATAGAAGGATGAGTTGGAATCAATTGACTGTAGAGACTTTAAATTGTTATTTCTTAATAATTATTTTCCTCAAACTACTCTCATCAAGATAAAAATATATTTTATAGAGATTCAGAGAAAGGATAGAGAATTTATAGAAAATCATGAGGGGAATTTAACTTGGATTACAAGGTATGCCTCATGTTTTTTATAAATAATGATAAGAAAATAGATATATTATTTAGTATTTTATAGTCACATATCTAAAAATATCTATCCATATGATACTTTTTGGTTTCTTAATAAGTTGTTTGATGTGATATCAAAGTAGTGATGGAGTTTTGATAATGGCCCCATGGACAGAGAGATAAGAAATAAAGGTCAGAGTTTCAAGATAGGGGATTAAATTATAAATTAGGAAGGAAGCTGAAACCTACCACATATCAAATATGTTAAATGAGTCACCAAATAAAACGTTTCAAAGGAATGGAAACATTATTTAATTTGGGGATAAAAGGGAATCAAGCTCATGAATATCAAAGAGACATAAAGTATTTGAATAATGAGACAAATTAAAGGAACACACCACCCAATACATCACCCATGGTTCGATACATCAACTATAGGGAGAAAGGGATTGATAAAAGACAGTACACCAAACCATGGGTCATCAAGGGGAATCCATGTTAGTAACCTCCTAAGATATGGGATTAAGTAATTATTTACACCATCACCACTATAAAGGCGTAGTAAGAAAATAATATCATAAAAGGTACACTTAATATTCAGTGTTGAATGGAATAGGTTTTATAAATTTTGGGTTCTAAACATTCCTTTTTTATCCTATAAGTTTTCTAGAACTCTTTAATCACCTCCTCAATACCTATAATTAGAGTTTTCTATGCAAAAAATTACTGGTTAAATAATTAAAACCCATGTTTTGGACTCTTAAAAAGTTAGCATCTATGAGATGCTTCTTATAGTGAATCTTGCAATACTTACATTAGTGGAATTTGATTAAATAATGGGTATGAATTAGATCTCATTATATATATCACAAATTATCTACTGGGAAAATAAAATCTTTTTACATATCCTGAATCATCCTATACTCTTACACAAATGAAAAGATGATTGTGAACCCCCTTTAGGAAATATCTAAATGGTGTTGGAGTTGATACCCAATGAAGAAGCATATATTTTTAAAATGGATGAGTCAAATGAAATAATTGACATAGAGTAGATTTTAATTATTAGGAAATATTTTGTTGTATTCCATAATAAATTTTATAGACTTACCCTATATCAGGAGGTAGTTTTCTCAATAAATATTATACCAAAATTCACACCTATATCCAAGACCCCCTATAGGATGCCCCATATATATTTGGTGGAGTGAAATAATAAATAATAAGAGAATTTGGACAAGGGGTTCACACACCCTAGTGAATCGCATTGGGGTGTGCTGGTTCTTTTTTTCATGAAGGAGGACATATCAATGTGCCTCTTCATCAATTAACAAGAGCTTAACAAGATCACTATAAAGAACATGTATCCATTTCTCAATATTTATTACTTATTAAATCAAATTGAGTAGCTCAATACTTTGTAAAAGTTTTTATTTTTTCTGTTTGTCATCAGATGAAGGTGTAGATAGAAGATATTCCAAATATAGCCTTCTGTATATGACATGGACACTATGAGATCATAGTGATTCCATTTTTACTTCACAATACCCATGTAATCTTCATGGAAATTATAAATATAGTCTTTAGAGACTACCTTGATAAATTTTTAATGTAATTAGTATATGAAATTATCATATAATCAATGTGAGAGGAGTAATATGAAGATCATATAAGGATTATGATATAAAATTTATGGAAAGATAAGTTTTATGGTAAGTTTACTAGGTATTACTTTTGGATTTAAAAAGTCACATTATTGGGGAATTTGATCATGAGTGAGGGAATATTTGTGCATAATTTTAAGATAAAGAAAATTTAAGAATAGAACAATCCATAAAGTTTCATATAAATCTAGTTTTCTTGGATTAGTTGGCTACTAGTGATGATTTGTGAGAAACTTCTCATGATTTTCTATCCCACTAAATTTTTTAACACATTAATGAGTAAATTATATCTAGATAGAATAATTTGAGTAAATATTTAATAAGAAAAAGAAAAGGCTAATTATTTAATCTGTACTCCCACTCCCTAAAATTGGAGAAGGGTTTGTGATATATGAAGCTACTTTAAGGAAGGTCTTGTGTTGTTTACTCATGAAAAACAAATAAGTGATTACCTAAACCAAATGAAAATTGAAAATCCATGAGCAGAACTACCCAACATATGATATAGAGTTAGCTACAGTTTTATTTTTAATAAATATTTATAGGAATTATATATATATATATATAGAGAAGTGGAAAAAATATACATATCATAATTGTATAAAGTATATTTTCACATAGAAAGAGTTCAACATGCTCTAATAAAGATGATAAGAGCTTATCAAGGACTATGACTGATCAATCCATTACCATTATTAGAAGGTGAATAAAGTGGAAGATGCCTTAAGTAGAAAATATCTTGAAATATTATCCATTCTAATGATTTAGAAAGATAAAATATTATTAGGCATAAAGAGGATGGATATGGGGATCATAAAGGAAGGAACCACCTTCTACCTTTCTCAACTAGTTTTTTAAATATCTATATAGAGAAGATAAAGAAAGCTTAAAGGGGTAATGTATAGATACAAAATAAGTTGGAAGTTATTAAAAGGGGAAATAATTAGAATTAAACATTGATAGATAAAGAGTCATGATATTTGGGGAATGAATATTTGTAGCATTATAACCATATATAAAGAAGGTGCAACCGAATGATTCTCATGGATCAATATTATCTATCTATCCAGGGAGCATAAAGATGTATGATGATCTTTGAGAGCACTCTAAGTGGTAAAATATGAATAAAGAGATTACTTAATATAAATCAAAGTATCTATTATATCATCAAGTGAAGATAAAAAGATAAAATTCCAAGGTTATGAAGCAACCATTTCACATACCTATATGAAAATGGGAGAACATCACCATGAAATTTATCATGGGTCTTCCAAATACATCAAAATGACATAATTCAATATGGGTTATTGTGAATCGTATTAAAAATATTGATCACTTCATTAAAATTTGAGAGGAATTATCAATCAATCATCTTGAAAATATATATACTAAATATGTGGTAAGTATGTATGGAACACCATTATCAATTATATTTGATTGAGATTCATGGTTAACCTTAGTATTCTGGAAAGGTCTTCAATATTCCTTGAAAATAAAAATGAAATTTATTATAAAATATCACCCCCATATTGGTGTCCAATTTGAATGTACTATCTGAATACTTTAGGATAATATAAGGACCTACTCTATATACTTCAAAGGAGCATAGGATCAATATATTCCTTTGGTAGAGTTATTATATAAAAATATCTCTATATCGATCATTCAAATTGATCCATATGACTCCATCTTTGAAAAGAAGTGCAGGATACAAACATGTAAGGATGGAGTTGGAGAAAATAAGCTATTGGGACCTGAATTGGTTTAATAAATTATAGAGATGTTTAAATCCATTCATCAAAACATTAAATATTCTCAGATTCGGTAGAAGATCTATAATGACAATCATCAATGGGACATGGAATTTGAAGTAGAAGATAAAGTGTTCCTTTGAATATCACATTGGAATAGAGTCATCAGGTTTGGTAAGAAGGGAATGCTAAGTCCTAGATACATTTAATCCTTTGAAATTAAAAATCACAATGGAGTTGTGTCCTATCGACTGACACTCTCACCAAAACTATCTCAAGTGCATGTTGTGTTCCTTGTATCCCTATGGAAGAGTATATACTATATCCTTTATATATACTACATATATAGGTGGTAAAATTGGATCATAATATCTATTAAAAGGAGAAGTTGATAAATATCTTAGACCACAAAGACACAATTCTATGAAAAAAAGACAATTTATCCGATCAAATCACTTTGGCAGAACTATAAGCACCAAGAAGAAACATGGCAGCCAAAGGTATCAATGAAATAGAAGTACCATAATCTATTATCAACTGAACATACGTGTTGAAATTTTGAGGATTAAATTTCTAAGGGGGGTAATAATATAATGAACCATAATTTTATATATGATATTTTATTTTCGAATGAACATGCCTGCCATATAATGTAATATAGTATAGTAAAGAGCACAAACAACACAAAATAAAAAACCAACACAAATTTATTACATTAAATAAGAAAAATATAGAAAAATAATCCCGATAAAACAAAAAATAGTCGAATGGACAAAAAAATTAAAGTGGAAAATGTGGATCACTTTGATATCTAATAAACATCACACTAGTGAATGATACTGTGGAAAAGAAACATAACATTAGTAATGAAATTAATATTATCAAAATAAATAATATAGAGCCATATGAATAATTAAAGTGAATGATGAATAAAGGATATGAGAGGTATTTATAGGAATTATAAATCCAATATTATTGTTATAATAATAATATTACTATTAGGAATAGTAATATAGTTTTTTAGAATTGTAACCTAAATGTTGGAATAACAAAATAATTTTTAAAATAGTAAATTAACCAAAAAAATATTATAATGAAATTTAAATACTATTTACCATAAATAAATTAAGTAAATATAAATATTAGAATACTATAAAATATATATTTAAATTTTAATATAACATAATGTGTTAATGTATTTTTTTTATAAATCACATTTTAATGAATTTAATAAAAACCCAATTTTTATGCTACTAATTTAAATTACCAAAGATTAAAAATTATTTAGATAAAATGAATTCCATTTTTAGAATCATCACATCAAAAATGTTCTAATATTAATTTTTCAGTAACTTTTTGAAAAAAACATTAATTTTTATATGAATAGTAAAAATATAGTTTTTATGTAAACAATCTATATTTATTAAATCATTTATGATGTAATATTAAACTAATTAACATTAGAATTTTTATATTGAGAAAATAAATACTTAATAAGATAAATAATATAGTAAATTCAAACCCCAAACCTAAAAAGTAATTTCCAAATCATAAAAATGCAATCTTTTTCATTAAAAATAATTTAACATTTTTTATTCTTTCTTTTTGTATAAAATAATAAATTTAATTTATAAAGGGGTTTAAAGTATTAAATATATAAAATTATAATAAAAATTAATTCAAAACGTGAACACATATCACTGTTATAAGGTTTAACTTATAAATTATATTTCATTCAATATTTTAACCTAAAATACCTATCTCCTCAAGTATAAATACCACCTCTTCTATCCCTTGAAAAAAATACATTCCAATTCAAAAAGCAAAATATCTTCCCAATTACCTACTAATACTACCTTTTGTACCCTTCAGGAAATTATGGAGTCACTCAATGTAATATCCTGATATTTTAAAAGAAATACTATATTCGATAGCGTACAGGATATGCAACACCGAGCTTAAATAGACGAAAAAATATTATTATTTAAATATGACCATTATAACTAAGCTATTTAATTTCATGGTATGAATAAGATTATAAACATAGTGAAATATATATAAAGTTCATAATCAAGATAAATCTAATGATTAATTATTAGTTAATAATCACACAATTTTTATTAAATTCATTTTATCCTTCAAAAATATGTTTTCTTCAAAAATGGGTTTTATTGATTTTTGAAAGAATATTATAAATAATTTCTATAAATTTTAGAAATTTTATTTGATAAAATGATATAATTTTTGAAATTATCATGTATAAATTATCTTAAAGTGAATTTTTGGGATTTTTTTGAGAAATTGATTTTCCGGTGAATAGTGAAAAATTCTATTTTTTATTGAATACTATATTTTTTATTCAATTATTCAATAAGTTACATTTTTAAATGATTTAAAAGTTATATTATTTCTATTATATTATTAATAATCTAATTATCTTCATTGGGATCAATTTTATGTTTTAATTTAGCATAATTATTTTTATACTTAAAAGGATATACTTTTTAAAAATATTTTCGTTGCGTTTTTCACTTTAATATTATATTAATTTTTGAAACTTCTAGAAATTTAATATTAAAAAATAGTTTCCATATTTTAAAAAATGTGCTACAAAGTTAGTAAATAGATCCCTTTTATTTATGGTCATTATGAATAGCGACTATAGTAAATAATTAGCACAATGGTAAAGGTAAATCATGTAATTAAGGTTAAAAATAATATTATGAGTACTAAAAAATTACCATAAAATTTTATTTGTCCTATTAGATGATTTAATTTAAGAATTTTCCATACAGGTTTTGAAAATACGGAAACTTGGTTCATATTTCTTTGATTTTGATCTTTAAAACATTTAAATAGAAGATAAAGTAAAAAAAATTCACTTTCTTACTTATAATATCTATAATATTTTTTGATAGTGATAAAATTTCTATGTTCACTTATAAATTTTTATTTTAAAGGTAAATTATTTTTTTCATGGTAATTCTTTTATAATTTTTAGTGATGAAATAATTACCTTAAATGACTACATAACACCTCCATAATAGTTATTCAATTAATAGAAAAATAAAACAAATGATTTTAAAAATATTAAAATTAATATAAAATTATTGGAATGTGTAAAAGGATTATATTCTAATTACTTTAATTTCATGTTTTCTTCAAATTCAAATTAAATGGATAGTTCCAAAAATGATATTAATGATATTTTATAATAAATAATTTTTTATAAAATGGTTTAAAATGACTAAAAATCCTATATTTGAACAAGTGATTAGGATATGGTCTAATATTTCAATTATGGTTCATTTATGGTCCAATTTACATTTTATATAGTTACTAACTTGAATCATAGAGTATTTTTTTAATCAGGGTAATCATCAAAAGGGTTAACAGAGGTTTAAAACAAAAATATAAGGTAGAAAAAAACACTTAAACTTGTTCACTTTTTATTACATGTGATTAATTATAATTATAATAAAATTATAATTAAATAATAACAATTTTAATCCATTTTGACATGAAAATTAATTTATATTAATTCAATACTTTAAGTAAATATAAGAATTCCCCTCCCCTCATTATAAAAGGGCCCCTCTCCTCTTCTCTAAAAACTGAAAGAGCTATTTAGTTCATCTAATACCTACCCAAATACCTTACTAGATTTTATCCCTTAATTATATAGGTTTTTGTTTAGAAAAATTACTAAACTTAGAGGGATTAATGTGTAAATAAAATGTGATCATCCGAAGAAGAGGTATAACTTTTACCAGAATGTTTTAGTTTTATTTATTCTTTTACATCCATAAAATCTTCTTTAACCATGATGATATAATAGTATAAGTATGTACGATATACTGAGATTTTATTATGATAATTTTATAACCTATATTTATATCCTTCTTCTATAAATATTTGAAACAAAACCATCGTTCGGGTGTATGGTGGACTACCACCTTGAGAACTGATGTAATTCATTTTCCATCACCGCCTCTCACAGATGGATATTATGATGAATTTAATATATATATATATATATATATAATTTTCATGAAATATTTATTATTATTTAATGATAATATAGAATCTAATTTCTTACCTTTCCATTCATTGAAAAATGATAACGTCGTTCGTGCATAAGTGTGGGCTACCACCTCCAAGGAGCGATGTGATTCATTTTTCATCAACACATTATGTGGAAGATATATATAAGATTATTTAAAGAGTTAAAATAATATTTATGATATTATTATCATTTTTAATGATAAAATGACACTTACCTTATTTCAATCATGATCATTGAAAAATGGAAGCGTTACTCATGCGCACATACGAACTACAATCTCCAAGAATGTAACATAGTTAATTTTTTATAACCATATTTCATAGTTGGGTTTGAAAGTATAATTGATATATAAAAATGGTGATTATTTAATGATTATTATTTAGGATATAATGGAATAATGACCACTTTTACCATAGTCAACTGTCCAAAGTCATTTTAGATATATTTTCTGAATATCATCAAAACATCGACGTAAACTTAATTGATTAAGTAATTGATTATAACATGGTGAAAGGAATAATAAACATGGAAAAGTTTATTATGAAATTAAATAATTAATATAATTTTATTATTTTGCAAGAAAATGAATGTATATTAATATTATGACTCAAGGTATGTGGAACTTTACTTTAAAACCTAATTTTAAATGTTTCTATGATTTATTTTTAATTTTTTTTAAACCATGTCCATATTATTAAAATTATTTTATAGATTAATTTATATGGAAATAAATTAATTATAAATATAATTTTATGTTACTTTTAATTTCTTTTAATTTTTATTAAAATAATCTTTTATATATTTTATATGGAAAGTTTTAAGAAAATACCAAAATAATGTTTTATTATAACATACACTATGACAACATATTTTGACACCACCATAACTTTTATTTTATATTTGGATTCATTTACATGATTTCATGTTTTATTAAAATAAAATACCTAATTTATTTGATCAAGGAATTTTATATTTTATTTATTTAATGTGATATATCAATATTTTAAAATGTTTTCTTACGTGTGAAAAGAATTTTTTAATGATGAAATATTTCATATATAATGATTATGTTATGGTTTGTGGGAATTTTTCTAATTAAGGTTAGATCCATTATAAACCAAGGATGGGTGGGGATGGGTGGTTATATTATAAAATGGGGAATGGTGAGCCCATTATAGATCTGTAATGTATTGTGTAAATGGATGCAATTAACCAATTAGGTTTCTCCTAAGATATTTTTTATAATTTACTAAGAAGGTTATTCAATTTGTAACCATGAAGGACATTACCTTTGTAAGAGTGATTATAAGAGTTGTATAAAAATGATACATCATGTTACCAATGCGATTAATCTATGTTTTCTACATTTTTATGGAAATATTATGATTTCAATAAGGTAGCAATGATATTATTTTTAAAGGAAATTATATGATAATTAATAAGGGTGAAATATATAACCTTTTTGAAAAACAATTTAGGAGTTTTCATGATTTTTAAGAAAACTTTAGGATTTTTATTTTTTAACTTAGTATTTAAAATAAAATATTTTATAAAAATACTTGGGTAGAGAAGTTGATTTATTTGGTAAGAAAAGGTTTATTTTGATCTCAATGTTTATTTTGAATAAGTAATTTTTTATGAGAATTTATGGACTAAAAAATTTCTTTTTTTATATATCCCTTGCTGAGATTTTTTTTCTCATACGATATTTTAAAATGTTTTTCAAAGGGTTTAAGGATGGGTAAGAATAAATTAGAATTCAAGTTGAAAGTTATGATAATTTTTAATGAAAGTAAACATGTTTTAATTTTTAATTTTTATATTGTGGGAAAAATTATAATGAGTATAGGTGTCCAATTTATAATATATAGGGTTTTATTTAAAATTTATGACCTAATTATATAAAACTCTTCACATAAAAATATCCTTGAATTTAAATAAATTGATTTTTCTTCTAAATATTTAATTTTTTATTTTTTCAAGGCTGGGTCCTTATAGTTGATATCAGAGGAAATATTTTGATAGATTTGTAGAATAATATGTTTTCATTTTATTTTAACTAAATAGTTTTGGATACAATCATGGGTTTGTAAGTGTGAGGTTAGCCATATGTTCAAATTATTAGACAATCCATTTTAGGTTTTAAGTGATGAGATTTTATGGTGATTAATTTTATGTTAGAATATGTTTTATTGGGTTGAGTTATATATATCCCTTAGTATTAACATGAATTATTATTTAAGAATAATGCTATTACATTTTTGGGAATGTAAGTTGAAAGGCATGGGATAAACTTTGAGGTTATAAAATTATTTAATATTGATGTTATTAATTTTTTTGAGGATGTCCATTATATTTTTATAAAAGTTATATGATTCAATATAATATAGTTTTCGTAAAATGAAAACTTGGAGGCCGAGTGACAACCATTCACATTCGGTAAGGTTACAGGGCTTGAACCCACAACCGAAGGTCAAAAAGGGTGCAACAGAAACCACTATCCTATGTGATGTCTTAGTTAGTATGAAATTACATAAAAGTCTTGATAAAAAAATATTAAGTTGATGTTTGGAATATATATTTTATTATATAGATAACTATGGTATTTAATATATATTTCGTGATTAGGCAATTGATGTTATTTTAGAATAAGATCACTATATTTTTGGGGAGAATTATATGATTAAGGTAAAAATGATATTATGAGATTTTATTTTTGGATTAAAAGTAGAATTATATTTTGGAATCATATATTATTTTAATGTGACTTAATGGTGATTCAATCCATTTATAGAAATTATTTTCATATCCTGGAGATTATGTAACTATGGTATATACATTTTTGGATTGATTAATATTATTTGAAGAAAAATGATAAATTTATCATAGAAGAACATGTGATAAAAAAATTTAATCTTTGGGTTTAAATATTAGTTTGGAATATTTTTATGATTATTAAGGATAGTTATTTAGACTAATTTTGTTTTAAATTTTGGTATTACTGTTGAATTTTGGTGATTAATGTATTTTTTCTTTATATAATGGTTTAATCATTTTAGTAATTATCTTACCATGTCATAACCATTTTGGTTTCGGTTAATGTTAAAAAATAGTGGTAATAAATTTTTATCCTTTTTTTGGATTATGTGATTCATTAGAAATTTATTTTTGTGCTTTAATCATGAAAATACTCATCACTTGGATAAAAATACGAGTTTATGGTGGAAATTGATTAAAGTATGATGTTATATTTTTCAAGAAAGAATATTTACTTAATTTATTAATATATATGGTAAATTAATTCATCAATATTAGGAAAAGGTATTGAAATAAATTTTTTATCCTTTTACCTTCATTTTTGATGAATCGATGGTCTTTTTCATACTTCTTTGGTTTATGGTTTTGTGGTCATTGACTTTCCTATGATCTTTCATTTTCTTGTGATCAGTGTTCTATACCAGTCTCTACAATTATTTTGGAAATTAATTTTTCCTCATCTATATTTTTTTAACACTAAGGTTTTTATTTTTGGAAACCTATTATGTGTTATTCCAAATAAAATTCGATCTTTCCTTTCTCTCTTTTGAAGAGAAAGTTTTATTAACCCTTTTTTTACAATGTGAGATTTCAATGATAGTATTTAAAAATTTCAAACCTTTGATTACCTAGATCATGTTAAAATTTATAGGAATCAATTTATTAATGGGGGATTAGAATTTAATATCTTAATATTTTTAAATAAAGAATATGTTCGATAACATACAAGATACACAACACTAATCTTAAATGAACCATGACATATTATTATTTAATTATGACTATTATAAGCATGCCATTTAATTGGTGGATATGAATAGGATTAACCACTTTAATAAATATATATAAATTTATTAATCAATAAAAATGTATTTATCAATTCTTTGGAAATAAGCACTCAAATTTTAGTTGTCATTTTATTCTTCAAAAATATATTTTCTTCAAAAATGGGTTTTATTACTTTTTGAGAGAATATTGTAATTAATTTCTTAAAATTTTAGATATTTTATTTAATAAAAATGATATAATATCTAATATAATCATGTAAAAACTAGCTTATATTGAGTTTCTTTTATTTTTCTAAAAAGATTGATTTTGCCGTAAATAGTGAAAAATACTGATTTTTATTGAGAACTGTAATTTTGGTTCAGAATTTTTAAAAGTTCGATTTTTTAAATAGTTTTAAAGTAACATTAGTTCTATTTTATTATTAATAATCTGATTATGTTCATTGGAATCAATTTTATGGCAGAATTTAGTATAAAAACATTTTTATACTTAAATTGTTTTTGGGAAAAATGTTTTTTGTTGCATTTTGTGTTTTATTCTTAAATTAATTTTTTCCACTTTTATAAATTAAATCTTATAACTAGATTTAATTTTTTTTAATTAGGTGGATCAAAATTTTTAAATATTTCCCTTTTATTTTTGGCCATTATGAATAGTAACCATAGTAAATAATTTTCACCACGGTAAGAGTAAATCAGGTAATTAATATTAAAAATAATACG
This sequence comes from Viscum album, assembly GCA_963277665.1. Lineage (NCBI taxonomy): Eukaryota > Viridiplantae > Streptophyta > Magnoliopsida > Santalales > Viscaceae > Viscum > Viscum album. The sequence continues at coordinate 179,141,344 of OY728143.1, read as the reverse complement.
TTAAGGACTAAAAAACGACACTAAAACATACCTTTATCTGATTGGATGAGTTTAGTTACGTATTTTACATCATGTTTTTTGAAAATATGGAAAATTGGTTCCATATTTCTTTGTTTTTTTCCATTATAATATTTAAGTAAAATATAAATTAAAAAATATAAATTTCTTGCTTTCAATATATATAATATTTTTTATAGGGATATAAATAGCTTATTTCAGGTTATATATGGTTATTTAAAATATAATTTTTTTATCATGGTGATTTATTTATAGATTTTAGTGATGAAATAATTACCTTAAATGGATAAACAATGCCAATATTGTAAAGACCCGTAAATTTCAAGGACATTTTTTCTTAAATTCTTTGGAATTTTACGAGTCCGCAGTTTTTGACGGCTATTAGGGGAATTTGTGTTGGTTTTATTCTCTTTCTCTGGTGTTACTTTTATAGATTGTGAACATCTGATTGTTATCACCATAAAAACGGAGAGTTCGGGCCAACCTCACACGGCCCGACACGATCCGTCGATTTCTTTGTGGTGTACTTCGAAGCGGTAAAGAGGCGATATCAATGAAGCTGGCGAATAAAGGCCGCACTTCACGCGGCCTCCACGCACCGCCGCGCCCCGCGCTGCTGCCCGGCGCCCCCGCGCCGCTGCCCGGCTGCCCCGCGCCACTGCTCGGCGCCACGATGCACTGCCCGGTGCCCCCGCGCCGCTGCCCGGTGCCCGGTGCCGCTGCCCGCTGCCCTGGCGCGCTGCCCGGCGCCTCCGCGCCGCTCCCCAGTGCCCTGGCGCGCTGTTCGGTGCCCCCATGCTGCTGCCCGGAACCCCTGTCGTGGCTTGCCTGGCGCCCCGACGCCCTGACCGGTGTCCCGACACCCTACCCGGCACCCATGCGCTCTTCCCGGCGCACCTGCACCCTGCTCGGTGCACCCGCGGCCTGTCGGTGACCAGCTGGCCTGCCCGTACCCCGCGCGTCTTGTCTGTTGGCCTCCCAACCACCGGGCTCCCGAGTCAACCCACGGCGTCCCCCGAGGTGTCGTTGGTTGAACCAGACCGGTTTCCCGGGCCGAGTTACCGAGCCTCCTACGTGGCGACTATCGGGTTGAACCGCCCTCACGGTCCGCTAGGCCAGGCCCAGCGGACCAGGTCAAAACCCAGCGGGCTGACCCACCCAATGGGCCGGGTCAAACCTAGCGAGTCTGACCAAGTCAACCCAGATCGGGTTGGTCCAGACTGGGTTTGGCCGAGTCGGTCTGACAGGGTCGGACCGAACCAGGGACCTTTACTGAGCCATTACCTTCTTGGGCCATATCTTTGGCACCGGACATCCGAATGAAGAACCATCAACAACGCCAGTATTCTTAGAGAATAGCTGTCCCTTTGAGTATACCCCACTGGAGTTAGGGGTATAGTTGAGTCACGGTCAGGTTGGTTCGTACACGAATCGAACCGGTCCCCCGAGAGTAAGACACTAATAACTCACAGAACGGGCGTCCGATTGACGCGCCATCTATTGCGTTGAGCCCCTATGATGTGGAAGTCCTTTGAGATACTTCCATATGAGACTTCATGAACCTTGGAGTATCGACTAGTAGCTCGTGGAAAGGATCCTCCCGGAGATGAGCATACAAAGTGTGGAGACCTAGTAGCTGTAGACCTGACGACTGCTTGACCGATTCGACTCGGAGTGATTTGACTAACCTAGTGTAAGAGGTGCCTGGTTTTTCGGCAGACCCATGGTGGATGAAGCACCTAGTTTGGCAACAGACCCGTAGTACTTGATAGGAGGAGTACCTCTGACGGCTATTAGGGGGAGCGCCCGGTTTGGCGGCAGACCCACAGCGGACGGAGTGCCCGGTTTGGCAGCAGACCCGCGGTAATCTAAAGGATGAGTACCTCAGCAGTCTAAGGTTTGTGAGTAGCACCTCAGAGTCACGATAGGGCCACTGTACTTGACAGAGGAGGAGTTCTCCAGCAATTGTGGTTTCGATAATGAAAATCCTTGTTTGAGATGAGTCAATGACCTTTGTATTTTCCTCATGATTGAGATGGGTTACTTGATAACTTAGGTATATGTATGGGCATATAACTAAGTAAAGGTTATCTGTTGATATCTTTCTTTGTGGTTTATACTTGTTGGATTTAGTGAGACCTTGAGGGTCTCAGGGTCCCTACTGAGTATCGTTATACTCACCCCTACACGGGTTATACCCGCACCTCATTGTGTTGGATGCAGACGATGGACAATGCTGACCGAGGCATAATGTATGAGAACTGGATGGTACCCGGAGGTGGACACTCGGCGTGACGACACACGGAGTGGACCGATAGACAAAGAGTGCTGAGGAAGACATATGTAACTTCCCTTCAGGTTGGAACCTGGTGGACGATCCAAGAGCTTCTTCCATCTTCCAGCTGTTTGTCTTTTCAATTATACTTTCTTTCAGTTGTAGCTGTAACTTTTTGTTGGGCTTGTATTTCTAACCCCTTTTTACTTTCAACACACCTGTTATACTACTTTATTTAGTGTTTGTTTCCTCTTGTACTCTGGTTTTGTGTGTTTAAATTTTATAAAGGTAATACCTTCCCAGTTTTTAGGGAGTTACGCATTTGGTGCTAGTCGCGAACCCCTGACCTATAGAAGGCGGGCTTGGGGTAGTCATGGCACGGGCCCCGAGGATGGGTCATGACAAATTGGTATCAGAGGACGTCGGTTCTACCGCATAACTTAGGACTCTGATATTTATTTTCTGTGAAGCAATAGTGCTAATGGTACTAAGTGTGGTTTTCAGTTCAGGGAGTCCAGTGTTGGTGCGGGCGGCCGACGTATCCATACACCAGGACCCTGAATTCTGACTTCCGACTCAGTACAGGAAAACACTGATTGCGTGTGTGTTTACAAAAAGTTTTTCTTTAAGTCATATCAAACCATGTAAGCTCCCCATGTATAGTGTTTGACCGTGTCGCATCTGTTCTTTCAGGATGCCTCCCTACGGACAACCAGCTAGAGCCCCGAGAATTGTACGTACTGATAGCCCGCTGAGCGACGAGGCCTCAGTACAGGGCCCTCATCTAGTTGAGGCACTAGCAGAGGCACTAGCGGTACCACTTCCCGTTGGGCCACCAATTCCACCAGTCCCAGAAGTAGGCAATGCACGCCGCTTGAGCGCGCTGCACGAGTTCCAGTGCCAGAGGCCACCCAGGTTCCAGGGAGAGATGCACCCACAGGTGGCTGAGGATTGGCTGGAGGCTTTGACGAGAGTATTAAGAATGGTAGGGACACTAGCAGACTTTATGGCGATCATTTCTTCCATCCTCTTTCAGGAAGTAGCAAGCAGATGGTGGAGACTAATGCTTCAGATGCATGATGAGGCGACACTTCTATGGGAAGACTTCGAGAGCCTGTTCCAGGCGGATTTTATACCATCCAACCTTCAAGCGGTGCAGATACATGAGCTACTTCATCTGTAGTAGGTCGGCGTGAGTGTAGATCAGTACTCAGTGAGGTTCACCGACCTCTCGTGCTACTACACTAATATGGTACGTGACCCGTTCTTCAGGGCCTGGACCTTTGAGAAGGGGCTCAGACGAGAGATTAGAGCTTTAGTTGCTTCTCACAGCTTCCCAACGCAGATGAGGGTGTTGGAGAAAGCCCTCCTAGTGGAGAGTTTCCTTGCTGAGTGGTCTCCAGCAGCAGAACCCACCACTAGCCGACATGCAGTGGAGCCTTTTGCAGCTGGCAGTAGACGGATGACGCAGAGGTCCAAGAGGACCAGACCCACAGGCGGTCGACCACACGACTCAGGATCAGTTGTGCGGGAAACCCAGAGTGGAGACAGAGCCAGGCATACCAGGAACGGACAGTGTTTCTCCTGCGGCGGGCTTGGTCACATGGCACATGGCTGTCCAACCCGCTATGCAGATGATCAGAAGATAGATAAGGGACCTACCAGGCAGAGGCAGAGGTTAGATCGAGGTAGACCGCAAGGTGCAAGAGACTGAGGTAGAGGAGTTGGACTTGCAGCTGGTGGTGGGCGACACTTCGAGGTGTTTCCACCACCACCACCACCGGGAGGTCCTCCCCGACCACAGGGAACATGTGGACATGGGAGAACACAACTTCAGGCAGCTGAAACATATGACTATGGAGCTCCAGAAGCAGGTGGACAGGAGCGGGACTAGTTCCTGACAGGGAGGCCTTTGTTCTTGGTGCTTTTAGCTTCTTTTTTGTTGTTGTTTGTGGCTGCTTTGTGTCTTTGTACTTTGAGATGCAGTAATAAAAGACACTTATCCTAGTGATGTTTGCTTCCCTTCCTTTTTGTGTGGTTAATACTAAGAGGTTCCTGTTTAAACTGTTGAATAGACCATCACTTTTGAGATTTCTACTGGAGGAGACCCAGTAACTATACACTGATGCCGACAGTGTGACTCGACCCTTAGAGGCGAGAGTAACAGTTGGATCTCTTGGTAGTAGCATCGAGGCCTTATGACATCGTCCATAGCATGAATTTGTATCATTCATGTCAGGATTGACTGTATTAGGCAAAGGACGTGGTTCATCCAAGGGATGGGACTGGATTTCTCTTTTTTGAAAATGAGAAATCATAGGATCTCTTGAAAAACGTAGGTGAAGAATGGTGAAGTCAAGTTCTTTACAAATGGCTAGTCACACCCATAGTTCGTTGAGCGAACGGTTTATGGTTTACTCTAATCTCAAAAGTCTTAGGTGTGTCTTCTCATAAAAGGACCTGGACCCGAGACGGTGTCATTGACTTGAGTTCCTCCAGGACTATGACTTCGAGATAGTCTATACTCCTGGGAAGGGGAAAGAAGTAGCGGATGCTCTCAGCAGGAGTTCATGCATTCAGCTGTTAGGAGAGGCGATAGATTAGCTGGCTTCCTTACATAAATCCTTTGTGGATAGAGATGGTGTAGCCTATCTACCATCTCTTATAGTCACTCCTCCACATCTTCAGCAGAGTAGGCGAGGTGGCCTACCGCCTGGACCTTCCACCTCAGTTGCACTGGGTGCACGAAGTTTTCCACATATCTCAGTTGAGGAGATGTGTGCACGAACCATCCTACATCATCGACCATGGGGAGATGGACATTGATGACAGGGAGACTTTCACGGAGGTTCGAGTGGAGATTGAGGATCGATAGGAGCTGGTCTTGCGTGGACGGTCGATTCCTCTGGTGCGCATTTGCTGGCAGCACGAGAATCTTTTGGAGAGCACAAGGGAGCGGGAGGCTCAGATGCATGCTCTGTACCACCTGTTTTGTTTTCTTAGTGTGTGTCGTAGCTTTACGAGGACATAAAGCCCTGAGGTGGGGGTAATGTAAAGACCCAGAAATTTCAAGGAAATTTTTTTCTTAAATTCTTTGGAATTTTACGAGTCCAAAGTTTCTAACGGCTATTAGGGGGATTTGTGTTGGATTTATTGTCGTTCTCCGGTGTTCTTTTTATGGATTGTGAACATCCGATTGTTATCACCATAAACATGGAGAGTTCGGGCCAACCTCACACAGCCCGAAACTATCCTTCAATTTCTTTGTGGTGTACTTCGAAGTAGGCATAGAGGCGATATCAATGAAAATAACGACCAAAGGCCGCGCTACCCGCGAACTCTGCGCCCCGCCCCGCCCCGCGCCGCTGCCCAGCTTCCCACGCCGCTACCCGACGCCCCGCCCCGATGCCATGGTGCCCCCGCGTCGCTGCCCGGCGGCCCCGTGCCGCTTCCTGGTGCCACGAAGCGCTGCCCAGCACCTCCGTACCAGTTCCTGGTGCCCCCGCGCTGCTGCCCGGCGCCACGCGCCGCTGTCCGGCGCAATGTGATTCTGCCCGAAACCCTGGCATTCTACCCGGCGCCCCTGCGCCGCTCCTTGGGGCCCTGGCACGCTGCCTGGCGCCCCCACGCTACTGCCCGGTGCCCCTTCCGTGGCTTTCCCGATGCCCCGGTGTCCTGCCCGGTGTCCCGGTACCCTGCCGGGCACCCACGCGCTTTGCCCGGCGCACCCGCGCCCTGCCCGGTGTACCCGCGACCTTTCGGTGACCAGCTGGCCTGACCGTGCCCCCCGCGGCCTGCCTGCTAGCCTCCCGACCACCGATATACCTAGCCGACGCACGGAGTCCCCCGTAGTGTCACTGGCCGAACCGGCCCAGTCTCCCGAGCCGAGTTACCGAGCTGCCTACATGGCGACTACCGAGCCGAACCGCCCTCGCGGTCGACTGGGCCGGGCCCATCTGACCAGGTCAAAACTTAGTGGGCTGACCCACCTAATGGGTCGGGTCAGACCCAGCGAGTCTGATCAGGTCGACCTAGATCGGGTTGGCCCAGACTAGGTTGGGCCGAGTCAGTCCGACTGGGTTGGACCAGACCTAGGCCCATTACTGACCCACTACCTTCTTGGGAAATATCTTTGGCACCGGACATCCGAATGACGAACTGTCAGCGACGCCAGTATTCTTAGAGCATAGCCGTCCCTTTGAGTATAACCCATTGGAGTTCGGGGTATAGTTGAGTCACAGTCAGGTTGGTTCGTACACGAATCCAACTGGGCCCCCGGGACTAAAATGCTAATAACTCACAGACCGGACGTCCAATTGATGCGCCGTCTATTGCCTTGATACCCCTATGACATGGTGGTCCTTTGAGATACTTCCACTTGAGACTTTGTGACCCTTGGAGTATCGACCAGTAGATCATGGAATGGATCCTCCCAGAGACGAGCATACAGAGTGTGGAGACCTAGTAGCTGTAGACCTGACGACTGCTTGAACGATTCAACTCGGAGTGATTCAACTAGCACAGTGGACAAAGCGCCCGATTTAGAGGTAGACCCATGGTAGACAGAGCACCTGGTTTGGCAGCAGACCCGCGGTACTCGATAGGAGGAGTACCTCTGACGGCTATTAGGGGGAGCGCCCGGTTTGGCGGTAGACCCACAGCGGATGGAGCGCCCGGTTTGGCAGCAGACCCATGATACTCAATAGGTGGAGTACCTCAGTAGTCTAAGGTTAGTGAGTAGTTCCTCGGAGTCACGACAGGGCCACTGTACTCGACAGAGGAGGAGTTCTCCAGCAGTTGTGGTTTCGATAATGAAAATCCTGGTTTGAGCTGAGTCAATGACCTTTGTGTTTTCCTCATGATTGATATGGGTTACTTGATAACTTAGGTATATGTATGGGAATATACCTAAGTAAAGGTTATCTATTGGGATCTTTCTTTGTGGTTTATCCTTGTTGGATTTAGTGAGACCTTGAGGGTCTCGGGGTCCCTACTGAGTATCGTTATACTCACCCCTGCACGGGCTATGTCCGTACCTCGTTGTGTTGGATGTAGATGACTGATAGTGCTGACCGAGGTAGAATGTACGAGGACTGGATGGTACCCAGAGGTGGAAACTCAGTGTGACGACACACGGAGAAGACCGATAGATGCGGAGTGCTGAGGAGGTTATATGTACCTACCTTTCAGGTAGGAACCCAGAGGACGATCTAGGAGCTACTTCCATCTTCCAGCTGTTTGTCTTTTCAGTTGTACTTTCTTTCAGTTGTAGCTATACCTTTCTGTTGGGCTTGTATTTCCGGCCCCTTTGTACTTTCAGCACACTTGTTATACTGCTTTACTTAGTGTTTGCTTCCGCTTGTACTCTGGTTGTGTGTGTTTACATTTTATAAAGGCAATGAATTCCCAGTTTTTAAGGAGTTACGCCTTTGGTGCTAGTCGCCAGCCCCTGGCCTATGGAAGGCAGGCTTGGGGTAGTCACGTCATGGGCCCCGAGGACGGGTCGTGACAAATATAGTATTTATTTAAATAATATAAAAAATAAAACAAATGATTATAAATTTATTAAAAGTTATTTAATTTTATTTAATTATCATGTTCCAATTTTTTTTAGACAAATATAACATGTTTTGGATGTGTTAAAAGATTATATTTTAATTTATTTGATGTCATGTTGTTTAAAAGTCCAATTAAATGAATAGTTTCAAAAATGACATTAACAATATTTTATAAAAAATATTATTTTATTAAATGATGTAAAATTAATAAAAATACAATATTCATCCAAGTTAATGTGAAACAGTTTAAAATTTAAAGCAATATCGATTTAGGGTCCAATTATCTTTTTATAGTAGCTATCTTGATCCCTAAAGCATACACAAATTTGTTATCACAGTAATCTTCAAAAGGGTTAATATAGGGTCAAAACAAAAAGATATGGGTGAAAACATAACCTAAACTCTTGTAATATTATTACATGAAATTATTTTGACTTATACACATCTTAGATTATAATTAATTCAATTTTTATTCTTTTAAAAATGAAAATTAATTTCTATTAATTTAATACTTTAAGAAATTTTAAGAATTCCCCTCCCCACATTATAAAATGGTGCTCCCTCTCCTCCTATATGCACACACTTAAAGATCCATTTGGATCGTCCAATATATGCCCAAAATACCTTTTTATAATCCCTATTATCATTATAGTGGTATTTTTTTATAAATAATATCAACCTTATTGGGATTAAGGTGTAAAGAAAAAGAGATTGTGTAAAGAAGAGGTATAGATTTTAACCAAATGTTTTAGTTTTATTTCTTCTAAACTCCATTAAAATATTATTAAACCAAGATTATATAATAAAATAAGTATCTAAAATATAATTAGGTGTTATTATGTTAATTTAATAACCTATATCCATATATTTGTTCTATAAAATGGTAAACCGAACCATTGTTAATGTGTACGACAGACTGCCGCCTCCCAAACTGATGTAATTCATTTTCCATCACCGCCTCTCATAGATGGATATAATGGAGGATTAAATGAATATATATATATATATATGATATTTATGAAATATTTATCATTATATAAAGATAATATTTCATATAATATCTTACCTTTTCATTCATTGATAAATCTAAACGTCACTCATGCGTACGTGTGGACTACCGCCTCCATGAAGTGATGTGATTCACTTTTTCATCACCACATAATATAGATGATATATATAAGTTTTTTTTAAATATATAATATGAAAATTATGATATAATTATCTTTATTTAATGATAAAATAACACTTAATTTCTTTCCATCATGATCATTGAAAAATAGAAGCGTTACTCATGAGTGCATATGAACTACATTCTCCATGTTTGTAACGTAGTTAATTTTTCATAACCATCTTTCATAGTTGGTTTTAAATATAAAATTTATATATAAAAATGATAATTATTTCATTATAATTATTCTATATTTGATTTAATAAGGACCAATTTGACCACAGTTAACCCACCTTAGTCATTTTGTATATATGAGTCGAATATCGTTAAAACATCAGACATAAACTTATTTGATTAAGTAATTGATTGTAAGATGGTAAAAGGAATAATATACTTGAAAAAAATTCTTAATAAATTAAATAATTACCATATTTTTATTATTAATGCACCTGATGAGTCATAATTGAAGTAATTGATACTTTACTTTAAAAAAATATTTTTAAAATATGTTAAGATTCATTTTTTAAATATTTTTCTTCCATATTCACATTCTTAAAATTATTTTATGGATGTATTTATAAGGACGTAAATGAATTATAAAAGAATTTTTGTGTCAAATTTTATTTTCTTTAAAATGTTTTGAAACATAATTTATTATATTTTTATATGGAATATTTTCACAAAAGACCACGAGAATGTTTTATTTTAATGTATACGATAACAAAAAATTTTCCCACCACCATAACCATTATTTGATATTCAGTTTACTCTACATGATTTGTTGTTTTATTCAAATAAAAAACCTCCTTTCATTTTTTTTGTATTTTTATTTATGAAAATTTGGTTTTAGAGAAAAGGGATATATCAAGATCTGAAAAATGTTTTCTTATGTTTGAAAATAATGATTTTATGATGTAATATTTCATGTGTTATGATTATGTTATGGTGTTTGGGATTTTTTTGTGATGAAGGGTATCTCCATTATCAACCTAGTATGCATGGTTCTATTATAAACTAAGTGTGGGTGGTTCTATTATAAACCATGTATGCGTGATCCCATTATATCTCTCCACTACATTGGGTAAAGGGACAAAGATAATTGATTTGGTTTATCCTAAGATATTATTGGAATTTACCATGAAGGTTTTCTGTTTGTAACCTTGAAGTTTATTTAATTTTTAGCCTTTAAGGTTATTACATTTATAATAGTTATTATAAGTGTGATATGAAAATGGTACCTTATGTTACCCATGTGATTTATCTATGTTTTCTATTGGGTTTTATAGAAATATTATGTTTTCAAAAAGGTAGTAACAAGATCATTTTAAGGGAATGTATATGTTAATTGTTAAGGGTGAAATGTATACCATTTTTGAAAAGGTTGTCATGATTTTTCATAATTTATAAGTTAAATTTATAAGTTTTATTTAGTATTTAATATTTCTTAAGAATTTTTTATGAAAAGATTTGGCAAGATAAGTTGAATTCTTAGATAAGAAGATTTTTATATTAACCTTAATGTTTATTTTGAAAAATGAAAAATTTTTATGAGTATTTATGGAATAAAAATTTTCTTATTTCATTTTATATATCCATCAATGAGATTTTATTCTCATCCCATATTTTAAAATGTTTTTCATATGGTTTATGGATGGGTAATGATAAAGAAGAATTGAAGTTGAAATCCATGAATATTTTTCATGAAAAGAAAATATGTTTTATTTTAAAGGTTTTATATTTTGGAAAAAATAGATATTGAGTAGAAGTGTAAATTTTTTAATATATGGTTTTTATGTATGATTTATAACCTAACTCTATTAATCTTCAAACCTGAAAACATACACAAAAATATTTAAAGTGAATTATTTTATAAAGATTCAATTTTTGGATTATTCAAGGCTCGGTCCATACCTATTCTAATTGTTTTATATGGTATAAATTCATTATTTAGTTAATATATATTTAAAATAATGGGGTTTCTAAACCCCATGTATGACCTTTGCCTTGTCAGGACCATGGGGGAACTGACTCCATATATGAAATTCCTAAAATAGAGGACCTACACCTTATATTCATGATTTGGTATTGACTCCATAATGTATGCGGAGGACTTTTTCCCCAACTTTTATCAAGTCTTAATGGGGGTTAATGGATTTATGGATACTATTAATTCCTTTCTTGAAACTCATCATCATCACTACATAGTTTAGATACTTTAAATTCTGGAAAGACCAAATAAATGATCATTGTTGGAAAAAAATCGTACCATATCATCCTTAGTGGAAAAATGATTATAATATACTATTAATTTGTCTAATTATAACACTCAGGGTGAGAAAACATGTAGAACTATAAATATCACATAGACCACAACATGTACTATACTAAGTATGGTGTGTGAGACTTGGTCAATGGATAATCATTTACTACTTCCATCTAGTCATACGGGGTTAACAAACATGGAATTCCCCTTAGTTAAAATGGAATGTGGGAAATGATAGAGAAGGGAGTGTATGATAGAGGCATAATTTCATCTTTTTTTATTACAAATTACATGAAAAATAATTTACATTGCATGTGGAGCATGAGTCTTAGTCAACATGTACTATTCTAATCAGAGTTTTTCACTAGGCCATGCACAATATATCCACTATCCCACATGACATGTGTGTTCTGGTGGATGGGTGGGTGTGTACTCCATTATATCTCAAGCCACTTTTCTATACTATATATGATGAGTATTTCAAAGCTAAATATAATGTGATATTTAATGCTCTAGAGAAACCCAAGTCACTAATTGAATACGTTACATGAAATTTTCTAGGTGGTCACATACCATGTGATATTTGACTTCTATGTGGAAACCCTACCCATAGATTATAAATCAACTTGTTGTTTGCTCTATAACAACATGTTGTCTAATCATGTATTATTAACTAGATCTATATCATTTTCCAATCACTCTTCCACCATGATTTCCATGTTTTCTACCACCATCAGCACTCGATATTTCACCTTCAATACCTCGGTGCTGCTGCCTAGCCTCCAGTAGCCATATACAATGATTCTTATCACCTTTGAGAAGATCCTCCATACTTTAGGATACCATTTTCTAAACCTATATCTGATACATTTCACAAGTCCTTCCATCATGCACTAACAACCATGAAAAAACACTAATTATGTGCTTTCATGATTTCCTCACTCAAACCTTTTACATTCTCACCGATAACTATTTTGGCATCTATCAAAAGCCACTATAATTGAAAAAATGACCATCATGAAGGATGGTGATGAAAATTATTCATGATAAGGAGAATATATTCAATAAATAAGATATGAATCAGTGGATGGAATGATTCTTGCTACTTGAAACTTCAATCAAAATAAGTTCATTGAAAAATGTATAGAGAATAAGAATACTTGAAGATATTTAAGCTCCACAATCCACATTATATTAAAATATTAAATATTATTCCTAATATATTAAATTTACTAAATAAAAATTAGGATAAAGGAAATGTGAGTCAAACCTTGATGGTGAATTTTCTTTCACTTATATGTTTTTTGTTGCTGGCCTGTGAATTTGCATTCGCTTCACCGATTTGATGGGTCCTCCATGAACACAAATCCCCAAAATTTTCAATAATATAATTGATTTATATTTCCATAATTTCCAATAGTGTATGACCATATATATAATAATTATACTAGAATATATTTCATGAAATTTTGGTTAAGATGATAAATAGTTTAAAGACTTGGAATAACCCAACCCGAGGCTCAAAACCAAAATGCATAAATTATACACTTCTTATGTAAGAAACCATGTTTCAGAAATAATCCTGGTTTCTAAATTTATATCATGGGTAATATGTAGGAGATATCATCATTTTCAGCAATGATATAAATAGAAATCTATTAAATAAATACTCAATATCCCATAAAACCCAACGAAATCAGAACCACCAAAAACTAAACTTGAGGGTAAACACCATCTTCCATTATTAGAAGAATAATTAAAAAATATTTAAAATATTTTTATTAATTTAAATTTACCATTTTATCATTTTTATAGGTTTGATCCTTCAAAACTCAAAAACGAGTTTAGTTATCCTTAATGAAAAACACAAGTTACTATATTGTCATTGAAGGAGAATTCACCCAACTAATTTGAAAGAATAATTTATATATTATGGAATTGATTAACATTATAAATTTTAGAATAAACATATAGAATTAGTAAATTTATCTATTAATTTTAATGATAATTTATTCTTTGAATCATATTATATTAGTACAAGTTTATTTGATAATTTTGATTATATTGAGGAAATGAGAGTAGTGGTTAAAGATGAACATAGAGTATGACACCCTCATATTTTACGGTGCATTATGGTTTATTTATTCTATAATTTTTTTCCATCTTGTGAAGTTTATGTTTTTCAAACATGAAGGAATATCTTATTGTCAGTTTTGTGGGAGTTAAACTTATTTTTTAGTTATAGACTATCATTGGGGTGTATATGAGTTTTCTTTTGCTGTGGAGGTAGTGGCTATGGTGTGGTTTAAACACTGTGATGTGTTAGTAAATTTTTATGATTCTGTTTAGTTTGGAATAGCTATGGCATGGATTTTCAGAAATGGTGTAAAGGCTTGGAAGGTGAATTTGAGAAGTTCTTCCAAATTTGGTATATTGAAGATGTAGATAATTGGCTATAGTGTGGTGTACTTGTGAGTGAATGGAGGCTGAAGCGTAGTGATGAACATTTCATTATGGTCCCTTAACCTAGTTTTTTAGATCTATCCATTGAACATAAAACATATTATAGAAATTGTTTTTACTAGGAACCATTCTTGTGTGGATATATCATTTATTCCATAGTCATTTATAATTTGGTACCCATTACGGATTAACATTATGTGCTGCGACATGATGCATGTTTTTCCAGATTACCTTTAAATTCTTGAGGCCCCTTAGTCCTATCCTTCAATCATCCTTTCTTCTCAAAACTTGGGAAACTATAGAGAATATTTAAGGTCTCTTCTAGAATTCAATCTCTCGAATTCATTCCCAACATTGGAGGATTAAATCTTGGTAATTCTAGCTGAATTCATCTTCTATTTTATTTGATTTTCCTTTCTTATCATTCGGCAAGATGATGTGATTTTATCTTCTAGGAATGAATCTATTATTTAATCTCACTCTATCACCCTTTTTATGATGGATTGATATAATTTATAAGTAATCATTTTCATGTAGGTTTTTTCCGGTTGGTGCATGGATGGGTTTCAGATATGGGTGACAACCCCTTGATAGAAATTAAATTTTTCCATCAATGCACTTGAAGTTGGTAGTCCTTAAAATCTTGGGCCTTTGTATGAAGTTTTTTTTTCATGATTGGTTATGAGTACATGACTAGTGTAGAGACCATTATATGATATGGTGTGTTTTTAATGGGTGGGTAGATCATGACATATTTGTTTGGTTTGACTTGTGTGTTCCTTTCTTTATCAGACCTTATATACAGTTAATTCCTTATCTTGGAATATTTAATATTCCACTTTTATTCCATACTATTTTTTCCTTTCTAGTGTTTTAGTCATAGCCGGTGGAATAATTATTTTTATATATTAGTCTTTGTTATGTCATGCCTTAAATGCAGTTTTTTGTATATCTACTGGAACCTCTATTGTTGTGTTTAGGTTGAAAGGGGGCCTTGATGGACATTGCCAGCCACTTAGAGGGAGATCTTGGATGAAATAACCCATTGGTTATGGATCCGTACATAGGATGGGTAGTACCAGATCTTGTCATGTGATTAACTCAAAGGAGGATAATTCTATACACCATTAAAAGAGGGTTCATAGGCTGGTATGATGTGCTGATGAGGAATTCCCTTACATATGTGTGGATTTACATTATTTTGGGCATGCTAAACATTTAAAACATTGGAGGACAGTCATAGGTAATATGTGTAACTTTCCCTTAAAGGCAGGTTTTGAATTATTCCTTAAAGGCATTATGTGTATTTTCTATAAAAGCGGGTTAGAGATAGATACCATAATATAAGTCATGCAATGAATACTTATTTTATATTCCAATATGGTGCTGAAGTTGGTATGACTGGGGTTTGTAGATTCCTTGTTAGCTCATTATTTCTCAATAAATATTTGGTTGTATGATTTTACGCACATTTAGTTTTTGATTATGACATATACCTCTACATGCATATACACTAGTGAGAAGGATACAGTGGTGGGGTGCTACTGGATTTGTTTTCACACCCTTCATGGACATCTCGATGTTCATGTAGATTTCACAATCAAGGATTTGGAGAAGTTCAAGTTCCTTAAAGATAGTTTATAAGACACTTAGAGTTAGGATATGGATAAAGTACCAAGAAAAACCCCATACAACCACTGCAACATCTTTTATTTATTTATTTCTTATTGTACTGATTTACTTGTTAATCTTTCACATTGGGGGTTTGTTTGGTTAACTATTATATATCCTGACATGACATCTGTTATGGTATGTTAATTATGTTATATTTTTCTTTTCTCTTAGTTTTATTATGAAAGTGTTGTTATATTCTAGTGTAATTATATGATTATCGAGGGTATAGTCTCCCAACATCACCTGTAGATCCTCATCGATAGATGGTAACCTCTTACATAGGGGAGGGGTGAATGAGGTCATTTGGAACTTAGTCTTAGACCTAGTGATTTTATTATGGGTGTAACAAGATTGTATCAAAGTTGAGTTTCCTTAAATTTATTTTTGGATTTTATAGAAAATGGTAAAAATGAGGGTGGATGTATGGATCTTAGGTAGCGTAGTTCTCATGTTCCTAGACAACTCATGTGAAAATGACCTTCAACTTACTGTTTCTGGGATATCTGTTATAGTTTATGGGATTTGGGTGTGTTCATACATCATGAATAGTCATGTAGGATCACATTTCACGTATATACCTGTTGTTTATTTCAGAGTAGTTCTTTAATTAAATGAATTTATTTGTGTTATCTTTTTGGTGATATATCTATATTATCTACCTTGGGGATATATCTATGATGGAATTAGTTATTTGATATTTTTCATGCTGTTATGATGTATATATATGATTATGGATAATGTGTTGGTATGAAGGTCTAGGATTGACCATTAAGAAGAATTAGGAGGACCATAACTTATATCTGGGTATATCCTTGGGTAGAAATTCATATATAAATACCATATGTTTTCCTTATTATTTCTTAAGGTGAACTTATAAGTAATACATCATATTCATTCTAAATTTTTGTTTGACATTTTAAAAAAATGTTTCCTCAAAGATGATTGATGGGGACACCTAGTGAAGAAATCCAGAATACTCTATCTAGGGAGGATTCACCAATTCCAATATAGTCTATGTAGGAGGATTCAATTTAGGATGATCCCAAACCTACTCTAGTGGGTTAAGATATAAACCTTCCCTAGCTTGGAGTTATCTAGATTGTTCCTCTTAAGGGAAGTGGGTCACAAAGGATGATGGTTAATTATGCCTGATATTTCTAGATCTGACATCCTCTAGCCTATTAGGTTACTTGTGGTCCTTAGTATATTGCGCAATGGATTAAAATTATCAAGTGCATATTTTATATAGTTGAGCCTCCTGAGGATAGGAAAGTAAAGATAACTGCCTTTATGTTCTTGGGACTTGCTAGGAGGTGGTGGGGTGTCATGGGATAGGAATAAAATCATGATATTATTACTTAGGAGGCCTTCAAGGAGTTATTATTCAAGTATTTATTTCCCGAAACACTAATTTTAGACTAATAACAAGAGTTTATAGATCTTTTGTAGCGAATAATGGTAGTTTTATCTCACCCTGCGCATTTTACAAAGTTCATGTGCTTTAATCATATTTTATATTGGAATGATGAAAAAAATTATAGAAAGGTTGAGAAATGAATTTTCCTAGATATTGAACATAATTTTAGGGGACTTGACTTGAATACAAAATATAGAGGCACTTCACAAAGCCCTGACTTTTGAGATGGTACTAGAGGAGGGAAGACTTATGGGTTTTCTTCCAACTTACTGTGCTTTGATGACCAGGATTTACAATAGTATAATGAGTGCCTATTATAGTAGTAGGAATAATAAAATAAAGTAGGTATATTAGGGTAGCATTCAAGTATAGTAGTGTTGGTCTTCTTCTACTCCCTACTTGGTAGAAGGTTCTACTGAGTGCTATAACTATGGACAAAAGTGACATTTTGGTACATAGAGTGCGAAGCCACCTAGATAATGTTACCAATTTGGCATGATAGGTTATATCAAGTTATTTTTTTCTAATGTTCCATATCCACACTCAAGGAGGTAAACAAGGGTTATTGGTATGTTTCATCAGTAGTTGAACTAATCACCATAGAAAATAGTGACTTATATGTGTTATGAACCATAGAGAGAAGATCATGCAATAGAGGCAGGTAGAATTTATGAGATGGAGGAGGTTCCATACATAGGTATGGAGGTACCTTCTATAGTTAGTATTGTTTTAATTACCTCTATGATATATAATTATTTTTTTAATACAATATCTTCCTATTATTTTATATATACTCATGTTTTTAATGGAATAAATTTTCAAGTCAAGTTGTTTTATGTGTTTCTGTCTCTTGATATTCTCTTGGGAAAGAATGTAAACCATATCCAATAATGTACTAAGTTTCCCATAGTTTTTTCCAGATATCAACACCTATGGGACTCCATGATCATAGAGATGATTATTTTGGATGTGATTTTCAGAATTAATTGGCAGACCATTTATCGATCTCATATCGATTGCTACAGGAGGCATGTATCTTTCACCATATCTAAAGGAGAGAGGTTCATATTGACTGATGCTTGGGATGCACGAGTATGCAGGAATGGTATAGAACTGAACCATTTTAGAGCTATAATCATGCAAGTAGTAGGATTTAATATCATAGTAAGATCCGTAGTAAACCCCTCTTTCTTTCCTAGAGTGGTTGAAAATTATCATTATGTTTTCCCAAATTAATTATTGGGTCTTCATCCCAATAGAGGAATTGAGATTGATATTGAGCTTATGCCTTGGGTGAAATCAAAATCTATTCATCCTTATCATATGGAACTAGATAATATTAGATAGTTTAAGGTGGAGTTAGAGTATTTATAGTAAAAGTGCTTTATCTGACTGAGCACGTCTCCTTAGGGTGATACAATGTTGTTTTCTAAGAAGGCATGCAATAACATATGAATCTGTGTAGACTACAGGAAGCTAAATTATGAAACTATGAAGAATACATACCATTTACCAAGGATTAATGATATATTTGTTTAGTTATGGAGAGCATGGTAGTTTTCCAATATTGATCTTCATTCAGTCCACCATCAGCTACTGGTGAGAGAGGAGGATATTCCCAAGACAACATTTACGAGTATATATAGACTGTATGAGTATATTGTCCTATCTTTTTGGTTAAAAAATGATCTAGTGGTGTTCATGGATCTCATGAATAGGATTTTATATTCATATATGGAACAATTCATCACTGTACTCAAGGATTATATATTGATATACTCAAGGAATTTTGATATGCATGATAAGAACCTTGAGATCATATTGAATACACATTGAGAATAATAACTTTATTCCAAACTATTTAAGTTTAATTTTTGGATTCAGTAGGTGGTGTTAGTTGAGTATATAATTTATAAGGTATGAATTTTAGTGTAAACATTGAAGTTAGAGGTTGTGATGTCTTTGGAACATCACATGAATGCGTTTGAGATTAGAGTTTCCTTGGTTCTGCGGGGTATTGTTGATGTTTTATCCAGCTATTCTCCTATTTGGTGGCACTTATGATATAAATAAAAAGATAGGGTGATATTTTCGAGGGATTATAAGTATGGGTAGGCCTTCCTAGAGTTGAAGAAGAGGTTGGTGACAACTTCTATTTTGATTCTTCAAGAGCCTAGGGTTCGATACACAATGTACCATGACACCTTAGGTATTGGGTTGGGAGCTGTGTTGATAAAAGGGGATCTGGTAGTCTCTTATGGGTCACAAAAACTAAAAACCCACAAGAATACCTACCCAACATATCACTTAGAGTTAGTGGTTATGGTCCATTCTCTAGAGTTTCAGTGAAATGATCTCTTCAATGAGAAGTTTGATGTCTACACAAACCCCAAGAGATTATGATACATCTTCTCTCCAAGGGATATAAATATAAGGTAGATTTATTTGGTGGTGTATATTAAGAAATTTATCTTCAATATAGTTTTGATATAGGGGATGGTAATTTCATTATATATGCTCTTATTAGGAAAATACCTGAGACACAAGATCGTGGAGAGAGGCCTTCACAGGAGGAGTAGAGTCTGATGAGTTTGATGGATAAGTGGCTAGACGATGCATATGAGGATCATGGAGTGATGACATGCAATCATTTAGTTATCATGAATTATTTAGTGGATTGGGTAAAATTCATACAGGATTCTAATTCTGAGTGAGTAGTGTTGTAGGAGCACTTGGCAGAGGATGATTTGGTTCCATGGTAGTCCTCAGATGATGATGACATGATCTATATTTATAGGAGGTTAGTAGTGAAATATTTTTTTGAGATAGGAGTTGATGAGAAACTACCATGTTTTTAAATGGGAATTACATCCAGAATCGATGAAGATATGTCATGATATCCAACATCCGTTATGGTGGCCATACATAAAGTGGGACATTGCCAATTTGTTTTGCAATTATTTAACTTCCATAAGGTAAAGACCAAGAATTAGAATCTATTTGATTTTATTCATCAAAATTTGGTTCTGATGTGCAAGTAAAAAAATGTGATGATGAACTTCATGATGGGGTTAAACAAGACCCTAGTGAGCCATGGTATTGTTTGGGTGATAGTTTACTAGATGATGAAAGTGGATTATTTCTTATTGATTTGAGAGAAACTTTTAGGGAATGAGTTGGGAAAGTAGTATGTAAAATATATTGTCTTAATGTATATATTTCCATTGTGTATCATGTAATTAAATGACCCATGTTTCAAGTCATGGTTTTGGAAGGGCTAATGAAGACTTTGGGAACCTAGTTGAAACTAAGTATATTGTATCATCCACATAATTATTTATAGTTAGATAGGAAGATAGTAATATTAAAGGATATACTATGGGAATATTTTTAAGAATTTATTTGATCTTGGGATGATCACCTATCCTTGGTTGAGTTCACATACAATAACAACTTCTAAGTTTCAATTCAGATGAAACCTTTTGAGACTCTTGAGGGTTGGCCATGTCTCTCATAACTATATTGGTACAAGGATGATGCATATGCATTTTTTTATCATGGTATACAAGAGCTCTAAGAGAGTGGAGTGGATAAATAATTAGTCATTCAATTCTTAGAGAAAAATTGAAATTATATGCTGGAAGGATGGGGTGACCTTTGGATCTCACTATACGAGATCGAGTTTTCTTACGAGTAAATCCTCAGTTAGGGAATCATTGGTTACTGATATAAGGAAAGATAACACTAATATTCATATTAACATTAAATATTAAGGATCATATTGGTACCATGGCCTACTATTTGGATCTTCCTCCATGATATTGAGGTATTCATGATGTGTTCTAGGTGTCTTAGATCTGGAGATATATGCCCAATCCTTCAAATGTGATCAACTGTGGGGACATGAGGCTAGATCTTAATAAATCATTTATAGATCACTTTATATGAATCATATAATGGATCAAAAAAGTTTCATGAGGGGAGGCATTGCTACTTGTCTGATTCCTATGGTAGTATGTTTATTTTCAAAAAGAAACTTGGGATCATGTGTCTGATTTTCATCCTTAACAACATGAGTTACTCGAGTAGGACCTATAGAGAAAATTATCAAGGTTTATAATTCATTATAGTGGTAAATATTTGAAACTCTTAGTTTTTTATTCCATATATATTTTTTCATCTTATTGGAGGTTTGGTTATTCAGGATTGAAGGAATAGCCCATGGTATGTTTCAGGGGGGTTGAGTTAAATTTTTATTTGCAGATTGAAATTATGGTGTGGAGGAGTTTTCTAGAACTTTGGAAGATATTGTTGAAATGTTGAGATTAGTTTTAATGGTTCTAGTTATTCTAGCATGGATTTGGAATTGATAATTGTTTACAACATGAAGGTTTGGAATGTGGGTTCTGGTAATTCTGTAAATTTAGTGTAGCTACTATTTGGAGTGTTGGAAATAAATTGGTGAACTTGTGATGTATACAATGTAGTATGTGAATTTCACCATGATACCTTTACTAGGTTTATAAGTTCTTTCTGTGGAACACAACATGGATTCTAGACATGCTTTCAACCACGAACCACTATGGCATGTATATCTTTTTTACACTGTAGTAATCACTAATTTGGTACGGATTGTGGTATAACATTATGTGTTTCACCATGAAATATGTTTTTCCTGATTGAATATTAATTCTTGTATCCCCTTTAACCTAGGATTTTCTCAAATTCTTCTCTCAAACCATGGGAAACACTAGGTAATCTTCTAGATCTCGCCCATACTCCAATGTCTTGGTTTCATTCTTGATATTGTAGGATTAAATATTAGATATTTTTAGTGAGTTACTCTCATATTCTATTTGGGTTTCCTCCCTTATCATTGTGTAATTGGATGTAGTTATATCCTCTAGGAAATAATATCTTCACTAATATCACTCTTGAACCCTTTATATTATGGATTTCATTTGGTTATAGGGAATCCTTGTCACGTGGGCTTATTCCAGTTGGTGCACAAATGTGTTTTGGATATAAGTGATGAAAACCTTGGAAGAAGATGAATTTTGGAATCAACATGGTTGAGGTGGGAATTAATTATAATCTTTAGCCTTTATATGGAGTTGTTTTACATGTTTTGTTGTGAGTATGTTCCTAGTGTAGTGATCCTTGCATGATATGGTATGTTTGGAATACTTGGGTAGCCCATAATAGATTTTCTTGGTATGACTTGTGTGTTCCTTTCTATTTCACACATTATATGCGGTTAATTCATAGTCATGGAATATTTTATATTGCATATTTACTCCTTGATATGTTTTCCATTGATGCGGATGTTCCATCCATGTTTACCATCAGAGGAAAGTCACGGGCCATGGGTGTGACTTTCCCTTAAAGGAGGGGATAGACTTGTTCCTTAATGGTAAAACATGTATTATCCTTAAAGGTGAGACAACGGAACTTATCATTATATAAGCGATGTGTTGAATACGTATGGTATTCTTCTGGCATGGCACTAAATCAGGCATGACCAAGGTTTGTGGCAGCTTGGTTAACACATGATTTCTTGATACATGTTTGGTTGTATGATTATATGTGCATTTAATTTTCCATTTTGAAATATATCTCTATATGAATGCACACTTGTGTTAAATATGCATCAGTGGTGTCCTACTTGATTTATACTAACACCCTATAGGGTTATCTCGATGAACATATAGACTTTATGATCAGAGATTCATGGAAGGGAAAGGGACTGATAATAGGTTACTGAGGAGCTTAGGGTTATGTGATGGATATGATACTAGTGAAAACTCTATATAAATAACATTACTTATTTTATATATCTATTTTTAGATATACTGCTTTACTTATTGACCTACCACATTGGAGGTCCATTTAGTTTACTATTGTAGACCTTTATATGAAATATATTATGGCATATTTATTAGCTTATCCTTCATTGTGATTGTAGTTGTATTATAAATTCTTTGTTATATTATGGTGTTACAGTCTCCCCACATCACCTCTAGACCCTCATTTCTAGTTGGTAGTCACTTTTATATCGGATGCACACATGAGGTCATGCTCGACTTCAACCCGGACCCAGTGATTTAGGTCAAATTGTTACATAGAGACAATTTAAAAATGCGTTATAAATTTAAAAAGTGTAGATATACAATTATATATTGGTTTTACTAGACATTCTATTTTTTTAGTAGTAATAAAACAATATAATATGAAAGTGGGTAACAAAAGGTGTGATGCAAGTTTCAAATATCTACATTCTCTATTAAAGGATATGTTTCTATATAACAATCATATTCCTTATTGAACATATAAATCTAAATAAATGTTTTGTTCAATGGGTATGATATATGAAAACATACATGTTTTCCTTCATGAATTCATATTATTTAAAAAAGAGTAAGAATATCTAGAAAAATTTCCCAAGTTCAATGAATCCTAATAAAATAAAAATGAATCAATTTTTTTAAAATTCATGCGGCACCATATAGTAATTAAAATTTATGAACGATTTTATCGATTTTTAGAGAATACATGTTAGTTGACATGGCCTGTAGAAAAAAAATTCATATATAAAAATTTGACTCCCAATAAATTCTCTTAGTAGAAAAACTTTGACAAGAATCCTAAATTTGGTAATAAGAATTGAAAATTTCATCTTCCATATCTATGGATAAAATTAATCCCTATGGTGTATTGATAAACACTCACAAAACTTGTCTTGTTAGGTTGATAAATTATAATTTACTACAGTGGTTATGCATGTTGTATAAGTACATTTTTTTGTTTTTGTTATTTAATTTACAACTAGAACAACCTATAAATGATATTGATGTTTATTTTAATCCAATTATTAAATATTTTAATTTTTTATGGGATACATGTGCTATAGTTTATGATGATGTCATGAAAGAATAATTATCATTGTGTTCCATGTTGTTTAGTTTGATAAATGTTTTTATTACTTATGTTATTTTGAAAAGGCACAATAATTAAGAAAGTATATGATATCATATGTATGAATATGGAAAATGAATAGTTAAGTTTAAAACTAACATAAATACTGGGTTTCTTGGACATCAATAGTTTTTATCTCAATGGTAGTGGCATTAATCATGGTTAAAAATATTTTATAATAATTCTGAAGAATAATTTTCAAATTATCTATAAACAAGTAAAGAATTAAATGAAATAGTAAAGGGTATTGTTAATGTTTTTTTTAAAACATTATCTAAAATAATTATAATAGTGGTTTGGAAAAAGTGATCAATTTTCTTAAAACTAAAATACTGGAATAGTTTATACTATAAATTTTCAATAAATCATGGAAATTAAGAAAAATATATGTGATATTTTAAGCAAAATTTTACTAAATAAACAAGGAAATACCAAATATGGTATCAAAGAAGGGATATAACTAATTAAAATGGATATCAGTGAAGAGTTAGTTCTAATGAAAGAGTGGAAGGAAACTTTTCTTCTTCTATTAGACAATAATCTTACTAGGTGTGAGATATTTATCTTTTAAAACCTTCTAAATGTTATAAAAGTAAAATACGTGAATTAATTAAATATCAATAATGTTGTATCAATTAATGATCTAAACATTAAAGGATTAAAATCACATGCATTTTATGTTCTAATTCATTATTGTTTTCTCATGTAAACATGATGAAAATTTATAAAAATTGTTTTCAACACAATAAGTAATTTGTGTTTCTTTTCCAAATTATTGTTTAGAAAGGTTATTAACCCAGATAATTTTCCAATAATTGGAAAAGAAATTTTATTCTCTTTATATAAACCATAGATGTTCTCACCAATATCATTATTCAACGTTACGGTCCATTTGACGGTTTATCTAGCAAGACATATCCAACCTTATCTCATTGTACATTTAAATATATCTTCCCTATTAACTACTATATGAATATTTTTAAATGATGTTTCAAAAATTGAGGCTGGGGTGAATGTTTTATTATTTATAATTAGTTTTTGGAAGAAGTTGTTGAACTTTTTACTCAATACCTATCTAATAAAAATATCTTTGGTCTTCCAAAATTGCTCCATGATTAGTATATGGAAGGTTAAGAACTTTCAAGATGATAGTTTGTTTAAATACCTATTTTTGGTTAGAGTTAGTATATAAAGAGGGGGGGGGGGTGAATTGAGTATTAATAAAAATACCTATTTAAAATTAATTTAAATAAAATCCCCCTATTTAAATAAAACAACCCAATTAGTTAAAAAATAGTTTGATATAAGACAAAACATTTTAAAAGAGTTCTCAATGATTGATTAGGTCTTGATTAAAAAAAATATACAATACTATTTTAAAATTTGAAATAAATTTACTAAATCAAGTTCTAATATAAATTCTAATTAAAAATAAATATCAAATTTGTGGTTTTTCTTGAAGTAAAAATAGATTTAGTTTTAACATACATAATATAAAGCAAACAAAACAAACAAAAAGTCATGAACTAAATCGGGTCACTATAAAAACTGGCACACGACCCAGCCCGTGGTAAGTCCCGAAGGGCGTTCCCGATCCCCATGGGTTGGAACAAGTTCTTGGGTATCATAAATAAAATTTGGGAATGATTTACCTGAGTCTATAAACATACAACAATAAACAAATCCAATAAACCAAATCCGGATTATTCAAACCAAACCATCTTATACAAAATTTCAGAATTGAGTTACACAATTTAAAAAAATGTTCAAAGACCATTAAAAAGGTACAAAACCAAAAACATACATTCCAAGAACCTCTTCATGGAAAGAGACACCACCCTCAAGCCATCTCCACAACACTTCATCATGAAGGACTGCTAAAAACCTGAACCATTAGCATAAAAGCTGTACCCAAACCTGCGACAAAAAAATAACCATGTATACTTACACCGAAAGGTGTAAGTATGGTGTGATCCAAATCCTAGTAGTATACCGCCACGAAGAGATTCCATGTGATAAACATTCAAATACAAAAATCTTTAAAGTTTTCCTAAACATGAAATGCTAATAATAATTTTAAAGAGATGAAACTTTTAAATAAAAATAGTTTTCAAGTGGGATACTTTAAATAATCAACAATTTTAAAATGAAGGCCAAAGATACTAAATTTTCTATCCAATCATACCATATGCCAACATAAATATTAAAGTATCCCATGAGCATAAGCAAGAGGAAATAACCCATAGGCACTAGCTCATTGTGGGTCCCAGGTACCTCGTATCTCTGTGAAAGTAACCATCACAATATCCATTCTCATACACACGAGACACTATTAGAGAGCATAACCACAACCAAGTGGTTCCCCAACATCATCATCATACTAGTTTAGTTAGTGTTGTCAGCATCAAACTTGATACATGAAATTGATGCCAAACCCCATTAGATCAGTAGCATACGAGTACACGTCCACCCACCTAGATACCCAGGTTTCCCTCTTGTGCTCAAACAAGTTTAACAAGCCATGAATTGTAATTTTAACATGAAAATACCACTTCCAAACCAAACATTAACCAAACATCCCACATGTATATCACACAAATCACATAATTACTTTTTTATTCAAATTTATATTGAAATTATACTCACACCAAAATAGCCCACAACACATTTCACATATCTTTCACAATTCCTCAAATACTTTACCAATTTTATAAAATCTTTCCAAGATTCTAAACATAACATAAAATACCACTCATAGGTTACATAATACCCTATTCACCTTCAAATTCATTTTATCATCATAATCACACGAAACAACACACAACATGTTTCACACCCATATAAAAATTTAATATATTATCTCGAAAAATTATAAAATATTCTTAAAATGTTTTACATTAAAAATCACCACTTTATCTTTAAAAAAACCCATTATAAGAACATAAAACCACAAAAATAGTAAATATACTTCCTTTGCAAACTTTTTGTAACTCATTAAACCATTTAAAATTTTCATAGAACATTTTCAAGAAGCATGAGAAGGTTTTTCACCTAAAACCAATTGAAAAAACCTATTTTAAACCAAAAACCACACCAATACCCTACCAAAGAAGAATTATAAACCCAAAAAACATTTAATAAACCACTTGAATATGTTACAAAATAAACCCAAAGATTACCACAATTACTACACATGGAAAACACCCAATTTGAAACAAAAGTAAAACTATAAAATTAACTGCGCAACAAACTCCATAAAAATGGTTTTCACACAATGAAAAACATATGAGGAACATTAAAAATAATTAAAGCAAGCATTCTAACTCATCAAAAAATGATTACACAAGGAATCACCTACCAAAAGTGTCAGAACCCTCAAATCTTTGTGCAAAACATCAACCACACCACTGCCGCACATCAAGGAAGTGAAAAGAAACCTAAAACCTCAATATTACACCAAAAAGACACAATTTTAACCCCTAGTAAAGAATCATAGATTCTATAAACTTTAGAACTCATGAAAAAGGTGAAATAAACCCTAAGTAAAGGGAATAAATCAAAGAGATAATTACTTACTTGGATGATTTTGAAGTTTCCCCATCAAATATACCTTCAAAATTGAGTTCCTAGGGAGGGAGAGAGAGCTTGGAGGTTGTCCGTGGAGGTAGGGCACGAAATGGGGTAGAATGGGGTGGATTTGGGTTTATTATAGAAAGGAAAAATGCTAAATAAAAAATAATTTTAATGACCTGGACACCCTTTCACGATTTCCTGCACGGTTTAGTAAACCATGTGGCCTAACCGTGCGGCCTGTTCTGGACACCCAAAACCAATCCATTCTCCTCAAATTTTAGTGGGGGTCTAAGGGGGATACCAAGGGGAAAAGGTATAATAAGGATAGTAGAGAAAAAGTACCAAAATAAACAATCATTTTAATCTAAAAACTCATCCAACTCAAGGGTACAAACCACCTCAACAAATTACCCCACAAGTGGTGTCACTTGGAGTGTTACTAATCCAACTCCAAAACACCACAACCTCACTCCATCAATTTGAAAAAATAGGAGGCCAATTACCATCCAATACCCCAAGACTAATGCCATAGATCAATAACCCAAGAGGCACCAAAATTTCAATCCTGGAACACCTGGAACCCAAAAGAAATCTAAGAACCAAAAGAGGATTTGAAAGAAAGCATGGAATCGAAAATCCAGGGGTGATGAAAAACACATAGTAAAGTTTTGAATACAAGAGGTTCAGTCTCAAGATAAGACTTAGTAATATCCACTTGGAAATCAATTTCTTCCAAGAATTTTATATAAATTAATCTTTTTATCCACAACCTAGATCAATTTTTACAACAATATACCAACTATCCAAATCACACAGGGCCTCTTCCACAATTTTCATGGGAGTAAAAATACAACAGGTCACACAAGACCTCTACTATAGTTATCATGGTATAAAAAAATAAAATAGAGTATGATAAGACATCAGATATATTCCAGTTTAAATCAAGAGAAAATGTGTTCAGAAAAAAAGTAACACATGATTCTCATTAGTTAAAATAAACAAAAAAGATTGAGAAAATAAAAGATGTATAGAGATAGAGTTAGTCAGTCTGTTAGGATCTGTAGCTTGAGACTCCTTGAAATTTATTTGAAATGATTCTTGAGTCAAATTTCACAAATTTGTTGCAGAACATAGTTTTTAGAATCTTTTTTCTTGACTGTAGTAAGGTACTATATGTAATATATTCTGTGGATTCCTTAGTCGAGTGTAAGAAGGATGAAATAGGTAAGATCTTTCAGTTCTTACAATAATTTCCAGGATCACTTCACATGTGTAACTCTATATGTGGGTCTAAGAGTCATATTCATGATGAAGTATTCTTCTTCTTTTAATAGAAGCAACAAAAATAGAGAGTTAGACGAACCCTCTACATCCTATTACTGTATTTCTAACACATACATCAATGTATTCTGTCAATAAATAATGGAACAATCATTAAAATAATTAATGAAATTAAATTTAATAAATTACTTGTTAGAAATATTTAAATCAACATAAATTTAAATAATGGAGGTGATTTAGTGACACTAGAGATGTCTAATTCGGGTGGTGACTCCGAGTCTGGCAGTGAGACATAGACCAGTGTGTCCTTGGAATAATGAAATTTTCTTAGCAGTATATTTTGCTGGCGGTGTGTCATGATGGCGGTGTGTCATGCCAACATTTTTTCAATTTTTTATTCTAGTGGTATAAATTTCTTGATGGTGTCTCAAGGTGATGATGAGACTTCGTGATGATGATACATCACTGGCGGTGTCTCATACCTTGTCAAATTTCCATCCCAGTGGTGACTCATTGCGGACTGTGACTTATCCTTGGTGGTGTGACTTCCTAAAAGTGAGTTTTTCCACACTTATCTATTTTTTATCTTAGCGGTGAGTCATTTATCAATGTATCATCCTTGAGAATTAGAATTACTTTTCAGTGACTCATCCATGGGAAAATTTCTTCAATTTTTCGTATATAATAAAATTATAACATAAAACATGAAACTTAATAATTATCATAGTAATCATGATTTGGTGATCATTAAAACAAGGAGGTCAAAAATCTCCCCCTTTAGGATGATAAAAAATCATGGTATTTTATATCCATGGAATTAAAGAAAAAACATGACAATTTAGACATAATGCATTAAAGAGTCACAAAAATAAAATGAAATACATAGTATTGAAGAAAACACATGGTAGTTTGGTATCAAAGAAAAATAATGAGAATAAAAACTATAATTTTAAATTCCATGGATCTTCTCCCCCTTTTGGGATTATCAAAAAGTTCACAAGAAGATATAAATAAAAAAAGAATAAGAATAACATAGGAAATAAAAGAGAAATATATTTAAGAATAGCATTATAATTCTGATAAAGAAATTTAATGAAAAATACCTCTCAAAAAGTGTTCAAAAAAAAATAAGACATAAAAAACAATCACATAAAAGATACTATGTCTAACCAATGTATCTTATGGCATGTTGGAAGGATACAATAGTGATTTTAACTTTTCCATGGCTGAGGTAGAGGGTTTAGCAGTAGGATTTGAAGCAACTGGAGGAGTGGTTGAGGTTACTAAAGGGATAGCTAAAGGAATATTAGAAATATCTGATGGTGGTTGATGCTCTTGAATGAGGATGGGCTGGAGATGCTGATGTTCCTACCTCGTAGTTATGTCAAAAGGATTAAGCTTAGATGGAAAATTTAAGAGAGGGTCTTTGTCCACTCTAGACCAAAAATACTCTGGGGTAGTTCTAGGAGGATTTAGGTGGGAAGTCACTAGGATGGATTCATGATCCACAACTATAGTCCCATGTACATGAAGAAATAGTTTCATAATATGTATGAATTCCATTATAACATTTCCACCATGCTCCACTACACTAAATAATTCATCATTTCCTTCCATAAAAAGTTTCAATAGAGGCTCTATGACTTTTAACTGATAAAATTGTTCTTTAAAAGATCGGGTTATAGGAGGCACCCTCAAATTTTCTGCAAAATGCATAAAGTTAGGATTCAAATCATGCTTGGTATAAATACTAGATAGATAATATTTGATATATTTGGTTATATTCTTTAAATAAGAATTCATTTCCTAATAATATTCTCGAATCATCATATGACCATGATCATTATTGTGATCAAACTTTCTCAAGGTCTCCAATGGTAAGATAACAACATCACCTATAACACTACTGGAGGCATCTCTAAGATCTTATTTGAAAACTGATCAGAGAAACTAAACATTAGTGATAGATGGAGGTGGAGCACCTGAACTAGAATCCACTGAGGTAATATTTTCAACTCTCTTTAATAATGCATTCATACTAGTTGAAAAATCAGAATGAATTTCTTTCACAATAGATTTCAGAGAATCCAAATCATTTTTTAACATTATATTCTCATTTTCAACTTCTTGAATATGTTGCATCATCTTTGGTTGAATGTGGTGATTTACCAACTAAAATTGATATCTAGAATCTTTTTCATGGAGTTTAGTAATAAGGTGTGATTGATTCGAGAAAGACTAACCAAAATATAAAAGAATATTTTCTATAAAGACATCCAAGTCACCCTTGGTGACTATATAAAAAGGAACATAATGCACAGTAGGAGAAGGTTCTCTCACAGAAGAACAACTTTCTAACAACCTAGGAATGTCAATATGAACAACCATCAATCCTTCAGGATATCTCTTTTATAAAATGGTAGGTTCACTATTATTTGGTAAACTAACAAACTTATCAGAAAAAAATCTCATTCCTATGACATGGGAATAATCCACTTGTCTAAATGATTTCTAAGAGGCTCAATCATAGAAGAAAAAGAAACTGTAGATACCAATACAATTGATACAAAAATAGAGGTCTCAGCTATTCTCTATTCAACATAAGGTGCATCAAACATATGATCATCAAATTAAGGCTTATCGAAAGTATCCACATTATAATTTTATACAAAAATAGGCTCATTTACCATCTGTTCAGTCACATGCTTCTCAATAAGAGAAATAATTCTTATTTTTTCAAAAATAGATTGATCTAAATCTATCTAATCACCAATAAAAAATACATTATAAAAAAAATCGACAAATTTATGACTTGAGAATTTCTCCCCCTAAACTAATGAATCTCCTTATTTTCTAGTATTTAGATCTAATTTAACAAAAAAACTCAGTATCTATTCTGATATGGAAATATAACCTTCAGGAGAAACAAGAATATCTTAAAGAGTCTCAACATCTTATCTTCTAAATTTCCCACTGGAACCATAAGGATTTGAATATCCATCATCATCATCATTTCCATATTCATTTCCATTCAAAATTTCGTCCCCACTTCCTTTACCATTTTCATCTTCTTTACCTTCTTCATATTCACCATCAACGTATTCTCCATTTATATCATCTGATTTATAACTACTTTTAAACAGTTCTTCTCTAGAGACTTCAGTATCTTACTAGTAACTTTTCACAAATGTATCTATTTTTGATAGAGTCCTAAGACTACTAGGATCTCAATAAGTGATAACAGGAATCTAGGAGATAGGTTAGGGTCACTACACTCTTATACTGAATATTACACTTCTTCTTTTTCACCAATAGAAAATTATTACTTCTCAACAAAATGTTCAATAATTTCATCAAGTTTTAGACTAAGATCAACAAGATCCCTTGGTCTTGCAGGATTTTCTAAAAGACTAAAATCATCATATATTTTATCAGTATCAGCCACTGAATTCTTTTTCCTAGGGTTCCTGCTTACATTATTCCTCCTATAGATAATACTTTTAATAAAAAATCTACCAGAGTACATAGATGACTCATAATCTTGGTAAAAATCCTTTTAGATTTTAATATAATAGAAATCATCTTGTGATAAATCAGGGAATTTGGTCTAGTGGTTTTATTGAGAATTTTTGATATATGAAGTATGAGAT
Source organism: Viscum album (assembly GCA_963277665.1). Classification (NCBI taxonomy): domain Eukaryota; kingdom Viridiplantae; phylum Streptophyta; class Magnoliopsida; order Santalales; family Viscaceae; genus Viscum; species Viscum album. Next base: position 179,109,029 of record OY728143.1, on the reverse strand, counting down.
ATTTAAAAAGATTTATATTTTTTCTTCTTTTATTTTGACAAATAAAATAAACATCTTGATACCTTAGAGTGGAAAATTCATCCTTACTTGGGCACAACAAGTTCTGGATAAACTTGAAAAGCAATATGAAATATCCATCTAACTTAGAAGTAATTGGACTTCTCAATGTTATATCACCTGATAAATCAGCAAGGGCTTATTCATAAATAAAATAATCACCATTATCCAAGATGGTTCCTTTATAATCATTAAAAATAACCTTTTGTGGAAATTTCAAACATTCAACCCACTTTCTTAAAGAAATGGCGATTCTATGACCTTTAACTCAGCTTCACACCTAGTACTCTTCTTCTTATTCAAACCAAAACTACACATACTGGTAGAACTTATATATCCATTTATTATAAAAATGTCTTTTATTTAAAGAGAACAAATCCATCCATCCTTGGTTCTGTATAACATTCAACACTAAGGATCTGCTCGAAAGAATCCATTTTCCTTCATCTTTCTTTTTGGGTACAACAACCCTTTTGTAAGTTCTGTGTTAACTAGTTTGATAGGTGAATAATGACTCAGTTCCCCTTTATGATTGTTTGCATAAAGAGACTCATCTGGAAAAGACTCTGAAGGTCACTTCTCTCTCGCCATACATATTAACTCGACAAACTTGGGTAAAGGTTAAAGGAATGTTAAAAGGTCAAGAAGTGATGGATCACACAAGGATTGTGAGAGAAAGGCACAAGTAAATAGGTGAATTGAAATAAAAAAGTTCCAAATTTGTCATTTGGTATTTTTAGGGACCTGGTAAATCAAAATTCAGAATTATCATAAATTTGAAATTGAGTTATAAATTTAAAAATAAACCACATAGAAAATAAAAACTTGCGGTTCAAAAATATGAATTAAATAATTTATAAAGAAAAGAAATATCGCAATGATGAGACTTACTATTGAAAGAATTCCAATGGTGAGAATTACAATGGTGAGAAGTCCAATGGTGAGAATTACAATAGAGAGAAGTCAAATGGTGAGAAGTATAATGGTGAAACATTCACAATGGTGATACATTCACAACAGTGATACATTCAAAATGTCGAGACATTCACAATAGAAAGTCCTATAAAATTGAACTTAACCAAAATTTATCATACCTAATTCATGTTTTATGTAATTATTTCTCTCAAAATTTAAAGGCTTCATGAATATATCAACAAGATGATATTCTATACCAATGTATTGAATAGTGATATATTCTTTTTGAAAATGATCTCTCAAAAAGTGTTGTCCTACATAAATATGTTTTGTTCTATAATGTGATATATGATTATTTTAAATATTAAAAGAACTTGTTTTATAATACTTTATAGTGACATGTTGTAATTGATATCCATAGTCTAGTAATGTGTGTTTTATCCAAAAAATATTTTCATAGCAGTTACCTATAGGTATGTATTTAACTTCTGCACTAGACATTGAAACATAATTTTATTTCTTATTACACCAAGTTACTAGTGACTTGCCTAAAAATTATCAGGTTCCATAGGTTCTTTTCTATCTAAATTACATCCACCAAAATCAGTATTTTAATTACTAATTAAATCAAATTCTTGTCCTCTTAGGTAAAACGATCCCAAATTGGTTGTATATTTGAGGTATTTAAAAATTCTATTTAAAAAAACCAAGTGTGACTCTTTTGGAATTTCTTGAAAACACACACATATACACACACTAAAAATAATATCAAGATATATAGAAGTCAAGTAGAGAAGACATCCAATCATTCCTATGTAACTGGTTTGATCAACTAGTTTCCTAGCTTCATCAAGATCCAATTTACATGTGGTAATCATAGGAGTATCACAACTCTTACTTCTATCCAAGTTAAAATGTTCTAAAATATGATTTTTTATTTATTTTAATTTAAAAATATTCATAATTTATTCTAAAAAATCTAAGACCAAGAAGAAATTTGAGTTCATCCATTAAACTGATTTCAAATTAATTTTTCATCGTTTTAGAAAAATCAGTAAATAAGTCATTTTTTGAAGATCCAAATATAATGTCATCAATATAAATTTATAAAAATAAAACAAATTTTGAAAATATTTTTATAAAAAGGGTAGGATTATCTTGATCTTTTGAAAAACCTTTATAAATAAGAAAAGTTCCAAGCCTATCATACCAAGCTCTAGGGGCTTGTTTCAAACTATATAAATCTTTTGTTAGTTTGAAAGCTGTATTTGTAAAATGAAAATTATGAAAACTAGGGGTTGTTTAAAAAATATCCTCAAATATATACCCATTTAATAAATCACTCTTTAAATCCCTTTGATAAAGATTGAAATTGAGATTAGCTGTATAATCTAGAAGTATTATAATGGATTCATGTCTGGATACAGGTGAAAAGGTCTCTTTACAGTCTATTCCTTCTTCTTGAGTATAAACTTTTACAACTAGTTTGTCCTTGTTTCATACTATTGTTCTTGAATCATATACCTTATTTCTAAACACCCATTTAGTTCCTATAATCATAGTGTCATTGGGTCTACCCACCAGTTCCCACACATTATTTCTTTCAAATTGATTTAATTATTCTTGTATTACAATAAATAGGAATTCATCATTGATTACATCATTAATATTCTTTGGTCCAAGATGAGATAAGAATACTTGATGTTTAACCTGATTTATAATATAAACTCTAGTTTGTGTACCTCTATCTAGGTCTATAATTAAAAAATCTAAAGGATGGTACTTAATGGTCCAAAAAGCTCTAGAAAAAGTAGGGTTGGTCACTTCAGGTTCTCCTACAGGTTCAGGTTCTGGAAGTTCTAGAAATTCCTCAAAAATGGATTATTTTTTGACTATTTCATAAAATAATTAGTAGGTTTGGAATTTAGGATCAGTGTTGATAAACCATATTCAGTGTTTTCTAAAGAGGTATTAGGCTTATATGGATCTATCTCATCAAATTTTATGTGAACTTACACTTCCATAGTCTTAGTTCTTTTATTAAAAACTCTATAGGATTTACTGTAAATTGAATAACTCTGAAAAAAAATTCCCTCATTACTTTTGGAGGAAATTTAGTTTAAATTATCCTTAGTGTTAAGAATAAAGACTTTTCAACCAAAAAATATAAGGTAATAAACATTATGATTCCTATTATTTCAAATCTCATAAAGGGGATTCTTCAAGATAGGTCTAATTGAAACTCTATTTATTATGTAATAGGATATGTTGGCAGCCTCTATCCAAAAATAGATGAGTAATCCATATTCATTTATCATAGTCTGGGCTATCTCTTGAAGAGTTCTATTCCTTCTCTCTACAACTCCATTCTACTAAGGTGTTTTAGTAGTAGAGAAGTTATGACTATATACATTTTGTGAGTAAAACAATTCAAAGTCTTGATTCTCAAACTCAAGGCCATGTTCACTTCTTAGGGTCTCAATCCTAAGTCCAGTTAAGTTTTCTAATGTTATAGTGTACTTAATAAAGTAAGAACAGACTTCACTTTTGTGTTCTAGAAAGAACACCCAAGTTCAAATAGAAAAACCATATACTAATACATAGATATAATGCTTCCCATTTATTATTGAAGATATAGATAGTCTAAAGAAATTCATATGAACTATCTTGAAAGGTTGAGAAGTTGAAACTTATTTATTTTATTTAAAATAAATCTTGTACTTCTTAACTTTTTGATACGAGTTATATAATTTTTCATTTTGGAGCTTTAGTTTTAGTAGATCCTTAGTAATCCTTTCCTGATAATCTTCCTAAGGGAGTGAATATTAAAATGGACTGGTATCCTTTGGTAAATCCAATATTCTTTTTGAAAATCACTCAAGAAGGAATTTTTTTTAAAACTAAAGAATTAAGATCCATAACATAAACACTCTAATTTCTTAAAGATGAAAAAAATAAAAAAAATACTTAGAATAAAAAAATTGGATTCATTATTTTCTAATTTAACATGAAAAGCATAATCACATAATTTTTAGATACTACGTATTTTATACTTCAAACCATCAAAAAATAGTACCCTAGAAATTAAAACAAAATTATTGTTACCAATTTGGAAAAGGCTAATGATTTTCCCTTTATAATTATCACCAAATGTGACATGACCACCATCAAAATTTGTTAGGATACTTAAGCTAGATTAATCTCTGGTTATATCCCTTGAAAAACTAATTTCCAAGTACCATTTACTTTTATTGGAGGTCTGTAAACAATTTTCCTGCAAAATTGAAATTATAAAAGAAATGATTTTGGTACCCTGAATTTTTTGGGTCCAGAAGTGTTATTAATCATTGATTTAAGAAACCCAATTTTCTTTCCAAGTATCTTGTTAATTGATTGTAAAATTTTGGAGATAAAAACTTTTTTCAGTTCTTTAGAAAAATAATCAGCAATAAAATTTTAAGATTTGTACTTTGGAATAAATATGCATTTTACTACTCTTTTTTGTCCTGGTTGGTATCCCATACCAATAAAATATTTTGGAGAAACTTATTTTCCTAAAATAAAAGTCATTGTTTCTATACCATAAGTAAATTTTTCTAAGTCCTTATTCCATTATTCATCTGAAAGTTTAAGTTCAGTATTTTCTTTTAACTACAAATCATTCTTCTCATACTCAATATATAAAATATTTTTAATATTGGTAGTTAAAGGATTATATATCTTAAGAACTTTATATTTATCCTTAAGTTTATTAAACTTGCCTTATATAATAATTCAATATTCAAACATCTCTTCCTTAGTCATATCGTTATTTTTTTTTCATTATCAAAATTATCAGAATTAAGCATAGGAAAAAAATTAGAAACAATAGGTTCCCCAGATACATTATTCATGAAGCACATGTTGGCTTGATTTTAATTTTCCTGACGTGATGAATCAAAATCACTAAATATATCCTCATAATAAACCCAAGTGGATTTCATTGAATTATTATACCTTCAATCCATATCATCATACTCCTTTTTTTATTTCAGTTTTGGACAGTCTTTCTTGACACGTCCTATTCTTTTTCATTCATAACAGGTAATTTTACTAGTAATATCATCCTTTTTATAATTTCCATTAGTGTCATACATCCCTTTATAATTGGGATTTCTAAAAGACTTATTTTTTCTATAAAATTTCTTGAATATTCTTTCCTGATGGGACATCTTCTTATCACTGTCCGAAGGTGACTCATATTCACTTGAACTTTCATCCTTTTTCTTTTCCATCTTATTTTCTCCTTGTTTGGATGTAGTAGTCTTGAAGGATACTAAATTTCTTTTAGGACCATCATATTCCTCCCAGTTTACTTTTAGTTCATCTTTAAACATCATTATCTTACCAATCATCTCCTTAACTAGAAGTTTTATAATGTCACATTATTATCTAATTGAAATAGATGTTCCATTCTATCTTTATAGAAGGAATCTTAATAGTCTCAAGATTTGGTCTTTGTTATAAACTGGATTTCCAAGAAATCTCACATTGTTCACAATTTCATTAAAAATGAGATAAATGTCATAGATTAGTTCATTATGATTCATTTTAATAGTATCATATTTAATAGTATTTTTATTTTTTCCCATCTCATTAACATTATTTGGTCCTTCATGAGAAACAACTAGGGTGTCCAAAATTTCAAAAGTAGTTTTACAAGTAGAAATTCTATTGAATTCATCATATCCTAAATCACAAAAAAGGAATTCATGAATTTAAAATTATTATTATAGGTAAGCTTTGTATCATCAAACAAATATTTTATAGGATTTTAAAGGTAACTCATTCTTATCCCCAATATTAGATTAGATTTGAAATCCCATACCTTCTATATAAATTTTCATCCTGATCTTCCACTAAGAAAAATAATTACCATTAAAAAAGGAGTTCTGTTTATAGCACAACCTTCTAGTATATCAACCATTTGAAGAATTTAAATTTAGAACTAACAGAAATTTAATATCATTAAAGAACAACTAAAATCACATTTGAAAGTTTTGAAACACTAACAAATATTTTCCTTCAATACTAAATGTTTTTTGGAGTGAGTATCTCAAGAGGGTGGGGGGGGGGGGTGAATTGATTTCCCAATGAATTTTTTTGTTTAAAATGAATTTAAATAAAATCCAAAAATTTAAATAAAATGACCCAGTTAGTTAAAATAGTAACTTGATATAATACTTGACCTTTTAAAAAAGTTCTCAAATATTGACTAGGACCCGATTAAAAACAACCTACAATATTATTTTAACCTTTGAAATTGATTTACCAAATAAAGTTATAATATAAATTCTAATTAAAACTAATTCTCAATGTAGTGTTTTGTTGAAGGTAAAAAGTGATTTGTTATTAACGTACAAAATATAAAGAAAAAATAAAAATAAAACTAAAGAAAACACACAACTAATTTTTGAATACAGGAGGCTCATTCTCAAATTGAGACTTTGTCCTCTCCACTTAGAAACCACCTATTGACAAGTAGTTTATTTAAAATAATGTTTTGATACATAACCTGGATCAAGTTTTACAATAGTATTCCAACTATCTAGACTACACTGGCCTATTCCACGATTTTCATGGGGGAAAAAATATAATAGGTCACACAATACCTCTACCACATTTATTGTGGGACAAATAGACAAAGGAGGGTATGAAAAGATATAAAAAATCTTCTAGTTTAATGTTGGATACAATGCGTGTAGAAAATGTAGTGACACACACAACTCATTAAGTAAAATAAACTAAACAAGACGAGAAAACAAAATATGTAAAGTGATAGAGTTTGTTGGTATATTAGGCTCTGCATCTTGAGACTCCTTGAAATTGATTTGAACTGATGCTCAAGTTAGATTTCAAAAATGTTTTATAGAATAATTTATCATATAATATTTTTTTATTGATTGTAGGAAGGTATTGTATGTAAGACGTGCTTTATATTCCTCATTAGAGTTAAGTAGGACGCAACCGATAAGCTCTTATGTTTCTTGAAATAATGTCCATAATCTCTTCACATGTGAAAGTCTATAAGTGTGCCTAAGAATCATATTCATGAGGGAGTATACTTATTATTTTAATATTAGAAGTAGAAATAGAGAATTATCTAGATCCTCTGCATCCTCATACTACATGTCTTACACATATATCAATGCATTCTGTCGAGCAATAAAAGAAAAATAATTAAAATAATCAATGGAATTAAATTAAATAAAATATCCATTAAAATATTTAAATAAAAATAAATTGAAACAGTCGTGGTGAATTAGTGAAATAAGAAGAGTCTAATTCCAGTGGTGACTCATAGTCTAGTGGTGATACATTGGAACACTGTATCCTTATAACGATGACACTTTATTGGCGGTAGGTCAAGATGGCAATATGTCATGCTGGTGGTGTGTCATGCCAACACTTTGTCAATTTTTTATTTTAGAGGTTTTAATTTCTTAATGGAGTCTCAAGGTGATTTCAAGATATTATGATGGGGATAAATCACTGGTAGTGTCTCATACTTTTTTAAATTTCCATCTTAGTGGTGACTCATTAAGGATGGTGACTTATCCTTGGCGGTGTGACTTCTTAGTGGTGAGTATTTATACACTTATCTATTTATAGATCTCAGCTGCGAGTCATCTAGTGATGTATCATACTTGATGATGAGACTTACTTGGCACTATGAATTTCTGGTGGGGATTCATTCCATAGTTATCCATTTTTGGAACTCAATAGCGAGTCATCTTGTTGCATCTCATCCTTGATGGTGAGACTTGGCAGTGACTCATCATGGGGAAAATTTCTTCAATCTGTCTTATATAATAAAATGATAACAAAAAACATGAAACTCATTAATTATCATAGTAATCATGATATAGTGATCATTATAACAAGGAGTCCAACACCTATCAATTCTTGGGAATAGTCTCACCAATATCTTTTTTATAATAGTTCTATGTTTGTATCATATGTTCAAAATCACAAGGTAGTTCTTAAGAATTTAAATCTAACAAGGGATAAAGGTTAGACATCAAATAAACATAAAAAACAGTCTATTAATTAATTTTGATGCCACATTTATAAATATTTATATACAATTTTAAATCAATTTATAGAATATTGTGATGGTTAGATAGAGGACCATGCACACATGTATTATCTTACATTAGTTAAATAATTAAGGGTTTCACACTCTATACAAAGGAAGATGAAAAAAATTGTACAATGAAAAATAATGGATCCATTATTTTTCCTTAAGTGATACATATAAATGGTTTTAAAAAAATAAATCTTCTTTAAATGAATATATCACACTTTGGGATCATTGAAAATAATTGGAGTTAAACTATATAAATTCTAATGTTCTAATTTTCTGGTGCATATGTGATGATTTCTGGATTGTAATAATTATTGATTAATTGGGATTCCTAAAAATTAATTTCAGTAAGTATAAATACATAGATAATCCTTTCATAATGGAATTATATATATTCATGATCCTAAAAACAAAAATTAGACCATTTTTATTTTATAATTAAAATAAAATGTAAAATCAGGAATAAATTCATTTGAAAATAATCCTTTACTTGGGATGAAAAAATAATTTTATATTGGAACTAATATAGATAATGTATAATATTTTATAGAAGTCCATATAGAAGGAATTTGGATTATTGATAGTTTGGAAAACACATCAATAATTTATGAAAAAAATAAGATTAAAAAATGTATGTTTTTTATATCTAGATTTTATATATAAAATATATGTTTTATCTATATAATTTGTGTTTAATTAAAAACATACATATTCTACATTATTTATCTATCTTCTGTTGTAGAAAATTTCTTTCTCTTCCTCATTATTCAAGTTATCCTAATAAAAAATCATTCACTGATCTTAAAGGTGATGAAAAAATTACACCTGGTCAGGAATTGAAAAAACAAGACCATCTTCAAAATGATTATTTTTTTGAAAGTAGTTATAGAAATCATTAGAGTAATTTTTTTAAAGTGGATGGAATGATCATGGTCACTCAATTGACCTTAACAAATAAATATTGATTAGTTATATTGTGTTTAGTACCATATTGAATGTTCTAATTGACCTGAAAAATTGGCATAGTGTCATACATATAATATCCATTATTTAGGTGGATGTTCTGGAAGCATAATTTTAATAATTCATGTTTTGCCTTTATATTATGTCTTGAAATGCTATTTTTTAAAGACTATAATTATACTATAAGAGTTTAGAATTGGTTTTATTTTAAATGTTTTTGGAAAGGATCATATATATTTAAAATAATAATATATACTAGGTATTTGAGAGATGTTGATGGGAACACTAATCCTCACCGACCAATGTTATACAATGACTTAATACCCATGAAATAATGGAATTCATACACTCACCAACATGAAGAAGAGTGTTTGAAGGTTAATTTTAAGTGATTTTAATTTATTTTTTTGTAATGTATATAAATAATATATTTTCAAATATGTTACTTTATAGAAATATAAAAGGATTTTAGAGAAAAATATCTATGTAATCATGGAACTATACATGTATCCTAATTTGATGTTGGGGTATGCTTCACTTGAAAAACAATTGGTACATAATTCAAATTATTAATAAAATTGTTAATACAAAAAATATTAATGTAAGTTTATTTAAATATAGATTGATCAATCATACCTCCCTACTATTTTAACCCTAATACATTCAATTTTAAAGAATTTTTGTGTTAATAAGAAACGTTGAAATAAAAATGAAAATAATAAAAATTTATGGGATGAATGTATATTTATGAAAGAAGTGATTTTTTTTATTATTTATTATTTTAAATTTTATTAATATATATATTTTATTTCATTATCTAGTTTATAAAAAAAATGATTCACCTATAAGAGTTGAAAAATAACTGCTTATGATAGTTTTTTCATTGCTCAATATTATATGGATGTGTTAAAAGGGTGGTTTTTAGAGTCTCATTAAGTAACTACTTTATAAAAGGAAAAATGTGAAGCCATATTGGATATAAAAAAAGAGTTAAAAAACATTCTTAAGACAATTATAGAATACTATATTAAACAAAATGATGCAGTTTTTAAAAAAATTCACCATTGCTGAAATAAAATTAAAGACATATGCAAAAAAAATTGGTGAACTAACCACTATCAACTAATAAAAAAACCTTGAGTTTCAAGGTTAGTTTAACCCTTAGAATCAAAAATTATTAGAGGTACTCATTTTTTGTTAATGATTTATAATATCTATGAAGAAAATAAATATTTATTACTTAGTTATTTTGAAATGTTTTTGGATGAAGTTGTTCATGAAATATATCAATCAGAACTTACAAGCCGTATCATTACTAGAGTTATGGTACACAATTTCAAGGTGATATATTTCATACTGAACCATTATTATTATAACTTATAAGAGTTGGGATTCAAGAACTTCATGATTCAAGATTTGAGATACCTGTTCCCATTGATAATACTCAACATTGGAATAGTCAAATAAGATATTGAAATACTGATTATATGGATGATCAATCTTATATACATACATGATAAAAAAGTAATATGTCATTTATAACTTTAATCGTAATAAATATCTTTAATTTTTTTGTAAACAAATTTATGTTATGAAAGAAGGGGAAATAGATATTGATATTAAGGAAGTTAAAGGGATGAACTACTATATTAATACAATTGGATTTAGACCGTAATTTTCATCCACCACTATTCATGACACAGTAAAGAACTTTAATTGGAATTTAAAATTCTTCTTTCAAAGAGTTGAAAGCTTATAAATTTGTATTTAGAGAAGATACAAACAATGAAGATTATTTACTTTATCCCTCTTCCCAAATTAAATAAAAAACTGCAACATGATTTTTTTCGATCCTCTATTATAAAAATATATATATGGTATATTATTAATTTTTTTCAAATTATTGATTGAAATTTTTTCCTATAATTATATTATTTATTTTATTTGAAATTTTTATATTATAATTATGTAATAATTTAAAATTTTGGTCATTTTTTGGATTTGTAAGTCCCCATATTCATTCAATAGAAGAAATAAAAATAGAAGAAGATTAAATTATAAGTAGAAGTAGATTAAATTATAAGTAATGTAAGTAACATTTAAATGATGTTTAAAGAAAAGGCATAAAAATTCAAGCTATTTTGAATACCTAACATGTAAGGGTAAACTATATACTCAATTACAGTTATGATAATTTGTTTTTTCTTAATATGTAGTACTAATTAATGACTATAATTTTCTTATGTTACACCACATGAAAATTATAATAAGTCTTGTTAATATGATGATATATTTTATGGATCAACTGCAAGGATATATGAAAAATTGACCACACATGATTTACCTTTTTAACTAGTAAAAATTATATTTTGAACATTTTTAGTCCTTTAATTATATGTTATATAATATATATTAACATTCATGTTTTCTTTGATAGTGTGGAACTAATTTATTGAAAAATATAGGGTTTAAGGAAAATGAAAACAAAAGAAAACTGATATATTACTATAGATGAAAATCCATTAAGGAATATATAAAAATAGTTATGTATTGGAACATTTGTCATAAAAATGTAAAATAATTTTCAATTTTCTCAAATTTTCCAAAACCAAAAAATGGTTAAGACTGTAGTTTCTACATTTTTAAATTTATAAAATATGTAATAGAGCATAGAATAAATCTAATACCCTTAAAGTTATTTATTATACATGTATATTTCTTAATATCTACAGAATTTGTTGGGATAAATATTATCCATTTCACAAATTTTATGTTGTTAGTACTATTTGGATTGTGATTATAGTTAAATTCTAGAGGATGAAATAGACACATTTAGGGATAAATTGGAAGGTTAAGTTGTTTCACTGTATTTGAAAAATTCTTGAAGAGGTATTTATCTATAACATATTTAATTAATTTTTTTATCTAGGTTATAACCGACATGAGTGAACCACATGATCATTTTAAAGAAAAGTATATTAAATTGTCATAATATTTGTGTAGTTGGAGTGAAAAAGTGGATCTTTAGAATTTAAAATAAATATTTTATTTAAAATAACACGTCAAAGAAGAGTATAAAACTAATATTGAAAAATAAATTTCATTGAATATGAGATCAAATTTTTTATAAATATCGTACATTTTAGTTCCATTTAATGGATGATCACAAGTATAAAAATGGGCATATCTATGAGCCATAAACATGGATATAACCATTTTGACATAGAACATTCTCAATATGGAACCAATATCCACATAGTTCCACATATAGTACAATCATTATGACCATGAAAATAGTGATTTTTTTGAAAATAAATCACTCCTAGATGTTCTGATCCCAAGATCGATGTAGAATATCCAACCTCCTCTTCGACTATGATGCAAAATTAATTCTATCATATTTATGTATACGTCCTCTCTCTCTCTCTCTCTAACTAACTAACTAACAAACTAACTATATATATATATAAATACATATATATATATATATATATATATATTTGGATCATAAAAATTAAAAGTATCTTTGTTTTAAACTCAGGGCTCGATAGTGTGTCCAAAAGGATTCTACCTGTCTAATTGGAATAATTCTATTTTTTACATAAAATCTATATAAATATATAAATATTTATATATAATTTAATGAAAAAATATAGTAGGTTTCAAACCAATGACCCACTAAACTGGTAAATTTCCATCTTCTACTCTGCTACAGAACACTATGATCAACTATAACTATAAATATATATATATATATTTATATGTATTTTTTTGAATATTTTTTACTATAGCCACAGGATACAAGGACCATGGATATAGAGGTTATATTTAATTACTATAGCCATAGGTTCAAATGACCATGGATGTTGGGATTTTATGATAAGGTTACAACTATCTGAAAAAATTCCTATGAATATTGGGTGATGGTAAAAAGTTTATAGGCATGTGAAAAATTCATATGGTTATAGGTGATTGTTGAATAAATAAATAAATAAATAAATGAGTAAATAAAAATATAATAAAATCCCACCTTATAAGTATAAAAAATCCCACACCGTCCTATAGCTACAGTTACCTTTGATTGCGGTTAAATTTCCATGGTAATAGGTATTTTTTTATTGTAGTGAATTGTGTTTTCTTATTTATTTATTTTTATCATTAATGGGTATATTTGATACATTATTCTCATTAAATCCCTAAAATAAGTGATAATGATATATTTAATCACATGAAAATAAATCATGGCCCATTAATCACCTTTAATTACTATATTTAGTGACATTTATTTTAAATTAATGCATTGAAAGTGTGTGTTTCCAATTTTAAATTGATATTTTTGTTCAAAACAATTTTCACACGCTAAAACAAACAAAATGAGATTAGGTTACTATGAAAGTATAAGATAATGATATTTTATTCATTTGTGACCTATATCAATGAAACAAACATCATTATATTGTACACAATAGTTGTAATGACCTGAAAGGAATTGTTCTATTAAAACCATTAAATAAATTCAAATTTCATTTTATATTCCCTATAATCAAGATAATGAGAAAATATTATCATAAATATCTAAGAAAATAGACATTGATTTATTTTTAACATGCATTAATTAAAAACATGTCATTGAAATGTGTGGTGCGGAGGTATGACTAAAAGTAGATTTTTGTTCAACATTAAATTGACATTTTAGTTCAAAATGTGCATCACATGGACCAAAATCTGTAAAATGATATTGAATTATTATTTAAGTAAAATAAAAATAAAATTGATTCATTTTTGACATTTAGGAATGAACTCTGCAACATTCTGATATCTATTTTGGTTAAAATGACCTAAAGTGTATTTTTTATTTAATAAGTGCCGATAAAGATAAAAAAATTAATCACATGATTAAAGTATAGAAAAGTGTTGATATTGATATATAATTCTAGTAAAATTATCTTTGATTCATTTGTGACATATAGGATTGAACCTCATGTAATTTTGATATGCATTGTGTTTGGTATGATTGAAAACACATGTTTTAATTTAAATGAAATATTTTAGTTTAAAATTCATGTAACAAGATCAAAAATAATAAGATAATATATTTCTTTGAAAATACTAAATAAATTCACAAAATTTCATTATGATTCATTTTTAGGTATTTATGACTTATAATGTAGTTTTTTATTTAAAAACTGACAATTTAGTTCAAAACCCTTATAACATATTCAAAACTTAGAAAAAGAGCATGTATTATCATAAATATCTATAAAAATTATTTTTATTTGTTTATGAAAATATTAAATTAACATTGTTTCATTACAAAGCCTGGTTTGGATGGTATTACTTAATGTGTCTATTTTTAAATTTAATGTGATTTTTTTGTTCCAAATGTGCACCACATGATCCAAAACCAAGAAAAAATATTGATTTACTGTGAACATGTTGTAAAAATAATGTAAATTAATTTTTGACTTATATAAATTAATCTCAAATCATTCAATATATGTTGTGTTTAGAATGATCCAAATTTCATTTTTTTCATTATACTTATTAAAGAAGATTAAAACATATGTCACTTTCTCAAAACCAATAAAATGAGTTTGAATTTCCATTATGATCTATAAAAATGATATTTGATTTATTTTTAATATTTAATAACAAAACTAACATCATTCCAATATACAATGTGGTTAATTTGATTGAAAGTATGTATTTAATTTAAAATTCATATTTTAGTTCAAAACATACATCACACAATCAAAAAAAATGAATGGAATCTCATAATGTCATGAAACACTATAAATATTATTTTTTAATAGTTTATGACATTTATAAATGAATTAAGATCATTATGTTGTCTAGTGTGGATTGTGTGACTGAACATTATTGATTTCAATTTAGTAGATATATTTTAGTTCAAAATTTGCACCACATTCTCCAAAACTGAGTAAATGAGGTTGAATTATTTTTAATGTATAGAGAGATAATCCTAGATTCATTTATGGAACTTAAGAAAAAACCACATTACCTTCCAACATGAGGTGTGTTCAAAATTTCCTATAGTGTATTTTTTCATTATAAGTGGTAAACAAGTTTAAAATGTGAATCACATACCCAAAACCAGGAAAAAGAATTAGGATTTCCATGAAAATCAAGGAAAATTTTCTTTGATTCATTTTAACATGTAAGAATGAAAATAATTTAATTCTAATTTTTTATATGGTTGATATGATTGAAAGTGTGTTCTTTCAATTTAAAAGTGATTTTTTTTCAATACATGCTTTACATTCTCCCTATAGATAAAATGATATCAAATTATCATTAAAATTCAAGAAAATGATCATTGATTTAATTATGAACTATAGGAACAAAGAAAATTTAATTTCAATGGATGTTATGATCAAAATTAAATATAGTGTATTTTTATAATTTAAGCATTAAAGAATATCAACACACATGTTGCATGATCCTAACTAAAACAAACATACAGATTTTTCTGAAAGTCAATAAAAATGTTTCTTATTTTTTTTGCAGCATGTAGGAATGAACCTCACCACATTTTAAATTTTTGTATGGTTGAAATGTCCAATTTTCAATATGTTCATATGTTTTATAAAATTTTTTATGTGTTATTAATATGAAACATATTTTTTATCATGATTTATAGATTATCAGTTTTAATTACAATAACATTTTTAGGTAGTTATATAATCAAAGAATTTTGGGTTCACTAGAAAACAATTATAAACATGTTTTGTTATATAAATTTTTTATTTTTAACTTTTATAACAGTAGATCATAGTTTTAATATACAAATATTATCTTAAATAATTTAATTCATTTAATATTTTTAGTATCAATTATGGTTTGTATCATGTTGATTCTCGTGATTATTTACTATATATATATTTTTTCTAGTATTTGGGATCTTATATCACTAAAATGTTATTGTATTAGTTTATGAGGTCCTTACACAATGCTAAGTAAGAAATGAGAATGTACACCATTCTCAACATAAAACATGTGAATTGAAAGATGGACTTTCTCAACTCCGGCACCCTCAATACTTCTTAATCTCAGAGAAATCCATATTTTAGAACTTAAAAATGGAGATTCTATTATTGTGTGTACTTTTTTCAAATATAAAAACAAAAAAGTACTCAAAAGACCATAAAAATATAATTTACTATGAAATTTACTAGTCTTATCATGAAGGAAAATGAAAATTTTTTTTATTGAAAGATAAAAATTATACACATGATCTAGTTAATGCATAACATATAATATATGATCTGGACCTTCAAAATATTATGAAGACATTGAAACATTAAATAAAATATCTAAATAAAACATAAAATACATGTTATTTGAGACATGACATTGGATATGTGTTTGATAAAATATAATAATTATTAAGTAAAATAAAATAAAATAAATTTTGAAGAGATAAAACACATGTTTTCTATTAGAAAATAGGCGATAGGGGGTGATGTAGTGAAAAACCATCAGTGTTGTGGGAACATGAGGACAATGGAGGGGTAAACACTGGTTATGGTATTATCCTTTGGTGGTGCAGGCAAAAGTGATCATAGGTAGGGACATATGCAGCATGAGATTGAGCTAAGAACCTATTTGTCATGGGCCGATGGGACATGATATTGGTTTTCATTCCCATTAAAACTTCAGTATACTCTCTGGTTCTATAGGACATGGATCATGTAGAACATTTAAGAGACTTTGGGCATTGTATTTCATAGTACTTTGTGCCTCTGGTCCTGTAGGAAATGTAATGAGTTACCTCCAAACCCATTTAAAAAGTGGCCTTATTTCCTTAATAAAATTGGGATAGACCCCAATCCATTTGAATATACAAGAAATTATTAGTCCGAGGAAAACCTCTGGCCATTTATTAAAACATATATAAATTTTTTTATATTATAAAAAATACATGTTATGTGTTGAAAAATTAAATTAAGCAAGAAACACTAAAGAAATAAATGTTCATTCATACGTAACATGTTGTTCTATACAAAATACATGTTGTATTATGTATAACACATATTTTTTTATTAATTTTAATAAATACAATAAAGTAAAAAACAATTTTTTTTTTCAACAAATAAATTAAAAATTAATATTCAAAATTAAAGAAATAAGTAAAGTATTTTTTATTGAAAAAGTAATAAAAAATTGGACTAAAATTACCAAATAATTTTTCACACATGATGCATGTTCTATCTAATATAAAATACACCCTTTCAATCAAAATATATATTAGAGAATAATTTAATAATATTTACACTAAAATATAAAATATAAAAAATATATTTTATATTTTTTGAATGAATCCAATTCAATGATAAAAAAATAGAACACATTTTTTATATTTAAAAAATAAATAGTATGGATAAGACCAAGAAATATAAAATTTATGTTATAAATAATAAATTCATTATGAAATTTTATTATCTCATAGTTTATAAATATATTATAATGGCCCACATTTCTAGTATGTGAATTTATATTATTTTTTGATTTTATTCTATTATTAGTGGGAATTGAAAATAAATAGTTGGTGGAAGAGGTTCTTGATGATTTTTTGTAGTTTTTGAAAAAAGGTTGTAATTTTGGAAGAAAAATGATCTCACAAGGACTTTGGTGGGATCTAATTGGAGGTATGATTTTCTAGAAAATGGATTTTACACTTCTTTTCCTCTACTGAAACGTTTATCATACAACACCAAGAATTCAATGTCAAATAGAGTCTTAGTGGGATCCCTCAGAAGTTTGGTGGGTCATTTCATGGGAAAAATTTATGGAGGGATTGTAATTTATCATCCTAACCCCTTTTAAATTCATTTAACTTAATTCTTATTATCCATTCAACCCCATAAACCACTATTATATTTTTTATCCTATCTTTCTCTTTTATCACATATCTCACTCTATTTCTCCACTTATTTTTGATCTATTTTTGTTAATGAACTCTAGTATGTTAGTATAAGGATATCTATCTACTTTAATTTTCTATTTCTTTATATTTATTATTGTTTTGTTGAAAATTTTTTCTTCTATATATTTATTAAATTCTTATATATTCTCACTGATCTATCTATACCTAAGAGGAAATACCCTAAAAAAATATCCACTATAGCCTATAATAGGTGACCTTAGACTTATTAGGTCGTTTACTTTTATTAAATATATTATGGTCATTTTAGAAGTGTAGAAACATGTACTAGAAACTCACATGGGACTTCAATGCACCCAAATATAGAAAATAACTATAAAATATGTTCCATATACCCCTCATTGTTGATCCACATGTTGCATATACAATTACATAGTTATTTATTAATTTCTACATTGGATAGAGAGGAGAGTATAGGGTATTATTGGATATTTGGTTTTCTTTTTAAGGGTATTGTTATATTCTACTTTACTTTGTTTAATATATTGTTTGATATTTGATATTCCATGTATTAGGTTTTCTCATATATATGTGATTTAGTCTATTGACTAGTATATGAGGTTATACCTCAATCTAGATATGAGATTTTTGATAAAATTGGGAATGCCTATTTCCCTCTTGACTCAATCTATGAGGATGCATACCCAAACACTTAAGGATATGTTTTTTTAAAATAGAGGCTATAGAAAACATATAATTAGACTATATCCCTATGGTAAAAACCTAAAAATAATTATCAAGTTTCCTGGTACTCAATTGCCTGTTGTTATTAGTATCAAGGAGGTATGTGAAATATTTATTTATTGGAAACGCCATGATCATTCCCTTCCAAAAATTATCTATTTATAAGAAAAGCCTAAAATATTTTTGAACATTCATAGTGGTTTTATAAGTATACCATCCTTTATTTTTATTAGGTTAATTTATTATTTCTTCTCTTATATCGTCATCATGGGGTTACATTGGTGAATTCTCCCACCATTTAATTAATAGTCTAACATATGTATACACTTGGAATTAAATTAGTAATCTAGATTGGGGAGGTGATATCCTATTATATATATTATACTCACACACTAAATGTACACCTTTTATATAATTCTTGAAGTTATTTTCTAATATCCAAGTAATTTTTGGGGAATATAAGCTAATTATTTATTGGATCATGATAGATATAGAGATTATGGGAGGTCACAAATATTGATAATATTGGAAAGTTCATGGAATTGAAATATCCGTCACTTTTTGGTTCTATTTTTTTGGTTTTTTGAGATATATATGGCCAAGCCAGTGGGTGAAAATATATTGGATTATTGTATGATTCATCTACACTTATCATGTATATATACTAATTATTATTTATTTTCAGGTATTAATAGTTTATATAATTTATTTTAATACAGTTTTTATATTTATTTTCATCTAATATGGATTGATAACTAAATAAAAAATTGAAAATTCCTCCCAATGTTGATGTAAGTTCATTGATAATAGTTTTTAGGCTCTCATGACCAGAGAGTAATCCTATGGAATTATAGAGATCCGAGTTAGATTTATAGGTTACTCAATCTAAATCTTTATAACATGGTATGAAAATTTAATTTATTTTAGATATTTAGGTTTGGTAGAGAGGTGTTGATACCATTGTTGGAACATGGGATGTATTCTATAAATTTATTTGATGAATAAAAATGAAGTGGATTCTAATGTATCAAAGGTGACATGTGATTGATATTTATATAATCTAAAAACATTTTTGTGAGTCACATGCATCATATAGTAGAACCTAAGATATAAAAATCATGCGTATACATATATCTGATTTATTGTTTATAGTATAATGAAATATAATTTTATGATGCTTCCCATATTAATTAAAATTTAAATATTAAATATAATAAATATTCTTAATAATTAGTGGTATAATTTTAATTCACTTTGAATCATAACTATATGATTTACTACTATTTTTATTGTGATTATGGTGTTTTCTTTTGTGAAATATTATATTAGAGAGAGTAATAGAGGGAATTATGTGGATTGTTAGTCTCTATAATTTTTTGGTTAAAGATCTTTTTATGAGTAATTTTTATGGATGGTTTGAAAATGTAGAGGATTTCTTTTCATTTTCATCTCAAACTAATTTAGCATGGAGTGGTAGAGCACAACCCATTAGAATAACTAACACTAAACCTACAACTTTTAATAGGGAATAATATGATGCAACATGATACAAAGTACGGTCTTCCCAAACAAAAGGGTTATTACTTATGAAATCAATCAATGTATCTAGAAATAATATCCATTGAGCATCAAGGTTGATGTGAGGACCTATGAGGCAGAGGATTACATGAGATGTCTTTATGAATTATTTGAAATTATCCACCAATCCATGGAATTCTAGGTGTTTCAAGTATCTCTAATTTTGTATGGAGTTTCTAAGATATGGTATGAGGTAGTCATGTAAATAGAGGGTGTTGATGTACTGTCTGATAATTTGTTTCAATATATATTTTATGAATAATTATATTCTTACACATTATATATAAGGTGGGCTTAAAAGTTTATTGATTTAAGAAATCTTGATATGTTAATTATAGAGTATACTCCTTAATTCATTGATCTATTAAATTTTAATTCAACCTTGGATTGTGATAAACACTACTGGAAAAATACCCTATACCAACGGTTTGGAACCGTTGGTATAGGCCTCAAAACCATTAGTATAGACTATACCAACGGTTTGGAGGACCGTGGACAAGTATGCCGTGAGGATAGGTCTACACCAATGGTTTTGGAAAAAATGTTGGTATAGACCTATACTAATGGTTTTGAAAACCGTTGGTATAAGTAATATGAAAATCTATACCAACGGTTCCATAAAACCGTTGGTATATGTATTTCAAAAAAAAAAAAACATTCAGTGGGATTTGATCCAAAGACCTCTAGTTTATGATTGAATGACCTAACCACTAACCTAAAATTATTTTTGTGAATATAATTTCATATATATATATATATGTATTATCATAAATATTTTAAATTTTGATTTATTTAATGTTCTCCGTAAGAAGATTCCATTAAAAATATATGTACCTATACCAATGGTTTTGAGAATAGTTGGTATAGGTCCTTTGATTTTGGGACCTATACCATCAATTTTGGAGAAACCGTTGGTATAGGGGGGACCTATACCAACGGTTGGTCCAAACTGTTGGTATAAGGTCTCTATAATGGACCTATACCAACAGTTTTCACCAAACCGTTGGTATAGGTCATCTATAATGGCCCTATACCAATGGTTTGGCCAATCCATTGGTATAGGTCCATATAAGTGACCTATACCAACACTTTTGTCCAAACCGTTGGTATAGGTCCAAATTAATGAACTATACCAACAGTTTGGCCAAAACCATTGGTATAAGTCATATTTCCAGTAGTGAAAGACATTAAAGCATTCCATTTTGAGAAAATAAGTATAGAGATACTTTAGACACATATCATATTATTATCTTTTTCCATATATGTTGAGGTAGAAAGGAAGAATGTTCTAGAAGAAAAAATATCTTTGATTACTAGAGTAGAGGTTATTTATATCCACATATAGGGTTTAGAATTGAGACCACTATTTTGAAAAAGTAGTAGATCATTGATTTGAGATAGATTAATAGTCCTTAGTGTAGTTGGGTTGCATTTTTTACTTAATAACCACCTCAAAATATGTGAGGGGACAAATTATGTTATTTTAGGTGATGAGATCATGTTTATTTGACATTTTTGGTGGATTCCTAAAGGTTTCATCAATGTGTTTATTTAAGTAACCTATAATGATAATACATTTCATCTTTCGAGGGAAGTGGAGATTGAAGGAAATCCCTGACCTATGGATCATAGGTCAAGATTGTAATGGACCAAAATTTTATCTATATAATTTCCTACTAAAAATATAATTATGTAATATAATATTATATAATGCACACATACCACATGATTAAACCAAAATTTTATTATAATAATTTTAAAATTGTATTTAGATAAAAAATATGACCATAATAATTGAAATTATTACCATGGGAAAATAAATATAAAATAATATAATATTAATAGGAAAATTTCGATCTACTTGATCCACCACAATAATCATACTCAAGAACAACTCTGTAAAAAAGATGCAGAATATTATTAATGCAATATCCATTTTGAAAATGAAAATATATATAAACTTGATAGAAAATATAAGTGAATTAAGAATGAATAAAATGATAAGTATTTATAGAATGTATAAAACCCATATGACCATTAAAAATTTATTTGTTGGAATTATAATCTGGCTCTTGGAATATTAATATAACCCTTGGAATAGTAATGTGTCTATTGGAATTGTAACATAACCATTGGAATATTAATATGAATGTTAGGAATATTAACTTGATTTTTAGAATAGTATCCTCATCTATTTAGATGTAAAATAATATTTTGGTACACTATTAAAGTAAAATATTACATAATTATATCATAATACAATTTAATACATGTTTCAAAATTTATAAAATAAGTGTTTGTATTTTTGTAAAACGTATATGTTTTATTTCAATTTTTATAATAAATATAACCATTTAAATGAAATTTTATTTTAATAAATTTTATTTATAAATTAATACTAGGTTTTTTTATAATGATAAGATAATTTTATGTGACCGTAAGTAATTTTTCATGGGTCAGAAAATTGATCATCATATAATAATTAGAATTTTTAAAATCAATGAGGATTTTATTTAAAAATTAAATTTATCATATTTAGAAAGTTATTTTAATAAGATGTATTTTTTTAATATAAACATTGAATAATTTTTATGTTTATTTTTTTTATTTTTCCAAAATAGTTGAATTTTTAGTGAATAGGGAAATATCGAAAATCATGGTATTTAGAATTATAAGAAAAATACATGTCTTATTTAGTCTTTTATGATATAAAAACCCATTATTTAAAAATATAATGAAATATATACTATATATAATCATAAAAATATATACTAGTGACTGTGTTGATCTAAAATAATAAACTAATGAATATAATATTCTAAAACATCCCTCTCCTCCCCTTATAAATATCACCTCTCATCACCCCTTATCCTCACACCTTCTAAGCCTTTATGCCGACCAAAAATCTTCCCAAAATCCTGCAATAAAATCTCCTAATTTCCTACATCCACTGGTCTCACCAAAATACCAATTCTAAGTTCCTTAAAAAGTATTTCAAGGAGGCATTATTTAGGAGGAAATCTTCTCACTTTACCACTTTTAAATTAAATTCATATTCTACCTTCCCCTAAACTACCTCATACAACATGAATAAATGAATATAGTATAATATATATACTATAGTTTCATGGTGATAATGGAATATCTACCATCCATCCACTTATTTCCTCCTCTTATTCCAAGAAAAAACCAATTTCCATATTATGTCGTTTAACCATCTTCGTGGTTAATGAGTTTTCATTTTCCATTAATGGATTCATGGATGGTATTAAAATTAATATTATGGTTAAATAAGACAAAATAAGTATATTATAACTTATTTAATGTTCTATAATTAATATATAATCATAATATTAAATAAAAATGAACTTGTTCATGATGGTCGGTACAATCGCCTAAATGAACTATCTGAAAAACACTAAGACTTTTACTAAAAGAATCATCACTATATAAACAAAATATTGGTATTTGGTAAAATTATAATATATGTATGTAAATTAATATTATTTCATTTATTTTATAGAGTTTTAGTCCCATTTTAGAAGAAAATCAATAATTATCTACAAATGATCTGACATTGGAACCATGAAATGAGTACTCCCGAAACGACGAAATTAAAATTTATATATCATTGAAATAGACATAAATAAATAAAATAAAATATATTAAATAAAATATAAATATATTAGGTTCAAAATTAGTTTAATAATTAATCTAATTGGGTTATTTAGGACATTATGGTCACATACAAAGTGATTCTAGAACATTGGTAAGGGATCTCTCCAAATCGCCCTATTTCCTTTAGGTTATATTTTATCTCTCTTTACCACACTATATATCTCTATTATTATTAATTAAATGTTATAAATTATTTATATATGTATCAAATATATATAACAAGTTTATTTAACCTTTCTTTGATGTGGATATATATTTTTTATAAGGTTCTCATCTCAATTTCTCTTGATAAACTAACTTGATTTATGGCAACTTATCTATTTCTTACCCCATTTTAAGTACCTATCCTTAAAATTTTTTAAATCATCCATGTTTTCTAAAATCACTAATTTTATAATTAATACCTATTTTATATCATTTCTATTTTTATGTAAACAATTATGCATTTATCCTCTTTAAAGACTCTTTATTCCTTTCCCAAAAACCACACTTAAGTGGCATATTCCAAAAGTTACTTGTAATATCTTGATCTTTAAAATGATAATAAAAGCTCTATTTTTGATAAATTTTAAATTTTATATGAGAAAAAAATGATTTATTAGTTAAAAATAACTTAAAATGAGTTAAAATATTTTCATCAGGATAAAATCGAAGTTAACATTTTGAAATATTCAAACAAATATTTTCGAAGTAAGGAACTGAGTTAGTGTAAGACTCTGAGACACATAAAGGCTTAGCAAAG
The DNA here is from genome assembly GCA_963277665.1 of Viscum album. NCBI lineage: Eukaryota > Viridiplantae > Streptophyta > Magnoliopsida > Santalales > Viscaceae > Viscum > Viscum album. The sequence continues at coordinate 179,084,321 of OY728143.1, read as the reverse complement.
AAAAAATAAAATTATTAAATATATTATTTTAATCACAAAAAATTTATTCCAAATAATTTAATAGCTCTAAAATGGTGTGTCATATGAGAAATCTGAGACCTCCATTAGGTATAAAACATGGGTTTTACCCTAGACAGGGTATTACTTTTTTATGAGTTGGGTGGTTGATAACATTGAATACGATAAAAACCTTTTTAAGTTTAATTGTTTATTTATTACAATTTTTAAATAATAAATAATTAGTACCTCCCAAATAGTGCATCGTATGAGAAATATGAGACCACCATTGGGTTTAAAATGAAGATTTTACCCTAAGGAGGGTATAACATTAATGCGCATCCGGTGTTTGATTAGGTCATTCATAAAAAACATCTTAAAATTTATTTAAGAATTATTACATTTTTTATATTAATTTAATTAATTAGAAATCATTGGGGGTATCTTCTTCTTCTCCAAACCACACAAAACCTCCATTAATGGACCTATCAAGATCTGAATCCTTCATACCTTGCGGTTTGTTGATCAGTTAAAATTAGATACATACTAATGACATAAAATTAAACAATCCATATTAAATATTCATTTTAAATGGTGGATTAATGAAGGGTTCCATTTTTTGAGTAGAGGGGTGCACGTGGTGTTCTTGAAATAGCCGAGACCTTCCAAAGTTCAAGGTGGATTTGTCCTATTAAATTTGATCAAGCTAAAAACCCCCAATACATGACTATTCATTTCTTAGAAAGAAGATCCAGGTTTGAAGAGGGGGTTTCCTCTTACCTAGTGCACCACCCCTAGGCAATGAAGAAGGTAATTTTTTTAAATTGTATTTTCTTATTTTTTTTCAAAATTCTATCTTCGATAACGTCTTCATTATTTATTGGAATTATGAATCATCTGTATCATTGGATTCCTCTCAACGAACAGAAGAAAAATAATATTTTTGTTTCGAAGGTAGCAAGGTATTCATTGATATGATTTTTCACATTTTAGATGGATATTTGAAAATATATTATCACAGTATAATCTCTTTAATTTATCAAGATATAAATTATAAAATTGCCATAAGATAATTGATTTTAATTATCAAAGGATAATGAAACATTTTATCAAAAATAATTAACAATTTTTTTAAAGGATAGTTGCAACAAATTATCAAATGATAATTTTTAGAGACAAATTATCATAATATGATTACTAAATGATATTTTGTAAGGAGTAATTATTAGAATATAACTATACAAATTATCAAAGGATAAATATTTAAAATTATCAAATGATAATTGATATATTATCATATTATTATTGTTGAAATTCTTAAATGATAATTTCTAGATTGTCAGAATATATTTAGAAAAGGATGATTTAAGAGAAATTATCAAAATATAATTATAAAATAATAACTTATGAGAAATTATCAAAATATAATTATAAAATGATTTTTAATGAGGAATTATCAAAAGATAATTATAAAAGGATAATATAAGATAAATTACCAAAATATATTTATAAAGTGATAATTTATAAGAAATTATTAATGATTATTAAAAAAAGATAATTTAAAAAAATTTATCAATATATTATTATAAATGGATAAATATTAAGAAATCATCAAAATATAATTATAAAAGGGTTATTTAAGAAAAATTATGAAAATATAATTATAAAAGGATAATTTATGAGAAATTATCAAAAGATAATTTCAAAACAATAATTTAAAAATTATCCAAGAGAGAGAATGAGTCATTGAATGTGATATTTTATTTATTTGTGAAATAAATTACTTGGTTTTGGTTTCATGGACCCTAGGAAAACCTCGAGTGTCGATGTTTTGATAATAAGGCCATGAAGAGGTGTTCTTGGCTAGTTTATCCTTATCTTTAACATTGATCACTTTTGAGGAAAGAAGTTCCTTACCTTTTTGTTCTTTGTTAAATATGTTGCCTTAATATTATTAATGCATAGCCATATTTGATTACCGTGCTAGATTATTATTGCATGTGGGTGTGTGTGTGGCCTAGAAAACATTATGTGAAAATTGTTTCCATGAGTAACATATAGCTTGTTATTCATGTTTGATGCTGATAAAATATATTGAAGTGATACCTTATATATGATGATGTGCTATGTGTTTGAAGCCAGATATTGTATGATTTGATTCCTTGAGTTTGATGTTATAACATGATTCCATGATGGTGTTTCATTCACATGTCGATGTGTATGATGATGTTATATTTCTCATGATGTGTGCTATGGTTGTTATTATTCTATGAATTGTTGTGTTTTCATTTGGAGTATTGGTATGTGTATAATTGATAAGTGGACATCTTGGTATGATAACTCCTTATGGTGTGGGCGCATGATGTGTGGTGATGAGGACTGGAAAATATGATAACTTTGTAACGTAGCATCTACTCAATGCCTTGTGGATTCTGAGTAGATGGCTGACACTTGATGCCTTTTGGATTCCTAGTGTTACCTAATACCTTATGAATTCTGAGTAGGTTACAAATACTCAATGCCTTGTGGATTTTGAGTATCACTAGATGCCTTTGGTATTTCAGGTAGGTTGTTTTCACTATATGTATTGTAGATTCCGAGTGACTTGCCAATAGCCTTCTGGCTAGTTTTTGATACCTATCAACATACAATATATTTCTACCATGGAGCTGATTTAGGTACGGTCTGGGGTTTGTGGCGGCTTGGTTAGGGAACAACCACTTAGTTTTTGATTATATGTTTATTCTTGTTATGAATTTATTATTATTGTGGAATAAACTATTATACTTGAGTACATCGGGTTAATGACATATTGGTGGTGTCCTACTGAGTCTTGAACTCACACCCTAAATGGGAATTTTGATGTACTGCTGGATTGTATGATGGATCTAGAAAAGGGAAAGGGCCATATGGTGGATATTTGAGAGGATGATCGTGGAGCTAGTAGCGAACTGGGATATACTCTGGAGGATCTGCTGTTTGTTTCTTTTCTTTATCTTATTTATTTACTCTAGACATTCTTGCCACTTTGGGATCCATTTTATTGTATGACATGCATGTATATTTACATTTCCACATTTTAAATCTATTTATTTATATTATTTTTATTTATTATAGATCCTATGAAATGGTACATAGGGTATACTCTCCCCAATATTCCACTTGAGACCCTCTCTTCTAGTCATGAACCTATTATGTATGGGAAGGTGTGAATGAGGACATGTGGAATTCTAGCACGAACCAGGTGGTTTGGGTTGAGATATTACAAAATGGTATCAGAAGTCAGTGTTTTCTAACTTGTTTCATTTCTTTATATTGGGTTTTGATAGGATATATAGGTACTAGGATGGTTGGGACTCAAATAGGGGATCTATGTTAGTGTTTTTCCATCATTGTATTGTGGACCTCAGAGTTACAATTAAATAGGAATTATGTTTTGTTGTTACTATTGATTAAAACTTACCTTGGGTAATGCACATGATGTTGACATGTGATTTATGATATTTTAGTTGTTTTCGTGCATAATGACTAGGCACGTAGGGTCACATTCCATATTTATGAATTGTTGTTATACTTCAAAATAGTTCTTTAATTATGTACCTTATTTTTCACTATCTGTTCGGGATAGTTTATACTGTGTGATATAACTGTGTTTCCATGATATGTGATATATCTTTATTTACTTTAAATAGTTGAACAAAGCATTATGTTGTGTTAGTAAATATATGATGACTATGACTAATGTGCAAGGATGAAGACAAGTGTAATGTCTCGACCCTGCTTACCCTTGAACCGGTAGCCAGAACGGTCACCACATGACCTCAAGCGCATCTCCCTATATGCTAGAGGATGCTGACTAGTATGGAGGGTCTAGGGATTGTCAGTGGGGATACTATACCCTTATATTCCGAGTGCACATCAGAAATGGATAATAAACTGAGAAAATAGCAGAAGCATATAAAACAATATTAGAATGGATAATGAGAATGGCCAACACTAGTTTATAAAATGCATGCCTGTCATGGTGATAAATATCGTAAAGCAGTAAAAAAACATCATGTTTTACATTATAATAAAAAAAATTAATAATGGACTCAATCCCCATGTGTGATCTCCACGAGCATACCAAACTCCCACTCAGTTATTTTCTCCTAACTCCCAAGTACATGTTACATCCATAGGAAAAGGTCCATAGTCCTACAGACAAGAAAGTCTACTTGGGTACCCTAGTGCAATGACAGCCCGAATAGGGTGCGAGATATACATCTAAGTAGGTCGGTACCATCATTTGTCTAGCTCAGTCTAGACAATGCAATATAACAAATGATGTGCAGATATAACAAGGTAATAACAAAACTGCTTAAATAACCAACAACCTATCTAGGTTCAAAAGGGAGTCCTGATGACGATACCTACTTCGGCCAGTGTCCGGAATAAGAGTCTACTCAAGAATCATACAAGCATATTTATCAAACATAAATACCTTTCAACACTTTACCATTTATTCTATATTTAATTATTTATTATCTCGAAGGTTCCCATGGTATCCTGTACGTCAATACCAACTTCAGCTCATGATGAAACTCTAATCACTACAAATAATTATTTATTTAATCACATTCAACTCAAGAATGATTCATATCTCTCATTCATCGCACAATTCATTCATATAATATACTATTGGTGTAGAACTCCATGTCTAGCACCTAAAAACCTGATTCATATATTTATACTATTGGTGTTAGAATTCCATTTCTAACACCTATTTCTCATTCAATGTAGATTTTCATGTCTAACACCCTTACATATAAGTTTTTAGATAACTATTGTGGAGGAAATCCATGTATAAGTCCCAACATCTACATTGGTTTAAGATTCCATACCTAGCACCACATTCTCATTCATTTACGTCATTTGATAACTATTGGGGAGGAACGCCATGTCTAAGTCCCAAATTCTACATTGGTCTAGGATTCCATACCTGGAACCACATTCTCATTCATTTAATCATTTATTAATTCATGATAATAAGCCAAATCATTCCATTACTAATCCAACGATTAGTTAAACATTTCAAAGGTCATTAGTTAACTAAAAAATTAACGAATCACATAACCCATTAATTAATTAATTAATTAATCAATAATCAAAATTCTTATTACATAATTAATTATCCACAATTAATTATCCAAAACATCACTATAAGAGAAAATAATTAAAACACCATTAATTATCTCAATTTTTTCAAGGAATAATATCACAATTAATCTACCGATTAATTATCTCAATTTATTGAAAGAATCATTTCACAATTAATCCACTGATTAATTATCTCAATTATCCAACTCAATATCTTATAATTAATCCCTCGGTTAATTATCTATATTCCAAATTCAAGTACATAATTAATTCACAATTAATTATTCCATTAAAAATCTCATCTTTCTATAATTAGTTCTTCACAATTAATTATCCAAATCAAATATCAACTTATCATAATTAATTCTCATAATTAATTATCTATAATCAACATCTTGGAACATAATTAATTCACCCTTAATTATCTGTCATATCCAAACATAATCTCATAATTAATTTCCCCCAATTATTTATCATAACACAACCAATTAATTATCTCAATTATAACTCTCAAGGTCCATAATAAATTCACAAATTAATTATCTTATCTTTTCCAATTAAAATATCATAATTAATTCCCTAATTAATTATCTCAACTTATCCCGCCCAATAATCATAAATCATACTTATCCCAAGATCTCCAACAAATAAGGGAAGAAACATAAATTCAAAAAATAGAAACCTAAACAAATATGTCACTCTAAATATTATGTTTTTATCTTGAAGGTAACTTACCCCTGTTGGAGGGGTTTTATTAAAAACACGATTTTGTAATCTAACAAATAATTTTATACCAATATACAATTTTATCCAATATTGTAGTAAACTATATCCAAATTAGTAGACTAACTAAAACTACATTTTTACAAAATAAAATCAATGTTGAGGACCCTACCTTAAGGAATTGGCCAAACCAACGCTTTCTAACCTAAACCACAAACTGCTCACAAACACGCACCTCCAAAAAAGCATGCACACACCTGGAATTCATTGTCGCACCTAACAAAATTAACCAACACTCATAAATAGTGCATTAGAGACCAACACAAACCCAATTAATTCACCGAAACTCAAAATACAACATAAGAACTAATTCAAGGGCGAGAATCTAATTAATGAGTATAAACCCTTACCCAAATATGATAGAAATGAACCAAATCAAGACAAACCGCCATGTTTTAAATGGTGGTTGTTGAAATATGTACCAACGGGTCTCGAGACATCATAAACACCACCTAGAATTGAAAGAATGGAAGAAACCAAATTAACCCCAGGCCTTAGGCTTTCATCCTAATAGATACTAGGAGAAGAAGAGCCAAAATGTCCGATGTGAAGAATGAAACTTGCATAGAAGGACTAACCTCAACGAGACCGAAAAATTATGTGAAGGAACCACCATGATCTAGCACCCGGAGAGGGAGCCGAGTTAGGGAGTGGTGCGCCTCACCATGAGAGAATGAGGGGAGGGGGTCGCGCCTCACCCTATTGTGCTCCTCCCTCTTATAATCCCAATTAGTTTTATAATAATTAATAAAATAATAATAATAATAAGAACCATATTATTATTATAATTTTAATTTAAATGATTCTTTGATAAACCCCATAAATCCCCCATTACACCTCATTTAATTATATTCTTCTCCAACGAATTTTATTACATAAAAATTCATCCTTAACACATTTAAATAAATTTCCTTCAACGAATTTAATTGATACAACTCCAACTCGTCATTATTTAATTAAATTATTCGAAACTCAAATTTAATTAAATCATTTCCGCTAATTTTCATTAATTAATTAAATTAATCTTATCCTTGAATTTAATTAGTTAAAACCCCAAATCCACATTTATTCCCCATTTAATTAAATTCCATTGACCTGGATCTAATTAAATAAAACTCCAACTCATTATTATTTAAATAAATTCTCTCCACATTAATTTAATTAAATGAAACCATGTTTCGCATTAAACAATTAAATTACTTTTAACCATTAATTTAGTTATTTAAAAACTCCCAAATCAGGACATTTAATTAAATCCATCTCATCCAGGAATTTAAATAAATGAAATAACCCGAAACCCAAAACCGGGTAAGCTGCACGGTTTGGCTCGCACGGTCTGGAAAACCGTGCTACAACTATGTGGAACCTTATGTCTAAGGAACCCACTTTTCATGGTCTATTACTCATGGTTTTCTTAACCGTGCACATATCGTGCGAGTGCATCTGCCTCACCTTTAGCAAGCTTCACAGTTTGACCCGCATGGTTTGAACAGCCATGCTCAGCCCATGCGAACAACACTACCAGGTTCAGTGCTCCCAAAACCCATTAAGCCACCCGTAAAACTTCTTGAACCTTGACCCAAGCCTATTATCAGCACTTTTAAAAGGTTCAAACTAACAAAACATCAACCCGAAGCTTGGTTTTAATACCGAAGCATACAAAAAATGAAAAAGTTCAAAAACATTTGTATTTTAACCCGGTTAAAAAAACATAGGACTTTACAATTTTCCCACCTTAAAAAATTCTCGTCCCTGAGAAGCTAAAGGGAACTAATATAGTATTAACCAACCCACCAATTTCATAAAGTCTCATTTGAACCATTACATTGTGTTTCAAAACACTAAACACAACTTTAACCAAATCACAAGCCCAAAAACTTTAACCTTTTAAACCCGATCCAAAGCTAAGAATCCAACCCAAAATATCCAAATGTGACATAACCTAGACCACACTAGTAGAGACATGATCCATTCATCATCTCCTTAATTTATATTTCCAACCCAAAATCCTACAGTCACCATTAACTTGACGGCGTGCCTTTAAAATGATTCCATAACCAACCACAAGTAACCGAAGTCCTCACTCGAATTTTGGTGACCCATCCAAGTCATGCCATCTCAAGGCTACCTTAAAAGAACTATTTCCCATCACGAATAAAATTTTAACCCAAATAACCACACATCCCACATACAACCCAATTAAAAACTACTTATCAAGTCCAACAAGTTTTAAAACATTAGCACAATGTATGACCGACACTATCTCAGTGCCTCGTCAACGAGGTCAAGGCAGGGGACATGATCATCTTATTCAAAATAGAACACTAAGAGGAAACCCAGGTTGCCAAAAGATTAGTCAAACTATAACCGATTGACTCTTTTCAAAAAGTCTCAGCTTCCCCTACTGACACGTCATAAACCAAACATCGATTCCTGCAACCCCCAAGGAATTCTTGTTCCTTCAAATCATACCACTAAAACTCTTTGAAAAACTTGATGATGCGACATTACCCACCATAGGAGTTTACATTTCATGGAATAGAAGACCAGTCTCTCACAATCACACTATTTTAGAAACACCTTAAACACACGTGTGACGTTCCACAAACCATGATCACCATATCAACATATCGTACGAAATCCGTAAATTAAACCTATCAGTGTGTCAAAACACCCGAGTCCCAAAAGTTATAGTAAGGTAAAATTCACTATAATGGCACCAAAATCAAAAGTTCTCAACAGAAAAAATAATCTCAAGCTCTAAGGGTGCTTCCTACCACGGGCTAGTCTTTTACAAAGCATACACATCAACCCTATATCTTGGTTATGAAAAACATAAATCACTAGGCTCAAAAGCCTCAATTTCATTTTAGTTATTTCATTGAATTAATTTCAACCAATAAAAAATGAAAGAATTTTAACAAATCCAAAAGTACTGTTCCACAACAAGGAACTTATTCTTTTAACGATGCTCCTTGGCCAAAACAGGAAAGCTATAATAAACTTCCTATTAAACATTTAACATTTAGTGAAATCTCATTTTTAAAGATTCAATTTTTCATTTAAATTCCTTTTAGTCAAAAGGTGACTTCTGAGGGTCCCATTTAATTCAAAACATTTAGGTTCTTCAAAAAGAAACCCTATTACAGTTTATTTCAATAAAAAATCTACAATTTTAAATTTATAACCATTTTCATACACACTATGGTTATTCTAGGCTCAGTCACATGGGTGGCCATCTACCAACCGACAAGGCACCCATACACCTTACCGCTAAAATTTAGATCCCATTTATCACAATTAATTCCCATTTTAACATTTTCTTTTTAACTTTAGCATCCACTTTTTCAATTTTTTGAATATACGGGTTACCCTTTTCCTATTTATAAGTCACCCATACACCATACATTTGAAATTGGATCCTGTTGAAGACGTAATCAATTTTTTAATACTAATGAAACCATTTACACATAAAAAATACTCTAAAATGTTATCATTACCAATAACACAACAATATGTTATAACACAGTAGCATGGTAAAACATCAAAACATGATAATAATAGAGGCATCATAGCATATAAACACCCAAACATGTTATATCTATCACCAAAACATGCTATCTAATGGGGTATTCTAAAGAAAATCAAAACATGGAATTCTACCCAAGTCACACAATCATAATTAGCTACCCCACTACTAATGCAACTACATGGCATGTGATATGCATGGACTGTGAATCTCTAAGTGCCAAAGACGATTCATGTAATGCAATTTCCTTTCCATATAAGGCCATGGAAAATTTTCAAAATTCTCAAATCAGTAAGCAATGGAAAATACACCAGTCACTTAAGGTGAAATCATATCAAATGTAACCTCAAACAGTATAAACATAAATTCCCATCCCTGGCCACCTAGTCATTTTCGGTACATGGGGTGATCAGTCCCAAGCACAACTATTAACCAAGTGCTAACACTTTCCTAGTATCTTGTCTACCATCCCAAAATAGAAAGACAATGAAAAAATAAACAAAACCTGAACCTCTAATACCACTTTGTAACGTCCCAACCCATATTACCCTCAATACAGTAGTCAGACCAGTCACCAAGTTACCTCATGTGCATATCCCCGTATTCCAGAGGCTGACGACTAGCAGCGAGGGTATATGGATAGTCAGTGGGGAGAACCTTTATATTCAGAATGCACATTCAAAATAGATAATAAACTCAGAAAATAATGGAAGCATATAAAACTATATTCAACTGGATAATTAAAATGGACAACGCTAGTTTATACAATGCATGCTTGTCATGGTGATAAATATGGGAAAGCGGTAAAAAAAATAGCATGATTTACGTTACAATAAAAAAAATTAAGAAAGGACTCAAGCCCCAAGGGCGATCTACATGATCATCCCAAACTCTGGATCGACCCTTTGCTCCTAAATCCCAAGTACATGTAACATCCATTGGAAAAGGTCTAGAGTCCTGAAAAAAGAAAGTCTACTTGGGTACCCCAGTGTAATGGGGGCCCAAATAGGGTGTGAGATATACATCTCAGTAGGCCAGGACCACAGATTTTATAGCTCAATCTAGAAAATGAAATATAACAAATGATGTACAGTTATAACAAGGTAATAACATAACCGAATAAACAACCAACAACCCATCCAGGTTCCAAAGGGACACGTGACGACGATACCTGCTTCGGACTGTGGCCAGAATATGAGTCTGGTCAAGAATCATACAAGCATATTTATCAAACATACATACCTTTCAACACTTTACCATTTATTATCTATTTAATCATTTATTATCTCTAAGTTTCCCATGGTATCCCATACCTAAATACCAAATTCATCTCGTGCCAGGACTCTTATCATTCTCAACATTTATTTATTTAATCATATTCAACTCAACCATGATTCATATCTCTCATTGATCACACAATTCATTCATATAATATACTATTGGTGTAGAAATCCATGTTTAGCACCTAAAAGCCTGACTCATATATTTATACTATTGGTTTTAGAACACCATGTATAACACATATTTCTTATTTGGTGTAGATTTTCATGTTTAACACCTTTACATATAAGCTCTTAGATAACTATTGGAGAGGATCGCTATGTCTATGTCCCAACTTCTACATTGGTCTAGGATGCCATACCTAGCACCACATTCTCATTCATTTACATCATTTGATAACTATTGGGGAGGAACACTATGTCCAAGTCCCAAATTCTATATTGGTCTAGGATGCCATACATAGAACCACATTCTCATTAATTTAATAATTCGTTAATTCAAAACAATTAGCCACATCATTCCATTACTAATCTAATGATTAGTTAAATATTTCAAAGGCCATTAGTTAACTCAATAATTAACTAATCACATAACCCATTAATTAATTCATCAATTAATTAATCAATCATCATAATTATCATTCCATAATTAATTATTCACAATTAATTATCTAAAAAATTACTCCAAGAGAACATAATTAATACACCATTAATTATATTAGTTTATTAAAGGAATCATATCACAATTAATCCACTAATTAATTATCTCAATTTATTCAAATAATCATATCATAATTAATCCACTGATTAATTATCTCAATTATCTAATTCAATATCTTATAATCAATCCCTCGATTAATTATCGATATTCCAAAGTAAAGAACATAATTAATTCACACTTAATTATTCTATTCAAAATATCATCTTTATATAATTAATTTTTCACAATTAATTATCCAAATAAAATATCAACTTTTCATAATTAATTATCACAATTAATTATCTGTAATCAACATCCTAACACATAATTAATTAACCATTTATTATATTTCCTATCTAAACATCATCTCATAATTAATTTCCCCCAATTAATTATTATACCACATCCAATTAAATATCTCCATTACAATTCTCTATGTCCATAATTAATTCAAAAATTAGTTATCTTAGCTTATTAAATTAAAATATCGTAATTAATTCCCAAATTAATTATTTCAACTTATCCCACCCAATAATAATAAATTCCACTTAACCCAAGAGCATAAAAAAGAAAGGGAAGAAAACACAATTCACAAAACAGTAAGCTAAATAAACATGTCACTCAAAATATTATGTTTTTATCTTGAAGGCAGCATACCTCCATTGGAGGGGTTTTATTACAAAACGTGATTTTTTAATCTAACAAATCATTTTATAACAATATTCAATTTTATCCAATATTGCAGTCAACTTTATCAAAATCAGTAGATTAACTAAAATATAATTTTTACCGTATAAAATCAATGTTGAGGACCCTAACACAAGGAATTGGATGAACCAACACTTTCTAACTTAGCTTGCAAACTGCTCATGCACACACACCTCCATAAAAGTGTGCACACATTTGGAATTCATCTCCACACCTTACTACAATAACCAACAATCATAAATAGTATAATGGAGACCAACTTACACCCAATTAATTCACCGAAACTCAAAATACACCATAAGCACTAATTCAAGGGAGACAATCCAATTAACGAGTATAAACCCTTACCTAAATATGACAGCGGTGAAACAAATCAAGAAAAACTACCATGATTTCAGCAGTGGTTGTCGAAATATGTACCAATGAGTCTCAATACATCATTCGCACAACCTAGAATTGAATGAAGGGAATAAGATAAATTAACCCTAGGCCTTAGGTTTTTGGCCTAATGGAGATCGGGTGAAGAAGAGAAAAAATGGCCAATGCGACAAAGGAAACATGTGGAGATGGAATTACATCATTGAGACGGAAAAATTCCCTGAAGGAACCACCACGATCCAGCACGCGGAGAGGGATCCCAGTAGGGGAGTGGTGCGCTTCACCATGGGAGAATGAGGGGAGGGGGTTGCGTCTCACCCTTTTTTGAACCTCTCTCTTATAACCCGAATTAGTTTTATAATAATTAATACAATAATAATAATAATAATAATAAAAAAACATATTATTGTTATCATTTTAATTTAAATGATTTTATGATAAACCCCATAACTCCCCCATTACACCTCATTTAATTAAATTCATCTCTAATGAATTTTATTAAATAAAAACTCCTCCTTAACCCATTTAATTAAATTCCCTTCCCCAAATTTAATTAATACAACTCCAACTCATTGTTATTTAATTAAATTCATCCAACCTCAAATTTAATTAAATCATTTAACCTCTTTTTTTAAACAATTAAATTCATATTATCCTTCAATTTAATTAGGTAAAACCTGAACACCACATTTATTCCCCATTTAATTAAATTCCATTTATCTAGATCTAATTAAATAAAACTCCAACTAATTATCATTTAATTTAATTATCTCAACATTAATTTAATTAAATGAAACCATGTTTCAAATCAAATAAATAAATTCCCTTTAACCATGAATTTAATTATTTTAAACCCCCAAATCACTAAATTTAATTAAATCCTTCTCATCTGGGAATTTAATTAAATAAAATAACCCGAGACCAAAAATTGGGTAAGGTGCACGATTTGGCTCACACGATTTGGAAAAACGTGCGCTAACCAAGAAGAACCTTGTGTCTAAAGAACCCACTTCACACGGTCTATTCCGCACGGTTTTTCTAACTATGCGTAGATTGTGCGAGCACCTCTGTCTCACCTTTAGCAAGCTGCACAGTTTGACCCACATGGTTTGACTAACCGTGCTTAGACCGTACAAATGCCACTACCAGGTTTGGTGCTCTCGAAACCCATTGAGCCACCCATAAAACTTCTCAAACTTTTACCCAAGGCTGTTATCCACACTTTTAAATGGTCCAAACTCATGAAACATCAACCCAAAGATTGGTTTTAAGACTAAACCATCCAACAAAGAAAAATTTCAAAAACATTTTTATTTTAACCTGGTTAAAAAACATGGGAATTTACAACAAGGGGTTTTTCTAGGTGGGTTATTTCTTGGGTTGATGGTAAACTCTTAGGAAAAACTTGGGTGATCTAATAGACTAATTAGGGTGTATTCTAAAGACTTTGTTTCTTTAAAAAGTGTTTCTTTAATGTTACGGAATATGTCACCTTGACAAAGTTTAGGGAACTACTGGGGAAGTACGCCTAAATACTTCTTAAAAGGAATAGGTTTCATTATTACCACTAGGTGTATACGATAATTCAGTTAAGCCTTCTCCTACACTTGCTCTGTGGTATAGGCAGTAAGGCTACTTCAATCAGAAGTCTTTCACTTAGGGTCTATCCTAGGTATAGAAGTTTAGAACTGGGGTTAAATATTCCATTATTTTAATCTCCAATATTCATCATCTATATAGAGAATAAACGGATATCAAGATGCTAAATAATGGGTTGTGTTATTTTTGGGAATCTTCGATATAGTAGAGACTCTGAAGGAAAAACTCTTTAAGATATGATTGAGATCATATTGGGTGAGAAACCTTTTCAATACCTATTTTGTATGGTGGAGACCAATCTGAAGGAGTTCAAGGTTCTGCTGGATGAATCACAAAGAAATGGATTCATAAATCCAATAACTTCACAATAGGGTTCACCTATGTTATTTCCAATATGACAGATGACAGTCTTTGGCTATATATTGATTACTGAAAGCTGAAATATGTGACGATGATGAACTAATATATGTTTCCTAGGATCGATCATCTTTTCGACCAACTATGGGGAGCGTGGTGTTTCTCCAAGATTTATCTTCAATCGAGCAACCCTTATATGCGAGTTAGGGAGGAAATTAGGAAGATGGTGTTTTAGAGTAGATATGGACTATACAAGTACTTGGTGATGTCATTCAGGATAAAAAACATGATAACGGTGTTCATGGACCTCATGAAAAAATATTTCATCCATAATTAGACTCCTTCATCATATTATTCATCGACGATATCCTCATATACTCTACGACTCAAGGGAAACAAGATAAAAACATAGAGATAGTCCTGAGTATGCTCCAAGAACACATGATTTAATCCAAGTTGTCAAAATGTTACTTTTAGATTAAATAGGTGAATTTTCTAGGACATGTGGTTTCTCAAACCAGAATATCAGTACACTCGAAGAAGGCCTGTGAAATAATGTGTTGGAAACATCCCCAAAATGTGTTTGATATTAGAAGATTTATAGGTTTGGAAGAATATTAACAGAGGTTTATCCAGGACTTCTTCCGATTATTATCACCCATGACATCACTGAAAAATAATGGAGGAAAAGGTTCCACTGGTTAGACTAGTGTGAATAGTCTTTGCTTGATCTAAAGAAAATATTGATGAAAACTCTAGTAATAACACTCATTGAGTCTAGGGTTTTGTTATGAAGTGAACTATGATTCATCAGGAGTTGGTTTAGGAGTGATACTAATGCAAATAGAGTAGGTAGTATCTTATAGGTCTCATCGGTTATGACCTCATAAAAGGAACTACCCTACACATGATTTAGAGATAGCAGAAATTATAACCAGTGGAAGGGACCTAAATCTAATATATATGTGTTGGGTTGAGTATCTATAGTCATTTGAATTCAAGATGACATATGCACTTGGGAAGGGAAATGTCATGGCATATGCCTTTAGCCATAAAATGGAGGACTAGGAGGAAAATGGAAAGAGGTCTAAAAAGGAGTAGTAGAGTTTGATGAGTTTATTGTATGATTTAAGGGTGGATTCCTTATAAGACCATGGTTTTATGAATTTCTCTCCTTTGATAGTAACATTATCACTTGCAGACTGGGTAAAAGATGAACATGAGTCATACTCAAAGTGTGTTGTAATTAGGAAAAAACTAGCTGATGATGACTCGATGCCTGGATGGTTGATGGATGATGATGACGTGATATTGGTACATTGTAGAGTAGTAGTCCCTACTTTCATCAGATAGTATATGATAAAGGATGTATAATGACTTCATGTGATAGTTATGTTGGTCATGGATGAAGAGAGATATTGTTGGTTTTGTTATTCGATGCGTCACCTATTAGAGGTTGGAGGTGGAGCACCAGCATCCTGGTTGGTTTTTACAGGTACTTATGATATCTTTGTGGAAGTGGGAATAAATTATGATGTAATTTTTAATAGTTTTATCTAAGACCCAGATGAGTTGTGACATAGTATGTGTGATTGTTTATCAGTTAATAATGTCTACTCACATCTTACTAAGCAGAGAGACTCACCCAGTGGAGGAGATGGAAAATATATATTTCCAAGAAATCCTTCTCCTATATTGAGTCCCTTTTAGAATTATTTCAGATATAAATGAACATTTTACATTTCAATTTTTGTAGGGATTACAAAAAAACCTAGGGACTCTGCTAAGATTGAGAACAACATACCATCCTCTAACCAATGGGAAGTTTAATAAGACCATACTCATATTGGTGGATATGTTTTGAGATTGAATACTAGACCTTGGTGGAGTATGAGATGATCACCTAGACTTGATTTAGTTTTTATATAATATCATTTAGTAGGCTTCGATTCAGACCTCACCTTGTGAAGATCTTTATGGGATGCCTTTTTGATCATAGCTCTATTGGCATGAGGTGGGTGAGGCAGCAATTGTTGGTTCTAGTATAGTTTAGGAGACCTCTGATAGAGTGCAGCTGATACAGAAGAAATTTATCACCACTTAGAGTAGACATTGATCATATGTCGACCATTGTAGGTGACCCTTGGAATTTACAATGGGAGATCAAGATTTATTGAGAGTGACTCCTCGGTAAGGGAATAAACGTTTGGGGAAGCTGGGCAAGCTAGCACCATGGTTTGTTGGACCTTTTGAGATTAATGAGTGGATAGAGGTAGTGGCGTATCATGTAGACCTCCCTTCTCACTATTGAGGTTTGCACGGCATGTTCCATGTGTCACAAGTTTGGAGGAACATACCTGAGCCCTCACATTTTATTGATTGCGATAAAGTTAAGCTGGAGACCGGTGCATCTTATGAGGAGCGTCTGGTGTAGATCATTGATCGATGTGAGAATTCATTATGAGGGAAAACGATACCACTAGTTCAGATTTGGTGGTATCATGGGAGGATATAGCAAGAGACGTGGGAGTGTGAGTTTGATGTTTTAGCATAGTGACCTAAGTTATACGATAAAGGCCTCGAGAGATACTTCTTGAGGACAAGAAGTCGATAGAGGGGTAGAATTATAATATTCTAGTTTTTATAAAGATAATAAAAGCAATATTTTTGATAAATTATAAATGTCATATGTAAAAAATTATTTATCAATGAAAATAACTAAAAATGTGTTAAAAGATTTTCAAAAGGGTAAAATCCCAGTTAACACTTTGGAATATTCAATGAAATATTTTCGAAGTAAGACACTGAGCTTGTGCTAGACTCCGAGGCTCCTAAAGGTTTAGTGAAGACAGAATAAAATTATTAAATATATTATATTAAGCACACAAAATTTATTCAAAATAATTTCATAATTCCAAAATGGTGCATCATATGAGAAATTTTAGACCATCGTTAGGTCCGAAATGTGGGTTTTATCCTGGATGAGGAATAACATTTATGCACATCAGGTGTTTGATAAAATTCAACATAATGAAATCTATTTTAAATTTATTTATTTATTTATTCTGATTTTTAATAATAAATAGCTATTATCACTCAAACGGTGCATCTTATGAGAAATCTGAGACCACCGCTTGGTCTGAAAAGTGGGGTTTACCTTAGGTAGGGTATAGTATTGACACACATCAGGGTTTTGATCTAGTCGCTCATAATGATATCATTTTAAAATTTATTTATTAATTATTACAATTTTTATTTTAATTTAATTAATTAAAAATCACTGGGGGTATCTTATTCTTCCCCAAAATGCACAAAACCTCAATTAATGGACCGATCAAAATTTTAATCCTTCAAAACATGTATTTTTTTCATCAGTTAACATTTGATACATCCTAATGATAAGAAATTAAACACTCTGTATTAATTATTCAGTTTAAATAGTATATTCATGAAGGGTTCTAATTTTTGAGCAGAGGGGTGCATGTGGGGTTCTTGAAATTGTCTACACCTTCCAAGGTTCAAGTTTGATTTGTCCTGTTGAATCCAATTAGACTGAAAACCCCCTACGCATGATCATTGGTTTCTTGGAAGGAAGACCCAGGAATGTAGAGGGGATCTCCTCTTACCTAGTGCACCTCCCTAGCCAACAAAGAAGGCAAATTTCTTATTTTATTATTTTTTTCAATTTTCAATTTTCGATAAATTCTTCATTATTGACTAGAATTACACACTTTCAGTATCATTGGATTTTTCTCGACTAGAAAATAATAATAATAATATTTTTTTCTTCAAAAATAGCAAGGTATTGCTAGATCTGATGTTTTAAATTTTAAATGGATCTATGAAAATATATTATCAATGGATAATCACATTAATTTATCAAGATATAATTTTTTAAAATTTCACATGATAATTGATTTGAATTATCAAAATACAATGGCACATTTTATCAAAAATAATTATCACAAAATTATTAATGGTTAATTGTATCAAATTATAAAATGATAATTTATAGAATCAAAATATAAAAATATGATTAATAAATGATATTTTGTAAATAATAATTATTAGAATATTATTATATAAATTATAAAAGGATAATTAATTAAAACTAATAAATGATAATTTATATATTATGAAATTATAATCATTAAAATTATCAAATTATTTTTTCTAGATTATGAAAATATATTCATAAAAGGATGATTTAATAGAAATTATCAAAATATAATTGTAAAACGGTAATTTATTAGAAATCATCAATATATAATTATAAAATGATAGTTTGTGAGAAATTATCAAAAGATAACAATAAAAGTATAATATAAGAAAAATTATCAAAGTTAAATTGTAAAGTAATAATTTGTGAGAAATTATCAAAGATATTTATAAAAGGGTAATTTCAAAAAAATTATAAAAATATAATTATAAAAGGATAAATTATGAGAAATTATCAAAATAGAATTATAAAAGGATAATTTAAGAGATATTATAAAAATATAATTATAAAAGGATAATTTATGTGAAATCATCAAAATATAATTATAAAAAAATAATTTTGAAATTATCTAATAGATAGAATGTTTCCTTGAATGCGATATTTTATTTATTTTTGAAATAAAATAGTTGGTTTTAGTTTGTGTGACCCTTAGTGAACCTCAGGTTTTAATGTTTTGATAATAAGGTCATGAAGAGGTGTTCTTGACTGGTTTATCCTTTCCTTTAACATCAATGACCTTTGAGGTAGGATGTTACTTATCGTTTTGGGTTTGTTACATATGTTGCCTTAGTATTGTTTATGCACAGTCATATTTGATTATCATTCTAGATTATGATTTCATGTGTGTGTGTGTATCCCTAAGAACATTATGTGACACTTGTTTCCATGAGTTACTTTTAACTTATTATTCATATTTGACGATGATCACATGTATTACAATGCTACCTTAATTATAATGACGTGCTATGTGTGTGGAGTTGTGATATGGTATAATTCGATTCCATGAGATGGATGCAATAGTTTGATTCCATGATGATGTTTTATTCCCCTGTTGATGTATATGATGATGCTATATTTCTCATGATATGTGCTATCGTTGTTATCATGCTTTGACTTGTCATGTTTTCCTTTTGTGGATTGATATGTGTATACTTGACATGTGGACATCGTGGTATGATTAATCCTTGTGGGGTATGTGCATGATGTGAGGTGATGATGATGGAACACCATGATAACCTTGTAACATGGAATCTACTTGATTCCTTGTGGATTCTAAGTATATGGATGGCACTAGATGCCTTATGGATTTCGAGTATTACCTGATGCCTTGTGGATTTTGAGTAGATTACAGATACTCAATACCTCGTGGATTCTGATTATTACCTTATTCCTTGTGAATTCCAGGTAAGTTGTTTTCAGTGAATGCCTTTAGGATTTCGAGTGACTCGGAAACAACTTTGTGGCAGGTTTTGAATACCTATCGACATACAATATATTTTTGGCATGAAGCTGAAGAAAGTATGATAAGGGGTTTTTGGCATCTTGGTTAATGCAAGACCAATCTAATTTAGATTAAATGTTCATCCCTATTACACATTCATTATTATTATGGAATACATTATTATACTTGAGCACATGAGGTTAAGGACACATTGGTGGTGTCCTACTGATTCTTGCACTCACACCCTACTTGGGAATTTTTATATGCTTGTAGATTGAATGATGAATCTGGAAAAGGAAAAGGGCCCTGTGGTGGATAAATGAGTGGAAGAGAATGGTGGTAGTAGTAGAATGGGACAGACTTTGGAGGATCCGATGTTTATTTATTTTTTTATCTACTTTATTTCTTCTAGACATTCTTGGAACTTTTGGAGCCAATTTTTTGTATGACATATATGTCATCTTTACATTTCATCATTTTACCTTGATTATTTATATTATTGTTATTAATTATTGATCCTATGACATGATATAGAGGGTATAGTCTCCATAAGGTTCCATTTGAGACCCTCATTACTAGTTGGAAACATCTTGCATACGGTGAGGTGTGCAGGAGGACATTTGACATTTCTACATGGACCCTATGGTTCGGGTCAGGATGTTACAATACCTAACCACTATTTTTATTATTATTACATGTGTTGGACATAATTTATCATGATCTATGCTTATTTTTTACTTTATGAATGTCCAAGAATAATTTAATCCTTTATTTCACGGATACCAGTATGATTCACCCTTTGGTTATGCCTTATGACATAATTAAAAATCCCATTTATTTTCATGGGTAACCCATAGGTTTATTACTTATGTTTGATTTATTTATATGGAAAAAATATGCATGTACATGTTATTATGTGTTCTCCCATATAGTTATCAAATTAATTGGGTTATTTTTAGTCTAATGAAGTGATATGTCTGGGATTAGTAAGTAGACCTAATCTATTATGGGACTCTGTCCACCATGTGAAATCATCTCAGTAGTTAGTCTTGACTCATGTTTTTGTCATGTTATATGTTGCTTCCACATTCTTATGTTTCCATGATCTTATAATTACATGTTTTTTATGTTATTCCTCCATATGATATTTCATGAACTATACCTTTTATGTTTTCATGATATGGATTCCGACCCTTATGATATACTTGATTTCCTTGATTATTCCCTTTCTAGAAATATTTGCTCACCCATTTTTTTCTATGTATTACTTAGGTTATCCTATATAGTTTTAGGAGCTCAAGAGAAGTTAGGAGCTCATTTTGGATTTTAAAATAAAGAAGATTTATTTTAGTTTCATTTTTTCTAATTTTGTACCTAGTCTTCCAAATACACTAGGATTTTTAATCCTTGGTTTGTATTTAAAGGATATTTATGTTTAAAATCTTGTATTGATATGTGTAAAAGGATTGGGTTTCTATAGTTAGTATCAGTGCATAATATATTTATTTTTGGGGATTAATACTAGACAAGTTTAGTTATAATCCTTTGGATAAGTCTATGTATCGGAAAAATTATCATGGATAACCAAGATTCGAACTTACAGACTCATAAGTTAAGATATAATTTTCATTTGTGATTTTAATCCTTCTAAGTTCACAATTTTTTATTATATTCGCATTAGATGAGTATTCAAACCCCTATTTTTGAGTAAATGGTGGGAAATATTAGAACCCATTTCAACAACCAATGTGATAAGCAAAGTCATGATTTACCTTATGATATTCATAACCTGATAAGTGGGGGAGTGCATAACTTCAGGATAGTACTTGATAAACTAGCTTTAGTTTGTATAAAAACATGAATAATGTGGAACAACATCCTTGCCCAATAAAGATAATGTTATAGTTGAAACCTCAATGTGAAAAATTCCTACTACATTTAGTGGATATTCTAATCCCTTCTTCTTGTAATAATGGATAATCACCATTGAAAAGATATTTTCTATCCTCTAATGCTCAGAGGAGAAGAAAGGAATTATGGAAGTCTATCATTTTTTTTGGGGAAGCTAATTAGTAGTGGAAACTGATTAAGAACATAAAATTTAAATAGTAAATTGATTCCATGGGATGGTAAGGACTTAAGAAAGTATTTTACAAAAAATATTTTCCACAAACTCTCCATATTAAAATGGTGAGGGAGTTCCTTAGACTAAAGAAAAAGGAATAAAATTCTATTGGAGTGTATGAGAAAAAGTTTACAAGTATTTAATGATACACCAATATATTTTTCATGAACACTGAAATAATTATGGATATCTTATTTTATGGATTAATGCTGAGTCTAAAAAATCCTTAGCGATTCAAGAATTTAGAAGCTATAAAAAGATTGTCTATTATTCCCTTAGAGTTGAGATAGATATTTTCAACTCTAAATGGTCTCATGGGCCTGGATAAAAAATATGAAAACAGAGTTTAATATGGTAGGATCAATAGATAAATCCAATAGGGAAATGAACACCAAACATACCATGTGTCAAAAGTGTGGTAATAAGCATCCTAGAAACTGTCTAAAGGGAACCAAGAGATGTTTAAAATGTGGAAAAGAGGTGAATCAGGATAATAATTTCCAAAGGGAAATTAATAAACCCAATGATGAAGAAGAAGAAGAAAGTTTCAAATAAAGAGCCATCCTAGAGTATAGTGTTTCAATTATAAGGAACATAGGCATTATGTGGGCCAATCCCATAAAACAAGGGTTATCTAGGATAATCAATGAAAATAACCTCTAAGGTATCATGGAAGGGAATATGATATCACTAATAATGTGGTGGATCCCAAAAATGATGTGGTGATAGGTACAATGTTTATTCATTAAAAAATACTGAAATTAATTTTTTATTCTAGTTTTATGCATTCATTAATATCTTAAAAGTTTATTAGAATTATTCAAACACCTCCTCAATACATGGAGGTTGAGTTATCCATGAGAGAAAAATGGTGAAATTATTTCATCTCTAGTATATAAATCCTCCCTGGTAAATGTTTGTTGGCTGAACCTCCCCAAAAATCTCATGTTACTTTTTTTAGTAGAGTTTTATGCTACATTGGTCATGTATTGGATATATTTATATAAAGCCAACATCAACTGTTGGAAGAGGGAGATTACTCTTCACATCCAAAGTTAACCTCCAATTTTTTACAATTGTAAATAAGAAGACGAATCTCCTTTATAATCATAATCTTAATTTTGGAAATTATTTTCTTATGAGTAAGCATATCTACCAAAAAAAATTTCATTCAAAGGATAAGATTATACTAGAAGACATGCTCCTTGTGTGAGAATACACTAATGTGTTCCCTAAGGAATTTCACTATCTTCCTCCTAAATGAGAGGTTGAGTTATAAATTGAGCTCATACCTATATCTCCACCCATATCCAAGACTCCCAATAGAATTACCAACATTGAGTTAGAAGAACTGATGAATCAGTTACAAGAGAATATGGACAAGAATTTTATAATCCTGAGTGCTTCACAATGGGGTGACTTGGTCCTCTTTTTCAGGAATAATGATGATTCAATGTACCTGTGTATTTTTTTATCTCAAAAAAGTTTGGAAAAATAAGAATTATCCCCTACCACAGATATATGACTTGTTTGATCAACTACATGGGCCCTAGTATTTCTTTATGGTGGATATTTGGTTGGGATATCACCAATTAATGTTGAATAAAAAAGATAATACTAAAACTATCTTTAAAACAATGTATGAACACTATGAGTTCACAGTAATTCCTTTTAGACTAAATAACGATCTAGAAATATTTTTGGACATAATGAATGGATTATTTAAAGACTACTTTGAAAAATTTATGGTATTATTTAATGATGATATCC
The DNA here is from genome assembly GCA_963277665.1 of Viscum album. Lineage (NCBI taxonomy): Eukaryota > Viridiplantae > Streptophyta > Magnoliopsida > Santalales > Viscaceae > Viscum > Viscum album. The sequence goes on along the minus strand of OY728143.1, from coordinate 179,060,515 downwards.
TAATATACTCCAAAAGAAAGGATTAGAATGGGGATCATTTGAATACTATGATAAATTCTTTTCAAATGGAGAATAAATTTGCAGAGCACATTAAATGTGAGTTCTATATGGAGGAAGTATCATTCTTAGGGCATGCTATCACTAGAAAAGGGATATCTATATACCCTTATTAGTAAAAGGAAATTGTAAAGAGAGCTAGGCCAACATCTGTAATGGAGATTCATAGTTTCTCTATACTATATGGTTATTAGTAATGATTTTTGAGAAAAAGATATCAATTTTAAAACATGTTATGCAAACTAAATCAAAAGGGAGAAAAGTTTTTATGGATAAGTTAATTCGAAGAGTGATTCAAAGATTTTAAAAAGAGGCATATCCCTACACTAGTACTTTCAATACCCACAAGTGGGGAACTCATAGTGGTATACATTGATTCTTTAAGGAAGGGGTTAGGTTATGTAATGATGAAAAATGATAATGTGATAATCTATACCTCGAGGAACCTAAAATTTCTTGATAATAACTATCCCTCATAGGATCTAGAGCTAAAATTAGTAATCTTTATGTTGAAAATCTAGAGAAATTATCTCTATGGGGAGAATTGTGAGAAATATATGGATCATTAAAGCCTAAAATATATATTCACATAGAATGATCTTAATATGTTCCAGTGAATATGGTTAGAGATGATAAAGGATTATGACTGCTCAATCTACTACCATCCCCACAAATAAATTAAAGTAGAAAATCCTCTAAGTAGAAAACATTCATTGACCTTATTAATGATGAGAATTGGGAGGGATCCAATCTTCTTATACTTGAAAAGGATGGACATAGGAATAATAAAGGAAAGAACACCATATTTAGTTTCTCAAATGATTTCCCAACCATACCTTATTGAAATTATAAAGGATATTCAAAGATATGATGTGGAAATTCATAAGAATGTGTAAGCTATCAGAAATAGTAAATCCCTAGAGTTAAAAATCGACTAGGAATGATTTGTAATATTTGGGTAATCAATATGTAGTCCATTAAATCCCATGTTATAGAAGGATATTTTGGATGATTAAAATAGATTTAACTTATCCACCCACCCAAAGAGCTTGAAGATGCATCAATATCTTCAAGATCACTAATAACGGGACAATATGAAGTCAGAGATCGAAGAGTATACATCTAAGTGCCTAATATATAAATATGTGAATAACAAAAGGAATAATTCTAAGTGTATAATGAAACCATTACCCATAACTACATGTAAATGAAAAAATATCCATGTAATATCACTAGTATTCCAAATACATCTATATTATATAATTCTATATGGGTTATTATGGATTTTATTATAAAGAAAACTCATTTAATTAAAATAAAAGTGGAATTATCACTTGATAAAATTGCATGGATATACATAGGAGAGGTGGTGAGTCACTATGAAATAACATTATAAATTTTATCTAATAGAGATCCAAGATCCAGTTCCATGTTCTAGAAGAGTCTTCTCTATGCTATAAACACTGAGTTAAACTTATATAAAACTTATCATCCACCAAAATAATGACCAATCTGAGAAAACTATCGAGAAACTAGAAGACATGCCGAAGTCATGCTCGATGGAGTTCAATAGAAGATAGAACTAGAACCTTCCTCTATTCAAGTTCTCTTACAGTAATAGTTTTCACTAAAGCATCTAAATGGATCTATATGAATCTCTTTATGGGAAGATATATAGAACACTTACATGATGGAATGATGTTTTGGAATGTAATAAATTGTTACTTAAAATGGTTGAGGAAATGGTATAAAAGGTTAATACCATTTATTAATATATCAAGGATTCTCAAGGTCGATAAAATATCTACACCAATAACCATCAATGAGACCTATATTTGTGGTTGGAGATAAGGTATTCCTCCAAATATCCCCATGGAAGTGAGTCTGTAGATTTGGGAAGAAGGGAAAGATAAGTTCCAGGTACATCATCACATTTGATATTCTTGATCTCATCAGAGTTTTGGCATACTAACTATAATTCCCCCTAACTCATTCTCAAGTACTTGATATATTCCATGTATACCTCTTGAGTGGTTAAACTGAAAAATGATCACTCTTATGAGGTGAATTTGGTGGAGACCTTGGATCAAAGAGATAATGTTCAATGAAATATGGAAAGTCACTCATTCGAAGTACTATGGTGCAACCTTAAATACAAAGACACAATATATGAACTGGAGTGAGCGATGAAGGAGAAGTACCCTAATATATTTTCAACTTTGTATTTAAAACAAAACATAGAGGGGAAAATTTATTAAGGGTGAAGAATGTAATGACCCATAATTTTATCAATATAATTATTCTTCTAAAAATATAATTGTGTAATATAATATTATATAATACACACATGCCACATGATTAAACCAACAATATTTTATTATACTAATTTGAAAATTAAATTTAGAGAAAATATACGACCATAATAATTTAAAGTATTATATTGAGATAATAAATATAAAATAAAATTATAAGAATAGGAAAATTTGGATCTTCTTGGTCCCACAGAATAATCACACTCACAAACAACATTTTAAAAAAGATACAGAATATTAGTAATGCAACATTCATTTTGAGAATGAAAATATATATAAACTTAAGAGAACATAGAAGTGAATGACGAATGAATGAAATTATTGGAATTTATAGAAAGTAGTGAACCCATAATATAATTACAAATATGACAATTGAAATAAGTATATTACCATTGGAAGAGTAATCTGGCTATCAGAGTAATAATCTAACTGTTGGAATAGTAACATAATAGTTGAAATAGTAATTCAACCATTATGAATTGTAACCTGACTCTTAAAATAGTTTCCTCACCTATTTATGTGTAAAATAGTATTTATGTATCTTATAAAATGAAAATATGAGATATTTATATCACAATACATGTAAATACATGTTTCAAAAATTATAAATAAGTTTTTTTTGTAAAACATATATATATATATATATATATTATTTTTATTTTTATAATGAATATAATGATCTAAAATAAATTTTATTTTCATAAAATTGAATTATAAAATAATATAGAGTTTTATTACAATGATAATATCATTTTTTAAGACCATAAGTGTTTTTTCAAGGGTTATAAAATCAATCATAATATAAAAATAATTTTTTTTCAAATAAATGTTGATTTTATTTTGCAATTAAATTTATCATATTTACAAAATTATTTTAATAAAATGTATTTCATTTTTTGAATCTACACATTATAGAATGGTTAGTATAAAATCTTGGTATTTTTCTAATATAGTTGAATTTTTGTTGAATTGTAAAATATGATAAATTACAGTATTTATCATTATAAAATAAATACATGAATTCATTATTGATGGAGTATGTAAGAATAAAATAGTTCAAAATCACAAAAAACATTTACCATATATGATTATAAGAGTTAATACTATTGATATTTTTGATCTAAAATAATAAACGAATAAATATAATAATCTAAAACAGCCCTCTCCCCAACTTATAAATACCACATCTCATGGCCACTTCACCTCACACCTTAAAAGAATTTTATGTTGAAAAAATTCTTCCAAAAATCCTTCCCAAACCTCTACCCCAAATTATAGTGCTAATGGTCTCACCGAAATACCAATTCCATGTTCCTTAAGGAGTATTTCAGGGATGCATCATTTAAGAGGTAATATTCTCACTTTACATCTACTAAATTATATTTTGACTCTACCTTCATATTACATAAATCATAGAAAAATGTATTAATTAATATTGTATCAAATATATAATATACTTCCATGATTTTAATGGAATATATACCATCCATCCACTTATTTTCGCCTCTTATTCTTACTGCAAAACCATTGTCCCTATTATGTCGGTTAACCATCTCTATGGATAATGATTTTTTGTTCTCCATTACCATATTTAAGGATGGTCATAAAAATTATATTATAGTTAAATAAAATGAAAATAATTATATTATAAGTTATTTAATGTTATGGAATTAATATATAGACATACTTTTAAATAAAATGAAAATAATTTGTGATGGTCGGTAAAACCGTCTAAATGAACTAACTGTAAAACGCTAACATTATTACTAAAAGAAACATAAATATGTTATAAAACATAAAATTATTTTTGAAAATTATAATTTATATATATAAATTAATATTATTTCATTTAATTTCATGAGTTTTAGTCACCTTTTAAAATAACATTAATAATTATTCAAAAATTACCCAACATTGGAACTATGAAAGGAGCGCTCCCATAATAATGAAATTGAATTTTATATCTCATATAAATGAACCATAATGAACATAATAAAATTATATTAAATTAAATATAAATATAATAGGTTATATATTAAGTAGTTAATTAATCTAATTTGGTAATTCAGGACATTAATTTGAAGTGAAAAATGATTTTAGAATATAAGGTAAGGGATCTCTCTGAACCACCCTATTTCCTTTGGGTTTAGAGTTATCTCTCACAACATCACTCTATATCTATATTATTCTTAATTAACTATTATATATTATTTATATATGTCCAAAATATATATGAAAATTTTATTTAACTTTCTTTTAGGGGTATATACATGTTTTAAAAGGTTCTCTTCTCAATTCCTCTCGATAAGGAAACCCAATTTAAGGGAACTTATCTATTTCTTAACTCTTTTTAAGTATAATTCCTTAAAATGTTTAAACCAATGATTTTTTATAAAATAACTCATTTTATCATGAAACAACAGCTTATTTCATTTCTAGTGTTATGGAAATAATTATTCCTTTATCCTCTTTCAAGACTTTTTATTCTTTTCCCTAAAACCACATTTAAGTGGCACATTTCCAAAGTTACCTTACCACTCATTTTCACATTTTCAATTTAGTTAGACTTTATTTGTCATGATCTATGATTATTTTTTACTTTATGAATGTAAAATAGTTATTTAATACCATATTTCATTGATAGTGCTATGATATGCCCTTTGGTTATGCCACATTACATGATTATGAAATCTATTTCTTTTTATGGGTAACCCTTATGTTAATTCTTTATGTTTGATTTATTTTTGTGGAAAAAATATGTATGTACATGTTATTATGTGTGTGACCAGATATATCTCCAATACATTTGGATTTTTTTGTCTCATGAGGGGATATATTTGGGATTAGGGAGTAAACTTAATCCATTATGAGACTCTATCCACCATGTGAAATTATGTTGAATGTTTTCCTTGAATCATGGTTATTTATTGTTATATGTTTATACAATATTACTATATTTCCATGATCTTATTATTATATGTTTTTAATGTTATACCACCATGTTATTATTCAATATCCATGCATTTTATGTTATCATGTCATGACTTCCGACTCATATGTTATACTTAATTTCCTTGATTATTGCCTTACTCAGATTTTTTTCTCATCCATTTTATCTATGTAATCCCCAGGTTATTCTATTTAGTTTAGGATCTCAAGGGAATTTTGGATCTCAATATGGAGCTTAAAATAAAGAAGTTTCATTCTAGTTTCATGTTGTCCAATTATTTACCTATTCTTCCCAAGACACTAGGATTATCAATCCTCTGTTTGTATTTACTGGATATTTATATTTAAAATCATGTAATAGTATGTGTAAAAGACTTGGGTCACTATAAATACAATGAAACAACATCAAATAGAGATTCATATTTCTTTAAGTATATATGGGTAGGGAAATAGATTTCTTGATCATGAGAATAGATCATTTGTTCCTCAGACTGGCCAAGGGTCTTAAAAATATGCATTAAATAGACTATTCAAAATATAGTTAACTCATATAGAATATAAAGAGTGTAATTAAATATTTTGAGGTACTATTTTATTTAACCATACCATTTCTTATTAATTTTTAATATAAGAGGTACACATTATTCCATTTATCTATGTCTTCATGAGTTTATAAGTTATTCTCTATGCCAAAATGTGGTGGCTATAAATTCGACACATAACCATAAGATTAAGTAGAAGTGGAAATGATAAAATTAAATCAAATCATAATTAAATAATTCTGGGTCATCTTCTCCACATATTCACTGAAAGTAATCTTGATATAGTTCTCTTAGAAAAAATCAAATGGATCTTCCCTCCAATGATATCCACCAACCAATGGGATTATTGAATGTTTTTGGGGAATGTAATTATCCTTATATTAAGTTCTATAAAAACCGTTGAAATAAAATAAAAAATAATAATTAGATATATTTTCATCTTCTATGATATTAATATATAATATAAAAAATGAGTTCCATGATCTTTATAATACCCCTCCCCAATTCACTCTAAGAAAACTAGACTAGAGTGCCATGGGACTCCAAGCTACCTGTCCTAAACTAGAGGTGATTGAATAGTAGTTAGGTTCTATGATGATATTATGGGAGAGACTATACCTGAATACAATATTGAGGAATAATAATGGAAACCACCAATAGTCATGTATAAAATAATTAGAGTATAAAAAATAAATTGAACATAACCATTGTATAACTAATGGACTGAAGAATATTCTCATAACGACATACACCACAAATGACATTCGAAAGGGATGATCATATATACAAATAATAAAATAAAATAAACCGTGTAAATGAATATACCTATATCTTAGAGCCATACCTTAATCCTAGTTGTAAAAATCCCGACAGAGCTACTCCGACTTGATAATGGAAAACTAGACCTCCTCCACATCCATAAAAAGTTATATGATCCACTTGAAAGTATAAATAAGGTGTATACTACCTTAGGGTGACCATTTAGGAGGTGAGAAATAAATTCTCCTTAGGACATACCACAACAATGTCCCTAATACGTGCTATTATAAACAAGTTCATGCCCATTTGATATATCCAAACTAGTCGAATAATAAATGGATTAAAATAAATAAATATCCATTAATACTTGGGTTCAAAGGAGACATTCAAAGTCTTCCATACCAAATTTAGTTAGTTCCAAATGTCTTTGAGTATGATATATAATATCAGGGGGATATATGTACTAAACCAAAATATCATGAAAATATAAATATATAATTATATATGATCATAGGGAGTAAAAGAACCCATTATATTATTTCATATATATAACACTTGGGGGGGGGGGGGGGGTCATGTCCCACCCTAGAATCCCATATTAATAGTAAGGGGGAAGCGAACACTTCCTTAGAATCTCATATAAAAGCGAATAGGGGAAGAGTGTCCCACTTGGATATCTCACGAATAACAGTTAGGGGGAAGTGTATCCCCTTTCAAATATTATATCCAATAGCGGTGGTGGTTATGGGGGGGGGGGGGGTTGGCCCATATGAAGATCTCATGAATAATAGTTAGGGGGATGAGGAGAGAAAACCCACTTAAAACTCATATCATACAATCGAGGGAAGAGAAAACCCCACAAGAATTTGAAATAAAAGTGCACTAGGGAAGAGTGTCCCACCTGAATATCTCATGAATAACAGTATTGGGGAAGTGGGGACCCACCAAGATCATATATCATACAATTAGGGTTAAGAGTGGACCCACCTAAAATATTAAATGAAAGTACATGAGGGAAGAGGGTCCTGGCCCATAATATCATCTAGGGGAATAAAACCCACCTTGTAATATCTCATAATCTCAGAAAGGGGAGAATAATGCTCACCCCATAACTTCTAAATAATTAGTTGGACCAAAATACAATAATAATATTTAATATAATCATCATAACTATAGTTATAGTCATCTAGACCTTGCCCCACATATCCAGAATGCCTCATCATCCTCATAGACACATAGGAAAATATCTTATAGACTATCCTAGTCACACAAAAATATCATTCCAAACCCATTGAAATATCTACAATAACCGTATGGTAATCCACTAGGGTCATCCTATCCTATTACAGTCTTTACACATCAAAAAAAAAATTATCCAACACCTCACAATGTTCACAATGACTATAGGATTTTTCTAACCCAATCATGAAGAGGTCGGTATAAAATTTCATAATATTTATTTTATCATAACTCAGTACCATAAACATGAGACCATCCCATTCCATCTAATTCAATGACTTTTTTGGTCCTATTTTTACTTATCCTTCCATTCTCACAAACCTCAACTGGGTATCACATCACTCCTCCTCTAAAATTCTCATAAGTTATACTTATACTTATAATATTGGGAAGAGAATCATAAAAATAGTGGAGAGATCAAATGATTAGTAAGGAAAAGATATCAACATGACATTAGTGGTCATATCATAAAAATATCATTAAACTTAAGTAGGGAAAAATTTCTTATTAAAGAGAATATGGCATAATAAGTGTTGGAATCCTCATGTATTAATCATGTTTTAATGATCACAAATCATATTACTGTTAATTAATCTCAATCATAATTGCACATCTTGCTAATGCTCATCAATCTCAATAATAACTACACATCATGTTTTAATGATAGAAAATATTATTGATGTTAACTACTCCCTTTAGTATTTACAAGTCTTATGCATGATCACAAATCTCACTTATATTTATCAATCCTTTATGATTCAAGTTCTCTTACTCTCTAATGATTAAGATTAATCCATATTCTGCATATTACTATCCAAATCTAAATACAGATATTTGTCTAAGTATAGAGACACCGTGATGTTTTTCACAGTCATACAGACGCCATGAAGGAAAAACCGTGACCCAGACACCGTGAAGGACAAACCGTGACCCAGACACCGTGATGGAAAAACCGTGACCCAGACATCGTGAAGGACAAATTGTGACCCAGACACCGTGAAGGACACACCGTGACCCAGACACCATGAGCTACACACCGTGACATGGAGACACCTTGAAGCACATACCGTGAAGCACATATCGTGAAACACATACCGTGAAGACTATACCGTGAAGAAGACACCGTTTACTAACTTTTTGTCAATATTATTTAAATAATTCTAACGGTCATATTTGATTTTTTTAATGCAATTAATGTTATTTAATGATAGTTGTTGGCATGTCAGGAAAACGTATCTCATACCTATGAAAAGGGAATCATTCCTACTGCCAGAACTCATGGAATATAAGGAAGATTGAGATGCAGTACACGCGTGCAAGTGTGAAGATACAACAAGAAGAACTTACATATACTCTAGAGCACTGTGATGAACAAGAAGAACAATCCCGAGCAAGAAAGAGATTGCAAGACTTTCAAATAACTCTCATGAGTGCAATCCAACACCACTGAAGAACACATGACGAATCAAGAGATCATTTTCACTCCTATAGAACACATGCTGAACTACGACACTCTATTTTTCAATAGAAAAACCATAGAAGGACTCAGAAGCATTCCTGCTGAATCCAACGAGTCCAGAACAACATTGATAATCACTAGAGCTTTCTAAACTCTTATCTTTTCTCTCTAAGTGATTTGTTTATTTACTTTCAAGAAGTGTGGTGTACTCTGTATATCTCACACACACACACTGTCTTCTGCACTGAACTGAAGGATATAAAAATCCTCACTCCAAAACTCTAAACTCTTGTTTACCCACGAAAACTATGGAATAGGTCCTTGTGTGGCCTGGTCTTTGTTTTGTTTCCCATTAAGAACTATGGTAGAGGTCCCTGCGTGGCCTGGACACTTTTGTAAACTGTTGTTAACCCAGATCTAGGGTGTGGATCAAATTTATATAAATTTGGGAGGACTAAGTCTCGGCTGGAGACTGAACCTCTTGTTATATCTTATGTTCATCTTTAGTTTAAGTTTAAAGTATACTACATATATCTTTTATATTCCGCTGTTATTACTTTGAAATAAAAAAACTATTTCAAAGCTACTTTGATAGTTAAATTAGAAAGTGTTTATACTTATTGTAAATCAGTAAGTCAGTTTCAAAAGTTAATTTAATCTTCAGATTAAGTTAACTGAGACCTAATCAATCTTTTAGAAACTGATTGAACCTTTACACTCTGTATAGATTCACTACAGTTTAACTTTGTTTTTAAATTTGGGGATTTTAAATAGACAATATTTTAACAGAAATTTTAATTAGAACTCAATTAACCCCCCTCTTTTGTATCCACTCCGACCAACATTTGGTATCAGAGGTTTGTTTTTGTCAAAGGATATTTTTCATACTCTGTTTTTCAACTGTGATTTTAGTTGCATCTTTAAAGATCTTAAATTTCTGTTAGTTCTAAATTTTATCTCTTTAATTATAATTTCTAAAATCTAGCTATGGATAATAGACTATAGGGTGCTTCTACTAACAGACCACCTTTCTTCAATGGAACAAACTATGCTCAGTGGAAACTGAAAATGGAAATTCATTTAGAAAGCATGGGTTTTGATATTTGGACTGCTATAGAATCTCAATATAAAATTCCAAAACTGAAAGAACAACTTGGGATGAACCTACAAAGACTGCTTACAATAATAACTATAAAGCTATGAATGCCCTATACTGTGATTTAGGAGATGAGGAATTTAACAAAATTTCTTCTTGCAAAACTGCTTATGAAATATGGGATACTTTTGGGGTTTCTCATGAATGAACAACTAATGTTAAAGAAATGCGATTGAATACTTATACTATTAAATATGATAATTTTAAATTGAAGACTGATGAACCCATTTCTGATATGTATCTCAGGTTCAATGAGATAGTCAATACAATAAATTCACTCTAAAAGGCTGTTCCAGCAAAGGAACAAATTATGAGGATATTGAGATGTCTACCAGACCGATGGAGAGGCACATTTGTTTCAATCAGAGTGTCATGTGACATTGCTGATCTACCTGTAAAAAAACTCATTGGTAATCTTATGATGTATGAGGAAGAACTCAAGGTGAATAAAGAGGAAGAGGATGAACCAAAAATGAAATTAGTGGCTTTCAAGACTATTGCTTCAAAGAACAAGGACAAAGAAAAAGATCGAATACAAACTGACAGTTCAACAAGTGAAAGATCAGACTCTGACAGTGATGCTGAAATGGATCAGATAGCCAGAAGGTTTAAGACATTTTATAGGAAGAAGAATTTTTTTAGAAAAACAAATTACAAGTGTAAGTATGACAATAAGGGACATTGGAAGAAGGACTGAAAAAAGCCAGATAGAAGTGATGAAGTTGTTTTCTATGAGTGAAAAAGAAAAGGACACATTAAAGAAGACTGCCCAAAGTTAAAATTCAAGAATAAATATGATTACAAAGAAAATAAGTACTAGAAATCTATGAAAGAAACCTAGAGTACTTTAGAGTACAACACAAGTGAATCTGAATTTTCTGATTCTGAGAAGAATTGTTCCAACATGTGTTTCATGACCAACACATCTGAGGTAACTTTAGATACCCCTGTTTTAAATTCCTATTATTCTAGAGATGATGTAGAATCTGATTCTGATTCTAAAAACATGACTAGTGAGGAATTATTTGAATATTGTAATATGCTGGAAGAGACATGCAATGAACTTAAGGATAAATACAAATCATTGAAGAAACAACATGCTCTCACCACAACTGTTAAAACTGAACTTACTATTGAAAAAGAGAAGAATTCTCAACTGTTAAAGGAAAATACAGAACTGAAAATGTCAAATGATCAACTTAAAAAAGACTTATAGAAGTTCACAAATTGTAAGGATAAACTATCTCAAATTCTAGGAAAGAAAGTAGAAAAAAAATACACTATGAGAATAGGATACAAACCTGGATAGAGACAGATTACTAAGAATAGATTTATTCCTAAATCTGGACAGAACACTGCTAGTTCAAGTTATGGAAATCCCTATGCTTCAACCAGTTAGTCATATGGTTATAGATAAAATAAAGTTTATCTTTCAAAATAAATTGATTATGTAAATTATATGAGACCCATAAGACAAATATGGGTACCTAAAGCTTTGATTGTTAACCTATCTGGACCCAAGAAGATCTGGGTACCAAAATCATTTCCTGTCTAAACCTGTTTTGTAGGAAACTTGTTTGAGGAGTTTTCACAAGAAGGTATGGTATTTGGACAGTGGATGTTCAAGACATATCTGGGGATTACTCATTCTTCAAAAGTTTAATAAATTTTGATGGAGGCCATGTCACCTTTGGTGATAATTCTAAAGGAAAAATCATCGGCCTAGGCCAGATTGGTAACACTGATTCAGTTTTAATTTCAAAAGTTTTATTTGTTGATGGACTTAAGTATAACCTGTTAAGTATTTCTCAATTATGTGATGATGGATTTAATGTCAAATTTCAAAACTATTCTTGTAATGTTTTTAACTCTAAAAATGTTTTAGTCTTTTATGATTTAAAAAATGACAATGTTTATGCTGTTGATTTAAATACTTTAGCTAAGAAAAATGTTACTTGCTTAAATGATTTTCATAAAGAATATTGGATTTGGTAGAGAATATTAGGACACAGCAATATACATTCACTTAGAAAATTGACTAGGAAGAACTTATTTAACGATCTACCTAAACTTGAATTCTCAAATGACAAAGTTTGTAATCCCTGTCAAAAGGGAAAGCAACATAAAGTTTATTTTAAATCAAAGAAAGAAGTTTCAACTTCTCAACCTCTCGAGTTGGTTCACATGGAATTGTTTGGACCATCAAGAGTTTCTAGTTTAAATTATAAGCACTATGTCTATGTTCTAGTAGATAACTTTTCTAGATATACTTGGGTATACTTCTTAGCTCACAAAAGTGAATCTTGTTCTGATTTTATTAAATACTCCAAATATGTAGAAAATCTTAGTGGACTTAAGATTAAAACTATGAGAAGTGATCATTGCCGTGAGTTTAAAAATCATGAGTTTGAATCTTATTGCTCACACAATGGATATAGTCACAACTTTTCTACTCCTAGGACACCTCAACAGAATGGTGTAGTAGAAAGAAGATATAGAACCCTTCAAGAAATAGCTAGAACCATGCTTAATGAATATGACCTACCTATTTACTTTTGGGCTGAAGCTGTGAATACAACTTGTTATATTATTAATAGAGTCTTAATTATACCTGTTCTTAAGAAGACTCCTTATGAGTTGTGGAACAATAGAAAACCCAAATTTAGTTACTTTAGAGTCTTTGGCTGCAAATTTTTTATTATCAATACAAAAGATAATCTTGATAAGTTTGATTATAAGAGTGATGAAGGAATCTTTTTAGGATATTCTTTTACTAGCAAAGCCTGTAGAGTTTTCAATAAAAGAACCAAGTGTGTGGAAGAATCTGTTCACATCAAGTTTGATGAAACTGATCCACATGAGTTTAAAACCTCTCTTGAAAATCCTGAAGAAGATTTGAGTGTTCTGGACCTTAATGACAAATCTAAAGAACCTGCTATAAAGACAACCATTTCTAGACTTATTCCAGAATATGCTCCTAATAAACCCGAACCTAGAGAAGAACCTAAAACTTCTAGTCCTACCTTTACTAGATCAACTAGAATTCTAAAGAATCATCCTTTAGATACTGTTGTAGGAAATCTTGATAGAGGGACACAGACTAGAGATTCTCTTAGAAATCAGGTTGAACATCAAGCCTTCTTGTCACAACTTGAACCTAAAAACATTGATGATTCTATTAATGATGAATTTTGGGTAATTTCTATGCAAGAAGAACTCAATCAGTTTGAAAGAAATAAAGTTTGGAATCTTGTTGAAATACCTAAGGACACCTTCACCATAGGAACTAAATGGGTGTTTAGAAATAAAGTATATGAATCTAGAAACAAAGTTATAAACAAAACTAGGCTAGTTGCACAAGGATATTGTCAAGAGGAAGGAATTGACTATGAGGAGACTTTTACTCCAGTAGCCAGATTAGAAGCCATTAGGATTCTACTTGCTTATACTGCACATCTAAATTTCAAACTATATCAAATGGATGTCAAGAGTGCCTTCTTAAATGGATATATTACTGAGGATGTTTTTGTTGAACAACCACCTGGATTTTCAAACCCTCATTTTCCAAATCATATTTTCAAATTATCAAAATCTTTATATGGTTTAATGCAAGCTCCAAGAGCTTGGTATGATAGATTGAGTACTTTTCTAATTTCTAAAGGTTTTACAAAAGGTATAGCTGATCCTAATCTTTTTATAAAACTAATTTCTAAAGATGTTTTAGTTGTACAAATTTATGTAGATGATATTATTTTTGGATCTTCAAGAAATTCTCTATGTACTGATTTTTCTAAAATGATGCAAAATAAATTTGAAATGAGTTTAATGGGTGACTAAAATTCTTTCTTGTATTCCAAATCTTTCAAAATGATGATAGAATTATTTTAACTCAAAGTAAATATACTATAGATCTTATAAAACGTTTTGGATTGGATAGCACAAAAATTAGTGACACTCCCATGTGTACCACCTGTAAGTTGGATCTTGATGAAGATGGTAAATCTGTTGATCAAACCACTTATAGAAGAATGATTGGAAGTCTACTCTACCTGACTGCTAGTCATCTTGATATTATGTTTAGTGTATGTATGTGTGCTCCTTTTCAAGAAAACCCTAAAGAGTCACATTTAAATGCTGTAAAAAGGATTTTCAAATACCTCAAGCATACTCCCAATTTAGGACTGTTCTATCCCAAAGGACAATCATTTGAACTAGTTAGTTATTCTGATGCTGATTTTGCTGGATGTGTAGTTAGATAGAAAAAGAACCTCTAGAACATGTCACCTTTTAGGCAAGTCACTAGTATCATGGTGTAGTAAGAAACAAAATTCTGTTGCATTATCTACTGCAGAAGCTGAATACACAGCTACTGACAGTTTTTGTGCGCAAATTTTGTGGATGAAACACACATTACTAGAATATGGATATCAATTCAGACATGTCCCATTAAATTGTGACAACACAAGTGCTATTAATATTTCTAAGAAACCTGTTTCTCATTCTAGGACAAAACATATTGATGTAAGACATCACTTTTTGAGGGATCATTATCAAAAAAGTGATATCACTTTGGAATTCATTGGTACTAAATATGAACTTGCTGATATATTCACTAAACCATTAAACTTTGAAATATTAGACTCCATCATACATGATCTTGGCATGGTTAATCATAAGTAGATATCTTACTGATCTTAATGTTTAATACTTTACTATATTTTACTTTACGGTTTCATGACTCACTGTTTTAAAATAACTGTTTCATGCATACGGTCTCACTGTTAAGACCTTGTGCTCACGGTCTCTCAACTCACTGTCTCATCGTGACTGCACAGAATGGTCACTGTCTCACCGTGACTGCACAGAATGGTCACTGTCTCACCGTGATGACCACCAACTGTCTCACCGTGATGACTGGTTTTCATCACACCGTAATGCCTACTCACTGTCTCACTATGAATATTATTTATACTCTTATTTTAACCTGTATCGCGGTAATTTTTATTTCACCGCTATTTTATTTCCCGCGTTTTTGTTTTTATGACTTTTGACATTCCCAAATTATAAAAGTTAAGGGTTTCATTCGATTCCTTTCCCGAACTCTCTTCCGAATCTTCTCACTCTTGAAAACCTTCACCTCTCTCGCCTGAACCTTCAGTGGATGCCTAGGATGAAGCGTCCATCTTCAACCTTTTCTGAGAAGTGACACTCTAAGAAACAGAAAAGAATACTGAGGATATCCCCTAAAGGACCTCTAAACCCAAACTTGGTAAGCCGTACTGTTGTACCTGAAAGTTTTTTCCCTGAGTGGCTGCTGTCTAGCAAGTCGTTAGTTTTAAAGGTTTTAAGAGAACAAGGATGGATTGAATCATTATCTAGACAAAATAGACCGATTTACCCAAGGCTGGTATCTCAATTCTATCAATATGTAATGTTTTCATTTGATTTTGGAGAAAACTTTATGGTGACCAGCTGGATCAATGGTCAGAAGTTTTGTTTCTATTCAAGGCTATGAGCTACATGCCTACGGATTCCTCATGAAGGAATGAGTGATAAATACCATGGAGACCCTCCTCCATCATCCGATATCTTCGATCTAGAAAATGCCTTGGAAACTCTAACTGGTAAAGGCACCAAGCGAAGGGCTATAACTGCAGAGCTAGATGGAGAAACTAGACTTCTATTCAAATTTGATCAAAATTTGATCAGTCCAAGAAAATGGGATTTTGCTGTAATGAAGTATCAGGATGTGGTCCTGATTCACCTGTTGAAGAATGGCCATAAGATCAACCTATGCAATTATGTTATTAACCATATCTGTGAGATGATTAAAGTCACTTCCAAATCCACCTCTTTGTTTTACTCAAGGATGATTTCAGCCATGCTAGTTTCCAAAGGGATGGTTGGACCGAATGAAGAAAGGTTAGAGGACTATGATTTCTGCTTATCCAAGCCTATTATCAGAAGGATGAAGATTAGTTGGAACCCCTGGAAGAAGCAGTGGGTTGAGGATAATGATCAATTGTATAAGAAGTTTAATCCTATTGATTATACAGGAAGGCCTAAGAATCTAGCAGATCATGGTTTGGAACCAGATGAAGTGGCTGAGTATTCAGAAGAATAAGAAGAAGAAGAGGAAGTGACATCTGAAGTATCACCTAGAGAAGAAGCTGGAATACCTCCAATGGAAACAACTCCTGTTGAAAAAGAAAGGACAGCTGTCCCTGCTGTTGTCCCTGCCGAAATAACTCAAGGAGAAGAAGTTTCTGTTGGTTTGAGAGAAGAGGAAGCTCCTGCTTCTAGTGAGGATATCAATCCATAAACTCATCCTACATATGCAAGAAAATTGTTTTTTCCTGATTTAGAGTAGCAAGCAACCATAGAGATAGATCCTGTTGAAGAGCATCTCCCTATTGAGAATGAAGTCAATCTGGAAGCACAACCAGTGGAACAATCGGTTCCTGAGATAATTCCCTCTACTGAAGAGAGGAAGGAAATTGCCTTTCAGCTAGCAAGGTAAGAGTTTTCTTAAGAGTTTAGAGATGATACTGTGGATCTTGACCATGTTTCTGAGCCTATAGTATCTGAAATGGAAGCAAAATTTTAGGGGGAGGAAAGTCAAAACCTTGAGATTATAGAAGTTGGATCTGCTGAACCTTATCAACCTACTGTCACATATTCCGTGTACACCCATTATGTTTTCCCAATCTTTTAGGATGTGAATGAGTCAAAGTAGGTGACTACAACTATAATGGATCTCTCTTCGGTGTTTCAACTGAAGTCTATAGCTCATCCAGAACCAGAACCAGAGCCCCATTATCAATCTGAATCAGAATCTGAGTCTAAAGATGACTCTGAACCACAACCAGAACCTGCTCCACTACCTTCACCTGCACTCTTACCCGAGCAACACTACTTTGTAACTAAATATGATCTGAAAGTCTTTGGAGAGACTCTGTTAGCTGGAGTTGAGAAAATATTTTCCAATCAACCTAGTCCAGTAACTCAACTAAGTCAAGAAGATGCATCAATTCTCTTGGAAAATATTATATTTCATATTCAACCAAGAATGATCCGAGAAATTCAAGAAGTCAGAGTAGAAAATAAGCTGCTGAGTGCTGATGTTGAAAACCTGAAATGTATGGTAGCAAACTTGCAGAATGAGTTGTCTTTGAGATCAGAGCCTGCTTCTGTTTCTGCCCCTGCACCTGTTGCTGATTCTACTGAGCCAACTGATTCCACCCTTTCTAGAGAAATTGTGTCTCATGTTCATACATATATTCTATATTTTGATGAAAAGATTGGAACAAGACACACCAAGATGATGGAATGCATGAGGGAGATTGTAAAAAATCTGAATAAACTCACAGATGAGTACACTAGATGTCTGTAGAATGTTTTGAAACAGCTCAAATTTCTATCCATAGCCGTAAAATCTTCTCCTAATTTAGGTCAACCTTCTGTTCCTCCTTTGGATGATTCTCTGCTGAGATCCATAATCAAGGAAGAACTTCAGAATGCCTTCAGTGGCTTGGATCTGTCTTCTTTTTCAGAAGTGGTTAAACACAATGACTGAGCATTGGACTTGGTTAGAGTTCATTCTAAGATAGCCAATGATGCTCAACATGAGATCACCAAGAAAATAGATTTTTATCTCACCCGGACTTTCTCCAAAAGTGATATGACATATCACTTTAGATATCTTGTGGAAAACCTGAAAATCCCACCGATAACTCAAGCTTTTAAAGATCAAGTTCAGAAGCTTACAGAGTTCACCTGATTTTTGGACAAATTCATGGAGAATAAGGACGATTTTGAAAAGTCTATGCAATATGGTGGAGAAATCATTACTGATTTCATCAATCTTTTGAAGCCATATCTTCATGTGCAGAGTAATGCTATAGTTTCTCCAGCTGCTACACCCCTTAGACCTGGTCTACCTCCCTTAGCCTCAACTGCCATGTCTGTCAGCCAAGATATTTATGAGATCTGGCCAATAATTCTTGACCAACCACAGCCTAGATCTTATACTGCTCATACTTTGGCTCCATCCGTTTTTGAAGGTCTTCCCTTACCCTCTTTGTCTACCACATCTATACCTTCTTCTACATCAGCACCATCTCCTGCTGCTGATAAAGGCAAGGAAAAAGTGTATCCCTGAAGAGTCCATGGACTGTTTCTGTTTTATTTTTTGATGGGATTTCATTTGTTGTTTAATGTTTTTATTTCTCCAGTATGTTTTATTCTGAACCTTTTTAATGAAAAATGCAGTGTTTCCCTTCATTTCTCTCTACTTTTTGATAATCCCAAAAGGGGGAGGAAAACTACAAGTATCAGTACTATAATGAGACATGTTATTATCGAATATATTATTCTCTAATTTTTCTATTCTAATATGCTAGTTTCCTTAATCTTACATTTCATTTATATTTTGACTATATATGATTTGTGATCATCAAAAAGGGGGAGATTGTTGGACTCCTCATGTGTGAATCATGTTTTAATGATCAAAAATGATATTACTATTAATTAATATCAATAATAATTGCACATCTTTCTAATGCTCATCAATATCAATAATAACTACACATAATGTTTTAATGATAGCAAATCTTATTGATGTTAACAACTCCCTTTAGTATTTACAAGTCTTATTCATGATAACAAATCTCACTTATATTTATCAAGCCTTTATGATTCATGTTCTCTAACTCTCTAATGATTAAGATTAATCCATATTATGCATATTACTGTCTAAATATAAATATAGATATTTGTATAAGTATAGAGACACCGTGATGTTTGTCACAGTCAGAAAGACACCATGAAGGAAAAACCGTGACCCAGACACCGTGAAGGACAAACCGTGACCCAGACACCGTGAAGGACAAACTGTGAACCAGACACCCTGAAGGAAAAACCGTGACCCAGAAACCGTGAAGGACACACCATGACCCAGACACCGTGAGCTACACACCGTGACATAGAGACACCATGAAGCACATACTGTGAACCACATACCGTGAAGACTATACCGTGAAGAAGACACCGTTTACATAATCACTGTGGCACTGTTTCTTAAATTTTTGTCAATATTTTTTAAATAATTCTAACGGTCATATTTGATGTTTTTAATGCAATTAATGTTATTTAATGATAGTTGTTGGCATGTCAGGAAACCGTATCTCGTTCCTATAAAAAGGGAATCATTCCTACTGCCAGAACTGGTGGAATATAAGGAAGATCGAGATGGAGTACACGCGTGCAAGTGTGAAGATACAACAAGAAGAACTTACATACATCCGAGATCACTGTGCTAAACAAGAAGAACAATCCTGAGCAAGAAAGAGATTGAAATATTTTCAAAGAACTCTCATGAGTGCAATCCAACACCACTAAAGAACACACGATGAATCAAGAGATCATTTTAACTCCTGTAGAGCACAAGCTAAACTACGACACTCTATTTTTCAACAGAAAAACCAGAGAAGGACTCAGAAGCAATCCTGCTGAATCCAATGAGTCCAGAACAACATTTCTAATCACTAGAGCTTTCAAAACTCTTATCTCTTCTCTCTAAGTGATTTGTTTATTTACTTTCGAGCAGTGTGGTGTACTCTGTATCTATCACAAACACACACTGTCTCCGGCACTGAACTGGAGGATATCAAAATCCTCAGTCCAAAACTCTTAACTCTTGTTTACCCACGACAACTGTGGAAGAGTTCCTTGTGTGGCCTGGTCTTTGTTTTGTTTCCCATGAAGAACTATGGTAGAGGTCCTTGCATGTCCCGGACAGTTTTTTAAACTGTTGTTAACCCCGATCCAAAGTGTGGATCAAATTTATATAAATTTGAGAGGACTAAGTCTTGTCTTGAGACTAAACCTCTTTTTATATCTTCTGTTCATCTTTAGTTTAAGTTTAAAGTATACTACATATATCTTTTATATTCCACTGCTATTACTTTGAAATAAAAAACTATTTTAAAGCTACTTTGATAGTTAAATTAGAAAGTGTTTATACTTATTGTAAATCAGTAAGTCAGTTTAAAAAGTTAATTTAATATTCAGATTAAGTTAACTGAGACCTAATCAATCTTTGAGAAACTAATTGAACCTTTACACTCTGTATAGATTCACTACAGTTTAAATTTGTTTTTAAATTGGGGGATTTTAAATAGACAATATTTTAACAGAAATTTTAATTGGAACTCAATTCACCCCCCTCTTGAGTATCCACTCCGACCAACAATAAGGGTTTTACATAAATCATGAAGGAAATACCCATAATCTCAAAATTACAAAAATGTACAATAACATAAGAGTGTGATATAATCATTAAAACATTTCATAAGGGAATGATATCATAATATCATGGATCATAAATATATGTCCTAACCATAAACCATGACATCATAATAATAGGTAAATGTTCACTACCAAGACTATCATCACATAGTGTAAAAATCCCCATAGTAGATTATGTTATCTCCCTAATCAAAGATATAACATCTCACGAGATGTAAAGTGTTATCCAATGAATTGGAGGGCTATATAATTCTAGGAACCCTGTCTCATAACATAGTGTTCTTAGTATAAAATCCTATGAACCATACATGGTATCTCATAAGATTAAAAATTAACCAATGCATTGGAAGGATATATAATTTTTGGACCACCCATCACATAATGAAAATCATAATATGTACATGCATATGACTATCGCATGAGGAAAAGAAACCATACATAAAGAATAACCATGATAAAACCCAAGAGAAAGAAGTGGGTTTCATAATCTTCTCTAAAAGCATAATCGAAGGTTATAACATATGGATTAACCAGAAAATAAGGAATTAAATAATTTTGGATGTTTATATTTCAAAAATGAAACAAATGTCTTGAACATTAAGTTACAATTTAAGAATCTTCATGGGAAGGATCAAGGGTAATTAATAAGTTTAATGAACCACATAGGTGATGCTTTTCTAAATGAACATATGATCCTTTAAGAAAAGAAAGGAAATATTATTTTACATTAAAATAGAATTAAAATTTGAGTTTTTTCCAAAAAAATAGAAGCTTTAGTATATATTCATTGTTAAAACTTTTTATTGCTATGACACTTGTCCTGCAATAAGAAATCAAAAAGTTCTATTAAGCGAGGCTTACATAAAAGTGGGAATTCCAAATGGAACTTAAAACATGTATTATCCCCCAAATAAATATAACATAAAATAGACTTAAATTAAGGAATTTATATAAATAATTTTAAAGAAATAAATGAGAATATTATTGATGGAAAACAAAGATAAATAAAGTGAACATGTAACAAAAAAGTAATTAGGGTGGTATATAAGATCTGTTTTTTTATGTTTTAAGACACCTATGTTGAAATCCCACATCTTAAAAAGTAGTAATAAAATAATATTTTTAAAGGAGGATAATTAAAAATTTATTTCCACATGATATAATAAATCTTTAGGTTTCCAATTAAATTATAGAACATTGGAAGGAAGAGAAATTATGGACAAATAGGGGAAACTGTCATTAAAAAGGATCAAAACTTCTATCAACATTGATATACGTTTTGAGGATAAAATTAATGAAGGTAAAATAATTGAATTTAAAAATTTATTTTACCCATATAGGAAGATAAATTAACATTAAATAAAATATAGGGTGGAATAAACCAATCATATAAGTATTAATTTCAAGATGAAACATAATAACTCAAGGAAAGGGTCTTTGAGAAAAACAAAACCCTTAACACGTACTAGAATTTAAAATTGAAAATAAATAGAAGCTATAAAATGAGAATGATTTTTAAATACCCTATATTTCATTAAATTTATGAAAAAAATAAATTCATTTCCAATACATACACCATAAAAAGATACAAGTGGTGAATACGACTGATATCCTAATGAAACACAATTTAGAAGAAACCCTTACCTTAATTCATGGATTCTAGTAAGTGCATGAAAATTTTGTATAATAGAAATAACTATCATAATATCTTATTTAATAAATTTTTTAATATCTATAAACTTTTATAAATTTTATTCATATCTATTCTCTATATGTGATTTAGTTAGTTAACATCTATTTTCAATAACGAGTGTCAGTAATCTTGATCGTTTTGAACAACTTTCATAATATCGATGTTGTTATTCATTAATCTCCAAATGTTTATGTTTCAAAGATTATACAAGGTACTACAATTATTATTTATAATTATTGGTAATTTAATAATATTATTCAATGGAATTCTTGTTTTTGGTTCATTTTGTCAAAATTGATGATAAATATGTTTCTGTGATATTTAACAAACGAATGACTGTATCTTAATTAATGAGTTTAATATTATTTTTACCTTTAAAAACAAAAATAAAATATTTATTTGAATATTTATATAATATATTTTTAGTAATGAATTTTCATATTCATACATGAAATTACTTTATAGTATCGTTCAATTAGGTGGTTAAACTGACCAAAACATGAACATACCATAATTAATGGATGATTATCATTATTAAAGTGTCTGATTTTATAAATAATATCATTATTTAATATTAGTAATTATATTTATAGACACATTAAATTTTTTTAATTATATTTTAATAGGTTTTAATAAATAATAATGAAACTAGATGAAAAATGAGAAACGTTACTTCATTAAGGTGGGAGTACATACAAACGTGATTGACATTTTCATTTCTCAAAGAATATTAGAGAAACTTGGTGGATTATAAATTCTATATTAATAATAATAATTAAATTAAATATGTGACATTTATTTTTAAATTTTACCCTTATAATCATTTATGAGAGGTGGTGGTTAAAAATAGAAGTCATTGCTTCCTGGAGGGAGTAGTCCGCACAATGCATGAATGATGGATACATTTTTATTAATTATAATAATGTAAGGTGGTTCATAGTTATTCACATAGTATAATATAATTTAATTTAAAAAATTCGAATATATTTATAATGGAATTATAAAATTATGTTTTTGAACGTAATAAATAAAAGAAAAGAAATTATGGGAAAAATAACTCACGTTAATGACTTTGGATTTCCCTTGGAAGACTCATTTGAAATGGTAATATTAAACCAATATATTTTGACCAGAGGATAAAATAAAAATAATTGGATTATAGGTTAAGTAAAAGGGTGTATTTTCAATAGAAAATATAATTTTTAGGGTGGTATAGAATGGGTGTTGAGAGGCCATTTTTATTAGTGGTGAGAATGTCATTTCTATAAATATTTCAAAATAGAGAACATGTTTCACATATCATGAAGAATACAAACTAGAAAATAATAGAGTATCGAGTGAGATAAGGTTTACCATTCCTCAACCATTCATCTAAATACATGTTTTATTAGGTCTTTTACTATTAGAATATTCACTCTTACCTTTTTTGGTTAAACAGTGGTAACTAATTATTACCAATGTATTTTACTTTTTATTCCTATAAGTAAAATAAATATTATTACATAATTTTGAATTAATGGTTCAAAATGTGTAATTAATTTTATAATATAAAATTTATATATGTAATAAAACTAAATTTTAATATTATCACATGTAACGTGTAAAAAATCATCTTTAGAAAGTGTATTTTTAAGTTTAAAGCTTACGTGTAGGGTGAAATTATCATCATTTTTGATTGAATTAATATAAATTGGATTATAATAAATAAAATTAAAGTCATATTCATTTCAAATAAATCTAGGTAATTTTTTTGCAATATAATATTTAATTAAAAGAAAATAAAAAAACAATTTTATATGGAAAATATTACTTAAGTTTAAAAATTGTTAATCATAGTTTTTCTAGATTAAGAATTATTTTAAAAAATGTATAGTTCAACTAATCAAATAATTTTTTGACAAATTAAAAGGTTTATAAACTTATAGGCCATAATTAATTATAAATTTACAATTTTGATGAAAAATATATTTTAATTATTCACTTAAAAATTGAATTTTTAGAAAAAAGAAAAACAATTATCCTAAAATAATATTTTTATTATAAATATAAAAATTAAGTTATTTTTTAAAGTTAATATTATAAAATATATTTTAAAAAATATAAATATACAATGAAACTCTTTTTATAGGAAAACATAATTTTTAAAATATTAACACTTCTAAATTTTATTTTTAATCAATTACTATTTACTATTGATATATTATTAATATAAAAAATATATTGTATCCATTAAATATTTAATTTCTAAAAAATAAATCACATAAAATAAAATTTTTAGAAAGGTTATATTTTAATGTTCAAATCAATATTCTTAGTAATTTAGATATACTAATTAAATTTTTATCAATTCCTTATTAATAATAATGAAAATTATTTTATTTTTATATATATTTCATAATGTGGTCACCTCTATTTTTAACTGCTAATTCAATGGCCACATTTGAATGGATTTATATTATTTCACAAATAATATTGGTTTGGAATTGCGTTTGAGGAAAGATATCAACACAATGTTTATTTAATGAAAAATTATATAGTAAAATCTTAGTGAATTAAATTCTCCCCATTTCAATAATTTCATCCCCAAAATTTTAATTATTACATATTATTGAAAATATCTAAGGGTATCTAAAAAGTAGACATGAAACATGATATAATATCTAGATAGATATCTTTATGACAAAATTAGGGTACATATCTTTTAACTTAGACTAGGCCTATCTGTAATATTGAGTTTTTGTGTTACCATTTGAGCCAAGAATTTATTATTAATTAATATCAAGATCCATATTATATAATTTACTTATAAAGGTAGCTCATAATCATCTATTTATTAATAGAGTATCATAGGCTGAAATTAAATGTGATTTCATGATTTATTTATTTTCTTTCCTATGTATAAATAACAAATCCATTTTCAAAATCACATAAAATTCATCTAATGGAAGGATAATAAGACTTTAATGAATCATTATCTCAAAAACATTAAATAAAATTCATATTCCTTGAATACAATTACTCTACCAATAATAGTTTTTATTTCAATTGGTAATAGTTGGTGAAAAATTACAAGACATAAGACATTCAAAAAACAAGAGTGATAGATAAGTATACCTAGCACCACTTAATTATCATTTTAAACTTAAATAGAAGTTTCTTCTCATGATATTCCTTATTCTTGTCATCTAATATGTTGTTGGTGTCATTTTTTATCTTTAAACCTTATATTATTGCACTATTTTTCATAGTTCCCAAATTTCTCAAATCTAAAAAATTTAATTTCTAGTGGATCTTTATGGAAAACATTATTTTTCCAATCGTTTTAACTGAAATATTACCTTTTTCCTTGATAAGTTATTTCTTTATTCCCTCCTTTAACTGAAATCAAACATTTTCCAGTTTCTTTGAGACCTCCACTAGGTATCTCTTACCATATTTTTAATATGAAGAAGATTGACTATTATTTCCTTCATCGTCATTATTACATTAATTTCATTGATAATCCATCATAATCTTATTTGGTGTTCTTGGGAACCAAAATGAGTTCACATTTTTAATTAAAATTCTTGATATATGGTTTTTTATAATAAAAAAAATCTCTCACTCCACCTCTTATCTCATCTGGTTGCTTAGTAGGACAATATATTATTTTTCTTTGGAACCCATTGTTAACTTGTTTCCTGGGTTTCATCCATTACTATTTAAAAAATGGTTTAATTAAAGTTATTATTAGTTAACATAATAATATAATTATCATAAATTATCTCATTAGAAACTCTACCAAGAGATTTCTTACTCATTAAAACCATCAAATTATCTATCAGATCAACCGGAATCACTATCAGTTCAATCATGGATTTTTTATATTGAGTTCTCTCATACTCATTGACCTAAATCCTTGACAAAAAAAATCCTCCACAATGACAGATAAATAGAATGTTATTGACTTAATCATATCCACTGATAGTTTCAAACCAGGTATACAATTAGGCCTCTTTGTCGTTCACTAGATGATGATTTGGTTAATACAAAATATACCGCATTTAAAGTTACTACCATAGGTATATCTATACTGGATCCTGCATCCAAATATAGTATCCAAAGATGGATGTT
Source organism: Viscum album (assembly GCA_963277665.1). NCBI lineage: Eukaryota > Viridiplantae > Streptophyta > Magnoliopsida > Santalales > Viscaceae > Viscum > Viscum album. The sequence continues at coordinate 179,033,928 of OY728143.1, read as the reverse complement.
ATTTATAGAAAAGCCACACAATATTAAATTTACCAAAAATTTTATGATGTAATACTATACTCAAATTTATCACTTAGATTTATCCCTAGGGTTTTCACTAAAGCTCCATAATCCTAATCCCAAATATAACTAGAATAATCTTAAAAAAAACTAAACACTCCTTTGATACCAACTATAATAACCCAAGATAAACATTTCTTTATTTTTCATCATTACCATAATTTAAAAATTACATCTCATAATAACCTCACATAGCTCGAAGAACATTTTGGTTTATTGTCTTTGAGGACCAATTACAAATGAAACTTATAAAACTTTTGAACATTTCTTCATAATAAAACTCATATTCATACTTATATTCAAAACCCCTAGAAGGAAAAAAATAAGAAAAGTGCGAGTTTAAATGCTAAGTATGAAAATCCTATCAACATGTCATCAAGGGTTAGATCATAAATATATCTTAAAACATGAGTATAGATAAAATTATTATTAAAAATAACATGGTAGAATAAGAGTTTTCCATAAATCATGAAAGAAGGACCTATAATATTAAAATAAAAAACATTTACTATGACATAAGAGTGTTATATATTCGTAGAAACATAGTATAAGAACATGATATCATAAGATCAGGGAATATAAATATGTGGTGTCAACATAAATCAATCAAACATAACCGTTAGTTTAGGTTCACTCTGAAGGCCATCACCACATAGTAAAAAAAGTATCATAGTAGATTAAGTTCACTCCCAAATTCCACACATAACATCTCATGAGATATATATCTTTACTTAATGCATTATAGGGATATATAATTATGGCCCCACCTATTTCATCATATAGTGTTCTTAGGATAACTGCTTATTCACCATACATGATATCTCATGAGATGAAAAAATTACCCAATTTATTATAGGAATATATAAATATAGTACCACCCATCACATAATGAAAATAATAGTATGTACAAGTATATTAGGTCCACAATATGAATGAAAACCGTACGAGAAGTATAATCTTGATAAAACCCATGTGATGGAAGTAGGGATCATAATCTTGTATGAAATAATAAAAGAAGGTTATATCATAAGTATTACCCAGAGAAGAAGGAATTAAATCATTTATATGATTATATTTTAATAAATACATATATGTATTAAACATTAACTCCTATCATTAGAAAATATATGAGAAGGATAAAGGTGAAGTAAGAATATAAATGAACCACATAGGTGATGATCATTGAAATAAGTGAAGGATCCTTTAAATAAGGAAAGGGATTATTATTTTCCTTTTAAAACACTGAAGTAGGATGTTTATATAAAAAATAATTCTGGTTTTTATAATCCATTCATAGTTAAATTTTTTTATATATGTAACACCCCAAGCTTCTACGGTACGTTTCCCTTTGAATAATGCGATAGCGTGTGTTGTACGCAACGTCGGGTTCTAACACACACCACAACTAATTAAACTAGCCGTTGTGAATAGTAATACCTAATTTTTGAAATTATATATATTTTATATTTGAAAATGGACTTCATTTTTGGACTCGGAATATCGAATTTAGCCTAAGGTGAAATTTTGGTACTTTTCGGATAACTTTCATATTTTGATGAATAGTGAAAATTACTAAATTTTAATTAAAAACAACTTTTTTAATCAAAATAATTAATAGTGATAAATTATGAATTTTAGTAGTTTTAAAGTATATTTAGAATATATTTTTACCATTTAATATAATGTTGGTCATTGGACATAATTTTACAATTAAACCGAACATAAACAAGTGTCAATCTTTTGATAGTTATTATCTCTTAAAAACACGCTTTTTGTTTTGACAGCGGGAATTAATTTTAAATTAATTTCTGCCACTTCTGTGTTTTGAATTTAGGAAAATGGATTCCATATTTGGAATCAGGATGTTCAAATTGTGTAAATAGTTAACTTTTATTTTTAGACATTTTGAATAATTACTGCGGTAAATATTTTATTTACCATGGTTAAGGGTAAATCCGGTAAATAAGGGTTAAAAAAATAATATTATAATAATACTAAATTACCCTAAAAACGTGTCTTAACCCTATTGGTTGATAGATGGTCGACCATGGGCATCTTTGTGTCAATTTTGGGACCCCATGGATCCACTTGTAAGTGATAATGACACTTTATTTTAATTTAGTTAAAATGAATACAAAAATGACACAAGCATATATCTTTTAGAACAACAATTTTTACATAGGGTTATATATGTTGGATTTTAGATTATAAATATTCATTAGAAAGATAAAACTATTTCCTACATAATTATATTTTATTTATAATTTTTAGACATTAAATAATTTATTTTATTTATGACACAATGATGATGCAGTAATTACTATAATAGTGAAAAATTAAAATAATTGATATTATAAATACCCAAATAAATATAATATGAAACTTTTAATGAATTAAACTAATTTTCTAGGCTAATATGATATATTAGGATTGATTTAATGGACTTTGTTCGAAGTAATCAATCTGTTATGAGTTTCAAAAAAATCAACTATTGAATAGTGTCAAAATTGACATAAAAGAGTTCTTAAAACAAATATTATATTATTAATTGATATTAAATTCCTAAAAATCTAAGGCTCGGCCAAGAGACTTATATTATGATAGGTTAATCATTAATGGACCACTTGGGGGTCGCTTGTATGTATATAGTAAGTTTATTAACCATATTATATAAAAATACAAAGAGACATTGTAAAAGTGAAACTAATTAACTTAGAGTTAATACTTAAAGATAAGGTTAATATAAGTACCCAAACCTGTCTAAATTCTATTGGTTGAGTGGTTTTCGACCTATCCCCACCTTAACCTTTTAATAATAAGCTTTGGAGCCATTAGAAACCGAATATGAATTTATTATAAATTAATATTTCTAGCTTTTCCAAAGGTGCCCCTCACCCCTCTTATAAAAAGGGCACTCCTCCTTATCATTTCTTCACACCTTCAAAGCCTTTTGGTTCGGCCAAACTCTGCCCAAATACTCTCCCAACATCCCTCACTACAACCTAGAGGCCTTAGTTTGATCATAAAGCCAACCTAAGGAGCCCTTTTGATCAAATCAAAAGGAAGAACCCGAAGAAGAGGTAATGATTTCACCACCCTTTTCTAAGTTCATTTCTTCTTCCACTTCTTATTCCTTTGTTATTACCATTATAAAATAATAACTCCAGTATCTCACATATAATGTGATGTTATTATAAGTATGTTACAACCATATTCAGTATTCTATCCACCCTTTGAATAACATGTCACCATACGTGCGTACGTACGGCTTACCGTCTCCACGTCGTGGTGTAATTGTTATTCAATATAATATTATTTGGATGGGTATAATAATGATGTGTAACTCATGTAAATAATAAATATAACATGTTAATGATTCTGTATATATGATATACCATTCATTTATATATTATTTTAATATCAAAAGAATGATATTGTCGCTCGTGCGTACGTACGGACTACCGTCTCCACGAACGCGATGAGATTCATTCTCCATCGTATCCATTCAAGTATAATTATCATTTTATGATTTAAAAATGATGTTTAAGGACTTGATATCATTCTGGATATGAATAAGATACAACAAACATGGCTTATGTAACAAAACATATAAAAGAAAATGAGTAAGTTAACACCCGAAACGATGATAATTCTAAGATATTATTAATAAATCAATGTTAAAAGATCATATATGATATCATATTAATATATATGATTCTTGTATAATTTAATAACAATTATTTCACCATTATACAGGAGGTTAACCTACCCCAACCAAGGAAAAGTACAAGGTAAGGGTTATTTCTCAATCTCTTCATTATCCGAGGTTGTTTATATGTAATAATCTACTGGGATCTCTTTATCATCCACATCCATGTTTCTTAAAAATGTATTTCAAAACATTTTTACTATTTACAAGAATATGGGTTAAAGTCATTTATACCCTTTTTTGACTTTTTATAAGAGGTTTATAAAGGAATCTTTCCGTCGTTTTCAAAACAAGGTCCTTTTTAACCTTTTCGACAGAATTGAGGTAAGAATGTTTTTTTACGGCGGGTGCGGTTATTTTACGCCGTTATAAAATCTTCAAAGCTTTCCTTACAAGCTTATAAGAATATTTTCAAAGAAAATGTTTTATTTTATATGGATCTTAAATGATTTCAAAATAAAAGGAGATATTTCTTTAAAAAGAATTTTGATTTCATCTATGTCAACATCCTTTGATGGATTTTAAGATTATTTGAAGTTGATTTATTATGATACAAAACTTCTATATTGTATTGAAGGTTTTGTGATATGTTTGACTGTGGATGTGCTATTTTTATACCATTCATATTTTATTGTGAAAGTATTGACATTTCGAATGCTAGTTTTAATACGAATGTTTATGTTATGTTTAAACATTTTCATATGGGAATGCATTGGACTTAATAAGTGACGGGTGGAGCCCGCTATAGCTCCTCGATGCATCGGTAGGTCTCATGAGACAAACTAGTGTCTTGGAACAAGGCCTTGACAAAATCTTATTTGTAGTCTTGGCACGAGGCCTTGGCTATGTGGTTATGATAGTCTGGCATTATGCATTCCAACATTATGAAAGTGGTTATTGATTTTTGCATGTGATTATTCATTTAGTAGAATATCCATGTGAATAAGTAAATGGCATTATTTCATTTTATTTACGCCATACCATGTTGAAAGTTCGTATTTAAAAGGATTTTGTTTTAGTTATACATTGCCTTAAATGTTTATTCTTATTTATGAAAGTTTCCACTTTATTGTTATCCTTACTGGGCATTTGAGCTCACCCCTTTTTTTTATGTTTTATTTTTCCCAGGATGTGAAGAAGTAAGTTATGAATGACCTGCAGGGATTTTATGAGGGGTTAATAGTGTGGATTGTGGAAACATTATGTTGTTGTATTAGTTTTTCATTTTATGATGTAATGTAAAACTTATGAATATATCTAGTGTTTCCAAGGCTACTAAACCAATCGTTCTTTCGAGATTTGATCTTTCTTGTGATCATGCCAATGTTATGTAATTAATGCACCGACTCTGGGTAGCTGGGGTCGGGGCGTTACAGTTGGTATCAGAGGAAGTTTAGTACAAACCTTGGAAGCTAGATTTAGATAAACTCTGATTAGAGCACATAGACCTAAGATGAACTTTGAGGATTAGTATAGAAGAACTTCCTAGAATTTTGGTATTGTAGAGACTTTGTGAGTTTTCCGAGCAATACATCCCTGTCTGGATACGAGCAGGTAGAGGCGGCTCTGGCACAGATGTACCTAGGGGCAAAACCCGAAAACACCGCTTTGAGCTAGACTTGAACGGGAACTGGTGCACGACAACGGGCCTTGCTGCACTCTTGGTTACGACACTCCCAGGGGATATGCTTAGGATAACTCTCACTTTCTTTACAAATCATTATGAAGGGTTTATGAGTATATACTTCCTCAAAGAAAACATATTTATGATTATGGATTATATCCATAGATAGTTCAATTTATGTTTAGTGTTTTATAAGTATGGGATTATGTATTTTGATGCATAAACTGATCTAGTTTATGCCATTTTTTAGAAATGGCGCCTAGTGGAAGAAATGGAAACCGTATCAATGCACGCACTCCATGTAGGGATTTCCCTCATGCTCAAGATAATTATAGTGGGGCTGGTGATGCAACTGGTGCTGATCAGCTAATCACCGTACTGGGACAACTTACTCAGGTTATGAATAATAACCTTACCCGTATGGAGCACCCTGATCCGCAGCGTGGAGGATCAATGTTAGATCGATTCATGAGACAACAACCACCAACGTTCAATGGGAGTACAAATCCCTTAGTAGCTGAGCAATGGATATTTTCCCTAGAGAAAATATTTCAGGCTTTGGGGAGTAGTGAAAGGGAAAAAGTTACCATGGCAGTTTACCGCCTCACTGGAAATGCTGATCAATGGTGGTCATTGATTCAAAACATGAAGGAAGATGATGAAGTATCAAACATGGAATGGAGGGAGTTCAAAGATCTGTTTTTAGAAAAATACTTTCCTCGCGACCATCGAGCAGATATGGAAAGACAATTTCTGAGTCTGAGACAAAAGGAGGATGAGAATGTCACAAAGTATGAGGCTAACTTTACAAGGTTTGCGAGGTACGCTGGTGATTATATTCGCAACCCAAGAAGTAAGATTGATCGTTTCTTTGATGGGTTAAAACCATTTCTCCGTCGAGCATTAGTCTCACAATCCTTTTCATCGTACGAAGACATTGTCTCATGTGCTATCAAGACCGAAAAGGAATTCTCTAAGTCTTATGACTTTAAAGCAAAGCAAGAGAAGAAGAGACCTGCTGATCAATCTGGGAATGGAAATAAGGGGAAGAAGGGAAAGGTTGAATATCCATCTTGTGGTAAGTGCGGGAAGAAACACCCCGGTGCTTGCCTGAAGGGAATGGGAGTCTGTTACAAGTGTGGTGAAAAAGGCCACCAAGCTCATGATTGCAAGGGGAAGAAGGAAGCTACCAACGTTCAGTGCTACAATTGCAGGGAGATGGGGCATTATGCAAATGCATGTCCTAAGTGTCAGGAGAACTTACCTCAGAAAAGGCCAAGGGATCAAGGCCAGGCTTATGCTATCACTACTGCTGAGGTAGAAGCTCCGAAAGACGTGGTGGCAGGTAATTTAATGGTTTCCTCAAGTTTAGAAAATGCATTATTTGATTCTGGATCATCGCATTGTTTCATATCTTCCCAGTTTGCTAAGAAAATTAGATATTTCCAATTTGATTTAATAAGGGAGTTGTCAGTTAAAACTCCTAAGGGAAGTATCGTTGCAACAAAGTTTTGTGAATCAGTCCCCATTAGAGCACATAAATTTTCTTTATCTGCTGATTTCATCGTCATACCTATGATTGAGTTTGATATAATCCTCGGTATGGACTGGCTTTCGGACTATGATGCGAATATTTATTGTAAGAAGAAAGAGGTTACGATTCTTGATGATAATGATAAGGAGCACCTTATTTTTAGAGCAGAATCGTCACCACCTAATTCTTATTTAGATCCACCCCCTGTAGCTCAACTTAATTCAATTATCGGGGAGGAAGAGAATGAAATAACTGTCGGTGAGGAAAGGAATGTTCAAATAGAGGATGTACCTATTGTGAAAGAATTTGTAGATGTATTTCCGGAAGATGTACCTGGACATCCTCCAGAACGAGAAGTTGAGTTTTCTATTGATTTGATTCCTGGATCAAGGCCTATATCGAAGACCCCTTATAGAATGGCCACTGTAGAGCTAGTCGAACTAAAGAAACAACTAGAGGAATTGAGTAATAAGGGATTTATTCGCCCTAGTGTTTCTCCATGGGGAGCCCCTATTCTTTTTGTTAAAAAGAAAGATGGATCTATGAGGTTATGTATCGATTACAGGGAGATCAATGCTATAACGATAAAGAACAAGTATCCCCTACCTCGTATTGATGATTTATTTGACCAACTGCATGGAGATCAATACTTTTCAAAGATTGACCTTCGATCTGGATACCATCAGTTGTGTGTAAAGAAGGAAGACATTCCGAAAACAGCATTTCGAACCAGGTACGGGCATTACGAGTTTACTGTAATGCCGTTTGGATTGACTAATGCACCCTCTGTATTCATGGATCTGATGAATAGAGTTGTCAAGGAGTATCTCGATGAATTTGTGGTGGTATTTATTGATGATATCTTGGTATACTCCAAAACCTACAAAGATCATGAAAATCACTTGCGCATTATCTTGAAGACTCTGAGGAGGCATGAATTATATGGAAAGTTTAGCAAGTGTGAATTCTGGCTTCAGGAGATTTCTTTTCTTGGCCATATTGTCTCTAAAGATGGAATCTCTGTTGATCCTTCTAAGACCAAGGCAATCCAAGAATGGCCAGTACCTACGAGTATAACTGAGGTACGTAGTTTTATTGGTTTGGCAGGTTATTATCGACGTTTCGTCCAGAATTTTGCCCGATTGGCTAACCCATTAACGAAGCTCACACGTAAAGGGGTTAAATTTGTTTGGACAAAAGAGTGTGAAGAATGTTTCGAAGAACTGAAGAGAAGATTAGTCAATGCTCCTATATTGACTCTACCATCGGGGAATGATGGGTTCGTTATTTATAGTGATGCATCAAAGAAAGGACTTGGCTGTGTCCTTATGCAGAATGATAGAGTTATTGCCTATGCATCACGACAGTTGAAAATTCATGAACAAAACTATCCTACTCATGATCTCGAGTTAGCAGCAGTGATCTTTGCTTTGAAAATATGGAGGCACTACCTCTATGGTGAAAAATGTGAGATTTATACTGATCACAAGAGTTTGAAGTATATTTTCTCACAAAAAGAACTCAACATGAGGCAAAGGAGATGGCTTGAATTACTCAAGGATTATGATTGTACGATACACTACCACCCAGGGAAGGCAAACAAGGTGGCAGATGCTTTGAGTAGAAAAGACCATGGAGTTTTGAAAAATATGAGAATTGAAAGGGATCCAATTTTCATGGAGCTAGTGAAGATGGACATGGGAATAACCAGGGAAGGTGAAACATCAATGCTTTTTCAAATGGTTGCCAAACCATCTTTACTAGAAAGGATTAAGAGTTCTCAGACTGATGATGAAGAATTCCAAAAGAAGATTAAAGTTGTGAATGATGGGAGATTGAGAGACTTTGCGTATGAAGGTGGAATTTTGAAATTCGGGAAGAGACTTTGTGTTCCCAATATACCTGATCTAAAAAGGGAATTGCTGGATGATGCTCATAGTTCCAATTTCTCTATACACCCTGGGAGCACCAAAATGTATAGAGATTTGAAGGAACATTTTTGGTGGGACAACATGAAGAGGGAGATTGCTGATTTTGTGTCAAGATGTATGGTTTGTCAACAAGTGAAAGCTGGATGGCAACAGCCTGGAGGAGTCATGCAACCTCTTCCCATACCGGAGTGGAAATGGGACAATATTACAATGGACTTTGTCATGGGGCTACCAAAGACTCCTAGAAGGAACGATGCAATATGGGTTATTGTTGATCGTCTTACCAAGTCAGCACATTTTCTTGCTATAAGAGAAGATCTACCCCTGGAACGTCTAGCAAGACTATACATTAATGAAGTTGTGAGACTTCATGGAGTACCCCTATTGATTGTTTCTGATCGTGATCCCCGTTTTACTTCAAGATTTTGGAAAAGTCTTCAGAAATCCCTGGATACTGAACTTCATTTGAGCACTGCTTACCACCCTCAGACAGACTGACAATCAGAACGGACTATTCAGACCTTAGAAGACATGTTGAGATCTTGCTCACTTGATTTTCAGGGTATGTGGGATCAATATTTACCACTAGTAGAATTTTCCTATAACAATAGCTTCCATTCGAGTATTCAGATGGCACCATATAAAGCATTATACGGAAAGAGATGTCGTACACCAACCTGTTGGGATGACGTTGGTGAAAGAAAACTTGTAGGCCCAGAACTGGTGGAGGAAATGGTGGAAAAGGTGAAGGTAATCCAAAATCACATTAAAGTAGCTCAAAGTAGGCAGAAGAGCTATGCCGATAATCGAAGGAAGGATTTGGAATTTCAAGTCGGTGATCATGTTTTCCTGAAGGTATCTCCGTGGAAGGGAGTCATACGTTTTGGTAAGAAAGGTAAATTGAGTCCCAGGTACATCGGACCTTTCGAAATTCTAGAACGAATTGGGGCTGTAGCTTACCGATTGGCAATGCCGCCAAGTCTCTCCAAAGTTCACGATGTGTTCCACGTATCTCTGTTGAGGAAATACATGACTGACCCAACACATGTACTCACCTATGAAGATTTAGAACTGGAACCCGATCTGTCTTATTGCGAAGAGCCCATCAAGATTCTTGATACGAGAGAACAAGTGCTGAGAAACCGGACGACGCGTCTGGTAAAAGTTTTGTGGAGGAATCATAAGATGGAAGAGGCAACGTGGGAACCCGAGGAACTTATGATGAAGAACCACCCGAGTCTTTTTATGCAGTAATACCCTAGAAATTGCGAGGACGCAATTATTTGAAGGAGGGGAGAATGTAACACCCCAAGCTTCTATGGTACGTTTCCCTTTGAATAAGGCGATAGCGTGTGTTGTACGCAACCTCGAGTTCTAACACACACCACAACTAATTAAACTAGCCGTTGTGAATAGTAATACCTAATTTTTGAAATTATATATATTTTATATTTGAAAATGGACTTCATTTTTGGACTCGGAATATCGAATTTAGCCTAAGGTGAAATTTTGGTACTTTTCGGATAACTTTCATATTTTGATGAATAGTGAAGATTACTAAATTTTAATTAAAAACAACTTTTTTAATCAAAATAATTAATAGTGATAAATTATGAATTTTAGTAGTTTTAAAGTATATTTAGAATATATTTTTACCATTTAATATAATGTTGGTCATTGGACATAATTTTACAATTAAACCGAATATAAACAAGTGTCAATCTTTTGATAGTTATTATCTCTTAAAAACACGCTTTTTGTTTTGACAACGGGAATTAATTTTAAATTAATTTCTGCCACTTCTGTGTTTTGAATTTAGGAAAATGGATTCCATATTTGGAATCAGGATGTTCAAATTGTGTAAATAGGTAACTTTTATTTTTAGACATTTTGAATAATTACTGCGGTAAATATTTTATTTACCATGGTTAAGGGTAAATCCGGTAAATAAGGGTTAAAAAAATAATATTATAATAATACTAAATTACCCTAAAAACGTGTCTTAACCCTATTGGTTGATAGATGGTCGACCATGGGCATATTTGTGTCAATTTTGGGACCCCATGGATCCACTTGTAAGTGATAATGACACTTTATTTTAATTTAGTTAAAATGAATACAAAAATGACACAAGCATATATCTTTTAGAACAACAATTTTTACATAGGGTTATATATGTTGGATTTTAGATTATAAATATTCATTAGAAAGATAAAACGATTTCCTACATAATGATATTTTATTTATAATTTTTAGACATTAAATAATTTATTTTATTTATGACACAATGATGATGCAGTAATTACTATAATAGTGAAAAATTAAAATAATTGATATTATAAATACCCAAATAAATATAATATGAACCTTTTAATGAATTAAACTAATTTTCTAGGATAATATGATATATTAGGATTGATTTAATGGACTTTTTTCGAAGTAATCAATCTGTTATGAGTTTCACAAAAATCAACTATTGAATAGTGTCAAAATTGACATAAAAGAGTTCTTAAAACAAATATTATATTATTAATTGATATTAAATTCCTAAAAATCTAAGGTTAGGCCAAGAGACTTATATTATGATAGGTTAATCATTAATGGACCACTTGGGGGTTGCTTGGATGTATATAGTAAGTTTATTAACCATATTATATAAAAATACAAAGAGACATTGTAAAAGTGAAACTAATTAACTTAGAGTTAATACTTAAAGATAAGGTTAATATAAGTACCCAAACCTGTCTAAATTCTATTGGTTGAGTGGTTTTCGACCTATACCCACCTTAACCTTTTAATAATAAGCTTTGGAGCCATTAGAAACCGAATATGAATTTATTATAAATTAATATTTCTAGCTTTTCCAAAGGTGCCCCTCACCCCTCTTATAAAAAGGGCACTCCTCCTTCTCATTTCTTCACACCTTCAAAGCCTTTTGGTTCGGCCAAACTCTGCCCAAATACTCTCCCAACATCCCTCACTACAAGCTAGAGGCCTTAGTTTGATCAGAAAGCCAACCTAAGGAGCCCTTTTGATCAAATCAAAAGGAAGAACCCGAAGAAGAGGTAATGATTTCACCACCCTTTTCTAAGTTCATTTCTTCTTCCACTTCTTATTCCTTTGTTCTTACCATTCTAAAATAATAACTCCAGTATCTCACATATACTGTGATGTTATTATAAGTATGGTACAACCATATTCAGTATTCTATCCACCCTTTGAATAACATGTCACCATACGTGCGTACGTACGGCTTACCGTCTCCACGTCGTGGTGTAATTGTTATTCAATATAATATTATTTGGATGGGTATAATAATGATGTGTAACTCATGTAAATAATAAATATAACATGTTAATGATTCTGTATATATGATATACCATTCATTTATATATTATTTTAATAACAAAAGAATGATATTGTCGCTCGTGCGTACGTACGGACTACCGTCTCCACGAACGCGATGAGATTCATTATCCATCGTATCCATTCAAGTATAATTATCATTTTATGATTTAAAAATGATGTTTAAGGACTTGATATCATTCTGGATATGAATAAGATACAACAAAAATGGCTTATGTAACAAAACATATAAAAGAAAATGAGTAAGTTAACACCCGAAACGATGATAATTCTAAGATATTATTAATAAATCAATGTTAAAAGATCATATATGATATCATATTAATATATATGATTCTTGTATAATTTAATAACAATTATTTCACCATTATACAGGAGGTTAACCTACCCCAACCAAGGAAAAGTACAAGGTAAGGGTTATTTCACAATCTCTTCATTATCCGAGGTTGTTTATATGTAATAATCTACTGGGATCTCTTTATCATCCACATCCATGTTTCTTAAAAATGTATTTCAAAACATTTTTACTATTTACAAGAATATGGGTTAAAGTCATTTATACCCTTTTTTGACTTTTTATAAGAGGTTTATAAAGGAATCTTTCCGTCGTTTTCAAAACAAGGTCCTTTTTAACCTTTTCGACAGAATTGAGGTAAGAATGTTTTTTTACGGCGGGTGCGGTTATTTTACGCCGTTATAAAATATTCAAAGCTTTCCTTACAAGCTTATAAGAATATTTTCAAAGAAAATGTTTTATTTTATATGGATCTTAAATGATTTCAAAATAAAAGGAGATATTTCTTTAAAAAGAATTTTGATTTCATCTATGTCAACATCCTTTGATGGATTTTAAGATTATTTGAAGTTGATTTATTATGATACAAAACTTCTATATTGTATTGAAGGTTTTGTGATATGTTTGACTGTGGATGTGCTATTTTTATACCATTCATAGTTTATTGTGAAAGTATTGACATTTCGAATGCTAGTTTTAATACGAATGTTTATGTTATGTTTAAACCTTTTCATATGGGAATGCATTGGACTTAATAAGTGACGGGTGGAGCCCGCTATAGCTCCTCGATGCATCGGTAGGTCTCATGAGACAAACTAGTGTCTTGGCACAAGGCCTTGACAAAATCTTATTTGTAGTCTTGGCACGAGGCCTTGGCTATGTGGTTATGATAGTCTGGCATTATGCATTCCAACATTATGAAAGTGGTTATTGATTTTTGCATGTGATTATTCATTTAGTAGAATATCCATGTGAATAAGTAAATGGCATTATTTCATTTTATTTACGCCATACCATGTTGAAAGTTCGTATTTAAAAGGCTTTTGTTTTAGTTATACATTGCCTTAAATGTTTATTCTTATTTATGAAAGTTTCCACTTTATTGTTATCCTTACTGGACATTTGAGCTCACCCCTTTTTTTTATGTTTTATTTTTCCCAGGATGTGAAGAAGTAAGTTATGAATGACCTGCAGGGATTTTATGAGGGGTTAATAGTGTGGATTGTGGAAACATTATGTTGTTGTATTAGTTTTTCATTTTATGATGTAATGTAAAACTTATGAATATATCTAGTGTTTCCAAGGCTACTAAACCAATCGGTCTTTCGAGATTTTATCTTTCTTGTGATCATGCCAATGTTATGTAATTAATGCACCGACTCTGGGTAGCTGGGGTCGGGGCGTTACAATATAGGTGACCCTTGTGCTGATATAATAAATCATTAAGTAACCTTAAATTGAGTTTACTTAAAATTGGTAATTTTGAAGGGAAAATAAAACATGTATTATCCCCAAAAGAAAGGTAACATAATATTGTTATATTTTCTTGGAAAATATATACATAATATAGAAGAAATAAATGAGAATATTATTAGGTAATAAGGTAGAAAAATAAACATAACATTTTTCTCATAAGTAATGAGGTGGTACAAACTAACCCTTTTTATGATTTAAAAAACATTTATTGAAATCACAAATCATAAAAAGATATAATAAAACATTATTTTTAAAATATGATAATATAAAAATGAAGGTCAAATGATATAAATCATAATTATTTTTCTAATTAAAAAGGTTAAAATTAGTAAGAAGAAAAATTCGGGACAATGAGGGGAAGTCATTGTTAAGAAGGATGAGAATTATTCTATACAATTTCATAATATTTGAGCAAGAAATTAATCAAGGATTTTTTTTGAATTTAAAAAATTATTTTAAACCTATAGCATGAGATACACAACCTTATTTGGTCCTTTAATGTGGTAATGGACGGAGAATATTCCATATAGAATAAAAATTTTAGTTGGTAGAGTAATGATAAGTGTACTCATATAGTAGGGAGCATCTTATCAGACATGGATTAACTACCCTCGTGTTTCAAGGTTCAAGGATATGGTGAAGGATTGAGTCTGAATGTTGAAATTAGGCTTGGGATGAATTTGATGTGAAACATGAGTGGGTTTAATTATAAATAAATTTGTTATTATATTGAAACCCGAATATTTAATTAGATTGGTTAAGCATCCAATCATGTAATTACCCTAAGTGTTGGGTTTGGACTTTGGTGTGGCTGTTTGGACCATCCCATGATTCCTCTAAGGGTTAAGGCATAGGGATCAAGGGATTTTATAGAACATTGGTGGTTGTAGCTAATATGTTTCAATAGATGTTGTATAGTGTTGTGAAAAACCAATGTTTTTTGTGTAAACTGGGTTTGGTGAGGTAGATATCACACTGAGTGTGTAGATGGACCATTGAAAGTATGATTTTTGCAATAAATTATTATGATAGGTAGTACCAAATACAGAAATTAGATTTTATGAGTATTATATTATATTGGGTAGAATAATATGACTAATGATTAATCAGTGGGTGATTATTTGGAGTCATAGGATAAGTGAGTGTGGTTGAGTTTTATCTCATTATTGGTGACTATGATGAGTGGGTTGCTCAGTTTTGATAAATACTATGCCATATGTTTGGAGTTTCACAATAGAATCTCATATAATTTCCATCTGTAACAAGGTTCACACACTTTAATTTCTAATGATATATTACACATAGTATAAATTCCTTCATACTTCTCCAAAAGATTAACCTCAATATGTTCGATCATCATATATGTGTTGGTCCTATAAATCCCGCTCACCCATAGTTAGATCTTGCCAAGCCACATGCTCATATTGGTCATACCATGGAACTTTGATCTATATTTGATGTCACCTATCTCCACAAATAGAAATCTCCAATTATTTTAAAAACCAATGGAAACTACACCCATACTAAACCATATTAAAAAATAATATCCATGAGTCATTTCAATTGAAACTAACTTGTTAAACCATTCACATGGATCTCAGGGCACCAAACGGGTCATCATTTATAACGGTGATCAACAACACCTCTTACCATAATAAATCATACCCAAGTAGGAATACACCCCAATTCCACCCTACCATATCATTTTACTCATACCACCACAAGCTCAATCTCCTAAATATTTGTCTAACATGCCTAAATTACAAACTATTATTCCTACATATCAGTCTCATCAATCTAAAAACACATCACTCAATGCTTTATTTGAAAAAATACTAAGGCATCAATTTTTTACATGTCCAAATCACATGATCACTTACCAACCTGAGAATCATCACTAAATCAAAAAATTATACCCATAGAACTTCCCATTTTAGTTCTAACCATATGGATCATGATCCACCATCTCTTTGGGAACCACTCCAGAAATCACTAAGTCCAAGAATCCCACTGATCCTATCCTTCGATACGAAACCTCAATAGAAAAGAATATTTATTTATTTACATCAAAAAATGATAATATATGTCATATGTATATAACATGTGGTCGATATAACCTCTTGTTCAAAAATATTAAATTCAAGACATCTACCCATGATTCTCATCTCTAAGGCACTCAAAAGTCTAGGATAACCCCTCTCCCTTAGGCTACCCTCATATATCACAGCCATCTTAATATAAGTAGGAAAATTTCCTTCTTCCCAATTATATCACTTGACTGTCCAATATCATAAGCCATATCATAAGGGAACTTTGATCTCTGACCTATCCTATAAATCATGTCTCACATAGGTCACTACTCATGGGGAAACATATCCGATTCTTCCTAAGATATCATAAGGAAAATTATATCATAAAACACCCAATATAGGGTTCTCATATATATATATATATATAGACACACCTAAAAAATAATATGCCAAGTCATTATCCCATTCCAAGTAAGTAATAGTCACTAGTAATTCACATACTGGACTACCCCTTAAGGACCGCTATCTCATTCCAGTACACATAATGACACCATCCTATAAAGATTCATATCAGGTAATAAAAATTCATATGGTAAAGTTATGTATAATTTCACCATGAATATTTGTTGGAAAACACCATATAGGTTATTCTTAAAACATCACGTAACCAAACCCACATAACAATCACCCACAATAGGGTTATCACTAATGAATCCAATGCATATGGTGATCCACTAGGCCTCACTATGTATCCCTTACATAATGGTAATGTATACCCATCACTAGAGAACCTCCCATGATAGTATCCACATGTCGTATGATCAGAATAAAATACAAAGGTTTAGCTGAGTAGAGTGCTTACAAATTCCTGGGGATGGAGGAATTACAAAGATATAAAAAAAGGAAACACACACATAAAATCACATGGAACTCATGTGAATATAACATGCCAAATATGATTTTTTTGTAAATGTATTTGGGAAAAGTTATAAGAGAAAAAAATATAAATATTAATCTCAAATAAAAATTTAACACTTGAATAAATATCTCAATTATAATATTGAAAACCAATAGCAACAATCCAATATCCATAGTATATTATACTTCGAATACGAATTGTTTTTATGGAACACTAGTTTGAGGGCCATCACAATATTTGAAAAATACCTAACTCATATTGTCCATATCCCCAAATAATAACACAAAGAAAATACAATCGGATATAATTTTTCAACATCCTTCCCTAGTTCACTCTCTAGTAACATGATTATAGTTCCACATGACCTTATGTATGTCTCATAGTGTGCCCATGGATACCAATTATAAGTGAGGGTATATGGTGATATCCAATCATCATGCATAAATCATAGTACATATAATAAAAATAACACAATCATGATATAATAAATAAAATGAAATTTATATTCACACAAGAATACATTGCATTTGAACCCCGACTAGGACGATCACAAGTTCAAATATGAAAATAAAATAAAATAAATAAAATAATATAACTAAATCCTTTATCTGTATCTCAATTATAGTAATCAAATCACTGTTAAGTTGATCTATCCCTATCATAAAACATTGGGCCTCATCCCTATCTATAAAACATATTTTTATCTACCTAAAATATGATATAAGTTTCTCATGTGCACGGGGTTTCCTATGGAGTGGGTGAGAAATAAATTCTTAGTAGGACACCCCCACTAGTTTCCTTAATAGGTTTTTTCATTAAAAAGTTTATTTACACATGATATTCCTTTTATAGTTGAAAAATAAAGGGAATAAAATAAAAACATCACTATAGATCTCGAGGTTTAAATGTGACATCCAAGGTCAACCATACCTTCTTTGACCAATGACGAGGATACATTTTCTTCCCTATAATCTGATGGATATATACAAATAAGTATATAATATCATGTAGGGGAAAATTGTTTGAAAAAATCAATATTAATGCATATTTAAAGGCACATTTTAATTGTTTTGATCCAAAAAATTTATATTTTAATGTCAATTGTCACATTTTATGGTTTTAGAATCACTTTGAACTTAATTGGAAAATGGACTAATTTTGGAATTTTACCTTTTTTAGGATTAAATAAATCTTAGGCTTCATTTAATTCTTCTATACCAAGAGCCGAATCAAAAAATTGGAAGCCCAAAATATGTTGATAAGACAAGCCTCAAAATTTATTTACAGGTCTATATATTTTTGAAGTTTGGACCATGTCACATAAATTTATTGTTAAAATGAGCTAAAATTATACATGGAGAAATATAGAATCTATAAGAAAAACTTTCATAAATATGGGCTCACTTGATTATTCCTATTTCGAGGCCATAAATGCATGGGACATCAGATTTTGGAAATTCAAAGATTTTTCCTTGATAGAATTAATTGCTAGAGTTAATAAGAAATAGTTTTTATTACACATAGAGGAATAATATTAATTTCTTTTTCAAATGAGAAATACATTTTTGAACAAATTTATAGAATATTACTTGTTCAATTTAGGTCATTAATTTTTTCTACTATGAGAAAACTTTCGGTGGACAGAATTTGGATGAGATCTAAAAGGGAGATTTGGAAGATCTTGAATTTTAATACCTAAGGATGGAACCCCCTTGGACCATATAATGAGGAGTTCACCAACACTAAAAGGAAGTTACAAACCCCTGATGGAGAGGAGTTCGAGTTCCATGCTTCTACTTTAGTATTTTTTTTCTTTTTTTTTGATTTTCAATTTCTTTTTTCATGTAATGCATATGCATATTTTTAGTTCAGGTGTTTCCAACTTCCTCAATAATTTCTTTCTCTTCCAACCATAATCTCATTTTATATCTGTTTCATATTTTTGTCATGATCAATTTTCAATTTTCAATAGAAAGTGACTAACCTGATGCTTGGTCTTGGGGGAGGATTCTTGACATTCTTAGTTTTTATGCTTCAACACAACATGTTTTTATTCCATTTATGGTGGATGAAAGAGTATTTTACAAGTTTGGTGGTTCTCCACCATATAATTATTTCCAATTAAACTCCTTTTCTACAATTCATTACATTTTACTCCCTTATCTCAGTCAAACCCTTCATATGGTGGAGCTGGGGTTTCCTTAAGGGATTGGATGACATACGATGGAGTTGGGTCTTTTAGAAATTGCATTCTTTATTGAGGTGTTATCCTATTTGATTACAGGAGTAGGTGGGGTTTGGTGTGTTGAAGGCATAATATAATCACACACTAAATAAATCAAAAGAAATTAACTCATTAATTAGGTTTTAATAAATTAATTATTATATTGAATTTAAACAACAAATAAATAATTAAATAACCCATACAACAAACCCTAAGACCATGAAATTTATTCCCTAACTTTATTCTATCTAAAATGACATTAGGATTTCAATTCTACATTGTATTATTTTAATTATTTTTTTCCAGAAACCCCAATACCATTTTTTCATAAATAATATAAAAACAAAAAAATAATTATAATAGTTGAATTAGAAATTAGTGATTGAAATGACTGTGACACTCATCGAGTGAGAGGACTATGGTCCACCTCTATGCTAGATTAGGAACATAAAATTGCTTTTCCCATGACCTACGACTAGTGTGTGTCAAAACTGGTGCCATTTTTGGGGACTTAAATAGTTATTTCGATCACTTTCTCTAAATTCACATTTTTTTAAATATTTTCTATTATTTTCCTTATTAAAAAAAATCTAAAAAAACCTCTTTATTTGATGTGTTCAAATTCAGAATATTATGCATGGGTAGATTACTTCTATGTATATTAATAACAAAAAAACATCAATAATAAGATTAAAATAGATCCTATATGGAATAAGTTATAGAAAATATAGAACAAATGATGAGAAAAGTAGAAAGAGTGTTTTATTATGTTCATGCATTAATGGAGAAAACTGTCCCTGAGCTGGAATAAGAACCTATGAAAGTGATGGAAGAAATTTAAGCACTCATCTTTGAAATTAAAGATCCTAGGGAGGTAAAGTTAGAGTAATCTAAAGATTCATTCATCCTTGATCAACCATTTCTAGGAGAGATAGATGAAATCGACTTGGCTGGTGATTTAAAAAATAGAGATCAAGTAAATTTAGAACAATTTTGGAGTAAATGAGAAGAAATTGAAATAAAACATTACATCCTGATTTCTTACAAAGTAGAAGTGACACTACCATTTCATTTCTCCATAGATATGAAGGAATAAGCTACCCAAGTTTTAGAATTCTAAGATTGAGTGGAGGATCCTGAATATCTTCCTTCATCAAGATAAAGTCAACTCAAAGCGGTGCTTTCCACTGAAGAATACATTCAAGGTAAACTAACTCAAGGAGATGATACATTTTTGAACGCAAAAAAATTTAGTTTTACTAAAACTAATATGAGCATCTCTTTTTTTTTGGAATTTTTAGAATTGGATAACTCTTATTATACCCTATAGGGTTATGAGGAAAAATTAATTTCACATATTGAGGAACACTTTAACCCCCTGAAAAAATTAAAAATTTACTAGAGGGAGTATAAGAATAGATCACAGTGGTTGTATTGGATGAACATGAGACATGATCTAATTTCACCAAATGGGATAATTTTGTTATTTATTTATATTTTTCAAATTTGGCACAAATAAAATTACCAGCTAACTCTCCCACTCATTATTCTCTTAATGAAGCATACTTAGAGAAAATACTGGATAAAAAAAGAAAGGTTCCACAAGTATCATGTAAGAAGGAATATGAATGATACATCATTCTACCCCCAACATGAAAGATTTACTTTATTTTAAAGGGGGGGGGGTGGGATTCAGTGTACTCTATCTATGGATTATTCCTCACTAAGAAGGGAAATGAAAAAGATAGAAATAGCCACATGTGGTGGTTAAAATAAAATAATCCTAATACCCCATAAGAATTTTGATAATAGATGATACTTCCCTTTGGAGGCAGTAAAAATTTAGGTCCCACTCGGGGGGATCATACCAAGACTTACCAATTTTTATTGGCTTTCTATGAATTTAGATATCAATTTCACTCTTAGGTTTAGTCCAGCTTGAAGCCCACTCCCTCTTTTCTTTTTGATCTTAAATTAATTTGTCCTTGTGCTTAATTGAGTTATTTTATTTTATAGGTTCATGATGGAAGAAGGAAACGACATACAATGAAGGAATATGATTTAATCTTCATGGGAAAGGGAGTTTAGTTTTAAATTTTATCTTTAGAACTCTCATTTTTTTTGTCTGAAAACATGATTTGAGCTCTAAACTGGATAATTGTCTTACCACATTTGAATTTATGATTTATATGAATTATCTAATAGAAATTTGTTTCTTAGGAATCCCATGATTCTATGTTTTATATTAATAATTTTATAAAATTTGATGAGTAAAATGGAGAATCGAATAATTCAATTGAAGCATGGATATTAAAATGATGACTTACTCATTGAGAGAATTAGTTGATTCAAGTAAATGAAATTTCCCAATCATTTTTCATGCTTTGAATTTTATAAATTCATTTTCATTGATGTTTTATTATTATTCATGCCTTGAGTGATTGTCCAAAATCATTTTTCTTTTCCTGAGAGGATTTCTAGAATTAGTTCTTCTTATTTATTCTTCAGCATATTGCTTGAGTGATCTTGGGACATGTCACCTACTAGAACATGAATTTAATCTTGTAAAAACTATGACTATAAATAACCACTTTTAAAATCATTGTGGCATATTTTTAAAAGTCCATTATCCTTAAACACCCAATTTACATCAATTTTGTTTATCCCAAATAGATCACGAATGAATTTTTTAGGCATGATCCATGTTTCAAGCTAATTTTATTCATTCCTACCCCTTCTTATTATTTTCATGACATTTTTATGTTGAAGTGAGGGGGTGAAGGGAGTCATGGTGGAAGGGATGATATACATATCATGGAATATGGGTAGGGGTGATACTTTGGGTAATGAGAAATGCTTTATGATTCATACATTTTAATCTATTGTTTTCCCCATCTTGAAAAATGATAAAATGAAAAAAGAACAAAAAATATATATGAAAAAATGGTTTATGATTTCTAAAAACCAAAAATCCCCATTTATAGATATATGATTATTATAAAATGTGGTTAGGTGATGGATGTGATGTTTATTATAATAATAACTTTATAAAAATGAAAAAATGAAAATTTCTTTGAAAAAAATATAAAAGTAAAAAAAATCAAGTAGGTGTACAAATCTTTCATTATTGTCTATTTAATCATAATATTTACTTTGAGTTTTGGGGGGAAATGGGAGTTTATACTTTAAAGTGGAGAATTACATTAAAAATTAAATTTTTTTATCATGCACTATAGTTAAGAGATAAGAGTCCTCCTTGAGCCTTAATTTTTAGACATCAATTCCTACCAACCTTAAGCATCAAAGTTATTTGAACCTTCATTACATGTCCTAATGATTATATGTGCCTTTTTTCTTTACAAAGTGAAGAAATTAGTTCCTTCACAAGCATATGGATTAGGATAATGTATTCACGATATAAGAGCAACTACACATTAATTATATCATAAGTTATGAGAGAAAAAAATTGAAAAGTGAGATAATTCAGTATTGGGAATGTTTAATAATAATGAATCGAGGAACTTGAATGAATGAGAAGAGAGGTACCACAATTTTTGAAAGGGATAAAGTAAAATACTTTAATTGATTGTATCATGAGAAAATATTAAATTGTATTGATATTTTATATTATGTTTGAAAATTGTATATGAAATTGATTATTTTTTAATTTTATATTCATGAAATTTTAATAATGATAACATTGGTATCCTCTGATTTTTAATATTTAGATTTTATGCTTGAAGAAAAGAGTAGTTTAAGTGTGGGGGTATTAACACACTCAATTTTCATGAATATTTTTAAATAAATTCCAATGGTTTTAATCACATAAAATTGATATTTTAATGTCAATTTCCACATTTTATGGATTTGGAATCATCTTGAGATTAATTAAGAAAATGACATAATTTTGGAATTTAACTATTTTAATTTATCAAATATTTCAGCCATAAAATTTCGTATGATGATTTAATTTATGAAATTTCTTTCTTTAGGCTTACATACATATTGGGATTAATTTCATTCTTCTGGACTAAGAGATGAATCCAAAATATAGAGGTCCAAAATATACTCACAAGTTAAACCTCAAAATCTATGCACAGATCTGAATATTTTTGAAGTTTGTCTTATATATCATAAAAGTATGGTATAAAGGATCTAAAATTCTCCATATATAAAGATAAGTTCTAGATTCACAACCTTAATTACTATAAAACCACTTGATTCTTCCTATTTTAGACCATAAATGAATGGGAATTGGATTTTGGAAATTCCAAGATTCTTCCTAGACAGAATAAATTGTCAGAGTTAATATGATGCTAAAATGTTATGGTAAAACACTAAATATATTTAAGAAAAACATTTTAGAAGATTAATTTTTAAAATTTGGTCATTAATTTGGTTTACCATGGGAAACATTTCGGTGGTAAGAATATGAAGGATACCTTAAAAGGAGATTTGGAAGATTGTAAATTTGAATAGAAAAGGTTGGAACCCCCTTGACCTATATAAAGAGGTGTTGACCCATGTTTAAAGAGAGTTCTGTTCCCCCTATGGAGAGGATTCCAAGGTCCATGCTTCTTATTTATGATTCCTTTCTTATTTTATTTTTATTTTCAATTAATTTTGTCCTGTAATGTATATATATATTTTTAATTCATGTGTTTCCATCCTCTTATATATATTTTTGTTCTATTCCAACCCTAATCTTACTCTCTCTCTTTCTTCCATCTTTCCATCATGATCACTTTTCTCTTTTCAATGGAAAGTGACTAACCTAAATCTTGGACCTGGGTAAGGATTCATGGTGTTCTTAATTATCACAGTTCAAAGAAACATGTTTTTATTCTATTTGTGGTGGATATGAGAGTATTGAATGCGTGTGGTGGTCATCCACCAAAATTTTAAATCCAATTACATTAATTTGATTCAATTAATTACTTTTCCCTCCCTACTCTTAGGAAAACCGTTCATACACTGGAGAAGGGGTTACCTTATGGGATGAAATGACATATGGTGGAGTCGAGTATTTTAGGAATTGAATTCCTGGTTGAGGTGTTACACTACTTGATTACTGTAGGTGGTGGGGTTTGGTTCACCGAAGTCATGGTAAAATCACACACTAAATAAATCAATGAAAAGTAATTTGTTAATTTCATATCATCAAACAGATTATCATATTGAATTTAAACAACAAATAAATAATGAATGAACCCATGTAGCCAATAAGAATAATACCTTTCTTCCCTAATTTCATTCTGTTTGCATCTACATTTAGATTTCAATTCTCCATTGCATTATTTTAATTCCACATTTTCCAAATACCCTAATACCATCATTTTCATAAATAATATAAAAACCAAAAATAATTAGATCAGGTGAATTAGAAATTAGTGATTGAACCAACTCTAAAGATCCTCAAGTGAGATGGCGTTGGTCAACCTCTGTGCTTGATTAGGAAAGTAAAATTTATTTTTTCTATTCCCTATGAAAAGCATACATTAGTGTCCCAACATATCATATCATATATAAAATACTACGAGGGGAAGTGATTCACCCCAAAATATAATATAAACGGTTATAGGGATGAGAGGCCCAACCTAAAATTTCAAATAAAATTTCACAACTAAAGAGAAACCCACCCATAAATATCACAAAAAATAGTTTTCAAGATGATCATCCCAACCTAGATCTCATATCATGTGGTTAGGGTGAAGAGTGGTGCCACCTAAAGTATTATATAGAAGTGCTAGTAGGAATAACAACCCAATTGATGATCTCATGAATAATAGTTGGAAGTTAGAGGGTACCCACCTAGATTTCATGTTATATAGTTGGGGAGTAGAGGGAACCCACATATATTTTTAGATAAATGTGAATGATGGAAGCCTATCCTACCCAACAATCCCATGAACAATATTCAGGGGAATATCAACCACACCTATATCTCATACCATACAATCACGTGTGTGTGTGTGTGGGGGGTGGGGGTGGGGGTAGAAACCCAACTCCAAATCTCAAATAATAGTTCATAGGTTATGAGAATACCACTCATGGATATCATCAAGGGGAACAACACCCACCTCATAGTATATCATAATCTTTTATAGGTGGAAGAATGGTTACCCCACAACATCTCAATAATTAGAAGAGGCTAGTGTACACATGATAATAAATCATATAATTATAGACATTGGGGTGATAGTAACTCAGACTTATTCTCATGTTTTAATCACACCTTATCATCCTCCTAGCCGCATGGGCTGATATCCTATAGACCATCCTAATATCAAAATAAATATCAATAAAAAACCACTGACATCCATATATTCCCAACATGAGTTTCCATTAGAGTCATATTTACCCATTTTCTATCTATTCATAGGTACCAAAATGCAACCAATACCCCTAAATGTTATTACAACCCATAGGTACCATTTAAAAGAAGCATCAAGAGGCCAGTCTAAAATCTCATAAAATTTATCATGTCATAACATAGTCTTTCTAACATGGTAATTTTACATGCTATATCAAACTAAGGACCTTCAAGATCCTATGTCAAGGCATCTATTCATTATCATGACCCTCAACTAGATCTCATATCACATTACCCACATGTTAAATCTTAATCTATCATCTCAAGGAACAATATCTATTCGCACATCATCTTTCACTGAATCATCTCTCCAATCACCTTTAATATTCATGAGGGATCCGCCATCATACCTCACATGAAAAAATACATATAATTAACTCCTCACATGTCTAGTTCCAGCCCAGGGTATACAAAAATTAAAATCATCTTTAAGGGAGTAATACATGGCATGTACATCAATGTGCATAGTATATACCTCCAATGCCTCACCCAAGGCATGTACATCAACACATAATTCCATATATTTCCAAAATACATGGAATGTACAAAATGTAAACATGAAGTGTAAGCCATATATGGTACAAAATCATGTACCCTAGCTCAAATTCTACCATAAACCCAATAAAGAACATTCCTTTATTGGTCAAGTGCATTACATATGATGCCTGTCCATTTACTATATCATTATATACACCTCACATTGGGTGTTTGGTTTTGTACTTAACATGACCCCAATCTAATTAATGAAGGTCCTACATGTTTTTACCTTATGAATAACACACCATGTGAACATAATCCTTTCAAACGATTTCTCACTAAGTCTTTGAACCATCTCTTCATCTAGCGCTAACATGATTTCTTATTTCCTTGCATTCCCTCTTTACCAAGGTGGGTGGATTCCATAACTTTAGGGATTTAGGATCCCTGATTTAAATGGGATGATGTGTTTTTGGTTCTGCCCTCCATTTATCCTCCTTGGATCTTGTTTCCTATTCCAGATATATCTCATTTATTTAATTAATTTTCATGAAACTCATTCCCAGTTCCATCTTGAGGTGGACACCAAATAATTACACTACTTCTATCCTGATAGGAAAGAAAACATTGGTTAGATAATATAATAATGTTGTTCATGTTTGGTCGTTTCTGTACATTGGGTTTTTTGGGAACCCATAAATTCTTCCCCTATTTATGTTAGAGGAATATCACATGAGGCATCTTAGGTGCGGAACCTAAGTCATCCCTTTTTGTCCATGAGGTAGTTGGTTCCAGGGGAATAAGTTTTTTGAGACATTTTACTTTAGGAATACCGTGTTTATTTTATGGGGTTAGTGATTCAGGATTGGGTCATATGTTTAATTTTCTTCTGAGGATAGTTGTTTCATAGGTTTAATGATTTTTGGGGATAGGTGTTCCATATGTTTAACATCTTGCAGAGACATATGGGTCATAAGTTTAACATATTTTGGGGATAGGTAGGTCACAAGTTTAACATATTGTAGAGATAGCTGGTCATTGGTTTAACATATTTTGAGGATATATGGATAACAAATTTAACATATTGTAGGTACATATGGGTCACATGTTTAACCTATTAAGAGGATAAGTGGGTCATGGGTTTAACATCTTTCCAAAACATACGGGTCATAGGTTTAACATCTTATGGGGACACATGGATAGTTAAGTGTGTCCCCAAGGGGGAAGATGATAAAAATTGATGGTTTGGTCAAGTGTTTCCCTAGGGGGGAAGATAATGACACTTGAAGGTTTGGTCAAGTGTGTCACTAGGTGGAAGGTCATCAAACTTGAGGGTTTGGTTTAGTACATGCACATGGGTAAGATGATCACACTTTAGGGTTTGGTCAAGTGTCTCCCTAGGAGATAATATGATCACACTTGGGTGATCGATGAAGATGTTGAGGTGTCGGGATTGAAACAAAAAGAGGTTTCATACATACCCTGTTTGAAAGATAGGGATCAAAATCAATGTAGTTAAATTCCAAAATTTATGGTTGTGTGGCAGGACCCATCCATGAAGTTTATCATCATGAAATAAGGACACTAGTTTCATTTAAGGAGCATAAAATATGGATGGTGTGGGGATTTTTCATGGAAGATACCTATGTGATGCAGTGGGGTAGTGATAGTATGAATGGGCCTTATGAATGGGATCTTCTACGGTTCTTCTAAGGGGAAGTGATGGTATGATTGGGGCTTATGTGTAGAATCTTTTTGTGTGCTTCTTGGAGCTATAATAATGTGGTTGGGGATTAAACATGGGAGATTCATAGGTACTTATATGGGGAAGCGATGGTATGATTGGGGATTATATGTGGAAGCTTCTCAAATGATGGTGGTATCATCTCATTATTACCACATGTGAAATCTTGTATTCGTCACATGATACATCCCGCACTTATCGGATTAGGAATCCCATATTCATTGCTTTGGGTAAATCCATAATTTAACATCATGTGTGAGTACATTGTGTGCAAAGCCTATGAATTGATCTTCCCATTTTTTCTTCCTAATATCTGACCATAAGGGTATCTCGACCCACTGTTTTTTCCGAAATATGATTGGGGATGAGACGTGATGAGGAGTCCCATAGGGATACTTTAGTTTAGTAGGGATACATGTGGGGATTCCACTCTAGGACTTACCTTTCTCTTTCCTCATATTAGTTCATAATGTAATATCATCCTGAAGTTGGTTTGAGGAATATTATTGGTTCTTACAAATAATGAGGAGGCTTGTGGGGGATTCTTGGGGGAAACGAGTATAGATGTAGGGATTTCACTCATAGGATTCATGTTCTTCTTCCTCATGTCGGGTGATAAGGTCATCTTCACCCACTATTGGGTCATGGAATATGATTGGGGAATACACCTGATGAGGAGGCCCATGGTGGATATTTGGTAGTTTTATCATTATCATTATGTGATGCATCTTATGGTGGACACATAAGGCATATCATACTTTTTATAGGACGTATACAATTATTTTCATATAGGGTATAACATAGTTTTACATCATATAGAGATTATGAAGGGGGTGATCTCATGATCCAAACATGAGTAATATTACATTATATATATAAGGAATCACATTTTTACGACATTAAGAATCCTTGACTTTTCACATAGGGTATACTACAGTTTAACTTCATTTATTGATGATGAATCGGGTGATCTCACAGTCACGACATGAGGAATCTTACAATAGATACGTAAGGCATATCTTGTTTACCAAATGAGGAATCCTATACTTTCCACATTAGGTGTACTATAATTTAACATTATATAGTGAGTAATACCAAGAGGAAGATGCATAAAAATAGTTGATGTAGGACTTTTTAAAGATCATCCCTTTCTGGTCTGACCGGGCATGGGTGTATGGTGATGGGATTTCGGGGGTTTAGTGTGGATTATTTCAACTCAAGGTATTCGAGGAATCAAAGAGGAGAATCTCAAATCATGGAATGAGAAAGGGACTAAGAGGAGTAATCTGACTCAATGTATTTTAGAGAGTGAAATGAAGTATCTTGAATTATGGTACTAAACATGTTGAATGTTGGGGATGTATAGGCCACAACCAAAAATTTCCTCAACTTGACCAGAAAAGTTCATGGTGGGACTCTTTATTTTTCATTATGGTGAATGATAGTATACAATGAACAAAGATAGGGGCCTTGGACTATATCCCTGCACTAATTCTAAGAGTGGGTGCCGGGGAACAACTTCCATGGTAAATGCTATAAAGCATGAAGGTATTAGTTTCAAAAAAGGTAGGTGTTTTTTGAAGGATATTTGTTTTACAAAGGATAGGGTTTTTTTATAGATATCAAATTACGTGAAAGTATGTTTTTTAATGAGGGATACAAATGGAAAGGGAATATACAATTTTGTGAAACATGGGAGTTTCATGAAAATTAGAGTTTCATGAGGCATTTCCATCTTACGTAATTTTTTTTCTTCTTGGATAGAAGTTTTATGAAACATCCTAAAACACTTAACCATATATGGATGGATTCACATGATGGAATTTGAGAAAGATTACCCCTGGGGAATTGAGTTATGGAAATTGTTGAATCTCTTTGGAGTTGTGTGAATTTTGATTGTGATGTCATAGTTTAGCATGTCTTCCTTCGAATAAGGACTTAAGGGGGGTATTTATAAAATTTTATGAAGGATATGGCCCAATTTTCTTGAAATATATAGGCCTTTTAAAAAGATTAATAATTTCATGAAAGAAGGGTTTCCATGAACTGGATTTATAATATTTTGATTTTACTTCCTCTATATTTTTCTAGGCATGTGACTTTCATAAACTAGGGTTATGCAGCAGAAAGGTTACTGCCTTAAGCTTCATGTGGCCGGGGACTTCCATGAGTAAGATTTAAGTTGTGCAAAGGTTAAAATATTTGAAGAAAGTTTGACATTATTCAAATATTATCCTGTGAAATTTTTTATTTTGGTGAATTTTTTGGTTTTCACAAAATTTTGAACTTTATCCTAGAATCACCCTTGTTGGTTTTTTCGATAGTTCGACTTCAAATAACCATAAATTTTGATCCATAACACCATTTAGGATCTATGGATAGTCAAATAAAAGCATATGAAATGAATTATGATATCAAATCAGGGTCCTAAATGTTTCTCACATTATTGGATTCATTTTTTTAGCACAAACAATCATTATAAACCTTTCATTACTATAAAGAACTAATTTTTTTTTGTTCTTTAACTACACATAGTGTGACTTGGTTTTCCAAAAAAAAACCCCATGTGAATAAATTGAAACCCCCATTTCACCCTAAATCATTATACTATGGTATTTACACCATACACAACAGTCCATATATAATTATAAAAACTTAAAATAAATTCAAATAAAATGAGGAAATAGTGAAAATCAAAATTATGACCAACTTCATAGTGAAATCACCAAAACACGAGCTCAAATTCATGCTCTATAGCCACTTCACTTTGATTTGGATCTGATCAAATGGAACCCAATGCATCCATATCCCTATCCTTCTCTCTTATATCTACATCACAAGACAAGGGAGAGAACCCTTTATATCACCATATAAGTGAAGAAATGAGGAAGTTTTAATGAAAATAAATTATAAAATTAAAAATAGAATAATATAATGATCCGTTTAAGGCCTTAATAGAGACCCAGAACCTAAATAATGTTTATACCCCATTTCGGTAAAAATGACAATTCTAGACTCAACTATGATGTAAAAAATTTAATATAGGACTCTATTGAGAGGATAACTGTGTTTTCATACATGTAATAATTAAAATTTATTTAATAAATATTAATATATTTTAAAAAAAATAAATGGATCTAAATCTCACCAAATTCTAGACCAAGGGTAAACACCATATCCCAATTTTAATGAAATTATTATAAAATTACTATGAGATCATTTTCTAAGGTAATATACTAATTTTACAATCATAATAACCCATGACTAAAAATTAAAATTTCTCTTTAATTTCCTAACTTTTAATTTCATGAGTCATTACATAATTACATTAAATAGAACATCATTGGATTAAAAATCCAAATGGAATCTAAACACTTCAAATATTACAAAAAAATCCAAATAATTGGATCCATGTATTATATTGTTTATAATGTACACCTCAATTTTTTTGTGATTGATATACCCCATTAAAATTTATATAATCATCAATAGATCATCACATGATGAATCTTACTATAAAAATTATTATAGGAGGAAAATCAAAATGATATCTCATATTATTCATGATGTACATAATAAAACGAAACAAAAACCATACAAGAATAAATACCTTGAACTAGTGACTCCCACCAAATCATGGTTCATCATTAGTTTTTAAATATATGAATCCCTTAGATATAATAAAACCTCCTAAAAATTATTAAAAAATTTCAACTATTTTTGAATCCATCTAGACACCATTGGATATTATTATCTTATAAAATATTATAAATTATTATCGAACACTTTGTATAAAAAAATAATACATATTCGATGGTATATTTTCATACCCTAAATTTATTTTTAGTATTGAAAATGACTATAAATTCCCTTATTTATAATCACAATCAAAGGGTTACCTCTTGAAAGTGGTTACAACTTCTTAAGGTACAAAGGTATTTGGTGTGATCTCATTCTAAAAAAAACATAATTCCTTGTAAACATGAACAATAGAAGTTATATATTTATACATTGTATTCATAATGATATAATCACTTTTATAAGACATTTATATAATCACTAGACATTTAATATGTTAATATAGTATAATATAATTCATACATTCTCAATTATCTTAAAGAAACTGGTGATATTGAATGAATACAATACATGTCATTCATGTAATTAAATGACCACATCATATGCCACTAAAATATTAGTATTATGAATTTTCTTAGTTTAATTCAATCAAGTATATAGATTTTATACATTTCATGTAATAGGATAAATCCTACGATACACAATTTTTTAATATAGGCATGTAACATTAAAACACACACAACTAAGGGATTTGTGATAGACCACATACCTAACCTAAGATTTATTCCATTAATTAGGCCATTATTACAACTTGAGTGGACTGTTGTCCCATTTGTGGTGGAATATACCGAATCCCCAATTTCTAATGATCCTTGAAGACTTATATAGACCAAAGTCCATTTGATTGGGGGATTTAAGACCCATCTTGATGAATGATATTTCTGTTACAGAACCCCTCTCACTATAGTGGACAACTACTACAATACCTAAAAGAATATCTAGTTCCTTTATGTTTCCATATAATAATGGAAAATACCCCATAAATTGGGACCATCAAGGATTAAACCCCCAAAATCAAGGATTATGGAAAGGGGGTGGTTCCGGTCCGGATCCACCATGCTGATATATAACAGATTTTTTTTAAATATATTATATAAATTAATTTATTTCAATTTTAATGAAAATAGGTGATTGGTTTTCAAATTATTATATGTATCATGATATTCCACATGGTTGGATGTACCATTTAAATAGACTATAAAGCATTTAAAATCATTTTTCAAAATTATTTTTTAACTTGATACCATTTTGGTCATATGTTATATTATTGTGGTTCTTATACAAGTCATTAAATGTTATTTAAAATTATTTTTAATGTTCGTGTTATAATTCCAATCATAATTTATAAAAACAATTATTATTGTTAAGTTATTTTTTCAAAATGTATTTTTTATATAAACTATGTGTTTATTTTGTGATATTTTTTATGATTTTTATTATGTGTATGAAGGGAATTTGGTTGTAAAAATTAAATTATGTCTATTAATCTTGAGTGGGGGATTTTAATAGTGGTAGAATGGCCCCCTACCCCCACTTGAGGGGGGAGGGTGGAATTTTTGTTATCAAATTTTTTCCACTTGAGGTCCCACATGGTGGGTTTAAACCCTTCAAAAATCCTAAATCCCTTCCCCTCTTTTCTACTATATATTTTGACCAAACGTCATTAATTACATTAATGAAACTCCTTTACTACTGATGGATCCATTATAGTTCAAAAGAGAATCATCCCTTCTTAATGAATCTTAGATCACATAGTTTAGACATCATAAACCTTTAATTAGTGATTTTAACTAGTGTATTAATGAATCATGAGAATTACAGGAACACATGTTGGTGGGGTTTCTTGATTTTTAGAATATCTTAATCAATTTCTCAAATAAAGATTATATGGTTTATGTATGGATCATGGATCCTTACCTCTTCAAATAAGTTCACTTATACTTGATTCATTGGACATTAAACTTCTATATGAATCATTATTAAACTTCATCAATGATTTGGATAAGTGTTCACAATCTTCCTCACCACTTCTAAAATTAAAATATCTCAAAATGATTACAAAATTAATTTGTTTTTATCTAAGCTTGGATCAGATAACTCAAAAACAATTTTATCCTATTACCCATAATATCTATGTGAATATTGATAACTAAAATCCTACCCTAAAATTTATCTATTTTGATATTGAAGGTTATTATAGGAATAAGTAGGAGGTCTATTATGAATCATCGAATGAATTTTATCTAGAATTTATTTCTATATGGAAATCATCTTATTGGTTTCTTTAGAATATTATTTTGGATCATATTTGATGGGTTTCCATGGAATATATTTTGTTTTTTTGGGTTTATAGATCAATATATTTAACACTTATATAATTTATTCGTGCTCGGTTTCCTTACTAAGGGAAGAAGATACTCTCATATTACAATCACACATTTCAATAATGGTAGGTTTTTTAAATTCCATCATGTTAATGGTGGTTATTTATGAGAATAATGGGTATATATTTTTATACCATAAGGGGAAGGTTATTTTAGCTATAGTTCTCCCTTAGAGGTGGGTAGTGGGGGGGGGGAGGGTGGTTAGGAGAGTATCACATTGATCACCTCAATATTAGTATTTTTCTAAAAATATATATACCACTCCCACTAATGAGAAGTTATTTGTTTGTAATTTATATTTTTGAGTGGGTGTTAGTATAATGAATGAAACTAATATTTCTCTAATAGAGTTAATTTTATGATGTAAGGGATTACCTATGGATGTATCCATGATTGAGGGTAGTAATACAAATAGTGATGGGTAAAAAAGAATTATGGAGGCTCCTGGTTCACCAGGGATATGCCTATGGCCTTAGTGAATGGTTCTGTTGGGAATGTCGATGTGCATTATTCATTTATAGGATTCAACTGACAAAACTAATTCATAACACCAAATTAATATTCTATGAGTAGATTTGAATATGATGGATTATTGTTTATAATTACTATATTAAAAAACATTTTAATGATAAGATCTCTATGTTTGTAATTTAGGAGGACTTGTTAGGATCATAACCTAAAGGTTCATTTGATGAATTTAATGGAGTTGAATAAACTTCCTTGGTTTTGTTTGAATACAAGAGGATAACCAAGCTGTAGAATATTTTATTTTTGGTAAAAATAATGGGATGAAAGTTGGATCTATCACATGGTGTATTCAACTAATAAAGTGATTTATTCCAATTAATGAAATTATTAGTCCAAAATATCTATGATGATGACAACTAGATCAATGAGGTAAGGTGATTATATCTAGAGTCCCAGGAACTCCAACCATTAAAGAAGAAACAAGGTCATTAGTGTCCGTGGGTAAGATTTAGACTGAAAAGGGAGGTGGGATATATAGGGTGTTAAATGTTGAACCAAATATTGATGTCAAATATCTGAAAAAGTAACCTTTCAAAGTTCATAAGGAAATGAGAAACCTATTTCTATTAGAATACTGTGGGGGAATAAGAAGGAAGGAGGAAGAGGAAATAGTACCCCCTTCTACTTTTGACCTGTTTTTTCACTCAGAGGAAAGATATGGTGTTGGATTACATTAATTTAGTTGTTGGGGAAGATTATTTCAAAAGTTTTAATTCTAAGAAGATTGAGGTTGAAACCTATCAATAATAATTAGTGATTAATAATAGATAAGATTGCATTTTTTCATGTATTTAACAAATGGAAGATAAATATTGAAGAGAATACTGAAATATGAGATGATATGGATTTTAATTTTAAGGATATCATTCAAAATAAAGTGGAGTTGGATAACTTCTATATTTATTGGATTTTTTATAGGATATATGGTTCTAAAAAATTAATTTTTTTTGAAATAATTTGATAGTTTCCATTGATTTATGACCAATTTTTCTATTATTATTTGGTTTTATGGGTTCTAATCTGACCCAAAAATATGGGTTTTTAGAAATTAAAAAAATATATAATTTGTATTGAGATGGAATTACACATTCCTCCCCATGTGTATTATGTGTATGAATATAATAATTCTGTATTATTATTATTATTTTTATTGTTTTTATTGTGATTATTGATGTTATTATTTATATGATAAATTGGGTGGGGGATTAAGAATGTTTATATCTAGATATTTCAGTTCCGTTGATGTTAGTTAGGGTTCAATGATGGAAATTACAAATAATTTGACTTAAGAAATTGAGGCCCAAATCAAAGGTGGGGTTTTACACCTTCCAATTGTTTTTGGGTAATTTTCAATATAAATGATATACTTCATGTACTATATTAAGGAAAAAGATTAATTTTCTAATGATGTGGTTTATCATTTATTATTATCCTTATGTAGGGATATAAGTGTAGAATTCATTTTAAAAAATTAGATTTTATGTCATATTAGTTCTAATTCGAAATAAATCAATGAAAGAATCAAGATGTGTAATAATTTCATTCTTATGTGAGTTTTGTTATTAAATGTGAAAAATCTATGGAAGATTGATTATTTGGTAAGTAAAATATATTCTATTTAGGGATTCTATATTTAGAAATTAATCTTATGAGGTTTCATATTTTAAAATTTTATTTTCCATTTATAATATTTAAAGAGGTGGGATTGAGGGTTTGGATCATGGGTTTGTTCTAATATAGGAATAAAAGATTATCTGTATTTATTTGGATGGTAAAAATACTCTTTTATTTGTTTGGATTAAGATCTATATACTTATATAAGTTATTTGGTTTCCAAGAATCCTTCATGATATTTTTCCTTCAACTATAATACAAATTAATAAGGATTATATAATAGATCAAGTTATATATAGTGACTTTTCTTCAGTTCTTTTCCAAGTTGATCTATGTATAGTTTTAACATTGAATGTGTTTTTACACTCTAATGAAAGAGATTACCTTGAATATTTATGATGAGAAGGATCCTATAATTTTTTATGAATGAAAGTTTATTTATAATTCTATTATGTATTATATAAAAATATGTTTTTATTTATATTATTTTTAAAATCCATGATGAAAAATTATGTAAGATGTATAACGATCATATGAAAATGGGAGATCCTATTAAGGAGGTGGATTTTGTTAAGAGTGTTAATTATCTGTAGGGTAATCATAGATCACCCGATGATGACCCATAACTTATAGTATAAGGAAATAGTGAATGTAGGCTACTTTAGGGAAAATTAAAAAGGGATAAACTAGCTAGGACAACACTAGGTGTTGGAACTACTCAAGGATAGGAAGTGTTTAAAATATTTTCTTTGTAATATCATGGTGTCAATAATGGATGGGATGAATAGAAGTTTGTAGTTAGGAAGAGACATGTGCATGAAAATAATTAGGTGCAATAGTTTTTAACTATTAGGTTAGGGAAGATGTAGAGAGATATACCTAAATATGTTATAAATACTTCTAGTGTCAAGTTAATAGGGAATAAATATAAATAATTTGTGAGATAAGGTAAATTGTTGTAAAAAGATCTAGAACTTATATCTTGAAACATGGGTAGGTGTAGAGAGATAAAAAAATAATTTTATAAAAACTTTTGGGCATAGACTTGTAGTATATGGACATGAGAATGGGGAGAGACATGTGAAGGTGTAGGAGAAGGAGGTTTAGCACTAAATTTGGAGAAGGTACATCTCTCTCATGATCTTCTTGCTTTATCAGGATAAGTGTGGGTTGAGATTTAAGGTTTATCTCTTATAAAATAACATATCAATGAGAAAAAGAAACATAATAAGATACATGGGATTTTAGATGATATTGATGATAAATAAATCACCAAAAGTGGTTTTACCATTAAAGTAGATTTAACTAAATAAAAAAACCATTAGTTGATATATAGGGATTTTAAACTATTCCTTCATGGAAGTTAAGAAAGAATAAATACTTCTCTAACTTAAAATGCATGTTGGTTACTCAATATCATGGATCTTAATATTACACTAACTTGGATAGGGGTATAGATAGTTATTATTCTAGTGAGTTTTTATTATTATGAATAACCATTTGAAATTTATTTTTTGTCCTTTTTATATAATATACTAGTATTTCAGCATATTAATAAAATCTTTTATCTCCTTTGTATCTATTTTTTTATATATGGCCATGAAATTTTTCTTCTTACTCAATCCTTCTTGATTATATTTATTATTTATATTATTAATATTAAAATAGATATTATTATTATTAGGGAAATTTGTTTTAAGGTATACAATATCATGTTTTTTCTTATGGGAATTGGGGGAATCTACAAGACAAAATAAAGCCTTTTTCTCTCTTTGTCTACCCTTGCATCATCATATGTCAATATCTATGAATGAGTGAAGATAAATAGATGTTTAAATATTCTATTTTTTTTTTGTTTTCCCTCCTTTTTACCTTATATATTTTCTCCAATACATAATTCTATAAATATAGGGATTCTATTTTGAATTATTCACTATAAAGTACAGAAACACTCTATTTCAAGAGGTTATTTTCCATGAGTGGGATAAGAAAAAATCAAACAAATTTTTTGTGCATTTTTTTAGTTTTTGTGTTTCATATTATATTAATAATTATATCTCATTATTTATTCAATTCAGAGATTTTGAAAACCTATATATTTTAAATTAAATTATAATTTTTTTATGTGGTGAAAAAATTCAACGAACCAACCCATAATACTATCTAAACCGATACCCTATCCAATATGCCACTAACCTAAAGAGTGTTCCCGATATCCTTGGGCCGATGAAAAGAACCTGATAATAAATAAAAAAGCAACGGGAAAAATTGATCACACAAAATACTATAATAATATATTACAATCCACAAACATCATCATATATATAAATCAATAGAAATATATCAAAGTACAAAGAGATAGTAAGAATACTGAATGTAGAATATAAAAACCAAAAATTTTCTCCTAGTGGTCCATGGTCACCAACTATGTCCCAAGTCATATAGCCTTGGTCACTCAAGAATAAATCCACAAAAGAATATGAGACCACAACTACATTCAATAAGATCATAAAATGATGAAAACACTAAACGGTACAAGAAGGGTGTGATATACAGAGCCCAATAGGATTCCACCAAATATTCTATGTAGTTATATCATAAGGTAATTCAAATATTCTAAAATATGTGTACAAATAAGAGATTAATAGAATTTGTTTAAAAATAGATTTTTTAGCATTGAAAATTCATTTATCAAACAAAATCTTCAAAACATGCTATTTCACCATTTAAAAAGTAAAAATTTTCTTTCAAATATTTGAAATCCATTTCACAAGCTAAATTCAGATAATAAAAAAAATGTGAGGATATGAACATGACATGGAAAGATGAATAAGATTTAGTACAATATATTTAAGGTGCATAATAACAATAAATGGATTAATAAAGGAAACTCCGATATGAAATAGTAACAACGAATGATGTCACATGTTGAGTATCAAGTATATGGATGTATTGGGTAAATCATAGGTATTATAGTTAGTTCACCTCAAAATAGATAATAAAATTATGACATGACTAAATCACATACTTACATCTAGTTTCACGGGTCTCAAGAAAACTAGTTCCATGAACACCCGTTTTCCTGACCACATGTCCATAGCCTGAACCGTTCCCATTCTCTATGGATCTACTAGAGGTGTGTGAGTCTTTTAGTGAAGAATTTATCTAGGTTATTCCATATAACTATCTAGGTTCCCATAACTATTTAAAATATGTGATTGAGATAATAAAGTTATGAGGATCATATGAGGATCCTTATCAACCATGGGCACTGGCCCTAATATCACATCTAACTCTCAACCCCAAATTAAATAAAAGTTAATAATCCCTTTTTGACACCCAAAAGCGGGAAGTACAATAATAAAGAAATTTATATGAAGGGATAAATATAGGATAAGATCATCATAAAGTTCCATCTAGGCCATCAAGAATCATCAATTTAATTCAAATCCTTTCAAATAATTTCTACATCATAAAGTGTAACCATAGACTCTTCCTTTACCAAAAAACCATTATAATGCCAAACATTACTTTTAAATAATCATTAATTTCAAAGGAAAATTAAATAATTTAAAGGAAGAATTAAAATTTTAAAAGGATTGAATACATTTCAAAACATGGGTTTACACCCTCTTTTTATGAAGATAAATCATTTATTTAAAATAACCAAATAACACCCATTTAAAAAAAGGGTAAAATAATTAAAAGGGGATTCTTGGTCATTTAATAAATTCACGCATTTTAGACTATTTAGAAAACATCAAATATTTCAATTCATTTAATTATAATTAATGAAGTTTATTTAATAAATCAAAACCTGGGTCAAAATAGTAAATTTCACCAAAATGTCCTTTAAAATTTATTTGAAATTAAATAAAAAAAATGGAATTTACCCAATTCATAAAACTTCATGAGATATCAAGATCATAACCTTTTAATTCACCCCATGTTCTATTCAAACTGAATTGGGACCAAGAATATCTCACAAGGAATTTCAAGATCAATCTCCATAGAATAAGTGTTATAAATTAAGAAACACATATTAATGAATTTATCAAGAAATAATGAATTAAAAAAAGGAAATAATATATAAACACAGTTTTAAAATAAGGAATCCAACCAAAATGGATCTAAAAAGTGTATCCTTTGATGGAGATTAGTAGATCTAGGAAGGGAGATCTCTAGAGAAGAGAGAAGTGACCCTAGATTAAAAATTAAACATCAATAAAATATGAATCACAAGGCCATGATAAAATATAGGTAAAAGGAACCAATATAATAGGATAAATCTGATATCAATAAGAAAATAACTCACTAAAATATGATCACTGCTTAGATCGACACTTTGATCTGCTAAGAGATGAGTTTTGGGTATCCAAAATAGATCTAGTGGGATCCGAAAAGCTAAAGGATTGATTTAGGTTTGAGTGAGAGAATTTTTGGGTCAATTAGGGGGTTTTGGGATTTTAATTACAATTTTTTTAACTTTAATTACCATTCATACATTTTCATGGGATAGGTCACGTGATTAGTTCAAGCCATACACCTAAACGTGAACCCAAAACAGAGCCCCTAGATGAGTTCTACACATAGGATAAAAAACTAGTTTAACCATGAAAAATAAGTGTGATCCCCTTCTATCTAGGTTTCAAACCCTATTTATGCATGAAAAAACCATGTGAAAACCATGCAACCTATTTCTGTATAGGTTGCACACTTTTTTTAACCATGTGAAAACTGTGAAAAGGCCCAAAAATATACAAAAAAGTATGAAAAAAATACTAGAAACCACCCGAGAAGATATATAATCATTAGGTAATCAAATAAATGGGTAAAAAAACATAAAAAAAGTAATGGGATGTTACAACCTTCCCACCATAGGACTTTTTTTCTCTAGAATGCATCCATTCTAAAATATAGAACATGATGACACAAGTAAAAATCCATCACGCATCTTATGAGGTGGAAGGTACATTGAATAGAAGAGAGAGACACCCAAAGCTTTAGAACACATACAAAACTCCAAGATCTACACACTGAGATCATTACACATATCCAAACTAGAGAAATAATTGATACGCTATATAGGTCTCCACACCATTTAAATATTCACTAAAATGGTGTAACATAAGAAAAACACATCCCTTATACCCAAAGAAGAGACTTTAACCAGTCATTAAGGATAAATTTTTAAGATCAACAATACAAAATAAAGGTAAATAAATAAAAAGGATGTATAACCTGGGTAAGTACTCAACAATAACATAGTTTTTTCTCAAAACAGAGCCTCATACCATGATGATCTCATAAATAAATGCCAGCAGCACCAGGTGTCTCGTCTATTAAAAATTCAAATCATCCTAGTTACCCAAGTACATTCCTAAGGTCTATCCAAGTCCAACTAGAAAGAGCTCAAACTTCCACGTTAGTTCAAAATTGGGAATTGGACCCTCATAAGGGAGATCATCCATAATATTAAAATTGATCTTTAACCAATAAGTCAAAACAAGAGGACACCAAGGAACAATAATCAAGACCTCAATAAATGGAAACAATTTTTAAATCAATAATCCACAAATAAACCAAACCATGTTCCATAATATATGATTTCGAAAGATCAAAAAAAAAATTTTCCGAATCAAAGAATCCCTAAGAAGGAAAAATCAAATTGCTTCCACTCCCACATCAGAAAAAACAAGCTTTATCAACATCAACCATATTTGATAGACAACCTCCAACAACCCGAAGATCCTCTACTACATGAAAAGATTCACTCTATAGCCTATGTATGGATCCCTATTATCATGAACCATCTTCTTCCCCATAGTCAGGAGCTAATATTTCTATCTGATACCTCCCTTTTCAGTCTAAGAACTTATAAAACATCTTAACATGAATGAATGTAAAAACCATTTGGAAACTCTCAGATCTTTCAAATACAACCTATTTGGATAAAAAAATTCTTCACATAGAAAAAATGTGATAGGACACTTCTTTCCATGAGAATAATTTCCTTTATCAACCTTGAAAGAGGTATTATTCCCTTCCTGTTTTTTCAATAGCTCCGTTTCAGTTGAGAAAGCCTTATCAAGAATATATTGATAAGAAAAAACTCAACTGTAGGAATAGGGGTTACATGCTCTAGGTAAAAAACGTTTCTAAAAAATATTTCCTTGAGTCATTCCCAATAAGACCATGTATGAAACATACCAAATGTAATAATTTTTAGAATACTCTGCAATTGATAAATCATATTTACCAAATCCCAAGAACTCTATAACAGTCCCCTTATTTACATCATTAGGATAATTCCATTTAATGAATACTGACATAAATAATTCCCAAAACATTAATTCATACATTCCATATGTAATCGCAACTTTTCACCACTCCTAGATAGGTCCCTTAAATAAGGAGTTGATAGAATTGACGTTTTTAGATTCATGTGTCTTGAGATAACCCAATATCACATCAAATTCTTCAGGACACCACAGTTCCTCGATGGAACATTGTTCAACTTTATAATAAAGTGGAAAAAATATATAAATTCAATGGTGGATTTTAAAGGCCATAAGATATCTGGCTCCACCAATCAGTGTAGAGTCTAGGTAGAGTCGTTGACAAGGGATTCCACTTCTGGAAAATGTGAAAAACTATCCCAAGGATTAGACTATTGGAACAAAATTATATCTTTCTAGATGAAAATTCTAGGATACATTTTTGAACATTAGAAAACAAAGGCATATATACTTATACATAATAAAAATATAAAAAAGAAGTCAATAACTTTCAAACAAGACACAAACTTCTTTATCAACACTTCATTGATTTCAAGTCACAAAAGATTTTACCATTTATAAAACATTACTATTTGCTTTAAAAATGATAAATCTTGATATAAATCTATCAAATTTTCAAAAAACCCTTTACCAGTACTTGTAAATTATTCCATGGTTTCAGAATAATTAACCCCATTTTCCTATCATCAAAAACATTTCCATTTAAATCCACTACAAAACAAAACTTATTCTTAAAAAATTGTTTTATCACATCACATAAGATTCTTTGAATGTCATTTTTAAAAACCAAACATTTCATAAAACTCAGTTTTTGGTGATTTAAAACATTTCTAAAATAACATACCAAAAGTTGTTTTAAGACACAATTTTGTTTTCAAAAATGATTTTAAACCATTAACATGTAATTAACGATGAAACAACCACACAAGATCATGATGAAACCCATATCCATAACTCACATAATAAACCTTACATAAGTGATGTCACTTGTAAGAAAATGGATAGGTTTTCATGTTTAGAAACTAGTTATAACTGTAATACGCTTGTTCATATGGGCTAGTAAACTACATAACAACCTCACAACTATTCATGAGTAGATTTCCAAATCAGTCACATCAATTCCTCATGGTTTACTAGACCGTGAAAACATGATGTGACTATGGTCATCCTTACATTCTAGTTCCAAATCTCATAAGAGATTCCCCAAATAAAATATAGTCTAATTGGGAATCTAAATATAATTTATCATTAAGAAATAAATAACTCAAAAGAATGACTCATATACCAAAATCCCTTGTAACTACAGTCTTATCACAAGGAGGTGGTGATCAAGAACCCACTCATGAACTAAATGTTGAGTACCAACACATTATTATTCTCCTTTCTACCATGAATCACCCCAAATATAATATGGATTTAAAAATCATGTAATTACATTTAAGGAAATACCTTCTCTAATATTTTTTGTAACGAAACAACTCGAAATAACATTTAATCTTGTACCTAAGGCATTTCACCAATAATCCAAAGAGTGTTCTTGTCCTCTACGGGATGACATAAAGCA
This sequence comes from Viscum album, assembly GCA_963277665.1. Classification (NCBI taxonomy): domain Eukaryota; kingdom Viridiplantae; phylum Streptophyta; class Magnoliopsida; order Santalales; family Viscaceae; genus Viscum; species Viscum album. The sequence continues at coordinate 178,990,138 of OY728143.1, read as the reverse complement.
ACTAAGAATTAGTAGAAAATTGTTGGGAAAAATTTTACCCACATAATACCACAATTATAGAGTATAATATAGAAACATCATCTTATATATAAATCAATACATACATATCAAAGTAAAAAAGAGAAGTAAGAAAACAAAAAGTGGAACACATCAACCAAAACCCATCTCCTGGTGGTTCACAACCACCCACCATGTCCCAATTCCCCTACCCTTGGTAACCCAAGAATGAACCCAAAAAGGAATATGAGAGCATGGACACCTTTTATAAGATCATAAAAGGTAGAGAACCCCAAAAGATACAGGCATGGTGTAAGCTAAAGGGACCAATAGGATTCCACCAAATATTATCCACAACTACTTCATAAGGTAATTGAAATATTCTAAACTAGGAGTACAAATAAGAGAGTAATATTATTAGTTTTAAAATAGAGTTCTTAAAATTTTGAATTCATTTATAAAACTAAACTTGAAAAACATCCCATTTCAATATTTAAAAACAAAACATTTTATTTCAAATATCTGATAACCATTTCACAAGATAATGTTTGATAATCAAGAAAATATGAGAATAATCACCTGATATGTAAAGATGAATAAGAGTTAATAAAATATAGTCAAGGTGCATAATAAAAACAAGTGAATCAAGAAAGGATACTTTGGTTCCAAATAGTCACAACAAATACTGTTATGTATTGAGTATCAAGTATATGGATGTCATGGGTATAACCTTGGTATGATAGAGAGTCCAACCTAGAATAGAAAATCAAATTACAACATGACTAATTACCATACTTTCATCTAGTCTCATGAGTCTTAAGAAAACCAGTTCCATGCACACCCACTTTCCTAGTCACTCATCCATAGCCTGAACCTTTCACGTTCTCCATCGATACACCAGAAGGGTGTGAGTCTACTAGGGAATAATATATCTAGGTCATCCCATATTACTATCGAGGTTCCCATGATTAGTCAAAAAAGGTGAGTGAGATAATAAAGTTTCAATGATCACATGGGGATCCCTATAAACCATTAACACTGGCCCTAATATCACATATCACTCTCACCCCCAAATTCCCTCCATGTCAATAATCTATTTTAAAAAACCTAATAGTGGGATGTAAAATAATAAATAAAGTTACATTAATGTATTATTATAAGATAGGATCATCATAAAGTGCCAAAGAGGACGTCAAGAATGCTCAATCTAATTCAAATCCTTTTAAATAATTTCAGCATTCAAAATGGGTAACCATACTAGATTACATTCCAAATCATCATTATAGTTCCAAACATGCCTTTTAAATGATCGTTAATTTCAAAGGAACCACAATTAATTTAAAATAAGTATTAAAACTTTAAAAGGATTGAATATATTTCAAAACATGGGTTTACACCTTCCTTCCATGTGGGTAAATCACTTATTTCAAATAACCCAAGAAGAGCCATTTTAATATTAGGATAAAATCATTCAAAGGGGGTTAATGGGCATTTAATAAATTTATGCATTTTAAAATATTTTTAAAATAAAAAATAGTACAAATCATTTAATTCAAATCAAGGAATTTCATTTTATAAATCAAAACCTGGCCCAGAGCCCTAAATTTCATTAAAATATACTTTGAATGTTCTTTGATAATAAATCAGAACTAACAAGGAATTTAAAAAATTCACAAAACATTGTAAGATATCAAAATCATATCCATTTAAATGACACTATGATCAATTTAAAGAGAATAGGGTCAAAGAGTCTTTCATAAGGAATTTATAGATCATTTTTTATATAATAAGTGTTAAAAAATTAATAAAAACACATCTATGAATTTATTAAGAAACAATGTATAAGAAAAATAAGGAAAATAATAGAAACACCTACTTTTAAAATAAGTAATCCAACCACAATGGATGTAAAAAGTTTTTCATTTGATGGTGATAAACACATCTAGGAAGGGAGATATCGAGAGAATACAAAAGTGATCCTAGATAAAAATTTTCCAAAACAATCTACCATGATTCAGAAGTCCATTATAACCTATAGGGATAAGAAATCAATATAATAGGATAGATCAAAGATCAAGAAGAAAAGAACTCGCCGAAATTGTATCACCACTTCTATTGGTGAAAGGATCCACCAAGAGATGAGGTTTGGGGATCCAAAATGGCTCTAGAGGGCTCCCAAAAGACAAAGGTTTTATTTAGGGTTGAGTGGGAGGAGTTTAGGGTTAATGTTTGGGGGGGGGTTAAGGATTTTAATTACTATTTTTGTAACTTTAATTACCGTTTACTTTGTTTCCAAGGTATGGTCGCATGGTTAGTATTAACCATGCACCTAACTGTGTGCCCAAAACGGATCCCCTAGAATAGTTTCACACATAGCCTATACACTTAGTTTAATTGTGCGCAAACAATCTGACCCATTTCTATCTAGGTTTCAGACTTTTTTAAACCATGCACAAACAATGTACAAACTTTGTAACCCCCTTCTACCCTAGATGAACACTTTGTTTAACCATGTACAATTCATACGAAAATCCTAAAAAGGACCATAAAACTTTAAAAAGTTAGGAAAAACATTGAAAAAATGATATGAAGAGATATAATCATTCTCTACTCAAATAAAGGGTTCAAAACACATAAAAAAAGTAATAGGAAGTTACACCAAAGGGTATCCCTATAGTGATTCTACATGATAAATCCATTAGATTCGATAATATCATTTATCCTATTGAGTGTATTAATATTTGGATCCTAAAAACTCCCTAATTTAAATAAATATAGTATAAAAGATGTTAATTAAGTCTAATAGAAGGTAGTGATTAATTCATGGACCTTGATTATTGTTGTTTATTTCTGAACAATAACACCTTATGGAATGTCATTTTTTATCTGCTTAGTAATTTCTTATAAATTATTATACTTTTTTATTTTTACCAATTTTTAAATGTAACTAATTTTCACTTAAAACTTCTAAAATTATTTTTGAAGTATTCTACACACTTTGATAAATATAAGAGATTTATATTTATTTTCTATATACATCTTGAAGAAAATATACTTTGATTTTTTAGTCCAAATTCATAATTTAGGGGGTATAAGCATTTGTTATGCCATGTTTGAGTATAAAAACATTATATGAAATTAATTTGATGCAAAAGTGATTTAAAAAGGGTTTAAAAAGTGATTTGAAACTATTTTTGATATTCATGGATTTTTTGGTCAATTTAAATGTTTTATTTTTGGATTTACTATCCTGAGAATTACCCATGTGTATTTTTTTTTAAATTTAAATGGTCTTTGTGATGATATAAGGTATTAATTTTCATTTTTAAGTTTTTATGATTCTGTTTCAATAATATAAAGTTTTGAGATCATTATATGAGTGACTATATATATCATTGTATTTATTCAACGGTTTCTAACTTCATTGAGATATATGGATTATGTTTTGTAATTTTAGTCAAATTTACTAGACTAGTTAGTGTTAGATAGTTCATAAAAGTTGTGTTCCCCCAAGGACACTTAGATCATGAACATTACGTAAGAAGTTAGGATCATATCTCTAATTATAGGGTTCCATTGAGTTGAGTTATAGATTATTCCCTTGAAAACTATTATCCCATAATGAATTTTTATTTATTTCGGATAGTGGCATGTATTTATTCCAAAAATTATGAATACCAATGATATATAAAATAAATTTTAAACTATTTCCTTCATTATGAAAATTCCTTAGATGAAAAAAAATATTTATATTATTTTTTTTCAAAATACATTGATTAGTTTATCTTTATTATTGAATTATAATAAAATTTATTTGGGGAGTGAAATAATTCCTACGTCATATTTTTAGGACCATGAGACTTGTACCAGCTAATAGCCATTAAATAAATGTTTATACCTTGTATTCTCTGAGCTTGGTTATTGAATTAGAATATCATAGTTAATACAATAAAAATTCCATTTTGATTACCAAATACACACTAAATGATAAAAAACATACAAAAAAGCCTTAAACTTTATTAGAGTCAAGTATATCCAATGAATGATATCAATATATGAAGGTTCACATGTGAGATAACATTATAACGACTGGTAACATGGATTCATATTTTTTTTACAGACATAAATATATCAATAAAAAGTTATGACATTCAATGTGATGTACCCAGGTGTGGTAGTATAGATAACAATTTATAAATCATTATATTATGAGTCTATATCACATATGAGATTATATACACTATAATCTTAACATATTATCACAACCCATAATAATTTTTGATGATTACTAGTTAAATACAATATAAATTAGTACTTTTAGGTATTTTATCATTACATTCTCCATAAAAAATATATAAATCATATTAACGACTGATAAATAATGATTTCATCTATTATGAACCCATGATAAATTTAAATTAACAATAAAAATTAAAAAGATCCATTCATGTATAAAATACCCATATTCATTAAATGAACCTCATGCTTCTTCCATTTTAATAAATTATTTAATTGATTTATTATATTATCCTTTGTAATCACCCAATTGTTCTTTACATCATTATTCTGAATGATTTCTTAAATGATATGGTATTTGTGAAGGATTCCTTTTGTCCATTGTTGTGAATAAGATTACTTAGTTTGCGAAATAACTACATTTTTATCATAATCATGATCTAGTTATCCCAATATAATGGGACCCCCTATGACCAATAATAAATAACTTGACCTAAAAAACTTACATCATAACGTTTGATGAAACAATGTACATTAATTCCATTAATTAGTCTAGTACATTGTTTTTCTTTGACAAAATTCCAAATAATTGTGCCACCATTGAGAAAAAAACCCAATTTTAGATATTGAATTGTTATTATTATTTTGGTAGCTATAATTATTATAAACCCAGTTAATCAGCTCTTAATCACTACTAAAGACAGAAAAAACCCTTACTTATTCTAAAATGGAAAATTATTTATTGAAATCCAATTAATCTCACAAGGTATAGATTAGTATATATCAGTAATGATAAAATCATATTATATATTGATTCAAGTTTAAAATATGGAGTATATGATGGATACATTTCTTAAAATATAATGAATAATATAGAGGAATTTCCTTTATAACTCTTCATAATGGAATTGCAACTTTACAAGACTCAAGCCTTGAAACTCTTATAAAAACACCTTATTAGATTTATTCATGCCAAATAATTTAGACCATTTCCAATGTATATGTTGTAATTACTGTAATGATCATCTATGGTAAGTAAATTCAGAATAAAACTCATAATGAATACTTTTGAAAAGGGAGCTTTATAGTTAATACCATAAACTTTTTATACCCATTTTCACCAAGTAATATTTATAAGAAGTCACTTTACCATCCATGTTAGTTTTTATGAGGATAAACCAAATTCAACCTATTGGAATCATCTCTTAAGATGAATCCATTATGTTTCAAATTTGGTTAGTGAACTTGGAATCCAGATGAGATCTCATGGATCCATTTCAATTTCCATATCACGAACCATTCCTATTTATTGATCATGAATTTGACGTCCCGGTTTCAGAAGCCGCCTAGAGGCACCCCGTAACTCGTTGGTCACATGGCCTCAAGCACATTTCCCATAACACAAGAATCCTCTGACTAGTAGCAAGGGCCTTAGGTGTGATAATGGGGAAACTATGGCCTCATGGGAATAGTAACACAGTGGAAGAGAAACAGATAATAATAGAGAAAGCAGTAATAATGGCATACAACAATAAAAAATGGAAGACTGAAAGAAATAAGCAGCCAGAGTACATATATAATGATGCATGATACATATGTCTAGGAAAACAACCAAACAAGTCACAATGATGAAATATAGTACTAAAATATAGTATAAGAAAAACAGTAAATAGCTCTATATCATCACAAGCCAAAGCTTGGTTCCATGCTCTCCAGCTCCAAAGTAGTCAAGTACCCGAGGTAGAAGGGTGCTTGCCCTTATCTATACCTGCAACAATATAATCTATTTGGGCCCAAAATCCTGGCCCAAGCAAGGTGTGAGAATAAATCCTAGTAGGAAACTACCAAGAGATCTGTGCCTAATAGTCAATGAATATATATAGCAGGAAATAAACAAAAGAAGTAGTAAACAAGAAAGTACTCAACAGTAACAATTCCATTGTTTCAAAGCATTCAGTTCCACATAGAAAGTAAACAGATTATCACAAATAGGTAACCCTATGGGATGTACTCACAAACTAATCCCCTCTAGTCCTCCCTAAAAAACAAAATCACCCCTTTGGGAAGTACACATAGTCTAACCCCTCTGGTTCAGCCTTAGTATAGACTCTCGGGGGAAGCACTCACCATCAATTCCCTCTATAGTCTCGTATCGGAAACTAAAAGGTGCTCTAGGGAAGAACTTACATCACATTCCACCTGTGGCCCGCATGGAGGAACTACAGACACTCTGAGGAATCACTTACGTCAATTACACCTATGGTATCGCTTTGTAATAAATAATAATTAACACTATGGAGAATCCCTTACATATGTTCTCCCTATGGTCCACTACACCAAGTTCGCATGGCCCTGTGTTAGTCAAACAAGCATAGAAATGAAAAGCGACCAATTGAACCTCAAGAACTACTTGGATAACTAGTATACAATATAACAAAAAGAAAGATAAGAATCACTCTATCCTACAATACTAGGTATGGAAGGTAAACCGTAGCCTAACAAGGGAAGCTAGACCAAACGGTCAAAACAAGAAAAAAATGCATGGGCAAACACTTCCAAAGCATAGCAATTAACCCTATTCACATTAAATTAACCTCTACTCAAGAATACTAGTATAAAAGGAAATTAACAGGGCTAAAACCTAAAACACTCAATATCCTGATCAGGGGTATTGGTTCAATTGCACATATAACTCAAATAATTTCAACGGAAAGGCACAAACCTCCTACCTCGGTGCTGTAGGATCGTTATACATGAACCTCAAGCCTTGAATCACCCAAGAACACTGTAGATCCAAAAAAACACTAAAAATGATCTACTGAAGATAACTTGAGAAATATGAGGAATCAGGAAACGAAGCTCTAGAAGAAGGAAGAGCATACCGAGGCGATCCCAAAGAAATCGACGACTATAAAATTGGAGAATAGACACTCAATCAGGGGCTTGGGGAAAGATCTTGGCCATACGAGAGCTCTCGGATGAAGCAAACCTAGAAGAAGGCCTTTCTATCCGTCAGACGTGACCCAGATGCATTTAATGAAAAAAATAAAGTACAAAATGTGTACTTTAGAAGTACATGGCATGTACTTGCCTTCATCAGACCCTGAATTAGGCGGTCTCCAGGTCACCACACACGACCATGTGCATGGCCGCTACATGGCCAATACCTAGCTACCCGCGGTAACTGAGTACAAGGTGTGTACTTATAAAGTACATTGAGTGTACTTAAAAAATTTCTATAAACTCATCATTTTCCCAAAAACACCAGAAAAAGGAAAAAATACCTGAAAAGAAGATCCGGGTTCTTACAATGAACTTCTAAATATTAAACTTTACTCATAATGAATCTTTTATAAATGTGATCCCTTTAAAAGATACATACCAGTTGGGAATGAATAACTTTTATTCAGATGGTTTATAAAAACAACATACTATATTTTTTATATGATAATTAAAAAAATTTATATTTCTAATTTAGGATCAAATTTATATGAAGAAAAATTTCAAAAATATACCATATACATATAAATCCTTATAAAATGAAAACTAGTACACATCACTTTTTATATATCATAAGGTTTAGTAATCACTTATTTAGATACACAATTTAATGTGGAATATGTTTCTTCAAGGGTTTTTCATAGAATAATATAATATTGCTTCACTTATATATCCTTAATAAAATAAAGCAAAAATATGATTCTTCCCCTTAGATAAATCATTCCATTGTGATGTCCTAATTATATTGAGTTGTGAAAAAATTCCAAAATATCTTTTATGAATAGAAAATTATTAGAAAAAGTATTCTTCCCCTATATTTCATTGTAGAATAATAATACCTATTATAAGTTGATTTTAAACTTTTTTTTTGATATTTGTGATCATTTTAAAGGGATTTCACTTGTGCATCAGAAGAAACATATTACCATACCTACTGAAGTCATTTGTATAGGTTACTAAGTAACTATAAACAACATAATACTATGCATTCACTGCTTTATATATATTATTGTGTAAAAAGTACAATAGTCTGTTAACCATATCACATTATCTAATAAATGGTTTTTTTTCTATATTTCCATTTAAATAAAAATCATAATTGTCCAATAAATTTTAATCAAAAGATGTTTGTAATATGTATCACTGGGATCTTTGGATAGGTTTCACAATTAATTACCACGATGACAATTCCAAATACATGCGGTGTTAGAATTTACATCATTGAACCTTTTATCTTAAATTTTATTGATGAGATTATTTATATCCATAATCTATATACCATTTTACACATTCCCAATTTTCTAAAAAATCTCATGTATGTTTATAGAAAAACTCTATTTATTAATCACAAAACAAAATTACTTTTTTATAAAAAAATATATAAAATCATTTTTTTGTTTATGGATGTATCATAAAAATAATTTCATGATTATAGAATCAATATATTATGTACATATTCATCATGTGTTCTAAACACAAATGAACAAATGTTTCCCCATTACTAAATTGTAGATCTAATTCTCATTATAGGAATTATCTCCCATTTCATATCCTATAAACATATGTATAAATGTGTGTTTCACACCTAGTATTTGGTTCCTATGATTCAAAATCAGAAAAATTCATTTTAATAATATTCACATTTTTAGGTGAAAAATGATTCTTCTTGAGGAAAATTCTCAAATTTATATTCCAATTTATTTCACTTATAACTACGAATAAAGAGATATCAAAATGATGTTTATAATGTATTCCATAATATAAAAGAAGTTATATTTTTTTGTGGGAGAATAATTTTTTATATGTATTCATTAGTGAATTTTATTGAATATTTTAATAGTAAACCGATGAACTCACACATCATATCCATCTGTGATCGAAGATCCTCATCTGAATAACTTTTAAATCCTAGTTAGTATTACTACAAAGAATAACTATTTAAGTTGACCATGATGCTAATCATATCATATTTGATTATTTGAATGTTAGGTGGATAAATCCTTATATGAAATCATTATATGAAAATTTTTAACTTTATTCCTCTGGTTACATAAATCTTAAGGATAATTATATACTTTAAACCCAAATTTTACTATTGGTCTTGATTACCTAACTCTTATGGTTATCTACATCCTCCATGAATTTTATAAACAAATCCAAGTGGACCCAACTTTATCGTGAACCTTTCCATTTATAAAATCATAGTCTTGACAAGTGTATACTTTGGATTTATTCACAATATATAATTTCAATTATTTTATTAAATTTCACTAATTAAATATGTATATCATCCATATAATTTCAACTCAATAATTATTTATATATATGAATGAATTCAAAGATTTAGTTTTTTATCCTGTATATTCAACCCAATTAATTATTCTAAATATATTAATGAATTAAAAATTATATAACTAATGATTTATCTTACTTACTTAAATTTAAAAGATAAATATATCTAAACATATCTAAATTTATCTCATGTATTTGATAAATAAAACACTTTCATGTAAGGGTTTATAATCAAAGAAAACAAAAATCAGCTAAAAAATCATGTATGGTTCTATATATAGTGGACCATCATGAATCTATAATAAAAACTATGATCCTAGGAAAATGGAAAGTATAACCTAGTATAATACTATCCATATATACAAACTCATATGGGAACTTAATTCAAATTAAATCCCTATAAATAGTATATATAAATCAATATAAATATTTATTATTGAATTCACAACCAAATAAAAAATCATAGTGTTTTTTGAATGAAACTAAATCATATATTATACCAATAATTTTACTCCTTAAATGGATAGTTTTAAAACTATAAGAAATAATGTAAACTGTTGAAAACGATTCATAAAAATACAAATAATATAAAAAATTTATACATATGAATATTAAATATTGATCTATATAAAACATAAATAATTAATATATTTATCCGAATATATTATAACTTTAGATAATAATAATTTTTTTCAAAAGAACTTCTGATACCATATAATGTCATATAGATTTGGAAATGGGCTAGGCTATTACTTTAACATCGATCATGACCACCCATGAACTGCAAAGATCTAACCAAAGGATGATATTTATGTTATCTCTTTTTTCACTACCCACTGAGTAATTTTCTCACTCCATCCAATGAAATTATTATATGGAATAGACTATGTTGATCAACCAACTTCCAATGGATAAAACTATATATATAGGGATAGTATTACTCTAACCTTAGTACTATACATACCCTGTATTTATCCCATTAATTACCTCCTTTGAGGGGACTACTCAATAAATTGAGAAAGGGATTTGACCACATAAAAAATGAAGGATGGAAAGCTAGATATATTTATTCTGCATTCCCAATGAGAAAGATCACTCTCAGAATATATTTTTTTAATATTAAATAAAAAATGACCAAGAATTGCAATATTATTACTTTATATAAATCATTTTAGATATATAATTGCTAAAAGGTTTATGAGTGTTGTCATTAACACTCTTAAAAATAGTTTAGATTTTACTATGTATTTCATAGTGGATGATCTAGTTCATTATCTTAAGTATTAAGTGAATTAAATAAACCCTAAAAGGCTTAAAAATTATGAAATAAAATAAGTGATAACATGGTCAAAAGTCGGGGGGGGGGGGTGCGTGATTTTTGAACAAAAATGGAAGTAATCAAGGATATAATTTCATTAAAAACACTAATATAAAAAGATGTAATCAATATTATCTACCCCATATCCATTAATTCATTATTATCCCATGTGATGAAAATCCATTTAGTTGTGGTCCTTTTTTATTTTAAACCTAAAAACCCTATGTAATTTAAAATGAACACAATGATTGCAAGAAATGAACCCAAAGTTAACTTCAGGACATCCAATCGTCGCACCTTGATTTGATTATGATCCTAAATACAACTTGTGGTAAATGTAAAATTAGGGATCATCTCACCCTAATAAATTGGAATTATTTTAGATGGTGGATCTAACTTAAACCTCATAATTCTATCCCAAGTTAATTGGATTTTTTGATTAATGTTTCTATCTCACAATTCATAGAAGTCCGACCTTATGATCAAAGAAAAAATAGATCGAGTTCTTTAGGGATTCATAATCAAATAATTGATTAAAATTTATGAGTTATAGTTTTTTCATGGATTAAAAAAATTAAATTAAGGGATTTAGGATTAGATCTACTATAAAAAATATATACTCTTTGATGGGTGGAGTTTTCATTATGTAGATGATTTGCATGAGAAAAATATTGAAAAGGAAACGCACATTATCATCTCTAATGTTATATAAAAACACTATGAATTAAAATTAAAATAGTAAATGGGAACAAAATATGTGTTTTATTGAATAGAAATTGATGTTACAAGCACAAAAGTAAAGAAACACAATGTAGAAGTGGGATAGGATCACCTTCTCGGATGAGATCTTTGAAAAAGGCGTTACATTTTTCTAGTGGTTAGGGATATTTCCTGGAAATGTTTTTTAGAAAAAACTCTAATAATCTTTAAAAAAAAATCCCAAACAGTGATAATCTTTTTAAATAGAGTGTGGGGGGGTCTTGGGTTTCAAATGTTTTATTATTCCTCCAAAAGTTACTCAACCTTGATTCGTGTTTTCTGCCACCATCCCATGTGAAGAAAGTGTTACTCGAGTTTAATAAAATTCAGTTAATTTATTCCTTTAAATCCTCTACAAATTTTAGCATAATAAACAAATAATTAAGTAGTTATGTGTAAATTATTGAGGTGGGATCTATTCTGCTGAATTCAGTCCATCACTGAATTAATTTCAATTTTTTCCCTTCAAATATACGATCCATATTACATAATATAAATGAAAAATATGAAAAAATTAGTGGATAATATGATCATAAAATTTGAAATAAAAATTAATCATGTAGAAATGATATGTAAAAATTACTAAGGTGATATTAAATGGTAAGAATAGAATTTTCTTGTAATTTTGAAATTCAATCTCAACACATACAGTTCAATAAAATATTAAAATAAGAATCTATGTGGGAAAATTATTTCAATAAAGTATACATTAAAAACATGTCTTATCAAATATCACACCTAAAATGAAGGTATTATTTTTTGAAATAAGCAATTTTAGGAAGATAGTTTTTAAAGGTAATAACTTAAACATTCACTTGTTACTCTTTTCCATTCTTTGATATTTGAAATTAAAATATATTTTTCATGATATAAAACTATTTTTCTTCAAAACCAGAATGTATTATGATACAATATATTTTGATAAGAAAGACCATGACATTTTTCTGAAACCACATTATTTTACTGAAAATTTACATAAACCAGGGCATGGTTATATAAACTATAGTTGTGGTTCTATAAAATATCCAAACTATTTTCTATTTTTTTCATCATACTAATTATTATCTAAAACTATCCCTGATACCATTGAATGGATTTTAGGATATCTCTATATCTAAATGTATTATAAGAAAATATAAAACCCTACCCCAATATCAACATGGATATGGAATGAAAAAATGAAATGAAAACATAAACAAAGTAATCCTAATAGTCCATGATATATACTCCACAATAATTACATTGATAAAAAAGATTTATAATGAATTTGGTTTACCTATTTATTGTTGTATGTCATATACATATATAGTTTCTTTTATAAATTAACTTGAGTCTCCCAAGGAACTTGTATTATTATATTTTTTAGAATGAATATGAATGAGAAATATGGGTTTCTATTTATCTTTATTTGGTTAGACTATAATAGTTTTTTTTGTTTTTTAAGATCTAATTATATGTATTATGAAAAAATATATTGTATTTTTTGGTTGGATCCATATAAGTTCATTATAAAAGTTGTCCTTTCTGATAGAAGGATTTCATAATTTATATCATGTTGTTTTTATAGGCCAATTATAATGTTATAAATATGTATTTTTGTATGATTTGGTCACTTTAGATAACATATTATGTTATAACTTTTGGAATACCCTTTTCTATAATTCTTAGTTATAAAAAGTATCATATCAAAATAAAAAATTTCCAATCATAATTGGAAAAATTCCTGTATAGAACTATTTATAAAAAATATAAATTTATAGATAGTCAGTGATATATTGGTACTATAAAGAATTTTTTAGTCATAACCTCTAAAATATTATAGCATATATATTTATATTATTTTTCCAATAAACATTTACTTTTTTTAATTCTAAATGTCAAATATCACATGAAGTGACTTAGTCATAACTGATTATATATATATATATATATATATATATATATATCATTCTTGTTGATTGTTTCGTAGGAAACATCATTCCATAGTCCAATTTCATGCTATTTGATTTCTCTATAAATGTATAATAAAGCTACTTTTAACTCCCTATACCATTGTTTATGACATGAAATTGTTCTTAAAACATGTCCAATTGATAGATTTGATTAGTTTTTATCATTATGTATTACATTTACCACCATAAAACCACCCTTTTGATTTACAATAAATCATTTTATTGACTTGGATTTTATATCCCAAGAAATAAAAATGAAATAATTTAATGGTCAATCATAAAAATAATATTCATAAATGATATTAATTCAATAAATCTAAAAATTGAGTGTAATTTATCAATTTTTTAATGGTCCCTTAACCAAAATTCCAAGGTATTTATTCATAGAAAAGAAATTAAAAAATACAGAAATGAGTGATCTTATTACAATCACTATTATAAAAAGGAATCAGTTCAACTGGGAGCGCATCTGACCAGGTAAGAGTCCCATCAATGCCCATGATGGCATTACCATCTACAACAATGTTAGCCTCTTGAAAATTGTGCATAATAATGAAGTTGAGACTCATTAGAGCATCCATGCAAGCCCTCCATTTAGCCTCTAACCTCCAAGAAATATGATACTCCCCATTTATAATGGACTTCACTAGAGAAGAAGAGTCACATTCCTACCAAATGTTATTGCATCCCTTTATTTTAACAAAAGAGACCGCATGAATAATTCAAAGAATCTCCACCTAAAGAGAGGTAACAACACCACAAGAGACATAAAAGCATCCCATGACATTTTCTTCATGATCCCAAAAAATCACCGCACCCTAAGGGACATGGGTTAACATTGGAAGAACCATCAGTATTAGATTTAGTATAGAGAGTAAATGGGGGGAACTAGAAGACCTCAACTGTGCCCATAATAGGCTTGAAATATCCAAGGACTCCCAGTTTCTTCAGCACACTGAAATATTGTATATTTTTATCATAAAAACATATTTGAGCTCTTCCAGCACCCTTGATGGCATCCAAAACCTATTGTACAACCAGATTCATACAACAACTCCTCCCAACATGGAGGGAAGAATTTCATGAAAACAAAATGCAATATAAAGTTTCAGTAAATACAACATGAAAGAGGGAACTCACCCGGGACGAGCACTGCAAATATACACACCGGCACAACAAGGCTTTCCAACCCGAGAATCTTATCCCCCGAAACCCAGAAACCTAAAATATATCATTCCATATAGCTGAAGGTGTTGCAAAACTGAGGAATAAATGCTCCTAATATTCTCTATGTTGATGACATAGAACACATCAAGAGAAAAGAGAAAGAACACACATCTGCAAGACATCATCAATAGGTAACCTATTATAGGCAAGCCTCTAGATTATAGTTAAACGAGAGGGTATAATCCATTACTTATTGAAAGTAGAAATGTATTTAAAGTTAGAATTTAATCCTTTGATGATATGATAGTAATAGAGCTTACTATTAAGAAACCTATTTCGAGCTAGCTCCCAAACTAGAAAATCTGGACAGTTGAAAAAACCATAGTTATCCAAAACTCCCTAAACTTCATCTTGTAATATAGGCTTATGATCATAAAAAACTCCTTAATCGAAATTTTTGTATTCAGGGAAAGAGGATGAAAATAATTTATTAGAACATAACCAGTTCAATTATCAAACAAAAACTCTAATCTAGAGTTCTTATTCACAACCCATCATGAGTATGTCATGATATTTTGAAAAGAGTCCCCAATTGAAGGCCAGATGGAAGAATCAATGTAGGCATGAATTCCCTACTTATGTTTATAAGAAAATAGATCTTTACAAAAACCAGCAGAATATGAAATGCTGTAAATAAGGCTCCAAGCAAGACAAGCCTGAATGGATTCATTGAACAACCCAATATTCTTGATTCCGATGCTTCTATTGGATAAGAAATTAGAAAAATATTTATAGGGAATAGTGACCAAATTTCTTTCATGTATGTTTCCACTCCAAATAAAGTTCCTTATGAACACATCCAATCTCTTGATTAGCCCACATGAACATTTATAAACCATAAAAGAGTATCCTAGTTTGTAAAAAATAACAAACTTCACCAAACTAATTCTTCTAGCCATAGATAAACACTTCCCCTTACAATTTGGGAGTTTTCCATCAACCATGTCCATAATATTAGAAAAATATGAAGCTCTTGGTCTCCCCCAAAAAAGTGTAACTCCATGATTGGTGAAAGGGAGGACCCATCCCTAATTTCCATCTCTAAGAGAAGACTATTTTTATTAGATATAAGGAACCTCTTCTAAAAAAAGATGTAATATTTATCCCCACTATCAATTTCCTCCGAAACACATTCATAGTGGTATAAAATATACTTTATAACATGGATATTTCTTTTTATATAATATAAGAAAAGAATTATATCATCATCGTAGAAGAGATGAGACAGAGCAATGAGGGACCTTAGTGCCTGAATTGGATTGAGAATTCCTCATGGAACCATATGAGATATGAGCATGCTAAGATAGCCTTCTACAAAAGAAAAAAAGAGATAAAAGGGTATCACCTTGACGAACATCTCTTGAACAAGTAAAATATCCTTTTGAAGATCCATTAATAACCAGAGAGAGATAAGCAGAACTAAAAATGGAAGAAACCCAATTGATGAAAGTGAAATTGAAATCAAAACAGAAAAGAATCTTGTATAAAAGGATCCAATCAAATGTATCAAAATCCTTTTTAATATCAATATTAAGGGAAAATTTTCCTCCACTTCCAGGTTTCCTGATCAGATTTAAAAATTTAGAGGTATATCAAATGCATTCCTAGATAGACCTTACTTTAATGGAATTGAATTAATTCTATGAGATGATATTTGATTCAATGTACGAAATCATGCTAGAAACAATATTTCTAATAATATTATAGATTTTGTTTCCCAAGGCAATGGGCCTAAAAAGGTGAATCTCACAGGCCTTCTCCATTTTAGTAATTAAAGAGAGAATTTGAGCATTGAGACCCTGGGAAAGCACTCCCGAGGTAAAAAAAGAAGATACCAGCTTATAAACATACACTTTTATCTCCTCCTAATTCTTTTGGAAAAAAGAATTACCAAAACCATTCAGACCAGGGGAAATGCAAACATTGATACTAAAAAAAATCCTTAATATCAAATTTAAGGGGGATGTTAGTGAGAAATATATTATCCTCAACAGAAACTATTGAAGGAATAATATTATCAATTAAAGTCCCATGTATTCCAGGCCCATTGAAAAGATTAGTGAAGTAGTCAACAATATGATCAACAACTATTTCCTTATTATGCAAGATAAAATCGACATTTTTAAGAAAAGATATAGGCCAGTTAGACCCCCCAAATTCTTTGAAGAGAAAGGTGTAATTTACCAATTTATTGGTACATTTAATGCATAAATTTACTAATATAAAATTTATTATTTTTTTAATTAAAGTGATTATTCGTGCCCTAATATTTATTGTTTTATCCATTTTATAGTGGAAAACATTTAACTTAAATATTGATATAAAAAAATAAAAAGGAGTTAAAATTGAGGAGCATCAAAGACTTCACATTACGACAAAAAGAGGTGCTGTGTGACGCTGGAAGTTTAGAGAAAAAAATGGTGGAAAATAATATGGGTTGATCATTATTCATGACATGAAGTCCTATTATTGAAGTGAGAAGTTTGAGGCATGAATTAGTGAAATAATGTGGGGGATGTAATAAAAAATGAATAAAAAATTAGTTTCCCAATAACATTCACACTGTGACACAAAGAAGAAATGTGCTAATTTTGGATTTCACATATTATGAGAAGAAGTAGTGAACAAAGAGATAGGGGTTCGAGCCAAATTATTTATGGTGTGAAATATATTTACACACTGTGAATATGGTTAATGAAAAAATTTAAAATTTATGATTTTTCAATATCTTGACCAAATATCATACTGATTTCTCCATGGACTCCCAAGATTGAACTGGAAGAAATTAATGGACAAATTTTAAGAATTTAATCCCCCCATGGGATATCTTACATTAAATATAAGTAGAGGTGTTTTTGAAAAATGGAAAATATAGAGACTAGAGCATGGGGTGAGGTGTTGTACCCCTATAGAGTCTTTCATCAATCCAAAACTACAATTTTTGTCGAATTTATATTTTCTATTTCCTTTATTATCCACCCATGGCTAGCATGAGTGGGAGATTTTATTTTTTACCATGCTATGTTTCAAAGGGTAATTGTACTAGTATTTGTATTGTTCTATTTTTAATTCAAGTTGGAATTTTTTATTCTATCTCTCTTCCCTCTCTTTCTCTATAATTTTCATTGTATGTCCATTTTATGTTAATGAAGGGAGTATTCTATAATTCAATATATAGAACTAGGTCTTATCCATGACCATTGGGTGGGTTTAATTATATCTTTTAAAATTGTGTTAGGTTACATCTTTCACTAATAATTTAAGTACATGATCATTAGAAAATTTGGATTTATGGAAGGGAGAATAATCACCTTGGCCAAGGGGACAACTTAGACATAGTTATAATGAATAAAGATTAATTGCTTAAAATTTAAAAATTATAGTTCATTCAACCATATATCATATTATTAATACATTTTATTTTATTATTTTCCCCCATTCTCCAAATCCACACAAACAATAGGATATATTTTATTATTAACTGATTCATATTTATAGGTAATGATTATTAAAATACTGAATTCTCCATGTTTTCCTCATTAGATATACCTCTGTATTACCTGAGATAGTTATAATTAATTATATATTTACTTATTAGTCATTCATACACTATAAAAATTTCTAAATTCAATAACCAGGATGGAATTATTGATTCCCTCAGGTGATGTCATAAATAAATCAAAAATATGTATCAAATGTACAATATTGTAATAAATTCTTAAATTTAATAAATAAAAGGGAAATTTATGAAATCATTTATATAAAAAAATATGAACACATTCAAATATAATGATTCCCCTGCATTTATTCTTTTCATTCCAAGTCCAATACCATCAATTAATATCAATGTAATTGAATACCCTATGAAATTAAAATACAATACACATAATAAGAGATATAGAAAACTATTACCTTAATGGTCTATACAATGCTTCCTATATACACCAATTACCTTCCTTTTTTCCCATTACCTCATATATTTTTACCTTTTCTCATAATTAAATATCACTTTTGACTTACCAAACATGGAATTTTCTATCTTCACTCTTGGATCATATATTATTAGTTATTCTCAATTCTCATGCACATGTACTCAATCCATAAAATTTCCATGAATCAAAATATATAGTATACGAGATAAAGATTATATTAAATAATAAAAATTATAAAAGTGTAATTATGAGGTAAATGATAAGGGGATATGATGTAAAAAACTCAAAATGATTATTGGGATTTTTTTTCACTTTTTATGTGCAAGTAAGTATATACAATTCATGCCCTACTAAATGCCTCATTAATTTCCTTATAATTTTATCACCCAACAAAAATATTTTCTTTTTTATATTTATTATTCAAATTAAATGTCAATATTTTTTTATTAATTCTTTATTATCTATATTTTATATATTTTTCATTTCATATTATTATATATAATTGTTCATAACATAATTTTTTTCATTGGAGAAGAAGGGGAACTGATTTGAAAGATAAATGATGTGTGACTACTTCTCAATAAAACTAATGAAAATTAATCACACATTCCCCTATTACAATTACATTTCCTACTAAAGGATCATTAAATAGTCCCTAAACCGTAACTATAAGAAATTTATTCATGAAATACACTAATTTTTGGTTTTAAAATAGAATGATGGTATGATATTGTAGTGTAACATCCTTTCATGAATCTTCGGGTTAGAGTTGGAATTCCATATGACCTCAGATGCTCTTCCACATATGCAAGAGGCTTCCAACTATTATCAAGGGTCTAAGGTGTAATCGTGTGGATACTATACCCTCCATTAGTGTAAAAAATAAAAAATAAATAACCAAACATGTGAAAAATGTACAATCAAGGTTAGTGAAAAACTAATAATATACCATCATTAAGTATGAATGAAGAATATCACAATCAATAGGGAATAATCCACTTATAACCTAATAGGCTGATAAAATACATGATTTACAATAATAAAATTATAAGAGGATCTTCTCCCACTCTAATCCATATCTCATCCCTATCTCTATACTCATTTTGAGCTATCTCACTATATGTTCAAACCTAAACCTCAACCAAAACTTTACATATAATAAGTGATGGACTTGTGGGTACCCAAGTTCCATGTCCATCCAAATAGGGTGTGATTTAAACTTAGTAGGACACCACTAACGCATTCTAGTACCAAAATGGTATATTAAGTGTGTGTTCATATGATAAGATTCACGAAAATTAAAAAGGAAATACATAAACTATATAAGTAAAACACATAATCACCAATACACAAGGAAAAAATAAAAACACATATGTCGATAAGTCACGTGCTCACTGAGATTATAAAATCCCCAATCATGCCTACTATGACTCCATTCTATAAATAGAGTGCGCTAACCATGTCTGATACACACCCTTCATTAGAGGGATTGTTTAAAAATCATGTTTGAAACATCCTTCCTGAAAGAATAACTGATGTATGTTCCAATAAATATCTCAAACATCACTATTATGGGGATATTCTATTTATCCAAAAATACATCAATTATAGAATATATACAGAACATCACATGCAATCATGTATACAAGATGACATATCAAATATCACATCATATCAAGAAAGAGTCACAGTCATAAAAACCAAATACGATAAAACTTTATACATAGGTTTCTTGGGATATACATGCACACATGTGATCTAGATATAAAACATGTTCTCATAGGCTACTCACACAGACACACATGTGTAATCAAGCATTAAACATTATGTCACATTATACTCACACACAAACATGTGATCAATAAATATCATATGTTTTAGGGGCTATATTATGTATAATGACTTTGATTTTTTTAATTTGACCCATTTCATATTTATATATATATCTTTGGATTTTTCCTCAGAGTTGGAACTGTGTTTGGGTTCCACAGGACCCTAAAATTCAAAACTTGAATATTAATATATGCTTGTATCCATTAAAAATAAATGGTTTTCCTATTAATTGGGATCCCATAAGAGAAATATGAGACCAATATTGTAACTAAAATATGGGGTTTATACTAGTAATGATATAATGTTAGTCAGTGTGAGAATTTTTGTTTAAATAAACCATTAGCAGATAGGATAATTAAATAATTTATTTTATTTAATCAGTGAAAATAATTACCCCCCAAATTTAGATTACTATGTGTGGTAGGACGAAGATAAAATGTTCTCCCAAAAATTCTAAAAGAATAAAATTTTATTTTATGAAATATGATACACCCAACACCAAGCTTAAACAAATAAAAAATTTATTTATTTAAATTTAATATCTTTAATAGCATGCGAAACACGCAACCCTGAGTATAAATGATCTATAATATATTATAAAATTATAACAGAGATATTCAATTAGTGCGTATGAATAATAATAACTAAATTATTAAAATTATCGCAATTTATTGATTAGAAATTAAATTAGAATCATTTAAAAGAAAAATAAATGTTTTCTAAAAAATGTATTTTTTTTTCTAAATGATGGTTTAGTCACGCTTGGCTCAAATAATTTAAAATTATTTTTTCCAATATAAGAAAATATATTTGTTAAAATGAACTTATTTTTTTAAATTTTAATTTCAAAAATATATCAAGGTGAATTTTTGGGATTTCCTGAAATATTTCATTTTTTGTTCAATAATGAAAAATTCTGATTTTCATTGAAAACAACATTTTTGTTTAAATAATTAAAAAGGTTAAATTTTATTTTAAATTTGTTTTAAAGTTAACATAGTTCAATAATATTAAAATTTAACCATTTTATCTCATTTTAATAAAATTTATTTTGAATTTTGATATTAAAACCTATTACACTTATTGGAATTTTCTCTTCAAAAACTATATTTTTCATCACGTTTGTAGGTAAAATTTTAAATTATATTTTTCTAATTCAATGAATTTAATTTGTAAAAATGGATTTCATATTTAGATTAATTTTAATTTATATAATTTAATTAGTTCAATTTAATTTTAACCATTATTAATAGTAAATGTAGTAAAGATTTATTACCATAGTTAAGGACAAAAATAATTTATTGGGGGTCAAACTAAGAAGATAAGGGTTAAATATGACCTAAAAACATGTACAACACCCATTTTATGTATATATTTCAATATTATTAATGAAAATGGTCAATAATGACCCATTTTGAAGCTTTTCTAATGACAAAATAATGGGTGTAATTGATTCTTTTAAAAAATTCCATATGTTTCCTCTCCCCCACTTATAAAAGGGAACCCACTATCCTTCCCTGTTCACACTAAAAAGACATTTTTTCATCATATAACAACCCAAATAACTCCCTTAATCGTATAAAAACATCATAGTTCCCTTTTTTGATCATAAATCCAACATTGGAATAATTTTTGTGCGAACCTGAAGATGTTGTATGAAGAAGAGTCAATGTTCTTAAATGAGTGTTTTTATTTTGTTTCTTATTCGACTACCTTAAAATATTATTAAAATATGATTATATAATAAAATAAGTATATTACATATAATTATATTTTATTATGTTAAGTTAATAACCTATATCCATTTCTCTTCCATCAATTGGTAAATGAAACCATCGATCATGTGTATGACGAACTACCACCTCACAAACCTATGTAATTTGTTTTCCATCACTATCGTTCAAGGATGGATATAATGATATATTTAACACATTTAAATTATATTTATGATATTATTATACTTTTTTATTATAATATCTCTTATATATTCTTACTTTCCATTTCTTTTTAAATATGATAACATCACTCGTGTGAATGGCGGACCACCACCTCACAAAATGATTGATTCATTATTTTACTTTTGATTTCCATGGAAGGTAATAAGGACATATTTAATGAATATATGTGATATATATGATATTTTATCTATTTTTTGAAGTTAATATATCACCCAAATCCTTATCATTTCTCTCATTAATGGAATGATATCGTCCCCCGTACGTATATACGGCCTACCATCTCCACAAAGCGATGCGATTAATTTTCCATATCCAAACTAGAAGAATGATTATAAAAACATATATAATGAGTAAATATGATATTTATAACATTAATATAATCATATATATTATGTATCTTTATCATATTCCTAAGAACTAAAACTTTCATCACAAAACATGAATTAGAAAACAAAGTAATTAACATATGAAATAATGAAAAAAATAAAATATTATTACAAAAATAGTGGTAAAATATTATAAGATAATTATATATGATATTGTAAATATGAATATGGTTCATGGATAAATTAATAACATGCTTAAAATCATTATATGAGAGGTTAAATAACATTCAACGAAAAGGAGGTGTGAGGTAAGAGACTTCATCTCAATTTTTCTTCATTGAGGCTTATTTTATTATTGTCCACCAAACTTATTTTATATGGTGTAAAAAAGTCCAAATTTTCATGTAATATTAACCAAAATTCAAAATTAATGTTATTTTATATTTCAAATTTAATTATTTCATCATAGGAGATTTGACTTGAAAATTACTAAGTGGTAAATAATTTCATAGCTAAATTTATTTTTATTGTATTATATTACTTATTTATTGTATTTGATATTTTTAGATTATGTGTGTAGTGATTTTAAAATATCATATTTTCCATTTTAAATTGTTTTTTGTGTATTTACATTTGATACACATAATCTATTTATTGACTAATTATCACTTGAAAATTATGATCTTTGTAAGGGTTTATTTTACAGTATCATATTAATCAGGAATTTCAAATCTTAAATTCACATTGAAGGTAATTATTGATAATTGTATAATAAAATAATTTAATTTACTTATCCTTTGGTGATTCATATTTTTATATGCAATGTTACAATTTTGCACGTTTTCTACTTAAAATTATTGGGGACATGTTTTTAATAAAATTTTAATTCATTTATCTCATCGATCAAAAATATTTTTTCTTAAAAATACATGTTTTTAGAAAATGTTTTAAAATTTGTTTTAAATTATCCAAATTATTTATTAAATAAACTTTTACCCATGTCTAACTATTTTACAAAATGGGTTTAATAGAATCTTCTTGTTGCTTTCTGAACGATTTTATTTTCACTATTTTAACAATAGTGTGAAAGGAATGTTTTTTTAGATTTTATGGAATGTATGGAATTTACTATTGTCCTACACTCTAATTTATTTGAAGATACATTTACAAGAGTAAAAATTTATTTTAAAATAAAATGTTTTCTTAATATTCTAGAATTTTTTCTGTTTTAAAAAGTATTTTTCAATTTTAAATGGATATTTTCCATAAGAATGTATTAAAAGATATTTTTATGGTATTTCTTTTCATCAATAACACAATAACTTTATTTTACTTATACTACACTAGGGATATATTATATTGATACAATAACTATTCTTTATATGGATGGTTTATGATCAGTTTTTACCAAAAAAGTATTTTCATTAATTTTATTGGTTTAATTTTGTATACATTAACCTTCCCTTGAAATATACAATTTCCTATGATCATTAGAAATTTAATTTCCCATAAATATATATATTATTTATCATGGATATATTTACTACTTAAACTATATATAATTTCTACATATAATTATTTACATTGAAGGTTATTTGATTAACTGGGGAAATATTGATACATCTGTATTCCTTACTCAATACAGATATGTATAGATAATGCATTTTGTTCATGTATTAAATCAATTATTCAATATATGAGGAATGATCTGGACATGCATATTTAACTGGGGTCCAGTTATAGATAGATCCATGACACATATATAGTCTCTGGAGATGAATTAGTTGGTTATAAATGGTTAAATTAGTTTTTTATATACCTACCAATTAGTTTTAAACTGTCCTATGAAAGGCCTTGAAAGAAGAGGTATCATGAAACCTGATATCATGATTTCTAATAATTAAGTATTTGTTTAATCAAGATTTTTTATTTTCCTTGATATTTTTTAAATTATATGATCTCTATATGAATTTTATTTTCATTTTTTGATTAAATAACATGTGATTTTAGTTATTTACCTTGGCATATTGATTATTCCTTATCTAGAAATGATATTCATGCTATTGATTAAATGGAATATTTTTTCAGTTATTTACATTTCGATATTTATTATTCTAGTAAAATTAATTAATTTTCATTTGTGTTTAGTTATTTACCTTTATATGATTATGTTTAATTATTTATGATAACATTCACTGTACTTAACCTTTACTGAGTATTTTACCTCACCTTTATTTTTTTCCTTTTCCAGGACTCTAGGATATTTAATAATAAGGATATGCAAGGATATAATAGAGATAATAATGATATTCTTGACAAAAATTGTTTCATTATTTTCAAATATAATTTGGAAATAATATATGTATCTAGTTTACTAAGACCACTAAACTATTCGGTTATTTGGGATGCGATTCCTTGTATATTTAGATAAAGTAATAAAGTAAGACACCAGCTTTGAGTTATAGGAGTCAGGGTCATTAAAATTGGTGTCAAGGTTAGTTTAGTATAAACATTAAGAACTATATTTATGAAAACTTAAATTAGAGTACATTACCCTATGATTGAAATTGAGGAAAAGTATAGTAAAACATCCTAATGTTTTGGGGTGGTAGAGATTATTTGGTATTTCCTAGATATACATATTCATATAGATACTATAAGGGAACTTGGTTCTAGGATAGATGTACCTAGGGGTAATGAATCATAAAAATTCATGTCAGGATTGAATTGAGCGTTATATGGTACAATAAAGTTGGCCTTACCACACACTTGGTCTGACACTCCCTAGAGATATTCTTATGATGATTTACATATTTGTTAGTAGTCTTTATAATGGATTTTAATAGATGATGAAAATGAATGACTTGGGTTATACCTAAGGTTTATTAGACTGAAAATAAGGTGTCATGATTTAGACATCCTATAAAGGACTATATGGTTTTCCCACTATGATTATTATTTGTCACACTATACTTTTTGGTTTAGTTAATGGATGGAACTTGAAGAAATTAGGTTAAAATTTAAAATGAAGGTTAATGTGTTGAATATTAGAAATAAAATGGGATGATGATAGGAGTGTAAGATATCATGAATTCATTTAATCTGTTATCCTAAAATATGATTAACCCCATATAACTTAAGAAACTCCTATGATCACTAATGAAAAGAAGGATGGAGTACGTTAGGAGATTGAGTGGGGGAGACCATGGAGTAAAGAAGGATCGATTTACTTCCTGTCAAAAATGTGTAAAGGGATATCTTGGAAGGTGTCTAAAAGGAATATGATTTTTTTTGTAATAAATAATGGTATAAAATGATGATTTTTTGAGGAAAAATGAATAGTCTGATGGAAGGATATAAATATTATTTTAAGGATCTATTTATAGATCATTTTCTTAAATGTGGGGAACATGGGTATTATCCATGTCAAGGACTTATTATAAAGGTTAAACCCTAAAATAATAAAGAACCAATTTTGAAATAAAATGTTTAAAGTATTTATGTATTGGGTATCAAGAGTTAAATTGTAAAAGTATTTTTATGGATGGTATTTTGGTTATAAGAGTCCTAAAACGTTTTAAATTTTAGAGGCATACATATCTTCATTAAATTAAGAATTATGGACACCATAATTGGTTTATTAGTTTATGGTTGATCATAATTTCAAAGTATTAAATACCCATTTTGATAATTTTTGTGGTAGGAATGTCACATGATTGTGGATATTTTTTGAAACAATTTATGTGAATACAACCTATTGGTTTAGTATATTAAAGAGTTATTTATGAAGGAATGGCTTTATATTTTTTAGACAAAATATTAACGGTATTGGTAAACTTTAAGGTTTTTCTTATATTTTATGTTGTATTAATTATGTGTAATCACAATTTAAGAATGTTATAAGAATTATATTAATATGGTTTCAGAAAAAGGACAACCTACATGATGGGTGATAATCTTTTTCATCCAGGAATGGATGCGTTGCGTAAACCCACAACCAAAATACGGTAAGGGTTTAACACCAACGAATAGCCAACATGTTGTTATGGTTAACATTTTATTTTTTTACTGAAACTATTTGATGAATAAATATTTATGATTAAATTTGGTGTAACTATTGACATTTATAGATTAATAACCTATAAAAAAATAGTTAGAGATAGATGGAAAGAATTACCACTCTTTTATAGATCTTATGATCTGATAGAAGTGAATTTTAGTTCTTCAGGCATAAAAAATTAATTTTTGGATATTCATTCATTTGAGTAAGTGATGAATGGGAAACTAATCATTGCATAACTAAAGGATGAAATTGTGATTAAAGAATTGAAACATATCAAGTATGTGTATTTCTATAAAAAAATTGTTTTTTATTAAAAGTATAGATTTATTGTTTTTTGATTAAATTATTTATTTTTGACATTTTAATATTACCTAATGGAAACCTGGAGGTCACAAGGGTGTACGCAGGTTGTTTAGATCTAGGAGCCTAGGAATTTGGAGAAGTTGACAAGGGTTCATGGTGAGAATAAACCATTAAGTCCACCCCACATGGTTTCCTTAACCATGTGATGAAATTAATAAGGGAGAAGGGGGTTTTATGGTTTATCTCCAACCATTATAACCTAGGTGCATGTTCATGGGGGTTGAAAAGGGTTTTGGCATAGTGGATTGTGCACAGATTGCGCATGGATTTCCAAACTATGTGCCTAGTCTATGCGGGCTCCCTCTTTATACAGTGGAGGGATCACAATGTTCACATAGTTGGGACCAACTGTGTGGCCAAACCATAAAATCCCATTTTTTGGGTGAAATTATAATTTTACCTTAATGAAATTAAAACCTTTACCCTATCTTTTTTCTCTTCATTTCCAGCACATGGATTCTCCTCCCTCTCCTATGAGTGATCCCAAAGATGAAACTAGAATTGTTGATAACTCTAAAATATATACTCCAAGTAAAATGAATTCAATCACATTAGATCTTCATTTTTAAGAACTAAAATACTATTTCTTCCTTTTTTCATTCATCTTTATACCTATTGTACTGTTTTGGAGTGAGATCATTCAAACTATTTTCAAGAAGTTAAACTGTTCTTTGTTTTTATTACGATCTACTTAAAATCTAAAGATGATATTAGAAGAGGAGTCATATATGGTTTTAAGGTAGGTGGTCTAGTTATTTTTCCTAAAATTAATTTTTTTAAACCTCATCCTTTGTTCTGCATGATGTTCATTTTCCACACTTTAAATTTAAATGATTTATTTGATTTTAAAAAATTGTATGCATGATGTTACAATCATGTGGACCATTTAAATGTAGTTATAGGATGTCAACCTCAACTATAGACACCCCTCTGGGTATGAAAAATGTAATTACCTCTATTATGTAATTGATTTATGAATCAAAACACCTTCTAAATGTTCATATTTGAATGGAAATGGAATTTCCTTCCTTTTTATAATTTTTTAATCAATTATAAAACCTTTTTAATTCCTAGATTAACCTTGATTATAAATTACCACATGTTTAATTAAATTTCTTGATTTAATTGAATGGAAATTATTTTCCTTACATAAATGAATTAAATGGATTAATTATAATGAATGATAATGGGTCTAAGCTACACGCCAAGTGATGCATGCTTTATTATATGCTTTATATGAACTGTGATGCGTTAGTTATATTGGGATTACTTGTTATAAATTACTTAAAGGTGATCCACATTATTATTATTATAATAATTATTACACTATTGAAATTGGATATGGAATGATATTTAATAGGCTTATTGAGCATGAAGTATCACTCTACCTTACATCAGGTGTTGATCATGAAATCTCTCACTATTATAATTATATTGGGATAATGGAAAAAATGTTCCAAGTTCCTCCATATTCAGTGTTGGGCATGAAGTCTCACCCCACCTATGTTGAGTGATGAGCAAGATATATCAAATTCATTATGAGATTGAGGGAACGTACCGTTTCTTGAGCCTTTATCTCATTAGACTAGTTATAGACACTTGAGTTATGCCCCGGGTCCAGCTAGAACATAGTATCCAGGTATATTACAACTTATGACCTCACTTAATTAGTGTATATATGTGTATTCAATATATAACTATATATATATATATGTAGTTACTATATATATTTGGTTACTGACCAGACTCATACACCGACCTGTGTCAAAGCAGGTAGAGACGCTAGGTATCTTGTAAGAAACTAAATAGACTAGTATTATTCATTCATAATTATTTATTATTCTTATACCTAAACTCTATTGTTTCTATGTACACATGAAATACAATTTCTAGACACCATTGGTGGTGGCCTGTTAGGATTTTATCTCACACCCTACTTGGGAAACCTTTGGCACCTGAGTAGATTTTTTGTCCGTAGGTATGGATAAGGGAGAAAACATGATTAAAGAGGCTTGATTCAATTTAGTTATAGCATGGATCATTAGAGATGTGTACCAACTATATTCTCTTGATATTAGTGGGGAAATATTTCATCCATTTGTATTTCTGTATTGCATGTTGTATATGACTATCCTCTATTTCACCCATTTGTATATCAGTATGCTATGAAATCATTATATATGAATCATTCTTTTATATTTAGATATTATTATAGTTACATGGTTATTTACGCTTCTCCAATTATTTCTTGTATTTTCTTTCATCTTTTCCAACTATTTAATTATGATTCTGCAGCTGTCTATATAATTATCCTATATATTGTGCCACTATAATATGAGGGTATACTCTCCCCATCGTAACAACTAAGACCCTTTCTTCTAGTTGACAGCCTCTATCATACTAGGAGGTATGCTTGAGTCTATGTGACCCACTGGTTTAGGGCCTCGATTTGAAGGAATCTAGGTTGGGATGTTACAAAGTGGTATCATAGATTATTTTTTCCCTCTCTCACTATTTGTGTATTTGACAAGAGACTTGGAGCTAACAGAATTTGGTAGTGGGACTGTGCCTAGGAGTATCTATCCCATTTATAGGGGAAACCTAAATTACCTAATATGGGTTATCGTTGTTTTGGTTTTTACCTATTACTATTGATTCGACTTCACCATTGGGTGACACACATGTTTTTTGATGCTATTAATACTGATATTATTAAAATTAGATTTATTTTACTTTGGCAAGATGAAATAAGTTAATTAATTACATGAATCATTCTAGGAACAATATGACTAATATTCCATACATTTTTCAATGCCAAGTCTGTTTCATGCATGAATTTTCTTACTACATATAGTTAGTTCCTGATTATTATATATAGAAATGTTCTGACATTTCTTTCAAGGAGAATATAATTGGATTAATTGAAGTGCCTAATTTAATCTAAGGGATTTTCCCCATATGTATTTCCCATGAAACAATAATTATCTAATTATACCATATTGTGTGTTCTGGACCTACACACACTGGACAGATATATATATATATATATGTATTATATATAAAAAATTACAAACACAAGTGAATTTTTAACTTTTAAACTGAAATGGTTATTGATAAATCGGATTCAAATTTCAATGTAAAGGGATTTTTCTTCTATACCTTAAAACCGACACTCCATATACCAGAACCTCCATCTTCTGATATGATACCTACACCCAAACCCAACCTTAGTAGTGGGTATTTGAAAATGTATTATTGTTATAATGGCCTATTATGGTCTTTTCCTTTCACTTAGACCTACCTTTTGAAGTAGTATTAGTTGTGTGATATTTTTATAGGGTGGGTATGGACGTTTCCTAGTTTATCTTTTTTTAAATATTTCAACTTTTGGTTTTTTTCTGGATGTGGGCATTTGAAATTATTGAATCATCCCACACCAAAAAACTTGATTGATACACCTTGAAGGTGGTGATGATTATACATCTGAGGTGGAGGGCCCTGATCTGCTAGTGATACCTCTGGAAATTCGACCTATGGAACCTCTAGATATTTCTGATATGGGAACCCATTCATAGTTTTGAGAGGGTTTCTTCCACATGGTTTAGTCTATGTAAGCTGTCGTTATACCAACCCCATCTATGTTAGAGTTGACTCAGGAGTTTTAGAAGTAGAAACCTCCCACATTTTTGGGGGAT
Organism: Viscum album; assembly: GCA_963277665.1. Classification (NCBI taxonomy): domain Eukaryota; kingdom Viridiplantae; phylum Streptophyta; class Magnoliopsida; order Santalales; family Viscaceae; genus Viscum; species Viscum album. Next base: position 178,959,187 of record OY728143.1, on the reverse strand, counting down.
ATAAGAACTCATGCTGCAATGTCATAGATAGAGGCCATGCTTTTTATTTTCAAGCATCTATAGAAACTGATAGATAAGAGGGTTAATCTCGATACTTATAATCTATGAGATTATTCCAAGTGATGGTGGGATGTAATTACCTTTGAAGATTTACATTGAGTTATGGTATGGGAATAATTACAAACAATATTTTTTGATTAGTTATTTCTATAGACTTTGAGGGATAACCAAGATAGAGAGTTTATGAACCTCTAATGGGGATCCATGTCTATCATGGATTATTTTACTAATTTCAATAAGCTATAGAACTTCAATCCTACTCTATCTAGTGATGATCTTGTGACCGCTAGGCTATTTGAGGATGAGACGGTATACGCTATCCGATAATAGGTTAATATCATCATGTCGAACACTATTTATGAGATAATCATCCAATCCCTTATTACTAAGAGGAATCTAAGGGAAGTATATAGTGGGAATCATGGGGGTTCAACACATAGATAAATATGTATTTATTCTAGTGTAAGAAAGAAATGCTTCATGTTTTCACAAGGGGGTATAAGCAATTAGACTCTTCTTGTTGAAAATTTCATCATATTTCACCAGTTTAGGAAGCTGGGACATACATAACCTCAATTTTAATGGGATCTATAAAAATGCAGGGGATGTGTTGGGATAGGGAACATTCATTCCTTCTATAAGACTTTTCTATCATTCCCTAGTGAGAAGGGATCTACACCTACCCCACATTCTAGAGAAAGTCCATTAGTATCCCATCTAGAAGGCAGATGGAATACCAATGACCTCTTAGGTGAAGGTGGTGATCAATGTATAGGAAATGAGACACGTGAATATCAGTGCCAGCAGATATGATTACTTATGGAATTCGGGCTATAACTCATGGATATAGTACGAGATATATACATGTAGTGTGGTATATACCAGAGGATCAGAGAGTTGTAAAATCTACAGTTCGATGTAGTATTCTAGTAGCCTCTACTTTAGTTTTTTTCTTTAGTTGAAATTGGTATGAATAATTATTTTATATTAGTTGAAATCATAGAGAGTCCGGGCCTCAATATAGAACACTTCTGTGGTGTGATGATTCTTGATAACCCATTAGGTATCCAATATAAGAATATTCTCCATTATAAGGATTTTCCCATGAGATTGGTGAATATTATTTAGTGCGGAATATTTTATTCGTTGACATTATAATGTTTTATATAATTATCGGGATGAACTGGTTAGTTCCCTATCATGCCCATATTGGCTATTATCACTGGAGGGTGGTGTTTAAATTACCATGGGGGGGGGGTATAAACCTTCATATGGGAGAATGTGATAACCAGGATATGTGATCAGAAGATTAGCATCTGGGGATGGGTAGTGTGACAACCCAAATTTCCAATAATTTATTGCATAATCCACGGTTATGACCCATTATTTTCCCTCCCATAGTGGATCATTTTAGGGATGTCTTCTTTGACGAGTTTTTTGGAGTACCTCCAGTGCAAGAGGTAGAATTTACCATTGATCTTATTCTAGGAGTAGCACCAGTGACGATTCCTATTTATAGGATGTCACCTATGAAACTTTTGGAACTCAAGAAATAGTTTGAGGATCTTGAGAATAAAGACTTTATATTCCCCAACACTTCTCCATGGGGGTTCACCAGTCCTTTTTCTCCAGAACTCAGTTGGTACCCTTAGGCTCTGTGTGGATTACTGTCTATTGAACTAGCTTATGGTAAGGAACCAGTATCCATTACCTCAAAAATAAAGCCTCTTTGATTATATATAAGTATAAAGGGTGTTTTAAAATATTGATTTTTGGTCGGAATACCATCATGTGCATGTCATTTCATAAGATATACCTTACACAACTTTTTGGAGAAGATATGGTCTATATGAGTACCTGGTAATGACATTTAGTCCCACCAATGCACATGCATTTTTTATGGAATTGATGAATCAAGTTTTCCACTCATATTTGGATTCATTCATGGTAGTATTTGTTGATGAAATATTATTGTATTATGATTCTCAACAGGACCATGAAAACCACCAGGAGATATTGCTAAATACACTGATTTAACACTATATTTATACAATGATCAGTTAATTACACTTTTGGATTGAAAAAATTCAGCTATTAGGTCATATCATCATGAAATAAAAAGTTTTAGTAGATACATAGAAAGTGAGACCTTTAGTTTTCTAAGAGCATCCCCATAATTTATTTGACATGTGTAGTTTCAAGGGGCTAACCTTTTATTAAGGAAAATTAATCCAAGATTTCTTAACCCTTTCAATGTCTCTTACCAGTCTAAATAAAAACTATGTGATATTCATATGGTCAGAAGCTTCTGAAGCTAGCTTTTAGAATTTGAAGGTTCGTTTGACTTTATCACCAATAATAATTCTTCTGGAACAAGGAAGGACCTATAGAGTCTACTAAGATTCATCAGGTATCTGGCTTCAAGATTTTATGATGTAGGACGAGTGAATATTTAATTATGGGTCTCATCAGTTGAAGCCTCACAAATAGAATTAACTGACCCAAAACCTCAAAATTAATGATGTAGTTCATGATCTATGCTTTTGGAGACACTAATTACTTAGAGAGTGTTTTTTGTTATTGACTTATCAAAAAATCTTCAAGTATATCTTTACACATTGTGATATGAATCTCAAGTAGCATAGATGGGTTGAGTACCTACAATCCTTTTATTTTGATCTTGCCTAATATACTTGGAAATGGTAATGTAGTAGCCGACACTTTGAGTTAGAAGACTCAAACATAGGCGGTTTAGGAGACTAGTGGCAAGTGGAAGATCATGGATTCTTTTAGAGATGCATGTTGAGGTTTAGGTGGATCATGGGACGAATATACTCCTATCCTTAACAGTGACTTCTACCCTTTTAGAACGAGTGGAAATGAGGAAAATGATTGATAAATAGGGCTTAGTCCTAAGTGAATTTATCTCATATGGTGATTTATCTTCTAGTTGTGTAACGCCCCGACCCCAGCTACCCAGAGTCGGTGCATTACTTCGTAACATTGGCATGATCACAAAAGATCAAGTCTCGAAAGACCGATTAGTTTAGTAGCCTTGGAAACACTAGATACATTCATAAATGTTACATTACAACATAAGGTGAAAAACTACAATAAAAAAGTCTCCATAGTCCACACTCATATCCTCTTCTGACTATCCTTGCAGGTCATTCATAAAATACTTCTTCACATCCTGGAAAATATTAAAACATTGAAAGGGGTGAGCTCAGATGCTCCGTAAGGATAACAATATTGCGGAAGCTTTCATAAATAAACATAAACATTTAAGGCAATGTATACTAAAACAAAAGCCTTTTAAACTTGAACATCAACATAATATAGAAAAATTAAAATGAGATAATTCCATTTAATTCTTCACATGGATATTCTACTGGTCTAATAATCACATGCAATATCAATAACCACTTTCATAATGAGGGAATGTATAATGCCAGACATTCTGAAACATTTTGTCAAGGCCTCGGCCAAGACGTCTAAAATGATTAAGGCCTCGGCCAAAACCATAAATCAAATTGAGAAAGGGCCTCGGCCAATTCCACGTCTAGTTGTCTCATGAGACCTACCGATGCATCGAGGAGCTATAGCGGGCTCCACCCATCACTAATTAAGTCCAATACATTCCTCATTTGAATAGGTTTAAACATATCATAAACCATAACATAATCGTATCACATAAAACATGCACAAAGGAAACATAAAATTTCCACATTTCAATCAAAAGATATCAATACAACACATTGATATAATAAAAATGCTTTCAAAACCATTTTCAATACCAAAATAAAAGAAAGTTAAAACTTTGTATTTATTTTTCATTAAAAAAATGATGGCTTGTAGAGGAAGTCGAAACTCAAATAATGGTCACGGCGGCGGAGAAGTCATTGTCGCCTCATAAGTACGGAATGAAAAACATTCCCTTTTTGTCATTTAGTAAAACGCTTTGTATAAAAAAAGGTTCCTTTTGAATAAATGTAAAAATCAAAGGGGTTTATACACCGTATAAAAGAAAGTTGTGTATAAAACCAAATATGCCTCAATGAAAGGAGATTGAGACGAAGTCCCATACAAAGATCATTTTTAAAAATAAAATAGATATATTATGTGTATTCACTATAAGTACACATAAATAAAGTACAAATACAAGATATGACATAATAATATAATGACATAATTTGAAAGTAGGAGATTAACCCAAAGAATGGAAATTGGGTTAAGAAATTACCTTACCTTGTGTCCGACTTGATTCGACCGTTCTTTAACCTCTTGAATAATAAACTAGAGTTAATATCTACTTTATTAAGAACCTTTTTCAAGTTCATTATCCCTTTTATATCACTTATTACAATGTTATGAACATTATGTAATTATTTAAGTTAATAACGGTCGTTTTGTCGATCTTTGGTACTTGAGTCAAAAATAGACTTCTTATAATTACGAGTTGTTCATGTGGTGAAATATCCATTATATCCAGAATTATATTCATGATATAGATATCATATATCTCATATAAATCCAGTATATACATTCATTCATAATATTACATGACATTTAGAGGTAAGAAATGAAATGCACCATTCATGGAGACGGTAAGCCGTACGTACGCATGAATGCTACTTTCATTTCTATTTCATATTTAATGGAATGAAGTTATAATTATATAAAGGTATAATATAATTACAGTATAATATAATGTATAATACCATTTACTCCATCCTTTATACATCCCACATATGGCATTAACGATTCAAATCACTTTGAGGGGGCGGTAGTCCGCACTTCCTAAAATGAAATTATCGCGTTTACCCATAATGGAAATCATAAAGTATGACATAAATGAGAAATACAGAAGGATAAGGAAAACATAAACATAATATATATATATATATCATATATGAAAATAGTGTCATCAAAATGTCCACCATTATAGGTGTTAAAAGAATTTGAACAATCATCGTTTCGTGAGGCAGAAATTCACCATCCATAGAAATAGTATGTTCTTTAACCATTAGATGTAGGTGTGTGTAAGTGTAGCTCGAATACATCTTATAACAACATCATAGTATATTGAGGATACTGGTGTTGTTACAAAATAAATGAATAAAAAGTGTTTAGGGGGTTGGAGAAGAAAAATAAAACAAAACAACATTAGAGAAGACATTACCTAAAAACCGGGTAACTCTTTTTGATTTGAGCCAAAGGCTTCCTAGGGAAGAGTTCTGCCCAAAGTGAGGCTTCTAGGAGTAAGAGGGGGAAGTTGGGAGAGTATTTGGGAAGATGTTGTCCGAGCCAAATGGCTTGAAAGTGTGAATGAGGTGGTAGAGGTGGGGGCCTTTTATAAGTGGAGAGGAGGGGCACTCTTGGAAAGTAAAGAAAATCCACTTTATTATAAAATGAGTTTCGGATTTTAGAGGTCCCACACTTATATACTTCGAGGCTAAGGTGATAAGGGTTCGAAATATACTCATCCAATAGGTTTTTGACAAGTATATGCCTTGGATTTTACATTATCTTTCTATTTTATTTAAATCGTTAAATAATGAGGTCATCACTGCATCATCATGATGTCATAAATAATTTAATTTATTTATTGTCTAAAAATTATAAAAAAAATACTATGATGTAGGAAATCTTTTTATATTTCCAATTACTATTTATAGTCAAAAATATGACTTGTATAAGCCCATGTAAAAATTGTTTTAGTAAAACATTTCATGTTTGTGTCATTTTTTTTACTTTAACATTAAATAAATGGTATTTATGTCATTTTCCAACTAAAGTGGCTCCATGGGGTCCCCAAATTGACACATGGATTGTATTGGTCGGCCATGGTACATACAATGAGGGTAGGACATGTGTCAAGCTCATCTCATATTATTAAAACATTATTTTTACCTTAAACTACACTAATTACCTCTAATCGCGATTAAGAACATAAAAGTTACTATTCACCAAAAAATTATTCTAATCCCATTGAACCACATTTTACTTCTTAATGACAACCATGTATGTCAGATTTTTGAAATTCAAAACATAGAAGTGGTAAAATTTCATTTAAACAAAAAATCAGTTTTTTAACTACCACTTAGTGGTTTCACTATTCATCAAAAATTGAAGTTTTTCAGAATAATGCCAAAATTTCACCCTAAGCTATAATTGATATTCCGAATTCAAAAATGATGTCTATTTTACAAAATTCCAAACATATAAGTTGCATTAATTAATTTTATAATTAATTCCCGCTGTCACAACAAATAGCATGTTTTTAAGAAACAATTTATATCAAAAGATTGGCAATTGTTTATGTCCAATTTCAATGTTAAATTAATTCTAATGACCACCATTGGATAAAATGGTAAAAATATATTCTAATTATACTTTAAAACCACTAAATAGTATAATTTATCACAATAAATTATTTTGATTAAAAAAGTTGTTTTTATGTATTTTTCACTATTCATAAAAAATTGAAAGTTCTCAGAAAATTACAAAAAAATCAACTTAGGATAATTTCAATATTACGAATACAAAAATGAAGTCCATTTTGAAATATAAAATTTCTATAATTTTAAAAAGTGGTTATTACTATTCATAACGGCTACTTTGATTAGTCGCGGTGTGTTAGAACTCGAAGTTGCGTACAATGCAAGCTATTGCATTATTAAATGAGAAGCGTATCATGGATGCTCGGGGTGTTACAAGTTGGATCCTAGATGAGGATGAGACTTTATGATTTCATGGGTCTGTTTGGGTCCTAGTAGATATGAGAGAGAAGATTATGCAGGAATTTCCTTCATTGCTATGGAAAGTAAATCCCAGTGTCACCATGATGTTTTGAAACTTATATCACCCTTATTGGTGGCCTGCTATGAAAGGGTAAATTTCTATTTTTTCACTCAATGTTCCACCCTTATGTAGGTTAAGGAAGAACATCTATGACTAAACAAACTTTTAGAGCCATTTCCCATTTTTGAGTGGGAATGGAATGATGTTTCTAGGGAATTCATGACTTTGTACGCATATCACCTCATGGAAATGATACAGTTTTCATTATCATTGATCATTTGAAAAGGGTTTCACATTTTTTACCTATGCAAGATACCTTATCGGTAGACAAGATTGGGAGGCTATATGTTAAATAGGTCATGCATATTTATAGAGATCCAAATTATATAATTTATAATAGGGAAAATCAGTTTATGTCTTGGTTTTAATAGGGGTCATAAAAGGAATTGGGTACACAACTTCTTATGAGCATGGCCAATCAGCCTCAGTCCAATGGACAGATAGAGTTCAAGATTGAGGTGTTATAGGATATGATATGTGAATGTTTCCTTAACTTCGGAGGTTCTTGGGAGAAACTCCTACCCCACGTTGAGTTCACTTACAATAATATATTTTAGGATTCAATTAATATGTATCTTTATAAATACTTATTATTTAGTACTTTAATATCACCTCAATGTTGTTTAGATACTGGGGAGGCATATTTTCTTGGACCACATCTCATCTAGGAGATTTAAGAGAAGTTCTAATTGGTCATCAAGTACATGATGATAGATCATACCATAAAACATTCATATTCCAACCGATGTCAACGAACACTTGAATTTGAGGTCGAGGATTGGGGTTTCTTATGAGTTTTTCCAGGTTTGGATATTGATGTATTCGAAGGCAAGGTAAGCCTTCACTTCGATTCAGTGGTCCTTTTGAGGTTCTAAAATAAATGAGACCATTTTTTTATCAGATGAAAATTCCTCAAAGATACCATTATATGCATGATTTCATTAACGTATCTTGGATTTTTTAGCATTATGTAGACCCATCACATGTGTTCCATCCTGATGAGGTTAGGTTAGATATGAATTCTCCTTTTGCGGAGTATCTGGTTCATATAGTGTATCAGAGCGTGAATTCACTTTGAGGACGGGTGGCTCCTTTATTAATGGTGATATGGAAACACAAATGAGTACAGGATGAGACTTTAGAGTGTAAAGATGATATAAAATCTCATAGAGCAATGATTTTCTCAGATGACACCTCTTTACCCTCACAAGGCCAACTCGAGGATGAGTTGTTTAAAGAGGGGAAGTTTTAACGACCCAAAGTTTCTCAAAGGTATATATAATTTATTATTGGGTTAAATTATTTATTTTTCCCATATAATGTTACCTGATGATTTCACGAAGTTTATGAGGGTTTCTGAGGATTATCTGGAGCCCACATCCCTAGAATTTGAATAAGTAGACTGGGCTGTATGGTTAGGTGAAACCATGCCTCCCAACCTGTACATTTTTCCTAACTGTTTGGGGAACATCATAAGGGAGTAGGGGGATGTATTTTTTTTATAATCATGTGAGACTTTCTAAACACATATACAGGTTGCATAGGGTTTTGGGAAATTTTCTTACATAGGACTTGCACATGGTTAGTGAAACAATGTGCCAAGCCCATGCAGGGTTCCTCCTTATAAAGTGGAGGCAACATGATTTATGTATGGTTTGGATAAACTGTGTATCCAAAATGTATGCCCCCATTTTTTGGGTGAAATTACAATTTTTATCTTAATGAAATTAAAAACATACCCCTCACCTTTCAAACTTCATTTATAGTGCATGGATCCTCCTCCCTCTCCTATGAGTACTCCCAAAGCCTTACCTAGTATTATTTATAACTATTCAATCTAGATGACAAATAAAACCCTTTTGGTCTTGTTGGATCCACGTTAGTAGGAATTATAATCCTATTAATTACATTCATAATTTATATTCACACCTTTTGTGCTATTTTAGTGCGAGACCATTCGCCCTATTTTCAGGGCCTTAGACCATTCGTCATTATTCTTCCAATCAACATCAAATTTGAAGGTAATATTGGATACAGAGTCATTTAAAACCATAAGGTAGGTGGTATAGTTGTTTTCCCAAAAATTTGTGTTACCTTCATGGCTATGTCATTATTCCGCACGTTGTCTATTGCCTCACATTTCCATAAAATTATTTATTTGATTCTAAATAATTGTACCCAGATGTTACAATCCTACAAACCCTTCCCATGTAGGTCAAACTCAATTATAGCCACCACTTTGGGTACAAAAAATGTAATTCTCTCTCTAATTTAATTTTTAAAGGACCATAACATCTTCGAAGTGTTCGTCTTAGCTTGTAAATGGATTTTCCTTCCTTTATATAATTGATCAACCGAAACACCTTTTGAGTGCTTGGATTTACCTTGATTATAAATTTCCAAGACTTGAATAATTAAATGGATTGATTTAATTGAAGGAAAACGATTTTCCTTGCTTAAATTTATTAAATTGATTAATTTTATTGAATTATAATGGGTTTCTAGGCCACTCCTAGTGATTCATTCTTTATTAAATGATTTATATGTTCTATAATTCCTTGGTTATATTGGGATTATTTATTGTAAATTTATTATATGTGATCCCCCAATTTATTATTATTGTTATGAGTATGCCCTTGATATTGTATATGGAACAATGGTCAAAGGAATTGTTGAGAATGATGTTTCACTCCCTTTTACATTTGGTGCTGAGCATGGTGCCTCTCACCGATGCACTTGTATTCGGAAAAAGGCCATGACTTTCTATATTCCTCTATATCGAGTGTTGGGAATGACATATCACCCCACTAATATCAATTGTTGAGTATAATGTCCCACAATTATTATTAGATTTAGGTCACATAATTTTTCTTGATCTTATAGCCCATTAGACTAGTTATAGATTCTTGAGTTTTTCCCTAGGTCGAACTGGCATGTATTATGCTCATATATGCCTACTTATGTCCACACATATTTAGTGAATATAGTTGTATACAATATATAAATATATATATTTATGTGGTTACTATATATATATATGTGTTTACTAATCAAACTCATACACTAGTCTATCTAGAAGTAGGTAGAGCTACGAGGTTTCCCGTAGAAACTTGATTCAACAGGTATTTATTAATTATCATTAGTTTTTATTCTTATACCTAATCACTATTGGTGCTCTGTACATAGGATGGATTATTTATGAACACTGTTGGTGATGGCATGTTGGGATTTTATCTCACACCCTTCTCGGGATACCTTTGGTATCTGAGTAGATTACTTGTCTACATGTATGGTTAAGGGAAAGTTCCTAGTTATAGATGCTTGATTCAATTTACTTATATCATGAAGCATGGGAGCTGAAGACCAAGCATATAATCATGATTCTAGTGGAGTTGTCTTTGGAATTTTGTCTTTTTTGTATAGCGTATTGTATATGCCTATCCCATATTTCCCATTTTTTGTATATCATCATGCCCTGAAATCATTTTGTATGACTCAACCTTTAGTATTTTTATATTATTATAGTTTATTGGTCATTAATGCTTTCAAAAGTTTTTATTGTATTTTATTCCCGCTATGGAAGCTCTTTTATTATGCTTCCACTATTGTTTTTTAATCATGTTATCCACTTTTCCACTTTTATATGAGGCTATTTTCTTCCCACCATACCACCATAGACCCTCAATACTAGTCAATAGCTTATGGAATATGTGGATTCATGCTTGAGGCTCCATGACCCTCCGACTCAGGTCCCAAATTTGATGGAATCTATGTTGGGACATTACAATTTCATTATATTATTAGATAGTAAAAGTATTCATCAACTTCAGGAAAAGGGTATTGAACAAAATGTTATCGTATTACATTCAAATCTTATAAATCAAATGGTCTTTTAAATCATCACAAATTATTGGTTTTTAGGTCCTCAAATTTCTATTTATCATTCAGTTTTATGTAACCAATGACCTCAATCACTCTCTATAATTATTTTCTATATTCTTCTGTGTCCATTTATTCACTTTCCACCAAAATGTTCCTATATAGAAACCCAGATTTTTTATTCCATATAAACGTTTTTACATCCCATTCTATCTTATTAAGGGGATTCTTTATTAAAAAATTTTACAATGTGGTTTTTAAATAATGTAATTTTTAAATATCAAACCCTTTCTTTCTGAGCACAAGATCAAATTGTGAGGATAAATCTTATTTAAGGTGGGGATAATGTAAACTGGTAAATTATAAAAGAATAATTTTTTTATAGCACATGAGGAATGAAACACCAAGATTAAACAACCCATAAAATATATTTATTAAAATTTAACCTTTTAAATTGTATAAAGTCTCCAACCCAGTAGACCAAAGTCGTTGCCTTAATTTTGTACATTGGTATGATTACAAGGAATCCCATCCTGAGGGACTGAATAATTTAGTAATATTGGAAGAGTAGATACATACATAATTGTTCAATTACAACATGAAAAGAAACAAAACATATAAACTTATTTTTAATCACACCTATACTCCTAGATTATCCCTATAATTCATTCATAATATACTTCTTCACATCCTGAGGAAAAATAAAATACAAGAAATAGGTGAGCTCAGATGCCCAAAAAGGGTAAGTAATACGGAAGAAGCATAAGTAATATGTCATGGTGAATAAATTAAAGTACACATGACATTAAAACATAAAATTTATCATAATTAAAAAGAAATAAAAGCTGAATAAATAATTCCATAATAAAACATAACCATGGATACTGTACTAGTCAAATAATCACATGGACTATCAATTACTATTATTATAAGGTGGGAATGCATACAGAAGGACAACATAATCATACCGTCAAGGAATCGTGCCATGACCATCCATAAATGATTAAAAAAACAAGATAGTTTGTCTACTGAGACCTACTAATTCATATAGGGGATATTTTAGTCCCCTCCCCTCACTTACTAAGTTTAATTAATTCCTTATACGAACAGGTGGAACATAAAAAACATAAACATCCGTATTGAAAAACTAGCATAGGAAATGTGATTACTTCAACCATAAACTATAGATGGTAAAAAATAGAATATCCATAATAAAACCACTCATAAACCCTTAACAAAATATGGTATATGGTATCATAAGAGATAAAACTCGATGAATTATAGGATTCAACAAAGGAAATCGATATATATAGAGATACCATTAAAACATTCTCACGAAAATTAATCTTTAAACATTCCAAAGTGTCATATACCACATTGAAACATTCAAATCATAATACCTTAGAATATAATTATAATAATGAGACACTTTATATGATATATAAAAGGGTAGTACATACACCACACACATATGTAATAAGTGGTGAGAAAGGCATATATCTCATAGAAGTAAAAATGAAAGGAGAAAAACCATTTTTACTTTGGAAAGAAGAGTTCTTTTGGAAAATCATTTGAATTTATCATAAAATTATATTCTAAACATGTATATCCCATAAAATAAAATTAATTACATTTAAATTATAATTTATGAACAAATGGAATCCTGCTGAAGTGAAATCATGTAAAAATATTTTTTAAGAAACTTTAGAAATAAAACATTTTTGTGCATTTTAGGGAAAATATTAAAGAAATTTTAAAGTGGAAAGGAATGTATGCTTTCATAAAACCAGAAATGAAACAAGATTATTTATCAGGATAAAATGTGTTATTTTATAAAAATAATTATTTATTAAAACATATTATTGAGTGCACTTGAAAATGTGTAAGAATTTTAGAAGTTCCCTTTTATCGGACTTGTTTATCAGGAAGATTTAAGAAGAGAACCATTTTAAAACATGTATATCACCATAAAATAAGGATAATGTGATATTTATGTATTTTTCTATAACATATAAATTTTTTATAATCAATATAAAAAAATAATGAAGCATTAGATTTGAGTAAAGGCATTGAAAGAGTAACCTGGAGGAAAAACGAGGGTTCTAGTAGAACCCCTTACCAGTTTGCAATCTATCAAATCATATACCACAAAATTAATAATAATAAAATGATAAATTGAATACCATGAAAATAAAGATATTAATGGTATGATTCATCAAATTGATGTATAAATACACCATACACAACAAATAGTGTCGAATAAGGAATATCTTACAAAAATGAAAGTGAGATGAGAAAACTCTTACCTTATGCCTGAATGTGTTATGCACTTGACCTTAATGTACTAGATAATGAATTTAAATAAATAAATTAATTAATTAATTAAAAACACTATATACATGTATTATAATCATTATATTTTAATTAAGATCTTTTATTTCCTTTTTGATATGTTATAATTTTGAATTCTGTCATTTTGGAGTGTTCGTTTACTTAATTTTCCGGATCAGTTCTCTTGTTTTTAAGTAATGGAGTTCATGTGGAATGGATATACTTCTACACAATTGATTTTATATGGTACTAATGAACATAAATAATATTAAATTTCTATATAATTCCTTTGGTTATATGGTATGAGGATGAGTTATTTGATAAAACATTAGTGATAGTAATTTGGATTATTTTAGCAGTTTTTGATCATCCTAAACTAGTTTTGTTGTATGAATTAGTATTGTCTATATATACTAGTTTCAGAAAATTAAATATTTTATAATTAACACATTATAGTCTCCTTTAACCATAAAAATGGTATAATGACCATCCTTGAAGAAGAAATTGCAGAACTAATGTTCGTCGTCCAGGAAGGTTGCAAATCGTCACCTCCGAGACGATGATTTCATTTCTAAAATAAAAGGGAGAGAGAGTAAAGATATTGATGATGGGTATTCTATTAACATGATATCATTCTTTTATATATATGATAATAGTGTTTTCATGATCATTTGGATAGAGGATATGAGGAGAGTATAATAAAATAAATAACTTGAAAATAAAATAAAAGGAAAAGGAAGAGGACTTTACCTCTTGAAAACTCCTCCTTGAGAACCTCCTTAAGGAATGGGGTTTTATTATTTTGGTAAGAGCAATATCTCCTAGATGCGAGGAGAGAATAAGAAAGATGATTTGGGTATAACCTTGACCCGATTCCAGTCTTAGAGGAGTGAGGAAATGAGGGGGTGAGGGTGGTTTTTATAGTGGAGGAGAGGGGTGATTTATCCTTATTAAATTCATTATTTTATTATTTTTCTCATGACAAGAAATAGTATTAATTATTGTTCTTAGATATAGTAATAAGTTCATGTGATTTTTAGCCAAGGGTGATTACATCATTCATGATTTCATGAATAGTGTATTTAAATTATATTGTATTAATCTGGTAAATTACCATATTTTACTATTCACTAAAAATTCAATTATTTTAGAAAAAATCAAAAAATTAACCTGGCTATTTATCAAAATGTATAATAATAAAATATTTCCATTTTATGAAAATAATTTTAAAAATATTAGAAATTTTGATTTAAATTACAATCATTATTTACTCTAATAACATAGTTTTTGAAACAATAACTGATTCTATAACTCTCTGAAAAAATTTAATAAGGTCTCATTAAATTATTCCAAAATAATAAGACAACACAAAAATTAATATACGAATCTATTTTATGAAAATAAATTTTCTCTAAAATCACTTTATTATTTATAAAATAGTAATTAAATATTTATGACTTGTAGAAATACCAACACTTAATTAATAATTTCTAAAATATATACTTATATACTTTGATATAATTATATCATATTAATATTTATAAGATAAATTAATTTTAGTTATACTTTCATATATGAAATTATTATTACAATGGATAAGTTAATCTTCTTAAAGGTCACATTTTTATTTCAACAGTCACATTACTACTCATCAAAAATAAAACTTATCAGAAAAACACCAAAAATTTAACCATAGTAAATTTTTATATTATGATTTTAAAAATAATGTTTATTTAATAAAATATAATTTATAAAAGTGTCAAAATTAAAATTCAAAAATATTTCTCCCTTAAAAGTTAGTAAAATCGCATTTAAAAAAATATAGGCTTTTTATTTGATAAATTGAATTTATTCTTATCTTATGCCTATAAAAATGTTTTAGATGAATGTAAAAATATTTGATTGAATATATATAAATTTATTTAATATTTTTCACTAATTAGTGATTAATTTAGTTTATTAATATAAAATGATTTATATAAAAATACATTCTTTATGCTAAAAGGGTTTTCATTTCTAATTAATTGGTAACCAATGAGTTAATTTTATAAACACGTGTGTTTTATATTATCATAATTTACTTAATATCATTGATTCGAACCATTACCAACATCAAGTAAATAAATAAATAATAATATTTAAATCTTTTGTTAAACTAGAAATATATCAAAGAAGTTAAATTTAAGAAGAGGCATACTGCAAAATCTTGGACTGTTACATTCTCCCATACATTAAAATATTTCATCCTCATAGTTTGAAATTGTTCTTGAAAAAAAGAGATGTTGATTTATTGAAAATTCAATTTTGGGAAACCCATATCAGAAATAGGGTTAATTAAACATCCTATTAATAAAGGGGAAAACTAAAATGCGAAGGTCACTATAATATTAGGCTTTCAAATAGAATAATATTAGTAGGAAGTAAAAATATAGACAAGAAAGAGATATATAACCATCATGTTAAAATAGAGAATGATAGAGGACATGGTCATTATAATGTATATCATCATGAAACCATAAATCTTGTGAATAGTTAAAATACTGCTGACCTATTAGTAATTATTGTTAACCGATAATGTTTTTGTTTCAAAATCCTTTCCCTAGAGTTGAGGGATTCCTTTAATATCTAAATAAGAACATGAGAAATTAAAATTACTTGATTACATTCCATGTTATAAGAATAATATCATCCTTTGGCTATGCTTTAATCTCTTTCCACATCATTTATTATACTCAAGAATGTTCATTTTAGATGATTTTTTCATGTCTGAGGACATTTAATCAACTTCTATAGATAAAAAATCACACAAAATTATAATTATATATTCCTCTTGTTTTTATACATTAACCAAATCCAAAAATTGTTAGGATAAGATAATATAATTCCCCAAAAATAATAAACCTATATATGATTAAAAATAACTTTAAACTCCAAAATTAAACATAGATTATTGTCTCAAATACTACCATTCCACACAAAAAAATCTATTATATAACCCCAAAATCAGAAATATTTGTTCATATAGTCTTCCCAATGACATATATAACTCTTAATGTCTTATACCAAAAAATTAATTTCCTAAATTAATTATTCTGCAAGATATTCTAATCCATTCCACAAATAACCTGGATACCCATAAGTCCACAATAAAATCATATTTTACTCCAAACTAAAATTCAAAATTTATTGCATAAAATATTATATTTACCAAAATATTATAGTATTCCCAAAATTGTGAATTTATTCTAAAATAAAATTAATCACTTAATCACCAATAAATTTCCAATCCCAAAGTTATCTATTTTATAAAACAAAAAGTCCTTAAAACCAAAATAACATTTACCCATTATATGTTTTTAAAAAAATCAATATAAGAAGGACTTAACATAGTATAGTGGTAGGCACTAAAAACTTGTCACCCTTAGATTATTGATTCAAACCCCATAGTCATGACTAATACATCATTTCTTCCTTTTTACAAGACTATATAACTTTCAAAATAAAAAAATATGGACATTCCTAAAATAATGTCAATCACTAAACAATATTTTAACTAGGATTTTCAATACAATCTCAGTACATAAGTACACCATACATTTATTTCCAAAAGGTCCCTTATTGGACTAGAGGTTGTCCTATAGAATAGGGAAGTGACTAGGGTATTTCTTAGGTACCCTAAATTTAAGGAAAATCACTACAAATATATTCTTAGGATCAGTTTTACTTCCTTACATTGTACTCTTCATTTTTACTTGGTAATTATTTACTTTATGTCCTTAATTCAAACACATAAAGCATTTAACTATTCTGTTGAGACAGTTTCATTGGTTTCTCCTTCTACATTCCTTTCATGATGGAAATCGAACCTTGTTTTCTCCTTGATATCCACCACTAGAGATCTTAACAAACTCCATTATTCTCCTCTTTGGCGATATTGGGAGTAGGTTAAGTTATATTTTATTAATAATATTTTTGGAAAACTGATTAGGTATGATGACAATATCTTTCAGTCTTATCAATATCCCATTTGGTTGGTCATTTCCACCACCTTGTCCATTATGTTCAATGTTACCGTGACTCCCTCGAGTGTCTTCCATTGACTAAAACTAGAAATCATAGTGTGTGTAATAATAGTAATAGTTAGAAAATTGTATAATCAATTATCACTCCTTATTTTCAATCTAAACACCTAGGTTTAACCAAGGTTGTTAATTTTCATTATATATTCAAATAATTAAAAATTGATTTTAATGTAAATGTGAATTATTCTATGCATATCCCTTAGGAGTCTCAAACTAGGTGCACAGTAAGGCATATTGTCGTGTACCAGGTTAACCCAAGTCAGGCCCGAGACACCTTGTTGGAGTTATTACCCCTAGGTATATCTATTCAGAAACCACTTCCATTGGAAGAATCCAGGATGGAATGTGTTTCTAGGGAGATCCACATAATCTCTACCTTACTAAAATTCTAGGTCATTCTTGTATGATTATCCTCAAAATCTATCTTAGGTTTTTGTTCCCTAATCTACGTTATCTAAATCTAATTTCCATGGATTCTACTAAAATTACTCTGATACCAACTATAAATTCCCAGAACCTAGTAGCCTAAATCCTATACATTACTTTACTTCATTGGTATGATTATAAGGAATCACATCTCAAAGGACAGAATAATTTAGTACCATTGGAAAACTAGACACATACATAATTGTTACATTACAATGTAAAATGAAATAAAACATATGAAATTCTTTTTAATCACACATAAAATCCTAGATTGTACCTACGAGTCATTTATAATATACTTCTTCAAATCCTGGGGTAAAATAAAACATAATAAAGGGGTGAGCTGAGATTATTAGTAAGGTAAAGTAATATAGTGAAATCATAAGTAATATGACATGGTGGATAAATAAAAGTACACATTCCATTAAAACATAAACTTGAACATAATATGGTAGGAATAAAAGATTAATAAAAAAATACATAATAAAACAAAACCATATATACACTACTAGTCGAATAATAACAAGGACTATAAATTACTTATTTCCTAATATAGTATTGTATAAAGCCATAAATAATAATCATACCGTCCAGGTCTCATGCCAAGACAATACATAAAAGGGTAAAAACCCAAACTAATTTGTCTCATGAGACCTACCAATGCATTGAAGGTATATAGTGAGACCCACCATCACCCACTAAGTCTAATACATTCCTTATATGAATGGGTGAAACATAAACTATATATAAATTCATACTGAAAAACTAGCTAACAAAATGTGAATACTTCAACCATAATCTATGGATGGTATCAAATAAAACATCCATAGTAAAACTGATCATAAACCCTTCCTTAACATATGGTATATGGTATCATAAGAGATAAACCTCAATGAAGTATAGTATTCAACACATGAAGTTGATATAGAAGAATAGATCTTTGAAACATTCTCAAGGAAATTAATCTTTAAATAATACAAAGTGTCCCATACAACTTTGAAACATTCAAATCATAATAACCTATAATATCATTAGAATAAGGATAATCTTGATATGATATATCAATTTTCATTACATACACCACACAAAAAATTAATAAGTGGTGAAAAAGGAATATATCTCATGGAAGTAAAAATGAGACGAGAAAAATGCTTTTTATTTTGGAAAGAAGAGTTCTTTTGGAAAATCATTTGAATTTGTCCTAAAATAAGATTTTAAACATGTATATCCAATAAAAAAAATTATAGGGAATTTAAATTATATTTTATGCATAAATTAGGTAACAATGAAGTTAAATTATGTAAAAACAGTTTTTAAGAAACTTTATAAATAAAACATTTTAGTGAATTTTGAGGAAAATATTAAGATGATTTTAAAGTGAAAAAGAATGCCTGTTTTCATAAAACCAGAAATGAAACAAAATGGTTTCTCATGAAATAAATTTTGATTTTAGAAAACTAATTATGGATTAGAATATATTATAAAGTGAATTTGAAAATGTGTAAGAATTGGAGAAGTTCCCTTTAATCGAGCTTGTTTATCGGGAAGAATTGAGAAGAGAACCCTTTCAAAACATATATATACCTATAAAATAAAAATGATGTGATTTTTATATCTTATTTTGGAACATATATAAAGAATTGATAACAAATATGAAAAAATAATGAAGAATTACATTTGAGTAAATGAAGTGAAAGATTAGCCTGAAGGGAAAATGGGGGTTTGGGTAGAATACCGTACGAGTTTGTAATCAATCGAATCATATGTCCCAAAATTAATAATCATAAAATAATACTTTTAATACCATGAAAATAAATTTATTAATGATATGATATATCAGTGGATAGTATACATACACCATTTAAAATAAATAGGGTTGAATAAGGAATATCTCACAAACATGGAAGTGAGATGAGAAAACCGTTACCTTATGTCTGAATGTGTTATGAAATTGACCTTAATATCCTAGATAATAAAATTAAATATATTTAATAATTAATTAAAAAACCCTTATACATGTATGAGAATCATTATAGTTTAATTAATTCCATTTATGTCATTTTTTATAAGTTATAAGATTTAATTCCGTCGTTCCAGAGTGTTGATTTACGTAATTTCATGATCGGTTCACTTATTTTTAAGTAATGAAGTTCACGTGGAATGGATATAATTCTGTAAAATTAATTTTATATGATAATAGTTAATATAAATAATATTAAATGGTTATATAACTCATTTTTTTATATTCTATGAGGATAAGTTATTTGATTAAACATTAGTGATAGTTATTTAGATTATTTTGGTAGTTTTTGATCATCACATACTAGTTTTGTCATATGAATTTGTATTTTGTATATATAATGGTTAAATAATATTTAATAGTTTATAATAAACATATTATAGTATGGTTTAACCATAAAAATGGTAGCATGACTAGTCTTGAACAATAAATTGAAGAACCAAGTTTTTTCGTCCATGAAGGTTGTAAATTTGCACCTCTTAGACTATGATTTCATTTTTAAAATAAATGAGAGTAAGGAGAATGATGAAGAGTATTCTCTTAACATGATATTATTACAGTATATAGTTGATAATATAGTTTTCATGATCATTTTTGTAGATGAGGTGCGGGGAGTACAATAAAATAAATAACTTGAAAAGAAAATAAAAGGAAAAGGAAGAGGATCTCTTGAATACTCCTTCTTGAGAACCTCCTTAAAGAAATAGGTTTGGGTCTTTTTATAAGACCTAGAGCTCCTATATGCGGGTAGAGACTAGGGAAGAGTATTTGGGAAGAATTTTTACATGCTTCAAGGATTAGAGGAGTGAATAGAAGAGGGGGTGAGGGGTGGGTTTTATAGTGGAGGAGAGGGGTGATTTCTCATTATTTAATTCATTATTTTATTATTTTGTTCAATACAATAAATAGTATTGATTATTGTTACTAAATATAGTAATAATTTCTTGTTAGTTAGAACCAAGGGTTATTACATCATTCATAATTTCAGGAATAGTGTATTTAACTTATAATGTATAAACACTGTAAATTACCATATTTTACTAATCACCCGAAATTCAACTATTTTAGAAAATAAAAAAAATTCACCCTAATGAATTTTCAAAGTGTAGAATAAAAAAATGAACTCCATTTTATGAATATAATTTTATAAATCTGATAAATTTTATTTTTAATTAAAATAATTATTTACCAAAAAAAATACAGTTTTTAAAATTATAACTGATTTTATAACACTCTGAAAAATTAACTAAGGTCTCATTAAATTTTCCATAAATCATAATAAAAAAATATTTATATATTAATCTATTTTATGAAAATAAATTTTCTCTTAAATAATTTTAGTAATTATAAAATTGTAATTAAATATTTATGACTTAAAAAATACCAACACTATTAATAATTTCTAAAATATTAATTTTCTTATACTATGATATATTGATATAATATAAATATTTATTAGATTAATTAATTTTATTTATACTTTAATAGGTGAGATTATTTTTATAATTTCCATATTTATATTCCTAAATGTCACATGGTTATTCCGATGGTCATATTATTATTCATCAAAAAATGAAACTTATCAGAAAAATACCAAAAAATTAACCAAAGTAAATTTTGATATTATAATTTCAAAAATAATTTTTATTTAGGGAAATATAATTTATTAAAGTTTTAAATATTTAAAATTTAAACCACTTCACCATTAAAAAGTGGTAGAACCATGTTTAAAAAAAAATAGTATTTGTATGTAAAAAATTGGATTTATTATTATCTTATGACTCTAAAATTATTCTGGATGAATGTAAAAATATATTATTGAATATATAGAAATTTATTTAATATATTTCAATAATTAGTGATTAATTTAACTTATTAATATAAACTGTCATTTTGGGCATAAAATGTTTTTTTATAAAAATACAACCTTTATTCTCAATTTGTTTTCATTTTAAATTAGTTGGTAACTAATGAGTTAATTTTATGAACATGTGTATTCTATATTATAAAAATTTACTTAATATAATTCAGTCACACCATTACAAATATCTATAAGATAAATTAATAATAATATATAAATATTTTTTTAAGCAGGTAATCTATTGAAGAAGTTAAATTTAAGAAGAGGCATACTACAAAATCTTGGGATATTATAAATAGCTTTCATACCACACAATACTGAGTATAAATTAACGATAATATAGTATGCCATTATAACCAAGATTTTAAATTTTTGGGTATGAAATAAGTATTTAAATTATGAAAATTATGGTTTTTTATTTATTCAAAATAAAATAAGAATCATTTAAAAGAAAAATAATTTTGTTTTTTTTGAAAAACCTTTTTTTTTCTAAAATATGGTTTAGTCATATATTGTACTCATACATTAAATTTAATCTTTTAAAACCATTAGAAAATTTATTTGATAAAATGTAATTATTTTTTAAAATCATAATATCAAAATTATCATAGGGTGAATATTTGGGATTCTTCTGAAATGTTTCATTTTTCGATGAATAATGGAAAATGCTTATTTTTATTGAAATCTACTTTTTTTAAATTAATTCATAAGGATATATTAAATTTTAAATTGTGTTTAAAGTAAAATTAGTTCAATTATATTGAATTTTATCTTTTTTAGTTCATTGTAATCAATTTAATTTTTAATTTGGTTTTTAAAACCTTATATACTTATGGGAATTTTCTCTTTGAAACCACCATTTTTCGACGTGTCTGCATATATAATTTTAAATTTGGTTCTAAAAATTCTTTGAATTTAATCTTGAAAAATATATTCCATATTTTTAATTATCATAATTTATGTTTTATAATATGTTCAACTTAATTTTTGACTATTATGAATATAAAAAGTGGTGAAATAATTATCGCTGTTATGGTAAGAACTGATTTACCAGGGGTTAAAGTAAGAAGATAAATGTTAAAAATGACATTAAAAATTGTCCAAAAACTATTTTATGGTTGTATTGAGAACTTATAACCTCTAAGGTTTTTTAATTATATATTTTATAGCATTTTATCATGATAAAAAATTGGGTGTAATTGATTCTTTTCAACAATTCCATGTGAGTCCTCCGCCCCACTTTTAAAAGGCCCCCCTCTCCTCCACTCTTAATGCTTTCAAATACATTTGGATCATAAAATACCTTTATAAATCACTTAATTACCACATAAATACATCCTAGATCCTTTTTTTATAAAAAAGATAAACTAGGATTGATTTTGGTACAAACCTATAGAAACTGTCCGAATAAGAGGTAACATTCTTAAACGAGCATTTTTTTAGTTTTTTCTTCCAACAACTTAAAATTTTATTAAAAAATGATTATATAATAACATTAGTATATTAAATATTCTAAGATTTTATTCTTATAATTTTTTAACCGATATCCATGTCATATACCATTAAATGAGAAACAAAATTGTTGATTGTGTGTACAATGATGTACCACCTCACGAACCAATAAAATTAATTTTCCAACAAAAACATTCAAGGATTGATATAATTATGTATTTGAAAAATTTATATGATATTTATGATATTATTATTCTTATATAATTATAATATCACATAAAACTTCTTACTTTCCATACCATTTAAATTATGATGACATCGCCTGTGTGTGTGGCAAACCATCGCCTCCTGAAGCAATGCGATTAATTTTTCAGTTACATTTTACATGTAATGTAATAAGGATGCATTTAATGAATATATGTGATATATATTAGATGATATTTGTTATGAAATATTAATATAACAGCCATTTCCTTATCCTTTCACTCGTTAATGGAATGATATAATTGCTCATGAGTACGTATGACCTACCATATCCACGAAGTGATGAGATTCATTTTCCCTATACCATCTTTAAAAGTGATTCTAAAAATATATACAATAATTCAATATGATTTTTATAAAATTAACAAAATTCTTGAAATTATGGATATATATCATATACCCAATAAACATAAATTTAATGATATTGAACAAATTAGAAAACATGGTAATTAACATCTAAAACAACAAAAACAATGAAATATTATTAGCAAATAGGAGGTAAAATGTTACAAGAGGATCAAATATGATATTAAAAATATGAATATGGTTTTTTATAAATTAATTACAGTTTTAATTTTTTAACATTATCCAAATGATTTATTAAATACATTTTTACCAATATTTATGTTTTTAAAATATGGTTTGATAAGAATCCTCTTGTTTCTTTTGGAATGAGGGTACTTTTACCATTTTCACAAAAGCGTGAGAAATTTTTTTAAACTTATAAAGCATGTATGAAATTTCTTACCATAATGAACTATAATTTCTTTGAAGATTCCTATATAATATTTAAAACATTATTTTTAGTTAAAAAGTTTTTCCAATTATTTTAGTAATTTTTAGTTTTAAAAAGTTATTTTCAATGTTAAAAGGATACTTTCATATAAAATGTTTTTAATTATAATTGTTTTTGTAGAGACCCGAAGCTTGACGTACATGGACATTACATTACTTTTGCGGAATACTTAGTACATAACAAAAACACACACACACAAGGATCGTAATAGTTTAGTGTCTTTGGAAACTCGGAACGTAATCTTCTAATCGTGGTGAAAGATCTTCAATATCATAAATATCTTCCCTTTTTTTTACCTAAAACCTTTCTTTATATCCTGGGGAAAAGAAAACAAAAAAGGGTGAGCTCAAATGCTCAGTAAGGGTATACAAAAGAAAAATCAATCACATCATATTCATAAGAACATAACTTTTGGAAATCTTAACCTGCAAAAGAGAGCATAATTTCATAACATGGGATAAATCATGGTAGTGAAATGTAATCACAATAATCATAACTTAAAACATTAAACTTTGTGGCATTCACACATAATCATAGAGAATCATTTCTTGTTAGTCAAGACTCATTGCCAAGACTATCTTAGTGGACAAAGTCCCTTTCTGAATCGAGTAACCCTCGTTTCAGTCCTGTTTCACTGAACCGGTATAACCTACCATTCCAGCCATGTCTATCTCATGAGATATAAAATCTTTACCCAATGCATTGGAGGGAGATATAGGTCCCACCCATCTTATAATGAATCCTTTCTTATGTGTGCCACATAATCATAAAACATACATCATCGCATAACACATGTAACAAAAATGGGATTCTTGAAACATCATGACATCATAAATCAATTCATATAAGATAAAGGAATTCTTAAAAATAATTCCATCACAACATGATCAAATCAATGTAATAATAGGGATAAAAACATAACCCTTTATTATCTTAGATGGAAAATAATTTTGATAAAACACTTGAACTCCATTCTTGAGGAAAATATCCTTTCTTCTTCAAAAACATCTTTCCTTTCATAACATGTCATATAACTTTAAAATAAAAGAAGTTGATTAAAAATAAACTTGAAAACTTGTAAATGAAGCTTCTTGGAAATAATGTTTTTAAAAATCCATTCATGCCGTATAAGTTAAAAAAAACATTCTTCGTACTTTTGTCGGAAAAGTCAAAAAGCACCTCGTATGAAAAACGTCAAAAGATTCCTTTCATATTTTTTTACTAAAAACTCACCGAAGTGTAAAAATGGCTTTAAACAATTGTAGGTGGATGGAAGTAATATTACATACTGATGAAACATGGATGTGGATGATAAAATACACCCCAGTAAATACTTACGAATAAACAATCTCGGATAAAAATGAGATTGTGATATTTCCCTTACCTTATGTCCGACTTGATTTGTAAGTGTCCAAACCTCCTGTATAATGATTTAAATCATGTTATTGACTTATTCCAGAATCATATTCATTGTTATTATATCATATATGGTTCACTTATGACATTATATTACCCGTTCTTTTGTAAATTCCATGTTAAAGAAGCGTTTTGGGTAAAATCGTTTCATTTATCTTAGGTGTTTTGACTTGTTGTTCTTGACATCATTATTACTTATATCATGATTTACTTACTTCCAGAATATAAAATATGATTTATATATCATATATATTCAGTATATATATATATATAATAGATAGATAAATAAAATGAAAAACACCGTTCATGGAGACGGTAGTCCGTACGTACGCATGAATGCTGTTTTACTTTCCTTATTGTCTTGAAATGGAAGTAAGTAGATGAAATACATATATATATACATAAATCCAGTAGCTTTATAATGTCATATATTTCATTATTATTTCTTATATATACTTTATAATCATTCTTAAATGGTTAACATGGAGAATGAATCTCATCGCGTCGTGGAGACGGTAGTCCGTACGTACGCACGAGCGATGATATCATTTCCATAAATATTGAACTGAATTGGAGTGGATTATACAATATATCAGAATCAATATGATGTTTTAATAACTATGTATAGTTATTCTTTACACCATTATACCCATCCATGTAAGGTGGTGGTGGAAAATAGATTACACCACGGTGTGGAGACGGTATTCCGTACGTACGCACGCGTGGTGATTTCTTTTTCCGTAGGATGGATAGATGGTGAAATAGGGTTGTTTCATACATATAATAACATATCAGTATATGAGTGATACTGATGTTATTACTTCATAATGAAAAAACCTAAGAAGAAGAAGTGGAAGAAGAAATAAAGATGAAAGAATTGGTAACGGTAATTACCTCTTCTTTGAAGCGCCTCTTTGAGACCTCCTCTTAGGGAACTAAAATTGGTCTTTGAGGAAGACCAGAACCTCTAGGATTATTCTAGGGAAGTGGAGAAGGGATTTTGGCAGAGGTTGTCTGAGATTGAGTGCTCAAATTGGTGTGAGGAGAAGGGGGAGGAGGTGCCCTTTTATAAGGGAGAAGAGGGGCACCTTAGGAATATCTCAAAATATTATTTTATATTAAAGTCAAAATCGGTTTATAATGGTTCCAAAGGGTCTTATTTCGAAGCTAAAGTGAGGATGGGTCGAAATCCTATCAACCGATAAGATTTAGACAAGTTTAGGTTATTATTTTAACCTTATCAATTAGATTTAACCCTAAGTTAAATAATTTTACTTTTACCGTGTATTTTTGTTTTCTTTCACTATATGGTTAATACACTTACTATAACGTGCCAAACGAACCCCAAATTGTATATTATTAATACATATATCCTTATCTAACTCATTTTGCCGAATCTTAGATTTTTAGGAATAAAATAACAATTAATAATATAATATTTGATTTAAAAACTATTTTGTGTCAATTTTGACACTATTTGATATATGATTTTTTTGAAAGTCATAACAGAATGATAAGTTCGAACCAAGTTATTTAAATTAACAATAGAATGTTATATTAACCTATAAAATTAGTGTAAGTCATAAAAAGTCTCAAATTACATTTATTTGGGCATTTATAACATCAATTATGTCAATATTTCATTAATAAGACAATTACTGCATCATCAATGTGTCATAATAAATGATACTTATTTAATCCCTAAAAATTATAAATAAATTCCTATGATGTAGATAATTGTATTAGCTTTCTGGAGACTATTCATGTTCGAAGTTTCATGAAGTTTATCACTAAAGTAAAATTAATATACTTATAAAATTTAAGAGAGTGACATGTTGTCACTTTCTTTGGTTTTAATAATAATTAAGTTATTTTCATGGACAAATGTCCATTAAATGATTCTAATAAGACCCTTAGGTGATATGGGTCGACTTTTAGTCATCCAATAGAATTTTTACATTTGTTAGGATAATTTTAAAATATTATATTTACCCTTAATTACCCGATTTACCCTTAACTATGGTAAATAAAATTTACCGTAGTTACTATTCATAATTCCCAAAAATAAAAAGTAGCTTATTAACATAATTTGGACCCACTGATTCCAAATATGGAATCCATTTTTTAAAATTCAAAACACAGAAGTTGCAGAAATTAAATTAAAATTAATCCTGTTGTCGAATAAAAACGGGTTTTTGTTTAAAACATTGCAAAAGATTGAATTGATTTAACCTACGAATTCAAGGTAAAATCAATGCTAATGACATACATTATATTAAATGGTAAAAATATATTCTATTTATACTTTAAAACCATTCAATATTATAATTTAACCACATAAGATATTACGATGAAAAAAGTTGTTTTTAATTAAAATATAGCGTGTTTTTACTATTCATTAAAATATGAAAGTTATCAGAAAAATATCAAAACTTTATCTAATGTAAATTTTTATATCCTGATTCAAAAGAAGAATATTATTTTGTCAAATTTAACATATAAACATGTCAAAAACCAGATTTAAAGTGGGTGCGCCATCAAAAGGCGGCAAAACTGCATTTTTTTGAAAAATACTTATTTTACCCGAAAAATTTATTTTGTTCTTATACCATGTTCTAGAAATGTGTAAGATGAATAATAATGTTATAAAATTCAAAATTTAGTTAATAATATTCATAATGGATAGTTCATGACAATATTATAATAATATAACATTTTTTATTAAAACCCGGTATTGCGTACAACACACGCTATCGAGGAAGGTCGCGATTGTGTGTAATGCAAGCCAAGTCAGGGTTGCGTGTTGTGAAAGAATCATTCGTTGTTTCGTATAAAATAATCCAACCATATTTCATTTATACATTTAATATATATATATATATACTCAATGTTGCGTAGAATAACTATTATCAAAATTGTGTGTAACACGGTCCAAGAATAGTGTTGCGTATATTGCAAGCTAATACGGTGTTGCGTATAGCGCAAGGTAATCTTGGTGTAGAATAAAACAAAAGACATTAATGAAATTAAAATAATATTTTTCATAAAATCTCGAGGTGTTACATTCTACCCCCCTTAAAATGAATTTCGCCCTCGAAATTCGTCGGGGTTATAAATGATTTACTATTTGAAAGTTTCTTTGATAGAAACCCACATCATAAAAAGGAATACCAAAACTTATCTTTAAAAACAAAAGTATGAAATGTAACGGTTACCCAAATAAACTAATCACTGGGTTTCCACATAGGTGAAAATATGGAGATGGAAGAGAAATCTAACCATCATGTTCTGATGGAGAGTGGTAGAGAACATGGCTATGGAAAAGCTAGCAATCACAAATCCATAAATTTGTGACGATCTAAGGTACCATCTGATTAATCAGATATAAGAGCACTAGGACAACATTTTTGGTTTTCAAGATCATTTCCCTAAAGTTAAATAATTTGAATTAGAATAAATACTTACTTTATTTTGGTACAATCTCACTGTTGTTCGTGCCTTTAACAATTTCCACTTCATCTCTTAAATAAATGAAGTTGAATTTGTTATTCGTGAAGTGTTATCAGATCATGTGATAGAATGACGGGTCATTCCATCTCTCTCAAAAGGTTAGCAAAATTTATATACATAAGTCGATCTATAGTGGGATTAATCATACATGGTTCCTAAAATGGGCTTATACTTCATATATCATACTGCTTAATATAATAACACTAGTTTCTACTAAACAGGGACTTCATGTAGGTCAGTGGTAGGCGATAAAGGTCAGTCGCACTTCGGTTGTGGGTTCGATTCCCACAGCCTTGTCCGAAGCGATGGGCTGTCGCCCGTCCTACAGGTTGTCCTTTTTATAAAACTATATTACTATAACATCCCATCAATAATATCGAAAAAACTTCTATCCTTAAACAATACTAACTTATGTCTAACATAATCCATTCCAATCTTTAGGCTTATCCATAATACTGCAGTCCATTCTCATAACATAGTGAAAACGATTACCAGAGATTTAATACCATCGTTGATCCCCATATATCATAAGATATATCTTGTTGGTCACATTCCAAACATTCAAAGGCCTTAATCTTGTACTCTCTTGAATACCCATTGAACCTTATTGAAAACACGAATTCTATTAAAAGTTAACTCTTTCCACATACCAAAATCCTCAAAATTCTATATACTAACACCATGATATCACTTAGTCCTTATATCAATCATGAGCTCATGAATACTGTTAAACATTTCGTTTTCTCGTTTTCCCTTCATTATGCGCATATCATCTTATTTCCAAAAATATCTCAATCACTTTGAATACCACATTAGACCAATACATAAATACTTTACGATACAACATTATTTTGGAATCCTATTACATAAACACTTAATCATTCCACCACATCGTTATCATATTCAACATCGCCAATGGTGATCGCATGCGACTTCCCTTTGTCCTTTGCCTTAAGTGGTTGCTCATGTCGATCATCACTAACCCTTGGATTAGGGCATTTATTAGCATAATGCCCCATTTCCTTGCACTTGAAGCATTGAAGTGTTGGTGGTGCGTTCTCTGCAGTGTTTGCTTTATTCACATCATTAGAATCCCTTTTTCCATTACTTCGACACTCAGCTACTCGATGACCTTCTTTTCCACACTTAAAACATTTTCTAGTCCCTTTAAGACAATCTCCACCATGCTTCTTTCCACACTTTGTGCATAAGGAAACATTCATCTTCTTTTCACCATTATTCCGAGATTTCTCCTTGAACTCCATCTTTCGTTTCTTGTCAAAACCATGAGATGGATATGTAACACCAACTTCCATTTCTACCTTGATAGCACAACTCACAATTTCTTCATAGCTACTGAAGTCTCTTATAGCTAATGCCCTTTGAAGACTTGGTTTTAAGCCACTGAAAAATCGATCAACTTTACTTTCAGGTTGGATGATAATGCCAGATGCATACCTTGCAAGTCTTGTAAAATTCTCTTCGTATATACCAACAGATTCATCATCCTTTTGCTTTAGTTCAAGAAACTCTTTCTCTATCTTTGTTCGAAGAATACGAGGGAAGTACTTATTGAAAAATAAGTTCTTGAACTCGTCCCATTCCATGGACTCAATTTCATCCCTTTGCCTCGTATTCTTAATAAGATTCCACCATTGATCAGCATCACCTTCCAAACGATACACTGCTAAGATGACTTTATCATGTTCAGAACATTGAAGAACTGAAAATATCTTTTCAGTGGTGCTGATCCATTGTTCATCAACAAGTGGATCGGAAGTCCCACTGAAATAAGGTGGACGTTGCCTCATGAAGGACTCAATAGAATATTGTTCCCTTCTCTGCTCATTTGGATGTCCAGAATGATTCATAGCTTGTGTAAGTATAGCAATAAGATTTTGCACTCCATCTCCCATAACATTTGTTTGTTCAGGAGGGCAATCATTGCATTGTCCATTGCATTGATCAACACGGTTCCTTCGGGTTCCAGCCATTGTCTAAAACCCAAAAAGAATAGTGTGAGAGGCAAAAATCATGCTAGGGAAAACAACATAATAAAGAGGGAGTACCTTCAATATCTAACATCTTAGGTTTAATTCTATGATCTTTAGCGTAGTTCTAGTACTATAACCTATACGTATACTTAACCTTAGGGACATCCCTAGACATACCGTAGAAATATCTCTAGGGATCTCACTAACGTTTTCGCATCCTAGTTTCCAAAGGTTGACTAAACCTTTCCTCTGATACCAACTGTAGAGACCCGAAGCTTGACGTACATGGACATTACATTACTTTTGCGGAATACTTAGTACATAACAAAAACACACACACACAAGGATCGTAATAGTTTAGTGTCTTTGGAAACTCGGAACGTAATCTTCTAATCGTGGTGAAAGATCTTCAATATCATAAATATCTTCCCTTTTTTTTACCTAAAACCTTTCTTTATATCCTGGGGAAAAGAAAACAAAAAAGGGTGAGCTCAAATGCTCAGTAAGGGTATACAAAAGAAAAATCAATCACATCATATTCATAAGAACATAACTTTTGGAAATCTTAACCTGCAAAAGAGAGCATAATTTCATAACATGGGATAAATCATGGTAGTGAAATGTAATCACAATAATCATAACTTAAAACATTAAACTTTGTGGCATTCACACATAATCATAGAGAATCATTTCTTGTTAGTCAAGACTCATTGCCAAGACTATCTTAGTGGACAAAGTCCCTTTCTGAATCGAGTAACCCTCGTTTCAGTCCTGTTTCACTGAACCGGTATAACCTACCATTCCAGCCATGTCTATCTCATGAGATATAAAATCTTTACCCAATGCATTGGAGGGAGATATAGGTCCCACCCATCTTATAATGAATCCTTTCTTATGTGTGCCACATAATCATAAAACATACATCATCGCATAACACATGTAACAAAAATGGGATTCTTGAAACATCATGACATCATAAATCAATTCATATAAGATAAAGGAATTCTTAAAAATAATTCCATCACAACATGATCAAATCAATGTAATAATAGGGATAAAAACATAACCCTTTATTATCTTAGATGGAAAATAATTTTGATAAAACACTTGAACTCCATTCTTGAGGAAAATATCCTTTCTTCTTCAAAAACATCTTTCCTTTCATAACATGTCATATAACTTTAAAATAAAAGAAGTTGATTAAAAATAAACTTGAAAACTTGTAAATGAAGCTTCTTGGAAATAATGTTTTTAAAAATCCATTCATGCCGTATAAGTTAAAAAAAACATTCTTCGTACTTTTGTCGGAAAAGTCAAAAAGCACCTCGTATGAAAAACGTCAAAAGATTCCTTTCATATTTTTTTACTAAAAACTCACCGAAGTGTAAAAATGGCTTTAAACAATTGTAGGTGGATGGAAGTAATATTACATACTGATGAAACATGGATGTGGATGATAAAATACACCCCAGTAAATACTTACGAATAAACAATCTCGGATAAAAATGAGATTGTGATATTTCCCTTACCTTATGTCCGACTTGATTTGTAAGTGTCCAAACCTCCTGTATAATGATTTAAATCATGTTATTGACTTATTCCAGAATCATATTCATTGTTATTATATCATATATGGTTCACTTATGACATTATATTACCCGTTCTTTTGTAAATTCCATGTTAAAGAAGCGTTTTGGGTAAAATCGTTTCATTTATCTTAGGTGTTTTGACTTGTTGTTCTTGACATCATTATTACTTATATCATGATTTACTTACTTCCAGAATATAAAATATGATTTATATATCATATATATTCAGTATATATATATATATAATAGATAGATAAATAAAATGAAAAACACCGTTCATGGAGACGGTAGTCCGTACGTACGCATGAATGCTGTTTTACTTTCCTTATTGTCTTGAAATGGAAGTAAGTAGATGAAATACATATATATATACATAAATCCAGTAGCTTTATAATGTCATATATTTCATTATTATTTCTTATATATAATTTATAATCATTCTTAAATGGTTAACATGGAGAATGAATCTCATCGCGTCGTGGAGACGGTAGTCCGTACGTACGCACGAGCGATGATATCATTTCCATAAATATTGAAATGAATTGGAGTGGATTATACAATATATCAGAATCAATATGATGTTTTAATAACTATGTATAGTTATTCTTTACACCATTATACCCATCCATGTAAGGTGGTGGTGGAAAATAGATTACACCACGGCGTGGAGACGGTATTCCGTACGTACGCACGCGTGGTGATTTCTTTTTCCGTAGGATGGATAGATGGTGAAATAGGGTTGTTTCATACATATAATAACATATCAGTATATGAGTGATACTGATGTTATTACTTCATAATGAAAAAACCTAAGAAGAAGAAGTGGAAGAAGAAATAAAGATGAAAGAATTGGTAACGGTAATTACCTCTTCTTTGAAGCGCCTCTTTGAGACCTCCTCTTAGGGAACTAAAATTGGTCTTTGAGGAAGACCAGAACCTCTAGGATTATTCTAGGGAAGTGGAGAAGGGATTTTGGCAGAGGTTGTCTGAGATTGAGTGCTCAAATTGGTGTGAGGAGAAGGGGGAGGAGGTGCCCTTTTATAAGGGAGAAGAGGGGCACCTTAGGAATATCTCAAAATATTATTTTATATTAAAGTCAAAATCGGTTTATAATGGTTCCAAAGGGTCTTATTTCGAAGCTAAAGTGAGGATGGGTCGAAATCCTATCAACCGATAAGATTTAGACAAGTTTAGGTTATTATTTTAACCTTATCAATTAGATTTAACCCTAAGTTAAATAATTTTACTTTTACCGTGTATTTTTGTTTTCTTTCACTATATGGTTAATACACTTACTATAACGTGCCAAACGAACCCCAAATTGTATATTATTAATACATATATCCTTATCTAACTCATTTGGCCGAATCTTAGATTTTTAGGAATAAAATAACAATTAATAATATAATATTTGATTTAAAAACTATTTTGTGTCAATTTTGACACTATTTGATATATGATTTTTTTGAAAGTCATAACAGAATGATAAGTTCGAACCAAGTTATTTAAATTAACAATAGAATGTTATATTAACCTATAAAATTAGTGTAAGTCATAAAAAGTCTCAAATTACATTTATTTGGGCATTTATAACATCAATTATGTCAATATTTCATTAATAAGACAATTACTGCATCATCAATGTGTCATAATAAATGATACTTATTTAATCCCTAAAAATTATAAATAAATTCCTATGATGTAGATAATTGTATTAGCTTTCTGGAGACTATTCATGTTCGAAGTTTCATGAAGTTTATCACTAAAGTAAAATTAATATACTTATAAAATTTAAGAGAGTGACATGTTGTCACTTTCTTTGGTTTTAATAATAATTAAGTTATTTTCATGGACAAATGTCCATTAAATGATTCTAATAAGACCCTTAGGTGATATGGGTCGACTTTTAGTCATCCAATAGAATTTTTACATTTGTTAGGATAATTTTAAAATATTATATTTACCCTTAATTACCCGATTTACCTTTAACTATGGTAAATAAAATTTACCGTAGTTACTATTCATAATTCCCAAAAATAAAAAGTAGCTTATTAACATAATTTGGACCCACTGATTCCAAATATGGAATCCATTTTTTAAAATTCAAAACACATAAGTTGCAGAAATTAAATTAAAATTAATCCTGTTGTCGAATAAAAACGGGTTTTTGTTTAAAACATTGCAAAAGATTGAATTGATTTAACCTACGAATTCAAGGTAAAATCAATGCTAATGACATACATTATATTAAATGGTAAAAATATATTCTATTTATACTTTAAAACCATTCAATATTATAATTTAACCACATAAGATATTACGATGAAAAAAGTTGTTTTTAATTAAAATATAGCGTGTTTTTACTATTCATTAAAATATGAAAGTTATCAGAAAAATATCAAAACTTTATCTAATGTAAATTTTTATATCCTGATTCAAAAGAAGAATATTATTTTGTCAAATTTAAAATATAAACATGTCAAAAACCAGATTTAAAGTGGGTGCGCCATCAAAAGGCGGCAAAACTGCATTTTTTTGAAAAATACTTATTTTACCCGAAAAATTTATTTTGTTCTTATACCATGTTCTAGAAATGTGTAAGATGAATAATAATGTTATAAAATTCAAAATTTAGTTAATAATATTCATAATGTATAGTTCATGACAATATTATAATAATATAACATTTTTTATTAAAACCCAGTATTGCGTACAACACACGCTATCGAGGAAGGTCGCGATTGTGTGTAATGCAAGCCAAGTCAGGGTTGCGTGTTGTGAAAGAATCATTCGTTGTTTCGTATAAAAGAATCCAACCATATTTCATTTATACATTTAATATATATATATATATACTCAATGTTGCGTAGAATAACTATTATCAAAATTGTGTGTAACACGGTCCAAGAATAGTGTTGCGTATATTGCAAGCTAATACGGTGTTGCGTATAGCGCAAGGTAATCTTGGTGTAGAATAAAACAAAAGACATTAATGAAATTAAAATAATATTTTTCATAAAATCTCGGGGTGTTACATTCTACCCCCCTTAAAATGAATTTCGCCCTCGAAATTCGTCGGGGTTATAAATGATTTACTATTTGAAAGTTTCTTTGATAGAAACCCACATCATAAAAAGGAATACCAAAACTTATCTTTAAAAACAAAAGTATGAAATGTAACGGTTACCCAAATAAACTAATCACTGGGTTTCCACATAGGTGAAAATATGGAGATGGAAGAGAAATCTAACCATCATGTTCTGATGGAGAGTGGTAGAGAACATGGCTATGGAAAAGCTAGCAATCACAAATCCATAAATTTGTGACGATCTAAGGTACCATCTGATTAATCAGATATAAGAGCACTAGGACAACATTTTTGGTTTTCAAGATCATTTCCCTAAAGTTAAATAATTTGAATTAGAATAAATACTTACTTTATTTTGGTACAATCTCACTGTTGTTCGTGCCTTTAACAATTTCCACTTCATCTCTTAAATAAATGAAGTTGAATTTGTTATTCGTGAAGTGTTATCAGATCATGTGATAGAATGACGGGTCATTCCATCTCTCTCAAAAGGTTAGCAAAATTTATATACATAAGTCGATCTATAGTGGGATTAATCATACATGGTTCCTAAAATGGGCTTATACTTCATATATCATACTGCTTAATATAATAACACTAGTTTCTACTAAACAGGGACTTCATGTAGGTCAGTGGTAGGCGATAAAGGTCAGTCGCACTTCGGTTGTGGGTTCGATTCCCACAGCCTTGTCCGAAGCGATGGGCTGTCGCCCGTCCTACAGGTTGTCCTTTTTATAAAACTATATTACTATAACATCCCATCAATAATATCGAAAAAACTTCTATCCTTAAACAATACTAACTTATGTCTAACATAATCCATTCCAATCTTTAGGCTTATCCATAATACTGCAGTCCATTCTCATAACATAGTGAAAACGATTACCAGAGATTTAATACCATCGTTGATCCCCATATATCATAAGATATATCTTGTTGGTCACATTCCAAACATTCAAAGGCCTTAATCTTGTACTCTCTTGAATACCCATTGAACCTTATTGAAAACACGAATTCTATTAAAAGTTAACTCTTTCCACATACCAAAATCCTCAAAATTCTATATACTAACACCATGATATCACTTAGTCCTTATATCAATCATGAGCTCATGAATACTGTTAAACATTTCGTTTTCTCGTTTTCCCTTCATTATGCGCATATCATCTTATTTCCAAAAATATCTCAATCACTTTGAATACCACATTAGACCAATACATAAATACTTTACGATACAACATTATTTTGGAATCCTATTACATAAACACTTAATCATTCCACCACATCGTTATCATATTCAACATCGCCAATGGTGATCGCATGCGACTTCCCTTTGTCCTTTGCCTTAAGTGGTTGCTCATGTCGATCATCACTAACCCTTGGATTAGGGCATTTATTAGCATAATGCCCCATTTCCTTGCACTTGAAGCATTGAAGTGTTGGTGGTGCGTTCTCTGCAGTGTTTGCTTTATTCACATCATTAGAATCCCTTTTTCCATTACTTCGACACTAAGCTACTCGATGACCTTCTTTTCCACACTTAAAACATTTTCTAGTCCCTTTAAGACAATCTCCACCATGCTTCTTTCCACACTTTGTGCATAAGGAAACATTCATCTTCTTTTCACCATTATTCCGAGATTTCTCCTTGAACTCCATCTTTCGTTTCTTGTCAAAACCATGAGATGGATATGTAACACCAACTTCCATTTCTACCTTGATAGCACAACTCACAATTTCTTCATAGCTACTGAAGTCTCTTATAGCTAATGCCCTTCGAAGACTTGGTTTTAAGCCACTGAAAAATCGATCAACTTTACTTTCAGGTTGGATGATAATGCCAGATGCATACCTTGCAAGTCTTGTAAAATTCTCTTCGTATATACCAACAGATTCATCATCCTTTTTCTTTAGTTCAAGAAACTCTTTCTCTATCTTTGTTCGAAGAATACGAGGGAAGTACTTATTGAAAAATAAGTTCTTGAACTCGTCCCATTCCATGGACTCAATTTCATCCCTTTGCCTCGTATTCTTAATAAGATTCCACCATTGATCAGCATCACCTTCCAAACGATACACTGCTAAGATGACTTTATCATGTTCAGAACATTGAAGAACTGAAAATATCTTTTCAGTGGTGCTGATCCATTGTTCATCAACAAGTGGATCGGAAGTCCCACTGAAAGAAGGTGGACGTTGCCTCATGAAGGACTCAATAGAATATTGTTCCCTTCTCTGCTCATTTGGATGTCCAGAATGATTCATAGCTTGTGTAAGTATAGCAATAAGATTTTGCACTCCATCTCCCATAACATTTGTTTGTTCAGGAGGGCAATCATTGCATTGTCCATTGCATTGATCAACACGGTTCCTTCGGGTTCCAGCCATTGTCTAAAACCCAAAAAGAATAGTGTGAGAGGCAAAAATCATGCTAGGGAAAACAACATAATAAAGAGGGAGTACCTTCAATATCTAACATCTTAGGTTTAATTCTATGATCTTTAGCGTAGTTCTAGTACTATAACCTATACGTATACTTAACCTTAGGGACATCCCTAGACATACCGTAGAAATATCTCTAGGGATCTCACTAACGTTTTCGCATCCTAGTTTCCAAAGGTTGACTAAACCTTTCCTCTGATACCAACTGTAGAGACCCGAAGCTTGACGTACATGGACATTACATTACTTTTGCGGAATACTTAGTACATAACAAAAACACACACACACAAGGATCGTAATAGTTTAGTGTCTTTGGAAACTCGGAACGTAATCTTCTAATCGTGGTGAAAGATCTTCAATATCATAAATATCTTCCCTTTTTTTTACCTAAAACCTTTCTTTATATCCTGGGGAAAAGAAAACAAAAAAGGGTGAGCTCAAATGCTCAGTAAGGGTATACAAAAGAAAAATCAATCACATCATATTCATAAGAACATAACTTTTGGAAATCTTAACCTGCAAAAGAGAGCATAATTTCATAACATGGGATAAATCATGGTAGTGAAATGTAATCACAATAATCATAACTTAAAACATTAAACTTTGTGGCATTCACACATAATCATAGAGAATCATTTCTTGTTAGTCAAGACTCATTGCCAAGACTATCTTAGTGGACAAAGTCCCTTTCTGAATCGAGTAACCCTCGTTTCAGTCCTGTTTCACTGAACCGGTATAACCTACCATTCCAGCCATGTCTATCTCATGAGATATAAAATCTTTACCCAATGCATTGGAGGGAGATATAGGTCCCACCCATCTTATAATGAATCCTTTCTTATGTGTGCCACATAATCATAAAGCATACATCATCGCATAACACATGTAACAAAAATGGGATTCTTGAAACATCATGACATCATAAATCAATTCATATAAGATAAAGGAATTCTTAAAAATAATTCCATCACAACATGATCAAATCAATGTAATAATAGGGATAAAAACATAACCCTTTATTATCTTAGATGGAAAATAATTTTGATAAAACACTTGAACTCCATTCTTGAGGAAAATATCCTTTCTTCTTCAAAAACATTTTTCCTTTCATAACATGTCATATAACTTTAAAATAAAAGAAGTTGATTAAAAATAAACTTGAAAACTTGTAAATGAAGCTTCTTGGAAATAATTTT
This sequence comes from Viscum album, assembly GCA_963277665.1. NCBI lineage: Eukaryota > Viridiplantae > Streptophyta > Magnoliopsida > Santalales > Viscaceae > Viscum > Viscum album. The sequence goes on along the minus strand of OY728143.1, from coordinate 178,919,917 downwards.
TTTAAAAATCCATTCATGCCGTATAAGTTAAAAAAAACATTCTTCGTACTTTTGTCGGAAAAGTCAAAAAGCACCTCGTATGAAAAACGTCAAAAGATTCCTTTCATATTTTTTTACTAAAAACTCACCGAAGTGTAAAAATGGATTTAAACAATTGTAGGTGGATGGAAGTAATATTACATACTGATGAAACATGGATGTGGATGATAAAATACACCCCAGTAAATACTTACGAATAAACAATCTCGGATAAAAATGAGATTGTGATATTTCCCTTACCTTATGTCCGACTTGATTTGTAAGTGTCCAAACCTCCTGTATAATGATTTAAATCATGTTATTGACTTATTCCAGAATCATATTCATTTTTATTATATCATATATGGTTCACTTATGACATTATATTACCCGTTCTTTTGTAAATTCCATGTTAAAGAAGCGTTTTGGGTAAAATCGTTTCATTTATCTTAGGTGTTTTGACTTGTTGTTCTTGACATCATTATTACTTATATCATGATTTACTTACTTCCAGAATATAAAATATGATTTATATATCATATATATTCAGTATATATATATATATAATAGATAGATAAATAAAATGAAAAACACCGTTCATGGAGACGGTAGTCCGTACGTACGCATGAATGCTGTTTTACTTTCCTTATTGTCTTGAAATGGAAGTAAGTAGATGAAATACATATATATATACATAAATCCAGTAGCTTTATAATGTCATATATTTCATTATTATTTCTTATATATACTTTATAATCATTCTTAAATGGTTAACATGGAGAATGAATCTCATCGCGTCGTGGAGACGGTAGTCCGTACGTACGCACGAGCGATGATATCATTTCCATAAATATTGAAATGAATTGGAGTGGATTATACAATATATCAGAATCAATATGATGTTTTAATAACTATGTATAGTTATTCTTTACACCATTATACCCATCCATGTAAGGTGGTGGTGGAAAATAGATTACACCACGGCGTGGAGACGGTATTCCGTACGTACGCACGCGTGGTGATTTCTTTTTCCGTAGGATGGATAGATGGTGAAATAGGGTTGTTTCATACATATAATAACATATCAGTATATGAGTGATACTGATGTTATTACTTCATAATGAAAAAACCTAAGAAGAAGAAGTGGAAGAAGAAATAAAGATGAAAGAATTGGTAACGGTAATTACCTCTTCTTTGAAGCGCCTCTTTGAGACCTCCTCTTAGGGAACTAAAATTGGTCTTTGAGGAAGACCAGAACCTCTAGGATTATTCTAGGGAAGTGGAGAAGGGATTTTGGCAGAGGTTGTCTGAGATTGAGTGCTCAAATTGGTGTGAGGAGAAGGGGGAGGAGGTGCCCTTTTATAAGGGAGAAGAGGGGCACCTTAGGAATATCTCAAAATATTATTTTATATTAAAGTCAAAATCGGTTTATAATGGTTCCAAAGGGTCTTATTTCGAAGCTAAAGTGAGGATGGGTCGAAATCCTATCAACCGATAAGATTTAGACAAGTTTAGGTTATTATTTTAACCTTATCAATTAGATTTAACCCTAAGTTAAATAATTTTACTTTTACCGTGTATTTTTGTTTTCTTTCACTATATGGTTAATACACTTACTATAACGTGCCAAACGAACCCCAAATTGTATATTATTAATACATATATCCTTATCTAACTCATTTGGCCGAATCTTAGATTTTTAGGAATAAAATAACAATTAATAATATAATATTTGATTTAAAAACTATTTTGTGTCAATTTTGACACTATTTGATATATGATTTTTTTGAAAGTCATAACAGAATGATAAGTTCGAACCAAGTTATTTAAATTAACAATAGAATGTTATATTAACCTATAAAATTAGTGTAAGTCATAAAAAGTCTCAAATTACATTTATTTGGGCATTTATAACATCAATTATGTCAATATTTCATTAATAAGACAATTACTGCATCATCAATGTGTCATAATAAATGATACTTATTTAATCCCTAAAAATTATAAATAAATTCCTATGATGTAGATAATTGTATTAGCTTTCTGGAGACTATTCATGTTCGAAGTTTCATGAAGTTTATCACTAAAGTAAAATTAATATACTTATAAAATTTAAGAGAGTGACATGTTGTCACTTTCTTTGGTTTTAATAATAATTAAGTTATTTTCATGGACAAATGTCCATTAAATGATTCTAATAAGACCCTTAGGTGATATGGGTCGACTTTTAGTCATCCAATAGAATTTTTACATTTGTTAGGATAATTTTAAAATATTATATTTACCCTTAATTACCCGATTTACCTTTAACTATGGTAAATAAAATTTACCGTAGTTACTATTCATAATTCCCAAAAATAAAAAGTAGCTTATTAACTTAATTTGGACCCACTGATTCCAAATATGGAATCCATTTTTTAAAATTCAAAACACAGAAGTTGCAGAAATTAAATTAAAATTAATCCCGTTGTCGAATAAAAACGGGTTTTTGTTTAAAACATTACAAAAGATTGAATTGATTTAACCTACGAATTCAAGGTAAAATCAATGCTAATGACATACATTATATTAAATGGTAAAAATATATTCTATTTATACTTTAAAACCATTCAATATTATAATTTAACCACATAAGATATTACGATGAAAAAAGTTGTTTTTAATTAAAATATAGCGTGTTTTTACTATTCATTAAAATATGAAAGTTATCAGAAAAATATCAAAACTTTATCTAATGTAAATTTTTATATCCTGATTCAAAAGAAGAATATTATTTTGTCAAATTTAACATATAAACATGTCAAAAACCAGATTTAAAGTGGGTGCGCCATCAAAAGGTGGCAAAACTGCATTTTTTTGAAAAATACTTATTTTACCCGAAAAATTTATTTTGTTCTTATACCATGTTCTAGAAATGTGTAAGATGAATAATAATGTTATAAAATTCAAAATTTAGTTAATAATATTCATAATGGATAGTTCATGACAATATTATAATAATATAACATTTTTTATTAAAACCCGGTATTGCGTACAACACACGCTATCGAGGAAGGTCGCGATTGTGTGTAATGCAAGCCAAGTCAGGGTTGCGTGTTGTGAAAGAATCATTCGTTGTTTCGTATAAAAGAATCCAACCATATTTCATTTATACATTTAATATATATATATATATATACTCAATGTTGCGTAGAATAACTATTATCAAAATTGTGTGTAACACGGTCCAAGAATAGTGTTGCGTATATTGCAAGCTAATACGGTGTTGCGTATAGCGCAAGGTAATCTTGGTGTAGAATAAAACAAAATACATTAATGAAATTAAAATAATATTTTTCATAAAATCTCGGGGTGTTACATTCTACCCCCCTTAAAATGAATTTCGCCCTCGAAATTCGTCGGGGTTATAAATGATTTACTATTTGAAAGTTTCTTTGATAGAAACCCACATCATAAAAAGGAATACCAAAACTTATCTTTAAAAACAAAAGTATGAAATGTAACGGTTACCCAAATAAACTAATCACTGGGTTTCCACATAGGTGAAAATATGGAGATGGAAGAGAAATCTAACCATCATGTTCTGATGGAGAGTGGTAGAGAACATGGCTATGGAAAAGCTAGCAATCACAAATCCATAAATTTGTGACGATCTAAGGTACCATCTGATTAATCAGATATAAGAGCACTAGGACAACATTTTTGGTTTTCAAGATCATTTCCCTAAAGTTAAATAATTTGAATTAGAATAAATACTTACTTTATTTTGGTACAATCTCACTGTTGTTCGTGCCTTTAACAATTTCCACTTCATCTCTTAAATAAATGAAGTTGAATTTGTTATTCGTGAAGTGTTATCAGATCATGTGATAGAATGACGGGTCATTCCATCTCTCTCAAAAGGTTAGCAAAATTTATATACATAAGTCGATCTATAGTGGGATTAATCATACATGGTTCCTAAAATGGGCTTATACTTCATATATCATACTGCTTAATATAATAACACTAGTTTCTACTAAACAGGGACTTCATGTAGGTCAGTGGTAGGCGATAAAGGTCAGTCGCACTTCGGTTGTGGGTTCGATTCCCACAGCCTTGTCCGAAGCGATGGGCTGTCGCCCGTCCTACAGGTTGTCCTTTTTATAAAACTATATTACTATAACATCCCATCAATAATATCGAAAAAACTTCTATCCTTAAACAATACTAACTTATGTCTAACATAATCCATTCCAATCTTTAGGCTTATCCATAATACTGCAGTCCATTCTCATAACATAGTGAAAACGATTACCAGAGATTTAATACCATCATTGATCCCCATATATCATAAGATATATCTTGTTGGTCACATTCCAAACATTCAAAGGCCTTAATCTTGTACTCTCTTGAATACCCATTGAACCTTATTGAAAACACGAATTCTATTAAAAGTTAACTCTTTCCACATACCAAAATCCTCAAAATTCTATATACTAACACCATGATATCACTTAGTCCTTATATCAATCATGAGCTCATGAATACTGTTAAACATTTCGTTTTCTCGTTTTCCCTTCATTATGCGCATATCATCTTATTTCCAAAAATATCTCAATCACTTTGAATACCACATTAGACCAATACATAAATACTTTACGATACAACATTATTTTGGAATCCTATTACATAAACACTTAATCATTCCACCACATCGTTATCATATTCAACATCGCCAATGGTGATCGCATGCGACTTCCCTTTGTCCTTTGCCTTAAGTGGTTGCTCATGTCGATCATCACTAACCCTTGGATTAGGGCATTTATTAGCATAATGCCCCATTTCCTTGCACTTGAAGCATTGAAGTGTTGGTGGTGCGTTCTCTGCAGTGTTTGCTTTATTCACATCATTAGAATCCCTTTTTCCATTACTTCGACACTCAGCTACTCGATGACCTTCTTTTCCACACTTAAAACATTTTCTAGTCCCTTTAAGACAATCTCCACCATGCTTCTTTCCACACTTTGTGCATAAGGAAACATTCATCTTCTTTTCACCATTATTCCGAGATTTCTCCTTGAACTCCATCTTTCGTTTCTTGTCAAAACCATGAGATGGATATGTAACACCAACTTCCATTTCTACCTTGATAGCACAACTCACAATTTCTTCATAGCTACTGAAGTCTCTTATAGCTAATGCCCTTCGAAGACTTGGTTTTAAGCCACTGAAAAATCGATCAACTTTACTTTCAGGTTGGATGATAATGCCAGATGCATACCTTGCAAGTCTTGTAAAATTCTCTTCGTATATACCAACAGATTCATCATCCTTTTGCTTTAGTTCAAGAAACTCTTTCTCTATCTTTGTTCGAAGAATACGAGGGAAGTACTTATTGAAAAATAAGTTCTTGAACTCGTCCCATTCCATGGACTCAATTTCATCCCTTTGCCTCGTATTCTTAATAAGATTCCACCATTGATCAGCATCACCTTCCAAACGATACACTGCTAAGATGACTTTATCATGTTCAGAACATTGAAGAACTGAAAATATCTTTTCAGTGGTGCTGATCCATTGTTCATCAACAAGTGGATCGGAAGTCCCACTGAAAGAAGGTGGACGTTGCCTCATGAAGGACTCAATAGAATATTGTTCCCTTCTCTGCTCATTTGGATGTCCAGAATGATTCATAGCTTGTGTAAGTATAGCAATAAGATTTTGCACTCCATCTCCCATAACATTTGTTTGTTCAGGAGGGCAATCATTGCATTGTCCATTGCATTGATCAACACGGTTCCTTCGGGTTCCAGCCATTGTCTAAAACCCAAAAAGAATAGTGTGAGAGGCAAAAATCATGCTAGGGAAAACAACATAATAAAGAGGGAGTACCTTCAATATCTAACATCTTAGGTTTAATTCTATGATCTTTAGCGTAGTTCTAGTACTATAACCTATACGTATACTTAACCTTAGGGACATCCCTAGACATACCGTAGAAATATCTCTAGGGATCTCACTAACGTTTTCGCATCCTAGTTTCCAAAGGTTGACTAAACCTTTCCTCTGATACCAACTGTAGAGACCCGAAGCTTGACGTACATGGACATTACATTACTTTTGCGGAATACTTAGTACATAACAAAAACACACACACACAAGGATCGTAATAGTTTAGTGTCTTTGGAAACTCGGAACGTAATCTTCTAATCGTGGTGAAAGATCTTCAATATCATAAATATCTTCCCTTTTTTTTACCTAAAACCTTTCTTTATATCCTGGGGAAAAGAAAACAAAAAAGGGTGAGCTCAAATGCTCAGTAAGGGTATACAAAATAAAAATCAATCACATCATATTCATAAGAACATAACTTTTGGAAATCTTAACCTGCAAAAGAGAGCATAATTTCATAACATGGGATAAATCATGGTAGTGAAATGTAATCACAATAATCATAACTTAAAACATTAAACTTTGTGGCATTCACACATAATCATAGAGAATCATTTCTTGTTAGTCAAGACTCATTGCCAAGACTATCTTAGTGGACAAAGTCCCTTTCTGAATCGAGTAACCCTCGTTTCAGTCCTGTTTCACTGAACCGGTATAACCTACCATTCCAGCCATGTCTATCTCATGAGATATAAAATCTTTACCCAATGCATTGGAGGGAGATATAGGTCCCACCCATCTTATAATGAATCCTTTCTTATGTGTGCCACATAATCATAAAGCATACATCATCGCATAACACATGTAACAAAAATGGGATTCTTGAAACATCATGACATCATAAATCAATTCATATAAGATAAAGGAATTCTTAAAAATAATTCCATCACAACATGATCAAATCAATGTAATAATAGGGATAAAAACATAACCCTTTATTATCTTAGATGGAAAATAATTTTGATAAAACACTTGAACTCCATTGTTGAGGAAAATATCCTTTCTTCTTCAAAAACATCTTTCCTTTCATAACATGTCATATAACTTTAAAATAAAAGAAGTTGATTAAAAATAAACTTGAAAACTTGTAAATGAAGCTTCTTGGAAATAATTTTTTTAAAAATCCATTCATGCCGTATAAGTTAAAAAAAACATTCTTCGTACTTTTGTCGGAAAAGTCAAAAAGCACCTCGTATGAAAAACGTCAAAAGATTCCTTTCATATTTTTTTACTAAAAACTCACCGAAGTGTAAAAATGGCTTTAAACAATTGTAGGTGGATGGAAGTAATATTACATACTGATGAAACATGGATGTGGATGATAAAATACACCCCAGTAAATACTTACGAATAAACAATCTCGGATAAAAATGAGATTGTGATATTTCCCTTACCTTATGTCCGACTTGATTTGTAAGTGTCCAAACCTCCTGTATAATGATTTAAATCATGTTATTGACTTATTCCAGAATCATATTCATTGTTATTATATCATATATGGTTCACTTATGACATTATATTACCCGTTCTTTTGTAAATTCCATGTTAAAGAAGCGTTTTGGGTAAAATCGTTTCATTTATCTTAGGTGTTTTGACTTGTTGTTCTTGACATCATTATTACTTATATCATGATTTACTTACTTCCAGAATATAAAATATGATTTATATATCATATATATTCAGTATATATATATATATAATAGATAGATAAATAAAATGAAAAACACCGTTCATGGAGACGGTAGTCCGTACGTACGCATGAATGCTGTTTTACTTTCCTTATTGTCTTGAAATGGAAGTAAGTAGATGAAATACATATATATATACATAAATCCAGTAGCTTTATAATGTCATATATTTCATTATTATTTCTTATATATACTTTATAATCATTCTTAAATGGTTAACATGGAGAATGAATCTCATCGCGTCGTGGAGACGGTAGTCCGTACGTACGCACGAGCGATGATATCATTTCCATAAATATTGAACTGAATTGGAGTGGATTATACAATATATCAGAATCAATATGATGTTTTAATAACTATGTATAGTTATTCTTTACACCATTATACCCATCCATGTAAGGTGGTGGTGGAAAATAGATTACACCACGGCATGGAGACGGTATTCCGTACGTACGCACGCGTGGTGATTTCTTTTTCCGTAGGATGGATAGATGGTGAAATAGGGTTGTTTCATACATATAATAACATATCAGTATATGAGTGATACTGATGTTATTACTTCATAATGAAAAAACCTAAGAAGAAGAAGTGGAAGAAGAAATAAAGATGAAAGAATTGGTAACGGTAATTACCTCTTCTTTGAAGCGCCTCTTTGAGACCTCCTCTTAGGGAACTAAAATTGGTCTTTGAGGAAGACCAGAACCTCTAGGATTATTCTAGGGAAGTGGAGAAGGGATTTTGGCAGAGGTTGTCTGAGATTGAGTGCTCAAATTGGTGTGAGGAGAAGGGGGAGGAGGTGCCCTTTTATAAGGGAGAAGAGGGGCACCTTAGGAATATCTCAAAATATTATTTTATATTAAAGTCAAAATCGGTTTATAATGGTTCCAAAGGGTCTTATTTCGAAGATAAAGTGAGGATGGGTCGAAATCCTATCAACCAATAAGATTTAGACAAGTTTAGGTTATTATTTTAACCTTATCAATTAGATTTAACCCTAAGTTAAATAATTTTACTTTTACCGTGTATTTTTGTTTTCTTTCACTATATGGTTAATACACTTACTATAACGTGCCAAACAAACCCCAAATTGTATATTATTAATACATATATCCTTATCTAACTCATTTGGCCGAATCTTAGATTTTTAGGAATAAAATAACAATTAATAATATAATATTTGATTTAAAAACTATTTTGTGTCAATTTTGACACTATTTGATATATGATTTTTTTGAAAGTCATAACAGAATGATAAGTTCAAAACAAGTTATTTAAATTAACAATAGAATGTTATATTAACCTATAAAATTAGTGTAAGTCATAAAAAGTCTCAAATTACATTTATTTGGGCATTTATAACATCAATTATGTCAATATTTCATTAATAAGACAATTACTGCATCATCCATGTGTCATAATAAATGATACTTATTTAATCCCTAAAAATTATAAATAAATTCCTATGATGTAGATAATTGTATTAGCTTTCTGGAGACTATTCATGTTTGAAGTTTCATGAAGTTTATCACTAAAGTAAAATTAATATACTTATAAAATTTAAGAGAGTGACATGTTGTCACTTTCTTTGGTTTTAATAATAATTAAGTTATTTTCATGGACAAATGTCCATTAAATGATTCTAATCAGACCCTTAGGTGATATGGGTCGACTTTTAGTCATCCAATAGAATTTTTACATTTGTTAGGATAATTTTAAAATATTATATTTACCCTTAATTACCCGATTTACCTTTAACTATGGTAAATAAAATTTACCGTAGTTACTATTCATAATTCCCAAAAATAAAAAGTAGCTTATTAACATAATTTGGACCCACTGATTCCAAATATGGAATCCATTTTTTAAAATTCAAAACACAGAAGTTGCAGAAATTAAATTAAAATTAATCCCGTTGTCGAATAAAAACGGGTTTTTGTTTAAAACATTACAAAAGATTGAATTGATTTAACCTACGAATTCAAGGTAAAATCAATGCTAATGACATACATTATATTAAATGGTAAAAATATATTCTATTTATACTTTAAAACCATTCAATATTATAATTTAACCACATAAGATATTACGATGAAAAAAGTTGTTTTTAATTAAAATATAGCGTGTTTTTACTATTCATTAAAATATGAAAGTTATCAGAAAAATATCAAAACTTTATCTAATGTAAATTTTTATATCCTGATTCAAAAGAAGAATATTATTTTGTCAAATTTAACATATAAACATGTCAAAAACCAGATTTAAAGTGGGTGCGCCATCAAAAGGCGGCAAAACTGCATTTTTTTGAAAAATACTTATTTTACCCGAAAAATTTATTTTGTTCTTATACCATGTTCTAGAAATGTGTAAGATGAATAATAATGTTATAAAATTCAAAATTTAGTTAATAATATTCATAATGGATAGTTCATGACAATATTATAATAATATAACATTTTTTATTAAAACCCGGTATTGCGTACAACACACGCTATCGAGGAAGGTCGCGATTGTGTGTAATGCAAGCCAAGTCAGGGTTGCGTGTTGTGAAAGAATCATTCGTTGTTTCGTATAAAAGAATCCAACCATATTTCATTTATACATTTAATATATATATATATATACTCAATGTTGCGTAGAATAACTATTATCAAAATTGTGTGTAACACGGTCCAAGAATAGTGTTGCGTATATTGCAAGCTAATACGGTGTTGCGTATAGCGCAAGGTAATCTTGGTGTAGAATAAAACAAAAGACATTAATGAAATTAAAATAATATTTTTCATAAAATCTCGGGGTGTTACATTCTACCCCCCTTAAAATGAATTTCGCCCTCGAAATTCGTCGGGGTTATAAATGATTTACTATTTGAAAGTTTCTTTGATAGAAACCCACATCATAAAAAGGAATACCAAAACTTATCTTTAAAAACAAAAGTATGAAATGTAACGGTTACCCAAATAAACTAATCACTGGGTTTCCACATAGGTGAAAATATGGAGATGGAAGAGAAATCTAACCATCATGTTCTGATGGAGAGTGGTAGAGAACATGGCTATGGAAAAGCTAGCAATCACAAATCCATAAATTTGTGACGATCTAAGGTACCATCTGATTAATCAGATATAAGAGCACTAGGACAACATTTTTGGTTTTCAAGATCATTTCCCTAAAGTTAAATAATTTGAATTAGAATAAATACTTACTTTATTTTGGTACAATCTCACTGTTGTTCGTGCCTTTAACAATTTCCACTTCATCTCTTAAATAAATGAAGTTGAATTTGTTATTCGTGAAGTGTTATCAGATCATGTGATAGAATGACGGGTCATTCCATCTCTCTCAAAAGGTTAGCAAAATTTATATACATAAGTCGATCTATAGTGGGATTAATCATACATGGTTCCTAAAATGGGCTTATACTTCATATATCATACTACTTAATATAATAACACTAGTTTCTACTAAACAGGGACTTCATGTAGGTCAGTGGTAGGCGATAAAGGTCAGTCGCACTTCGGTTGTGGGTTCGATTCCCACAGCCTTGTCCGAAGCGATGGGCTGTCGCCCGTCCTACAGGTTGTCCTTTTTATAAAACTATATTACTATAACATCCCATCAATAATATCGAAAAAACTTCTATCCTTAAACAATACTAACTTATGTCTAACATAATCCATTCCAATCTTTAGGCTTATCCATAATACTGCAGTCCATTCTCATAACATAGTGAAAACGATTACCAGAGATTTAATACCATCGTTGATCCCCATATATCATAAGATATATCTTGTTGGTCACATTCCAAACATTCAAAGGCCTTAATCTTGTACTCTCTTGAATACCCATTGAACCTTATTGAAAACACGAATTCTATTAAAAGTTAACTCTTTCCACATACCAAAATCCTCAAAATTCTATATACTAACACCATGATATCACTTAGTCCTTATATCAATCATGAGCTCATGAATACTGTTAAACATTTCGTTTTCTCGTTTTCCCTTCATTATGCGCATATCATCTTATTTCCAAAAATATCTCAATCACTTTGAATACCACATTAGACCAATACATAAATACTTTACGATACAACATTATTTTGGAATCCTATTACATAAACACTTAATCATTCCACCACATCGTTATCATATTCAACATCGCCAATGGTGATCGCATGCGACTTCCCTTTGTCCTTTGCCTTAAGTGGTTGCTCATGTCGATCATCACTAACCCTTGGATTAGGGCATTTATTAGCATAATGCCCCATTTCCTTGCACTTGAAGCATTGAAGTGTTGGTGGTGCGTTCTCTGCAGTGTTTGCTTTATTCACATCATTAGAATCCCTTTTTCCATTACTTCGACACTCAGCTACTCGATGACCTTCTTTTCCACACTTAAAACATTTTCTAGTCCCTTTAAGACAATCTCCACCATGCTTCTTTCCACACTTTGTGCATAAGGAAACATTCATCTTCTTTTCACCATTATTCCGAGATTTCTCCTTGAACTCCATCTTTCGTTTCTTGTCAAAACCATGAGATGGATATGTAACACCAACTTCCATTTCTACCTTCATAGCACAACTCACAATTTCTTCATAGCTACTGAAGTCTCTTATAGCTAATGCCCTTCGAAGACTTGGTTTTAAGCCACTGAAAAATCGATCAACTTTACTTTCAGGTTGGATGATAATGCCAGATGCATACCTTGCAAGTCTTGTAAAATTCGCTTCGTATATACCAACAGATTCATCATCCTTTTGCTTTAGTTCAAGAAACTCTTTCTCTATCTTTGTTCGAAGAATACGAGGGAAGTACTTATTGAAAAATAAGTTCTTGAACTCGTCCCATTCCATGGACTCAATTTCATCCCTTTGCCTCGTATTCTTAATAAGATTCCACCATTGATCAGCATCACCTTCCAAACGATACACTGCTAAGATGACTTTATCATGTTCAGAACATTGAAGAACTGAAAATATCTTTTCAGTGGTGCTGATCCATTTTTCAGCAACAAGTGGATCGGAAGTCCCACTGAAAGAAGGTGGACGTTGCCTCATGAAGGACTCAATAGAATATTGTTCCCTTCTCTGCTCATTTGGATGTCCAGAATGATTCATAGCTTGTGTAAGTATAGCAATAAGATTTTGCACTCCATCTCCCATAACATTTGTTTGTTCAGGAGGGCAATCATTGCATTGTCCATTGCATTGATCAACACGGTTCCTTCGGGTTCCAGCCATTGTCTAAAACCCAAAAAGAATAGTGTGAGAGGCAAAAATCATGCTAGGGAAAACAACATAATAAAGAGGGAGTACCTTCAATATCTAACATCTTAGGTTTAATTCTATGATCTTTAGCGTAGTTATAGTACTATAACCTATACGTATACTTAACCTTAGGGACATCCCTAGACATACCGTAGAAATATCTCTAGGGATCTCACTAACGTTTTCGCATCCTAGTTTCCAAAGGTTGACTAAACCTTTCCTCTGATACCAACTGTAGAGACCCGAAGCTTGACGTACATGGACATTACATTACTTTTGCGGAATACTTAGTACATAACAAAAACACACACACACAAGGATCGTAATAGTTTAGTGTCTTTGGAAACTCGGAACGTAATCTTCTAATCGTGGTGAAAGATCTTCAATATCATAAATATCTTCCCTTTTTTTTACCTAAAACCTTTCTTTATATCCTGGGGAAAAGAAAACAAAAAAGGGTGAGCTCAAATGCTCAGTAAGGGTATACAAAAGAAAAATCAATCACATCATATTCATAAGAACATAACTTTTGGAAATCTTAACCTGCAAAAGAGAGCATAATTTCATAACATGGGATAAATCATGGTAGTGAAATGTAATCACAATAATCATAACTTAAAACATTAAACTTTGTGGCATTCACACATAATCATAGAGAATCATTTCTTGTTAGTCAAGACTCATTGCCAAGACTATCTTAGTGGACAAAGTCCCTTTCTGAATCGAGTAACCCTCGTTTCAGTCCTGTTTCACTGAACCGGTATAACCTACCATTCCAGCCATGTCTATCTCATGAGATATAAAATCTTTACCCAATGCATTGGAGGGAGATATAGGTCCCACCCATCTTATAATGAATCCTTTCTTATGTGTGCCACATAATCATAAAGCATACATCATCGCATAACACATGTAACAAAAATGGGATTCTTGAAACATCATGACATCATAAATCAATTCATATAAGATAAAGGAATTCTTAAAAATAATTCCATCACAACATGATCAAATCAATGTAATAATAGGGATAAAAACATAACCCTTTATTATCTTAGATGGAAAATAATTTTGATAAAACACTTGAACTCCATTCTTGAGGAAAATATCCTTTCTTCTTCAAAAACATTTTTCCTTTCATAACATGTCATATAACTTTAAAATAAAAGAAGTTGATTAAAAATAAACTTGAAAACTTGTAAATGAAGCTTCTTGGAAATAATGTTTTTAAAAATCCATTCATGCCGTATAAGTTAAAAAAAACATTCTTCGTACTTTTGTCGGAAAAGTCAAAAAGCACCTCGTATGAAAAACGTCAAAAGATTCCTTTCATATTTTTTTACTAAAAACTCACCGAAGTGTAAAAATGGCTTTAAACAAATGTAGGTGGATGGAAGTAATATTACATACTGATGAAACATGGATGTGGATGATAAAATACACCCTAGTAAATACTTACGAATAAACAATCTCGGATAAAAATGAGATTGTGATATTTCCCTTACCTTATGTCCGACTTGATTTGTAAGTGTCCAAACCTCCTGTATAATGATTTAAATCATGTTATTGACTTATTCCAGAATCATATTCATTTTTATTATATCATATATGGTTCACTTATGACATTATATTACCCGTTCTTTTGTAAATTCCATGTTAAAGAAGCGTTTTGGGTAAAATCGTTTCATTTATCTTAGGTGTTTTGACTTGTTGTTCTTGACATCATTATTACTTATATCATGATTTACTTACTTCCAGAATATAAAATATGATTTATATATCATATATATTCAGTATATATATATATATAATAGATAGATAAATAAAATGAAAAACACCGTTCATGGAGACGGTAGTCCGTACGTACGCATGAATGCTGTTTTACTTTCCTTATTGTCTTGAAATGGAAGTAAGTAGATGAAATACATATATATATACATAAATCCAGTAGCTTTATAATGTCATATATTTCATTATTATTTCTTATATATACTTTATAATCATTCTTAAATGGTTAACATGGAGAATGAATCTCATCGCGTCGTGGAGACGGTAGTCCGTACGTACGCACGAGCGATGATATCATTTCCATAAATATTGAACTGAATTGGAGTGGATTATACAATATATCAGAATCAATATGATGTTTTAATAACTATGTATAGTTATTCTTTACACCATTATACCCATCCATGTAAGGTGGTGGTGGAAAATAGATTACACCACGGCGTGGAGACGGTATTCCGTACGTACGCACGCGTGGTGATTTCTTTTTCCGTAGGATGGATAGATGGTGAAATAGGGTTGTTTCATACATATAATAACATATCAGTATATGAGTGATACTGATGTTATTACTTCATAATGAAAAAACCTAAGAAGAAGAAGTGGAAGAAGAAATAAAGATGAAAGAATTGGTAACGGTAATTACCTCTTCTTTGAAGCGCCTCTTTGAGACCTCCTCTTAGGGAACTAAAATTGGTCTTTGAGGAAGACCAGAACCTCTAGGATTATTCTAGGGAAGTGGAGAAGGGATTTTGGCAGAGGTTGTCTGAGATTGAGTGCTCAAATTGGTGTGAGGAGAAGGGGGAGGAGGTGCCCTTTTATAAGGGAGAAGAGGGGCACCTTAGGAATATCTCAAAATATTATTTTATATTAAAGTCAAAATCGGTTTATAATGGTTCCAAAGGGTCTTATTTCGAAGCTAAAGTGAGGATGGGTCTAAATCCTATCAACCAATAAGATTTAGACACGTTTAGGTTATTATTTTAACCTTATCAATTAGATTTAACCCTAAGTTAAATAATTTTACTTTTACCGTGTATTTTTGTTTTCTTTCACTATATGGTTAATACACTTACTATAACGTGCCAAACGAACCCCAAATTGTATATTATTAATAAATATATCCTTATCTAACTCATTTGGCCGAATCTTAGATTTTTAGGAATAAAATAACAATTAATAATATAATATTTGATTTAAAAACTATTTTGTGTCAATTTTGACACTATTTGATATATGATTTTTTTGAAAGTCATAACAGAATGATAAGTTCGAACCAAGTTATTTAAATTAACAATAGAATGTTATATTAACCTATAAAATTAGTGTAAGTCATAAAAAGTCTCAAATTACATTTATTTGGGCATTTATAACATCAATTATGTCAATATTTCATTAATAAGACAATTACTGCATCATCAATGTGTCATAATAAATGATACTTATTTAATCCCTAAAAATTATAAATAAATTCCTATGATGTAGATAATTGTATTAGATTTCTGGAGACTATTCATGTTCGAAGTTTCATGAAGTTTATCACTAAAGTAAAATTAATATACTTATAAAATTTAAGAGAGTGACATGTTGTCACTTTCTTTGGTTTTAATAATAATTAAGTTATTTTCATGGACAAATGTCCATTAAATGATTCTAATCAGACCCTTAGGTGATATGGGTCGACTTTTAGTCATCCAATAGAATTTTTACATTTGTTAGGATAATTTTAAAATATTATATTTACCCTTAATTACCCGATTTACCTTTAACTATGGTAAATAAAATTTACCGTAGTTACTATTCATAATTCCCAAAAATAAAAAGTAGCTTATTAACATAATTTGGACCCACTGATTCCAAATATGGAATCCATTTTTTAAAATTCAAAACACAGAAGTTGCAGAAATTAAATTAAAATTAATCCCGTTGTCGAATAAAAACGGGTTTTTGTTTAAAACATTGCAAAAGATTGAATTGATTTAACCTACGAATTCAAGGTAAAATCAATGCTAATGACATACATTATATTAAATGGTAAAAATATATTCTATTTATACTTTAAAACCATTCAATATTATAATTTAACCACATAAGATATTACGATGAAAAAAGTTGTTTTTAATTAAAATATAGCGTGTTTTTACTATTCATTAAAATATGAAAGTTATCAGAAAAATATCAAAACTTTATCTAATGTAAATTTTTATATCCTGATTCAAAAGAAGAATATTATTTTGTCAAATTTAACATATAAACATGTCAAAAACCAGATTTAAAGTGGGTGCGCCATCAAAAGGCGGCAAAACTGCATTTTTTTGAAAAATACTTATTTTACCCGAAAAATTTATTTTGTTCTTATACCATGTTCTAGAAATGTGTAAGATGAATAATAATGTTATAAAATTCAAAATTTAGTTAATAATATTCATAATGGATAGTTCATGACAATATTATAATAATATAACATTTTTTATTAAAACCCGGTATTGCGTACAACACACGCTATCGAGGAAGGTCGCGATTGTGTGTAATGCAAGCCAAGTCAGGGTTGCGTGTTGTGAAAGAATCATTCGTTGTTTCGTATAAAAGAATCCAACCATATTTCATTTATACATTTAATATATATATATATATACTCAATGTTGCGTAGAATAAATATTATCAAAATTGTGTGTAACACGGTCCAAGAATAGTGTTGCGTATATTGCAAGCTAATACGGTGTTGCGTATAGCGCAAGGTAATCTTGGTGTAGAATAAAACAAAAGACATTAATGAAATTAAAATAATATTTTTCATAAAATCTCGGGGTGTTACAGTTTTGGTATTTCTATTCTTCAAATACAAGAACAAATTATTTTAATTATAATTCACTATGGATATGTTGTATAGATACCATCCTTATTACTTTTATGGATGATTTATGATCGTTTTGATGACGAAAATTGTTGGCATTTCCTTTCTTATTTCCATTTTGTAGACATTAAATTTCTTTTGAAATTTACACTTTCCCATGGTTTTTGTACATTTAATTTACCTTAAATATTCATATTATTTATCATGGATATACTTTTCAGATGTTAAGATTAGCTTAGATGGCTATACTTATAAGAGGGGGGGGGGGTGAATTATAGGTTTAAAACATTAAAATAAAAAAACCAATTCCTCATAAATTAAATAAATGAAATCAGAATTCATTTGATGATCAAAGTATTATAATCCTGGTCAAAGATTATCTGATTATATTAGAGTATGTTTTTATCATAATTAGAGATAAACCAATAAAACAAATAGTATATTAAGATAAGTTTTAAGACTAACTATTTATTACATGAACAACATATAAGACTTAAAAAAACGAAATAATATATATTGTAAAAGCAATAATGAATTACATGATATATTAAAGGAATAAATTCTTTTAACCTTAAGAGAAAAGGTAGTAAAAAACACTGACTAAAAGTATCCACCATTTTAAAATTATGGTAAAGTCTCTATTTCCTTACCAGGAAATCCCACAATATTTTGATTGGAATAACTCTATCTTCCTATCCTTATAAAACCTCATTATGACAATTAGTGTGTATCTTTTTATCCCCATAATCCCTCAATTTGAAAAACCATATTCACTATCTTCCAATCCTTATAATCCCATGATCATACCAATGATCAAATACAAAATAAAAATACAAAATGTTCTCCAGGAAACAACCTTAACAAGGATTACTTTGAATGAAAACCCTCTAAAGTATTACAAGGACTAAGAAAGAGTTGTTGAAAAAGAGAAAACATTATAAGGAATGAGATTCAAAATTTATTAGCTACAAACTCCTTAAATGAAAATCTAGTTATAAGAGAATTTCTAAAGATCATTTATAAGAGTTATTTGCAATTTCCTCAGACAAATAGATCTTTGATTAATCACAATTATCCAGAATAAATGAATATCCAACATCATTTTTTAACACCATTAAATTGATTAATAGTATTCCTTACTATAGAAACAAGTATCAATATTTAGATTATTAACTTAGGATGTTCTGATGGGTTTCCTTATCATTTTTCTATATGGTAATCCTTAAGATGTTTATTCTGATGTATGAATACCAGAATTAGTATGATGTTCATGAATTTTTTCATTACGATGAAAAAGACGAAATTCTAACCATTTTTCTAAATAAAGGTAAGTCTGATTAATCAGACACATTCTTGATCTAATGGATCATATTGAAGAATGATAGTTTTATAATTGTAATCTATTAGAACTTTTTCTATATATGGTAATAGTAATGTTTTTTAAAAAAGAATTCTAAAATACTTGAGACATAAAAAGTTAGTAAACAAAGTTTTAAGAGATTATTTGTAATTTAAAAAACTAAAGGAATGGAAAAGTAAGATATAAAACTTCTAAAACGAAAATATCTCCCTTTTTAAAAATCATTAACCCAAAACACATATATGAAATAATATCACTTGAAAAACTTAAAATCCTTTATAATTTTAATGACATTGAAGATATATATTTTTTATAACTCCCCCTGAGTTTATAGCTAATTAAAAATAATATAGAAATTATTATAACATCTACCCCTTAGGAATACTTCTCCCACTTAGAAATAATTCTCACCATAAGTATAATATCTCCCCTTTAATTAAAACTTCACCCTTTTATAAAAAATTCTCCCCCATTGTCAATTCCAAAAATAATGGTAAAGTATGAATAGTTTACTGAAATTGTAGAATATTGATAACATATGAAATAATTATAACATGCTAAATATTATCCAATAATAAAAGAACAGAATATATATAATTATAATTGGAAACAATTCAATCAAAAAGGATTTATATGAAAATTATTTCATAATTAACAACCATTCAATTGTTTTACAAAATATAAATGAATATTTCATATGAAAATTTTAATATTTATTCCTTAGGTTATTAGTGAATTCATTCATCTTTTTGATATCACATCGATCCTTCTCAAGATCCATGATATTCTCTTCCAGAACAACATATTTTAGAACTCCAGTATTCATGTTTTCAGTATCCTTAGAACAATTTTTTATTCTATTCTTTCATAATGAAAATTGCAGATTCACATGATCTGAGATGGGTAATCTCCATCTCCAAATACTGAACATTTTATTTTAAGACATTTACTTATTCTTTCAGATCATTAGTTTCATCTCAATTTTTTTTTTGCAAACTTTACCCTGTTGGAAACATCTAAGGATATCTTGTTGAAGGAATTTTACATATCTAACAAAAGTATCTTTAATTAAAAAAATTATTCATCATGTTACCTAATATAAGTATCTATTTGGTTGGACCAATTCACTATATGATTGTATGAGTAATTTTCTTACTTAAAAGTTTCTTAAAATACTTTCAAATTGGCCTCAATCCTGATCACTAATTAATTTAAAACTTTTAGTGATTTAAATTTCTAATTAAAAGATTCATGAATCCACTTAAATCTCACATCTATAGTGGTTAAATATGGAATCAAATCACTGATCATTGTCAAGGTAATAAATATATAATCAAAACCATTTATAGAAATATTTACTTTTGATTTTTATTGATCAGGCTCAAAATAAGAAGGTTTTGGTCTTATGGTTTTGACATCAATCGATTTTACTTTCTTTTAAACTTTCCTTGAAACTTTACCTGGAACTATTTCTGAAACATTATCTAGACAGTTTATTCCCTCTAAAACATTAAAAATATCAATATATTTATCTGATTATTACTTATCAGCAATTTTAGAATTTGATTGTTGGTTTGGTTATTTATCCTTATATGATGAATCTTCATTATATTGTGATGAATATTTCTCTTCCTAAGAACTTTATATTTTTTCATGCATATCAGATTGTGAATGTAAAGGTGTTAAGGTTGAAAATTATTTTGATGATTTCTTTTTCATATAATCTTCATTAGTTTGAGTCTTTTCCTTATAATATTTTTCCTCTTGTTCATATTCTTCTTCCTATACTTATTCTTCAACTCCTTCTTCTATTTATTCTTTAACCTCTTCTTTGACTTCTTTTTCAACTTCTTCTTCAAATTCTTTTTCAAGATCTTCTTAAAATTTTCTAGCTATAATTAAAACTCATTTCTGACTCTTTTAGATAACGATTAATTCTCATGTATGGTAGGCATGAATTCTTCAGTAACTAGTTTTTTCTTTCCCTTATCAACCATTTAAGGGAATACTAAAGAGATGCATGGAGTTTATTTAAAAAAAAACAGCTTCAAGAAAGACTTGATTGGTATGAAAATTTGTAATAAAAGGATTATTAAAATCCTTTTCAAAAATTGTCCACAAGATTTCACAAATTCTTTCTTATGCAAGCCTCTTTTTTTCTCTTCTTATTCTAATTTCTCTACTACCCGTATTTTTAAGGACTTTGCCTCAGATGGATTATGACCAAACTTTGGATCTCATAGTTTATTCTAGGACTTATGTTACACAAAATTATTTCAAATAATCTTTGAACATTATCTTTGTTTTAATTTGTTTTACTGGTGGGGAAGACTTATCCTTTCTCTTCTTCTTTACTTCCTCAAGTTTCTTTGATGGTTGTGCTTCCAATGTAGATCTATCAAAATTTTCAATTTTTTTATTTAGAATCTAAAACCAAATTCATTCTTAAAATTTTATTTTCACCAATTAATAAAATCATTTCTCTTACAGGGTAAGACTTATTCTCATGTTTAAAAATTTACATACATTTCACAATCAACTTAATCTATCTCTATCACTCTTCCTGGGGATATGATTTACTTGAATCCAAAAATCTATTACTCTATTATCTAGGAATAGATGCCAAGATTTTCTTATTTTCTCATAGCATGGAAACAAAGAAGCTTCAAATTTATTCTTCTCAAAAGTTCCATGTTTTTTCGGTAAGTTGTTTGTAGGTAAATATGCTTTACCATCATAAGGACACCAACTAGATATGCTAATATTTTAAAATAAAGATTATATCTCTTTAAAAACATGGTATAAAAAAATTTATCCTTCCCTTATTCTTTATCAAATTGAATAGATGAAAAACATTCTATAAACATTTCATGATAATAATGATCAAAATATTTCTCTGGTTTCTATACATAAACACTTTTCCAACGTTGTAATGATAATGGGTTTTTAAGAGTAGTATCATATTTATCAAACCACGACTATTAAATAAATATTTCTATAAAAAACTTCAATTTCCGGCAATATTATTTGGTTTCCATCATAATGAAAATTGACCTGAAGATCAGACTAATGAAAAAAAACCAGAATGTTGACATTGATTGGTGTGAGTGCTCATGAACAAAATCCTTGAAAACCAATATGGGGTGTATAGTGACCCAAATTTATATAGGCATGGGAAAATGTCAGTTTTTATTCTAAAACACTTTCAATGATTGAGATTAGACCTTAACATAACTAATAATCAATATTTATTTGAAGAAAGTTTTAAAACTTTATTGGAACGTTCAAATTTTTAACAAACTTTTAACGGAGTGAGAATTATTCCAATTTGTAAAAATTAGGAAATTTTAAAAAAATGAAAGTTATAAAACTAAAGGAATAAGAATTCTACAACAATTTGAAACTAAATTAATTAATTAATTAAAAAATTAAAAGAAGAATACATTTCAGAGTAAAAAGTTTCATTGGTTTTAATAACATTTTCTTATTGGATTTTAACATAAAAAAGTAAAAATAGTTTTATTATAAAAAACTGATTATGATAGTTTTCTTACAAAAAACTAATTATGACAGTTTTATTACTAAAAATTGATGAGGATAGTTTTTTTACAAAAATGGATTATGATATTTTTTTCTCGAAACATATTATGATAGTTTTATTATGAAATTTTTATGATATTTTTATTATGAAAAATTGATTATGATATAAACATAATAACCCAGAAAGGATTGTAATAAATTTTGACTCTGGAAATTTTATAACAATTTATGATACCAGAATGAAATTTGAGAATTCTAACTCTAAATTTTTTATAAATATTTGATTTCAGAAATTCTATTACAATTCAATGATTTTATCAAACTAACTATTTAAAAAATTAAATATTGAAAGAAAAACTAAAAGTTTTTTAAAAGAAAAAACATATACACCCCCTATGAAAAGGAGTATATAAATTTAAGTGATTTTTAAATATGAAGTATATATGAATAATCAATTTACATTGATCATTAATAGATTCTATTTAATTAATTCAAATCTATAAGAACTAAGGGGTTTAATAAAAATATCAAAAAAAATTTCTTGCAATATGATGAATTATAAAATTATATATCCATTAAGTGTGTGATCTAGAAGGAAACTGTTTCTTATATCTATTTGTATTGATC
Source organism: Viscum album (assembly GCA_963277665.1). Lineage (NCBI taxonomy): Eukaryota > Viridiplantae > Streptophyta > Magnoliopsida > Santalales > Viscaceae > Viscum > Viscum album. The sequence continues at coordinate 178,896,845 of OY728143.1, read as the reverse complement.
ATCAGTGATGTTTTAGGTTTTTACATATGGAAATATAAGTTGTGTTATAAAAAAGTATCTATGTTTTAGAAAAGTCATCGCATAGGTTGTGAGTGTGTGTTGCATCCACAACAATTGATAAAAAAACTTATAGATAATACATATTTATATTCAACTTTGGATAGTGCTTCTGAGTATTATTTCTTACAAGAGAAATAAAATAATGACTCTCATAATAAATGAATTGTTCTGGATGCACTTTTCTTATCCATTCTACATTCTCCAAATTCACCATACAAAAAACTTTTAATTTAAAAAACATTTCCAGAAGAATAGAATAAATCTAAATCCATAGTTCCCTAAATATAATGAAAGAATCATCTTATAGATTTAAGAAAGGATTATGTTGTATTAGACTGATATCTATCACATAATCATACTAAAAACTTTAAATCTAGACTTATAATAGTTAAGTAAAGTAAAAAACCAATCGTACCTATAAAAGTTTTCTAATCACTTGGTTTACCACCCAAATCAATACCTAATGTATTGGTTGTATAAGTGGAAGTACTAATAATTTTATTACTATCATAACCAAATTTCCTATGTAAATATTTTATATAATTATGTTGAGTTACCAAAGTACCTTCTGGTTTCTATGATATTTTAAAACTTAGAAAATATGTTAACTCACCCATCATACTCATTTCAAACTCAGAATTCATAGGATATACATAGAAATATGTTAAACATTTTTGAGTTGAACTAAATATAATGTCATCAACATAAATTTTTACAATCATAATGTATTTATTTACTACTTTCAGGAAAATATTTTGACCTATAACTCCCCTAACAATTTTTTTGTAACAAAAATCCAGTTAACATAACATACTGAGCACTAGGGGATTGTTTAAGTTCATAAAGTTCCTCTTTTTTCATATAAACATGTTCTATATGTTTTTTATTTCCAATACTAGGTTTTTGTTCTACATAAACATCCTTAAGAACATATCCATTAAGAATATAATACTTCACATCCATTTAAAACAGTTCAAAATAAAATGATGCTGGAAAGTCTAGAAGTATATTAATAGCTTCAACTATTACTAAAAAAGTATATGTTTATTCATAATATATTCTATCTTATTGTTTATATCCATTAACAAATAAAACAAGATTTATTTCTAACTATTACTCAATTTTAATCACATTTATTAAAAAAATACATTTTAAGAAAATTATAGAAGTTTCATTAGTACATTCAAATAAAGTATAGACTTGGTTCCTTTCAAACTCTTTGAGTTCATCTTTTATTTATTTAATCTAATACTTATAAACTAAATCCACATTGGGATTCTTAAGTTTATATTGAGATACAAATTCTTGGTGTTCAATTTTAGTTTTTAAATAACTTCAAGTCCTAACTGGTTGATCTATATCACTAATGATACTTTCCCAAGGATGATTCCAAATAAATAACTAACTTATTGGGTTTTCAAAAATATTTTTTTCAAAAATAGGTGGGAAATATTCTTGGGGAATAACTTTAGAAAAACATTACCTATTTATTTCCTTATGAGAAGAAATATCTAACAAAGGTTGAAAATAATTTTTACAAATAACATCTAAGGATGTTGATTGGGGTTGTTTGAAATCAAATATATTAGTTTCATCAAACTTAACATGTACTATTTCCTCAACTGTTCAATATTTTTTAATAGAAACTCTATAAGTATTATTTGCAGTGGAATAACCTAAAAATATTCCTTCATCAAATTTGGGGGAAAACTTATGTATATTATATTTAATTTTTAGAGTGAATAATTTACATAAAAAAATTTTATGTAAGAAACTTTTGGTTTTATTCCTATAAAAAAATCATAAGGAGTTTTATTAAGAAAATGTATAATTAAAACTTGATTTATAGTATAATAGGTATTGCTAACCACTTCAGCCCAAAAATTCTCTATAACTGAGTATTCACTTAGTATACTTTCATTAATATCCTAAAGAAATCTATTTATTATTTCAACTACACCATTTTTCTGTGGGATTTTAGGTGATAAAAAGTTTTGTTCAATACCTTTATTACTATAAAATGTTTTAAAATCATAATTTTAAAATTCTCCACTGTGATCAATATGAATAGTTATTAAGGAGAGGTTTTTGTATTTTTTAACTCAATCTAAAAAATGTTTTAAGATAAATAATGTCTTCAAATTTCTTTGTATGAAAATTGACCCAATTGTATCTAGTGTAATAACAAGCTAAGACCTATACATATTATTTCCCAGAAAAACTTTCAATTTGTGTAGGACAAAATAATTCCATGTGTATTAGCTAGAAATCATAAAAAGTTGAGACTTCACTGATATATTTAAAACTTGAACTATGTTTTTTAACAAATTTACAAGGGTCACTAACTTTTAAAGTAACAAAGCTAAATTCTAGTAGATCGTTAATAATTCTTTTCCAGGTCAAATTATCTAAATTTATATGGTTATAATGTCATAACCTTATATTCCATAACCAAAATTGATCTTCCGTTCTACTATGATAAGTTTTTTCTTAGATCTAAGGTATTCTATGTATAGTTTCTAAACACTCTCATATGAATTGGGAGAAAGAATAAATTCATCCTTCAAACTATGTGTGGTATAATTATTATTCCTAAAGTTCAAAAGGTAACCTTAATCACATAATTCACTTATTCTTTTAAGGTTATTCTTGAGTCCTACAAAAAATAAAACATTTTAAATATGATCTTTTTCTAGAAGTACAGTGTTACTGATACCAATGATTCCCCCTTGACAATTATCTCTGAAATTTACCTTTCCTCCATTCATATTGATAGTATTTTTAAAGAAATCATTGTTTCCATTCATGTTTCTAGAATATACACTATATTTGTACCAAATAGTTTTGTTGTTGGTACTATATTTCTTTTCCTTGAAACAAAAAAAAATAGATTTTCATCACCCAAACCATCTCGGGCTGGGTATTATCATAAAATAGTATTTTGGGTCACCAAATTTTTTCAATTTTATTATTATGGGTGAATTTCATTTCTTTGGGATAATCAGTTTTATGTTGTCCTAAAGTTTTTATTCTATTTAAAGAAACAATTTTCTTCTAATGTCCACCACTTTGAAAATTAGTGAAAAATGGTTAACTTTTATTAAAAAGTAATTATTACGAAAAATAGGTTTTTTATATATATAACCCATTATAGTATTATCACTATAATGTTTAATTTATTTATAATTTGTATCATAATTTTCCTTTCTAGTGGTAAATATTGATTAAAGTTTCTTCATTCTAGAAATTTTGGATTTTAGTTTGACAACTATGCTTTTATCCTCATTAGTAATAGTGTTGGAACTATTTTGTAATGTATTTTTATCAGAAAGTGTTTTATCAAGTTCTTTTGAAAGGATATATTTTTCAAATCTAATTTTATGAAGATAATTAGAAAAATATGATATTCCATTAGCCAAAAGAATTATTCTTGAATATACCTTTGTTATTTTTACCTTTTCATTATCATGTTTTTTTAAATCTTACAATTTTCTTTTATTAGTAATTTTGAAAATATAGAAAATTTATCATAACTAGGTAAAGTAATATCTTCTTATGATGAATATTATTCATAAGAACATGTATAATATTTCTCACTATCTAGATAGTTTTCCATTTAAATACATATTTTTGAGGTATTTAGTCATGTGTAAATTTTCCAAAAAACATCTGTTTACCATAGGTACTTTTGCAGAAAGACCAATTTTCATTGTACCTTACTTTTATTATTAGAATAATTTTCATAATAATCTACACCACTAAGACACCATGTGTTAGAACCTTTAATATTTTTCTTCCCTTTATAATTACAATATTTTTTTGGTATTTATGTCATAATTTATTTTCTTCTTGTCTTTCATTTTAAAATTAGGAAAATTAGGTCATATGTGTCCTACCTTCTTTCATTCATAACAAGTAACTTTAGAATATTTTCTTTCATTTTTATCCTTACAAACTTTCTTATATTTGTATTGGGAATATTTATTCTCAACTATTTTGTTCATCCTTCTAGAAATATTATTTTACTTATTTTTAAAATGTTCTGATGAAGTAGAATTATATTTAATAAATTTCTTCTTTATTGAATACTTTACTACTTTGTCTATTGGATGATATTTAGTAAGAATATTAGATGTTGTAGAAAAATAAAGTCCACCATTTTTTATATTTTTTATAACCTCTATTAAATATCCATCCATATTTCATGAGGTTTCTAATAAGATTATCAAGAGTAAGATTAATAATATTTATGGTATCATCAACATTAGTTTTTTTAGATTCCAACTCATTGGGAATTATATAAATAATATTGTAAACCAAAATATTGGCATCAATAGCCTTTTCACTAAGATACTACAAACTATTAATAATTTTCATGAACCTTTAGTGTAACTTTCCAAATGTCTCACTAGTTAAAAAATAAAAGGTTGGGTAATCGGCTCTAATAATTACTCTTCTTATTTCGATGGATTTAGATATAATTTTTTTTACTACCAATTTTCTTTAAATACCCTTTGTAGCTTCACACGATGATATTTGACTATACATATTCCTCTTTATAGAACATAATAAAGTATTTATGACTTTGTAGTTCAATTGATTTTCTAGATTCTCAGTATTATAAAAAACAGAATCTTCCTTATCAATAATATTGTACTTTATAGTAGGTATTAAGAAATTATCAACTTCAATGTTGACCAAAAATGTTTTTATTCTATCTCTCCATTACTAATAGTCATTCCCATAAAATATAGGTGGTTTAAAAGGATTTATATTATCAAGGGATCTGATATTCATAACAATTATCTTAACAAAAAAACCTCATTTATTATAAATACATGTTAGTGTAAAATCAATTTATAAACAAAGAGTTTATAAAAAACATAATAAAACATTAAATTAATAGAAGAATTAAATAAAACTCAAGATATAGAAGTAAAAACCTAATGTGATACCAATTTTTAGATCATAAGAGTAGCATATATGGATATACTTACATGAGGGGGGTGAATTATAGTTTAAAAACTCTAAACAAAATAAAACACAATACCTCTTAAAGTAAATGTTTGGACATAAAATTCATCCAATGATAAAAGCTTTAGAATCAAAATCATAGATGATCCGAATATATCAGATTATGTTTTTATCACAATGAAATAAATAATAATAAAACAAATAGTATAGAAAGATACGTATGAAGACTAACTTTATATTAAATGCACAATAAAAAATACTTGTAAAAATAAAAAATAAAATAGATTTTAAAAATAACAATAACTTATAAGCTATATTAAAAGAATAAAATCTTTTATCCTTAAGAGTAAATGTAGTAAATAATCTTGAATAAAGGTTTCCATAATTTTATACTTACTGTATAGTATGTATTTCCTTACTAGGGAATCCCCCAATACGATGATCAGAACAGATCTGTATTCCTATCCTTGGAATCCCCTGATATGATGATTAGTTTCTGTCTTCCTAACCCTTCAAGCCCTCGATTTAACGGATCAGAATCACCGTATTCCTATCTCAGAAAGCCTTTGATCATAATAATGATTAGATATAAAATAAAAATGAAAAGTTTTCTTAAAGAAACAACCCTAACAAGGATTCCTTAGAAAAAAACAGTATAAAGTATTACAATGACTAAGAATGAGTTGTTCATATAGAAAAAGAATAAGAAAATTGTGTTATAAAATTTATCAACTACCAACTCTTCAAATGACTAGCTATATATAGGAAAAACTATAAAAATAGTATTTTGGAGTTAGTTGTAATGACCTCAAATGAGTATATCTTTGATAGCTCACCATTTTCTTGCATAACTGAATGTTTGATGTCGTTTATGTTTAACAAAATTAAAGTTATCATTAATATTCCTTACAATAGAAACAATTCTATATATTCTAATTATATGATTATGAAATTTTTATGGAATTCCTTATCATTTTTCAATACGACGGTACTTATTAGGATCAGTCAAATGTATTGGTACAAGAATCAGTCTAATGGACATTAATTTTGTCATTACAATGTACAAGACAAAATTATACCCACAGGTCTGAATAAAGGTAAGTTTGATTAACCAAATTCATTCTTAATTCAATGTATATTATTTAATAATTATAGGTTTATAATCTAATACATTATATATTTTTATATGTATGTTAAGAGTAATGTTTTCAACAATAACATATGAAAATACTTAGGAAATAAAAAGTTAGTACAAAAAGTTTTAATTGAGTGTTTGTGATTTTCAAAATTGAAGGAATGTAAAAGTAAGAAGTAAGACTTGTGACTTTACAATACTTATTTCACAAACCATATATCATTTCTACATACAGTTATTCTGATTGATAGTTAGTTGATTAACTAGGGAAATATTGATAAATCATTATTGTTTACTCAATGTTGATATTTTTTGATAAGGAAGATTGTTCATGAATTAAATCAATTATTCAATATATGAGGAATGATTTGGGAATAAAGATATAGGTGGAGCCTCATTATAGATATCCCTTAGATGCATCAACAGTCTCATGAGATCGATCAGTTGGTTATCCTTAGTTAAATGTTTTTCTAGTGTATACATACCCAACAGTTTTAAAATATCTTATAAACGGTATTGACAATAGAGGTATCATGATTCCAGATATCATGATGTCCAATAATTAATCATTTCCTTCATTAAGAATTTAGATATTATTATAAATGATATCTTCACAATGATATTATCTCTTAATTCCTTTCATTCTTAGTTTATTTATTAAATGGAACAAGTTTTCCCTTATTTATCTTGGCACGTTGATTATACCTTATCTAGTTATGATAGTCATGTTATTTATTAAATGGAATGTATTTTCAGTTATTTACATTTCCATATTAATTATTCTAGTTAAATTATTTAAATGGAATGCATTTTTATTTATTTAACTTTCTATGATTATGCTTATTGATTCATGATATCTTTCTTTATACTTAACTATTAATAAGAATTAGAGTCCAACCTTATTTTTTTCCTTTATCAGGAATCTAGGGAGTGTACTAAGAATAATATGTAAGGATATCCTATAGGGATCAATGATATTATCAATTTTTTTGAAATTTTTATTTTCAAATGCAATATATGAATCATGTTTATATCTATTTTAATATGTCTACTAAAAGATTCAGACTTTTAGGATGTGATTCCTTATATCTTATACTAATGTAATAAAGTAAGTCACTGAATCAAGGTTACTACAGTTAGGGTCATTAAATAGAGGATTTATCCCTTGTATGCAATATGAACCAAGAGGAAGGGGGAAATGGATGATGCCAAACTTCATACATGATGGATATCAAGACTAGATGATGGCATAGTGGTTTCATGGATAAGTTTGGGACTTGAACCTCCACCATTTTCAACATTATGTTGGTGAGTTTTTTAGTTTTATGTCTCAATTCCAAAATGTGTTTTTAAAATATTTAAATCCCTTTTATGTCTGATAATGATCCCTAGGGGGTTGATTTTTGATTATTATAAGAAAAACTATGGTTTCGAGTGGTTTTTCAGCATTTCCCAATTAGAAATCCCGATCACAGGGTGTGTGGTTTCGTGAACAAAAATTGAATGTTATTACCATTGAGGGAAGGATTTATTTGTAGTAAAAACCGTGTACTTAGACCAAAAAACATGTAGTGATACTTGTATATGGGGCCATGTAATTGGTAATATTGATTTATACATTGTTTACTTGAAGTAAATTCCATGTAGTGGGACATGTCCATGTCGCGAAGTACATGGGAAGACACCCCAGGTAGTAAGGACATGTCCATGTAGCAGTACATAGAATAAACCAAGTGTACATGATTAAAAAAATGGTTAAGTATACAGTCATGGGATGGGAGGAAAAAATCTTACCCTAGCATACCAATACACATCTTCCACTACATGTACATGATGTGTATATTCATATGTTCATCTAATACATGTGTAAGTGAAGACACATGAAAGTGTCTAGGAAAGTGAACATTCTATGTAACCCTATGTATAAGACATATTTTTTTCTATGATACTTATACCTTCCATATCTACTTGTTAGGACTCATTTGGGCATGTGAGAATCTTACCATGAGTTGTCTCTTCATAAGACATGATGTTAGCCTTCATTTTAGAATCATCAGTACACCATGAAGTTTTATGAGAAGGAGGATCCCGTTAGTGATAATTGTATGATGGAACTAATTAATTTTGGTCTTCAAAGAGATACTGGGGTTGGTACACTCCTATCATTCTAGGAGTGTGTTTCCATATCATAGATAAATGTTTTGGGCAAACTCCCCTATAGGGGGAACAATTTCTCTATATGCAGAGTATTATTCCCACGGTTAGTACCCCCTTATCGTACTAGAGAATGGATACAACATATTCTTTACATAGGTCGATTCAATACCCCCGTACTATAGAGGGTGTAGGTCCTCTATCTACAAAGTGTTACTCCCCATCTTGAAGCTCTAGAAGGTACCTGGTCCTCCACTAGAGATAGTTCTCCCTAATATGTTGAGTGTATAGGCAAGGTATCCCCCCCCCCACGTGGATTATTGAGAGGTTACAAGAGATTCATGGTTAGGAGATAGTTCCCCCTTGTTTTTCTCCCATAGTATTAGGGATCGATCCTAAAAATTTGTATCTTTTGAGGTTATGTTATATGTTTGGCTTTGGTGATGGGACTTATGGAGATGAAGAAAGACTCTTCCTACTTAGCTCATTATATAAATGGAGATTGCATTCCTCTATTAACACGAGTTTATTTTCATCATATATATTGTTTTATTTTTTTACCTTTTTTATTATGGTTTTAGATTATTGTTTCTTTTTTTATATATCACTTTTTTAGTTCTTAGGTGCCTACTGTGTATGTATATACTCACACCTGAATGAGTTTTGTCTAAACATGTTGTGTCTTATAGAGATGACATACCTATTGACAATGAATTTTTTGGACCTAGTTTCAAGTAGTGGATCTTATAGTATGTGGCAACGCTGTACTAGATTGGTGGCCGGACTCTAGGATCTTATGATGGGTTCTATCCTTCTATATTATTTATTGTTAGTTAGTTTGTGTTTTCCCTTGTATTTATGTTTGGGTGTGTATTTTTCACCTTGTACATTTTATGCTTTTTTGTGATATAATATGTTTTTCCTAAAGGTTGTTAGATTCATTATTTACACTAAAGATGTTTAGTATTTTATTATAGCTCTGCACCATTTCATGGAGTTGGTTGTGTGTGTGCGTACAAATACTCAGGATAAGGCCTCCCATTTCAATTCAATTCCTACAAAGTGATAATAATAAAACCCAAGACTATTAAAGTCAATCTTGGATTTTTACCCTAAACTTACCATCATCTAGGTAGGCCCTGATGCGTCCGGTCATGATATAGTGGTATCATAGGTGGTTTTTCCACTAGTTGGTGTTTAGAGTTGGACTTATTGTGAGGTTTGGTTTGGGAATATAGAGAAATTGTGTCTGAGTGTCTTGAGTTTAGGTCTATGGTAGGGGAACATAGTTTTTGTGTGGTGATTGATGTATCTTTACACCAGGACTCAGACTTCCATCTTGGTGAATCAACATTCTGGGGCATCAGGTACTGGGAATAAATGGTACATTAATAATATATGATTGGGTGTTATGCCATTCATTTAATTCTTGAATAAGAGCCTTAAATATTATCTTTGACCATGGCATGTTTTGATAATTTTTACGATACCTCGATAATGATAGACAATTAGGATTTTGATATAGTTTCATGATGAGAACCTATTAAATGATGAGGCCTCACTTTAATAACAAATTCATGGAGAGTTTCTTCTATATAGGCATATATCATTTCTACCATTTTTTGTGTAGTGTATGGATCCACCTCTAATATCATATAATGATGATCAATTTCATGATGAGAGGTCAATATATCTAGTAGGTTTATACGATGATGCACATAGGATTAGTGTATTGCGAGAGTTCTAGAGACATAGACCACTCATGTTTCACTGAATTCAAGACCCTCATGTAGTGAAGGATAGGATCAAGGAAGTGGTATGGGTTTTTCGAAATTGGGACCCTGCCAATTAAACATTTTTTTCTCACAACTAGTTTTCCTCATGGACCATAAGGGAGGTAGTGTGGAACTGTTATTAAGATCCATGATGGGATGACCCCCTCTTCAAATAGAGGCAAACATCTATTCAGAGAGAAGTACTTTCCAGGGACCTCATGTGTAATAAGGGTTTATCTATAGGAAATGGGTTTGGTTTTTCACTTTATATGGGACACATCTTAGTGATATAGTGGTACTGATTGGTATAATTATTTCTAGAAATGTATGTAATTTATAGATCCCAATATTGGTACTATGATATGACTTCAAACATGCAAGGAAGAGGGATTATTCCCCCCTAAGTTTTAGTACCTTATAACATGGTCAAAAACCTTTTGGGCGAGTCATTTCCACCCAAAGTGGATAGTGTCAAGGTTTGGTAGATGGGTTCATTTTAAGTTTTTGTTTGATGATGTTTTGGTAGTGCTAAATTATTGGATGAAAACTCAAGTTGTAGGAAACTGGTGTGTCAAGTGAATAGATAACTCTAGAAAGTGGAGTCTTATGACTGGAAAGTGTGTAAGTGATCTATAGTATGACCCATTTTTCCATAATTTACCAATAGTTTTAGTTGACATAGGAACATGTCACTTTTTATTTTCTGCATTCCTTGGTTGGTAAATGAATAATCTAGGGGATCCTTTAGTATGACCCTTGTTTCTAGAGACTCCTATTGAGGTAATGTAAAATGTTTCACTTTTCTCCTAAAATAATGGCTTGAATCAAGGAGGAGATAGTTTATTATGGGATATTTCCATATTGAAAATAATACAATATGACCTTTTTGGAATGTTCTATAGGATACAACCAAATCATCTTTAGTCAGCTCGTATCACCCTTGGAGTGGTAGACCCTATGTGGAGGGTTTTTTAGATTTGTGTGTCCCCTTGGGAATCTCCATAATTGATTATGAAAAAGGTGGATGATATCTATATTCTTTTAATTGTTTTCTATTACCTAATTCAGGCAATGATCCAAGACAATTACCCTTTTGTTTAATTATTGGATACCCCTTGTCCTATTCTGAGGTGTGATATGGTTCTCAAAGTTTGATCTAAGGTCTTCCCAACATCTATTGAGGTTTTATTACTATGGTATGCCAATGATGAAATTGTTACGTGATTATGGGCATGGAGAGTTCCTATTGATTACCTTTTGTGACAAGAATCCTCTCACTATGTTTATGAAACCTATAAACTATACCTTTCCATATTATTTAGACTGGTTCTTGGTTATCTTTATGGATAACATTATCACATTCTCTATTTCTAATGTGGTGCATAACAGGATTTTAAGGATAGTTATAGATTTACTATGAGATTACTGATTACATTAGGATCTTGTAGTGTTATCTTTGGATTCCAGAGGTTCACTTTTTTGGGCATGTCAACTTGGTGTACTCATGGACTCAAAAAATGTGGATGTGGTTTTTTTTGTGATCCACCCGGGAGAATTGTGGAGGTGCATAGTTTCATTAGTTTAGAAGGGTACTTTCAGTGGTTTATGATGTATTTCTCTAGAGTAGTAGCTCATTTGACTACCTTGACATAGAAAGGGTTGTCAATTATTATCCAAGGCACCTTTATGACTATTGAGGAGATGAGATAAATCATGATCAGTGCACCTATGTCGATACTACTAAGAGATAGAGTCTAGAGAATTGTATTTTGAGATGATTCTAGAATTAGGATCAGATGTGTGTTGATCCAGAGGTGGGTAGAGGTTTCTTGCGAGTCATGGTTGTAAATATCCCATGAACAAGATCATGTGACTGACTTAGTTTTGGCAGTGGTATTTTTAGGCTTATATGTGTGTATATTTCATATACTAGATGAGAAAATTTTTGTTTACTCAAACCACAAGAGTCTATAGTACATCTTCACTCAGAGAGATATCAACTGGAGAAAGAGGCATTTGTTGGAGTTCCTGAAATAATATGAATTTAAGATAGTCTATACTCTAGGAAAGGGAAACATGGTGGTCGATTACATTTTCAAGAAATTTCATTCATTATTGGTGGTGGATGTGTTTGGAAAGTTGGATTCAATGAAACTATCCCAAGTATAGGAGATGGGTGAAGTTTAAATTCTGTTGAGGGTGGTGATTCCACCACTCCTTCAGTTTTTGGGAGAGTCTTAGTTGTGATTCATCAACTATGACGTTTTTAAACCATATATAATTAGAAGATAAACCATATAGACTTTCTAAAGGAGGAGAGAATGTCATCCTTTTATAAGAATAGATGGTGGTTCCAATCATGTTGTGAAAGGAGGTCATGGGGGAGTTTCATAATTCTACTCTGACTATTCATTTATGTGTGTAAAATATATACAAGGATTGTAAGAAGCAATTTTTATGGGATAACATGAGGTGGAAAATTACCGAGTTTTCCTATCATTTTCTCACATGTCAGTGGGTTAAGGTTGAACAACAGGTTTTAGCCTGTCTGAATTATTTTCTCCACTTATGATTCGTAGTGGGATGATATGTTGGTAGATTTTGTGATAGGTCTTCCATATATAGTATGATGCCACAAAACTATCTAGGTTATTTATTACTAACATATTAGTTGGTGTACCTTTTTTCCATTTGGGAGAAGTGTGTTGTTTAATGTATGGGACTTGTACTTGCATCAAATCATTTAGCTTCATGGGTGCTGATGATGATCATCTTTGACCATAATGCTTGATATATATCATGATTGTAGAAATTTTAATAGAAGGATTTTAATACCCTTTTACTAATGCCAAAAAGATTCCACCGCTAGGTTGATTGACAATCTAAGTAGACCATCCATGTTTTGGAGGTTATGATAAGTTTATATATGAAGGAATTTGGTCACAGCTATGTAGATATATTTCCAAAGTTGGATTTTTCTTTCAACAATAGTTATCACTCCACTATTGACATGAAACCTTTCGTGGAACTATATGGGAGACCCTATAGGTAACCCTTATGGTAGATTGAGATTAGATAAGAAACTCTTATTGGGACAGAGATGGTGTAGGCAATAGAAAAGTAGGATTAGGTGTTCTTTCAGTGTTTAAGGATAGATCAATGATGAAATTAAATTTACAAAGACTGGATTTGTAGAACTTTGTATTATAAGTAGGGAGAAGATAACTTTTTGAGAGTCTCACTATGATGTGTATTGCATTTTCTTGGCCAGGGAGTAAGATCTTTTACATATTTCTTCAACCTGTATGAGTTATGGGGTTAGAGGGGTTATTTACCACTTATCCATACCTCTGTAGTGATACTAAGTTTATGAGGTCTTCTATGTGTCACAATAGAGTAGATACGTGCATGACCCATATCAAATTATCAACTATAGAGAGTTGGGAATTGGGGATACAATCACCTTCTCAGAGTACTCGATGTAAATTGAGATCCAATTGGAGAGTATCCCATGTGTTCAAACCGATCCACTAGTTTGAGTGTCATGGAAGCATGAGAAAATACGGGAGAGCTCTTGAGAGCATGAGATCCAGATGTGAGATCAATACTCGACCTTTTTATATAGCATGTTCTTTTGAGTATGAAACTCCATGGTGAAGGGGAGAATGTAATGAATCTAGTATTTTTTGTTTGATCATTTGATTATTTTTATATATATCTATGGTTTTTTATTGTATTCATTCCTATGTTTGGGTGTATAAGAACCTATAAATTCCTATATTAAATAATAACATATAATAAATCATGCATATGAATCCATTCAGAATAAATGTTTTCCTATTAATTGGGTCCTCAAAAGGGAAATTAAAGACCAAAGTTGTTACCAGAATATGGGGATTACCTTATGAACAAAAAAAGTTATTCATTTTAGTTCGCTAGTGGAATGTGACTATTTGCATACATGATAATTAAATAATTTATCTTATTTAATTAATTTAATGAATTAAAACACCCCTCCCATTTTGGATTCCAACATGTGTAAGGATGAAGGGAAAAAGTTTCTACCTCATTTGATAAATGAACCAAGAGGAATGAGGAAGGAGGGGCTGAAAGAATTCATCATTGGTTGTGATAGATATCAGATCGATCTTAAAAAGATTCTGGGCACAATTTTATAATTTATACTTCATATACACAGAGTGTTCCTGATCTGTATGTTTAACAATTAGTACCCAAGAATCAAACAATAACCCGGGGGAACAATTTCACCAAAGATATACAAGATACATGGAATATATGTATATATAAAAATGAAAAACGAAATAAAAACCATGAGAATAATAATTCATAACAAAAAGAAAATAGAGGTATTGATACAACCAAAAAACTAGATAAAAAAAGGTATAGGTCCAACAAAATAAAATAGAAACAAAAAGTAGAATGAAACTACTCATGTGATGTGTGGGAAATCCCCCACTATATCACCATCAACTACACAAACCCATCTAAATGAATCCTCACCAACTCACTTAAGATCCTTTCCTTTCCCTGCATCAAGAGAAATAATCAGGTTAACACACTACTTAATGGGTTGTGTTGGGTGTGAGAAATATAGTATCATTAGGATCCCACCTAAGTGTTCCATATCAAGTGTCTGTAAAAACAATCCCATGTAATTACTCAACTTTTCAAAAAGGTTTGAATCATTGTTTTTATCTTAAATTACTTAGTTTGTACATTGTAATGGTAACCAATGGAGTCACAGTGGTCACAAGGGTTCCCAGGGATTCTTCAAAGTCTAAAGCCTTAGAAATTTTGAAATAACACAAGGCCGTACATTTAGTAGAAACCCTGTAGCACAATCCGGATGGTTCCTATTAACCACACATGGAACTTCAGAGGAAGTAGGAGGATATAAAAGTTTTATAAAACTTTGTGAACCAGTGAGAACTCCCTTGTTGAATTTACAAGGTTTTGGATAGTGGGATTTTTAATGGAATGTGCATAGTTATCCAAAATGTGCACCTAGACCATGTGTGGTCACTTCTTAGAAAGAGCCTGGTGCACAGTTGGAGCATGGTTTGGCCAAAATTTAGCTAAACAAATAGAACCAATTTTTTTTGGGTAAAAATAATATTTTACCTTAAATATTTTTAGTACCAAACCCCTTATTTTCCCTTGTTATACAGTGGAAAACCACCCATTTTTACCTATAGTGAGCTCTCCCAAGGACTAATCTAGGGACCAAGGAAACACATACATCCAAACTCCAAATTGAACACCATCAAAATAATTGGATTCCTATTTCAAATTCTACAATACCCTATCTTTCTATCTAAGTTTATATTCCCCTCTCTTGAAACAATTTGGTGTGAGCCCATATGCTATATTTTAAGGCTGCTTGACCATTTATTTTATTCTCTCCCATTATACTTTAAATCAGAATTTGATATGGTATGGGGAGTCATCTATAAACCTAAGGTTTATGGTCTAGTTGTTTTACTTAAAATTTAGGTTTTTATATATCATATCCATCATTTCACCACACATCGGACATTTTCAAGAATTTCTATAAATAGTGTATTCCATTATAAATTAAATGAAACATTTTATATACTCCTCTGGATCATCTCTAAGTGATTATATTATTCCAACTTCATTATTTTCTCACTTTGATGTTCCAAATTAAATTCAATCCTTATATATAATTGTTTAAATAACCAAATACTTCCTATGTGTTCATCTTTTCATGGAATTGGAATTTCCATCTTTAATATAGTTTTTTGGTTGAACAAAGAGCCTTATAATTTTTTAGATTGAACATGAAATTTAATTTACATGCCTCAATAAATTAAATGGATTTTTAAGTATAATGGAAATGTGTGGAAGGGTGACAACTCATGTTTTATAATTATGAAATTTAAATATAAGAATTGCGTAAACTTTGGTATCTATGATATGTGACCATAAATGTTTTAGGGGTGATACCTAATGTTTATTATTATTATTATGAGTATTACATTGATATCGGCCAGTGGACCATGGTTAAGGGACTTGATGAGCATGATGATTTATTCTCCCATACACTGGGTGTTGAGCATGATGTCTCACACCGTTATACTTTTATTTGGGTGATGGACATAACATTACAAATTCCTCTATACCGAGTGTTGGTAATGAAGAATCACCCCCACATTGAATGATGAGAAATATTACTTGCATTAATCATGAGATTTATGGCTTGTAACCTTACTTGAGCCTATAGCTCATTAGGCTAGTTAGGGATGCCTGAGTTACGACCTGAGTCCATCTAGCACCTAGTATCCATGTTTATGCCTACTTATGTCCTCATGTACTTAGTGAATATACATGTTTAAAGTATATAACTATATATATATATATATATTATATATGGTATTCAGATCAGACATATTTTAGATGATGTCGAAGCAGGTTGAGTCTACCAGGTGTCCTAATGGAACCTATGTCAATTGATATTTATTAATTCATATTTTCTTCTTATTTCTTATACCTACACTTTTCTTTACTATATAAAATTCATGGATTATTTTTAAATACAGTTGGTGGTTCTCTATTGAGTTTATCTAACACCATAGTCGGGTTTCCTTTGGTACCCGAGTGGACATCATGACTACATGTGTGGTTAAGGGTAATATCCTTGTTAAGTATTCTTGATTTTTTACATGTATCTTAGATTATTAGAATAGAGGATTGAGCATCTGATTGTGATACTAGAGGAGCATTCTTTTAGCTTTTTATATTTTTTATAGCCTATTGTATATGCCTGTCCCTTGTTTCCCATGTTTCCCTTTTTGTAAAATATGCCCTGAAATCGTCATGTATATGACTTAGCCTATGGGATTTTGATTAATATTATAGTTCTTAGTTACTTATGATTTAAAATTTTATTATTGAATTTCTTTCCTCTATTTCATATGTTATTCCATGATTCTAATGCTGTTATTTATTTATCTTATCTCCCCTACCACTTTGATATGATGGTATAGTTTCCCCACTATCCCACCTTTCACCCTTGCTACTAGTCAGTAGAATCTAGAATAATGGAGGCATGATTGAGTCTATGAAACCCACCAACTTGGGGTACTATTTTAAAAGCTTCTGAGTCAGTATGATACAAAGTGGTGTCGGATAATTGTTTTTTCCTATTGTATTACTATTTGGGGGTTAGAGAGGAGACTAGGAAGTACTGAAGTTTATTAATGAGCATGTGCCTGGGAGTAGTTAACCCACATATAGGGAAATCCCAAATTACCTAGGATGGGATATTAATGTTCTTATGTTTCCCCTATTATAGTTGATTTGATTTTAACATTTCATGATGAACATGTTTTGTGACGTTATTAATATTGATGTTATTATTTTTATGGGATTTGATACTTGGCCTAGTAAAAAAAGGAGTTAGCATGCCATGCATCATTATAGGAACACTAGGATTAATATGCCATGCATTTCCATGGCACATATACTTTTTCATGCATTTTCATATTGCATATAGTTACTAACTAGATTATTATATTTTAAAATGAGATGACACTTATTGAAGGAATAATATAATTTGATTAATTAAAGTTCCTATATCAATATAAATGGTATTTTCCCATATATATTATTAATAAAATTTTAATTATCTTGTTATACCATATTGTGTGTTCTAGACATTCTGGTTCCAGACTGTGTTATATATACATATTTATATAAATATTATGAATGAAAATAAATTTAAATATTTAAAATTGATATGGTTACTACTAAATAGGATTCCAATTGGAAAGTAAAGGGTGTTTTCCTCTATAAGTTTCAATTGAAACTCCATATACCAAAGCCTTGTCATCTGATATGAAACATAGATCCAAACCTGGACTTCGTAGTGGGTACTTGGGATTGTCTCCTACATCCTTATGGTCCGATATGGTCTTTCCTATCCACTTAGACCAAGATTTTGAAGAATAAGGAGAGGTGTGGACTTTTCTATAGGATGTTTTTATACCTATCCTATTAAATGTTTGTAATTATTTCTACTGATAAATGTTATTTTGAGGAAAGTGTTTGGAATTATAGTTTCATGCCGCTATGATAATCTCAATTCACATTCCAGGAAGGCATTGATGACCATGAACCAGAGGTGGTGGTCCTTGATATGTTAGTGACACCTCTAGTAGTATCACCTATGGGACCACTTTATGTTCCTAATAGATTAAAATATTCCCATTTTTGAGTGGGACTTTTTCATATGATGCAGTCTATGCAAGGTCTTGCTCAAATTTACCTAACTATAGAAGAGTTGACTCAAGAGATTCAGCAGCAGTATCCTCCCACATTCTTGGGGGATGGATGAAAAAATGTTATAGAGTCATGGACAGAGGCATTGCAATATATTTTTGAGAATATAGAGATGAATCTTTATCATAGGGTGAATCTCACACCCCATATTCTATGTGGTTCTTCTAAGTGATGGTGGGATGCCATTACTAAGGAAGACCAATATTGAGGCGTTATCTAGAAAGACTTTGAAACAGTGTTCTGTGACTTTTTTTCTACAGAATTTGAGATATTAACAGGATATAGATTTCATGAATCGAAAGTAGGGAGCCATGTCTATCAGGATATATTCTTAACATTTTATTGAGTTGTAGTGGTTCAAACTAACCTGATCTGGTGATGAGCTCATGACAATGTAATGATTTGAGGATGGGCTAGTATACTCCGTCCAATCACATGTCAATTTTTTCCGGATGACTAGTATTTATAAGGTCATCAACTAGGCCTTCATTATAGAGAGTAATGTAAGGGAAGTTAGTGGCAGGAACTAGGGTGGTTCAATACCCATATCTGCAATTGGTTCTTCTAGATGAATGAAGTGGTGTTTCGAGAATTCTCATGGTGGTAACAAAAGTTATAAAACTCATACTGATAGATTCCTTATTTTTCACCATTCCTAGAATCTAGGACACACCAAATATATATTTATATGAGATCTAGTTAGATGTAGAGGTTGTACGAGGATGTGGTATATCCAGTTCTATTGTAGGATTTTTCACCATTTCCTAGAAAGAAGGGATCTGCACCCACCCCACATTCCTAATAGGGGCCAGTAGTATCTCACCAAGTAGACATATGGAATACCACTAACCACTCATGTTGAGGTGGTGGTCAATTTATAGGTAATCAGATATATAGTTTTTAGAGCTAGTAGGGCATGCCTATTCAAGGAAATAAAGTCATGACTCAGGGCCATGGTAAGAGCCAATTACATGTAGTTTAGCTTATATTAGAGGATGAGAGTTACAAAAATTCTACTATTCTAATTACTATTTTAGTAGCCACTAATTTAGTGTCTGATTTATTTTAATCAAGTGAATAACACAATTTTACATCAGAGGAAATTAAAGGGAATCTTTAATTGAGATAGTGTTTTATATGGTTTCATGAAAATAGATACTCCGTTCGGTATCAGATCATAGAGTTCTCTATATTGTAACTATTTTCCCCTTGACATAGGCATATATATCTTTGTATGGAATCTATTCATGATCTAAATTGTAGGGTTTGATGTAATTGTCAGAATGCACTGGTTAGTTTTCTATCGATACCATATCAATTTATATCACTAGAGTTTAATGTCAACATCACTAGATGAAGGTAGAAATATGCACAAGAGAGAATTGGATGTCCATGCTTCTCAAACTGTACCTGAGCATCAAGTGATGGGTAGAGTAGTAACTCATATTGTCAGTATTTTTTTGGATGATACGGGGGTACAACCTATTGTTTCCCTCCTACGGTCGATCATTTCTAAAAAATATTACCAAATGATTTTTTTGTGTTACCTCCAATTAGATAAAGAGAATTAACCACTAATATTTCACCATGAGTATCACTAATGTCTATTACTCTTTATAGGATAACACCTACAGATCGTTTGGAGCTAAAGAAATAGTTGGAAGACCCGGAGGATAAGATTTCTATATTTACCAACAATTCTTCATGGGGTTGAATAATCCTATTTTTGAAGAAGGTGGATTGTACCACCAGTATTTTCATGAATTACTGATGGTTTATCTAGCTTATAGTTAAGAAATGGTTTCCAATTCCTCAAATATAAGATATCTTCAAATAGATTTGAGGATCAAGATTTTTTAAAAGATTTATTTGAGATCAGGATCTTATTAGGTGTGTGTAAGATTCTAAAATATATCTCATACAGTATTCCAGAGTAGTTATGGTCTTTATGTGTACTCATTAGTGCCATTAGGTCTCATGAACAAGCCTATTGTTTTTATGTCTATGATGAGTTGGGCTTTGCGTCAATATCTAGATTCATTTGCGGTAGTTTTTATGGAGGTCATATTAGTGTGTTCTCATTCTCGACATGAACTTTACCCACATCTTGAGATCATGATGAATACACCGAGAGAGAATCATATTTACATTGATCTCAATAAATTACACATTTGGATCATCAAGGTTTACTTCTTAGGTCATATCATCCTAGATTTTAGTGTATTAATAGGCCCAGAGAAGGTGAGATCTGAAGTGTCCGGGGAGAATCCCCAAAAAATATTTCATATATGAAGTTTCCTGGGCTTATCTTGTTATTACAGATGCTTCATCTAGGATTTATCATGGCTTGTAGGGCATCTTATAAGATTGAATTAGAAGGGTGAGAACAATACAAAAAAACAGAACATTAGAGGGGGTTATACACAACCCCCACTAAATTCATTTTCTATATAATTAGATGGGTTTATTCATAAAACCCTCAAAAAATTTAATTTATATGGGTTATGAATACCCTATAAATTCATTTTCAATAAAAAAATAGAGGGGATTGTGTACAACCCTTGATAATCATCTAATTTAGAGGGTGTTATGGAACCCCCTCTAAGTTTTAAACACTATTTTTTTAATATCTAGTTGTATTTTAGAGGGGGTTCAAAACCCCTCCAATTTCTTAAACTAGAGGGGGTTGAAAACTCCCTCTAATGTTTTAAAGTAGAGGGGGTTGAAAACTTCCTCTAATATCTTTAAACTAGAGGGGGTTCAGAACCCCCTCTAATGTATTCAAATTAGAGGGGGGGGTTCAAAACCCCTCTTATTTAAGTTATTATAAGGGTTGTGAACCCCCAATATTTTTTTAAATGAACCTTCCATAATATATAAATATATATATATAATTAAAACACAATATATAAATGTATTCAAATGCAATATATGAACATACTATATAAAATATTTATATGATTGTATTTAATTGTTCTTATATATATACATAAATATAATTGTATAAGATTATATACATTAATATATATTTATTTGTATAAAAAGTATTTCATATAATACTAATTTTTTTCAATATAAAAGAATAAACAAATTATATAAATATATACATAAATATAATTTATTTAAAAAATATACCATATAAAAACCCAATCTTGTAGTTTTTATAATTTAAATTATATATAATAAAAAATATATTTTTAAATAATATTTTTATGCTTTTATATTATATATATTTAATATTATATTAAATAAATTTTTTAAAAATAAATATATATTAATTTAGAAAATATCATACAATTATATTTATTGAAATACATATATATTAATGTACATAATATTATAAAATTATATTTAATGAAATACATATATATTAATGTGCATAATATTCTATATATGTATTGAAATTTATAATATAAATATTTGTATAAATTATATTACATATAACATTATATAAATATTTTATAAATATTATTTGATATATAATTTTTTTATAAATTTTATTTAATATATATTTATTTCATATATTTTTAATTATAAATAATATTCTATAATTTATACAAATAAATATATTTCAATGTACATAATAATGAATAAATGTATTGAAATACATTATATAAATATATTTTTAAAGAAATTATATAGATATATTAAATAAATACTATATATATATTATAAATAAATATCCATTTAAGTATATAATTTATTTACATAAATATTTTTGTAAATATATTAATATATGTGTATATACATAACCTAAGTAGAATTAAAAAATAAATTTAGTCAAATGTATGTATATAAACATAATAAATATTTAGTTTAAATAAATATATAAATTGAATATAATATAGATGTGAGATTATATAAATACTTATATAAACATATACATAAATTAATAATATAAAATTTTTTATATTAATTTAAATATATATATATATATAAATATATGTTATATATTTATATCTATTTAAATATTTATTCATATAATATTATATAAATTATATTCCTTATATATATAAATATAATAATGCATATATAAAACAGAAAAATTGAGGTAGCATGGTGGTAGTGGAACTCAGTCTCTATGGAGGTGACTGTGGTTAGAATCCTATGGGATTCATTTTAAAAAATCGTTGGTGGGTTGGGGGTGCATCGACGAATGTGAACTGGAGGATGGAGGGGAACTGGAAATTGAGGGAGGGGAGGTGGTGGGGGGATTCACGCTAACTGGAGGGAGGGTTAGGTGACACGGGGGGTGGGGGGGTGGGGGGGGTGGGTGGGGGGGGGGGGTGGGGGGAGGGAGGCAGGGAAGGGGCATGCAGAGGGGTTGGAGTTTGTGGGACAAGGTGGCGGGGTGGGGTGACACAAGAGGCAGTGGTGTGGGGTGGGGATCATGGGGTGGGGTGGTGGGGTGGGGTGACACCGGATGCATGAGCATGTGTTTAGGTTCAAAATATAAAAAAATAGAAGATGTATGGGAATTTTTTAAAACTTTCCGTAAAGTAAGTACCATTAGGGGCAGTTAAAACCACCCAAAAAGTCCACCCTTAGAGGCGGTTCTGGTTACAACTGCCTATAATGTTGAAATTTCTTGTAATTTTATGTCAACATTAATGGTGTTTTAAACCTACACTATTGTAACCACCACTAAAGTCACATTGAATTTATCCTTGGTTACTCAAAACCTCCCCTACTAATAGTAGGTGGCCATGTTAGCAGCAATTACTCATAACTATTGCTAATGCCTTTAGAAGGGGTTATAACCCCATATAAAGTAAAAAATAACCCCCTCAAAACTCATCATTTTTTGTAGTGGAAGTTCATATGGTTAGAATCTTGTGGTGAAACCTTTGAAGAGTTAAAGGGAATATTTATTTCAACATTGAGCCAGATTCTACTGGAAGAAAGAAAGAGCTAGACCATTTATTGTGACACATCAGTTATTAGGATAGGAGACGTTCTAATTCAGTATGAGTGAGTCTTAGCATACAAGTCTCATTAGTTGATGACTCATGATTTCAATTAATGAATGCAAGATCTCAAGATAACATCCATTGTTCATTATTTACACTATGGTAGAAATTAATTTCTTAGGGATCTTTTTGGGGCACTCATGGATCACAAAAGCCTCAAGTGAATATTTACACTATTTGATATAAATCTCAAAAATTTAGGTGGTTTGATTAACTAAAATCATTTTACTTTAAACTTTTATATATGCCTAGAAAAGGCAATGCTATATGTCACACCCAAATATTCAATTCCATTCTTTATCTCAAATCTTATTTTGGTTCTTAGCTTTCTCTTTGTTTTCGGGTGTTTCGGGTTGGAAATATTGATGCCTATTATGTTATTGATCTATTCACTTAGTCTTGGGGTTATTGGATGGTACTTGGTATCCTATTTTATCAAAGGGATGGTATTAGGTTGTGGTTTTTTGGAGTTGGTTTTGTGGAACTCCTAGTTTCACCACTTGTAGGGTAAGTTGTTGAGGTGGTTTGTACCCATGTTTTGGATGAGTTTTGGGATGAAAAGAGTGTTTTTTTGGGAATTTTTCTCCCCTATACTTGGTATATCTTTTACCCCTTGGTTTCCCCCTTGGACCCCCTAAAACTGGTGGAGAATGGCATGGTTTTGGGTGGCCATCATTGGCCGCACAGTTTTGCTGTACGGTTTACTAAACCGTGTAACCAAACCATGCAAGGTGTCCATGTAATTAAAAATACTTTTAAAATTCAAATTTTCCCTCCCATAAATAAATCTAATCTGCTCCATTCATCCCCCATTTGACCCAAGAATCTATGGGAGACCTCCAAGATCTTCAAACCTCCCATGGAACTCATTTTTGATGGAGTATTTGGTGAAGAAAACTCAATATTTTTCAAGTGAATTACTTATTGGTTTATTCCATATTCCTTTAGTTTTATTTCCACTTTCTAGAAGTTCCTCATGTACAAATATTAGGGTTCGTACGTAGGGTTTGATTTGGTGTCTTTTTGGTCAAATATTATGGTATAGGTCTTTATTTCACTTCCTTGTGGTGCGGCGGCGGTGCGGTTGAAGTTTCACCCTAAGATTTGGGGATTTTGACTCAAAAGGTTGGTGATTCCATGTGTAAGAAATTAGTTACGAGTTATATTTCTTGGTTTATTAATTTATAAGGTTTCTAATCTATTTTGTGTTGTGAGAAATACATTTTTGGTAGAAATAGTAAATCATTTAGTATTGAAGTTACATTTTTGTTTGAAGTGTGTATTTTTCCAATGTAACAAATGTGTTATATCTTGTGGTAGTTTTATAAAATGTGAAAGGGATTTATTAGTTGTTGAAAGGGGTTTGAAATTCTGATTTGTTAATGTTTTAGTGTCATGTGGGACTCAAATGGGGGTTTTTAATGGGTGTTATGCGTAAAACCTTGTTTCACCCCTTGAAAGTGCTTTATGAAAATGTGTGTTTTTCACGTGTATATTTTGTGGTATTATTTGAGGTAATTTTATAGGACATTAGATTGGATTAATAAATCTAAAAGGGATAAAAATTATTTGGTAGTGTCTTGGTGTGATTTTTACCTTGAAGAGGGTTTTGAAATGGGTTTTGTGTGAATAACATAGTTATACCCCTTGGGATTGTTTTTTGAAAATTGTAAATGTTTTAGTCGGTTAAAAAAAGTGGGAAAAGGGTGTATATGTACTGTTTGTGTAGGTGTGTTCACCTAATATGGGTTCTTGAAAGGTAAACTGTTTATTTAAGCAATAAAACATTGTTAGAATGTTTTATGAATTGCTGAAATATTTTATCAAATGGAAGGAAAGGCGAGAAACACGTTTGTGGGCTGTTTTGTGTGAGTGTGATGTGAAAAATGAATTTTGTTGATGAGAGAAGTATCATGCGATATGTGTGTGGGATGTTTTGTGATTTGGACTATCTGGGAAAGGTTTTTTAAATTTTTTTAAAGGATTTGTGGAAGTGTTAAAGAAACGTGAAAAGTGTTGTGGGCTATTTTGGTGTCAGTATGATTTCAAAATGAATTTGAATGAAAAGGGGATTATGTGACTTCTGTGATATACATGTGGGATGTTTGGTGTATGTGTGATGTGGAAGTGGTATTTTCAAGTAAAAATTATATTTCATGGCTTGTTGAACCTATTTGAGCACAAGAGGGAAACCCAAGTATCTAGGTGGGTAGACGTGTACTTGTAGGCTAGTGATCCTGTGGGGTTTGGCCTCAGTTTCATGTTGCAAGATTGATGATGAAAACACTAACTAAAATATGATGATGATGTTGTTGGGGTACCACTAGGTTATTGGTATGATCCCTTCTAGTGGCTCATGTGTACGAGAATAGATATTGTGATGGTTACACTCACCGAGATACGAGGTAATTGGGACCCACAATGAGCTAGTGCATTGTGGTTATTTCCTATTTCTTGTTCTCATTGAATGATTTCTGATTAAATTCAGAATAAAGTATGTTTGGATAGAAATTAAAGTAGCTTGGTTATTTTATTTAAAGGTGTCTATTCTTTAGAATATCCCACTTGAAAACTGTTTTACTTAAAGTTGCATCTTTTTAAAAAATTGTTTCTAGCATTTCATGTTATGAAAACTTGCATGCTTTTCATCTTTGAATTTATATCACATGGAATATCTTAGTGGTGGTATCCTAATGAGATTTGGATCACACCCAACTTACACCTTTTGGTGTAAGTAGACTTAGTTATTTTTGTCACAGGTTTGGGTAAAACTTTTGTTCCAATGGTTCAGATTTTTAGCGGTCCATCATGATGCATTGTTGGGGAGATGGCTTGATGGCGGTGCCTCTTACCATGTGGAGGTTCTTGGGCTGTCCATTTTTGGTTTTTGTTCCTTTTTAATAGTCTTTAAACATTGTTTAAAATTGTTTAATTCAGTTATGAGTTTTTGTAAAAGATGTTTTGTTTTGAAAAATCCAGATTTTGTTTATTTGTTTTTTTGTCATTTTATATTTATAAATTCAGGTAAATCATTCCCAAATTTCATCATATGATACCCGGGCACTTGTGCCAGACCATGGGGATCAGGAATGTCCTTTGCGTCTTTCCACAGGCCGGGTAGTGTGCTGGTTTTGATGATGAACAGATTCGGTTCATGACACTATAATTGATTATTTCATCCTAGTCTCATACATATGTAGTTCCAGAGGGTAGTGGAAAGTGGAAGTTCATGGAGTTGTTTTTAGAAATGAATTTTGATATTTAGTAGGATCATGGTTAGACTCTCTGTTATGATTTTTCAATGACATCTATCCTTCAAGAACATGTGACAATGGGGAAAGGTTTTGATCCCAAGGGATTAGTTATGCAGGAAAGTATCTCAGAAGAAGATCCATATTCTGGTTGGATTGTGGATGATGATGATACCTTACACTTTCATGGGTGTGTGTGGGATCTAAAAAAAATAAGAGAAGAGATGAGGTGAGGATTTCATGCCTCATTTTGGGTATTACATCCCAGTGTCACCAAGATGTTTCACGACTTACATAGCCAGTATTAGTGTGCAGGAATAAAATGGGAGATAGATGAATTTATCACATAGTGTTCCACCTATCATCTGGAAAAGGAGAAACATCATTGACCTATAAGACTTTTACAACTGTTTTCTATTTTCGAGTGGAAATGGGATGATGTTTCCATGAACTTCATGACCTGTTTATCTAGATCGCCCTGTTAAAAGGATAATATATGGGAAGCAATTGATCATTTGGTGAAGGTATCATATTATGATCCATTTGAGATACCTTTTCCATAGAGGAGCTAAGGAGGTTTTACATTAGGGAGGTTATAAATATTCCTGGAGATCCTCGTTCTATCATATATGATAAGGATTCTCATTTCATGTCTCATTTATGTAGGGGTTGTAGAAGACCTTGTGTACACTACTACTTCTGAGAATGGACTATCACCCTTAGACTAACAAATAGAATGAGCTTATGATTTAGCTGTTAAAGGACATGATTCGTGCATGTTTCCTTGATTTTGGGGATTCTTGGTAGAAACAAACCCCAAATTTTTGTTAACTTATAATAACATATTTCAGGATACCATTCAGATGGACCCTTATAAATCCTTACACGGTAGCCCGTGTCGATCACCTGTATACTGGTTAGAGGTATGGAGGCATCTTTTCTTGGGCCACATCTCATCCAAGATACTTATGAGGAAGTCTAGTTGATCAGAAAGTTCATGTTAACACATTATTCCAGAAAAAAGTCATATTCCAATCGACGATAATGATATCTTGAGTTCTATTTCAAAGATCAGTTTTTGTTGCGATTTTCACCCAGTTTGTTCCATATATTAATTTAGAGTTAGGTTAAGATTTTATCTCAATTCATTATACCCTTTGATGTTTTTAAATGAATCAGACCAGTGGAATATCTGATAACACTTCCCCAAAGATATCATAATATACATGATATTTTTCTTGCATCTCAGCTTCATCAAGACAATCGTAAACCATCAAATGTTTTATAACCTAATTAGATTTATTTGGGTGTGGATTCATCCTTCTTGGGTTATCAAATGTATATCATGGATCAGAGAATGAAGACTATATGTGGTAGGTCATTTCCTTTAGTAATGGTGGTATGGAAGCATAACTAAGTATAAGGAGAGACTTGGGAGAGAAAAACTAATGTTCATGACTAGTGTCCAAATATTTTCTTAACATATACCTTTTTACCTTAATAAGGCCAAATTGAAGACAAGTTTCTTTAATGAGGGGAGGTTGTAACAACCTGGATTTTCAAAAAGGAATGAATCATTGTTTTTTAGTCGAAATTGATTACTTTGGCCCTCATAATGGTACCTAATGGAGTCACAAAGGTTATGAGGTTCTTCGTTGCTTGTTCGGATCCTAGATACTAGGAATTTTGGAAAACAAACTGGGCCACATGGTTTGTAGAAACCATGCCAACAAGTCCCCATGGTTTATACTAACCGTTTGGGGCAGTTCAATGGAAGAAGAAGGCCACACAATTTTTTTTGAAATTGTGTGAGCCAGGGAGCGTACCCATGTTGGATTTCAGAGGCTTGGTAGAGCGGGGGTTTTCATGTCTTGTGCAGGTTTATACAAACCGTATGCTTATCCCATGTGGGCCCCTCCTTATATAGAACCTAACACATAGTTTGAGCTCGGTTTGGCCTATCCTATAGGCAAACCTTGTGAATCAGAACATTTTGTTCAAAAAGACCATTTTAATTATAAATGTTCAGATACCTCAACCATTATTTTCCCTTCTTATCCAATGGATAGAGAACCACAAATTTTCTTCCTGTGAGGTCTCCCCTACACTAATATTTTAAACATGGTAACTCATATATTCAAAATCCGAATCAGATGTTGTTGAAATAATTTTATTGATCTCAGTAAACTCTATAAACCTCTTTCTTCCTATCTAGGTTTATCATACCATATATTTAAAATATTTTGGTTTGAGATAGTATTCCCTATTTTCAGGGTGTTGGAATATTTCTCATATTTTATTTCATTCTACTTTAAATATGAAACTGATATTGGACAAGGAGTCACCAACAAGCCTATGGTAGGTTGTCTAGTCATTTTCACTAAATTTTAGGTGTTTATATAGCATATCCATCACTATTTCACACATCAAACATTTTTATGTGTTTATTTAAATTGTATTGAGACTTGTAAATTAAATGTAGCATGTTATATACTCCCATGGATCCTCATTAATTGATTATAAGATTCCAACAACTTGATTTCCACCCCTTTGGGTGTTCAAAAAGAAATTCTATCCTTATATCTAATAGTTTAAATGACTAAACACCACCTATGTGTTCATATTTTCATGGAAATAGAATTTACATCTTTTATATAGTTTTATTTTTAGCCAAATCACCTTTTAAGTGTTTCAATTGACCATGAAATTTAATTAACATGCCTTGATAAATTAAATGGATTATTTAAGTTCAAAGAAAATATGTGGAAAGGTGACACCTTTTGTATTATAATTATGAAATTAAAATATATGAACTACATACCCATGGTTATCTTTTCTATGTGACTATAAATGTACTAGAGGTTATCCCTCATGTTTATTATTATTATTACAATTATTCCATTTTTATTGGCTGGTGAAAAATGGTCAAGGGATTTGTAGAGCAGGATGTTTCACACTCCCTTACATCAGGTGTTGAGCATGATGTCTCACACCATTATAGTTTTATTTGGGAGATGGGCATGACATTACAAATTTCTCCATATCAGGTGTTAGGAATGGAGACTCTCCCCAAAATCTCAAATGGTGGGAAAGATGTCTCATATTCATGATGAGATTCAAGGATTTTACCATTGACCTATAACTCATAAGATTAGATACGGATGCCTGAGTAACTCCCTGCATCCAGCTATCACCTAGTATCCATGTATATTCCTCCTTATAACCTCACATAATTAGTGAATATACATGTAAACAATATATAAATATATATATATATACATTATTACTTATATATATATGGTATTTGGATGATACATATTTCGGCTGATGCAGAAACAAGTAGAGTCTTCCAGGTGTCCTAAAGGAACCTGATTTGAATGATATTTATTTTTTCATATTTGTTTAATATTTATTATAGGTGAACACCAATTTGATATATAAACAACCTAGATTATTTCTATACCCCTTTGGTGGTGGCCTACTATGTTTATTTCATACCCTACATGGTCTTCCTTTTATACTAGAGTAAACTTCATCACTATAGATATGGTTAAGGGAAAACACCCTTATATAGATGCTTAATATGTTTAAGTTATATTTAAGAGCATGGGATTAAAGGATCGAGCATCTGGTTGTGATGCTAGAAGAGCAGTATTCTTGCCTTTTGGTATTTTTGCATACCCGTTTTATATTCTTGTCCCTTGTGTCCTTTTTTCCCTTTTTTATATATCACCATGCAATGAAAACATCATTTATATGACTTATACTATGATTTTTTTATTACTATTATCTTTTATTGGTTATTTATGCTTCCATAGTTGATTATAGAATTTTTTCCACTATACTATGAAAACATCATTTATATGACTTAGCCTATGGGATTTTTATTACTGTTAAATTTTCTTGGTTATTTATGATAACATAGTTGATTATTGTATTTTTTTCCCACCATGCCATATGTTATATCATGATTCTACAAGTGATTTTTTTATTTATCTTACCTGTTATGACACAATTATATTAGGGTATATTCTCTCCACTATACCACATTTATCCCTTGTTTCATGTTTGAATCCTCTAGCATATGGGGAGGCATGATTGAGGCCATGTGACCCACTGACTCTAGGCACTATTTTAGTGGATCCCGGGCCAGGGTGTCACATCCTAGAATGCATACATTAATGAAAACATGTCATGATATGTAGAAAAATAGTTTTATAAAAAAATAATGTTAAATATTTTCATTTCTCCATAGTTATAAAATAATCTAGGTAAAATAGTTTCAAATCATAATTTTCTATAACCATTTATCACAAAGAAAATCATGTATATCGATGCTTAGATAGTAAAAGCCAAAGAATAGGTTTATCACCCCAAAATCACAATAGGCCAGGATAAATAAATACTCAAAACAAAATCACTAACTATTGCACACCCATGTCCTTATAACACATTCTTAAAGAGAATATGAATACCCCATGAGTAAACCCCCTAAAAATGTCAATAAGAAGTTCATAGAACAATAGGCATAGGGAGTTGAGGAACACCCCTTGAGTAAACCCCCTGACAATAATATGAATAATGGAAATAATTTATATTTTTCACCTATGTACCTAAATCTTCCCATGTTCTTATTTTCTAAAATAATTTCAAAATGTCTCCAAATTTCATAATTAATTCCAAAAAACCCTTTCTTATATCAAAAACATGCTTTGAAAAAAATTAACAATACATTTCACAGTGCTTAACATCCTTTTATTTTACAAAACCAAGGAAAAGCCCATATTTTATGAAAAATCCATTTACACAAACAAAAAATTAGGACAATTTCTTTATAAAAACAATTCATAAAAAAACTCGAGTAATACGGTTTATCCAACACCTATTAGAGATGGAACAACCTCCATCAAAATCCTTTAAAACACTACTTGAAACTTGAGAGAAAATAATAATAAGGAAAAAGAGGCAGTAGAGGAGGTCCCAAAAAATATTCTCATATTTTTTAATCATAATCCATAATAATAATGATTAGTGGAGAGGTTATGTCACACATACCTTAAGAACCAGACAAGCCACACCACAACCAAATAAAGGAATGACCCCTAAAAGAAGATGAGACAAAAAATTAGGAAGGATCAAAGAATAATCCCCATCACATGATAAAATAATCCATAAATAAATCCAAACACCAAAATATCAACAATATTAATGAATAATTAGAATGGTTGCTTACCTAGAGATTAGTGAAATAACCACCACAGAGATCAAGCACTGAAAAAAGTGATCTGGAAGAGGAGGTGACACCCAAAATCACATATATTATCCTATGGTTTTATTTTGGGAGAAAAATTCTGAATGGATTATGATTCATGATTGTAGTACATAAATCCTACTCATAATGAAGGGTTTATATCTTAAACTAGAGTTTTGTGGTGTATAATTCACATGAAACATGTAAAGCGAAACAAATTTTTCCTGTAGTTATTTTTTTTCTTAAATAATTATGATGTAAAAAAGAGGGTTTGTGAAATAAATAGACTTATTCTAGAAACAATTTCTATAGCTTGTTCCTCACTACCCATTTAAACCAAAAATAACCCATTAACTTAATAAATGTTCCCTGTAGGTACTTTCATGCTTAGATCTATTGAAAATATCCATAAAATTATTTATTCCTTAGTAACCTTATAAAGATACTCAAAACATAAATGAGAGAATATCATTTATCCAAGATATTAAAATATCCCCATCATTAGACTTTCTGTCCTTGAGAAGTTAAGTGTAATAAGGGTGCAATAGAAAGAGGTGAGGCCACTGCTCCCTCACTGATGATTCATGCTCCCATGTCTTTTGAGAATCCTATCCATGTCAACATAACACTATGAACAATGAAATAGACTTCCCATACAAGAAATTCACATGAGAGTCCATGATCTCAACTACTTTATCTACAAATGAAACATTTGGCTCCAATTAAATAACTTCCCAACTTGGAACATGAGAGGGATCAAGATGATACTTCTTGAGTTGAGATACATGGAGAATATCATGAATATTTTTCAACTAATCCAACAATTCTAGTTGATAAGAAAAATTCCCAAGATAATCAACATCCTCAAAAATTAAAACATACCTCACAACCATCTCCCCTTATTTACCAAGTTTATGGAGACCCAATCAAGGGGAAACATTAAAGAAAACCTAATCTCCTTCAGAAAACTCAAAAGGATGGAATTGGGGATCCATATACGATTTCTACTAACTTTTCACTGTATCTAGACATTGTTGTACATACTTAAACCTCATTGATGTATCTTTAATGAGACTCGGTCCCATAAGAGAAGTCTCACCCACCTCTTCCCAAAAAAAAGGTGATCTATATGGGAGACCATACAAATCCTCAAAAATTTCTATCGTAATCTATGAAACATAACTGTTGTTATAAGAAAACTCAACCTATCCCTGATGGATATCCCATAATACATTAAAATACTTGATATAGGCATGTATAATATCCACTAAAATCTGAATAACATGATCCATCTAATCATCCTTATTTTTTTGATAAGTTATAACCAACCTAACCTCATTCCACATCACATATTAGAGACTCTTCCATAATATTTAAGTAAACCTGGGATCCCTATACGATACAATAGTAGAGGGAACCCCATTTAACCTCTTAATCTCTTGAAAGTATAGCTTACCTATATCTTCAACCTTAGTGGTGTCCTTGATAAGAAAAAATTGATATTTTCTTTAACTGACCCAATCATGGACACACCTGAAGGTTGTTCCCAATCCCCACGAGCTAAGGATGAGTATAAGGGCATCAAAAAACAACAATTTGGAACATATGCTCCTAAACTAAAAAAAGATATATGGTATAAATATACATATAACAAAGAGCATCAGAAGAAAATTTAGAATACAAATATTCCATAACTAAAATAAAACACTAGTAGTGATACATATAAAAAACTCGTTAAAAATAATATATCCAAAAAATACAAAGGAAATCCAAAATAGAAGACAAATACTCTTATCATATGTGTGAAATTCCCTTACATATCACCACCAGCTACCCAAACCCAGCTGATAGAAATCTTACCACCTCACTGTGACTCCTTACCAATCCCTATATTAAAATTCATAACTAGACCTACCCACCAACTAAGGGGTGGGTAGGGTGTGCGATAAGCATGCACAATTTTATCCCACCCAAGTGTTCCATATAAATCATCTACATTAATAACCACATTATGCTCATTTTAAAGAAAACATATAATGACAATTAGTAAAAAAATATTATATCTAAGGCCTACTAAATATCCTCTATATCCATAGTTATAGAATAGTCTATTTAAAAAAGTTTCAATGCACATTTTTTGACAACCATTTATCAAAAACCAAGTCATGTATATCAAACCCAGAACAAAATACTCCAAAGAACAAGAAAATCACACTAAGGATAAAAACTTCCAGGCTAAAAAACTACTCATACCACATTAAATGACTAATGCACACCCATGTCCTTAGAACACATACCTAAGGAGTAATGTAACACACCATGAGTAAACCGATCAATAATTTAAATAGAAATACCTTATAAAAATACGCTTATGGATCATGTAAACATCCCATTTGTGAACCCCCAAATAAAAAAATAGATAATGGAAATAAGCTATACAATGCACTTAAGTTCCCAAGGATTACTATATGTTGAATTTCTCAAATAATTTCAAAATGTTTACATATTTCACAAATAATTACAAAAAACAATTTAATCTATTAAAAACATTCTTTGAAAACCTATTTCTCAATCCATTTCATAATGCTTTGAAAACACCCTTTTTTACCAAAATAAGGGGAAACCTATATTTAACCATAAATAAATTTCTACAAAAAAAATCAAACCTATTCATTAATAAAATCCATTAATAAAAAATGGAGAAATATAGTTAATCAAATGTAGGATAGTGATTGAAAAACCTACCTCAAAATTGAGTTGAACACTACCCTCAATGGGATCCACAAACCCTAGAAGGAAAGAAGAGGAAAAGATTGAGGCCCTAACAATGATTACCACTTATTATAATCATAATCCATAAATATAATGGACTACAAAGAGGTTAGGTCACACATATCTAAAATTCCACACATGACGCACCAAAACCAAAGCAAGGACTGGCTCCTAGAAGAAGATTATACAATAGATATGGAATGAAAAAACTAGAATCATCATTACATTATCAACCTAACCATAAAAATATCCCAATGATATAATTTCAACACCATAAATGAAGATTAGAAAAAAGGGTTACCTAGAAATAATAAAGACAAAAACCACAAAGGTCAAGCACTGGATAAAACATTTTGGAAGAGGAGGAGATACCTGAAATCTCCTAAAAGATCCTAGGTTTCGAAACAGGGAGAAAAAAATATAAATGTGTTATGATTTACAATTTCAATGCATAAAAACTACTTGTAAATAATGGTTAATGTTTTAAACTAGGGTTTTATGACATTAACATGAAACATGTACATCGAAAAACACATATCCTCTGGTAAAAAAAAAATCGGATTACATATTTTTGATATAAAAATAAGATTTATGGTGAAAATGGACTTATACCATAATGTTTTTCATCGATTCTTCCCCAAACACATTTAAATCATAAATTAATCATTTAAATTGTAAATGTTCTTTGAAGGTAGTTCCCATCCCAAGATCTACTTAGAAGAACTTAAAACATTCTCAATACCCTTTGAACTCGAGAAATACTCTCTAAACATAAAAAGGGCCAAAATTGTTTCTAGGATATTACAAGCCATGTGTTTTCATAAATAAAAATTTTGTTTTCTTACCATTGGAAGAATAAGGATTTTTTGGGACTATAATCCATGTAATTGGACTGCACATTTTATGCAATTACATGGTCATGTGTTCCAGTAGTTGGGTGGATGGATTTTCACACTGTTTTGAAGAAGTAATCTCCATATAGTCGAAGATGGCCATGTGGGCCAATACACGGGAAGATACCCAATGTAAGGGGGATATGGACATGTAGTAGTATATGTCCAGACCTTAGGTGTATGTGGTAATGAACATGAGTAGGTACACAGGCAGAAGTCGGGAGGACATATGATTTCTATGAGTAATCGAGACACATCTTGAACTCTATTTACACACCATGTACATCAAATTGGCTAGCTATGCTCTGTGCAGATGAGAACATGCCCAGGTTTTAAGGTGAGGAAACATTCCATGTGCCTCTATGTACACACCATTTACATTTATATGATACTTATTCCTTACACATCTCTTTCTTTAAGACTCAAATTTGGACCCACAAGAACCATATCCTGATTGATTTTACACATATGATATTATTGTATCCTTTATTTTGTAATCATAGATATGAAATGAAGTGTTACAAGTGGGATTACTTATTCGATGATGCTTGTAAGAAGGAAGTGATCAATTTTGGTTATCAAATAGATTACAGGATTTTACTCCCCCATCTCTCTAGGTGTAAGGTCCCCCACATATTTAATACAGGTAGATATGAAATTCCCCCACAGTGTGTGCATTTCCTCTATTTATGGAGTAATATTCCCATGGTTTGTACCCACTGTTGAAGTAGGAAAATGGTCCCCCAAACTCTTAACATAGACTGAGTTGGTACCCCAACATACTACATAGGACATGGTTCCTCTATATACATAGAATTACCCCGTATCATTGATATCTGGAGGGTAAAAAGTCGTCTACAATATATTGTGTCCCTCAGATATGGAGTGCAATGGTGAGGTTCTAGACCTATACTTGAATTCATGAGAGGTTATGTGAGATTCATGGTTAGGAAATGGTTCCCCTTAGACTATTTCATGTAGTAGTGATGAGAAAGTCCTCCACTTTGTATGTAATGATTTTATATGGGAGTTTGGATTCAGTGATGGGAGCCTTAGATTTGTGGGAAGAACATTCAATCTTAGCTGGATAAAGATATGGATATAACCTTTCTATCATTGCATGGTTTATTTCGAGCATATCAGATATTGAGATTTCATTACACCCTTTTCTTATAGGTTAATTTTATTATTTATTTTTTTTGTTTCTCCCTTTTTTAGTTCTTAGGGTTCCAACTAGGAATGAACATACTCACCCTTTCATGGTCTTTTCCCACATGTTTTTTGTCTTATACAGAAGGAATAAAAATTATTAGTGACTATGTTGAACCTGGTTTCAGGAAATAAAGCATAATATTATGTGGTTTTGCTGGCTGAAATCATTGGTTAGACTCTGGGATATGGAGTCCAGACATACCCTACTCTATTCATTACAGTTATTTTGGGATTTTCCCCATATTTCTGGATGAGTGTGTATTTTCCCCTTATACCTTGTATAAATTTTTCACTTTGATATGTTTTATTTTTGGTTATTTCATGCAATATTTATGCTCTAGATGTTCTATATTTTATTAGACCTATACATTGTTTCACAAAGTTGGTTTTGTGTGTGTATATAGGTACCTAGGATAAGGCCTCCCATTTTTATGATATACCTAATCAGTGATAGTCACTAGCCCCTTTCCCATTAGAAGTGGGATTGGGGTGTCTCCATTATCTTAATGTTAGGTAGGTGGGACCTGATTGGTTGGTTCATGACATTACTAGTCAAATATAATCCATCGAAAGCTTGGTAATAAACCAACACACAATGTCCAATGTGTCCCTTAACACCTTTTCAGTCTACTTTGTATGTTCAAGTAACTATTAAATAAAGTACATTCATTAAAAAATTTATCATGGTACTTGGTTGCTATGTTTAATTTTTTGGGACATCAATTAAAGTGTATTACATTTTATACACCTCATAATAACGAATTAAGGATTGTTTGACCAAGGTGGAGAAGCTCATATCCCATGCCAATAAACAGTACATAATACAATATAGTAAATTAGACAATACCAACTACCCAAATAGAGTCAGCTCCCATCCATGAAATTATTAGAATCTTTGTCTAAGTCATCTAAGTCCTATCGACCACCATCAATCACCCAAAGATCCTACCTCTCACCCATGAATTCCAAATAATTAATTTTAAGGAAACTCACAATTAAAGTGAAAGTCATGCATATTGAAGGACATATTAGATAACACAATCGGGATGGATACTTGACCATCCGTCCATTAAAGGTCTATAACATGGTTATGACTTCATTCAAGGGAAAATCCATATCATTTTAAAATACAACATGGAACAATTTAATATAATTAAATTTTAACATTTTGAAGAAAACCAATCATGATAAATACTATGTCCATATCAAAATCCAATGGAGTTTGATCCACTCCTGCACACTCTAGATTCCAAGCCTCACAAAATCATGAAACCAATTCGATGTTATGATGGTCTATTCACTCAAATTGACCAAAAACCATAGAAAAATCAATAAGGTATGTTCCATCATCATAAAAACCATTTGAAAATACACATTTATCACCATGGAACATCCTTTATCCACATGAATCCCAAGATATATCATTATTAGAAAATTCCATTATGATTCGATATAATTGTTATCCAATTCTTCGATCGGTATCTGTCCCATTATAAATACTGATTAGGAATACATGGGAGAAGTGTATTTGAAGAGAATTGATACATCAAATGGATAAAAAGTGTAATAACTTAATAATTTAATGATCTATGAAGAATGACACCATGATCAACCACCACATGAAAAATATAGTGATCAAAATTGAAGAAGAATGATATACCTCATCCAAAATCCACAACAGTTTGATTATAGATCTACTCCAGATAAAATAATATCATATAGGAAGCTGAAGGTAAGAAAATTTATGAATTAAACTCAATTTTTTTATCTAAACCTATAAAAACTACGGGGTATCAGTGGTTAAAAGACAACATTTCCCCTCACTTACCCCCACCCAACGCACCCCACCAACTAGCCAGCTGGTATCCAATGGCCCCCTGGCGTTGGATCCTTGGCTAGCCACTGGCCCCTGATGAGAAGTAGGACCACTACCTACGTCACAAAAAATCTAGTGTAGGCTCATCAGCTGGCTAGTGAATCCTACCAGGTAGTATGGGATTCTTCCCACCAACTGGCCAACTAATGCTGATACTACAACTCAATAGTCCAATCCAAAAATCTTTCCATATTTTGAGCTCTGAGTCACACTTAATGCTTCTATTCATGACCAAAAACACTACTTGAAGGGTTTCTTAAGTAAATCTTCTCATTTTGAAACTTTTTTATATGAAAAAACCATCCACTAGATGAAAAGATAAAATTCCCCTTAGAATTCCCAACCCATAATGATGCGGGTCGATGCACCCGAATTGTGTATACACTTCCACATACTTTATTGAAAATAAGAAAATGTATTCAGAAAAAAAAAATCTACTACTTAGTAGAAACAATACTTTGATTTTGGTGATCTTGTTAATTTTTAGGTGATTTCTAGCCAAATACACAAACTGGGGGAAAGCTGAGCAAAATTTACAACTACACGGCGTGTACATATATACACACTGTGTACAATCAGACTCAGACACAGATTGTCTTGGACAAGTACATTCCCAAGTTACCAGAAGAATATACACGCCGTGTACTAAAACAAAATTCCATTTATAGTATTGTAGAGGCGGTTGGTGGCTGAGAAGAAGTCTACATGCCCATGCGGCCGGCTGATGTTGACACGTAGTGTACATCATCTATACACCATGTCTTCCCTTCTAGAAGTAGTTGGTGGCTAATAAAAGAGAGTAAATGCCATGTATGGTGGCACTATACACCGCGTATACCCACCCACTAGGCAATACCATGTTCCAAGTCAAATACGGCGTGTTAGGCCACCTACTGGTGGAGAAAGAGATGATGAAACCATATTGACAAAATTAAACAGCGTGTACTTGTTCCACACACTGTGTAATTTAATTTTCTATAAATAGAGGCCTTGGTCTCTGGTTAAAAAAATGAAGAGTAGGAAAAGGTCCACAAGAAAGAAGCTCTACTGCTGTGATACCATCATTCAACCACTTCTCTATTCTACCATTCTAACAAAGAGCCAATCCCCCATCGAAATTTTTTTAGATGATCATATCAGGTATAAAGGGTTTTATTTTTATCTTTTCTTTTATGTGTAACTAAATACCAGTGTGTTGGGGTTGTGGGAGATTAAGGAGGTGTAATTTTTACTAGTTATTATGAATGTGTTTATTCTATTAACCTCTTCTTATTCTTCTTTAATCACTTCATTTTATCACTAGAAATTTTGAGCCAGACCAAGGGCAGAGTTCTACGGATTCAAAAGAAGAATAATGATGAATAATTTCATGATCATTGGATGTATTCATCGAATCAAAAATGGACTATGCCAAATAAAGAACTGTGAAACACTAACTACTAGATAAAGGATTGGGTTTCCTCAGCTCAAGACATAAGTTTACCGGGCCACGGAAACCTTGCTACAAATTGAAACCCAAAGTGTTGGGTTATTATGAACAACAAAACCTCATAAGAAATTTTATTTAATAAATAAACTCTTAAGAATACACAACCCAAATGAAGTTTCCTCCATATTTTCATCAAAACCAATTTTCCATATTTTCCTTTATCCATTAAGTAATTTTCTAATGAAATTTAAATACAATTACCTTTCTATAAAAAATTAATAATCGACTCTAAATTCAGTACACTTCAGAAAGACAAAAATAAAAACTGGATAATGAAGACCAA
The DNA here is from genome assembly GCA_963277665.1 of Viscum album. Lineage (NCBI taxonomy): Eukaryota > Viridiplantae > Streptophyta > Magnoliopsida > Santalales > Viscaceae > Viscum > Viscum album. Next base: position 178,856,428 of record OY728143.1, on the reverse strand, counting down.
AAAAACATCATTTTTACTGTGGATTGACCCCTCTATGGTACTATACTTGTTAGGGTAAAACAATTTGGGACACCGATAACATTCCTTCAGTAAAACGACTCGCCAAATTTTGGCACCGTTTTCAGGGAATTAAGAAAAATTAATTTTGTTCTTGTTTTAATTACGTTTGTATCAAATTTTAGTGGAAATAAAAATCATAAATTCCCAAGAAACTCTTTTTCAATCTCATTTATGTTTATCTCTATTCTTCCTCATTTACGCTTGGTGTGTTTAGTATTGTGTAGGTCTATAAGTGTATGAGTGGATACCTCACTCATTTCAAGAATGCTGAGTCATCAGGGTTTTTCCTAGTTGACCGAGATATCTAACGGACGCTCTTGAGGCGACGAAAAGCACTCATGGTTGAGGACAACCAAAACAATCCCATGGAAAAGAATAAAGAATGAAATCCATCTACTATACAAGGAGGTGGAAAACCATTTGGTTTGGATGACAAATGGAACCAGAAATCACCACTTGCTCCAGGATATGGCCCCCATTAGCTCCAACTATTCCAACCGAAGCAGATGCCATTTTTACAGCTAGGTTAAGGGTCGTACTTTGACCCTCAGGAATAGTAATACATGCTGCCTCCACTCCCTCAGAAGCCACCTCCACGCCGTACTCTTATAGAGTACTACCTACCATCTATTCATGGAACTCACCCAGGCATCGTCCGTCCACCGGTGTAGGCCCAACAATTCAAGATAAAGCCTTCCTTTATGCAACTAATCCAAGACACCATTCAGTTTGGTGGCCTACCCGACGAGGACCCCAATACCAATCTCTCCAATTTTCTGGAGGTCTACGACACATTCTTCTACCAAAAAGTGTCTATGGACGAAATTTGTCTTCGCCTCTTTCCCTTCTCTCTAAGGGATACGGCGAAGTACTGGATTAAAGGTTTTCCACAATGATCTATCCTCACCTAGGAGGATCTACCCCAGGTTTTTCTATCTAAATACTTACCACCCTTGAAGATGGTGACTTTGCAGAACAAAATACACAAATTCCAGCATCACAAATCAGATTCATTGTACGAATCATGGGAGCTATTAAAGGAGATGTTGCACAAATTACCACACCATGGACTCCCACATTAGATGAAAGTCTAAACCTTTTACGGAGGACTGACGATGAATACAAAGTCCATAGTGGATGCTGCTGCTGGGGGTACAGTTATATGGAAGTCTCCCGAAGATCTTTTCGAACTACTGGAAGACATGGCTGCCAATAGATTCTAGTGGAATTATGAGTGGGGAACACAAAAACAAGGTATGAATAATATTGGTGCCCCAACTATTCTAGCTCCCCAGTTGGACACTGTTTCCAAAAATATTGATGCGCTCAATCTAAAGGGAGCGTCCTAAGTACAAGCGGCAAACCATCCAACATGCAGCGAATGTGGTGATAACCACGCCATGAGAGAATGTGCTGGACCTATAGGCATCCCTTTGACAAGCGAGGTGAGCTATGTTTCCCAAAACCGAGGGCCAAAACAGTACCATAAGAACCAGATCTCAGCATGGCATGATCAACAGGACTCAGGATGAGGCCAACAACAGCAGAATACTCTGCCGCAACGACCGCCCGGCTATGGTCTGACTTCTTATCAGAACAAGTATCTGAGGAAACAACAGCCCCAACATGGATCTTATCAGCAATAAGGGTATCACAACCCTCACCCACAACAACCGTGATAGCCACCACCTCCACCAGCTGCACAACCACCTCCGTAGGAGAATACCTCATGGTTAGAGGATCTCATGAAAAAAATTATATCTATTACTGAGACCAGATTCCAGAATCCAGAGGCTTCCATTTGAGGTCAAGTGAACCAAATTGGCTAGCTAGAAAACCAACTCCCAAGGAGGAAACCCGGTACACTACCGAGTATCACTAAGAAGAAACCGAGGGAGGAGGCCCATGCCATCACACTACAGAGTGAAAGGGAGCTACAACAGAACTTACCAGCATAGCTAGGTGCACCTTCTGATGATGAAGGTACACTTACATACCCCTCCTCATCTAAAATACCACGGAAGGAGGCTTCAAAAAGTAAGGGAAAAGAGGTTTTCAAACCGTTGGATCCTACCATACCCATCCCAGAGAGGATGAAGTAGAGATAATTGGACCACCAGTTCAGCAAATTCATGGATGTGTTCAAGAAGCTACACATCAATATTCCATTTGTAGAGGTTTTGACGTAGATGCACAGCTATGAAAAATTCATGGCAGAGATCCGCTCCAACAAAAGAAAAATGTAGGATCTGGGCACCATTGCATTGACTAAGGAGTGTTAGAAGGTCATCCAACATTCGATTCCTCCCAAAATCCAGGATCCAGGTAGCTTCACTATTTCATGGACTATTGACCCATGTGGGTTTGGGAAGGTCCTCTATGACTTAGGGGCCAGTGTCATCCTCACGATCCTTGAATTTTTTTTAAGAATCTAGGGTTCAACGATCTAAATCCTACCCGAATATCCCTTCATATTGCCAACTGATCCATCAAATATACAAAGGGGCTAGTGGAGGACGTGCTGGTCAAGGTGGGTAAGCTAATACTTATTATAGATTTCATCATCCTTGACATGGAAGAAGACAAAGAGGAACCTCTCATTTTGGGAAGGCCCTTCTTGGCCACTGGGAAGGTATTGATTGATGTGCACTAGGTGGAGCTAATTTTCCAGGCCGGTGATGAGAGAGTCTCCTTCAATATCCTCAAATCCGCCAAACATGCATCATTGTCAGAGTGTGAGGTCTATTTTGAAGTGACCACCGTGGATGAACACTTGAGAGGAGAAGGGTATGATCTGGTATGTTTTTTTACGATACATGACTTGGTTATTCGAGAAATTCAACCAGACAAAGCACCAGAGGTCCCACAATTCCTAGAAGGCCAGGGCTGCCACTGTTGGCAACGTACAGTTATACCCAATATTCTGGAGTGATCAAAGGTGAAACCACTTGTACCTTCGATTCTAAAGGCACATGAACTCGAACTTAATCCTCTTCCATATTCATTGAATTATGGGTATTTGGTGAACAATCAAACATTTATTATCATTCTTAGTGCAACAATGTCACAAGAGCAGGAGGATGCACTTCTGCAGGTTTTGAAATAGCGCAATCATGGTATTGGGTGGAATATTGCATATTTTAGAGGCATCCGCCCTACTATTTTCACCCACAAGGTGATTTTTGAAGAAGGTCCAAAGCAATATACGAAACCACAGCGTCACCTGAACCCCCCATGAAGGAAGTTATGACGAAATAAGAAATTAATTTGTTAGATATGGGTGTCATTTATCCCATCTCGGATAGTCTATGGGTGAGTCCCATACAAGTGGTACCGAAAAAGGGGGGTATCACTATAATTTCAAATGACAAAGATGAGCTCATCCCCACATGCACTGTCACGAGCTAGAGACTTTGTGTGGATTACAGGAAACTGAATGACACCATGAGGAAAGATCATTTCCTCCTGCCCTTAATGGATTAGATGCTAGAGAGACTAGTGGGGCACAACTTTTACTAATTCCTCGACAGCTATTCTAGCTACAATCAGATTTCCATTGCTCCATAGGATCAAGAGGAGAGCACATTTACCTTCCTCGACAGTATTTTTACTTACCGAAGGACATCCTTTGGCATGTGCAACACCCCCCACCTTCCAACACTATATACTGACTATCTTCTATGACATGGTGGAATAGATCTTGGAGGTATTCATGGTTGATTTTTCCATTTACGTAAAATCATTCACTACATGCTTGCGGCACCCGAAGATAGTTCTGAAAGGATGTGAGAAAACTAACCTAGTTTTAAACTAGGAAAAGAGTCATTTCATGGTGAAAAGTTGCATCGTCCTTGGACACAGAATCTTGGAGAAGGGGATAGAGGTGAACCCGACAAAGACAGAAGTCTTTCACGACTTCCAATTCTGACTTCCATAAAACCCATCTGAAGCTTCCCAGGGCATGCATGTTTCTATAGGCTGTTTGTCCGTGACTTCTCAAAGATATCCTAGCCCCCCACCAAACTTCTGACCAAGGATTCCATATTTGAGTTTGATGAGCCATGCACCACAGCTTTTGAGCTCCTGAAGTAGTGCCTGGTTGAAGATCCAGTGATGGTTATTCCCAAGTAGGAGGAAAAATTTGAAGTGATGTGTGATGCCAGTGACTACGCAGCCGGACTATCCCGGGATAGTGGCTTGACCAAATTTTCTGACCTATATATTATTCCAGCAGGATTCTAAACGAGGAATAGATGAACTACACCACCACATAAAAGGAGATGATTGTTGTGGTATTCACGTTTGACAGGTTCTGTTGTTACTTAGTGCTATCTAAAGATATTTTTTACACTGACCATGAAACACTAAAGTACTTTCTGAACAAGAAATATGAGAAGCCATGACTGATTTGATGGGTACTCCTCCTGCAAGAATTTGATATGGAGATCCGAGACAAGAAAGGGAGTGAGGAAATTATGGATGATCATCTCTCCAACCTAGAGCTACCTCATTTGGAGAAGAAGGAATATCGAGAGATTAGGGAGGATTTCCTATATGAGAACCTATTTTTAGTCAATGAAACACCTAGAACTTGTTATGATGATATTGCTAATTTTCTAGTTATAGGTGTTGTTCACCATGACCTCTCCTTCCATCAAAGGAATAGATTTCTCTCTGATGTCAAGAGGTAATTTTGGGAAGATCCTATTCTATTCCGATCCTGTGGAGATGAAGTGATCCATTGTTACATCCTGAAAACTGAAGTTCATGGAATCTTGGAATTCTGTCACGCCTCACCAATTGGGGGACATCATTGGCCTGACCATACTATAGCAAAGATCTTGCTTTCCAGTTTTTTTGGCCCACCATGCATTGAGATGCCCGAGACTTTGTCTCATATTGCGATTGATGCTAGAGAAAAGGTAATTTGGGACATCGTGATGATATTCCCTAGTACCCCATCCTAAAGGTCAAGATCTGCTATGTCTAGGGCATAGATTTCATGGGACCATTCCCACTATCTTTCTGGAACATTTAAATCATGGTCTTCATTGGCTACATCTCCAAATGGGTGGAAGTCACTGCTACAGAACACGAAACATCCAAGGTAGTCAGGGGCTTTTTAAAGAAACATATTTTTAGCAGGTTCAACGTTCCCCATGTACTAATCAGTGATAGAGGGACCCAATTTTATAACAAATTGAAGAAAGGTGTACTGTCAAAGTACGGAGTGTAGAATCATATGGGGAAGCCATATCTTCCCAAGACCAGTGGACAAGTGGATCTCTCTAGCTGTGAGCTGAAGCAGATTTCATAAAAAACAGTGAACACTTCGATGAAAGACTCGTCCAAGAAGCTAGACGATGATTTGTGGGAATATTAGACGTCTTTAAAAACACCACTTGGGATGTCCCCATTCCACCTCATTTATGGAAATCCATTCCATCTTCCAGTAGATTTGGAGCAGAAATCTTACTAGTCCATCAAGGCCCTAATTTTTGATCTAAAGGCAGTTGATGAGAAGCATAAGTTTCAACTATCGGAACATGATGAAATCCTATTAGAGGCGTATGAGAACTCCAAGATGTAAAAGGATAAGACAAGAGCAATCCATGACCAGATGATTTCATGAAAAACATTCCAACCCAATGATCAGGTACTCCTTTTTAACTCTCATCTTTGATTATTCCCAAGGAAGTTAATGTCAAGATGGTCAGGACCATTCTGGGTCATATGAGTATTCCATCATAGGGTGGTAGAAATATCTGAAGAGGATGGTCAATCGTTCAAGGTGAATAGACAACGGCTGAAGATTTACCATCACAAGGAGGACATGGTGGTAACGATGTCCACCATACATCTTTGGTAAACATTGGTAAGTCGGTCGATCCAACGACCTAAAACAAAGGCACTTCCTCGGAGGAAACCCAGCGGATGCATGCCATGTGCCACTTATCCACATGGAGTGTACTGATTCCTTTTCATTTATATTATTATTATTATAAATATATAGGTTAACTAAGTAATAAATAGGGATGATGCCAGTGCTGATGGTAAGGTCACTGGAGGTTATACGAGTCGTCACCGGTTCGAATCCCTCCCGACCTACCTTCGGTACAGGGTTACTCCTTTTTATCTTCATGTTTTATTACAAGACGTGTATGGTATTTTTTATATTATATATATATATATATATATATATATATATTCTTATAAGAAAACCCATGATGGGGATGAATAGGTTTGCAAGGGTCGTAACCCATCTCCAAAAGACCCGGGTTCAAATCCTAACAACCGCCCCATTTCTGTCATTTGTACTTTTTATAAAACCATAGGACGTGTATTTCAATATACATCATGTGTGCCATGTTTTCATTTCTAAACTAATTTTTTTTCAACATAAAGAGATACATGTGGGTGGAGTGGGAAGATTGGTAGAGTCTCGGCCCTGGATAAAAAAGACTCGGGTTCGAACTCGGCTAATCTCCCTACTTCATCCCTTTTTGTATAATTAAAAACCACACGCCGTGCATTCAATTCCTCCTGTGTAGTATATGCCCTATACATTAAATATATTTAAATAATAAATAGGACCAGCAGTATAACCTTGGCTCCAGTGGTTGAGGGCTTCTATTTAAAACGAAAGATCGCCGGTTTGAATCTCACCCCAAGCACTGGGCCAAAGGTTGTACTTCTCTTTTTATAATTTTAGAACACACACCTTGTATTTCCTGATACATTACGTGTATAGTTTTATGTTAATATTATGTATATATAAATATATTTATTTTATTTTAATTATTAATATTAATTTTTATATAGTTGACTATAATAATTCTATATATATATATATATAACCTATTAAAAATAAATATGTGGTACACGACGTGTAGGCCACTGATACACATCGTGTACCGTAGCTATAAAAGTCACACCCCACTCATCTTGAGCCCGTGTCGTGCCGAACCCCCCCTCTCCCCAATTTTTATCCTGCATGCCGTTCGACCTCCCCAATTCAAAATCTGCAGATTTCATCCATTTTAGCTTCTAATTTCTACTGCATTGTGATTCTCAGTCTAGGTACACCCTTATACATCCTTTATTTCAAGCTTTCTTAGGCGTTTTGGGTGATTTTTGGGTCAGCCGACCATTCAGATTCTGTGATACACAATCATGATTTGAAGAACACATGCCATGTACTTTTATACATAGACACACACTGAATACTTCACAATTTTCAAATACATGATGTTTATGTTTGGAACACACCATGTACCAGCCCACATCGTGCCCATGTACCTTATTCACTCAGTCGCAGACACCATGTTCTTGTACACAATGTGTTTGTTCGGTACATGCTGTATATACCATTTCACTCGGCCAACCCATGTCTAGAACTTCACATGGTCGTATGACCTCTGTTCTTACACACGTCTTGTTATTCCCTCACACGGCGTGTAATATATTATTAGCTCTACTCAGACGATGGTCGTGTATTTGTACGACACGACTAGGGGCACTTTGCACATACATGGAGTGTATGTTCGGTACACACCATGTAGCCTATCCTTTTCCATGTTCACTTGACATGTCTATCCAGAAAACATGGGATGCTAACCTACTTCCACTACACACTGTGTACTCTTGATATACATGCCGTGTAGTTTTTTATTTTTCAGTTTTCTCACATTTTATTATTTTCCTTTTTATTTTATTTTTCTTTTGTTTTCTTTTTCATTCTTTTTTAGGATATAGCAGAGAGAGACCCTTTTCATGGGAAGAGGCCTGCCTCCGCCACTGAGGTCGAGCAGCCCAATTTTCATCAGATCCGACTCTGGCCAGTGATGACACCAGGTCTAGAATATCTGGTGTACCAAACTCCTTCGCTGGCCATCCTTCCACCACTCACCACCTCTACCGATGCAGGTCCTAGTAACACCGCACCTCTACCATCCAGCACAGAGCCTCCGAGCACCACCCTTTCTTTCCCACAAGCTGCCCCACCACCTGCGCCCTCCCTAGTCATAGCTGATCCCTCATCCACCACTCCATCTAGCAGGCCTCCATCTACTTCAGCCGCTCCACCCTCAGAGCCAGCCCCTACTGCTGTACTACCTGGGCCGGGCCCTTCCAGTGTTCCCTACCCTTGCATAGTGTTCCCATTCACAGAATTGGCGCATGACATAGTCCAACGTTTCTCATGCTTCCCAATCCCATTGAGCAGCCGTTATCTCGACAGTACAATCCCTCATGAGATGATTATTTGGGGATAGTTGATGGATCTCCTCAGGCACACACCGTTACTCACAATATTCTAGGTTATCAATCCTATTTTCAGAGATTTATTTTTGATGTTTTCTGCTTCCATCAAGTTTGACAGGCCCGAGTACCAGGATACACCGGCGATGAGGTCCTGGTGGTCCGATTTCGGCTAGGTAGATGGCCCTTCTCTCTTACTATGACCAGGTTTGGCTGAGGGTGATGTTTCTATCCTCATCCTCTCAACCCACCCCTATCTCTACCCTGACCTGCCCCGACCACCCTGAGCTCATTTTCATGTGGTGGGATATCGCTGGGCCTGACCACCAATACATCCCCACTTCCCATAAGAGTACCCTTATTGCTGACCCTATCCTCCGCTTCACTCGCTGGTGCTTTAGTGCCATCCTTTTTCCTCTCTATGTGGATATGGGGGTTTTGACCGGCCATGACATGTAGCTCATCACCTATGTCATCTAGTTGGACTACCCAGACCTCCCTTACCTTCCGGTCTCCTATTACCATGCCATGTTTACCAGCCATCAGGGAACTATGAACAATAGGTTTTATGCCACCCCCTTGCCTACCAAATCAGGGGTTTTGACCTTCCCTTACCCATGACCGATTAGGTTCCCCCCAGCGGATGGACTTTCTCATGCTTATTCACATGGGATTGGTCCAGAAGTAGGGGGCGCTTATGTGCTTTCTCAGGCACCACCCGGACCACTTACAAACCCTCCTCCCCCTACCGATGTACCTTCTCCTCCTTCCCCACCCCTTTAGGCTTCCCCATCCCACCCCCTTCATCTGACCTTCATTCTTCTCTTGCATCTATTGCCCCTACCTCAGCACCCTCAGTCAATATCTCCTTTTCTATATACCTAGCCATGGTGGAGCTTCACTTGGATCATCTCGATCGACATAAGCACTGACTTGAGCATATGTTGGGTATTCTTCTTCATTATCGTGGTATTCCACTACCCCCACATCTGACCCTACCTCGGCTACTGGACCTTATTCCGAATCTCCACCGCTGTTTACCACACTAGACATGGATTTAGTTCTCATCTCCACTACGGGCCCAGCTGCTACCACTGCTACTACCAGTCCAGGGATCTCTACCAAGCCTTTGCTTCCAAGTCCCACTCCTACAGCTCCGACTCCTACGACTTCTCTTCTGAGTGGAGATTTCAAGCCTCCGACTTCCATGGATCCTGATCGTTCTCTCCTGACTGTTTCTGTACTGGACGATGCCTCTTCTGAGGTGACCCCCTGACTGGTTTTTGGACATATGTTTTCAATTTTATATATTTTTGTGATATCTTGTGCTTATGTATGTTGTGTATTATTGCAGTGTTCTCTCTCTTTGACCATCACAGGCACTCTGGAACTCTTTGAGATATAATTATCCACCGTTTCCCATCTTTCTTCATATAGACACAAGGGGAGTATTGTTTTTTACATATTTTGTTGTTTTCTTTTTCTTTCTCAAATTACTTCTTTCCTTATATCCCCTCATTCTGGTCCACTATTGTGTCCCCTCATTCCCTTCTCCACCTTTATATGGCACTTGGTGGACCATGTGTGTTATTAAGTATGGGGGAGCGTCTCTTGACCACCTTAGTCTTTGCCTTTACCATCATCTAGGAGACATCATTATTGGAAGACATATTTGAAAATGTGAAGAAATTTTGGTTAATCATATTTCTAAATAATAAAGATAAAAGTGTTAAATTTTTAAAAGTTGCATGTCTGTTTTCGTTCTTAATTATTTTATAATGATTGTTGATATAGTTTAAATTTCAATTTGTAATCCTTGGATAATTACATTGATTAGGCTAATCATTTATATGCAAGTCATGACCTGATTGTCTCTTTATTTGTTTTTCCCACTCTTAAGAGGTATTCTAAACCCTTCGTCATATTCTTTTAATACCCTCTTTATTGATAGATTCTTAGGATATTTGTAACTCCCCGAATTTTCGTGCTTTCTTTTCAAAAGATGGAGAATTTTTGAATTGCATTAAAATTATCGAGGCATTAGATTGTTTCAAGCCCTTTATCTTGAGACCTACCCTACATCTGATCTTCATGAAGCCTAAAGAAACCATGAACAACCTTTATAGAAAGCCATATTACAAGATTATTTGCCTTAATACCCTAATTATTTTATAATTTTTCATGATTATTCAAATGATCTTAAAAGAAGGAATTGGCAGTCAATAAAATACTTTTTTGAATTGGCATGAAATTAAGTATGGGGGAGAGCCTCTTGATCATTTGAAAAAAAAAGGGTTCCAAACCCCTATTTGTAGAATTTCTAAAAAGTTCCCCTTTGTTATATATATATATATATAGACAATAGAACCTTATACTCACATATTGGTTTGTGAACCCTACCTAACTAAAGGAGATGGTGGTGACGAAATAATTTGATAGAGTTTGTTGAGGAAACATTTACACTGAGCTTAATTTTGAATATCAAGCACTGTTATTTAAAGAATTTAGCCTCCTTTTTAAAGCCTCAGATTTATTTTTCACATCTTTATCTACCAACCCTTAGCCACAGAGACATATGATCCTTATTGAAAATCCCTCATGATTTTTGTAAATCAATTTTCGGATGTAGAGAACTATATTTCTTGAAAATTTATGGATAGAGTGTATATATATTTGATCGAGCATAAATTTGATTTAAAATATCTTGAGTGTTGAGTATATTATTGGTGAGTTAGACCATCAAGGAGCTTGCTTATTTTTTAAAGGTTGAAACATGTGTTTAAAGGAGGATGAAAGTAGTTAATTGAATTGTATATAAGGCATGATTATAATATCTTATGAATTGAAACTGTTTTGTTCCTTTTTAAAATTTTCTCCTATGATTGTATCATTTAGATTTATGATTAAATCAATTCCCTAATTTTTAAAATATGAACTCTTTCAATTAGATGTCAAGATTTTCTTGAGGGTAAGAAAATGACTAAGTATGGGGTAGTTTGATGCACCCGATTTGTGTATACATTTCCACATACATTATTGAAAAGAAGAACATGTATTTAGTAATAAAACCCACTACTTATGGGAAAAAATACTTTAATTTTGGGGATCTTGTTCATTTTTAGGTGATTTGTGTCCAAACACATGAACCGGGGAAAGCTGTGCAAAATTTAAAACTACACAGTGTGTACATATATACATGCCATGTACAGTCAGACTCAGACATAGATTGTCTTGGACAAGTACATGCCCAAGTTACCAGAAGCACGTCCACGCCATGTAATAAAACTACACTCTATGTATAGTATTATAGAGGTGGTTGGTGGTTGATAAGAAGTCTACACACCCATGTGGCTGGCTGACTTTGACACGCCGTGTACATCATCTATACGCCGTGTCTTCCCTTCTACTTGCAGTTGATGGCTCATAAAAGAGAGTAAATGCCATGTAGGGCGGTGTTACACACTGTGTATACACACCTACCGGGCGACATAGTGTTCCAAGTCAAAGATGGCGTGTTAGGAAACCCACCGGTGGAGAAAATGATGACAAAAGTGCATTGAAAAAAGTACACAATGTGTACTTTTTCCACACACCATGTACTTTTATTTTCTATAAATAGAGGCCTTGGCCTCCGATTCAAAAATAGGAAGAGGGGGTAAAGGTCTGAAGGAAAGAAGATCTACTTCCATGATACCATCATTCAAATACTTCAGCATTATACCATTTGACTAAAGATCCAATCTCCTCTTGAAGTTTTAGTGATGATCACATCAGGTATAGAGGGTTCTGTTTTTATCTTTTCTTCAATGTGTAACTAAATACCCAGTGTTTTGGGGTTGTGGGAGATGAAAGAGTTTTAATTTTGATTATTTATTTTGAATGTATTTATTCTATTAACCTCTTATTATTATTCTTTAATCACTTCATTTTATCATTAAAAATTCTGAACCACACTAAGGGTAGAGTTTTCAGGGATTCAAAAGAAGAATAAAAATAAATACTTTCATGATCATTGGATGTTTTTATCAACTCAAAAATGGACTAAGCAAAATAAAGAATTATGAAACACTAACTACTAGACCAAGGAGTCAGTTTCCTCAGCTCAAGACATAAGTTTACCACACTTAGGAAACCTTGTTAGAAATTTAAACCTAGAGTGTTGGGTTATTATTAACAACACAACCTCAAAAGAAATTTTATTTAATAAAAATACCCTTAAGAATCCAAAACCCAATGAATTTTCTTCCATATTTGAATCAAAACCAATTTCCCATATTTTCCTTTATCTGTTAAGTAATTTTCTAAAAGAAATTTAAATCCAATTACCTTTCTATCAAGCATTAAGAATCGACTCTAAATTCTGCACACTTTACTAAGAAAAAAAATACAAACTCGATAAGGAAGAAAAAAATAACATAGTTTTCCATGTGGATTAACTTAGTACTAGTACTATACTAGTTAGGGTAAAACAATTTGGGACACTAATAACATTCCTTCAATAAAACGACTCATCACAGGTCATTATAATATCTCCACCATAGTGCTTCTTATCCTTGAGAAGTTGTATCCTATGATACATTCCATCTGATTAGACTCAATCACCATATATATGGATTCTAACAAGTTCCATCCTAAAATTCTAACTCACTTACCTAATGTTGCAGAAATATCAAAATTCCCACTTTTCTTCTGATACATGGATCCAAACATGAGAATATGAAGCTAAGAGAAAATATTTTCGTCCTGCAACATCGATACTGTGATCACTATAATTGTTGAAATCAATACGCTACAATGTCTTCAACCTTTTCATTTTGAAGAACCAGGGGTCTTCCCACCATAGGAATTTCCATACAAAATATGGATCCATCAATCCAATGAAACACAAGATTTAGTTTAGTTCCATAATTCTTGGTCAAACACAAGACAAAGGTTAAGGTAGATATCAATACCTCATTACTTGGTCCTAGATGAAGCATCAAGTCTTCACTGATCAATGAAACATGAACATGATAACATTTTTAGAAATTCCATAATATATTCTTATCCACATTAGTATATTCAAATATAATGATCTTAATGTGACTTCAACCAACCAAATTCAAGTATACATAGAAACACAAATTACTAATTTTTCATCCTACCTTCTACAAAGGTTCTCAACCACAATAATAGAAGATCCATGAAGCACTAATTATGATTCATTAAACCTTAGTGGGATCATTAAGTCCTTCAACATCCCTATTAAAATATATGGGATATTTAAGGAATTACCCTGGTTAATTCATAAACTAGTTGCACCATCCACAAGGCTCACAACAAACATTGACACACAAATCGTCTGACTCCCTCTTAGTTCAGACCAATTTCCATCCCTATGCCTAAATCTGACATTCGGTCTCCAAATAGAGATATATCTGAATAAAACATCAATAAATACTCATATAACCAACTACTCTCAGGTCTACCACACATCAGTCTTATATATTCTCTATGATCGTTTCATGACCAGTCTTACGCAAGGCCACCACCCTTCACCCAAGAGAGGTCATTTCCCACATGACATGTCTATACTCCAAACCAAAGGCATATCCATACTTCAACCTCACAATTTTTTCATTGTTCTACTTAAACTATGGATATTTCATCACTGAATACAATAAATAAGCACAACCATCCATTCATTCCTGACTATCAAACTAGCACTAAGCACTACACACACCAGGATTGTTAGAATGTAGTTCACTGAATCTAATGATCCATTATTATCATGCATGACATCCTATAGTATCATATGTGTGTGTTACATCTTCCTACATAGGAGAACATTATCCTCTCATTCAAGATACTTCAACGGAACATGATATTTTTAGAGACATCAATCTCAGCTTGACTGTACAATGGTACCACAATCCATTGTTGATGTCATCTTCCACAACAGTGTCATCTTCGATCATAAAAATTGTAAGGATTCAATTCCCTTTGAGATTTAAACCAACACACAAGTTTTATACAAAAAGGGTATCATTGAACTGAAAACATTAGTGGCCTACTACCGCTTCCCCTTCCGTGTTCATCAAAAGAACTTGACAATTCTCAATGGTATATCCACTACTTTGCATTCACTAGTTCAAATGAATCCAATCCTAATACAAAGACATGAACACTCATGCATTAAGTATTTTACCATCAAGTCCTGACAATACCACTATCACTCCCAATAGTTTGATTTCCCCTTGAGTCACATACCTCCAAGATAGACTCACTTGCCTCTTTATAAATCCACACCATAAGTTACCAAATCGATGAATATTGGACACTCTCAACACTACCTTTTAAAATAAGAAACTAATTGTTACTTAGCTTCACCACACTCCATATATCACATGGGTGTTAGCTCAAGACGTTGAGAATCCACCAAAACTCTAACTCTCATCGGTCCTACCATCTAGTATCTCACTTGACATCACTTGAGAGTTTCATTCCAAACCCATAGGTTAGGAAACCCATGGTCCTTTCCTTGTTTGTAAAAGCATCCAAGTGCTCCAAAACCAAATTTTATATCACCAGTACTAAAAATTAATGTGATTTATGATCCTAAGTTTCATAGTATATTTCAAGATCTTACTTTCATACCTTCAATGTTTACTCACATTCACAGGGTTGTTTCATCATTGAAAATTTACCATTAGTCATTAACCATGACTATCCCTTCATAAGGAAATCCCTTACCTAGGTTACCAAAACGTGATATGAGGGACTCGATCATTATTAACTATAGTCCCATTCTTAAATCCATATGGTCTTCCTCAAACCAAAAAAAGTTTCACTGGGGTAAAATTCAACATAAGATCATCTAGATACCCATATCTAGGTATGTCAAGATAGATTTTCCTATAGACTAACCTTGTTGAGAGGAAACAGATGTGTGGAATAGTTAAATAAAATTTCATTGGGATATGTGGATATATCCACATCGGCTATAGTAAGATCCTTAATTAACTTGACCTATCTGAAAGCTACTTACAAAAGGTTATTTGTTAAAGAAATTAATTCTTTAAAATGACCTAGCATGTTCTCTACACCACATGTGCATATAAAGACTACATCTTTATCACCACTGTTGTCACCATTATCGTTATTTTCATCATTGCTACCAAGGTGTACCTCACTATAGTCTCACATGACCTGCTATTAGAATTATACACAAATAGAGGTTCAATAAAATAGAATTTTACGAAGATATCATATATGAAAACACATTCTAGGTTATGGACACTCATCATATGAGTCCTCCATAATCAGTAAAAGCACACAAAAGTGTAATAAATTTCACGAGAAACCTATAATGATTGTGATGCCTCTTTCTTATATGGATAATAATAAAAAAAATATAATATAACAACCACAAATTCTATGTGTTTCACAAGAATTGAAAACCTATGATCATAATTTCACAAACCAAGGACATAAATCCAATTCCATAGTAACCTATAATACCATAAATAATGGTGTTTAAGATACAAGAGTAAAAGTTTCATCATAATATTAAACACATTAATATGTCAATATTTCAGAAAATCCCTATATTTGAAAAAATATGACAACCACCTCAGATACCATCATGAATAATCATGAACTAAATCACTGGATGTGAGCCAGAATTCCACATGACCTCAGGTACACCTCTAGATGTGTTAGAGGCAATAGAATAGCAATGAGGGACTAAGGTTGAATCATGGATAGATTATAACCCCAATTAGAGTAAACGATAAAAAATAAATAACCAAATATTTAAACTATATAAAATCATTGTAAGTGGAAAACCAATAACATACCATCTATAATCATGGATTCTTAATAACATACTAAATGGGAAATTAGTTAATGATTTACCATTGAGAAGATCATGTACATGATAGAAAAGAATAAAATTACAATATTATTTTCTCCCATTCCAATCCCCATATCATTGCGGTATCCAAAATCATAGCTAGCTATCCTACTAGATGTTCAATCCTGAGCTTCAACCTAACTTATACCTGTAATAAGTGAGAGATTATTGTGTATTTATCTTACATGGACTCATAGGTTGGCTTTGAGTAAAACTCAGTAAGACACCACCAATGTGGTCCAGTACCCAACTAATATATTTAGTGTATCAGCAAGTGATAAGATCATTAAAAGTAAATGGAAATCCATAAATTGTACATGTATGAAACATAATACCCAATGTAAAAGTAAATAATAAATCCCACATGTTGAGCATTCGTACGATCACTAAGTCTCTATGAACCCCATCTTTAACTACATAAGCACCATGTTGTAAGGAGAGTGCACCATTCATATATGAAACATCCCCATCCTCAATTTGATATTTCAAAAAAAAAATGTTCGATACAACCTTCTAGAAGGGATAGCTCATGAACGTACTAATCAATATCCACCAATATATCTCAGTGGGGGGTAGACTATATGGAAAAATATAAATCTACTATATAAGATAGAGAGTAAAAAACATGAAATCATGTTTATAGGATGATAGAGAAAAAATTTCATCATATCAAACAAGTGTGACAACCATCATAAACCATGTACAAGAAACATCAAACATAGGTTCTATAGGGAAGACACACACAAAAGTGATCAAGAAATCAAACATGATATCATATGATACACACACAAACACATGTTATCAAGCATGAAACTTGGTCTCTTAGGCTACACACACATGTGATCCATCATCAACATAGGTTTCACAAGAAACAATATGAGTCAATCATCATCCATCAGTGCAAGGAAAAGGCCAGAAAATAAATTCTAATGTGGACCTTGGAAACTCTTTAGCCCATTAGCTATGTTCTTGTAATTATTTAATAGAATATATTCATTATATAATTAAGCATAAGACTAGGCCTCTCACTTTAATTTTTTGGTTAAATAAATTTATTTTTATTCCATTTTATTCATCTCAAAAATATAAATTAAGGATCATTAACCTAATATGGAGAACCATATATCACATGCCAATAAATGGTATATAAAACCATAGGTAAGATTATTTGGGAAAACCCATATTAACTGGGTCAAATATAATATAAAAAATGTTTTTTAACTTTCTATAAGTCATCCAAGTACATTTTAACTCCATTGATCAACATGAGGTCCTTCCTCATGCAAAGAATTCCAAATAATTAACTATACCTAAATTATAATTAATTAAATTATTAAAAGTAAACTCACTTTTAAAGATGAAATAAATACATGCAAAAGGACTTAATGGAAATAATTTTCTCACCAAATCCTCAACCAACCATCCATAGAAGCTCCGTAAAACACTTTCAACCTCATTATTGGAAAACTCCCAATTGCATGATGATTAAACATTGACCAATTTAATATATTTAAATTGTAATCATTTAAAAAAATAAAATAATCCGTATACCTTGGATGTATCAATATCTAAAGGATTTCCAGACACTTCAACTATATTCTTGATTCTAATAGGTGAAAATGCCCCAAATCAATTCCATTTGATGATGGGAAATTCTTTAAAATTGACCTGAAAAAAATGAAAATAAAATCATGGGATGTAAATTCATTATAAAAACTATAAATGACACATGTTTATCATCACATGAAATTACCAAACCTTATAAATCCCATGGTCCATCATTCTCAGAAAAATCTATCAATATTTGATGGAATTGTCATTCAATTATTCAATCGAGATGTAGCACATGATAAACATCGATCATAATTTGAAGAGGGAATATGATCTAAAGAGAATTAATATCTAAAAGTGATATAAAGGGAAAAAACATTCCAATAGGATGATCCATGATAAACAAAATAATGATCCCACACCATATAAGGAAGATGGAGATCAATATTTAATACTAGAAGATCTCACCTTGATTTGATAATAGTTCGAGTCTAGGTCTACTGTAGATCAAGTTGTGATATTAAAGATATGAAAAGGGAGGTGAACATCTGAATGGAACTCAAAAAGTTTAGGTATACATATATAACCTTATACGACTCGGTGGTGAAAAGACTGAAATGGCCCTCACTTGACCCCCAACTAGAATGCCCAAACGACCATGCAATGCTAGCTCACAGGAAGGTCGATGAGCCATACTCAATAGCAAGAACACTTATTACCTCACTAGCTAGCTGGTGAGTGCGACTCTATATAATGAGATTCTTCTTGTACCACCAAAAATATGGTGCTGCTATTGTAGACTAGACACCCAAACTAATAATCTGACCTTCTTTCAGGAATTGAATTTCCCTATGTTATTTTATTCAAGATAAAATAAAATCCCCAAGGATATTCTAACATTATTTTTATTAGTTTTAATCCTAGTTTTCCGAACATGAATTCCACAAGATGAAATGTCTAAGGCCCCTTTGAAATCCACAATCCATAATGACGTAGTTCATTACATGTAGCTTATATAAAAGGTTGTCAATAATTCTTATAGGATTAAATTGAGGGTAAAATTTCATAGTTTCCACAATATATTTTTAGGTGATTTTATACAATAATGGATTCAACCATAAAAATGAAACATGATTAAAATATTTTTATTAAAGAAATAAGGAATATTATATAGGTATACATATTCTTAGTCTCTCAAGAAAGTGAGTATTAAGAATAATTTGTTAAGTTGTTTTAGAATACCTAATATGTATAAGAATTTAATGTATAATAATAAAAAATTTTAGGAATAAAAATAGCCAATCAGTAAACACAAATTTTTGAGAATAAAATTGAAAATAGAACGAAGAATAAAAGTTATTATCCAAATATAATATTTTAGAATCATGTAATTTTACACCCATTCCATGATATTCAAATATAGTAGGGAAAAATTATTCATAATTTTGTTTTTTTGATATCTTTTGAAAATAAAAAAAATGAAAAATAGAAAAAATAAATAAAATATTAATTTAAATATAAGAAAATGATTTCTTTTCTATTCTAAAACATGAATCACTTATATTTATCAATTTATTTTTTAGTTAATTTTTTTTATAAAATACAAAAAATATTACATGATATAATTTTATAGTTATTCATAGTGTATAACTTAAAGATATAAAATCTTGAACTATATTTAATATAATTAAAATAAAATGATGAATTATTTACTTTAAAAAATAATGTTAAAAAAATGAAAATAAAAAATCAAAAAAACTTATCTTATCCTTTTATAATAACTGAATATAAACTATAAATAACTAGAGGTTATCCAAAAATATCCATAGCCATAAGGTGAATGAATTTTTATATTTTCAAACCACCACATAATTTCAACTATAAGGATCTAAATAATGTTTTATTTTTGAAAAACCTTATATCGAATAGAAAATGAATACACTACCTATCTAAATATAATATTGAGATACATTGGAGGAGTATTGATGTGTGGGTAATCTTTTTATTTTTTTGGATGAACGTATAATCCCCTTGAATTTTATTCTAAAACTCCAAAAGTTTCTTTTAATCCTCTTCTGAGTATTCTACTTTTATTAAAACATTATCTCAATACAAAAATTCTCATTTTACTCAATGGGATTTAATAACCATTCTTCATTGTGTACTTTACTCTATTTAAATATCATCTATTATTTTCATTATATAGGGCATGAAATAAGTTTGTTGTGTCCTCAATGTTAAAGTCGATAAGATAATTTTGGAGTTAATTTTTGTAAAAAATATTCCTTTTATGATTAAAATTTTAATTTTTATCACTAAAATTCTGGAAATATTATAACATTTTTAATTTGAATTTATTTTCAAAGATAGATAAGTGCTAAATTTAGAGGAGTTATTTTTTTAGATCCACTTATCTAGCTAAAATATTTTTAGTGAAGGTTAGGGGCCCTTAATATTCTTTTTCCTCATCCATTAGTTCCAAAACATCCTACAACATTTTATCATATAATATCTCAAAGGATGAAATAAATTTGTGATTCTTTGTTCTCAACCCTTTCATTTCATCACTTTATCTATCTAATTATATTATCAATAATTTAACCACTCATTCCTTTAAAATCTGGATGAATATATCATTAATTCTTGGACCATGTTATTACTATAATATGCTTGATTGATATATAAAATATAATATTGGGATATATATTTATGTACTTATTTATTCATGGGATATATATATAGGATTATATAAATTATGTTATTTTTGTCCCCATTAGTGTGCTCTAACATTTTACTCTTCTTCTTACTCCTGTAGAAAATTTTTTCTTTTAGAAAATTGATTTGAATTCTATTTTCTCAAAGCATTAGTTTATCCTCAAACAAGTTACTATCTTGAAGTATCATAATTAATTTTGAAAATATTGGATTCTTATATGCTTAAAAAATCAAAAATGGAAAAGGAAAAATAAAATAGTGAAATAAAAGAGAGAAAAAAATCATAAAGAAAAATTTGAATTGTAATTGGATTCCACAACAATGAAACAATACCGGTGGATAACAAATCATGGGGTATTAGTAATTTTTTTATAAATCCTATATGAATGAAACATAGATAAAAACATAGGATTTATCCAAATGATTATTTAAAATAGATATTTTCCCTTTCTATTAGATATTTTATATTTATGTTGTTTTGGTTTTGAAGAAAAAGGAAAGGGATGATTGATTTGGATAAATATTATTGTTAACAAATTAAAGAATCATAGAATTAAAATTTTAATGATAAGATTGGATAACCCTTTCTTAATTCCATTTTTCATTCTTTTATCATTTTTCTATTTTTCCCTAGTTTTATCATCCACTAATAGATACACTAAATAATATTTTTTGTGAATACCTTTCACTATCTTTGTTATAAAAGAATTAGTTTATTACATTAAATATATAAAGCCCAATATATTCCATTGTGATCTAGCAGGAGTAATAAACTCAATATTATGAAAATTGAACAAATAATATCTTGGTTTCTATCTTCTTGAAATATATTTAGTAAAGTGATTCATAAATCAAGCAGTAGAGTCCCAAGGATTTATCCTAAAAAACATTTCTATAATTCTACGCCAATTATTCCATTATCATCCAACTCTATCATATAAAGTATATTCATGAAAAGGAAATAATTTTAATATCCTATAGTAAATTAAATAAATTAAATGGTAAGAAAAAAATTAAAAAGAAATAATATTATACACTTCACACCATCACACATTTTGAGAGCCCATAGTAGAGAATAAAAAAAGAAATATGGCTGTATGTAAAATTATAAATTATACATTGGTTATTAACCATTATATAAACTAAAAATTTATATTTATAAAAACAAAAATATATTTATAGTACAGGGGAATAATAATAGTACTCAAAATTAAAATAAAATGTAAACTAAAATATAATCCCACAAGTGGGTAATTATTTTAACTCATGATCTCACTTCTTTTACTATACAACCCAATGTCCTAAACCAGCCTTCTTCTTGATTTTGAATCAAGAATCATATATTTATAACAACTATGATATATTAATGTGGATAATGAGGATAACATATCACCTCAACATCTATACTTACATCCTCATGTGGCATGGAATTAAACCCCCACAATCTATAATTCCATGAGTGGATTAAATTTTTAACCTCTTCTGAGGTATTTAATGATTTAGTTAATGTATCCATAAAAAATATATAATTTAATTATTCAAATACATGTATTGCATATTTCAATTTTTTTATTTAAATTTGATCACTTATGGCATGATTTTTTATATATCTTCTAGAACTAATGATACTGCTCATAATGGGTTACTTCAGATATTTACTTGGTTGGGAAATTATATAACTATAGGTTTTTATGATTTAATTATAATTTTTATTAAAAAATATATAATATATAGTGGTATGGTATATTATAGTTCATTATACTGGAATCCATCATTATTATAATAATTTCATAATCTTAAATATATGGCTCTTATACATCACTTATGATGATATGTTTATTTTTTTCTACGTTGGTTTCACATTTAATGACATTAAATGTCCCCACTAGAGAAAACCCCCTTTTCTTTATTATATGGAATTGAATGTATCATGTCATAGTTACATTTTCCTATTATAATTTGAGATTCCCTTTCATGGTACTATTTATAAAAAATAAATCTTAGTGGTTTGTTAGTGATATGTTGATATCAAAGAGGGTTATATATTCATTTCCATTAATGTGTGTTATAAAAAATTAATATATGTGTTTTACTTTTGAAATTATGATTTTTTTATTTCTAAAATAATTGGATTTTAATAAAGGATTCAATAATAGAAAATAATATCTAGATATAGTAGTTTAAAATAATATCATAGCAGGTAATATTCCATGGTAATTTACTTTACTATAATTTATGAAATGTATTTACTCTTCCTACATGACGAATCAATAATGGATAATTTTCATTATTTTTATGTATGATATAGACCACTATCAAAATACCAATGTTATTTTCAATAAATCCTTAGCATACATTAATTACTTTATAACCTGCACATCCAAATGAATAATATTTTTAAATAGGAAAAAATTATGATTTATTATAGGTCTTTTCATGGAATATTTGAGATATCTTACTTCTCAGGTGGATAATTTTATTATTAGAATAGAAGAATCACTTAGGAAATTTTTTAAAACCAAGTAGATTATTTTCGTGATGTATTCCTAAATGATTTTTCAAATTTTCCTCTTAAATGATTAGTAGAGTTCATGACCTATTTAAATTATTGAGTAGAAATGCTATTTATTTCATATTTCTTGAATAAATTTTCACAACCTCAAGTGTATGAAACAATGATTTCATACATTGATTTTAAAAAAATTTATCCACAGTGTGATTCGATATTATTTATGAAGAAAGAATATGAGAGTTTGAAAGTGTGTATTGAATATCATTATCTTGATATAGTCATTCTTATGAATCAATACCTAGTTCTCAACATTAATCATAATTATAGACAATAATAAAAACAATCAATACATTTTACAAGATAGAATTATTTTTTTATAAAATGATACAAAAATCTTGAAAATAATAATAATAGAATAATAGTTGAAATATTTTAGGATTTCATAAAAATATTAAAATAATAATAATATAATATAAAAATTATTTTTTATAAATTAATTTTTATAATATTCACATTTTTAGGTGAAAAATGACCCTTCTTGAGGAAAATTCTCAAATTTATATTCCAATTTATTACACTTATAACTAAAAATAAAAAATATAAAAATGATGTTTATAATTTATTACATAATATAAAATATTATATATTTTTGTGTGAGTATAATTTTTATATCCATTCATGAGTAAATTTTATTCAATATTTTAATAGTAAACTGATGACCTCACACATCATATCCATTTGTGATCCAAAATCCTCATTTGAATAAATTTTAAATCCTTGTTAGTATTAATATAAAAACAACTATTTATATAGAACATGATAGTAATCATATCATTTATGATTCTTTGAAAGTTAGGTGGATAAATCCTTATATAAATTCATTATATGAATATTTTTAACTTTATTCCTCTAGTTACATAATTATTAAGGTTATTTATATACTTTAAACCTAAATATTACTTTAGGAATTGATTACCTAACTCTTATGGTTATCTAAATCCTTCATGACTTTTATAAACTAATCCATGGGAACCCTACTTTACCATGAACCTATCCATTTATAAAATTTTGGTCTTGACATGTGTATACTTTGGATTTAATCAAAATATATAATTTCAATGATTTTATTAAATTTAACCAATTCAATATGTATATCATTCAAATAATTTCAAATCAATAATTATTTATATGTATGAATACATTCTAATGTTTAGTTTTGTATCATATATATTCAACCAAATTAATTATTTTAAATATATTAATGAATTAAAAATTATATAACTAATGATTTATGTTACTTACCTAAATTTAAGAGATAAATATATATACACATATCTAATTTTATCTCATGTATATGTTATATAAAACACTTTCATGTAAGGTTTTATAATCAAAGAAAATAAAATCACCTAAAAAATCATGCATGGTTCGACATATAGTGGACCATCTTGAATGTAGAATAAAAACTAAGCTCCTAGGAAAATGTAAAGTATAACCTAGTATAATACTATCCATATATAAAAACTCATGTGGGAACTTAATTCTAATTGAAACCCTATAACTAATATATATAAATCAATAAAAATATTAATTATTGAATTCACTACCAAATTGAAAATCATAGTGTTTTTTGAATGAAACTAAATCATATATTATACCCATAATTAAACTCTTTAAATGCATAGTTTTGAAACTATAAGAAATAATTTAAACATTTGAAAACAATTCATACAAATACTAATAATATAAAAATGTTATACATATGAATATTAAATATGGATATATATAAAACATAAATAATTAAAACATTTACCCTAAGATATTATAACTATAAATAATAATAATTTTTTTTCAAAAGAACTTTTGATACCATATAAATTCATATAGATTTGGAAATTTCCTAGGATATTACCTTAACATCAATCATGACCACCCATGAACCTCTTTGATCTAACCAAAGGATGATAGTTACGCTATCTCTTTTTGTACTACCCACTGAGTATATTTCTCACTCCATCCAATGAAATTAGTATATGGAATAGACTATGTTGATAAACTAACACCCAATGGATAAAAATATATATATAGGGATATGATTAATCTGACCTTAGTACTATACATACCTTGTATTTATCCGATTAATTACCCCCATTGAGAGGAATGCTCCATCAATTAAAAAAGGGATTTGACCACATAAAAAATGAAGGATTGAAAGCTTGCTATATTTACTCTGCATGCCCAATGAGAAAGATTACTCCCAGAATATATTTTTTAATATTAAATAAAACGATGGCCAAAAATTGCAATATTATTACTTTATATAAAACATTTTAGATATAGAATTGCTAAAAGGTTTATGAGTGTTGTCATGAAAAATCTTAAAAATAGTTTATATTTTACTATGTATTTCATAGTGGATGATATATTTTATTATCTTAAGTATTCAGTGAATTAAATAAACCATAAAAGGCTTAAAAAATAAGAAATAAAATAAGTGATAACAAGGTCAAAAGTAGTGGGGGGGGGGGGGTTGAGTGATTTTTGAACCAAAATAGAAGTAATCAAGGACACAATTTCTTCAAAAACACCAATATAAGAAGATGTAATCAATATTATCTACCCCATATCCACTAATTAATTACTATCTCATGTGAATAAAATTAATTTTATTGTGATCCCCTATTATTTTAAACTTAAAACCCTATGTAATTTAATATGAACAAAATTATTGAAAGAAATGAACCCTTAGTAACCTTAGGGACATCCAATCGTAGCACCTTGATTTGACGGTGATCTTAAATACAATTTGTGGTAAATTTAAAATTAGGGATCATCTCACCCAATAAATTGGAATTATTTTATATAGGTGATCCGAATTAA
Source organism: Viscum album (assembly GCA_963277665.1). Lineage (NCBI taxonomy): Eukaryota > Viridiplantae > Streptophyta > Magnoliopsida > Santalales > Viscaceae > Viscum > Viscum album. Next base: position 178,830,557 of record OY728143.1, on the reverse strand, counting down.
TCCTTATAATTATATCCAAAGATAATTTGATTTGGCGATTAAAGTTTCTGTCTCACCATTCAAAAAAGTCTGACCTCATGATCATAGTGAAAATAGATCTAGTTCCTTAGTAATTAATAATCAAATAATTGATCAAAATTTATGATTTATAGTTTGTTCATGGATTAAAAAAACATTAAATTAAGGGACTTTGGATAAGATCTACTATGAAAAAAATCTACTCTTTGATTGGTGGAGTTTTCATTGTGTAGATGATTTGCATGAGAAAAGGATTAGAAAAGAAACACAAAATATCATCTCTAATATTATATAAAAACACTGTAAATAAAAATAAAAATAGTAAATGGGAACAAAATATAAGTTTTATTTAATAGAAATAGATATTACAAGCACAAAAGTAAAGAATCACAATGTAGAAGTGGGGGAGGACCACCTTCTTAGATGAGATATTTGCACAGGGACTTAAATTTTTCGAGTGGTTAAGGTTATTTCCCCAAACAAATTTTTTATAAAAACCTTTAATAAAATTTTAAAAAACTTCCCAAAGAGTGATAATCTTATTTAAATAGAGTGTGGGAGGCTTAGGGTTTCCAATGCTTTATTAGGCCTCCAAAAGTTTCTCCATCTTGATTCATTTTTTCTACCACCATCCCATGCGAAGAATGTGTTACTCCAATTTAATAAAATTAAATTAATTTATTCCTTTAAATCCTCTCAAAAATTTATCAAAATAAAGAAATAATTATGTAGTTATGTGTAAATTATTAAGGTGGGATCCATTCTTCTGAATTCAATCCATCACTAAATTAATTTCAATTTTTTACCCTTCAAATATACGATCCAGATTTCATAATATAAAAGAAAAATTTGTAAACATTATTGGATAATATGATCATAAAATTTTAAATAAAAATTAATCATGTAGAAATGTTATGGAAAAGTTACTAATGTGACATTAAAATGGTAAGAATTGAATTTTCAGGCAATTTCGAAATTCAATATCAAAATATACAGTTGAATTAAATCTTAAAATAATGATCAATGGGGGAAAATTATATCAATTATTTTCATTAAATTATTCATTACAAACATGTATTATCAAAGATAAACCCTAAAATGAAGGTATTATTTTTTGATAAAATCTATTTTAGGAAGATGTTTTTTTAAAGGTTATAACTTAAACCTTCACTTGTTACAGTTTCCTATGCATTGATATTTGAATTTGAAATATATTTTTCATGATATAAAACTATTTTTATTAAAAACCAGAATGTTTTATGATCCTATATTTTTTGATAAGAAATTACTTGAAATTTTTATAAAACCACATAATTTTAGTGAAAATTTACATTAACTAGGGCATGGTTATATAATCTATGGTTGTGGTTCTATAAAATATCCAAAGTATTTTCCATTTTTTTCATCATACAAATTATTCTCTAAAACTATCCCTGATACCATTGAAGGAATTTTAGGATATATTTATATCCAAATGTAGTATAATAAAATATAAATCTGTACCCCAATATCAACATGGAAGTGGAATGATAAAATGAAATGATAACGTAAACCAATTAATCCTAATAGTCCATGATATATATTCTATAATAATGACATTGATAATTTTTTTATATTGAATATGGTTTACCTATTTTATTTTTTCATGTCATATACATAGATAGTTTATTTTATTAATAAACTTGAGTCTCCCGAGGTACTAGTATTATTATATTGTCAAGAATGAATAAGAATGAGAAATATGGGTTTTCTATATATATTTACTTGGTTAGATGATAATGGTTTTTTTGGTATTTTAAGATATAATTATATGTCTTATGATAAAATATATTGTATTTTTTGGTTGGATCCATATTAGTTCATTATAAAATTTTTCCTTTCTGATATAATGATTTAACAATTTATATCATGTTATTTTTATAGGCCAATTATAATGTTATGTATATGTATTTTCATAAGATTTGGTCACTTGAGATAATATATTATGTTATAACTATTGAAATCCCCTTTTCTTTTATTCTTAGTTATTAAAAGTATCATATCATTATGCAAATTTCCAATCATAATTGGCGATATACCTTTATAGAAATATTCATAAAAAATATAAATTTATAATTAGTTGGTGATATATCGGTACTATAAAGAATTTTGTAGTCATAACCTCTAATATATTCTAGCATATATATTTTTAATATTTTTTCCAATAAACATTTACTTTTGAGAATTCTAAAAGTCACATATCACATGAAGTGACTTAGTCATAACTGATTATATCTATATATTATTGTTGTTGTCAGTTTCATAGGGAACATCATTCCATAGTCTAATTTGATGCTATTATATTTATCTGAAAATGTATAATAAAGCTAATCTTTACTCCCAATACCATTGTTTGTGAAATGAAATTGTTCTTAAAACATGTCCAACTTAGAGAGTTGATTATTTTTTATCATTATGTATTTCATCTACCACCAAAAAACTACCCTTGTGATTTAAAATAAATCATTTTATTGACTTGGATTCCATATACCAAAAAATGAAAATGAAATAATATAATGGGAAATCATGAAAATACTATTCATAAATGATATTAATTCAATCAATCTAAAAATTGAGTGTAATTTATCAATTTTTTAATGGTCCCTCAACCAAAAGACAAGGTATTTATTTATAGAAAAGAAATTAAAAAAGAAGGAAATGAGTGATCTTATTACAATCACTATTATAAAAAGGAAGCAAGTCAATTGGGAGATAATATAACCAAGTAAGAGTCCTATCAGTGCCCATGATTGCATGACCATCTGCAACCATGTTAGCCTCCTGAAAAATGGACATAATAATGAAGTTGATATTCATTAGAGCATCCATGAAAGACATCCATTTAGTCTCCAACCTCAAAGAAATATGATACTCCCCATTTATAATGGCCTACACTATAGAAGAAGAGTCGCATTCCAACCAATTGTTATTCCATCCCTTTATTTTAACAAAATAGACCGCATGAATAATTTAAAGAATCTCCGCCTTCAGAGAGGTAGCCACACAACAAGATACATAAAAGAATACCATGAAAATTTCTTCATGATCACAAACAATAGCACCACAACCTAAGAGACTAGTGTTAACTTTGGAAGCACCATCAGTGTTAGATTTAGTCCAAAGAGGAAATGGGGAGAATTAGAAGACCTCAATTGTGCCCATAAGAGGATTAAAATTTCCAAGGACACCCAGTTTCTTCAGCACACTGAAATATTGTCTATTTGTATCACAATAACCATTCAAGAAATTTTAGAACCCTTAATGGCATCCAAAACTTACTATACAACCTGATTCATACAACAACACCTCCCAATAGGGAAGAAAGAATTTAAAGAAAACCAAATGCAATATAATGTTTCAGTAAATACAAAATGAAAGAGGGAAATCACCAGGGATGAGTGCTGTAAATATACACACTAGCGCAACAAGGCTTTCAAACCCAAGACTCTTAGCCCCTGCAACCTATAAACCTGAAATATATCATTTCATATAGCTGAAGGTGTTGAAAAAATGAGGAATAAATGCCCCATATTCTCTCTATGTTGATAACATAGAACACATCGATAGAAAAGGGAAAGATTACACATCTACAAGACATCATCAATAGGCAACCTATTATAGGAAAGCCTCTGTATTAAATTTAAACAAGAGGGTATAATCCATTCCTTATTGAAAAAAGAAATTCATTTAATGTTAGACTTTAATCCTTTGATGACATGATAATAATAAAGATTACTATTTAGAACCCCATTTCGAGCTGACTCCCAAACCAGAAATTCTGGACAGGTGACAAAATCATAGTTATCCAAAACCCCTTGATGCTAATATTGCAATAATAGCTGATGATAAAAAAACCCCTTAATAGAAATTTGGGTATTGAGGGAAAGAGGTTGAAAATAATTTATGAAAACAGAACCAGTTCAATTATCAAATAAAAACTCCAAACTAGAGTTCTTATTCACAACCCATCTTTAGCATGTCATGATCTTTTGAAAAGAGTCCCTAATTGAAATCCAGATAGAAGAATCTATGTTGTCATGAATTCCCGGATTATGTTTATAAAAAAATAGATCTTTAAGAAAACCAATAGAATCTAAACTACTATAAATAAGGGTTCAAGCAAGAAAATCATGAAGGGAGTCATTAAACAAACCAATATTCTTGATTCCCATTCCACAATAGGATAATAAATTACAAAAATATTTCTTGGGAATGGTGAAAAAATTTCTTCTATTTATATTTCCTTTATAAATAATGTTCCTTATGAACACATTAAATATCTTGATTAACCCACATTACCATTTATAAACCATGAAAGAGTATCCTAGTTTGGAAACAATAGCAACCTTCACCAAACTAATTCTTCTATCCATAGATAAACACTTACCCTTCAAATTTGTGAGTTTTCAATTTTCCATGCCCACAATATGAGAAAACTATGAAGCTCTTGGTATCCCCAAAAAAAGTGGAACTCCAAGATAAGTGAAAGTTAGGAACCCCTCCCTAACTCCCATATCTGAGAGAAAATTATTTTTATTAGAGATAGGGAACCTCTTCTCAAAAAAGATGAAAGATTTATCCCAACTAACTATTTTTCCATAAACACTTTCATAGTGATATAAAATACACTTTAGGACATGGATATTTCTTTTCCACAATATAAGAAAATAATTATATCATCAGCATAGAAAAGATGAGACAGAGAAATGAGGGACATTTGTTCTTGAATTGGATTTAGCTTTCCTTGTGCAACCATATGAGATATGACAATTCTAAGATTGTCTTATATAATATAAAAAAGAAAGAGATAAAAGGGGATCACCTTGATGAACACCTCTTCAAAAAGTAAAATATCCTTTTGAAGAGCCATTAATAAGCACAAAGAGATGAGAAAAACCAAAAATTGAAGAAACCCAATTGGTGAAAGTGAAATTGAAACCAAAGTAGGAAAGAATATTGTTTAAAAGGATCCAATAGAAAGTATAAAAACCCTTTGTAATATCTATATTAAGAGAAATTGTTCCTCCTCTTTTAGGTTTCCTAAGAAGATTAAAACATTCAGAGGGAGAGAAAATGAATTCCTAGATAGACCTTCCTTTAATGAAACTGAATTGATTCCATGAGATGATATTCGAGGCAACACACAAAAGAATATTGGAAGGAATATTTCTAATAATATTATATATTGTGTTTCCAAAGGAGATGGGCCTGAAAATGTGAATCTCACAAGAATTCTCAATTTTTGTAATCAATGAGATAAGTTGAGCATTGAGACCCTCGGGAAGCACTCTAGAGGTGAAAAAATAAGAGACCAGCTTATAAACATACACTTTTATCTTCTCCCAATACTTTTGGAAAAAAGAATTACCAATACCATTTGGACCAAGGGAATTACCAGCATTAATACTAAAAACAAAATCCTTAATATCAAATTCAAGGGGGATGTTAGTGAGAAACAGATTATCATTAGTAGAAACCATTGAAGGAATAATACCATCAATTAAAGTCCCATCCATTCCAAGCCCATTGAAAAGATTAGTGAAGTATTCAACAACATAATCAACCATTATTTCATTATTATGTAATAATAAATATACATTTTTAAGAAAAGATAAAGGCCAATTGGCCCTCCAAATTCTTTGAAGAGAAAGGTGGAATTTACCAATTGATATCTACATTTAATACATACATTTTTGAATAAAAAATTAATTGTTTTTTGTTATTAAAGTTACTATTCTTGCCTTGATATTTATTGTTTTATAAATTTTATAGTGGAATAAATTTAACTTAAATATTGATATAAAACAATTAAAAGGATATAAAATTAAGGAGCATCAAAGACTTTACTTTGCGGCACAAAGAGGTGCAGCGTGACACTAGAAGTTTAGAGAAAAAAATAAAGACAATGAATCTTGGTAGACCATTATTCATGACATGGAAATTATATTCTTGAAGTGATAAGTTTGAGGCATGAATTCATGAAATGAAGTGGGGGATGGAATAAAAAATGAATAAAAAATTATTTGAGCAGTGAAATTCACATGGTGACACATAGAATCAATGTGTTACTATTGTATTTCACATGTTATGAGAAGAAGTCCTGAACAATGAGATAGGGGTTCATGCCAAATTATTCAGGGTGTGAAATATATTTACACACAATGAATATGGTCAATTGAAGAATTTAAAGGTTATTTTTTTCAATATCTTGATAAATATCACATTAATTTACCCACGGACTCCCAAGATTAACCTAGACAAAATCAATGGCCAAATTTTTGGAATTTAAGCCTCCTAGATTATATTTTACATTAAATATAAGTAGAGGTGTTTCTGAAAAATGGGAAAGATAGAGATTTGAGAATGGGGTGTGGGGTTGTGCCGCTATAGTTTCTTTCACTAATCCAAATATAGAGTTTTTATAGGATTTATATTTTCAATTTCCTTTAATATACAACCATGGCTAGCATGAGGGGAATATTTTATTTTTTTCCATGCTGTGTTTCAAAGGGTAATTGTACTAGTATTTATATTGTTATGTTTATAATTCATGTTGGAATTTTTTATTTTATCTCTCTTCTCTCTCTTTCTCTATAAATTTCATTGTAGGACCATTTTATAGGAATGAAGGGAGTATTATATAATTCAATATATAGAACTAGGTCTTCTCTATGACCATTTCACAGGTTGAATTATATTTTTTAAAATGGTTTTAGGTTACAACTTTCATTAATAATTGAAGTAAATGATCATTAGAAAATTTGGATTTATGTAAGGGAGAATAATCACCTAAGACAAGGGAAAAAATTAGACATAATTATAATAGAAAAGACTAATTACTTAAAATTTAAAAATTATAGTTCATTCAACCAGATATCATATGATAAGTACATTTTATTTTATCATTTCCCCATATTATCTAAATAATTATAAACAATATGATAGATTTTATTCTTAACTGATTCATATTTATAGGTTCTGATTATTAAAATAATACATTCTCAGCGTTTTCCTTACTAGATATACCTTTGTCTTACATGAAAAAATTATAATTAAATATATATTTAGTGATTAGTCATTCATACACTTTAAAAATTTCTAAATTCAATAACTATGATGGAATTACCAATCCCCCAGGTGTTGTCATCAATAAATCACAAAAATGTATCAAATATATAATATTGTAATAAATTATGAAATTTAATAAATAAAATGGAAAAATTAATTTACAAGGATAAATTTCATTTTAAATTAGTTTTAAAGTAAAATTAGTTCAATAATACTAAAATTTAAACATTTTCTCTCATTTAAATATATTTTATATTGAAATTTGATGTTAAAACCTTTTATACTTATGTGAATTCTCTCTTCAAAAACCATATTTTTCATCACGTTTGCAGGTATAATTTTAAATTATATTCTTATAATAAAATGAATTTAATTTGTAAAAATGGATTCCATATTTAGAATCATTTTAATTTATATTATTTAATTAGTTCAATTTAATTTTGACCATTATAAATAGTAAAAGTTATAAAAATTAATTACCGTAGTTAAGGAAAAAAACTAATTTATTAGGGGTTAAACTAAGAAGATAAGGGTTAAAAATGACCTACCAACATGTCTAACACCCATTTTATGGATATATTGTAATATTTTTAGTAAAAATGGTCAATAATGACTCATTTTTGATCAAAATAATGTTTTAATTTTTAAAAACCTTACATTGAATAGAAAATGAATCCACTACCTATCCAAATATAATCATGAAATACATGGGAGGAGTATCGATTTGTGGGACCTCTTTTTCATTAATTTGAATGAACGCATAATCCCTTAAACTTTATTCTATCACTCCATAAGTTCCTTTTCACCCTCTTCTGAGTTTTCTACTCTTCTTAAAACGTTATCTCAATACAAAAATACTCATTTTACTCAATGGTAAGTACTAAAAATTCTTTATTGTGTAATTTACTCTCTTTAATTATCATCTCTCATTTTCATTATCTAGGGAATTCAAGAATTTTTTTGTGTCTTCAATGTTAAACAAGTTAAGATAATTTTAGAGTTAATTTTGGTAGAAAATATTCCTTTTATGATTAAAATTTAAAATTATATCCCTAAAATTCTAGAAATTTTATGAATTTTTTAATTTGAATTTATTTTCAAAGATAAATAAGTGTTAAATTTAGAGGAGTTATTTTTTCAAGATCCAGTTACCTGTCTAATTTTTTTTATCAAAGGTTAGAGGACCTTACTATTCTTTTTCCTCCTCCATTAGTTCCAAAACATCCAACAAAATTTATCATATAATATCTCAAAGGATGAAATAAATTTGTTCTATATTTGTTATCAACCCTTTCATTTAATCACTTTATCTATCTAATTCAATTATCAAAAATTTAACCTCACAGTCCATTAAAATGGTGATAAATATTTCATTAATTCTTAAACTATGTTATTACTAGAATATGTTTGATTGATATATATAGTGTAACATTGGGATATATATATATATTTATTTATTTATGGGTTATATATATCTATATATATAAATAAGATTATATAAATTAAGTTATTTTTCCCCCATTAGTGTGCTCTAACATTACACTCTTCTTCCTACTCCTATAGAAAATATTTTCATTTAGAAAATTTATTTTAATTTAATTTTCCCAAAGGCATTAGTTTAACCTCAACCAAGTTACTATCTTGGAGTCTCATAATTAATTTTTGGAAATATTGGATTATTCTATGCATAAAAAATTCAAAACGAAAAAGGGAAAATGAAACAATGAAATAAAAGAGAGAAAACAAATCATAAAAAACAATTTGAATTGAAATTGGATTCCCCAACAATGAAACAATAACAACGGATAAACAATCATGGGGTATTAATAATATTGTTCTAAAACCTATATTAATGAAACATATAAAAACACTTAGGATTTATCAAAATGATTCTTTGAAATAGATATTTGCCCTTTCTGTAGGATATTTTATATTTATGGTATTTAGGTTTTGAAAAAAAGGCGATAGATGATTGATATGGATAAATATTAATGTTAACGAGTAAAAGAATAATAGAATGAAAATTTTAATGATAATAGTGGATAAACCTATTTTAATCCCATTTTTTTGCATTATTAATTTATCTATTTTCACTTGTTTTATCATCCACTAATAGATACACTAAATAATTTTTTTTGTGAATAAATCTCACTATCATTATTAAAAATGAATAAATTTTTTATATTGAGTGCATAAAACCTAATATATTCCATTATGAACTAGTAGGAGTAGTAAAATCAATATTATAAAAATTGAATAAATAGTATCGGGGGTTTTAAATTCTTAAAATATCCTTAGTAATGTTATTCATCAATCAAGCAGTAGAGTCCCAATGATTTATCCTCCAAAACATAATTATACTCCACTAATTCCATTATCATCCAACTCTATCATATAAAGTATATACAGGAAAATTGGAGAATTAAAAGCCCCTTTAGTAAATTAAATAAATTAAATGGTAATTAAAAAATTAAAAAGAAATAATATTATACACTTCACACCATCACACAAAATAAGATATCATAGTAGTGAATAAAAAAAAGAAATGTGGTTGAATGTAAATTTATAAACTATGCATTGGTTATTAACCATTATATAAACTAAAAGTGGATATTTATAAAAATAAAAATATATTTATATTTCAAGGGAAGTAGAATAGTACAAAAAATTAAAATAAAATGTAATCCAACATGTGGGGAATGATTTTATCTCATGATCTCACTTCTTCTACTATACACCAGAATGTCCCCAACCAGCCTTCATCTTGATTTTGATTCAAGAATCATATACTTATAATAGCTATGATGTATTTATGTGGATAATGATGATAAAATATCACCTCAACATCTATAATTACATTCTCATATGGCGCAGAATTAAACCCCCATAATCCATAATTCTTTGAGGGGATTAAATTTTTAAATTCTATTGAAGTATTTGACGAATGGGTTAATGCATCCACAAAAAAGATATAATTTACTTATTCAAATACATGTATTCCATTTTTGAAATCTTTATTTTATTGAAATTTGATCACTTATGGCATGGGTTTTCATATATCTTTTAGAACTAATGTTACTACTCGTAATGGGCTACCTCAGATATTTACTTGGTTTGGAAATAATATAACTATAGTTTTTATGTTTTAAATCTATTTTTTATGAAACCTTATGTTATATATAATGGTATGGTATATTCTAGTTCATTATCCACACATCTTCCTTTATTATAATAATTTCATAATCTACAATATATGGCTCTTATACATCATTTATGATGATATGATGATTTTTTTCTATGTTGTTATCACATTTAATCACATTAAATTTCACCATTAGAGAAAAACCATTTTTCTTTATTCTACAATTTTAAAATTATCATGTCATAGTTAAATTTTCCTATAATAATTTGAGATGCCCTTTCATTGTACTATTTATAAAAAACAGAGCTTAGTGGTTTGTTGGTGATATGTTGATATCAAAAAGGGTGATATATTAATTTCCATTAATGTATTTTATAAAAAATAAATATATTTATTTTGGTTTTGAAAATTTTAATTTTTAATTTCAAAAAATAAATGTATTATAATATAGGATTAAATCATAGAAAATAATATCTAGATAGTTTAGTTTAAAATAATATCATATCTAGTAATATTCCATTGTCATTTCCTTTACTACAATTTATAAAATATATTCATTCTTCCTATATATTGAATCACTGATGGATACTTTTCATTATTTTTATGTATGCTATAAACCAATATTAAAATACCAATGTTATTTTCTATATATCCTTGGCCTACCTTGATTACATTATAACCTACAAAATAGAATTAAAGAACTTAGGGTTTGAAATATTAAAAAATCTAAAATTATATTAATTGAGAAAATTTACTTACTTTTATTAAAGTATAAATAAATACTAAAATGTGTTAAATAATTAATAACGTGATAAATTACTAAATTAAATGAATAGTTTTATAATTTAATAAAATTAATAATATATTTAAATAGGAACAAAAATTATTCTTTATTATAAGTCTTTGAATGGAATATGTGAGATATCTTACTTCTAAGGTGGCTAATTTTATTATTAGAATAACAGAGTCATATAAGAAATTTTTGAAAACCAATTGGATTATTTTCCTGATGTATTCCTTAATGATTTCTCTAAGATTCCTCTTAAATGATTAATAGTGTTCTTGACCTGTTTAAATTATTGTGTATAAAAGATACTTATTTCATATTTCTTAAAGAATTTGTCACAACATCAACTATATGAAACAATGATTTCATAACTTGATTTAAATAAAAGTTATCTATAGTGTGATTCAATCTTATTTATGAAGAAAGAAGATGAGTGTTTGAAATTGTGTATTGAATATCAAACGCTAAATATATTCATTCTTGTGAATCAATACCCTGTTCAGAACATTAATCAAAATTATAGACAATATTTAAAATAATAAATAAATTTTACAAGATTGAATTATTTTTTTATAAAATAAACACAAAATATTGAAAAAAATAAAAGAAAAAAATAGTTTAAATATTTTTGGATTTTATAATAATATTAAACAAATAAATAAATAATATATAAGTTAGAATTCTTATGCATGAGTGTAGGGGAAAGTAGAATCTCATGGAATTGTTTTTAGAAATTCATGTTGAGATTCAGGAGGATCATGGTTAGACAATCTGTTAAGCTTTATCAATGAAATATACCCTTCAAGAACATGTGATAATGGGGAAAATTTCTCATCCCAAGGGATTTGTTCTGCAGAAAAGTATGTCAGATGAAGATCTATATTCTGGTTAGACTATTGATGAGGATGATACATTTGACTTTCATGGGTGTGTGTGGGACCCAAAAAACATAAGAGATGATATGGTGTGAGGATTTCATGCCTCAGTTTGGGTATTACATCCAGTGTCACAAATATTTATCAGGACTTACATTTCTGGTATTAGTTTCCTAGTATAAAATGAGAGATAACTGAATTTATCACATAGTGTTCCACCTATCATCATGAAAGGGATGAGAATCATTGACCTATAGGACTTTTACAATTGATGTCTATTCCCGAGTGGAAATGAGATGATGTTTCCCTGAAATTCATGACTGGTTTATCTAGTCCACTGTGTTAAATGGATAATATATAGGTAGTCATTGATCATTTGATGAATGTATCACGATTCTTATATGTTTGAGATATCTTTTCAATAGAGGATCTAAGGTGGTTATACATCAGAGAGGTTATACATATTCATGGAGATCCCCATTCTATCGTATCTAATAGGGATTCTCATTTCATGTCTCATTTATGGTAGGGGTTGTAGAAGAAATTGGGTACAAAAATTCTTTTGAGAATGGACTATCACCTTAGACTGATGAATAGAATAAGATATGATTTAGGTGTTAGAGGACATGATTCTTGCATGTGTACTTGATTTTGGGGATTGTTGGGAGAAACACACCCTCTAGTTTTGTTCACTTATAATAATATATTTTTGGATACCACTCAGATGGACCCTTATAAATCCTTAGATGGTAGACCTTTTCGATCACCTATATGCTGGTTATAGGTAGGGAGGCATCTTTTCTTGGTCCATATCTCATCTAAGAGACTTCTAAGCAGGTCTAGTTGATCAGAAAGTTCATGTTGACAGATTATTCCAGAAAAAAGTCATATTCCAATAGATGATAATGGTATCTTGAGTTCTATGTGGGAGATAGTGTTTTCTTATGAGTTTCACCCAGGTTCTTTCATCAATGAATTTAGAGGTAGGTTAAGAATTTATCTAAATTCATTAGACCATTTCATGTTTTTAAATGAATCAGTCCATTGGCTTATCCGTTAACATTTCCCCAAAAATATCAGAATATACATGATATTTTTCTTGCATCTCATCTTCATCTATACTATCATGAACCATCACATGTTTTAAAACCTAATGAGGTTGATTTGGTTCTAGATTCATCCTTCTTGGGTTATCAAGTGTATATCATGGATCAAATCATGAAGACTATATGATATAGGTTATTTCCTTTAGTACGCGTGGTATGAAAGCATAACTAAGTATAAGGTGAGACCTGGGAGTGTAAAGATAATGTTCAAGACTAGTGTCCAAATATTTTCTTAGCAGATACCTTTTTACCCTTAGAAGGCCAACTCAAAGACAATTTGATTTAATGAGTGGAGGTTGTAACAACCTGTATTTTCAAAAAGTAATGAATCGTTTTTTTAGTGAAAATTAATTAGTTTGGCCCTCATAATGGTACCTAATGGAGTCACAAATGTCACAAGGCTCTTCATTGCTTGTTCGGATCCCAGATCCCAAGAATTTTGAAAAACCAACTGGTCCACATCATTAGTAAAAACCCTACCACCAAGTCCACATGGTTCCTACTAACTGTTTGGGGCGGTTCAATGGAAGAATAAGGCCACACAATTTTTTTTTGAAATTTTCTGAGCGAGGGAGAATGCCCATGTGGGATTTCAAAGGCCTATAAGAGTGGGGTTTTTCATGTCTTGTGCATGTTTATCCATACCACATGCTTAGCTCATGTGGGATCCCTCATTATATAGAACCTAGCACACAGTTGGCACTTGGTTTGGCCTACCCTGCAGGCAAACCTTATGACTCTGAACATTTTGTTCAAAAATACAATTTTAATCTTAAATGTTTAGATACCTGAACCTTTCTTTTCCCTTCTTATTAAATGGATATAGAACCACTTATTTTCCTCCCGTGAGGTCTCCCATGACCTAATATTTTGAACAAGTTAACTCTTATATTCGAACTCCGAATCAGATGTTGTCAAAAGAATTGTATTACTCTCGGTAAACTCTCTAAACCACTTTCTTCCTATCTAATTTTATCTAACCATATCTTTAAAATATTTTGGTTTGAGATCATATTCCCTATTTTCATAAGGTTGGACTATTTCTCATATTTTCTTTCATTCTACTTCAAATATTAAACTGATATTGGATAAGGAGTCATCAACGAGCCTATGATAGGTTGTCTAGTCATTTTCACTAAATTTTAGGTGTTTATATAGCGTATCCATAACTGTTACACACATCAGATATTTCTAATTGTTTTTTTAAATTTTATTTACACATATTAATTAAATTTAGAATGTTATATACTCCCATTTATCCTCATTAGTTGAATAGAAGATTCCAACCACTTGATTTCCACCCCATTGGTTGTTCAAAATGAAATTCTCTCCATATATCTAATAGCTTAAATGACTAAACACCACATATTTTTTCATATTTTCATGGAAATGGAATTTCACCCTTTTATATAGATGTCATGTTAACCAAATCACCTTATAAGTGTTTCAACTGACCATTAAATTTAATTAACATGCCTTGATAAATTAAATGGATTGTTTAAGTTGAAAGGAAATATGTGGCAATGTGACACCTTATGTCTTATAATTATGAACTTAAAATATATGAACTACACACCGATGGGTATCTTTTCTACGTGACTGTAAATGTAATAGTGGTGATACCTCGTGTTTATTATTATTATTAAATGTATTCTATTGTTATTGGTTGTTGAAAAATTGTTAAGGGATTTGTTGAGCATGACGTTTCACACTCCCTTACATCTGGTTTTGAGCACGATGTCTCACACCATTATAGTTTTATTTGAGAGATGGGCATGACGTTCCACATTCCTCCATATCAAGTGTTGGTAATGGTGACTCACCCCACCATCTCAAATGATGGGAAATATGTCTCACATTCATCATGAGATTCAAGGATTTTACCCTTGACTAAGTCTATAACTCATTAGATTAGAAATGGATGCCTTAGTTACTCCCTGCATCCAACTATCACCTAGTATCGATGTATATTCCTATTTATGACATCACATAATTAATGAATATACATGTAAATAATATATAACTATATATATATAAACATTATTACTTATATATATATATATGGTATTTGAATCATACATATTTTGGTTGATGTAGAAGTAAGTAGAGTCTTCCAGGTGTCCTAATGGAACCTAATCAGAATAGTATTTATTTATTCATATTTGTCTACTATTTATTATAAGTGCCCACCACTTTGATATATAAACTACCTAGATTATTTCTAGACCCCTTTGGTGGTGGCCTCCTGAGTTTATCTCACTCCCTACATGGTCCGCCTTTTATACTGGAGTAGACATCATCACTACGTATATGGTTAAGGGAAAACTCCTTTCTATAGATGCTTAATATGTTTTACTTATATATAAAAGCATAGTATTAAAGGACCAAGAATCAGTTCGTGATTATAGAGGAGTATTATTTTGTAATTTTGATATTTTTGTAAGCCTATTTTATATTATTGTCCCCTATGTCATTTGTTTTCATTTTTTTATATCACCTTTCCATGAAAACATCGATTATATGGCTTAGCCTATGGGATTTTTATTACTATTATTTTTTTTGGGTTATATATGCTTCCATTGTTGATTATTGGATTTTTTTCCACCATGACATGAAAACATCATTTATATGACTTAACCTATGGGATTTTTATAACCATTAATTTTTTTTGGTTATTTAAGCTTACATGGTTGATTATTGTGTTTTTTCCACCATGCCAAATGTTATATCATGATTCTACGACTGATTTTTTATTTATCTTACCTGTTATGGCACTCCAATATAAGGGTACATTCTCCCCACTATACTACCTTTATCCCTTATTTCTTGTATTAATCCTCTAGCATATGGGGAGTCATGATGGAGGCCATGTGACCCACTAGCTCCAGGCATCGTTTTAGTGGATCATGGGCCAGCACGTTACATCCCAGTATACTAATATTAATGAAAACATGTGATGATAAGTATTAAATAGTTTTATAAAAAAATAATGGTAAATATTTTCATTTATCCATAGTTCTAAAATAATCTAGGTAAAATAGTTTCAAAACATAATTTTCTATAACCATTTATAAAAATTAAAATCATGTATATTGATGCTCAAATAGTAAAAGCCAAGGAATAGGTTTATCACCCAAAAAATTATAATAGGCTAGGATAACAGAATAATCAAACCAAAATCAATGACTAGTGCACACCCACGTCCTTATAACACATGCCTAAGGATAAGATGAATACCCCATGAGTAAACCCCCTAACAATGTTAATAATAAATTCATAGAATAATAGGCATAGTGAGTTGAGGAACACCACTTGAGTGAACCACTTGATAATAATATGGATAATTGAACAAATCTATACTCTGAACCTATGTAACTAAGGCTTCCTCTATTTTTATTTTCTCAAATAATTTCAAAAGGGTTCCACATTTCATAATAAATTCCAAACAACCATTTATTATATATAAAACATGCTTTGAAAACAAATTATCAATACATTTTATAGAGCTTAACATCCTTTCATTTTACAAAAAAGGAAAACCCATATTCTATGTAAAATCCATTCACACACACAAAATATCAATCCAATTACTTTATAAAAACAATTCATAAAAAACTTGAGCAATATGGTTCATTCAACACCTACTAGAGACAAAACAACCTCCCTAAAAATCATTTCAAACACTAATTGTAACTAGATCCAAAATCATCATAACAAAAAAAGTGGCACTAGATGAGATTCTGAAAAATATTATCACATATTTTAATCATAATCTATAAAAATAATGATTATTAGAGAGGTTATGTCCCATATATCTCAAGAACAAGACAAGCCACACCCAAACCAAAGAAAGGAATGACCCCTAGAAGAAGATCAAACAACGAATCAGGAAGGATCAAACAATAATATTCATCACATGATAAAATAGTCCAAAAATAAATCCCAACACCACAATCTCAAAAAAAGAAATTAATATGTAGAAATGTCTCTTACCTGTAGATTAGTGAAATAACCACCATAGAGATCAAGCACCGAAAAAGTGATCTGGAAGAGGAGGTGACACCAAAAATCTCTTAGATTATCCTATGGTTTGATGTAGTTAGAAAAAATTTGAATGGGTTATAATTAAGTATTGTAGCACATAAAAACTACTGGGGATGAAGGCTTTACATCGTAAACTAGAGTTTTATGGTGTATAATTCCCATGAAACATGTAAAGTGAAACAAAATTTTCATGTAGTTAATTTTTTTGGATGAATTATTTATGATGTAAAAATGATCGTTTATGAAAAAATATACTTATTCTATAAACCATTTCCATAGATTATTCCTCGCTACCCATTTACACAATAAATTACCCATTTAGACCATAAATGTTCCCTATAGGTAGTGTCATTCCTAGATCTATTAAAAATATCCAAAAACTTATATATTCTATACTAACCTTATAATGATACTTAAAACGTAAATGAGAGAATACCATTTATCCAAGATATTAAAATATCCCCATCATTAGACTTTCTGTCCTTGAGTAGTTATGTGGAAGAAGGGTGCAAAAGAAAGAGGTGAGCACACTACTCCCTCACTGATGATTCTTGCTCCCATTTCTCCAGAGAATCCTATTCATGTCAACATTACACTATGAATAATGGAATAGAATTCCCATACAAGACTTTCATATGAGAATCCACGATCTCTATTATTTTATCTACAAATTAATCATTTGGATCCAATTCAATATCTTCCCCACTCAAAACATGAGTGGGATAAAGATGATACATCTTGAGGTGAGATACATGGAGAATATCGTGAATATTTGTAAACTAAGCAAAAAATACTATTTGATAGAAACAATTACCAAGATACTCAATTTCCTCGAAGAGTTCAACATACCTCACAACCATATCCCATTATTTCCCAAGTTTATAGAGACCTAATCAAGGAGAAAGATTAAAGAAAATATAATCTCCTTCAGAAAACTCCAAAGGATGGAATTGAGGATCCATATATGATTTCTACTAACTTTTAACTCTATCCAAACATTGATGTACATCTTGAAACCTCACTAATGTCTCTTTAATGAGACTCAGTCCCATAAGAGAGGTCTCACCCACCTCATCCCAACAAAAAGGAGAGATACATGGGAGACCATACAAATCCTTGAAAAGTTCTATCATAATAAATGAAAGATAATTGTTGTTATAAGAAAACTCATCCTATCCCTGATGGATACCCCATATTACATTAAAATACAAGACATAGGTATGAAGAATATCCACTAAAATCCAAATAACATGATCCGTCTAATAATCTTTCTTGTGATGATAAGTTATACTCAACCTAACCAGATTCCACATCACATATTAGAGACTCTTCCAGAATATTGAAGTAAACCTAGACTCCCTATACAATACAATAGTAGAGGGAACCCCATGCAACCTCATGATCTGCAAGAAAGTATATCTTACCTAGATCTTCAGCCTTTATGGAGTCCTGGAACATAAAAAACGAATATTTTCTTTAACTAACCAAATCATCCACACACCTGAAGGGTTTTCCTAATCCCCATGGGCTAGGAATGAGTACAAGGGAATAAAAACACAACTATATGGAACAATTTATCCTAAACTGAAAAAGATATATGGTATAAATATACATATAATAAAGAACTCCAGAAGAAAAACCAGAATAAAAATATTCTAGAACTAAAAGTAAACATTGGTAGTGATACATCTAAAAAACTTGTTTAAAAAAATAATAGATCTAAAAAACCAAAGGGAATTAAAAATAGAATAAATATACTCTATTAAAATGTGTTAAATTCCCTTCTATATCACCACCAGCTTCCCAAACCCGGCTAACAGAAATCTTACCACCTCACTTTGACTTCTTACCAATCCTGTAACGCCCCGACCCCAGTTACCTAGAGACGGTTCATTATTACATAACATTTCCATGATCACAAGAATGATCAAATATCGAAAGACTGATTGGTTTAGTAGCCTTGGAAACACTAGATATTTTCATAAGTCTTACATTATATCATAAATTGAAAAACAACTACAACAACATATAGTCTCCATATTCCACACTCATATCCCCACATAATATCCCTGCAGGTCATTCATAATTTAATTATTCACTTCCTGGGAAAAATAAAACATACAAAAGGGGTGAGCTCAAATGCCCAGTAAGGATAACAATATAGCAGAAACTTTCATAAATAAGAATAAACATTTAAGGAAATGTATAACTAAAACAAAAGGATTTTAAACTTGAACTTCAACATAGTATGGAAAAAGTAATATGAAATAATGCCATTTACTTATTCACATGGATATTCTACTAATAGAATAATCACATGCAATATCAATAACCACTTTCATAATGATGGAATGCATAATTCCAGACTATCATAACCACATAGCCAAGGCCTCGTGCCAAGACTACAAATAAGATTTTGCCAAGGCCTTGTGCCAAGACACTAGTTTTTCTAATGAGACCTACCGATGCATCGAGGAGCTATAGCGGGCTCCACCAATCACATATTAAGTCCAATGCATTCCCATATGAAAAGGTTTAAACATAACATAAACATTCGTATTAAAACTAACATATGAAATGTCAATATTTTCACCATAAACCATGAATGGTATAAAAATAGCACATCCACAGTCAAACATATCACAAAACCTTCAATATGATATAGAAGTTTTGTATAATAATAAATCAACTTCAAATAAGATTAAAATCCATCAAGGGATGTTGACATAGATGAAATCAAAACTATTTGAGAGAAATATCTATTTTCTCGAAATCATTGAAAAGTCACACATTTATAAAGGAAGTAATTTAGAAGAGATTTTTGAATCAAAGTGTTCCATACCACTTTTAAACTTTTGAAAAGAAATATCATCTCAAAACCTTCATGTCATATAAATAAATCCTTAAAATCATTTTGAAAACATGGACATTAATTAAAAATATTTAGAAAGATAAATCTTTAAAACATTTAAAATTATGATCTTGATAAAGAGTACCTTTCAAAAATTCTTAAAATATTCATTTTGAAATCATTTAAAAGTCACATAATTATAAAATAAAACATTTACTTTTAAATTATTCTTATAATCTTGTAAGGGAAGCTTTGACGATTTTATAACGGCGGTAAATAGCCGCACCCGCCGTATAAGTTAAAAAAAACATTCTTACCTTAAATTTGTCGAAAGGTAAAAAGTGCCTTGTTTGGAAAACGACGGAAAGATTCCTTTAAAAACACATAAGGGTATAAAATAATTTAACCCATATTCTTTGTAAATAGTTAAAATGATTTGAAATACATTTCGAAGAAACATGGATGTGGATGACAAAGAGATCCCAGTAGATAATTGCGTATAAACAACCTCAGATAATGAAGAGATTGTGAAATAAACCCTTACCTTGTACTTTTACTTGGTTGAGGGTAGGTTAAACTCCTGTATAATGGTGAAATAATTATTATTAAATTATACAAGAATCATATATATTAATATGATATCATATATAATCTTTTAACATTGCTTTGTTAATAATATCTTAGTATTATCGTCGTTTCGGGTGTTAATTTACTCATTTTCTTTTATATGTTTTGTTACGTAAGCAATGTTTGTCATGGATAGGTTGTATCTTATTCATTTCCAGAATGATATCAAGTCCTTAAACATTATTTTTAAATCATAAATTGATAATTATACTTGAATGGATACGATGGAGAATGAATCTCATCGCGTTCGTGGAGACGGTAGTCCGTACGTACGCACGAGCGACAATATCATTATTTTGATATTAAAATAATATATAATTGGATAGTATATCATATATACAGAATCATTATAATGTTATATTTATTATTTACATGAGTTACACATCATTATTATACCCATCCAAAGAATAATATATTGAATAACAATTACACCACAATGTGGAGACGGTAAGCTGTACGTACGCACGTATGGTGACATGTTATTCAAATGGTGGATAGAATACTGAATATGGTTGTACCATAATTATAATAACATCAAAGTATATATAAGATACTGGAGTTATTATTTTATAATGGTAATAACAAAGAAAGAAGAAGTGGAAGAAGAAATGAATTTGAAAAAGGGTGGTGAAAACATTACCTCTTCTTCAGGTTCTTCCTTTTGATTTGATCAAAAGGGATCCTTAGGTTGGATTTCTGATCAAACTAAGGCCTCTAGGTTGTAGTGAGGGAAGTTGAGAGAGTATTTGGGCAGATTTTTTCTGAACCAAAAGGCTTTGAAGGTGTGAAGTAATGAGAAGGGGGAGTGCCCTTTTATAAGAGGGGTGATGGGCACCTTTGGAAAAGCTAGAAATATTAATTTATAATAAACTCATATTAGGTTTCTAATGGCTCCAAAGTTTATTATTAAAAGTTTAAGGTTGGGATAGGTCGAAAAAAATTCAACCAATATAATTTAGACAGGTTTTTGTTACTATATTAACCTTATCGATAAGTATTAACTCTTAGTTAATTAGTTTTTCATTTACCATGTCACTTTGTATTTTTATATTATATAGTTAATAAACTTACTATATACATCTAAGCGACCACCAAGTGGTCCATTAATGATACAACTATCATGATATACGTATCTTGGATGAACCTTAGATTTTTAGGAATTTAATATCAATTAATAATATAATATTTGTTTTAAAAACTCTTTTATGTCAATTTTGACACTATTCAATAGTTGATTTTTGTGAAACTCATAACAGAATGATTACTTCGAACAAAGTTAATTAAATCAATACTAATCTATCATATTATCCTATAAAATTATTTTAATTCATTTAAAGTCTCAAATTATATTTTTTTGGGTATTTTGAATATCAATTATTTTAAATTTTCACTATTGTGGTAATTACTGCATCATCATTGTGTCATAAATAAATTAAATTATGTAATCTCTAAAAATTATAAATAGAATATCATTATGTAGGAAATATGTTTATCTTACTAATTAATATTTATAGTCGAAACTCCAACATATATAACCCTATGTAAATATTGTTTTTCTAAAAGATAAATGCTTGTGTCATTTTTGTATTCATTTTCACTTAATTAAAATAAAGTGTCCCTATCAACTACAAGTGGCTCCATGGGGTCCCAAAATCGACCATAAAATTCCTATGGTCGAACATGTATCGACCAATAAGGCTATGAAACGTTTTAGGGTAATTTATTATTATTATAATATTATTTTGTAACCCTTATTTTCTGGATTTACCCTTAACCATGGTAAATAAAATATTTACCGAAGTAATTATTCAAAATGTCCAAAAATAAAAGTTACATATTTACACAATTTGAAAATCCTAATTCTAAATATGTAATCCATTTTCCCAAATTCAAAACACAGAAGTGGCAGAAATTAATTTAAAATTAATTTCCGTTGTTAAAACAAAAAGCGTGTTTTCAAGAGATAATAACTATCAAAAGATTGACACTTGTTTATGTTCGGTTTAATTGTAAAATTATGTCCAATAACCAACATTATATTAAATGGTAAAAATATATTCTAAATATACTTTAAAACCACTCAAATTCATAATTTATCACTATTAATTATTTTGATTAAAAAAATTGTTTTTAATTAAAATATAGTAATTTTCACTATTCATCAAAATATTAAAGTTATCCGAAAAGTACCAAAATTTCACCTTAGGCTAAATTTGATATTCCGAATCCAAAAATGAAGTCCATTTTAAAAAATAAAATATATAAAATTTCAAAAATTAGGTATTACTATTCATAACGGCTAGTTTGATTGGTTATGGTGTGTTAGAACTCGGTGTTGCGTACAACACACGCTATCACATTATTCAAAGAGAAGCGTACCGTGGAAGCTTGGGGTGTTGCATTCTCCCCTACTTCAAATAATTTCGTCCTCGAAATTTCTAGAATCTTATCGCATGAAAAGATTCGGGTGGATCTTCATCATAAGTTCCTCGGGTTCCCACGTTGCCTCTTCCATCTTATGGTTTCTCCATAAAACTTTTACCAGACGCGTCGTCCGGTTTCTCAGTACTTGTTCTCTCGTATCAAGAATCCTGACGGGCTCTTCACAATAAGATAGATCAGGTTCCAGTTCTAACTCCTCATAGGTGAGTACATGCGTTGGGTCAGGCATGTATTTCCTCAACAGATATACGTGGAACACATCGTGAACTTTTGAGAGACTTGGCGGCATTGCCAATTGGTAAGCTACAACCCCAATTCGTTCTAGAATTTCGAAAGGTCTGATATACTTGGGACTCAATTTACCTTTCTTACCAAAACGTATGACTCCCTTCCATAGAGATACCTTCAGGAAAACATGATCACCGACTTGAAATTCCAAATCCTTCCTTCGATTATCGGCATAGCTCTTCTGCCTACTTTGAGCTGCTTTGATGTAATTTTGGATTACCTTCACCATTTCTATCGTTTTCTCCACCAGTTCCAGACCTACAAGTTTTATTTCACCAACGTCATCCCAACAGGTTGGTGTGCAACATCTCTTTCCATATAATGCTTCATATGGTGCCATCTGAATACTCAAATGGAAGCTATTGCTATAGTAAAATTCTACCAGAGGTAAATACTGATCCCACATACCCTGAAAGTCAAGTGATCAGGATCTCAACATGTCTTCTAAGGTTTGAATAGTCCGTTCTGATTGTCCATCTATATGAGGGTGGTAGGCAGTGCTCAAATGAAGTTCAGTATCCATAGATTTCTGAAGACTCTTCCAGAATCTTGAAGTAAAATGGGGATCATGATCAGAAACAATAGATAGGGGTACTCCATGAAGTCTCAAAACTTCATTAATATATAGTTTTGCTAGACGTTCCAATAGTTGATCTTCTCTTATAGAAAGAAAATGTACTGACTTGGTAAGACGATCAACAATAACCCATATTGCATCGTTCCTTCTAGGAGTCTTTGGTAGCCCCATGACAATGTCCATCGTAATATTGTCCCATTTCCACTCCGGTATGGGAAGAGTTTGCATGACTCCTCCAAGGTGTTGCCTTCCAGCTTTCACTTGTTGACAAACCATACATCTTGACACAATATCAGAAATCTCCCTCTTCATATTGTCCCACCAAAAATGCTCCTTCAAATATCTATACATTTTGGTTCTCCCAGGGTGTATAGAGAAATTAGAACTATGAGCATCATCCAACAATTCCCTTTTTATATCAGGTATATCGGGAACACAAAGCCTCTTCCCGAATTTTAAAATTCCATTTTCATACACAAAATCTCTCAATCTCCCATCATTCACATCTTTAATCTTCTTTTGAAATTCTCCATCATTAGTCTGAGAACTCTTAATCCTTTCTAGTAAAGATGGTTTGGCAACCATTTGAAAAAGCATTGATGTATCTCCTTCCCTAGTTATTCCCATGTCCATCTTCACTAGATCCATGAAAATTGGATCTCTTTCAATTCTCATATTGTTCAAAACTCCATGATCTTTTCTGCTCAAAGCATCTGACACCTTGTTTGCCTTCCCCGGGTGGTAGTGTATCGTGCAATCATAATCCTTGAGTAATTCAAGCCATCTCTTTTGCCTCATGTTGAGTTCTTTTTGTGATAAAATGTACTTCAAACTCTTATGATCAGTATAAATCTCACATTTTCACCATAGAGGTAGTGCCTCCATATCTTCAAGGCAAATATCACAGCTGCTAACTCGAGATCATGAGTAGGATAGTCTTGTTCATGAATTTTCAACTGTCATGATGCATAGGGAATAACCCTATCATTCTGCATAAGGACACAACCAAGTCCTTTTTTCGATGCATCACTATAAATAACGAACCCATCATTCCCCGATGGTAGAGTCAATATAGGAGCATTGAATAATATTCTATTTAGTTCTTTGAAACATTCTTCACACTCTTTTGTCCAAAAAATTTAACCCCTTTACGTGTGAGCTTTGTTAATGGGTTATCCAATCAGGCAAAATTCTGGACGAAACGTCGATAATAACCTGCTAAACCAAAAAAACTACGTACCTCAGTTATACTCGTCGGTGCTGGCCATTCTTGGATTGCCTTGTTCTTAGAAGGATCAATAGAGATTCCATCTTTAGAGACAATATGGACAAGAAAATAAATCTCCGGAAGCCAGAATTTACACTTGCTAAACATCCCATATAATTCATGTCTTCTCAGAGTCTTCAAGATAATGTGCAAGTGATTATCATGATCTTCGTATCTTTTTGAGTATACCAAGATATAATCAATAAATACCACCACAAATTCATTGAGATATTGCTTGAAAACTCTATTCATCAGATCCATGAATACAGAGGGTGCATTAGTCGATCCAAAAGGCATTACTGTAAACTCAAAATGCCCGTACCTAGTTCGAAATACTGTCTTCGGAATGTCTTCCTTCGTCACACAGAACTGATGGTATCCATATTGAAGGTCAATCTTTGAAAATTATTGAGCTCCATGCAGTTGGTCAAATAAATCATCAATGCAAGGTAGGGGATACTTGTTCTTTATTGTTATAGCATTGATCTCCCTATAGTCAATACATAACTTCATAGATCCATCTTTCTTTTTAACAAAAAGAACAAGGGCTCCCCATGGAGAAACACTAGGGTGAATAAATCCTTTATTACTCAATTCCCTTAGTTGTTTCTTTAGTTCGACTAATTCTACAGTGGCCATTCTATACGGGGTCTTCGATATAGGCCTTGATCCAGGAATTAAATCAATGGAAAACTCAACTTCTCGTTCTGGAGGATGTCCAGGTAAATCTTTCAGAAATACATCTACATATTCTTTCACAATAGGTACATCTTCTATTTGAAAATTCCTTTCCTCACCCATAGTCATTTCTTTCTATTCCTCCCCAATAATTGAATTTAGTTGAGCTATTGGGGGTGGATCTAGATAAGAATTAGGTGGTGACGATTCTCCTCGAAAGATAAGGTGTTCCTTATCATCATCATCAAGAATCGTAACCTCTTTCTTCTTATAATAAATCTTCACATCATAGTCCAAAATCCAGTCCATACCGAGGATTATATCAAACTCAATCATAGGTATGACGAAGAGATCCGCAGATAAAGAACATTTATGTTCTCTAATGGGGACTGATTCAAAAAACATTATTGCAATGATACTTCCCTTAGAAGTTTTAACTGACAACTCCTTTGTTAAATCAAATTGGAAATATCTAATTTTCTTAGAAAACTGGGAAGATATGAAACAATGTGATGATCCAGAATCAAATAATGCATTTTCTAAACATGAGGAAACCATTAATTTACCTGCCACTACGTCTTTCGGAGCTTCTACCTCAGTAGTGGTGATATCATAAACATGGCCTTGATCCCTTGGACTTTTTTGAGGTAAGTTCTCCTGACGCTTAGGACATTCATTTTCATAATGCCCCATCTCCCTGAAATTGTAGCACTGAACATTGGTAGCTTCCTTCTTCCCCTTGAAATCACGAGTTTGGTGGCCTTTTTCACCACACTTGTAACAGACTCCATTTCCCTTCAAGCAAGTACCAAGGTGTTTCTTCCCACATTTACCACAGGATGGATATTCAACCTTTACCTTCTTCCCCTTATTTCCATTCCCATATTGATCAAAAGATCTCATCTTCTCTTTCTTTGCTTTAAAGTCATAAGACTTAGAGAATTCCTTTTCAGTCTTGATAGCACCTGAGACAATGTCTTCGTACGACGAGAAGGATTGTGAGACTAATGCTCGACGGAGAAATGGTTTTAACCCATCAAAGAAACGATCAATCTTACTTCTTGGGTTACGTATATAATCTCCAGCATACCTTGTTAACCTTATAAATTTAGCCTCATACTTTGCGACATTCTCATCCTCCTTCTGTCTCAGACTCAGAAATTGCCTTTCCATATCTGCTCAATGGTCGCGAGGAAAGTATTTTTCTGAAAATAGATATTTGAAATCCCTCCATTCCATATTTGATACTTCATCATCTTCCTTCGTGTTTTGAATCAATGACCACCATTGATCATCATCTCCAGTGAGGCGGTAAACTGCCATGATAACTTTTTCCCTTTCATTACTCCCCAAATCCTGAAATATTTTCTCTAGGGAATTTATCCATTGCTCAGCTACTAAGGGATTTGTACTCCCATTGAACATTGGTGGTTGTTGCCTCATGAATCGATCTAACATTGATCCTCCACGCTGCGGATCAGGGTACTCCATACGGGTAATGTTATTATTCATAACCTGAGTGAGTTGTCCCAGTATGTTGATTAGCTGATCGGCACCAGTTGCATAACTAACTCCACTATAATTATCTTGAGTAGGAGGGCAATCCCTACATGGAGTGCGTGCATTGATATGGTTTCCATTTCTTCCACTAGGCACCATTTCTAAACAATGGCATAAACTAGATCAGTTTGTGAATCAGAATACATAATCCCATACTTATAAAACACTTAACATAAATTGAACTATTTATGGATATAATCCATAATCAAAAAAATGTTTTCTTTGAGGAAGTACATACTCATAAACCCTTTATAATGATTTTTAAAGAAAATGAGAGTTATCCTAAGCATATCCCTCGGGAGTGTCATAACCAAGAGTGCAGTAAGGCCCATTTTCGTGCACCAGTTCCCGTTCGAGTCTAGCTCAAAGCGGTGTTTTCGGGTTTTACCCCTAGGTACATCTGTGCCAGAGCCGCCTCTACCTGCTCGTATCCAGACTGGGATGTATTGCTCGGAAAACTCACAATATCTCTACAATACCAAAATTTTAGGAAGTTCTTCTATACTAATCCTCAAAGTTCATCTTAGATCTACGTGCTCTAATCAGAGTTTATCTAAATCTTGCTTCCAAGGTTTGTACTAAACTTCCTCTGATACCAACTGTAATGCCCCAACCCCAGTTACCTCGAGTCGTTGCATTATTATGTAGCATTGGCATGATCACAAGAAAGATCAAATCTCGAAAGACTGATTGGTTTAATAGCCTTGAAAACACTAGATATATTCATAAGTCTTACATTACATCATAAAGTGAAAAACTACTAAAACAACATATTGTCTCCATATTCCACACTCATATCCCCACATAATATCCCTTCATGTCATTCATAATTTACTTCTTCACTTACTGAGAAAAATAAAACATAGAAAAGGGGTGAGCTCAAATGCCCAGTAAGGATAACAATATAACAGAAACTTTCATAAAGAAGAATAAACATTTAAGGCAATGTATAACTAAAACAAAAGCCTTTTAAACTTGAACTTCAACATAGTATGGAAAAAGTAAAATGAAATAATGCCATTTACTTATTCACATGGATATTCTACTAATCGAATAATCACATGCAATATCAATAACCACTTTCATAATAATGGAATGCATAATGCCAGACTATCATAACCACATAGCCAAGGCCTCGTGCCAAGACTACAAATAAGATTTCTCCAAGGCCTTGTGCCAAGACACTAGTTTGTCTCATGAGACCTACTGATGCATCGAGGAGCTATAGCGGGCTCCACCCGTCACATATTAAGTCCAATGCATTCCCATATGAAAAGGTTTAAACATAACATAAACATTCATATTAAACCTAGCATACGAAATGTCAATATTTTCAACATAAACCATGAATGGTATAAAAATAGCACATCCACAGTCAAACATATCACAAAACCTTCAATATAATATAGAAGTTTTGTATCATAATAAATCAACTTCTAAAAAGCTTAAAATCCATAAAAGGATTTTTACATAGATGAAATCAAAACTATTTGAGAGAAATATCTCTTTTCTCGAAATCATTGAAAAGTCACACATTTATAAAGGAAGTAATTTAAAAGAGATTTTTGAATCAAAGTGTTCCATACCACTTTGAAACTTTTGAAAAGAAATATCACTTCAAAACCTTCATGTCCATATAAATAAATCCTTAAAATAATTTTGAAAACATGTACATTAATTTATTAATATTTAGAAAGATAAATCTTTAAAACATTTAAAATTATGATCTTGATAAAGAGTACCTTTCAAAAATTCTTAAAATATTCATTTTAAAATCATTTAAAAGTCACATAATTATAAAATAAAACATTTACTTTGAAAATATTCTTATAATCTTGTAAGGGAAGCTTTGACGATTTTATAATGGTGGTAAATAGCCGCACTTGCCGTATATGTTAAAAAAACATTCTTACCTTAAATTTGTCGAAAGGTAAAATGTGCCTTGTTTGGAAAAATGACGGAAAGATTCCTTTAAAAACACATAAGGGTATAAATGACTTTAACCCATATTCTTTTTAAATAGTAAAAATGTTTTGAAATACATTTCAAAGAAACATGGATGTGGATAATAAAGAGATCCCAGTAGATAATTGCGTATAAACAACCTCAGATAATGAAGAGATTGTGAAATAAACCCTTACCTTGTAGTTTTCCTTGGTTGAGGGTAGGTTAACCTCCTGTATAATGGTGAAATAATTATTATTAAATTATAAAAGAATCATATATATTAATATGATATCATATATGATCTTTCAACATTTCTTTGTTAATAATATCTTAGTATTATCGTCGTTTCGGGTGTTAACTTACTCATTTTCTTTTATATGTTTTGTTACGTAAGCCTTGTCTGTCATGGATAGGTTTTATCTTATTCATATCCCGAATGATATCACGTCCTTAAACATTATTTTTAAATCATAAATTGATAATTATACTTGAATGGATACGATGGAGAATGAATCTCATCGCGTTCGTGGAGACGGTAGTCCGTACGTACGCACGAGCGACAATATCATTATTTTGATATTAAAATAATATATAATTGGATATTATATCATATATACAGAATCATTATCAAGTTATATTTATTATTTACATGAGTTACACATCATTATTATACCTATCCAAAGAATAATATATTAAATAACAATTACACCACGACGTGGAGACGGTAAGCCGTACGTACGCACGTATAGTGACATGTTATTCAAAGGGTGGATAGAATACTGAATATGGTTGTACCATAATTATAATAACATAAAATTATATATAATATACTGGAGTTATTATTTTAGAATTGTAATAACAAAGAAAGAAGAAGTGTAAGAAGAAATGAATTTGAAAAAGGGTGGTGAAAACATTACCTCTTCTGCGGGTTCTTCCTTTTGATTTGATCAAAAGGGCTACTTAGGTTGGCTTTATGATCAAAATAAGGCCTCTAGGTTGTATTGAGGGAAGTTGAGAGAGTATTTGGGCAGAGTTTGGCCGAACCAAAAGGCTTTGAAGGTGTGAAGTAATGAGATGGGGAGTGCCCTTTTATAAGAGGGGTGAGGGGCACCTTTGGAAAAGCTAGAAATAATAATTTATAATAAATTAATATTCGATTTCTAATGGCTCAAAAGTGTATTATTAAATGTTTAAGGTAGGGATAGGTCAAAAAACATTCATCCAATAGAATTTAGATAGGTTTGGGTTACTATATTAACCATATCTTTAAGTATTAACTCTTAGTTAATTAGTTTGACATTTACCATGTCACTTTGTATTTTTATATTATGTAGTTAATAAACTTACTATATACATTCAAGAGACCCCCAAGTGGTCCATTAATGATACAAATATCATGATATAAGTCTCTTGTCTGAAACTTAGATTTTTAGTAATTTAATATCAATTAATAATATAATATTTGTTTTAAAAACGCTTTTATGTCAATTTTGACACTATTCAATAGTTGATTTTTGTGAAACTCATAACAGAATGATTACTTAGAAAAAATTTAATTAAATCACTCCTAATATGTCATATTATCCTAGAAAATTATTTTAATTCATTAAAAGTCTCAAATTATATTTATTTGGGTATTTATAATATCAATTATTTTAAATTTTCACTATTATCGTAATTACTGCATCATCATTGTGTCATAAATAAATTAAATTATGTAATCTCTAAAAATTATAAATAGAATATAATTATGTAGGAAATCTGTTTAGATTTCTAATGAATATTTATAGTTGAAAATCCAACATATATAACCCTATGTAAAAATTTGTTTGCTAAAAGATATATGTTTGTGTCATTTTTGTATTCATTTTAACTTAATTAAAATAAAGTGTCCCTATCACCTACAAGTGGCTTCATGGGGTCCCAAAATAGACCCAAAGACGCCTATGGTCGAACATGTATCAACCAATAAGGATAGAACACGTTTTAGGGTAATTTAGTATTATTATAATTTTATTTTTTAACCTTTATTTACCGGATTTACCCTTAACCAAGGTAAATAAAATATTTACCGAAGTAATTATTCAAAATGTCTAAAAATAAAAGTAACATATTTACAAAATTTGAAAATCCTGATTCCAAATATGGAATCCATTTTCCAAATTCAAAACACAGAAGTGGAAGAAATTAATTTAAAATTAATTTCCGTTGTTAAAACAAAAAGCGTGTTTTTAAGAGATAACTATCAAAAGATTGACAATTGTTTATATCCGATTTAATTGTAAAATTATGTCAAATGACCAACATTATATTAAATTTTAAAAATATATTATAAATGTACTTTAAAACCACTCAAATTCATAATTTATCACTTTTAATTATTTTGATTAAAAAATTTGGTTTTAATTAAAATTTAGTAATTTTCACTATTCATTAAAATATTAAAGTTATCCGAAAAGTACCAAAATTTCACCTTAGGATAAATTCGATATTCCGAATCCAAAAATGAAGTCAATTTTAAAAAATAAAATATATATAATTTCAAAAAGTAGGTATTAATATTCATAACGACTAGTTTGATTGGTTATGGTGTGTTAGAACTCGGTGTTGCATACAACACACTCTATCACATTATTCAAAGCGAAGCGTACCGTGGAAGCTTGGGGTGTTACAAATACCTACATCAAATTTCATAACTAGGTCTCCGAACCACCTAAGGTGTGGGTAGGGTGTGAGATAAGAAGCCATGTTTATATCCCACCCAAGTATTCCATATCAAGTATCTACATTAATAACCCTATTATTCTCATTTTAAAGAAAACATATATTGATAATTAGTAAAATAATATTATATCTACGACTTATTAAATATACCCCATTTTCCATAGTTCAAAAATAATTTAGTTAAAATAGTTTCAATTCTCACTTTTCCATAACCATTTATCAAAAACCAAGTCATGTATATCGAATCTAGAACAAAATAATCCAATGAATAAGAAATTCACACCAAAGATAAAAATTCTAGGATAACGGACTACTCATACCACATTCAATGACCAGTGCACACCCATGTACATAGAACACATACCTAAGGAGTAATGGAACACATCATGAGTGAACCCAAAAATAATTTAAATAAAAATTCCTTAGAATAATAGGCTTAAGTATCATACAAACACTCCATTAGTGAACCCCCCGATAATAAAATGGATTATGGAAATAAGATACACATTTCAACTAATTACCTAAGGATTTCCTTGTGATAAATCTATCAAATAATTTAAAAATGTTACCATATTTCACAAACAATTAAAAAAAATACTTTAATCTATTAAAAAATTTATTTGAAAACCCATTTATCAATCCATTTCACAATGCTTTGAAAACACCCTTTTTACCAAAATAAGAGAAAAAAAATATTTTACCATAAATAAATTTCAATAGAAAAAAATCATACCTGTTAATTAATAAAATAAATTTATAAATAGAAGAGAAATATGGTTCATCAAATGTAAGATATTGATAGAATAACCTACCTCAAAATCGAGTTGAACACTACCCTCAACGAGATCCACAAATCCTAGAAGGAAAGAACGAGAAATAATTGTGGCCCTAACAATGATTCCTACTTATTAAAATCATAATACATAAACATAATGGACCATAGAGATCTTAGGTCACACATATCTCAAATACCACACACGATACACCAAAACCAAATCAAGGACTGGCTCTTAGAAGAAGATTATACAACAGATATGGAAGGAAAAAACCTGAATCATCCTTAAATTATCAACCAAACCATAAAAGATTCCAATGATATAATTTGAACACCATAAATGAAGAATAGAAATAATGGTTACCTAGAAAGAAGAAACATAACAACCATAGAGGTTAAGCACTGGACAACTCAATTTGGAATAGGATGAGATACCTAAAATCTCCTAGAAGAGCCTAGGTTTCAAAGTAGGGATAAAAAAAGAAAAATGTGTTATGATTTATGATTTCAATGCATAACACCGACTTGGAAAGAGTGGTCAATGTTGTAAACTAGGTTTTTATGACATAAACAAGAAACATGTACATCAGAAAACACTTTTCCTCTGGTAAAAAAATATCGGATTACATATTTATGATATAAAAAAAGTGTTTATGGTAAAAATGGACTTACACCATAATTTTTTTCATGGATTGTGCCCCAAATGCATTTACATAATAAATTAATCATTTACATTGTAAATGTTCCCTAAAGGTTGTTTCCATACCAAGATCAACTTAGAATCACTTAAAAAATTCATGATACCATTTGAACTCGAGAAATACTCACTAAACATAAAAAGGAACTAAATTTTATCTAGGATATTACAAGGAATGTGTTTTCATAAATAAATTTTTTTTTATAGCATTGGAAAAATAAGGATTTTTTGGGACTATAATCCATGTAATTGGACTACACATTTTATATCATTACATGTTCATGTGTCCGAGTAGTTTGGTGGACTTATTTTTACACAATTTTTAAGAAGTAAACTTCATATAGTTTTACATGACCATGTGGGCCAGTACATGAGAAGATACCCAATGTAAGGGGGATATGGACATGTAGTAGTATATGTCTAGACCCTAGGTGTTCGTGGGAATGAACATTAGTAGGAAAACAGGAATAAGTCAGGAGGAAATATGATTACTTTGAGTTACCAAGACACATCTTGAACTCTATGTACACACCATATACATCAAATTGGATAACTAATATATATGTATATGACAACATGCCTAGGTTTCAAGGTGATAAAAAATTCCATGTTCCCCTGTGTACACACCATTTACTTCTATATAAGACTTATACCTTACAAATCTCTTTCATTAAGACTCAAATTTGGTCCCACATGAAGTATATCCTAATTTATTTTACACATTTGATGTTATTGTAGCCTTTATTTTGGAATCATATGTATGTAATGAAGTGTTATAAGTGGGATTACTTGTTCAAGGATTCTTGCAATAAGTATGTGATCAATTTTGGTTATGAGATAGATTCAAGGGTTATAATCCACTATATCTCTTGGTGGAAGGTCCCCCACATCTTTAACACAGGTAGATATGAAATACCCTCACAGTGGGTGCATGTCCTCTATATATGGAGTAGTATTACCAAGGTTTGTACCCCCTGTTGCAGTAGGGAATTGGTCCCCCAAAATCTTTACAAAGGTTGAGTCGGTACCCCAACATACTACATAGGACATGGTTCCTCTATATACAGAGCATTACCCCTATCATTGATATCTAGACTGTAACAGGTCATATACTTTATATAGTGTCTCTCAGCTATGGAGTGCAATTACGAGGTTCTATACCTATACTTGAATTCATGTGAGGTTATGCGAGATGAATGGTTAGGAGATGGATCCCTTTAGGTTATTTCATGTATAAGGGATAGCTCTTGTACATACTAATCAATATCCCACCCATACCTCTCAGTGGGGGATAAACTATATGAAAAACATAAATCAACTGTAGAATATAGAGAGAAAAAAACATGAAATCATGTCTATTGGATGATATAGAAAACATTTCATCATATCAAACAAGTTTCACAACCATAACAAACCATATACAAGAATTATCAAACAAAGGTTCAATGGGAAACATAGACACATACATCTGATCAAGAAATCAGACATCATCTCATATGAAACACACACACACACACTCATGTTATCAATCATAAAACATGGTCACATAGGCTACTCACTCACACACATGTGATCCATCATCAACATAGGTTTCAAAAGAAACATTATGAGTCAATCATCATCCATTAGTGGTAAGGAAATTGGATAGTAACGAAATTCCAATGTGGACCGTGGAAACTTGCTATCCCATTAGCTATGTTCTTTTAATTAGTTAAGAGAACATATTCATTAACTAATTAAGCATAAAAATATGCCTCTAACTTTAATTTTTTGGGTTAATCAATTGATGTGTATTGCATTTTATTCATATCAAAATTATAAATTAATGATCATTCACCCAAGATGGAGAACCATATATCCCATGCCAGTAAATGGTATATAAAACCATAGGGTAGATTATATGGTACAAAACATATTAATTGAGTAAAATATAATATAATTTTTTTTAACTTTCCTTATGTCATCCAAGTCCATTTGAAATCCATGAATCACAATGAAGTCTTTCATCATGCACACGAATTCCAAATAATTAACTGTACCTAAATTATAATTAATTAAATTATTAAAAGTAAAATCACTTTAAAAGATGAAATAAATACCTGTAAAAGGACTTACTGGATATCATTTCTTAGTCAAAGCCTCAATCAACCACCCATAGAAGCTTCGTAACATGATTTCGACTTCGTTATAGGAAAATCACAATTGCATGATGAGAAAACGTTGACCAATATAATATATTTAAATTGTAATCATTTAAAGAAATAAAAAAAATCCATATACCTTGGATGCATCAATATCTAATATATTTCAAGGAACTTCAACTATATTCTTGATTCTAAGAGGAGAAAAGGCCCGAAATCAATTCCATTGGATGATGGACAATACTGTAAAATTGAAAAAAAATCAAAATATCATCAAGGGAAACATCATACCAAGAGGATCATCCACCATAAAAAAATAATGATCCGACACCATATAATGAAGATGGAGATAAATATTTAATAATAGAAGATCTCACCTAGATTTGATAATAGTTTGAGTCTAGGTTTACCATAGATCAAGAGTGATCATGGAGATAGGATAAGGGAGGTGAACATATGAATGGAACTCAAAAAGTGGAGGTATACATATAAAACCTTAGGGGGATAGATGGTAAAAAAAATGAAATGGACCTCACTTGACCTTCACCCAGTGTGCCCAAATGGCCATGCAATGTTAGCTGACTGCCTGATCGGTGAGCTGTACTATGTTGCAAGACCACTTCCTACCTCACTGGCTAGCTAGTGAGTCCTACTTTGTATAATGAGATTCTTTTGCCCCACCAGAAATATGGTGCTGCGGTTGCACACCGGAAACCCAAACCAATACTCTAACATTATTTCAAGAATTGAGATTCCCTCTATGCTTTTATTTAAGATAAAAGAAAATCATCAAGGATATTATAATATTATTTTCCTTAGTTTTAATCCTAGTTCTCCGAACAATAATTCCACTAGATGAAATCTTTAAGGTCCCTATGAAATTCACAATCTATAATGATGTAGTTCATTACATGTAATTTATATAAAATGTTGTCTATGGTTCTTATGGGATTAAATTGAGGGTAAAATTTCATAGTGGTATTAATAGATTTTTAGGTGATTGTATACAATAATGGATTCAACCATAAAAATGAAACATGATTAAAATATTTTTTAAAGAAATAAGGAATGTTATATAGGTAACAAATCCCTATTCTTTCAAGAAAGAGAGTGTTAAGAATAAGTTGTTAAGTTGTTTTAGAATACCTACTGAGTATAGGAATTTAATTTCAGATAATACAAAATTTTATGAATAAAAATTACCAATCAGTAAACAAAAAATTTAGTGAATAAAGTTGAAAAAACAAGTAATACTATATGTTATTATCTAAATATAATATTTTAGAATCATTTAATTTTAAACCCATTTCATGATATTCAAATATAGTTGGAAAAAATTTGTCTCAATTTTTTTTTTGATTTTTTTTGAAAATAAAGAAAATGAAAAAATTGAAAAAACAGAAGAAATAAATAAAATATTTATTTAAATATAAAAAAATGATTTATTTCATATTTTAAAAAATTAAGCACATATATTTACTAATTTTTTTATCTGTTAAAAAAATTTGATAAAATACAATCAATATTAAGTTATATAATTATATAGTTTTTCTTAGTGGATATGTTAATGAAATAAAATCTTGAAAATTATTTACTATAATTAAAATAAAATGATGAACTATTTACTTTGAAAACAATTTTAAAAAAATAAATTGAAAATAAAAAAACAAAAAAACCTTGTTTATCTTCTAATAATAACTGAATATTAACTATAAATAACTAAGGGTTATCCAAAAATATTGAAAGTCATAAGGTGAATGAATTTCACTACGGAAAAAATGGGTATTTGCGACAGGTTATTTGCGACGGGAATAAATCCCGTCGCAAATAGTCCCGTTAAAAACTTATTTGCGACGGGGGTACTTACTCGTCGCAAATAGTTTTCCCGCGATGCGCGCCAAATTGCGAGAAAACTATTTGCGACGGAAAAATTTTCCCGTCGCAAATAACCGGCGGCGGTAAAAGGTATTTGCGACGGGAAAGTATTCCCGTCGCTAATAGTATGTTATTTGCGACGGGACCCGTCGCAAATAACTATTTACTCGTTGACCGTAATTAATGCGGGCTAATGTATTTGCGACGGTACCCGTCGCAAATAATACTATTTGCGACGGGATTCCCGTTGCAAATAAACCCGTTGCAACTAATCTAACCTATAAATACCCCCATCCGTTTTTTTCAAATCATTCTCATTCTCTACCTTCTCCTGCTCTCAAACTTCTGTTTCTAGAGTTCAGTTTTTTTTTCAGTTTAATTTTTTTCTTCGGAGCTGATATTAAAGTTTTGAAGAACGATCAGAGCAGATCAATTTTCAAGGTATTTATGTTCATTTTAATTTAATATTTATTTTTAATTTTTTATTAGTTTCAATTATTCTTAATTAATTGTAATTTAATTATGTTTACATTGTTTTCTTACTTCGTAAATTTAAATTATTAGTATTGATCATAGTTAATGGTAATTAGGAATAATTAGTAATAATTTTTAATAATTAAGAATAAATATTAATAATTAGTAATAAATACCAATAATTAGGAATAATAACATTATTACATTATTAGTATATTTTATTATTAATATTAAAATAATATAATTTTTTATATATATACAATTCTTTTTTCATCTGTGTGTTTACTGTCTTCACATGTATTATTTTTATGTGGAGATAGAAAACGCACAGATGAAAGGAGAATTGTATATAAATCAGAAAATTATATTATTTAAATATTAATAATAAAATATACTAATAATGTTATTATTTGTAATTATTGGTAATTATTCCTAATTATTGGTAATTATTCATTTAATTACTAATAATTAAGAACAATTATCAATAATTATCAATAATTAAGAATATTTAGTAATAATTAGTAATAATTATCAATAATTAGTAATAATTAGTAATAATTATCAATAATTAGTAATAATTAGTAATAATTAGTAATAATTACCAACAAGTAGTAATAATTATCTATAATTTGGAATAATTAACAATAATTAACAATAATTAGTAATAATTACCAATAATTACCAATAATTAACAATAATTAGTAATAATTAGTAATAATTACCAATAATTGCCAATAATTGCCAATAATTGCCAATAATTACAAATAATTACAAATAATTAGGAATAATTAGGAATAATTAGAAATAATTAGGAATAATTAGGAATAATTAGGAATAATTAGGAATAATTAGGAATAATTACCAATAATTAGGAATAATTAGGAATAATTAGGAATAATTAGGAATAATTAGGAATAATTAGGAATAATTCGGAATAATTAGGAATAATTAGGAATAATTACCAATAATTACCAATAATTAGAAATAATTAGGAATAATTACCAATAATTACCAATAATTACCAATAATTAGGAATAATTACCAATAATTACCAATAATTACCAATAATTAGGAATAATTACCAATAATTACCAATAATTACCAATAATTACCAATAATTACCAATAATTACCAATAATTAGCAATAATTCGCAATAATTAGCAATAATTACCAATAATTTGCAATAATTACCAATAATTTGCAATAATTTGCAATAATTAGTAATAATTAGTAATAAATACCTAAAATTAGGAAAAATTACGAAAAATTAGGAAACATTCTCAATAATTAGTAATAATTAACAATAATTAGTATTAATTACCAATAATTAGTAATATTTACCAATAATTAGTATTAATTACCAATAATTAGTAATAATTACCTATAATTAGTATTAATTACTAATAATTAGTATTAATTACCAATAATTAGTATTAATTACCAATAATTAGTATTAATTAGGAATAATTACCAATAATTAGTAATAATTACCAATAATTAACAATAATTAGTAATAATTACCAATAATTACCAATATTTAGTAATAATTAACAATAATTACCAATAATTAACAATAATTGCCAATAATTACCAATAATTGCCAATAATTACTAATAATTAGTAATAATTACCAATAATTAGTAATAATTACGAATAATTAGTAATAATTACGAATAATTAGTAATAATTACGAATAATTACGAATAATTAGTAATAATTACTAATAATTAGTAATAATTACCAATAATTAGTAATAATTACCAATAATTAGTAATAATTACCAATAATTATCAATAATTACCAATAATTATCAATTATTACTAATAATTATCAATAATTACTATTAATTATCACTAATTACTAATAATTAGTAATAATTAATAATAATTAGCAATAATTAATAATAATTAGCAATAATTAATAATAATTAGCAATAATTCGTAATAATTAGCAATAATTACTAATAATTAGCAATAATTACTAATAATTAGTAATAATTAGGAATAATTAGTAATAATTAGGAATAATTAGTAATAACTAGGAATAATTAGTAATAATTAACAATAATTAGTAATAATTAGTATTAATTAGTAATAATTAGGAATAATTAGTAATAATTAGGAATAATTAGTAATAATTAGGAATAATCAGTAATAATTAGGAATAATTAGTAATAATTACCAACAATTAGGAATAATTATTATTAATTACCAATAATTAGTATTAATTACCAATAATTAGTATTAATTACCAATAATTAGTAATAATTACCAATAATTAGTAATAATTACCAATAATTAGTAATAATTACCAATAATTAGTAATAATTACCAATAATTAGTATTAATTACCAATAATTAGTAATAATTACCTATAATTACCAATAATTACCAATAATTACCAATAATTACCAATATTTATCAATAATTAGGAATAATTAGTAATAATTAGCAATAATTAGTAATAATTAGCAATAATTACTAATAATTAGCAATAATTACTAATAATTAGCAATAATTAGTAATAATTAGGAATAATTAGTAATAATTAGGAATAATTAACAATAATTAGGAATAATTAGTAATAATTAGGAATAATTAGTAATAATTACCAATAATTAGTAATAATTATTATTAATTACCAATAATTAGTATTAATTACCAATAATTAGTATTAATTTCCAATAATTAGTATTAATTACCAATAATTAGTATTAATTACCAATAATTAGTATTAATTACCAATAATTAGTATTAATTACCAATAATTAGTATTAATTACCAATAATTAGTATTAATTACCATTAATTAGTATTAATTACCAATAATTAGTATTAATTACCAATAATTAGTATTAATTACCAATAATTAGTATTAATTACCAATAATTAGTATTAATTACCAATAATGAGTATTAATTACCAATAATCACCGATAATTACCAATAATCACCGATAATCACCAATAATCACCAATATTTTCCAATATTTTCCAATAATTACCAATAATTACCAATATTTTCCAATAATTACCAATATTTACCAATAATTACCAATATTTACCAATAATTACCAATATTTACCAATAATTAGGAATAACTACCAATAATTTGGAATAAGTTCCAATAATTTGGAAAAATTACCAATAATTTGGAATATTTACCAATAATTTGAAATAATTACCAATAATTAGGAATAATTACCTTATTACATTATTTGTATATTTTATTATTAATATTAAAATAATATAATTTTCTATATTATATACAATTCTCTTTTCTTCTGTGTTTTTTCTGTCTCCACATGTAATATTGGCATTCTTTTTCAAAATTATCAACCTACTCGCCAATGGAGAGGTGAAAGTGAATGTCAATATTACATGTGGAGACAGAATGTGAAACACACAGATGAAAGGAGAATTGTATATAATATAGAAAATTATATTATTTTAATATTAATAATAAAATATACTAATAATGTAATGATGTTATTATTATATAATTAATATTTATGAAAAAAATTATATTAGTATTATTAAAAATAATAAAAAATCAATATAATATTGAAATTATCAATATTTGTAACAGGTTTTGCTTTATTCTCAATATATTCAATCCTTGCTTGTGTTTTTTCTAACAAATTATTCAAAACCAGTAATGCTTTTATATTTTATAGAAAAATATGGAACAACGAGGTCGTCAACAATCATTATTAGATGACCGCATATGGATAAATCAACGTAGAAATCCAAATGGTTCTGGTTTAAATCCAGTATATATAGAGGGTGTGGAGATTTTTTTATCATTTGCGGCATCAAATCCAGAATTTGTTTCAGAAGGAAAGATAAAATGCCCTTGTAGAAAATGTGCATTGAGAACGTTTGACACGTTTGACAAAGTGGGGGAACATCTCTTGCGTTTTGGTTTTCAAGCAGATTATGTTTTTTGGTATCAACACGGTGGACGCAGTTCCAGAGCAGGTGATACCAACTTGATTCCGGATCCATCCCAGTTTCAAGATTTAGTACATGATGTTGCAGGTTCATCTGTTCAACATACAGAAACTCCGGCTGATATAGCTTCAAATCCTGAGTTGGGACCGTCTGAATTTTATGAGTTGTTGAAGTCTGCTGAGGATGCATTATATCCTGGCTGCAAGATGAGCAAATTAGAAGCAGTTGCAAAATTTTTGGCTATCAAATCAGATAACGGAATGTCAAACACCTGTTTTGACCAGATATTTTCTTTGCTGAAAACACTGTTACCCGAAGGAAATGTTTTAAATACAAATTACTATGAAAGTAAGAGGTTGGTTTGAAATTTGGGACTTACTTGTCAGAAGATTCATGCATGTTCAAATGACTGCATTTTATATTCTGGGGAAAATGAGTCGTTGGATAGTTGTCCCACATGTGGGCAACTGAGATATAAAGAAGGACAACACGGGAAGTCTGGTTTGATTCCTATAAAACAGTTGAGATATTTTACGCTTACATACAGACTTCAGCGTTTATTCATGTCTAAGAATACAGCGACAATGATGTCATGGCATAAAGAGAATATTTCAACCGATAAAAGCTTGAATCATCCAGCCGATGGTGATTCATGGAAACATTTTGATAGAGTGCATCCATCCTTTGCTTTAGAAGCTAGAAATGTTCAACTGGGCCTTTCCACTGATGGTTTCTATCCATTTGGATCTTATGGTAGTCAATATTCATGTTGGCCTGTTTTTTTAACTCCGTACAATTTACCTCCATGGATGTTGATGAAGGAGCCATATATCTTTTTGACTTTACTAATTCCAGGACATCCGAAGAAAAATATTGATGTTTATTTGAAGCCATTGATTGATGAATTAAATTTATTGTGGAGTACTGGTGTCAGTACATATGATGTTGCAACGAAACAGAATTTCATACTGAGAGCAGCATTGATGTGGACAATAAGTGACTTCCCGGCATATGGGTTGTTATCTGGCTGGAGTACACATGGTCAGAAATCATGTCCTTACTGTATGGGAGAGAACAAAGCATTTATGCTCATTCATGGAAAGAAACCTTGTTATTTTGACTGTCATCGCAGATTTCTTCCAGCTAATCATCCTTTTCGCAGAAACAGATCTCATTTCAGAAAAGGAACAGTTGAAAGGGATGGAACTCCAAAAATGCTATCAGGTTCGGAGTTAAAATCGGTTGTATTTTCATTACCTCCCATCACTTTTGGTCCCACAATAAACCAACAAAAAATTTCTGGTTTTGGGAAAGAA
This sequence comes from Viscum album, assembly GCA_963277665.1. Lineage (NCBI taxonomy): Eukaryota > Viridiplantae > Streptophyta > Magnoliopsida > Santalales > Viscaceae > Viscum > Viscum album. The sequence continues at coordinate 178,787,288 of OY728143.1, read as the reverse complement.
CACAATTGGATTAAACGTAGCATATTTTGGGATTCGCCATATTGGTCTGATTTGTTGGTCCGACACATGTTAGATGTCATGCATATTGAGAAGAACTGTTTTGATAATTTGTTTCATACAGTTTTGGATACGCCTGGAAAGAGCAAAGACAATGTAAATGCACGTTTTGATCTTGCCCAAATTTGCAGGCGTCCAGAATTGGAACTCTTTGAGAATGTCAGAACAGAAAGGTTACTGAAACCAAAAGCAACTTATACACTGTCTAAAGAAAATTGTTTATTATTTTGTCAGTGGATTGCAGATTTGAGACTTCCAGATGGATGTGCTTCCAATTTGGGTAGATGTGTAAAGAATGGTCATATTACTGGATTAAAAAGTCATGATTGTCATGTTATAATGGAGAGACTTCTACCCATTGGATTAAGAGGTCTGTTGAATTCTGTGATTTGGGATTCCATAACAGACATGTCTCATTTTTTTCGGGAAATTTGTGCGGCTACGGCAGTTTATGATGCTCTAGGAAAACTTGAAAAAGATGTTGTTGTAATTATATGTAAACTGGAAAAAATATTTCCACCGTCTTTCTTCGACTCAATGGAACATTTGATGTTACATTTGCCATTTGAAGCCAAATGTGGAGGTCCGGTATAGTTTCGATGGACGTACCCATTTGAAAGATGCATGCAAAAATTGAAAAGAAAAGTACGCAACAAAGCATCTGTTGAAGGATCTATTGCAGAAGCTTATTTGCAAGAGGAAATATCTTTTTTCTGATCCCATTATTTTGAATCTGAGTATCCTTCAAAACACAACCGAATGGGACGGAATGAGAGGAATATTGATGAAATCGACAATCAATTATCTGTTTTCAACCAGTCAGAGCTTGGTTTTGGTGGAGTTTCTGAACGCTGGCTTTCAGATGATGAACATCATAGAGCTCATACATATGTTCTGCTCAACTGTGAAGAGATGACATCAGTTGTACTGTAAGTGTTTATATAACTTATTCTATCATTTATGTTACATTAAATAACTTTGGTTTTTATAGGTTGTATGATAATCATATCAAGAAACAAATTCCACAAATTACAGCAGCTGCTCTCGAAGAACGTCGACTGAAAAATTTCTCTCAGTGGTTTCAAAAACTGGTAACATAAATTCTTTATCTTTTAGCAACTCATTCAATGTATAGTTTACTATATTGATAATTATTTCACAAATTTTCAGGTGTCTCGACATGCTGATAAAATTGACAAACGACTGTGTGTATTGAGTAACCCACCTTCCAAACTAGTTAAAACTTATAATGCATATGTGGTGAATGGATTTCGATTCCACACACATGCATATGGGGAATCGAAAAAAACAATGAATAGTGGAGTTAGCTTGAGAGGATCTCATCATCGAGAAAATGAAGTTAGCTTTTATGGCATACTTGATGAAATCATTGAACTCTGTTATCTTGGACAACATTACATAACCATGTTCAAATGTCGGTGGTTGGATACAGAGAGAGGCGTGCGTGTTCATCCGACTCATGGAATCATCGATATTAAATGTAAAAGTGTTCTCGCAGTAAATGAACCATTCTTATTGGCTCAACAGGCATATCAAGTTTATTATGCAAAGTACTGTGCAACATCAAGAGACTTGACTGATTGGTGGAGTGTAATAAAAATAAAAATTCGAGACAATCAGTTTAGTCAAAGTGAATGTGCTTTCACTGATTTGCAAAGAATTGAAGTTTTTCAAGAGAGTACTCAAAATCAATCTTTTTTACAAAGAGACATGAGTATCGATGAAGACACCCCACATTTAAGAGTCGGTGATGACGATGATGTTAATGATGTCACACATGAATTTGAAATGGTAAGAGATGAAGCAACTGCAACTCGAATGGATATCGATGATGTTGAGGAGGAATATGAAGATGAAATTGACATATATGAAGATGATGATGAAGATGAACACTTATAGAATTCCATGGTATTTATATACAATCATAATATGTATATATGTATATATAATAGTAATTATCAATTATTTGCTAACATTAACATTTTCTGTTTCAGATGGACGAGGACACATTTCGTGAGTTGGCGGAGGCTGACCTGCCTTTCGATGCGGATGAGTTGCTGGCAGATGACCCTCAGCCTGTAGGCGCTCCAGGGAGTACGCGGAGGGGGCGCGGTCTTGCACGATTGATGATTCCTGACCCCGTCCCCGAGCGACGTCCACGTCTTGGGTTTGATCCGCGCACCCGGAGGTGTGATAACCTGTGTGATAACCTGTGGATTTGACTAAGATTTCATTAATCTATTCACATAATAAATGTTTATTATTTTTTTCAGTTTTCCGCATATAGCAGTCGGACAGGGCAGCGCTATTTTTCGCAACTATTTCTCTCAGTCGTGGACCACATGGGAGCAGATTCCCATTGATGTGCAGCAGGCCATGTTCGGCCATTGGTTGGTACGTACGTAAATAAATAATTTTTATTTTGAAAATTATTTCATTACTAACTTGATATTTTGATTTATTTGTAGGGTTTATGGTATCCGATCGAGGATACCATGCGTGACGCCATCCACGAGGCATGGGAGATGGCCATGCGTGATCGCCTTCGTCAGTTTTTGCACAATTTAAGAAAAGATGCGATGAAGAAAGTAGGAGTGTCAGATTTTGAGGAGTCATGTAGAGCACACCGACCAGAGTACATTTCATCCCATGTATGGGATGGATTATGTGCGCACTGGTTGAGTGGTGCCTTTCAGAGGAGATCATCGGTGGGGAGGCAGAATCGGGGGAGACAGGAGGTGACTCATCGAGCTGGGAGTCGTTCTTTCAGTACTCATAGACAGCATCTGGTACGTACATTTTTTTATAAATATTTTATATAACTATAAATATTAACAGTTTATTTTTTATTTTTATAGGCTGTCGAGCACCCCGATATTACAGAGTACGACGTATATCGGAGGATGTATAGTGATCCTGCTACTGGGGAGCTCAGAGGTGATCGTCAGCATCACATCGTGGTCTGTATTATTTGTTTTCAAGTTTAAAAATTAACTGCATATAATATATTCACAATTTTAATTTTAAATTGCAACTATAGGAGTCATATGAGGCCGCAACGTCACAGGCCCGGCCTGAGAGTCAGGCCGAGTCATCAGATCAGACCACTGCCCGTCAGTTTGATGAGGCGGCATGGATGCAGGCCACCCAGTATGCCTTTGAGAAGGGCCGGGTAGTTGGTATCGGCTCTCGACTGACTCCCGGAAATTATTATGGCAGTGCTGCGATGTCGGCGTCCAGCTCGAGAGGAGCTCGTGCATCTTCTTCTACACAGTATGAGGATCAGTTGCGATCTCAGACTGCACAGATAGAGAGTCTCCGACAGGAGCAGGAGCAGATGCGTCCGCAGCATGAGGAGGAGCGTCGACGCCAGCAGCAGCTGTACGAGGAGCAGACGAGTCGGTGGCAGCAGCAGCATCAGGAGCAGATGGAGTACATGCGCCGACTCACTCATGCTTTAGGGATGGAGTTTCCTCCACCACCATCTGCAGATCCCCCACCTCCCCCCCTCCTTCAGATTAGAGTTTGTATTTCTGTTATAAAATTTGTGAAATCAAAATATTTTTTTTCTATTCGTAGTTTCTGTCTCATTATAAAATATTAATAATATTATATTTTTAAAAAATAATATTAATATGAATAATAATATTATTTATATTTTATAATATTAAATTTTATATATATATTAAAATTTTACATATATATTAAAATTTTATAATATTATAATTTAATTATATTTTTTGTAATACTTGAATTATTTTAATATTTGAATGTAAAATAATTCTATTATTTTTTTATTAATTAAAATAACTTATTAATATTTTTTTTATTTATGAATTATAATTGTAATATTATTATATTAATTAAATCATTTATTAATATTTTATTATTTTTTATTTTTGAATTATAATTCTACTATTATTATAGTAATTAAAATAATTTATTATTTTCATTTGTAAATTATAATTCTATTATTATATTAATTAAAATAAATTATTAGTAATTTATTTTTTTTATTTTTTTTATAGTATTTGCGACGGGATACTATACCCGTCGCAAATACTAGTATTATTAATAGTTTTTTTTATTTTTTTTAAAAAATAGTATTTGTGACGGGTCCCGTCGCAAATACTATCAACAGTATTTGCGACGGGATACGATGCCCATCGCAAATACTAGTATTATTAATAGTTTTTTATTTTTTTTAAAAATCGTTTTTGCGACGGTACCGTCGCAAAAGGTATTTGCGACGGGACCCGTCGCAAAAACTATTTTAAAAGTTTTTTACAAAAATACGGAATACTATTTGCGACAGGAGGAATTCCCGTCGCAACAAAAGGCTTTAGCGATGGGCCCGTCGCAAATAAGTGTAGTTGCGACGGCGTTTTCAGCAACGGGCTATTTGCGACGGGCCCCCGTCGCAAAAGGCCAGTTGCGACATGAGGCCGTCACAAATAGCCCGTCGCAAATACCTGTTTTTCTAGTAGTGTTTTTATATTTTAAAAAAACCACATACTTTAAACTATTATGATCTAAATAAAGTTTTATTTTTGAAAAACCTCACATTTAATAGAAAATGAATCCATAACCTATCCAAATATAACCTTGAAATACATGGGAGGAGTATTGAAGTATGGGTCCAATTTTTCATTTATTTGGATGAATGTATAATCCCTTGAAATTTTATTTAATAACTATATAAGTTCCTTTTCATCCTCTTCTGAGTTTTTTACTCTTCTTAAATCTTTATCTCAATACAATAATACTCATTTTACTCAATGGGAAGTACTAAACATTTTTTAATATTCACCTTACTCTCTTTAAATATCATCTCTTATTTTTATTATCTAGGGCATGCAAGAATTTTTGTGTGTCCTAAATGTTAATGTTGGTAAGATCATTTTAGAGATAATTTTTGTAGAAAATATTCCTTTTATGATTAAAAATTTAATTTATATCCCTAAAATTACAAAAACACTATATCATTTTTAATTTGAATTTATTTTCAAATATAGATAGGTGGTAAATTTAGAGGAGTGATTTTTTCTAGACCCACTTAGCTATCTAAAATATTTTTATCAAAGGTTAGAGGACCTTACTATTCTTTTTCTTCCTCCATTAGTTCCGAAACATCCTACTACATTTATCATATAATCTCTTAGAGGATGAAATTAATTTATGATGTCTTTGTTCTGAACCCATTCATTTAATCACTTTATCTATCTAATTCAATTATCAAGAATTTAACCTCACAATCCTTTAAAATTTGGATCAATATATCATTATTTCATGGACCATGTTATTACTAGAATATGATTCAATGATATATACCATATAATATTGGAATATATATATATATATATATATATATGAATTTATTTATTCATGGTATATATTTATAGGATTATATAAATTAATTTATTTTTGTCCCAATTAGTGTGCTCTAACAGTGTACTCCACTTTCTACTCCTATAGAAAATATTTCCTTTTAGAAAATTGATTAAAATTATATTTTCTCAAGGAATTTGTTTAAACTCAACCGAGTTACTATCTCAGAGTCACATAATTAATTTTGGATATATGGGATTATTCTATTCTTAAAAAATAAAAAATGATAAAGGAAAAATAAAACAATGTTATAAAAGTGAGAAAAAAATAATGAAATACAATTTGAATTGTAATTGGATTCCCTGACAATGAATAAATAACGATGGATAACCAATCATGGGGTATTAATAATATTTTTCTAAATCCAATATGAATGAAACATAGATAAAAACTTATGATTTATCAAAATGATTCTTTCAAATAGATATTTTTCCTTTGTTTTAGATATTTTATATTTATGGTGTTTTGGTTTTGAAAAAAAGGAAATAGATGATTGATTTGGATAAATATTAATGTTAACAAATTAAAGAATAATAGAATGAAAATGTTAATGATAATTGTGGATAACATTTTTTTAATCTCATTTTTTCATTCCATTATTATTTTTCTATTTTTCACAAGTTTCACCAGCTATTAAAAGATACACTAAATAATTTTTTTGTGAATACCTCTCACTTTTTTGTTATAAAAGAATCAGTTTATTATATTGAGTTCAAAAAACCTAATATATTCCATTATGATCGGGTAGGAGTAGAAAACTCAATATTATGAAAATTGAACAAATAGTATATTGGGTTTTAACTTCTTGAAATATTACCAGTAAAGTGATTCATCAATCAAGTAGTAGAGTCCCAATGATTTACCCTCAAAAACATTTCTATAATTCTACGCTACTCATTCCATTATCATCTAACTCTATCATATAAAGATTATTCAGGAAAAGGGAAGAATTGGAAGCTACTATAGTAAATTACATAAATTAAATGGTAAGTAAAAATGAAAAAGATATAATATTATACACTTCATACCATCACACATTATAAGAGCCCATAATAGAGAATTAAAAGGAAACGTGGTTGAATGTAAAATTATAAGCTATACATTGGTTATTTACCATTATATAAACTAAAAATGGATATTTATAAAAATAAAAATATATTTATAATACATGGGAATAAGAATAGTACTCAAAATTAAAATCTATTGTATTCTAAAATTTAATCCCATAAGTGGGGAATGGTTTTATCTCATAATCTCACTTCTTCTATTGTACAACACAATGTCATCAACCAGCCTTCATCTTGATTGTTATTCAAGAATCATATATTTATAACAACTATAATGTATTCATGTGTATAATTATGATACAATATCACCTCAATATCTATACTTACATCCTCATGTGGCTCAAAATTAGACATCCATAATCCATAATTCTTTGAGGGGATTCTTTTTTTAACCTCTGTTGAAGTATTTAATGAATGAGTTAATGTATCTATAAAAAAGATATTATTTACTTATTAAAATAAATGTATTCCATATTTGAAATTGTTTTATTGATATTTGATCACTTATGGCATGAGTTTTCATATATCTTCTAGAACTAATGTTACTACTCATAATGGGTTACTTTAGATCTTTACTTGGTTGGGAAATAATATAACTATAGTTTTTATGATTTAATTCTATTTTTCATGAAGACATATATCATATAATGTCGTATGGTATATTCTAGTTCATTATCCATGCATCCATCATTGTTATAATAATTTTATAATCTACGATATATAGCTCTTATACATCACTTATGATGATATGTTGATTTTTTCTATGTTGGTGTCACATTTAGTGACATTAAATGTCACCACTGGAGAAAACCCCCTTTTCTTTATTCTATGATAACGAAAGTATAATGTCATTGATACATCTTCCTATTATAATTTGAGATTCCCTTTTATGGTAATATTTATAAAAAATAGAGTTTAATGATTGTTTGGTGATATATTGGTATCAAAAAAGGTGATATATTCATTTCCATTAATGTGTGTTATCAAAAATATATATATATTTTTTACTTTTGAAATTTTAATTTTTTTATTTCAAAAATACATATACTATAATATAGGATTCAATCATAATAAATAATTTCTAGATACTATAGTTGAAAATAATATCATAGCTAGTAATATTCCCTTGTCATTTCCTTTACTACAATTTATGAAATGTATTTATTCTTCCTACATACAGAATAACTGATGGATACTTTTCATTATTTTTTATGTATTCTATAAACCACTATCAAAATAGCACTATTATTGTCAATAAATCATTGCCCAAACTTAATTACCATATAACCTACACATCAAAATTAAAGAACTTAGGGTTTAAAATATTAAAAAAAAATATAAAATGATATTAATTAAATAAATTTACTTATTTTTTAAAAATATAAATAAATACTAAAATGTGTAAAATAATTAATAAAGTGATAAATTACTAAATTAAATGAACAATTTTAGAATTTAATAAAATAAAAAAATATATTTAAATAGGAAAAAATTATTCTTTATTATATGTCTTTGCATGGAATATGTGAGATATATTACTTCTTAGGTAGCTAATTTTATTATTAGAATAGTAGAGCCATATAATAAATTTTTTAAAACCAAGTGGATTATTTTCCTAATGTATTACCAAATTATTTTTCAAATTTTCCTCTTAAATGATTACTAGAGTTTATAACCTATTTAAATTATTGAGAAGAAATGATATTTATTTCATATTTCTTAAAGAATTTTTCACAACCTCAAGTGTATGAAACAATGAATTCAAAAATTGATTCTAATAAAGTTTGTCCATAGTGGGATTAAATGTTTTTTATGAAGAAAGGATATGAGAGTTTGAAATTGTGTATTTAATATCATAAGCTAAATATTGTCATTATTATGAATCAACACACTATTCTCAACATTAATCATAATTATAGAAAATAATAAAAATAATTAATACATCTTACAAGATTGAATTATTTTTTTGGATAAAATGACACAAAAATCTTGAAAAAAATATAAGAAAACAATATTTTAAATATTTTAGGATTTTATAAAAATATTAAACAAAAATATAAAAAATATATAAATTATTTCAAAAAGTAAAAAATAAAGAATTTTCTTTGAGTTGTTTGAAACATTTTTTAAATTTTATTCAAATAACATGAAAAATAAAATAAAGAAAAACCACCCACATTGAAATTATTATACATATTTTTATTTATAAAACTTCATAATGAAATTATTTTTAATAGTCTACTATATTATTGCAGTATTTATTGATATACAATTTTTTTTACATTGAGAAAATATGTTTTATGTATAAAATTTCCATGTTAAATGTATCATAAAAAATAATTTAATATTACTAAAATAAAAACATAAATAACATGTTAAAAAATAAAATATAATAATCTTTATACTATGTAAATATATGAAACACTAATGAAAATTATCCAAATTAAATTCACATAAAAGTTTTAAACACTTTTATATCATGTAATATGAAAAAACATATGTTTTTTGATAGAATATTAAAAAAGTGACATGATAAATTGATGATATTACATAGAATAAATATTTATCTATTTTAAAATTTTGTGAACACAAGAATTGTATTAAAAAACTAAACATAATAAATAACACTAAGAAAATATATGTTTTTTCTTATAAAAAATAATTACATTATTTAAAATAAGATATAATATGTATTAAAAAAATAAAATAAATATTGATGATAAAACACAAGTTCTATGAATGATAAAAAATGTTTTATTAATGGTTATGCACAAATATAAAAAACAATTAACATTTTCCTTATAATAATAAAATAACTATCTTATAGAAAAAAATAAAAAAAATAAAATAAATGAATTTTAAAATTAAAGAAGAATGATTCACTAAGAGAAATATTTTTTATACATAACACGTTATTTAACATAGAACAATTATTAGGCGATACATAAATCAAATCTTGAGTGATATTGCACTAATTTATACCAAAATAAAAAAAAACAATTTTTTTTATATTTTAGCAACAAATTATTAAAATTTTAAGTAAATTGAAAAAGCGACATAAAATAATTTATTATTATTTAACACTTGACACACATTCCAATTTACATAACTATTTTCTTGTAAAATAGAATAGATATTACTGGAAATTTTGTGAATTTATATACTAAAATAAAAATATACTAAATATATGGAATATATTTTAAATAATGACTCACACACATTGTTTAAAACATGGAAAAAATCTCTATATATAAAAAAATTGATAAAAAAACATCCCAAAAATGTGTAATATAGGAAATTTCATAAGATATAATTATTTAATTATCTATGTAAATCATTAAAAAAATAAAAAACATGGCGGATTTTTTATTTTCTAAATATAATTTTTCCCCTTTAATGTTCAAATGAAAGAGAATTTTTTGTGTATTAAAAAATTAAATAAAACAAAATATATTAATTGAATAAAATTGAAATAAATTTCTAATTGTTTTTATTAGATAGCCAGACTTAAATATTGAATAATTTATATAAAAAAATATAGTTTTATTAAGCATATTTTTTCTAAGTTGCATTATTTTAAATTATTTTAAATTTAATATTTAGTTAGAGATTATTTCTGTGTTTGAAAATTAAAGTATTAAATTTAGTAAAATATATATATACTATAAAACACAATCATAACATGAAATAAATTTTATCATTATTAAAAAACTATTAATTTTCTTTAAAAATAACCATGAAATAGAATTTTGAAAAAAAATCTTGAATTTATTCAAAGAGTTTTTATTCAATAATGAATTAGAAAATATGACACCACACATCTCATATATAACCCTACCATAGATGATGATAAGGCTGAGAGTGTCACATAAAGCCTATATTTAATATGTCATGGGTGAGAGTCTTGAAAATATGGTAATTTTCAAATATATAAGATAAATTAACCAAAAATAACATCTTGAAACGTCCAAATACAATCGAATACAAGCCTAAAATATATGAAAAAAATAAAAAAATCCAAAATAGGTTAACAAAATTTTATAAAATTATTTGAATATGAATAATGAAAAAAATATAAAAACCCCATAAAACTCTTAAAAGTAACTAAAATACACATAATCTGAATCGAGTTAATTTCACACAAGATCCCACTACAAAGCTTTAACTAAACAAAAATATAAAAAGCATTACCAATAAACAAACAAGAGATAAAAAATGAACCAAAAATGTGTTTTTAGGTATGTTTATACAATATAATTTATATAATCATTCCAAATAAATATATTCCATTATAGTATTTGAATTTGGAACGATAAATTGATCAAGGTATTTTACCATAAAAAAAATGTCCAAACAAAACACTGATAAGATCATAAAATAGGTCTACTATAACTTCCTTACTGAAAATCAATTTCCATGTTCATCTAGCCTATTATGCATTTCTACCCTATTTCTCACCATAATCATAAATCACTGAAACAATAATATATAAACCAAAAATAATTCTCTACAATACTCCATATATTCCATATATGTTATTTATTTTAATTAACCACATCCTCATGCTATTATCAATGAAAATGATTATAATATACTCAAAAATTTCAATCTCGATATATATTCAGTAAGAAAATGGATATAACATAGGGCTTTAATGCTACTAGAAGTATCAAGGTATACCTGTTCCTACTATATATATTGATGATATTAATTAAACTCAAAATATCAAGAAAATTACCCATATAAATTAGTAATGTTTTGCCTATATGAATATTTTTTTAATATCACATCATAAATAGTGTATATTTATCTCATTTCCTATAGAGAAACCAAATAATTTGACATATGATATAGATTTATACACTAATCACATTTCATATGTTAACTCTATAAGAATTTAAATCAACAAGTCTTGTTATTTCTATAAGAAAAATTATCTGAGCCCGACATCACATCTTCTGGTTGGGGAAATAAAAAAGGAATAACAATTACTTTATAATATTTTATAGAGAACATATCACAATAATAAAAAATAAAGAAAAAATACCACACAAAACAATGGAATAAAATAATCATGTAATTTTTTTTGTTAATTATTAACTATATGTAAAATTTTAAGGGTTTTTCCACCATCTTCAAAGAATAATTTTCCATTGAACCACACAACCGTGAGTTGATTTAAATTTTATATTTACCAAATTACCACAAACTACCCCATGTTGATAAACCAAATAACATTTTTATAGTCAAAATTGAAGAAAGTACTATAGGTTTCACATCCAACATGCCGCATTTGAGTAGCCCCATTCCATATTTTAATAAATAAGGGAACTTTTGAGTAGGTGTAATGATAGTAGTTTTATTTTAGCATTTCATTTTCCAATTTTATTAAAATAGATATTTTTGACTATTATAATGAAAAAAGTCAATAGAATAATTCTAATTCATTACCCAAACATTCCATTTTTATATATAACCATGTAATTTTATCCAAATTGTATAATTAAATCTAAATAAATGATGAACATCTTGATAGAGAAATTATCATTTGGGCATGCCAATCTGCCAAGTCAACTAAGGGTTAACCAAAATTTCAAGATTCATATTTTTTTTAAAAAATAATTAAACTCACTAATCAATTTTTTTCATATTTAGATTGATTTAAATTTTATAATAATTAAGTTATTTTTTATTTCTTAATTAACTCATTGTTTTCTTAAAAATAAAGAATAAAAAATAATTTGAAACTCATTCTAATAGAATATCACAAGAGCTATGAATTTTTGAATAATTAACTCGATACTTTTGAAATTACCAATCTATATTTACAAACTATTAATGGGTCATCATATATTTATTAAAATATTAAATTATTTATCTCATTAGCCTCAATTCCAATATATGAATAATGATGAATGCACTATTTTCTAAAAAGTTCCTACAAGATCTTGTATTAAAATTCCATATAATTAGTTACTAGATATAAAAATTGTTATAAATAATATTTATATGTGATAATAAGAATATTTAATAAGTGAAAGAATAAGATTATTAAAAATACTTAAAAAATAAGAATGATGAACAACTTTACTGGCCAGTAATTAATACAATGATCAAACCACTAATTAATTAAATAAGAAATTATAAAATATAATAATAAATAATATGAATATTATAATTCCCATTTATTTACAATTTTTACATATAGATAAATAAATAAATTTATGTTTACAATAACAATTTTATTATTTAAAAATATACTTATTATTTTGAAGAAGATGTGAAGATGTGAAAAATATACCAAACCAAAAACTATAAAATTTAAATTCATTAAACTAAATGTTTTAATATTTTATAACTATTTATTAAATTTAAATATTATTTTATGTGTTATAAGAAAAAAAATGAAGGGTTAAGATATTAAATTTATTGAAATTTAGTAGTTCAAAAATTTATTGAATAAAGATATTATAGTTATAATGATTCAAAATCATGACACTTTATGATAAATAGGTAATATATAATTAAGTGTAAATATCCATTTTCCAATATTTTCCATTGATAAAAGAGGTAAAAATAAATATAATAGATATTTTGATTCATGAATTCCATATTTGGAGAGAAAACCCTATCTGGTTTATTCATGATTTACTAATTACTGAGAACTCAAAAATGTTTTGGATATAGATATATTAACCTTAAGGAATAAAAAATTAATATATTATTAATCTATAATAAAAAATTATATCAATAAGTAAATATGTATCAAATCATTTAATAGTTCATTCAAAAAATCTATAATTTGGGAAATCCTAATTTAATCCAAAAATATTTTATGTAATCTTCCAATATTTAGAATGACTATTTAGGAATGATAAATTAATGATACTGAATCACTATATCATGTTTTATAGATTGAAATTTCATAAAATTATTAGTTTCAAATCCTAAATTTTACATGAAATGTTGTAAATGATGAAGAATACAAAATAACAGAATAAACATCAAGAAATAGAAATAAAAACTATATATTGGTCATAAATCTGACCAATAAAAAATATATGGGTTTTGATATAGAGATTAAAAGGATTTCGGTTAATAATTTTTTAAATTTTAATCAGGAATTATAGGGTACATTTTTTTTGATATAAAATTAAAAAATAAATACTAGATATTATATAGAAATGATTTTATTTATAAAAATCCCATAATTAAATCTAAAAAATACTATATACTCATTATTAATAAATAATATAACATTATATTATTTATATAATAGTTTAATCATTTTCAAATAATGATTTTAACATAACCCACATTGAGATAATAAGAACATGTATATTAATAAATATTAAAAGAGAAATATAAGGTCACCAACATCAATATAACCACCTGTGTCCCTATTTGTTAATAAAATTAAAGAAATATATGATTTAGTGAAATTATTTCAAGGTGTCTATTGAGATTTTTGTTTTGATTTTTTTGTTTTAAGGATTACTCTATAAATTGATTTTCATGAGCTGGTAGGCCTTACTAGAAATTTGGAGGTTTGGTTAAAGGCTGAGATAGTGTAGTTTATGAAATAAAATGTTTCATGTTTCTCTAAATAATTATAGTAATGTATTTGGGGGTAGTAAGCCTAGGGAGATAAATGAAAGGTTGAAAGACACCCACCTAGGGTACACCATACCATCAAGTAGCCTTTAGCCCTTAAAATGATCTTTTAAATTATAATTATAATTATAATTATTCTATAAAATAATACAATTATGCTCTAAATCATTTATAATGACAATAAACCTTGGGACTAGATTAACTCTCATTATCCACTTAAATTATTACGTACTCATATCTAAAATATCTTGTTTGATTTATGATCCATCTCTGATTTTGGACAACTATATTTATGGGAAAATTCCCACATAACTTATTATTAATTTTACTTTATTATTCATTGTTAAATTTTTATATATATATTATTTTGGAGTTTTTAATCTATTTGAATAATTTCAGCTGATCAAAAGAGAATTTAATCATTTTAATGGATAATATTTCTTTTGATAATATATGGTAGTATCACCCCTTCACTTTACTATGATTTAAAAAAAATTATTGTGTGGAATGATGGAAATTCTGTGTAAGTGAATAAAGACCTAACTCCAGTTTCCCAGAGTCGATACCTTATTACATTACACTGGAATTAATATAAGAAAGTCATATCATTAATGAATGATTATTTTAGTAGATTTGGAAATCCATATACATACATAAGTTGAACATTACAACTTGAAATGAAAAACAACATAAAAGTTCCATTTGGAACATCCACCACTCTTTGATTATCCCAAAAAGTCAAACATAATATACCTTTCCATGTCCTGGAAAAAATGTAACATAAGAAGGGGTGAGCTCAGATACCAAGTAAGGGTAAACAATACATCGAAAGATATCATAAACATAAACATTAGTTATGGTGAACAACTAAAAACACATGCCTTTTAGAATATACTGGAGCAGAATATGGCAGGAATAAAAGATGATAAAATAATACCCTAATAAATGAACATAACCATTTTTATTCTATTAGTATAATAACCATCTTAACTATAAATTTATAGATTCATTATAAGGTAAATTCATGTGCCAAACATTCTGAAACATACCGTTAAGGCCACTGCCAAGAAGTCTAAAAAATGATTAAGGCCTCGTCCAAAACCAAATCTCAAAATAGGAAAGGCCTCGGACAAGTCCACATATATTTGTCTCGTAAGACCTACCAATGCATTAAGGGGATATAACGGGCCCCACCCATCCCATAATGAGTCCAATGCATTACTTATATGAAATGGGTGCACAAAATCAACATATACGTTCATTTTAAAACTAACATATAGAATGTAAATAACTTTCCCCAATCATAAAACATAAACACTATTTATTCAAAGTAATATGGTGAATGGTATCAAGATAGAATACCTACAGTCAAAATAATTAGAATCCATTCAAAAAGATATTGTAGATGATATCGTAATAGATAAATCTCAATGAAGTACAAGATTCATCAAGGGATTTTTACATAGATGAAGATAATTTTAATTGAGTCCATTAAAAAATCACGAGGAAATAGTCCTTAAACATTCCAAAGTGTCCCATACCACCCTGAACCATTCAAATCATAATACATTAAAATATCATTAGAATAATGAGAATCTTAATTTGAAATACCAAGGGGAAGTACATATAACACATGCTTTTAATGATTGGTGGACAAGGTATATACTTTATAAAATTTAATGCGAGGCGAGAAAAATCCTTTTTACTTTTGAAAGAATAGTTTTTTTAGAAAATCATTTGTATTTGACATGAAATAAAATTGTAAAAATGTACAACCCCATAAAATAAAATTCCATGACATTAAAATTATATTTGTGTCATAAATTATGTCCCACTTATGTAAAATCATGTAAAAATAGTTCTTATGAATCTTTAGAAATAAAACATTTTAGAGCATTTTAAGGAAAGTATTAAATAGAATTTTAAAGTGGAAAGGAATGTTTGATTTCTTAAAATTAGAAATAACCGAAATCATTTTGAATGATAAAATGATTTGTTTTATAAAAATAATCGTGGCTTAAAATAGATTATGGTGTGCCCCTGAAAATGGGTAAGATTTCAAGAAGTTCCCTTGCACCGAGTTTGTTTTTCGGGATGAAATTTTGAATGAACCTTTTAAAAAATGTAAATCCACATATAATAAACAAGGATTATGGTTGGTAAATATATATATAAAATTAAAATATAATTTAAATTTTGTTCATAATAATAAATAATAATTTCATTGAGGTATGTAGGGAATAACAGTAACCCGAATGAAAATCGAGGTTCATGTAGAAATTTCTTACCACTTTATAATCAATCGATCCATATGCCCCAAAATGAACAATCTTCAAATGATACATATAATAAAATTAAAATAAATATATTAATTATATAACACATTAATTTTAGAATACATACCCCATACATGAGTAATAGTATTGAATAAATAATATCTCAAAAAAATGGAAGTGATATGGGGAAACGCCTTACCTTAAGTATGACTGTGTTCTTTACTTGATCTTAATCTCCTGGATAACCAAAATTAAATTCATTAATTAATATTTAAATAATATATTCTCTATTTAATTGATTCATTGTATCCTTATTAAGTTCATTCATGGACTCTTTATGGATTAAGAGATTTAATTTCATTGTTTATGAGCATTTTCTTCCTTGGTTTTCATGATCGGTTTACTTATATTCATGTACGGATAAACATGTATAATGATAGTGGTTGTCCATAATAATAGTTGTATCTTATTAGTAAAAAAATATAATAATTCCTGGTTATAAAATTCATTTGGTTATTGGGAGTGAATATGAATTATTATATAAAAATTTAATGACAATTGTTTAGGTAAATTAGCGGTTTTGATCACAACAAAATCATTATGATTTATAAATTAATACCATATGTACCAAAGGATTACATAAAATTTATAATTTATAATACATATATAACGAACTTGTTCAACCATAATTTTTTTTCATGTCTATAATTGAGGATATTAATAGAAATTGAAAACCCGTCATCCTTGAATGTGATAGCTTAACACATCTCGGATGGTGTTTCCATTTCTAGTATAAAATAAGGGGAATAGAGAGAGTATGATGAATTATTCCATTATCATAAAACATTCCAGTAAATGTATGGTATTTTAGTTATCATAACATTTTGATGAGGTGAGATGAGGATAGAAAATAAAACAAAGAAACATGAAAATATAATAAAACAAATGAAAAGAGGAATTTACCTCTTGAATATATCTTCCTTGAGAGCCTCTTTAGGGGAGAGGTTTTGGTATTTATATGGGACCAAGGGATGATTAACAAGAGATAGGAGCGTGGGATGATATTTTTGAATAATTTTGACTAGGTATAAGGCTTGAGAGGAGTGCAGAGAAGAGGGAGTAAGGGGGGGGGTTATATAGTGGAGGATATTTTCATTATTTTAATCATTGGTTTATTATTTTTCCTCAAGGCTATGAATAGTCTTAATTATTATGAATAAAAATAGTAATATGTTCATGTGAGTTAGAATCAATGGCCATTTAGGTCATCCATGACTCGAGCATGATGTATAAATTCATTTATTTAGTATATTTTATAATTTATCGAATATCACTATTCACTAAAAATTCATGTATTTTAGAAAAATACCAAGAATTAACCCTAAAAAATTTTCAATATGTTGAATCCAAAAATGAAATCCTTTTTTTGAAAGTAATTTTATAAATATGAGATATTTAATTTTTAATTAAAATTATTATTTACTTGAAAAATATAGTTGTAAAACCAAAAATGATTTTATAATATCACGAAACATTATTTAGGATCTTATTAAATTACCCTAAAATAATAGTACCAAAAAAATTATTTAGGAACATATTGTATGAAAATTTATTTTATTTTAAATAAATTTATTATTTTAAAATTTTAATTAAATATTTATTACTCCCAAAAATACCAACACTTAATTAATAATTTATAAAATAATATATTCCATTTATATGGTGCGTTAATTTTATTTATACTTAAATGGGTGATGTTACTATTCATAAGGCTAAATTACTATACATATGGGTCATGTCAATATTCATAAGGGTATATCACTATTCATAAGGGTAAGTTACTATCCACAAAAAATTAAGTTGATTTTATTAGACTCCAAATATCATATTGAATGCAATCATGTATGTCGATTTTTTGAAATTCAAAACACAAAAGCGGAAAAAATATGTTTATTGGCTAGGTTATAAAAATGTTTTGTTTCATAGGGACTCAATGTTTCATGAATTCTATATTAAATTTAATTTTAAATCCTTGGGGTGTCATATTAATAGTGAATATATTAATATCATGATTTAGTATTTATCAAAATAATTATAATAACCAATATATATATTGTTCCTATTCATTAAAAAAATTTAGTTAACAAACATTTGGGTAAAAAATAAAATTTTTAATAAAATTATTAAATATATATATTAAAAGTTTCTTTTACACAAAATAATACTGAAAAATAGTATTTATATTTAGAACATTAATTAATTTGATATCTATAAATTTTCAATGTAATTATTTATATGTTTTATTGTTGTTAATTAAAACAAATAATTAACAATTTTTTTTAAAACTATAACACATACTATTGTGGTGAAACATTCTCTCCTACTTCAATAAATTGTGTCCTCTCAATTTTAAATTTCACTTCAAAATTTAAAGTTTGATACTTGAAAATTATATTGTGGGAAAATCACATCAGAAATAGGTTTAAAAAGTATTCGCTTATTTAGAGGGAAAGTGAGATTCATAGGTTACTACAATACTACACATTGAAATAGTGAAAAAATATATACATGGACGAATAATCTAAGCATCATCTTTTAATTGTGAGAGATTTAGAACTTGATCATTCATAATCTTTACCTTCAAAAAACCCTAAATCCATGATGATGTAAAGATCCATTCGATTCATACAAAAAAAGGTTCTAGGATAGCATTTTTTTCTTTCGGAATCCTTTCTGTAATGTTGAGAAATTCTATCACTCTATACTAATGTATGGATATATAAGTACATGATACATTCTTATAAACATAATTGTATCTATCAGCTATGAATTTTACCATTCATACTTCATTTGATGGAACATGTTGTATCACATGGTAAAATAATATCTAAAACATTGACCAAATAACAAATTCAACAATTTTATAAATGGTTAACTTTTCCAAAATATCATTATCCAAAAATTTAGAAAGAAGCAATCTAAATTTCCATAATGAACTAATTAAGAAACAAGAAGTGGCTCTTACACATCACATATATACATGTGAGTACGTCCTTTTTGTATTCTCTTTAAGAATGGTAATTACTATTAAAACTTTTTGGATATGTCCATGCTAACTTATAGTTGGAATTTGGATAAACAAATTTATTCCAAAATGTTGTAGAATCTATCACTTTGTAAATAGTCCATTATATAGATCCAAGATAGTAAGTGCTATCAAATTTACTTTATCAAAATAAGTCATATCTTTTTTCCTAAATCAATATTTAGTGCTAGGAATATATTAAGGGTTGTCTTTACCTCAACCATATATTTTTTCAAATGTTCAACTTTCTACTGAGTATAGTTTCCTTGGTAACATTCATCATATGACCTCAAATACTCAATGAAATAATACTACAGTACAATCCTCATATATTCCATAATATTTATATCCAGTACATTGCTGATAAAATATATGAATGACACTATTCTTGACCAAACTTATTAATCATCACTCTTCATCTTTTTAAGTATACAACTTGATCATTATCTGGTAATATCATTTGGGGTATATTCCTTTGATGCTTGGGACATTGATTCACATAGTGTCTCATCTCCTTGCAGTTGAATCACTACACATTGGAGAAATTTTTCTTACCCCTATAATAATGAAATTGGAGCTCGTTTTCTCTACTGTTATAACAAAATCCCATTCCCTTCAATAATTTACCAGGGACATTCTTTCCATAGTTATCACATGTGTATGAAAACTATTCTTTCCCTTTTTAATTATATCTATATTTTTTACGACCATCCTCTTATTTTATTGGTTTCCTTAAAATGAACAGGTCTTTTAGAATTATTTATATATCTTTTTAACACATGATACTATTTTCTCATATGATGAGGATACTTAGTATACTATCCTCCTTTGAAATTATGGGTTAAGACCATAATAAATATGATCCTTCTTACTCTTTGAATCACGTGCATTGGTGAAGTCCTCGTTCCTTCTGCTAGGCATCATTTATAGTCAATTCCATAAACTATATTAGCTCATAAAATTATTAACTCTATATAACTCTAGACAATGTATAACACATTACATAAATTTATGCATAAAAAATCCTAGATCTATATATTCTAGTTAATTTAGGGGCAAAAATCCTTAATAATGGATTGTAACAGAAATTTGAATTATCCTAAGAATATTCCTTGAGAGTTTCAAACCAAGTGTACAACAAGGCCCTTTTTCATGTACTATGATACCCCGGGTCAATCCCAAAAATCCTTATCAATGTTCTCACTCCTAGGTACATCTGTTTCAGAACTATTTCCACTTGTAGTATCCATATAGGGATGCATTTTCTAAAATGATCCAGATGATCTATTCATTACAAAAATTATAGGACATTCTTGTATACTTATATTCAAATACTATCTTAGGGTTTTGATCTCTAATATATGTTTTCTAAATCTAGTTTCTATGTTTTCTATTAAACTTCCTATGATACTAACTATAAAGACCCAAACCCAATTTCTCAAGGATGGTGCCTTATTACATTACATTGGAAGGAGTACAAGAAAATTGTATCCCAATGGAATGAATAGTTTCAAATATTTGGAAATCCAGATACATATATAATTTGATCATTATAACTTAAAATTAAAAACATCATAAAATTTCCATTGAGAACATCCACCTCTCTAAGATTATCCTTTTAAGTCAAACATTATATACGTCTTCATGTCCTGGAAAAAATGAAACATAAAAGGGGTGGCCTCAGATGCTTAGTAAGGTTAAACAATAATATATAAGATATCAGAAACATAAACATTAGTCATGGTGATAAATTTAAAACACATGCCTTTAAAAATATATTTGATCATAATATTGTAGGAATAAAAACTGATAAAATAATTACATAATAAATGATCATAGTATTATACTAGAAGTATAACCACATTAAATATAAATTTATAGCTTCATAATGAGGAAAATGAATCTTCTTGAAAATTATGAAACATACCCACAAGGCCTCGACCGATATATCTAAAAAATGATTAAGGCCTCAGCCAAAACCATATCTCAAAATGGGAAGGCCTTGGCTAAGTCCATATTTATTTGTCTCATGAGACCTACTGATGCATCGAGGGGATATAGTTGGCCCCAACCATCACATACTAAGTCCAATTCATTCCTCATATGAAGGGGGTGACAATAATCTACATATACATTCATATTAAAACTAATATATGTATTGTAAATAACTTTCCACAACCATTAAACATAAACACTAAATATCGAAGTAAAATGGTGAATGCTTTCAAGATAGCAGATACATAGTCAAACTAATCAGAATCCCTTCAAAAAAATGTTATATATGATATAATAATATATAAATTTCAATGAAGTGCAAGATTAAATAAGGGATGTGGACATAGTTGAAGATACTTTTAAATTATACCACTAAAAAATTCTGGAGAAAATAATAATTAAACATTCCAAAGTATCCCATACCAAATTGAGATATTCAAATCATAATTCATTAGAAAATTCTGAGAACAAGGAGACTCTTAATATGATATACCAAATAGCATTACACACACCAAATTAATGGAATGAGTGGTGATCAAGGTATATATTTTATAAAAGTTAATGCGATGTGAGAAAAATATTTTTTTACTTTTGAAACAAGATTTCGTTTAGGAGATCATTTGTATTTGAGATGAAATCAGAATGTAAACATGTGAATCCCTTAAAATAAAAGGTAAGGACATTGAAATTATATTTTAGGCATAAATTATATCCCACTGATGTGAAATCTTGTAAAAGGAGTTATTATGAATCCTTATAAATAAAACATTTTATGATCATTTTAAGAAAAGTATTAAAGAGAATTTTAAAGTGGAAATGCTTTTTAGTTTTCTTAAAACAAAAAAATGAACCAAAATGATTTTTATTGACTAAATGAATGGTTTTATAAAAATAATGGTGTCTTAAAATTGATTCTTGTGTGCACTTGAAAGTGGGTAAGAATTCAAGAAGTTCCCTTGAATCGAGTTTGTTTATTGGGATGAAATTTTGAACGATCCTTTTAAAACATGTAAATACCCATAAAATAAAGAAGGATTATTGTTGGTAAAAAATATATTGAGAATTAAAACACAATTTATGTAGAGTACATAAGTTTAAATAGGTATTTTGTTGAGGTAAGTATAGAATAAAAGTAACCTGAATGAAAATGGATATTTGGGTAGAGATCCCTTACCACTTTGTAATCAATCGATTCGTATGCCCCAAAATTAACAATCATAAAATGATAAAATGTTTAACATGAAAATAAATAGATTCATGAAATGATACATTAATTGGAATTATACGTACACCATATATGAGTAACATTAGTGAATAAGAAATATCTCACAAAAATGAAGGTGAGATGTGGAAACTCGTTACCTTAAGTCTGATGGTGTTATTAACTAGATATTAATCTCTTGGACAACCAAATTAAATTAAATTAATTAATATTTATAGAATATATTATATGTGAAATTGATTCATTAGATCCTTATTGTGTTAATTTATAGACTCTTAATGGGTAAATATATTCAATTTCATTGTTTGGGAGTGTTTTCTTCCTTGGTTTTCACGATGGGTTTACTTATATTCATGTATGAATACACATGTAGAATGATAATGGTTGTCCAGAAAAGTAGTTTTATGTTATTATTGAAGAAAGAGAATATTTCATGGTTATATATTTTATTTGGTTTTTGGGAGTGAAGATGAACCATTATATAAAACTTTAATTACAATTGTTTGGAATAATTGGCGGTTTTGATCACAATTTACTCATTTTGATTTATGAATTAATATCTTGTGTAAAAAAAATTCCATAACCTTAACAAGTTATAATACATATATTATAGTCTATTTAAACCATAAAAATAGTTTCATGAATCGAATTGAATATGGTAATAGAAATTGAGAAACCCATCATTCTTGAATGTGATAAATTAACACATCTATGATGGTGTTTTCATTTCTAGTATAAAAGAATGGGAAATGAGAGATGGTGATGAATTATTACATTATCATAACAAAATTACAATACATGTAAGGTATAAGTGTTATCATAACAGTTGGATGAAGTGTGGTGATGATAGAAAATAAAACAAAGAAACATGAAATGAAAATAAAATAAAAGAAAAGTGGGATTTACCTCTTGAGTATATATTCCATTAGAGGCTATTTAAGTGATAGGTTTTGGTATTTTTATGAGAACAAGGGAATATGGATGTGGGGGAGGAGTTTTGTAGGATATTTGAGTAGGATTTAGACAAGTCACAAGGATTGAGAGGAGTGAAGAGAAGATGGAGTGAGAGAGGTTTTTAAAGTGGAGGAGAAGAGGGTTTTTCATTATTCTAATAATTAGTTTATTATTTTCCCTAAAGACTATGAATAGTTTTGATTATTATGACTAAAAATAGTAATAATTTCATGTGAGTTCCAACCAATAGTCTTTACATCATCCATGAATCAATCATGAGGCCAAAATTCATTTATTTTTCATATTTTATAATTTATTGAATTTCAATATTCACCAAAATATCAAGTATTTCAAAAAAATCCAAAAAAATTCACCCCAAACAATTTTTGATGTGTCAAATCTAAAAAATAACTCCATTTTATGAAAATTATTTTCTGAATACGAGAAATTTAATGTTTTATTAAAATCATTATTTACTTCAAAAATAGAGTTTTTATACCAAAAACTGATTTTATAATACCCTAAAAATTATCTAAGGTCTTATTAAATTGTAACACCCTAGGATTTCATAGTACGTTATCTCAATAAAGTAATTCAATAGCTTGCGCTACATGAAACACCGATTTCGAGCGCACCACAACTTAGTAAACTAACCGTTCAAAAAGCAGTTATGAATAGTATTAATTACATTTTGAATCTTATATACTCTATATACTTTTAACATCCATATTATGTGTTTCTAAGACATAATATAAGAACAAATTCTTTTATTTCGGATAAAGTATGTATTTTTCAAAAAATGCAATTTTATCTCCTTTTAAAGGTGAACCCTTTTTAAAACCAACATTGGATACTTTTATATGTTTAATTTAATGAAATTAAATTCTTCTTTATATGTGAGACATAAAAATTTAGTTTGGATAATTTTTTGGTACTTTTCTGATATATTTCATATTTTGATGAATAGTGAAAAATACCGTGTTTTAATTGAAAAAAACTTTTTTAATGGAAATAATTCATATTAATGAATTATGAATTCGATTTTTTTCTCAGTATAATTAGATTATATTTTTATCATTTAATACAATTTAGTTCATTACAAGTAATTGCACTTTTAAATTTGACATAAACACGTGTCAATCATTTGATAGTTTTTACTTTTTAAAAACCTATTTTTTGGTTTTGACAAAGGGAACTAATTTTAAATTAAGAAATGAAACTTATATGTTTTGAATTTGGTAAAATAGACTTCATTTTTGAATTCAGAATATAGAAATAATCTTCGGTTAATGTTTTGATATTTTACTGAAAACTTTCAATTTTTGATGAATAGTGGAAAACACCGCGTTATTATTTAAAACCAAATTTTTATTTAAATAATTAGTTTTTTTATTTTAATATATTTTAAGTCAAAATAGATATATAATATCTATATAATTACAATGTAATTCCTTGGATTCATTTTATAATATGTTTAGATATATAAAAGTTTATCGAACTTTTTACCGTCTTTTACCCACCTCCTAGGAGCATTTGAAAATCTATATGAAACATAATTTTACCGCTTCTGTGAGTTGAATTTATAAAATAAAAGAAACATGGATAATATAATTAAGTAAAATGTGATTAAAAAAGAAGAAAATAATTTTTGGTGAATAAAAACTTTTTACTTTTATTTACCACTGTTATAAGTAAATACGGTAATTGAGGGTAAAAATGATATCATAATTACCATAAAACTTGTCCTAATTCTATTGTATAAGTATAATTCTACCGAAAACAACATTAGGAATAAAATATTACCCCTTTGGTCCACTTGGATAAAATTAGGACATTTATTATTATTTTATTTAAAGAAGAGTTAAATGAGTTAAATTCAATGTTTAATAACTAAACCATTTTTAATATAGGGTTATACAAAAGATAAATTCGACTATAAATATTAATTAGAAATATAACAAAATTTCCTACATAATGGTATTTTATTTATAATTTTTAGACATTAAATAATATAATTCATTTATGACAGAATGATGATGTAGTAATTACCCTAGTAATGAAATATAAAAATTATTGATATAATAAATATCGAAATAAATCTAAATTGAATCTTATAATGAATTACAATAATTTTTTAGGTTAATATGACATGTTAGGGTTGATTAAATAAATTTTATTCTAAGTGATAAAGTTTTTATGGCTTTCAAAAGAAAATAAAATACTAAATAGTGTCAAAATTGACATAATTGAGTTTTTAAAACAAATATTATTTTATTAATTGGGATAATATTCCTAAAAATATAAGGTTCAGACAAAAGTCTTATATAATATTATATATGATTTTATTGAACCACTTTGGGTTATATTGGCATTTTATAGTAAGTTTATTAACCATAAAATATACAAATACAAAGATACATGGTAAATGTGAAACTATTTAACTAAGAGTTAAATCTAAATGATAAGGTTAATATGATGACATAAACCTATCTAAAACCTATTAGTTGCGAGGTCTTCGACCCCTACCTACATTAGACTTTAAATAATTAATTTTTGAGCCAATAAATACCGAAATGGATTTTATTGTAAATTAATATTTCATACTTTTCCTAAAGTGACCCTCACATCTCTTATAAAAGGGCACTCCCCCTTGTCTTAATTTCACACCTCCAAAGCCTTTTGTATCACCAAAACCCTACCCAAATATACTCCCAAAATTTCTCCCTTCATCCTAGAGGCCTTAATATGGTCATAATTCCATCATAAAGACCCCTTTTTATCAAATCAAAAGGAATAACCTGAAGAAGTGGTAAATATTTAATAACCTCTTTCAAGTTATTTTCTTTTTCGACTTCCTATTTCTTTGTTGTTTACATTATAAAAAAATATCTCTAGTATATTATATATAATTTGATGTTATTATAAATATGGTACAACCATATTCATTATTCTATCCATCCTATAAATGACAAAGTCACCATACGTGCGTACGTACGGCTTACCGTCTCCACGTCATGGTGTAGTTTGTTATTGAAACACTTCATTATTTGGATGGGTAAAATAATGAGTATAACTAATGTAAATAATAAATATAACTTGTTAATGATTATTTATATATGATATAACATCCAATTATATATGATTTCACCATCAATATAATGACATTGTTGCTCATACATACGTACGGATTTCCGTCTCCACGACAAGATGAGATTCATTTCCACATTCACCATTCAATGATGATTATAAAAATATATATATATCATTAAAAAGTGTGTAATAAATTAAATAGTAATTATAATGGTGATATATATATATAAATATATATTTATGTACTTACATATATCTTATTCACTATGTTCTGTTCAATACGATATGAAAACAGAAACATCGTTTATGCGTACGTACGACCTACCATCTCCATAAACGGTGTTTTCAATTTCATATATCTATCTATTATACATATTTATATTCTAAATATATATGATATATAAATCATATGTTATATTCTGGATGTATTTAAATCATTATCTGAATGATACGATCAAGAATAACAAGTTAAAACACATACGATGAAGAAAGCGACTATTACCCGAAATGTTAATTTAACAAAGAAATTATTATTAAATGGGTAGTATAAAGTCATAAATGAATCATGTATGATATAATAAATATTTTTATGGTTCTAGTATAATTTCATAACATACTATGGTATTTCTACAGGCGGTTAAGCGTACCCTCTACTAAAGGAAGTACAAGGTAAGGATTAATTACACAATCTATTTATTATTCGAGGTTGTTTTTACGTAACTATCTACTGGGTCATATTTATTATCCATGTCCATGTTTAATAAAATATTTTTCAAAGGGATTATTTTTAAGGGACATTTTTTTTACAAAAACATCATTTTAAATGTTTTAAATATTTATTTTTCTAAATCATTCTCATTAATATCCATGTTTTCCAAAAGTTTTTTAATGATTTATTTATATAGATGTTGTAACACCCCGAGATTTTATGAAAAATATTATTTTAATTTCATTAATGTCTTATGTTGTATTCTACACCAAGATTACCTTGCGCTATATGAAACACCGTATTAGCTTGCAGTATACGCAACACTATTCTTGGACCGTGTTACACACAATTTTGATAATAGTTATTCTACGCAACATTGGGTATATATATATATATATTAAATGTATAAATGAAATATGGTTGGATTATGTTATACGAAACATTGAAGGATTCCTTCATAACACGCAACCCTGACTTGGCTTGCATTACACGCAATCGCGACCTTCCTCGATAGCGTGTGTTGTACGCAATACCGGGTTTTAATAAACAATGTTATATTATTATAATATTGTCATGAACTAGCCGTTATGAATAGTATTAACTAAATTTTGAATTTTATAACATTATTATTCATCTTACACATTTCTAGAACATGGTATAAGAACAGAATAAATTTTTCGGGTAAAATAATTATTTTTCAAAAAATGCAGTTTTGTCGCCTTTTGATGGCGCACCCACTTTAAATCTGGTTTTTGACATGTTTATATGTTCAATTTGACAAAAGAAAATTCTTATTTTGAATCAAGATGTAAAAATTTACATTAGATAAAGTTTTGATAATTTTCCGATAACTTTCATATTTTAATGAATAGTAAAAACACGCTATATTTTAATTAAAAACAACTTTTTTCATCGTAATATCTTATGTCGTTAAATTATAATATTGAATGGTTTTAAAGTATAAATAGAATATATTTTTACCATTTAATATAATGTATGTCATTAGCATTGATTTTACCTTGAATTCATAGGTTAAATCAATTCAATCTTTTGCAATGTTTTAAACAAAAACCCGTTTTTATTCGACAACGGGATTAATTTTAATTTAATTTCTGCAACTTCTGTGTATGGAATTTTAAAAAATGGATTCCATATTTGGAATCAGTGGTTCCAAATTATGTTAATAAGCTACTTTTTATTTTTGGGAATTATGAATAGTAACTACGGTAAATTTTATTTACCATAGTTAAAGGTAAATCGGGTAATTAAGGGTAAATATAATATTTTAAAATTACCCTAACAAATGTAAAAATCCTATTGGATGACTAAAAGTCGACCCATATCACCTAAGGGTCGGATTAGAATCATTTAATGGACATTTTTCCATGAAAATAACTTAATTATTATTAAAACCAAAGAAAGTGACAACATGTCACTCTCTTAAATCTTATAAGTATAATAATTTTAAATTAGTGATAAAAATCATAAAATTTCGAACATGAATAGTCTCCAGGAAGCTAACAAAATTATCTACATCATGAGAATTTATTTAGAATTTTTTGGGATTAAATAATTATCATTAATTGTGACACAATAGTGATGCAGAAATTATTTATCTAGTGAAAAATCAAGAATATAGTTTTTATTAAACTAATAGTGACCATAAAAGGCACAAAACCCTGACCAAAACTTATTGGTCATGTAAATGGAAACTATAATCATCCAATGGTCGAATATTTGACCTTTTGGAGCCTTATACAAGCTATTATGATACTTATATTATTTTATTTTAAATGATGCCAAAGTTGTCAACTTCATAATTTAATAAATATAACAATTTAAATATTGTGATTTTAAGATGATAAATTCGAGTAAAAGTATTATTGTGAAATTTAATATATTTATCTTCATAATAGGATTTTATTTTAAATCTTTATACAACAAATAAGTATATTAAATAATTATACAAAAATGATGTAGTAATTATTTTATTAAGAGATAAACCAAATAAATGGTTTTGAAAATAATAAAATAAATATTATATGAACTATTTAATGTGATACACTAATTTTATATATACATATGATCTTTTATTAATATATTAAAGCTTTTAGTTCGAACATATCTTCTGTATATATTTTATTTAAATTCAAATAAATGAATAGTGTCAAAATTGACACTATTGTTATTTTACAAAAATAACATATTATAAAATTGTTTAAAAATCACAAAAATATTTAAAAAATTATAAATTTATATTTATATGGTCTATAATGTTATAAAGTAAACAATTATGGAAAATTCACAACAAATAAGTAATTATTTGTTATAATTTAAAATTTAGAATTTTATTACCACAAATAAACTTAAATAGATTAAATAAGGATAAATCAAAATGATAAGGTTTAAAATAAGATCCAAACATGTCTAAATTTTATTGGTTAATGAGATTACAACCCTATCTCATATAATCTTCGAATATGAGTCATTTTTGGAGGTTTTTAAGTGGGGTTAGATTTATTATAAATTAATATTTTTAAGAATTCCAAAGGTGCCCCTCTCCTCCCTTATAAAAGGACACCTCCTCCCCCTCCTCCTCACACCAAATTGAGCACTCAAGCTCGGCCAACCCCTGACAAAATCCATTATTCACTTCCCTAGAATAATCCTAGAGGTTCTGGTCTTCCTCATAGACCAATTTTAGTGCCCTAAGAGGAGGTCTCAAAGAGGCGCTTCAAAGAAGAGGTAATTACCGTTACCAATTCTTTCATCTTTATTTATTCTTCCACTTCTTCTTATTAGGTTGTTTCATTATGAAGTAATAACATCAGTATCACTCATATACTGATATGTTATTATAAGTATGAAACAACCCTATTTCACCATCTATCCATCCTACGGAAAAAGGAAATCACCGCGCGTGCGTACGTACGGAATACCGTCTCCACGCCGTGGTGTAATCTATTTTCCACCACCACATTAATTGGATGGGTATAATGGTTTAATTAGTGATTATTATAAAGTGATCTTGATACTGAAATAGTATACAAACACTTCAACACAATTCCACGACCATGGGAATGATATCATCGCTCGTGCGTACGTATGGACTACCGTCTCCACGACGCGATGAGATTCATTCTCAATGATTAACCATTCATGAATGATTATAAAGTATATATAATAAGTACTAATGAAATATATGACATAATAATTATACTGGATTTATTTATATTTATATGTATGTCATCTAATTAATTTCATTCAATTCAATAAGGAAACGAAAACAGCGTTCATGCGTACGTACGGACTACCATCTCCATGAACGGTGTATCTCATTCCATTTATCAATATATTATATATATGTATATTATGAATATATATTATATATAAATCATGTTTTACATTCTGGATATAAGTAATCATGATCCAAGTAATCATATTAATAATTACAAGTTAAAAACACGAACGACAAATGAGACGATTTTACCCAAAACGCTACTTTAACATGAATTTACAAAAGAACGGGTAATATAAAGTCATAAGTGGACCATATATGATATAATAACAATGAATATGATTCTGGAATAAGTCAATAACATGATTTAAATCATTATACAGGAGGTTCGGACACGTACAAAGCAAGTCGGACCTAAGGTAAGGGAAATATCACAATCTCATTTTTATCCGAGATTGTTTATTCATAAGTATTTACTGGGGTGTATTTTATCATCCACATCCATGTTTCATCAAAATGTAATATTATTTCCATCCACCTACAATTGTTTAAATCCATTTTTACCCTTTGGTGAGTTTTTAGTAATATGTATGAAAGGAATCTTTTGTCGTACGAGGTACTTTTTGACTTTTCCGACAAAAGTACGAAGAACGTTTTTTTTAACTTATACGGCATGAATGGATTTTTAAAACATTGTTTCCAAGAAGCTTCCTTTACAAGTTTTCAAGTTTATTTTTAATCAACTTCTTTTATTTTAAAGTTGTATGACATGTTATGAAAGGAAAAATGTTTTTGAAGAAGAAAGGATATTTTCCTCAAGAATGGAGTTCAAGTGTTTTATCAAAATTATTTTCCATCTAAGATAATAAAGGGTTCTGTTTCTATCCCTATTTTTAAATTGATTTGTTCATGTTGTGATGGAATTATGAATTCCTTTATCTTATATGAATTGATTTATGATGTCATGATATTTTAAGAATCCCATTTTTGTTACATGTTTTATGCGATGATGTATGTTTTATGATTATGTGGCACACATAAGAAAGGATTCATTATAAGATGGGTGGGACCTATATCTCCCTCCAATGCATTGGGTAAAGATTTTATATCTCATGAGATAGACATGGCTGGAACGGAAGGTTATTTCGGTTCAGTGATACAGGACTGAAACGAGGAGTGAACTCGGTTCAGAAAGGGACTTTGTCCACTAAGATAGTCTTGGCAATGAGTCATGACTAACAAGAAATGATTTTCCATGATTATGTGTGCATGCCACAAAGTTTCAAGTCTTATGGTATGATTATGGGGATCTCATTTTCACTTCTATGATTTATTCCATGTTAAGATATTATGATCTCTTTTGCAGGTTTCGATTTTTAAAAAGATATGATATGATTTTTATTTCCTTTATTGCCCTTGCTGAGCATTTGAGCTCACCCTTTTATGTTTTTTTCCCCAGGATATAAAGAAAGGTTTTAGGTATAAAAAAAAGGAATATCTTTATGGGATATGTTGAAGATCTTTCACCACGATTAGAAGATTATGTTCCGAGTTTCCAAAGACACTAAACTATTACGATCCTTGTGTGTGTGTTTTTGTTATGTACTAAGTATTCCGCAAATGTAATGTAATGTCCATGTACGTCAAGATACGGGTCTCTATAGTTGGTATCAGAGGAAAGGTTTAGTCAACCTTTGGAAACTAGGATGCGAGAACTTTAGTGAGATCCCTAGAGATATTTATAAGGTATGTCTAGGGATGTCCCTAAGGATAAGTATACGTATAGGATACAGTCCTAGAACTACGGTAACGATCATAGAATTTAACCTAAGATGTTAGATATCGAGGATACTCCACCTTTATTATGTTGTTTCCCCTAGCATGATTTTTTCCTCTCACACTATTCTTTTTGGGTTTTAGACGATGGCTGGAACCCGAAGGAACCGTGTTGATCAATGCAATGGACAATGCAATGATTGTCCTCCTGAACAAAAAAATGTTATGGGAGATGGAGTGCAAAATCTTATTGCTATACTTACACAAGCTATGAATCATTCTGGACTTCCAAATGAGCAGAGAAGGGAACAATATTCTATTGAGTCCTTCATGAGGCAACGTCCACCTTCTTTCAGTGGGTCTTCTGATCCACTTGTTGCTGAACAATGGATCAGTACCACTGAAAAGATATTTTCAGTTCTTCAATGTTCTGAACATGATAAAGTCATATTAGCAGTATATCGTTGGGAAGGTGAAGCTGATCAATGGTGGAATCTTATCAAGAATACAAGGCAAAGAGATGAAATTGAGTCCATGGAATGGGACGAGTTCAAGAACTTATTTTTCAATAAGTACTTCCCTCGTATTCTTCGAACAAAGATGGAGAAGGAGTTTCTTGAACTAAAGCAAAAGGATGATGAATCTGTTGGTATATACGAAGCGAATTTTACAAGACTTGCAAGGTATGCATCTGGCATTATCATCCAACCTGAAAGTAAAGTTGATCAATTTTTCAGTGGCTTAAAACGAAGTCTTCGAAGGGCATTAGCTATAAGAGACTTCAGTAGATATGAAGAAATTGTGCGTTGTGCTATCAAGGTAGAAATTGAAGTTGGTGTTACATATCCATCTCATGGTTTTGACAAGAAACGAAAGATGGAGTTCAAGGAGAAATCTCAGAATAATGGTGAAAAGAAGATGAATGTTTCCTTATGCACAAAGTGTGGAAAGAAGCATGGTGGAGATTGTCTTAAAGGGACTAGAAAATGTTTTAAGTGTGGAAAAGAAGGTCATCGAGCAGCTGAGTGTCGAAGTAATGGAAAAAGGGTTTCTAATGATGTGAATAAATCAAACACTGCAGAGAACGCACCACCAACACTTCAATGCTTCAAGTGCAAGGAAATGGGGTATTATGCTAATAAATGCCCGAATCCAAGGGTTAGTGATGATCAACATGAGCAACCACTGAAGGCAAAGGACAAAGGGAAGTCACATGAGATCACTATTGGAGATGTTGAATATGACAACGATGTGATGGAATGATTAAGTGTTTATGTAATGGGATTCCAAAATAATATTGTATCATGGAGTATTGGAATATTTATATATTGGTTTAATGTGGTATTCAAAGTGATTGAAATATTTTTGGAAATAAGATGATATGCCCATAATGAAGGGAAAAAGAGAAAATGAAATGTTTAACAGTATTCATGAGCTCATTATTGATATAAGGACTAAGTGATATCATGGTTTGAGTATATAGAATTTTGAGGATTTTGGTATGTGGAAAGTGTTAACTTTTAACTGCATTCATGTTTTCACTAAGGTTTGATGGGTATTCAAGAGAATACATGACTAAGTCCTTTGAATGTTTGGAATGTGACCAACAAAACATATCTTATGATATATGGGGATCAACGATGGTATTAAATCTCTGGTAATCATTTTCACTTTGTTATGAGAGTGGACTACAATATTATGGATAAACCTAAAGATTGGAATGATTTATGTTGGACATAAGTGAGTATTGTTTAAGGATGGAAGTTTTTTTTTCGATATTATTGATGGAATGTTATAGTAATGTAGTTTTGTAAAAAGGACAACCTGCAGGACGGGCGACAGCCCATCGCTTCAGACAAGGCTATGGGAATCGAACCCACAACCGAAGTGCGACTGGCCTTTATCGCCTACCACTGTCCTACAAGAAGTCCATGTTTAGTAGAAACTAGTTTTATTATATTAAGCATTATGATATATGAAGTATAAGTCCATGATTAATCTCACTATAGATCGACTTATGAATATAATTTTTGCTAACCTTTTGTTTGAGACAGATGGAATGACCCGTCATTCTATCACATGATCTGCTAACACTACACAAATAACAAATTCAACTTCATTTATTTAAGAGATGAAGTGGAAATTGTTCAAGGCACGAACAATAGTGAGATTGTACCAAAATAAAGTAAGTATTTATTGTAATTCAAATTTTCAACTTTTGGGAAATGATCTTGAAAACCAAAAATGTTGCCCTAGTGCCCTTATATCCGATGAATCAGATGGTACCCTAGATCATCACAAATTTATGGCTTTGTGATTGCTAGCTTTTCCATAGCCATGTTCTCTACCACTCTCCATCAGAACATGATGGTTAGATTTCTCTTCCATATCCATATTTTCACCTATGTGGAAACCCAGTGATTAGTCTATTTGGATAACCGTTACGTTTCATACTTTTGTTTTTTAAAGATAAGTTTGGGTATTCCTTTTTACGATGTGTTTTTCTATCAAAGAAACCTTCAAATAGTAAACCATTTATAACACCGACGAATTTCGAGGGCGAAATTCATTTTAAGGGGGGTAGAATGTAACACCCCGAGATTTTATGAAAAATATTATTTTAATTTCATTAATGTCTTATGTTGTATTCTACACCAAGATTACCTTGCGCTATATGAAACACCGTATTAGCTTGCAGTATACGCAACACTATTCTTGGACCGTGTTACACACAATTTTGATAATAGTTATTCTACGCAACATTGGGTATATATATATATATATATTAAATGTATAAATGAAATATGGTTGGATTCTGTTATACGAAACATTGAAGGATTCCTTCATAACACGCAACCCTGACTTGGCTTGCATTACACGCAATCGCGACCTTCCTCGATAGCGTGTGTTGTACGCAATACCGGGTTTTAATAAACAATGTTATATTATTATAATATTGTCATGAACTAGCCGTTATGAATAGTATTAACTAAATTTTGAATTTTATAACATTATTATTCATCTTACACATTTCTAGAACATGGTATAAGAACAAAATAAATTTTTCGGGTAAAATAAGTATTTTTCAAAAAATGCAGTTTTGTCGCCTTTTGATGGCGCACCCACTTTAAATCTGGTTTTTGACATGTTTATATGTTCAATTCGACAAAAGAAAATTCTTATTTTGAATCAAGATGTAAAAATTTACATTAGATAAAGTTTTGATAATTTTCCGATAACTTTCATATTTTAATGAATAGTAAAAACACGCTATATTTTAATTAAAAACAACTTTTTTCATCGTAATATCTTATGTCGTTAAATTATAATATTGAATGGTTTTAAAGTATAAATAGAATATATTTTTACCATTTAATATAATGTATGTCATTAGCATTGATTTTACCTTGAATTCATAGGTTAAATCAATTCAATCTTTTGCAATGTTTTAAACAAAAACCCGTTTTTATTCGACAACGGGATTAATTTTAATTTAATTTCTGCAACTTCTGTGTATGGAATTTTAAAAAATGGATTCCATATTTGGAATCAGTGGTTCCAAATTATGTTAATAAGCTACTTTTTATTTTTGGGAATTATGAATAGTAACTACGGTAAATTTTATTTACCATAGTTAAAGGTAAATCGGGTAATTAAGGGTAAATATAATATTTTAAAATTACCCTAACAAATGTAAAAATCCTATTGGATGACTAAAAGTCGACCCATATCACCTAAGGGTCGGATTAGAATCATTTAATGGACATTTTTCCATGAAAATAACTTAATTATTATTAAAACCAAAGAAAGTGACAACATGTCACTCTCTTAAATCTTATAAGTATAATAATTTTAAATTAGTGATAAAAATCATAAAATTTCGAACATGAATAGTCTCCAGGAAGCTAACAAAATTATCTACATCATGAGAATTTATTTAGAATTTTTTGGGATTAAATAATTATCATTAATTGTGACACAATAGTGATGCAGAAATTATTTATCTAGTGAAAAATCAAGAATATAGTTTTTATTAAACTAATAGTGACCATAAAAGGCACAAAACCCTGACCAAAACTTATTGGTCATGTAAATGGAAACTATAATCATCCAATGGTCGAATATTTGACCTTTTGGAGCCTTATACAAGCTATTATGATACTTATATTATTTTATTTTAAATGATGCCAAAGTTGTCAACTTCATAATTTAATAAATATAACAATTTAAATATTGTGATTTTAAGATGATAAATTCGAGTAAAAGTATTATTGTGAAATTTAATATATTTATCTTCATAATAGGATTTTATTTTAAATCTTTATACAACAAATAAGTATATTAAATAATTATACAAAAATGATGTAGTAATTATTTTATTAAGAGATAAACCAAATAAATGGTTTTGAAAATAATAAAATAAATATTATATTAACTATTTAATGTGATACACTAATTTTATATATACATATGATCTTTTATTAATATATTAAAGCTTTTAGTTCGAACATATCTTCTGTATATATTTTATTTAAATTCAAATAAATGAATAGTGTCAAAATTGACACTATTGTTATTTTACAAAAATAACATATTATAAAATTGTTTAAAAATCACAAAAATATTTAAAAAATTATAAATTTATATTTATATGGTCTATAATGTTATAAAGTAAACAATTATGGAAAATTCACAACAAATAAGTAATTATTTGTTATAATTTAAAATTTAGAATTTTATTACCACAAATAAACTTAAATAGATTAAATAAGGATAAATCAAAATGATAAGGTTTAAAATAAGCTCCAAACATGTCTAAATTTTATTGGTTAATGAGATTACAACCCTATCTCATATAATCTTCGAATATGAGTCATTTTTGGAGGTTTTTAAGTGGGGTTAGATTTATTATAAATTAATATTTTTAAGAATTCCAAAGGTGCCCCTCTCCTCCCTTATAAAAGGACACCTCCTCCCCCTCCTCCTCACACCAAATTGAGCACTCAAGCTCGGCCAACCCCTGACAAAATCCCTTATTCACTTCCCTAGAATAATCCTAGAGGTTCTGGTCTTCCTCATAGACCAATTTTAGTGCCCTAAGAGGAGGTCTCAAAGAGGCGCTTCAAAGAAGAGGTAATTACCGTTACCAATTCTTTCATCTTTATTTATTCTTCCACTTCTTCTTATTAGGTTGTTTCATTATGAAGTAATAACATCAGTATCACTCATATACTGATATGTTATTATAAGTATGAAACAACCCTATTTCACCATCTATCCATCCTACGGAAAAAGGAAATCACCGCGCGTGCGTACGTACGGAATACCGTCTCCACGCCGTGGTGTAATCTATTTTCCACCACCACATTAATTGGATGGGTATAATGGTTTAATTAGTGATTATTATAAAGTGATCTTGATACTGAAATAGTATACAAACACTTCAACACAATTCCACGACCATGGGAATGATATCATCGCTCGTGCGTACGTATGGACTACCGTCTCCACGACGCGATGAGATTCATTCTCAATGATTAACCATTCATGAATGATTATAAAGTATATATAATAAGTACTAATGAAATATATGACATAATAATTATACTGGATTTATTTATATTTATATGTATGTCATCTACTTAATTTCATTCAATTCAATAAGGAAACGAAAACAGCGTTCATGCGTACGTACGGACTACCGTCTCCATGAACGGTGTATCTCATTCCATTTATCAATATATTATATATATGTATATTATGAATATATATTATATATAAATCATGTTTTACATTCTGGATATAAGTAATCATGATCCAAGTAATCATATTAATAATTACAAGTTAAAAACACGAACGACAAATGAGACGATTTTACCCAAAACGCTACTTTAACATGAATTTACAAAAGAACGGGTAATATAAAGTCATAAGTGGACCATATATGATATAATAACAATGAATATGATTCTGGAATAAGTCAATAACATGATTTAAATCATTATACAGGAGGTTCGGACACGTACAAAGCAAGTCGGACCTAAGGTAAGGGAAATATCACAATCTCATTTTTATCCGAGATTGTTTATTCATAAGTATTTACTGGGGTGTATTTTATCATCCACATCCATGTTTCATCAAAATGTAATATTATTTCCATCCACCTACAATTGTTTAAATCCATTTTTACCCTTTGGTGAGTTTTTAGTAATATGTATGAAAGGAATCTTTTGTCGTACGAGGTACTTTTTGACTTTTCCGACAAAAGTACGAAGAACGTTTTTTTTAACTTATACGGCATGAATGGATTTTTAAAACATTGTTTCCAAGAAGCTTCCTTTACAAGTTTTCAAGTTTATTTTTAATCAACTTATTTTATTTTAAAGTTGTATGACATGTTATGAAAGGAAAAATGTTTTTGAAGAAGAAAGGATATTTTCCTCAAGAATGGAGTTCAAGTGTTTTATCAAAATTATTTTCCATCTAAGATAATAAAGGGTTCTGTTTCTATCCCTATTTTTAAATTGATTTGTTCATGTTGTGATGGAATTATGAATTCCTTTATCTTATATGAATTGATTTATGATGTCATGATATTTTAAGAATCCCATTTTTGTTACATGTTTTATGCGATGATGTATGTTTTATGATTATGTGGCACACATAAGAAAGGATTCATTATAAGATGGGTGGGACCTTTATCTCCCTCCAATGCATTGGGTAAAGATTTTATATCTCATGAGATAGACATGGCTGGAACGGAAGGTTATTTCGGTTCAGTGATACAGGACTGAAACGAGGAGTGAACTCGGTTCAGAAAGGGACTTTGTCCACTAAGATAGTCTTGGCAATGAGTCATGACTAACCAGAAATGATTTTCCATGATTATGTGTGCATGCCACAAAGTTTCAAGTCTTATGGTATGATTATGGGGATCTCATTTTCACTTCTATGATTTATTCCATGTTAAGATATTATGATCTCTTTTGCAGGTTTCGATTTTTAAAAAGATATGATATGATTTTTATTTCCTTTATTTCCCTTGCTGAGCATTTGAGCTCACCCTTTTATGTTTTTTTCCCCAGGATATAAAGAAAGGTTTTAGGTATAAAAAAAAGGAATATCTTTATGGGAGATGTTGAAGATCTTTCACCACGATTAGAAGATTATGTTCCGAGTTTCCAAAGACACTAAACTATTACGATCCTTGTGTGTGTGTTTTTGTTATGTACTAAGTATTCCGCAAATGTAATGTAATGTCCATGTACGTCAAGATACGGGTCTCTATAGATGTTAATGTTTTTAAAATTTTCATTCCTTTAAAAAGTTTCAAATTGGTATGGGAAACATTGATTCAAGAATTTCTTTAAATGTAATCCTTTATAAATTTTGTGACTTTTAAATTATTTCATGAAAAATGGATATTTCTCTCAAAGAGTTTTAAAAATCATTTTCATTTATGTCAACATCCTTTGATGGATTTTAAACTTGTTTGAAGTTGATTTATTATGATAAAAATATTCTATATTGTATTGAATGTTTTTTATATGTTTGAATGTGGATATGTTATTTTTATACCATACATGATTAGTGGATAAGGTATTGACATTTCGTATGATAGTTTTAATACGAATGTTTATGTTATGTTTAAGCCTTTTCATATGAGGTATTCATTGGACATAGTAAATGATGTGTGGAGCCCGCTATATCTCCTTGATGCATTGGTAGGTCTAATGAGACAAACTAGTGTCTTGGAACAAGGCCTTTACAAAATATTATTTGTAGTCTTGGAACAAGGCCTTGACTATGTGGTTATGAAGTCTGTCACTATGCATTCTATCATTATAATGCATGTGACTATTCGACTAGTAGAATATCCAAGTGAATAAGTAAATGGAATTATTTGATTTTAAATTTTCTATATTATGATGAAGTTTATGTTTAAATGGATTTTTGTTTTAATCTTATATATTTCCTTAAAATTTATGATTATTTGTGAAAGATTCCACTATATTGTTATCCTTACTGAGTATTTGAGCTCAACCATTTCTTATGTTTTATTTTCCCTGGATTACAAGAAGTTTATTATGATTGATAAGAAGGGTTAAGCTATAGGATTAATAGGATTCTCAAAGATCATTTATGTTTTGTTTTATTTTCTAATGTGTAATGTAACATTCATGTATGTAATCTATTTTCCAAGATTTCTAAACTGATCGGTCTTTTGAGGCTTGATTCCTTGTAATCAGGAAAATGTATTAAAATAATGCACTGACTCTGGGATTCTAGGGTCAGGGAATTACATTTGGTATCAGAGAAAGTTTGGAAATAACATTGGAAACTATATTTATAAAAACTCTAATTAGATAACATTACCATAAGATAGGCTTTGAGGATTAGTATATAAGAAATTCCTAGAATTTTGGTATTATAAATATTTTGTGAGTTTTCGAAGAAATACATCCCTGTCTGGATACAAGTAGGTAGAGGTGGCTCTGGCACAAATGTACCTAGGGGTAAAACCCAAAAACACCACTTTGAGCTAGACTCGAACGGGAAATGGTGCACAACAACAGGCCTTGCTGTACTCTTGGTTACGACACTCCCGGGGGATATGCTTTGGATAATTCACATTTTCATTACATGCCATTATGAAGGATTTAAGAGTAAATACTTCCTATAAGAAAACATTTTATGATTATAGATTATATGAACAATATTTTCAATTTATGTTAGGTATTTTACATGTTTGGAATTATGCATTGCGATTCATAAACTATCATAGTGTATGCCATTGTTTAGAAATGGCCTCTTGTAGAAGGAATGAGAATTATATCAATACACATGATCAATAGATTAAGAATTATCATATCTTTCATAGTATTAATCCAACATTTAAAAGGGAAATTGTCTCCCACGTATTCATATCATATGAAGAGATAACATCAAGTGTTAATAAGATAAGTAAATTATTCTCTGAGTTCTATGGCTTTGAAGGGAAACAAGAGAAGAAAATGATGGTATAGAGAAAGATTGATAAAGGGAATAAGGGAAAGAAGGATTTCCCCATGTGTGATTACTATGGAAAGAATCACCTTATTAAATGATTTAATTGAATGAGAGTTTGTTATAAGTGTAGAGAAAAAGAAAATTGAGTACATGATTTAAAGGGTAACAAAAAGGTTTCAAATGTACAATGTTTCATCTACAAGGAGTAGAGACACTGTGTGAATCAATGTTCAAATCATCAGAGTATACCACAAATGATGCTTTTGGATAATAATCAAGTTATGATATTACCACAGATGAAGAGTAATGACTAGTGTTCTTATGTTGATATTAATGAATTATGTCATTTGAGTATTGTATCAACGATGTACTAGTTATAATAATTATGGAGTATATAAGGATTGTACTACAGTACTATTTCATTAATGATTTGTATAACGACCCATACTTTACATACATTGTTAATACTTCAAAATTTAAGCACACTTATTACAACATATGACAAAACCACAATGGACCGTATAGGTATAGTGTCTTTAGAAACTGGGAAACATAAACAACTGGTTCATAAATCTTCTACAGTGTCTCCCATTTATTTCATCATATCTAGGGTCCCTTTTAGCATATTCTACTTAATATCCATCTTCCTGACCTGGGGAGAAGAAAACATGAAAGGGTGAGCTCAAATGCTCAGCAAGGGCAAATAAAGGAAATAAAAATCATATCATATCTTTTTTGAAAATCATAACCTGCAGAAGAGATCATAAAATCTTAACATGGAATAAATCATAGAAGTGAAAATGAGATCCCCATAATCATAACATGAAACTTGAAACTTTGTGGTATGCACACATAATCATGGAAAATCATTTCTTGTTAGTCATGACTCATTTCCAAGACTATCTTAGTGGACAAAGTCCCTTTCTGAACCGAGTCACACTCGTTCCAGTCCTGTTTCACTGAACCGATATAACCTACCGTTCCAGCCATGTCTATCTCATGAGATATAAAATATTTATCCAATGCATTGGAGGGAGATATAGGTCCCACCCATCTTATAATGAATCCTTTCTTATGTGTGCCACATAATCATAAACCATACATCATAGCGTAACCCATGTAATAAAAATGGAATTCTTAACCAACATGACATCATAAAACAATTCATATAAGATAAAGGAATTCATAAAAATAATTCCATCACAACATAATCAAATCAATGTAATAATAGGGATAAAAAAAGAACCCTTTATTATCTTAGATGGAAGATAATTTTGATAAAACACTTGAAATGAATTCTTGAGGAAAATATCCTTTCTTCTGTAAAAACATTTTTCCTTTCTTAACATGTCATAAAACTTTAAACTAAAATAAGTTGATTAAAAATAAACTTGAAAACTTGTAAAGGAAGATTCTTGGAAATAATGTTTTAAAAATCCATTCATTCCGTATAAGTTAAAAAAAAACATTCTTCGTACTTTTTTCCGAAAAGTCAAAAAGTACCTCGTACGGAAAACGACAAAAGATTCCTTTCATATCTTTTACTAAAAACTCACCGAAAGGTAAAATTGGATATAAACTATTGTAGAAGGATATAAATATTACATATTGAGGAAACATGGATGTGGATGATAAAATACACCCCAGTAAAAACTTACGAATAAACAATCTCGGATAAAAATGAGATTGTGATATTTCCCTTACCTTAGATCCGATTTGCTTCGTATGTGTCTGAACCTCCTCTTCTTTGAAGCGCCTCTTTGAGACCTCCTCTTAGGGCACTAAAATTGGTCTTTGAGGAAGACCAGAACCTCTAGTATGTTGCTAGGGAAGTGTAGAAGATATTTTGGCAGGGGTTGGCTGAGCTTGAGTGCTCAAATTGGTGTGAGGAGGAGGGGGAGGAGGTGCCCTTTTATAAGGGAGGAGAGGGGCACCTTAGGAATATCTCAAAATATTATTTTATATTAAAGTCAAAATCGGTTTATAATGGTTCCAAAGGGTCTTATTTAGAAGATAAAGTGGGGATGGGTCGAAATCCTATCAACCAATAGGATTTAGACAAGTTTAGGGTATTATTTTAACCTTATCAATTAGATTTAACTCTAAGTTAAATAATTTAACTTTTACCGTGTCTTTTTGTTTTCTTTCACTATATGGTTAATACACTTACTATAACATGCCAAACGAACCCCAAATTGTTTATTATTAATATATATATCCTTATCTATGTCATTTGGCCGAACCTTAGATTTTTAGGAATAAAATAACAATTAGTAATATAATATTTGATTTAAAAACTATTTTGTGTCAATTTTGACACTATTTGATATATGATTTTTGTGAAAGTCATAACAGAATTAAATGTTCGAACCAAGTTGATGAAATCAACACTAATATATCATAGTAACCTAGAAAATTAGTTTAATTCATAAAAAGTCTCAAATTACATTTATTTTGGTGTTTATAA
Source organism: Viscum album (assembly GCA_963277665.1). Taxonomy (NCBI): domain Eukaryota; kingdom Viridiplantae; phylum Streptophyta; class Magnoliopsida; order Santalales; family Viscaceae; genus Viscum; species Viscum album. The sequence continues at coordinate 178,743,320 of OY728143.1, read as the reverse complement.
CATCAATTATGTCAATATTTCATTAATAAGATAATTACTGCATCATCATTGTGTCATAAATAAATTAAATAATTTAATGTCTAAAAATTATAAATAAAATACCATCATGTAGGAAATATTTTTAGCTTTCTAATGAATATTTATAGTCGAATTTATCTTATGTATAACCCCATATTAAAAATGTTTTAGTTATTAAACTTTGATTTTAACTATTTTAACTATTCATTAAATAAAATAATATTAAATGTCATAATCTAATCCAAGTGGACCTAAATGGTCATATTATATTCATAAGGTTGTTTTTGGTCGAACTACACTTATCCAATAGAATTAGGACATGTGTTAGGGTAATAGTAATATCATATTTACCCTTAGTTACCCTATTTACTATTAACCGTGGTAAAAAGAAGTAAAAAGTTACTATTCACCAAAAATTATTTTCATCTCATTGAACCACATTTTAGTCCTTGATATTAACCGTGTCTGTCGGATTTTCGAAATTCCATTCACAGAAGCGGTAAAATTAAGTTTTATGCAAAATTCAGTTTTTAACCTACCACTTAGTAGTTTCACTATTCATCAAAAATTGAATGTTTTCAAAAAAATACCAAAATTTCACCCTAGGCTAATTTCGGTATTCCGAATCCAAAAATGAAGTCCATTTTGAAAAATAAAATTTATAAAACTTCAAAAAGTGGTTATTACTATTCATAACGGCTAGTTTTAATAATATTTTAATTGCATATCGTTGTTTAGTGAAACTCGGTGTTGCGTACGACGCAAGCTATCGAGGAAGGTCGTGATTGCGTGTAAAGTAAGCCAAGCAAGTGTGTAGTGAAAGATTCCTTTGATGATATAAAAACAAAATATTACTCATAAAAATCTCGGGTGTTACATTCTACCCCCCTTAAAAATAATTTCGCCCTCGAAATTCATCACTTTGTTACAAACAGATGAGGATACATCTCCGTCATCATATTCTCAAGCTCCCATGTAGCTTCTTCAAGTTGGTGGTTCCTCCATAAAACTTTCACCAAGCGAGTGGTCTTGTTTCGTAGGACTTTTTCACTACGATCCAGAATCTCTATCGGCTGTTCTTCATAAGAAAGATCTTGCTCTAGCGGTACAACTTCTGAGCTGAGTACATGTGAAGGATCAGGTATGTACTTTCTCAGGAGAGATACATGGAACACATCGTGAACTTGAGAGAGATTTGGTGGAAGCGCAAATCAGTAAGCTACCTTCCCAACACGATCCAGTATTTCGAAAGGACCGATATATCTAGGGCTCAACTTCCCCTTCTTTCCAAATCTCATAACCCTCTTCCAGGGAGATATTCGTAAGAACACTTTATCACCCACTTCAAACTCTAGGTCTTTTCTTCGGTTGTCGGCATAACTTTTCTGTCGACTCTGAGCTGCTCTTATGTGTTGTTGAATAGATCTGACCTTTTCTGCCATTTCATCAACGAGATCAGGTCCTAATAGCTTTCTTTCCCCAACTTCATCCCAGCAAGTTGGAGTGCTGCATTTCTTTCCATAGAGAGCTTCATAAGGAGCCATCTGAATACTGGAGTGAAAGCTATTATTATAAGAAAAATCCACTAAAGGTAGGTGTTGATCCCAACCTCCTTTGAAATCCATAGAGCAAGCTCTCAACATATCTTCTAGGGTTTGAATTGTTCTCTCAGACTGACCGTCTGTCTGGGGATGATAAGCAGTGCTGAAACTCAACTCTGTATCCAGAGTATGCTGAAGACTTCGCCAGAACTTCGAGGTAAATCTCGGATCCCGATCAGATATAATAGAAAGTGGTACTCCATGTAATCTTACCACTTCCTTTACATATATCCTGGCAAGCTGATCTAGAGAGAAATCCTCTCTCATAGCAATGAAGTGTGCAGAATTTGTAAGACGATCAACTATGACCCAAATAGCATTATTGCCTTTGGATGTTTTAGGAAGTCCTGTAACAAAGTCCATAGTGATGTTTTCCCATTTCCATTCGGGTATGGGTAATGGTTGTAACATCCCCTTAGGCTTCTGTCTCTCAGCTTTAACTTGTTGACAAACCAAACATCGAGAGACATATTCAGCAACATCTCTTTTCATGCCATCCCACCAGAAGTACTCTTTCAGGTCCCTATACATCTTCGTGCTTCTAGGATGAATAGAGAATGATGAACTATGAGCCTCATCCAGCAGCTCCTTCTTTAATTCGGGGATGGGAGGAACACAAACCCGATTCCTGAACTTTATTATCCCATCACAATCAAGGTTGAATTCAGGAACATTTCTCACCTTCTTTTGTAACTCGGCATCTTCTTTCTGTGCCTCTTTAATCTTCACATGTATAGATGGTTGAACATTCATTTGAGAAAGATAAGATTTTTCCCCTTCCATTATAATTCCAAGATCCATCCTTTGTAAATCCATAAATATTGGATCTTTTGTGATCCTCATCATGGATAAACTAGCATGGTCTTGTCGACTTAATGCATCTGCCACCTTGTTTGCTTTCCCAGGGTGGTAATGGATTGAGCAGTCATAATCCTTAATCAGCTCTAACCATCTTCTTTGACGCATATTCAGCTCCTTTTGTGTGAAAATATACTTTAAACTTTTATGATCAGTATAAATATCACACCTTTCACCATAAAGGTAATGCCTCCAAATCTTTAATGCAAATATTACCGCAGCTAACTCCAAATCATGTGTTGGGTAATTTTGCTCATGGATTTTCAACTGTCGTGAGGCATAAGCTATCACCATATCATTTTGCATAAGAACACACCCCAATCCCTTCTTTGATGCATCACTGTAGATCACAAACCTTTCTCCACTACAAGGCAGTGTGAGCACAGGTGCACTGGATAACCTTCTTTTCAACTCCTTGAAATTATCTTCACATTCCTCTGTCCAAACAAACTTAACTCCTTTCCGAGTCAACTTGGTGAGTGGGTTAGATAATCGTGAAAAATCTTTTACAAAACGTCGATAATATCCAGCCAAACCAAGAAAACTTCGGATCTCAGTTACTGTTGTTGGTCTTGACCATCTTTCGATAACCTCTGTTTTTGCTGGATCCACAGATATCCCCTCTTTTGAGATTATGTGACCCAAAAATGCAACTTTTTGAAGCCAAAATTCACACTTGGTAAATTTGGCATAAAGCTTCTCCTTTCTCAGGGTCTTAAATATAATTCTCAAGTGGTCTTCATGCTCTTCCTTTCTCTTTGAGTAGACAAGAATATCATCTATAAAGACTACCACAAATTGATCAAGATAGTCTCTAAAGACTCTATTCATTAGATCCATGAAGATAGCAGGCGCATTAGTAAGACCAAATGGCATCACTATAAATTCATAGTGTCCATACCTTGTACGGAAAGCCGTCTTTGGTATATCCTCCCTTTTGACCCTTAATTGATGATACCCTGAACGAAGATCAATCTTGGAAAAGTATTGAGCTCCGCGTAGTTGGTCAAATAAGTCATCAATGCGTGGGAGAGGATATTTGTTCTTGATAGTGATCTTGTTAAGTTCTCGATAATCAATGCAGAGTCTCATTGATCCATCTTTCTTCTTAACAAATAGAACAGGTGCTCCCCAAGGTGACACACTAGGGCGTATGAATCCCTTATCAAGATTCTCTTGGAGTTGCTTCTTCAATTCCTGCAACTCAATTGGGGCCATTCTATAAGGTGTCTTTGAAATTGGCAAAGCACCTGGTACGAGTTCTATTGAAAACTCAACTTCACGATTTGGTGGAAGACCCGGTAATTCCTCCGGAAAGACATCATCAAACTCCCGTACTATGGGAATATTCTTAATTGTGAGTTTCTCACCAACCATTTGAGATAAATAACATTCATTTAGTGGAATCAAGACCCATAAGATGGAAGAAATTTCCACTGGAAGGTTATATTCATCCTTGCATCGATAGACGATCGTAGATTGATCTGGAATATGAAATGTGACTTCCCTTCTTTGGTAATTGATATGAGATCCGTATAAAGAAAGCCAATCCATGCCAAGAATCACATCAAATTCCACTATAGGAAGGATCACAAGATTTGCAGGAAGCACTTTCCCACAAACTTCGATCAGAGAAGAATTATAAACTTTTGATGCGATTGATGTGCCATTAGGTGTTGTCACAGCTAACTCAACATCTAATTGTTGAGGTAATACAGTGATACCCTTAGAAAAGTCTGCAGAAATAAAAGAGTGGGTGGATCCAGAATCAAATAAAACATTTTCTACATTAGAGTGGATGGTAAGTGTACCTTTCACCACTTCGTTATCGTACTCCACATCGCTTATAGAAATTTCATGTGACTTTCCTTTGTCTTTAGCCTTAAGATTTTGTTGACGTCGACCATCATCATCAACCCTTGGATTTGGGAATTGATTGGCATAATACCCCATCTCATTGCACTTGAAACATTGAAGTATAGTAGGATCATTCTGTGTATCCCTTCATTTGTTTGCATCATTAGACATCTTCTTCCCACTATCGCGACATTAAAATAACCGATGACCTTCCTTTCCACACTTAAAACATTTACTTGTCCCTTTAAGACAACTCCCTCCATATTTCTTTCCACACTTTGAGCATAAGGGAAAGCTCATCTTCTTTTCAGTGTTCTCTTTAGATTTTCCTTTGAATTCCATCTTCCTCTTCTTATCAAACCCATGTGACTGATGGATTACTCCAATCTCCATCTCGACTTTGAGAGCACATCGAACGATTTCCTTGTAGCTATTGAAGTCCCTTATGGCTAACGACCTTCGAAGACTTGGTTTTAAGCCACTAAAGAATCGATCGATCTTACTCTCAGGTTGGATAATAATACCAGAAGCGTACCATGCATGTCTAGTAAAATTTGCTTCATAGGTACCAATAGATTCATCATCCCTTTGCTTCAGTTCAAGAAACTCTTTCTCCATCTTTGTTCGGAGAATACGAGGGAAGTACTTATTGAAAAATAAGTTCTTGAACTCATCCCATTCCATAGACTCAACTTCATCCCTTTGCCTCGTATTCTTAATAAGATTCCACCATTGATCAGCATCTCCTTCCAAATGATACACTGCTAGGATGACTTTATCATGTTCATAACATTGAAGAACTGAAAATATCTTTTCAGTAGTACTAATCCATTGTTCAGCAACTAATGGATCAGTAGACCCGCTGAAAGAAGGTGGATGCTGCCTCATGAAGGATTCAACAAAATGTTGCTCCTTCCTTTGCTCGTTTGGAAGTCCTGCATGATTCATAGCTTGAGAAAGTTGTGTGAGTATGGCTACAAGATTTTTCATTCCAGCTCCCATATCATTTGGTTGCTCAGGGGGACAATCATTGCATTTCCCATTGCATTTTGCATTAACACGGTTTCTTCGGGTTCCAACCATTGACTAAAACCAAAAAGAATAGTGTGAGAAACACTAATTATAATAGGAAAACCACATAATTCAAGAATAAAATTTTCATACTTAAGGTCTTATCCTAGGGTATTCATGGCCATTTCTAAAACACTAAGATTGTGTGCTATGCTTAGACTTATCCTTATGGTTCTTACTAAGGCTTTCACATCCTAGTTTCCAAAGGTTGACTATACCTTTCCTCTGATACCAACTATAACGACCCATACTTTACATACATTGTTAATACTTCAAAATTTAAGCACACTTATTACAACATATGAGAAAACCACAAAGGACCGTATAGGTATAGTGTCTTTAGAAACTAGGAAACATAAACAACTGGTTCATAAATCTTCTACAGTGTCTCTCATTTATTTCATCATATCTAGGGTCCCTTTTAGCATATTCTACTTAATATCCATCTTCCTGACCTGGGGAGAAGAAAACATGAAAGGGTGAGCTCAAATGCTCAGAAAGGGCAAATAAAGGAAATAAAAATCATATCATATCTTTTTTGAAAATCATAACCTGCAGAAGAGATCATAAAATCTTAACATGGAATAAATCATAGAAGTGAAAATGAGATCCCCATAATCATAACATGAAACTTGAAACTTTATGGTATGCACACATAATCATGGAAAATCATTTCTTGTTAGTCATGAATCATTGCCAAGACTATCTTAGTGGAAAAAGTCCCTTTCTGAACAGAGTCACCCTCGTTCCTGTCCTGTTTCACTGAAACGATATAACCTACCGTTCCAGCCATGTCTATCTCTTGAGATATAAAATCTTTACCCAATGCATTGGATGGATATATAGGTCCCACCCATCTTATAATGAATCCTTTCTTATGTGTGCCACATAATCATAAACCACACATCATAGCGTAACCCATGTAATAAAAATGGAATTCTTAAACAACATGACATCATAAAACAATTCATATAAGATAAAGGAATTCATAAAAATAATTACATCACAACATAATCAAATCAATGTAATAATATGGATAAAAACAGAACCCTTTATTATCTTAGATGGAAGATAATTTTGATAAAACACTTGAAATGAATTCTTGAGGAAAATATCCTTTCTTCTTTAAAAACATTTTTCCTTTCTTAACATTTCATAAAACTTTAAACTAAAAGAAGTTGATTAAAAATAAACTTGAAAACTTGTAAAGGAAGATTCTTGGAAATAATGTTTTAAAAATCCATTCATGCCGTATAAGTTAAAAAAACATTCTTCGTACTTTTGTCCGAAAAGTCAAAAAGTACCTCGTACGGAAAACGACAAAAGATTCCTTTCATATCTTTTACTAAAAACTCACCGAAAGGTAAAATTGGATATAAACTATTGCAGAAGGATATAAATATTACATATTGAGGAAACATGGATGTGGATGATAAAATACACCCCAGTAAAAACTTACGAATAAACAATCTCGGATAAAAATGAGATTGTGATATTTCCCTTACCTTAGGTCTGATTTGCTTCGTATGTGTCCGAACCTCCTCTTCTTTAAAGTGCCTCTTTGAGACCTCCTCTTAGGGCACTAAAATTGGTCTTTGAGGAAGACCAAAACCTCTAGGATGTTTCTAGGGAAGTGTAGAAGAGATTTTGGCAGGGGTTGGCCGAGCTTGAGTGCTCAAATTGGTGTGAGGAGGAGGGGGAGAAGGTGCCCTTTTATAAGGGAGGAGAGGGGCACCTTAGGAATATCTCAAAATATTATTTTATATTAAAGTCAAAATCGGTTTATAATGGTTCCAAAGGGTCTTATTTCGAAGATAAAGTGGGGATGGGTCGAAATCCTATCAACCAATAGGATTTAGACAAGTTTAGGGTATTATTTTAACCTTATCAATTAGATTTAACTCTAAGTTAAATAATTTAACTTTTACCGTGTCTTTTTGTTTTCTTTCACTATATGGTTAATACACTTACTATAACATTCCAAACGAACCCCAAATTGTTTATTATTAATATATATATCCTTATCTAAGTCATTTTGCCGAACCTTAGATTTTTAGGAATAAAATAACAATTAGTAATATAATACTTGATTTAAAAACTATTTTGTGTCAATTTTGACACTATTTGATATATGATTTTTGTGAAAGTCATAACAGAATTAAATGTTCGAACCAAGTTGATGAAATCAACACTAATATATTATAGTAACCTATAAAATTAGTTTAATTCATAAAAAGTCTCAAATTACATTTATTTTGGTGTTTATAACATCAATTATGTCAATATTTCATTAATAAGATAATTACTGCATCATCATTGTGTCATAAATAAATTAAATAATTTAATGTCTAAAAATTATAAATAAAATACCATCATGTAGGAAATCTTTTTAGCTTTCTAATGAATATTTATAGTCGAATTTATCTTATGTATAACCCCATATTAAAAATGTTTTAGTTATTAAACGTTGATTTTAACTATTTTAACTATTCATTAAATAAAATAATATTAAATGCCATAATCTAATCCAAGTGGACCTAAATGGTCATATTATATTCATAAGGTTGTTTTTGGTCGAACTACACTTATCCAATATAATTAGGACATGTGTTAGGGTAATAGTAATATCATATTTACCCTTAGTTACCCTATTTACTATTAACCGTGGTAAAAAAAAGTAAAAAGTTACTATTCACCAAAAATTATTTTCATCTCATTGAACCACATTTTAGTCCTTGATATTAACCGTGTCTGTCGGATTTTCGAAATTCCATTCACAGAAGCGGTAAAATTAAGTTTTATGCAAAATTCAGTTTTTAACCTACCACTTAGTGGTTTCACTATTCATCAAAAATTGAAAGTTTTCAGAAAAATACCAAAATTTCACCCTAGGCTAATTTCGGTATTCCGAATCCAAAAATGAAGTCCATTTTGAAAAATAAAATTTATAAAATTTCAAAAAGTGGTTATTACTATTCATAACGGCTAGTTTTAATAATATTTTAATAGCATATCGTTGTTTAGTGAAACTCGGTGTTGCGTATGATGCAAGCTATCGAGGAAGGTCGTGATTGCGTGTAAAGTAAGCCAAGCAAGTGTGTAGTGAAAGATTCCTTTGATGATATAAAAACAAAATATTACTCATAAAAATCTCGGGTGTTACAATTTGAGATTGTGTGGTACATAGAAAAGTGACTCAATAGCAACTTAATATTTTTTGAAAATACATGGTTGGAGGAAAGATAAAAATTTAATATGGTCCTGATAAGGAGGTAGAGATTTTGGAATAAGATATGATTGATTTGGATAAATTATATTGGATATTCTTGACTACCTTGAAATTGATTAATGATTTGTATATTCTATCATTGTTGGAGTTTACAACATTTTTGGATATGAGGAGTACATCTAGTATTCTGTAAGGAATAAGGAAGCATGAATGTAATCAATAAGGTTATATGATGATTCAGGGTGTTACTGTGTTTTAAAATAATTCATGATGAAGGTATTCACATGTTATTACGTGGAAGAAATGTTCTTCATTGTGTTTACCTTCCTTAGAAATTTTGGACTATGAGTTTGGAAAGAAGTATTTTGGATAAGTCCAAAGGTTTTAATTGATTAAGTTTGACATTGGATACTATTTTTTAGGTTAAATAATTTCTTGATATTATTTTTGGATTGTCAAAAAAAGGAAAACCCGGAGGTCGGGCGACAACCCATCGCGTCCGGTAGGGCCGCGAGACTTGACCCCACAACCGAAGGGTGATAAGGGTGCATCACCAACCACTGGCCTACGTGATGTCCCGGTTTGTATAATGTAGTTTTTTAAATAGTATGACAACTGAATATAAATTCATTTTTTAACCCTATACGATTAGGATAAATATAATATTTTTGAATTCTATTATCTTTTGGAGTGAAAGATAAGTTTGTGGTATGAATTAGTTGAAGGATGAAAATCTACTTGTCAAGTATATATATATATATATATATATTTCCTCTTATTATATGAATAAATTAATTCTTAAACTTTAGGGAAAACATATTAAAACCAAAAATGTGTTATCCTAATACCTTATGTTTTGTTGAACTAATGATATTTCAAATCATCATAGATTTATGACTTTGAGGCCCTCAATTGTACACTTTTTTGTGATTGATGACCTCAATCACCCCTATAAATATTTACGTTTTTCATCCAATTATGTTACTTTAATTTCAAACAATGTTCTTCTAATCGAGAACATAATATGGTGGTGACCTTTTCATTTCCATTTCCCTCTTACTAAGACTAAATTTTATTAACCCAATTTCCGATGTGGGTTTTCCAGAAAGGTATTTTTCTATTTCAAACCTTTTATTTACAAAGAACTATTTCAAATTGAGAGTACCCAATTTATTTAAGGAGAGGAGAATGTAACACCCTAGTATTTCACAGTACGTTATCTCATTAAAGTAATTCAATAGCTTGTGCTACACGCAACACCGAGTTCGAGCATACCACAACTTAATAAACTAACTGTTAAAAAATAGGTTATGAATAGTATTAAATGAATTTTGAATCTTAAATAATCTATATAATTTTAACATCCATATTATGTGTTTCTTAGAAAAAATATAAGTACAAATTCAATTTTTTTCGGATAAAGTAAGTATTTTTAAAGAAATACAATTTTACTACCTTTTAAGGGAGAAACCTTTTAAAAACAATTATTTGACACTTTTATATATTCAATTTAATGAAATTATATTCTTAGTTATAAGCGAGACATAAAAATTTATTTTGGATAAATTTTTGGTACTTTTCTGACAACTTTCACATTTTGATGAATAGTGAAATATACTTTGTTTTAATTGAAAACAACTTTTTTAATCAAAATAATTTATAGTGATGAATTATGAATTTGAATTGTTGGAAGTATAATTATATTATATTTTTATTATTTAATACAATTTAGGTCATTATAAGTAATTTCACATTTAAATTTGACATAAACACATGTTAATCTTTTGATAGTTTTTAATTTTTAAAAACCCTTTTTTTGGTTTTGACAATGAGAATTAATTTTAAATTAATAAATCAACTTCTATCTTTTCAATTTGGTAAAATAGACTTTATTTTTTTATTCATAATATCAAAAATATCTTAGGGAAAATTTTTGGTATTTTTCTGAAAACTTTTATTTTTTGATGAATAGCGAAAAACACAACGTTATTATTTAAAACCGACTTCTTATTTAAATAATTAGTTATTTTATTTAATTTATTTTATATCAAAATATATATATAATACCTATATAAGTTCAATTTAATTCATTGGAGTCATTTTATAATAATTTTAGATATATAAAAATTTATCAAACTTTTTACCGTCTTTTACCCACCTCCTAGGAGAATTTACAAATCTGCATAAAACATAAATTTACCGCTTCTGTGAGTTGAATTTCAAAAATAAGAGAGACATTGTTAATATTAGTAAGTAAAATTTGATTCAATGAGATGAAAATAATTTTTGGTGAATAATAACTTTTGACTTTTATTTACCACGGTTAAAAGTAAATAGGGTAATTAAGGGTAAATAAGATATCATAATTACCCTAACACATGTCTTAATTCTATTGGATAAGTATAATTCGACCAAAAACAACCTTAGTAATAAAATATGACCCCCTTTGGTCCACTTGGATAAGATTAGGACATTTATTATTATTTTATTTAAAGAAGAGTTAAAAGAGGTATATTCAATGTTTAATAAATAAACCATTTTTCATATAGGGTTATACATAAGATAAATTATACTATAAATATTAACTATAAAGATAAATTTTTTTTTACATGATGGTGTATTATTTATTATTTTTATACATTAAATATTTTAATTTATTTATGACACAATGATGATGCAGTAATTACCTTATTAATGAAATATTATAATAATTGATACTATAAATATCAAAATAAATGTAAATTGAGACTTCAGATGAATTACACTAATTTTATAGGTTAAAATAAAATTTTAGGGTTGGTTAAATAAATTTTATTCGAAGTGATAAAGTTTTTATGGCTTTAAAAAATCAAACACTAAATAGTGCCAAAATTGACATAATTGAGTTTTTAAAACAAATATTATATTATAAATTTATATAATATTCCTAAAAATCTATGGTTAGGCCAAAATACATATATAATAATATATATGACATTTATGAACCACTTGGGGTTCTAATGACATTTTATAGTAAGTATATTAACCATATAATATAAAAATACAAAGAGACATGGTAAATGTTAAAATATTTTACTGAGAGTTAAATCCAAAAGATAAGGTTAATATGATGACCTAAAACTATATAAAACCTCTTGGTGTAGAGGTTTTTGAACCATACCCACCTCATCCTTTAAATAATTAACTTTGGAGCCAATTGAATCTGAAAATGATTTTAATATAAAATAATATTTCAAGCTTTTCCTAAAGTGACCCTCACTTCTCTTATAAAAGGGTATTTCCCCTTCTCTTAATCTCACACCTCCAAAGCCTTTTGGCTCGGCCAAAACCTACCAAAATATCCTCCCAACTTTTATCCCTTAATCCTAGAGGCCTTCCTCTAGTCAGAAATCCAACCTTTGGAGCCCTTTTGATCAAATCAAAAGGAAGAACCCGAAGAAGAGGTAAATATTTCATCACCTCTTTCAAGTTTTTCCCTTCTTCCACTTCCTCTTTCTTTGTTGTTTCCATTCTAAAATAATATCTTTATTATCTTCTATATACTGTGTTGTTATTATAAATATGGTACAACCATATTCATTATTCTATCTATCCTATAAATGACAAAGTCACCATACGTGCGTACGTACGACTTACTGTCTCCACATCATGGTGTGGTTTGTTATTCAAACACTTCATTATTTGGATGGGTATAACAGTGAGTATAACTAATGTAAATAATAGATTTAAAATTTTAATGATTCTGTATATATGATATAGCATCCAATTATATACTATTTAACCATAAATATAATGATATTGTTGCTCGCGCGTACGTACGAATTACAGTCTCCACTACGCGATGAGATTCATTTCCACGTTCACCAATAGACGATGATTATAAAAATATATTTATCTTTAATAAGTAGGTAATACATGAAATAATAATGCTACTATATATATATATATTTATGTACTTCCATATATCATATTCACTTTGTTCCGTTCAATACGATATGAAAATAGAAACAACGTCTATGCATACGTACGACCTACCGTCTCCATAAATGGTGTTTTCCATTTCATATATCTATCTATTATAACTATTTATATTATAAATATATTTAATATATAAATCATATGTTATATTCATTAAGTATTTAAATAATGATCTAAATGATACGATCAAGAATAACAAGTTAAAACACGTACGATAAAGAAAGCGATTATTACCCAAAATGTTAATTTAACATAGAAATTATTATTAAATTGGTTGTATAATGTCATAAATGAATCATGTATGATATCATAAATTTTAATATTGTTTTGTTATAATTTAATAACATACTAAGGTCTTTATAAAAGTTGTTGAACGTACCCTCGACTAAAGGAAGTACAAAGTAAGGGTTAATTTCACAATCTCTTTATTATCCGAGGTTGTTTTTACGTATCAACTGGGAAATATTTATTATCCATGTCTATGTTTCATAAAAGAGTTTTTAAAGGGATTATTTCTAAGGGAATTTTTTACTAAAACAACATTTTAAATGTTTTAAATATTTCTTCTCTTAAATCATTCTCAATAATGTCAATGTTTTCAAAATGTTTTTTAAGAATTTATTTATATAGACATGAATGTTTTTAAAATTTTAATTCTTCTCAAAAGATTCAAAGTGGTATGGGACACTTTTATTAAAAAATTTCATTAAATGTATTTCTTTATAAATTGTGTGACTTTTAAATGTTTTCATAAAAAAGGGATATTTCTCTCAAAGATTTTTACAAATCATTTTCATCTTTGTGAACATCCTTTGATGGATTTTAAAGTAGTTTGAAGTTGATTTATGATGATAAAAATCTTCCATATTGTATTGAAGGTTTTATGATATGGTTGACTGTGGATATGTTATTTTTATACCAGTCGTGGTTTATGGGTAAAGTATTGACATTTTGTATACTAGTTTTAATATGAATGTTTATGTTATGTTTAAAACTTTTTATATTAGGAATGCATTGGACTTAGTAAGTGATGGGTGGAGCCTGCTATAGCTCCTCGATGCATCGGTAGGTCTAATGAGACAAACTAGTGTCTTGGCACAAGGCCTTGATGAAATCTTATTTGTAGTCTTTTCACAATTCCTTGACTATGTGGTTATGAAGTCTAGAAATATACATTCTGTCACGACCCGTCCTCGGGGCCCATGCCGTGACTACCCCAAGCCCGCCTTCCATAGGCCAGGGGCTGGTGACTAGCACCAAAGGTGTAAATCTCGATAACTGGGAAGGAATTATCTTTATAAATTAAACAAAACACCACAGAGTACAAGCGGAAGTAAAACACTAAGTACAAAGAGAAGTGATGAGAGGTAAATGTACCAGAATACAAACCCAAATGAAAGTACAACTACAACTGAACAAAGTACAACAGAAAAAGACAATAGCTAGAAGGACGGAAGAAGCTCCTGGGTCGTCCTCCTTGGATCCTACCTGAAGGGTAGGTACAGATGGCGCAGCTCCTGGATCGTCCACCATGGATCCTACCTGAAGGGTAGGTACAGATAGCCTCCACAACGCTCTCACCAGTCAACCTTCTCCGAGTGTCGTCTCGCCATGAAGTCCACCTCTGGATACTGACTCGTCATGTAGTCCACCTTCGGGTACTGACTCGTCGTGTAGTCCATCTCTGGGTACCGTCCATTCCTCGAACACTTGGCCTCCATCATCACTGACTGTCGTCTGAAACCAACACAATGAGGTGCAGGCATAGCCCGTGTAGGGGTGAGTATAACGATACTTAGTAGGGACCCCGAGACCCTCAAGGTCTCACTAAAACCAACAAGGATAACCACAAAGAAGTTCTCAACAAATAACCTCTACTTAGGTATATGCCCATATATATACCTAAGTTATCAACTAACTCATCTCATTCATGAGGAAACACAAGGATTATGAAATCAACGGATAACCACTACCTAGGTATATGCCCCTACATATACCTAAGTTATCAAGTAACCCATCTCAATCATGAGGAAACACAAAGGTCATAGACTCAGCTCAAACCAGTATTTTCATTATCGAAACCGTAACTGCTGAAGAGCTCCGTCTCTGGAGTGTATAGTGGTCCTGTCACGACTCCGAGGTACTGCTCACTAACCTAAGACTGCTGAGGTACTCCTCCTGTCGAGTACCATGGGTCTGCCACCCAAACACAGTAGTGCTTCCCGACGGAGTATGCCACCCAAACACAGTAGTGCACACCCCCTACTAGCCTACAGAGGTACTCTATGGATGAGTACCGCGGGTCTGCACTGTCACACAGGTAGTGATCCATCCACCATGGGTCTGCACCTCACAAAGTAGTGCTCCCTTCATTGGGCTAGTCGACTCACTCCAAGTCGAGTCGGCCAAGCAGTCATCAGGTCTCAGTCGGCTACATGGTCCCCGTACCCCGTACGCTCGTCTCTGGGAGGGTCCGCTCCACGAGCTATAGGTTGATACTCCAAGTATCTCAAAGTCCCACGAAGAAGTATCCCAAAGGACTGCCTCATCACAGGGGTCTCAACGCAACAGACGGCGCATCAATCGAACGCCAGGTCTATGAGTTACTAGCCCTTTCGTCCCAGGGGCCCGGTTGGTTTCGTGTGCGAACCAACCCGGCCGTATCTCAACTGTACTCCAACTCTCATAGGGTAAATTCAAAGGGACCATTTCTCAACGTGGTCAATGACGCCGCTGACGGTTCGTCAAACATACGTCTGGTCTGAAAGATATCTGCTTTTCCGTTCCAGGGGCCTGGTTGGATTTCGGGTACAATCCAACCCGACCACTATCCAACAGCCCCACGTGGGGCCGCCCATGCCAGCCGGTCGCATCCCGCCGCCGCCCTCCGGTCCCGCGTGATCGCGAGACCATGCTCCACCGCCGCGGATTCAGCCGCGGTGGCTTCTTCCGGCGACGCACCGGGCGCCGTCGCCACCCACCGCCGGCGCCGCGGTGCCGGCGAGGCGCACTGGCGGGCTGTTCCGCGGACCACCAGACGGGTTCCGGTGGTTGGAAATTCGCGCCGTCTTCGCCAATGGCCCTCCCTGGACCTTTCCTTCACTGCGAGGATCCCACAACACCTGTGCGACTTCGTTTGTCGTTTTCCGGCGTGGCGCGACGGCACCGTGGCTTGTTCAACTTCATCGCCGCGACGCGATGGCGCTGCGCTTCTTTTCCCTTCCTCATAATTTCCGCGCGGTGCAACGACACCGCGCCGCCTTTCACGTGCCGCAACAAATTCAAACAACAAGGGGGGAGGAGGGTCGGCCGTGTTCGTGTGGTCCGACCTCCTCCCGTTATAATGATAACAAGCAGCCATCTAATAGAAGTCGACGTACGGAAAAGAAATAATTCACGGACAAAAACAATAATCCTCAACATCAATATGGATGAACGAACAATCCGCGGATCATCCTGGAATTGGTTGTTCCGTGCTCGTCGTTATTTCACAAAATATAAGAGAACACCAAATAAATTCCCCTACTTGGATATTTGACGTCACACGCCGGGTGTCACGGAGAACGGCGTTGTGGGGTCGGACAAAGATTCCGTGGACTTCAGGGTGCGTCCGAGGAGGAAACGACATCTCCTCACTTGTTTCTATGATAAATAATGAAGGTACGTTGTCGTTGGAGATGTTCACCGCAGTCGGCGACTTCGCCCTTGTCATGGAGGAAGATGAAGACGGAAGAATCTGGGTCGCCGAGTCTTCTAAGTCGAAGGGTCGATGTTCTTCGTCTCAGAAGAACCATTCTTCACGTTCTTCAATGTGGAAGGTGAAGTTCTTCAAAGTAAAGAACTCTCCCTCTGACAATTCTCCACAGCAAAAACCAAACTGAAATAAAATAAGGCTTTGACTTATTTTATTTACTTATGAAAACATTTTCAAAAATTCAAAATTCAAAACACATAACTCACTTAATTAAGTTAATGTGTTGGCTTTGAATTAAAGTGGGGAGAGGGAAAGTCACCCTAATCAATGGTGAGTTTTTAAGGGTTACACACTTAAGAGGGAGTTTTAAAAAATTTGAAGGGGTGGGGTCGTGTGGGCCCCACCTCACAAATA
The DNA here is from genome assembly GCA_963277665.1 of Viscum album. Taxonomy (NCBI): domain Eukaryota; kingdom Viridiplantae; phylum Streptophyta; class Magnoliopsida; order Santalales; family Viscaceae; genus Viscum; species Viscum album. Next base: position 178,726,600 of record OY728143.1, on the reverse strand, counting down.
TCTTAACAAGAGAAGTTAAGATTTAGTGGGTCCCACCCAACTCCCTCACATGGAAGTTAAACAACTTAGAAGAGAGAAATAAAGTTGTGACACAACTTTATTTCACTTAACACATAATCCTTAGTAAAGAAATAAAATAAAATTGTAAAACAATTATTTTTATTCCTCACATTTTTAACAACTCCTCCCGAGTAAGCGCACCTTCGGAAAAGGTGCTCCTAAGAAAATACCGGCGCTGCAATTCCATCGGTGCCCTCGGAATTTGATTCCGAGCACTGGTTCAAAAGTTAGAAAAACCCGCTCGTTCGTTCACTGAACGTACCCGAGCTAAACTTCGGAAATTAATTTCGGGCACACCGGGCCTCGGAATCAGGCGCCGTCAGAAACTGTGTTCCTGTAAAATTCCAAAGAAAATTAAGAAAAAATTTTCCTTGATATTTTCGGGTCTTTACTATACTCCCACTTCAGGGCTTTACGTCCCCGTAAAGCATCAACACAAACTAGGGTCACAAGAGCGGTACAGAGCACGCATCTGAGCCTTTCGCTCCCATGTGCTCACCTGGAGGTTCCCGTACTGCCAAAGAAAGTGCACCTGAGGAATCGATCATCCTCATAGGATCTGCTCCTGTCGATCCTCGATCTCTACTGGAACCTCCGTGAAAGACACCCCATCACCATCGCCCAGCTCCCCATGGTCGATGATATGCGAAGGGTTGAGCACGTATCTCCTCAGTTGAGATACGTGGAAGTCTTCTTGCACCTGGTGTAACTGAGGTGGATTGGTCGAGCGGTAAACCACCCCACCTACCAAGCTGAGGACCTAAGAAGGTTTGCTGAACCTCAGAGATAACCTGCTGCCTTGGTCACATTCCGTAAACCTCATCAAGGTGAGACCCGTATAAGGACGTGATCGTCATCCTTGAACTCCAGAGCTCTCTAATTCCTATTTAGAATTGGAACTCAAAATGACTGCTACCACAAGGGTAAGGTTGACCAACTCAAGAGTGATCGGTTTCACCCTCCTGTGCATGAGTTACCCTGTGCTGCCTGTGGTTTTTTTTCGCCGACCAAGGAAAACCCATTTCGACGTCGTAGTTAAACCACAACCTTTTTCCCAAAACCGTCAATTTGTGTATGAACTGTGATTTCCCAGTCCATACTCAAACCAACGTCGTATGGCCTCGACGTTTCCACCAAGAGATTCCAACCGAAACTCTCGCCTCCAGGGTCTGACCACACTATCGGCGTAAGTGTGATTATCGAGTCTTCTCCCATGGTATCTCCAGACGTGAGGGTCAAGTCTACGACTTAACAGAAACTCTAGGTATGGGAAAAGATTTGTGGAAGGAAGGAATGATTCGTATCAACGCCTATTACTATGGCAGCTAGTAGTGGACATAGATGGTCCTTTGAATCATATTTAGAGTCATTGGATCACACTCCTTGACTGCATGCATCTGCACTCTTCCTCCGCCCTCCAACCCCCTGAGCCTGGCAGGGATAACTAAGGTGGGTGGTTGTAGCATGTTAAGATGTACACCACCTCATGCTACTCTCCTAGCTCTGCCTCCACGTCTGCTGTTTCGCAGACTCATCTCTCCTTAAAGCCTCCACTTATTGAAACATTTGACATGCCCGTGTCTCTAAGACTGGTGCCAGTTTCTTGTTTCTTACTACACCGTGCAGTCTTTATCTGCTCCTAGATGACCATAACCTTCTTTGCCTATGATCTGAAGGAGCTGCTAAAAAATTTCTCCTTTTACGAAAAGAGAAACTCGGTCTAATCCCCTGGATGAACCACGCCCATTGCCTAATAAAGTCAATCCCAACATGAATGATGCATTCATGCCATGGATGATGTCGTAAGGCCTCGACAAAACTACCAAGAGATCCAACTGTCACTCTCGCCTCCAAGGGTGGAGTCACACTGTCGGCATCAGTGTGAGGTCACTGGATCTCCCCTAGTAGAAATATCAAAAGTGAGGGTCAAGTCAACAGTTTTAACCGGGACCACTCAGTATCAACCAAACAAATGGACAGGAAAGAAAACATCACAAAGATAAGTGTCTTTTTATTATTGCAGCTCATAGTAAAAAGAAACGAATACAACAACAATAAGGAACTAGAAGTACAAGGTACATATCCACTAGTTCTGCTCCTGTCCACCTTCTCCTGGAGCTCTACTGCCTTGTCCACTCCTCGGCTGTTGCTCAAGAACTCGTCGCTGCTTCTGCCTCGGTGGCTTCTCTAAAGCCTGTGGATCGACTCTGCGGGGGGTCGGACAGTCACGTGCCAGGTGACTCTTTCTGCCGCATTCATAACACTTCCTGATCCTCGTATGGCTGGCTCTGACCCCACCCCGGGTGCCCCGCACCACCGGTCCTAAAACCCGAGATCGCCCAACTGCTGGTCTGGTCCTCCTGGACCTCTGCATCATCTGTCTACTGCCCACAGATGACTCAGCTACTGATCGAAAAACATGCGGCAAAGGCAGCAGCTCCTGAACACGCTCAGGGTGTAGAGATACTGGCACAAAATCCACCCTGAAGAAGGTCTCGATGTCTTCCCATGCGAAGGTCATCCCGTCGCAAAACTGGAACAAGTGGCTCCACCACCTGCCTGCTGCTTCCTGAAGAAGGATGGCAGAAAATATCACCATGAAGTCTGCAGGCGTCCCCACTAGCCTGAAGACTCTCACCACAGCCTCCAGCCAACCCTCAACTGCCTGTGGGTCCATCTCTCCCCGGAACCTGGGTGGTCTCTGGCGCTGGAACTGGTGCAGTGCGCTCATGTGACGTGCATCGCCTACTGCTGGGGCCGGTGGCATCGGTGGCCCAACGTATGGTAGTACCGCTGGTGCCTCTGCTGGTGACTCAACTGCAAGAGGGCCCTATACCGAAGCCTCATCACTTGGCAGACTGTCAGTACGCACATCCCTCTGGGCTCTAGCTGGTCGTCCATGAAAAGGCATCCGAAAAGAAACAACGTTACACGGTCAAATGATTATACCTAGTGAGCTGACCTAGTTTGAGCTGACATTTAAAAACTTCTGGAAACACACACGCAATCAGTGTTTTCGTGCACAAAGTAGGAAATCAGTTATCAGGGTCCTGGTGTATGGATACGTCGGCCGCCCACACCAACACTGGACTCCCTGAACTGAAAACCACACTCGGTACTCTTAACACTATTGCTTCAAAGAAAGAAAATATCAGAGTTATAAGTTTTGCGGTAGAACCGACTCCTCTGATACCAATTTGTCACGACCCATCCTCGGGGCCCATGCCACGACAACCTCAAGCCTGCCTTCCATAGGCCAAGGGCTGGAGACTAGCACCAAAGGCGTAAATACCGATAACTGGGAAGGAATTGCCTTTATAAAAGTAAACAAAACACCACAGAGTACAAGCGTAAGTAAAACACTAAGTACAAAGAGAAGTGCTGAACGGTAAATGGGCCAGAATACAAACCCAAATGAAAATACAACTACAAATGAACAAAGTAAAATAGAAATAGATAACAGCTAGAAGGACAGAAGCGGCTCCTGGGTCATCCTCCTTGGATCCGACCTGAAGGGTAGGTACAGATGGTGCAGCTCCTGGATCGTCCACCACAGATCCTACCTGAAGGGTAGGTACATATATCCTCTATAACGCTCTCGCCCGTTAACCTCCTCTGAGTGTCGTCTCACCGTGAATTCCACCTCCGGATACTGAATCGTTGTGTAGTCCACCTTCGGGTACTGACTCGTCGTGTAGTCCACCTCCGGGTACCGTCCAGTCCTCGAACACTCGGCCTCCGTCAGCACTATCCGTCATCTACAACCAACACAACGAGGTGCGGGCATTGCCCGTGCAGGGGTGAGTATAACGTTACTCAATAGGGACCCTGAGACCCTCAAGGTCTCATTAAAACCAACAAGGATAACCACAAAGAAGATCTCAACAGATAACCTCTACTTAGGTATATTCCCATACATATACCTAAGTTATCAAGTAACCCATCTCAATCATGAGGAAACACAAGGATTATGAAATCAACGGATAACCACTACCTAGGTATATGCCCATACATATAACTATGTTATCAAGTAACCCATCTCAATCATGAGGAAAGACAAAGGTCATAGACTCAGCTCAAACCAGGATTTTCATTATCGAAACCGTAACTGCTGAAGAGCTCCGTCTCTGGAGTGTACAACGGTCCTATCACGACTCCGAGGTACTGATCACTAACCTAAGACTGCTGAGGTACTTCTCCTGTCGAGTACTGCGGGACAGCCACCCAAACATAGTAGTGCTTCCCGCCAGGGTATGCCACCCAAACACTGTTGTACACACCCCCTAGTAGCCTGCAGAGGTACTATCCGGATGAGTACCGCGGGTCTGCACTATCACACAGGTAGTGCTCTATCCGCCCTGGGTCTGCACCTCACAAAGTAGTGCTCCGTCCACTGGGCTAGTCGACTCACTCCAAGTCGAGTCGGTCAAGCAGTCGTTAGGTCTCAGTCAACTACATGGTCTCCGTACTCTGCACGATCGTCTCTGGGAGGGTCCGATCCACGAGCGACTGGTCGATACTCCAAGTATCTCAAATTCCCACGAAGAAGTATCCCAAAGGACCGCCTCGTCATAAGGGTCTCAACGCAACAGATGACGCGTCAATTGAACGCCCGGTCTGTGAGTTTCTAGCCCTTTCTTCTCAAGGGCCCGGTTGGTTTTGTGTGTGAACCAACCCGGCCGTATCTCAACTGTACCCCAAATCTCATAGGGTAAACTCAACGGGACTGTTTCTCAATGTGATCACCAACGCCGCTGACGGTTCGTCAAACGGACGTCCGGTCTGAAAGATATCAACTTTTCCGTTCTAGGGGCCCGGTTGGATTTCCGATACAATCCAACCTGGACACTATCCAACAACAACCAAAACTCAGGCAAAATATGGAAAAAGTTCTGTCTCATCCAGAGGAAATCAACAAGACAGACGGCACGTCAATCGGACGCCCGGTCTTTGAGTTATTGCCATTTTCGTTCCAGGGGCCCGGTTGGATTTCGTGAGCAAACCAACCCGACTGCACTCCGACGGCATACAAATCTCGAGCAGATTAAGCCAAAAGATCTTTCTCACTTAGAAGAATCCATCAATGTCGACGGCACGTCAATCGGACGTCCGGAGCTCAAGTTACGAGAGTTTCCGCTCCGAGGGCCCGGTTGGTTTCGTGTACGAACCAACCCGGCCGAACCCAAATTATTCCAAAACCTTGAGTGCGATATTTAAAAACGACCGTCTCGATCCAAGGGTCGCATCGCAACTGACGGTGCGTCGATCGGAGGTCCGTAGCCCAAGATATGGGCATTTGACTGAAAGTGATATGAAAACGGGGGGTCTTGGTCCGGACCGACCTAGCCCGACCGGTGGTTCGGCTCGGCCGGTTACGGCCGAGCGGAGCGGAGCGGGGAGCTGCCCCTACGTGGGGCCGCCCGTGCTAGTGGACGCGGCAGCCGGCCGTGTCCCGCCGCCCCCCTCCGGTCCCGCGCGGTCGTGGGACCGTGCTCCACCGCCGCGGCTTCAGCGGCGCTGGCTTCTTCTGGCAGCGCACCGAGCGCCGCCGCCACCCGCCGCTGGCGCCGCCGTGCCGGCGGGGCACGCCGGAGGGCTGTTCTGTGGACCACCGGATGGGTTCCGGTGGTCGGAAATTCGTGCCGTCTTCGCCAATTGCCCTCCCGGGACCCGTCCTTCACTGTGAGGATCCCACAACGCCCGTATGACTTCGTTTGTCATTTTCCGGTGCGGCGCGACGACGTCGTGGCTTGTTCAACTTCCTCATCATGGAGCGACGGAGCCACGATTCTTAGCCCTTCCTCATAATTTCCGTGCGGTGCAACGACACCACGCCGCCTTTCACATGCCGCAACAAATTCAAACAACAAGGGTGAGGAGGGTCGACCATGTTCGTGCGGTCCAACCTCCTCCCGTTATAATGATAGCAAGCGGCAATCTAATAGAAGTCGACGTACGACAAAGAAATAATTAGCGGACAAAAACAATAATCCTCAACATCAATCCGCATGAACGAACGATCCGCGGATCAACCTGGAATTGGTTGGTCCGCGATCGTCGTTCTTTTCTCAAAAGATAAGAGGACACCAAATAAATTCCCCTACTTGGATATTTGACGTCGCACGTTGGGTGTCGCGGAGAACGGCGTCGTGGGGTCAGACATAGATTCCGTGGACGTCAGGGTATGTCCGAGGAGGAAATGACGTCTCCTCACTTGTTGCTATGATAAAGAAGGAAGGTACGTTGTCGTTGACGATGTTCACCGCGGTCGGCGACTTTTCCCTTGTCATGGAGGAAGATGAAGACGAAAGAATCTGGGTCGCCGAGTCTTCTAAGTCGAATGGTCAATGTTCTTCATCAGAGAAGAACCATTCTTCACGTTCTTCAACGTGGAAGATGAAGTTCTTCAAAGTAAATAACTCTCCCTCTCACAATTCTCCACAGCAAAAACCAAACTGAAATAAAATAAGGCTTTGCCTTATTTTATTTACTTATGCAAACATTTTCAAAAATTCAAAATTCAAAACACATAACTCACTTAATTAAGTTAATGTGTTGGCCTTGAATTAAAGTGGGGAGAGGGAAAGTCACCCTAATAAATGGTGAGTTTTTAAGGATTACACACTTAAGAGGGAGTTTTAAGAATTTGAAGGGGTGGCGCTCGTGTGGGCCCCACCTCACAAATATCCTAACAAGAGAAGTTAGGATTTAGTGGGTCCCACCCCAACTCCCTCACATGGAAGTTAAACCACTTAAAAGAGATAAATAAAGTTGTGGCACAACTTTATTTCACTTAACACTTAAACCTCTTAGTAAAGAAATAAAATAAAATTGTAAAACAATTATTTTTATTCCTTATATTTTTGACAACTCCTCCCGAGTAAACGCACCTTCGGAAAAGGTGCTCCTAAGGAAATACCGGTGTTGTGATTCCATCGGTTCCCTCAGAATTTGATTCTGAGCACCAATTCAAAAGTTAGAAAAACCCGCTCGTTCGTTCACTGAACGTACCCGAGCTAAACTTCAGTAATTAATTTCGGGCACATCGGGCCTCAGAATCAGGCGCCGTCAGAAACTGCATTCTTGTAAAATTCCAAAGAAAATTAAGAAAAAATTTTCCCTGAAATTTCCGTGTCTTTACACATTCCATCAATAGGAAAGTGGCTATTGATATTCCATGTGATAATTCGCCTAGTAGAATAACCATGTGAATAAGTAAATAGAATTATTTGATTTTATCTTTTATATATTATGCTAAAGTTTATGTTTAAAAGGATTTTATTTTAGTATTATACATTTCATTAAAAGTTATGATTATTTGTGAATGTTTCCTCTATATTGTTATCATTACTAAGCATTTGAGCTCACCTATTTCTTACGTTTTATTTTCCCAGGATTCCAAGAAGTGTATTATGATTGATAAGAAGGGTGAAGCTAGGGGGTTAATGGTGTTCTCAAAGGATCATTTATGTCGTGTTTTATATTATAATGTGTAATGGAATGTTCATGTATGTAATATATTTTCAAAGACTGCTAAACTGATCGGTCTTTCGGGACTTGATTCCTTGTAATCAGGCCAATGTATTAAAAAAAAGCACCTAATCTAGACTTGATTCCTTGTAATCCGACCAATTGTGTGACTTTTAAATGTTTTCATAAAATATGCTATTTCTTTTATAAGGTGCCTATATTTTATTTTGGGAAATGTTACTATTCATAAGGGTACAATATTATTCATATGGGTCATGTTTCTATTCATAAGGGTATGTCAATATTCTTAAGGGTAAGATACTATTCACCAAAAAATTAAGCTGATTCTGTCAGACTCCAAATATCATACTGAATGTAACCATGTATGTCCTTTTTTTGAAATTCGAAACATAGAAGAAGAAAAATTATGTTTATTGGCTAGGTTATAAAAAATTATTATTTTTTAGTGACTTAGTATTTCATGAATTCTATATTAAATTTATTTTTAAATCATTAGGGTGTCAAATAAAAGTGAACATATTCATAGCATGATTTAGAATTTATGAAAATTCTTATAATGGAAAATATAAATATTTTCTCCTATTAATTTTAAATATTTAATTAAATAATATTTTGGAAAAAATGAACTTTGTAAATAAATAATTAAATATATATATTAAAATTTTCTTTTACACAAAATAATACTAAAAAATAGTATTTCTTTTTAGAACATTAATTAATTTGAACGATAAAAATTTGAAATATAATTATTTATAAATCTTATTATTGTTAATTAAAACACATAATTTACCAAATTTATTTAAAACTATTACAAAAATTATTGGGGTGTTGCAAAGTTGGTGTGGGTGACCTGTAATTGACAAAATAATGATAGAGGTATTCAAATGAGATTGAATATTGATTATTAGAATAGTGAAATAGGTGCCCTATGGGGTGAATATTATTTTTTTGCATGATGTATTGATTATATTCTACCAATTAAATTAACTATAGTTGAATGAAGAACCCATGAATAATATCTCTCTTTGAGCTCAGTTTTATGTGGCCTTTTAAAATATGATATAGTGATGTTTGATATTCTATAGAGTGTGATAAATCCTCCATGAGATATTATCTAGGACAAGTTAAACATCAATGACTAAAGTGAGTACATTTTTATGGTGAGTCAAGAGAATGAGTGGAAAATATGAACTTGGTGTTGTGGTACCCTGTTCTCCTATGAGTGTTCTCCAAGGGATGAAAGATTAAGAAAGTATTGATTTGATGAGCGAATTTAATTGGAATTTTCATAATGAAAAAGGTAGAATAGAGTATTAATTTCCTCATAATTATTGAAAAAGTGACATTGGGGATGCAAATTGATTCATTAATTAAATCATGTATAATAGTTTGTGTTCTTATAAGACAATCTATCAATGGTGGGTGGGAAATTATCACTTATTTACATTCCTAGGTTTATGTGTATGGAGATATGAGGTTGTGTGAGATGTAGTTGGAAAATTGATTAATTTCTTAAAAAAAAGTATGATTAATGATTTGTTTTGAGAAAGATGAGCTTAGAGGATCTTTATTTCTGGAAAAGAAAAGGCATAGAATCCTGAAAGAATTAATTTTACATTTTTCTCATAGAAAGGTTGGAAACATGTCACAAGGAAGGGTGCTATATCATATACATCCCTCTTTAGAAACTCTTTTATTTGAAATACCATTAGCTAGGTTATTAAATTCCTGAAAGGTTTGACTAATTATGTATCTCATAGAAGAATGATTGTGAAAACAATTCACCCATTTTTCTATCAGATTCAATTAATGATGATTCATTCCCATCCTAATGTAATGAAAAATGGTAGTAGAGTCTCACTCAAACCATATGTTAATCTTAAGAAATGATATAGTCCCCTTTATATAAGATATTTTTCCTTCCTAAGAGGGGATTTGGTCCCCTTTCCTAATATATGATTCCATCTTAAATGTGGATGTAGTATGTTTACATTTTTCACCCATTTATTTAATAATTTAAAATATAGTCCTTCTTTTTGTATTTTGAGAATATCTAGATGTATACATGGTTGGTTTCCATAGTGTTTTGGTTAGATTATCCAACATTAAATGTCAATAATCCATTATTTTGTGAAGTGAAGTATAAATGGGACTGCTATTTTTCAATTTTTTTATTATTTTTTTATTCTGTTACAGTATCTTTTGTCTTGTACATAGTCATATATAAAATGGTTCATGCTTGGGATTTTGTTCATGGTGAATTATGGAGTTATGTACTCAAAACATTCATCTATACCTAATCAGACATGTTGTTTTAATATTTGGCATACATGTTAGGGAATGAACCACTGTATTGGTGGAGTGATGGATTTTTACTGGGATTATGAGATAACACCAAGGTGATTCAAATGTTATTTATAAAATTGTATTTTCCTTTTTTTATACTTTTATTTTTTTGTATAATTAAACTATTAGGAGATCTCTATCAAGATGTATGACTACACGAAATTTTAGGACCATTATGTCATTTCATTATGATTATTAATGTATCATGGTATGCCTCTAGTATAATAATGTGATTCAATTTAATGTTTTTTTAGAATTATTATTTTTTATTGATCTATTAATTAATTACATGATACAAAGGTAATATTCTCCCCACATGATATCATCAGACCCTTTCTACTAGTCAGTTGGATTTAGAATATAGGGAGGCACATCAGGTTATGCGGTGACATGTATCAGGCATTATAGATGAGTTATAAGGTAGGAAAATTATTAATTAATATTATTTTATTACCTTATTTATTTTATTTTTTACTTGTTTGGGACATCATATAATAATATTGGTTTATTGGATCATGGAATGTACAATATACCTTTTTATATAAAAAACCCATGTAGAGAAGGTTTATGTTTTCATGGAATGGGAATATGTTAATGGTTTTCATTATTAATTTTTTTTATAAAATTATAATGTTCTTAGAAAATGATTATTGTTTTACCCTTGGTATGGAGTGAAAAATGATATGTGTAGATGCATTATACTAGACACTTTGGTTAATATGATAAGTTAATGATTCTATTTTATTGGATTTTTTTCATTTTATAAAATAATTTTTTTGAAACAATTTATATTTTTTAACATTTTTTTTCAAAATGTTTTTGGTTATTTGAACACTGAAAAATAAATTATATATTATTTTATTTTAAAAAATATTAGTGGTGATTTTTATTTCTAAAATATAATATTAGTAAAATATTTTCCAAATGTTTTTGGAATGGGTTTGTTTGATTTAAACCACAAGTTCAATACTTGGTTAAACAATAAATAATAAATTAATCAATATTTTTCAGAATTCATTTAATTGTTGTGAATTAATTAATTGAACTCAATTATGTTAAATTTGGAAATCTTTATCACCTGATAATAGTTTTATTTAGAAATATATATTGATTACAGATCATAGTTTTAAATTAAAATTCATTTTAAATATGGTATTGATTTGGTGGTTTTTATCAAATGCGAGTTTTCTAGCTAGTCACTTGCCTATATTTGTTGGGATAAATTTTCACCACTTTATTGTTAGGGGCGCGATGTGTATGATTTTGAGAGAGCCCTAAGAATTTTATGTTATGAAATGTGAATTATTATAACCACCTGATTTTTAAAATATATTTTTTTTAAAAAATTAATTTATTTGATGGATTATAATACATGCAACACCTAGTTTAAATGAACCATGATATACTATTAAAATATTTCTTTAGTGTGATAGCTATAGACCAGATGTTGGATTAAATTTTGTGAATAAAACTAACATAGTTTTGAAAACTGTATGTTTTACACATATATAAATTTAATTCAATTGGTATCATTTGATTATAAATGAAAATAAAAATTATTTGAAAGAAAAAGATATGTTTCTTTCTGAAATTTTTTTCCCGCAATAAATTTTTATCATTAAAAAATAAATTAATCACTATAGGTGAATGATTTTAATGAAATTTATATATTATAAATTAAATAAAAATGTTTTAAAATTAATTTAATGTTTTTTAGGCATTAGACAGGAATAAATCTGGTTTTATGCTTCAAAAATTATTTAGAAAAACCTGCTTTACTATTGTTTTTTTCAATTATTTTAAAATGTACTTTTGACACTTATATAAATTAAATCATAAAAAAATATCCCTTATTTAAAATAATTTGATTCAAATTTGGTAAATAGGATGCTTTTATTTTTAGTAATTATGAATAGTAACCTTGGTAATCTTTGTCACCATGGTAAGGTTAAAATGAAGAAAATAAGGTTAAAACTTTCGGATAAGGATTTATAATTTTTCCTAATACTTTCCTTTATCCAATTTATTGTGTATAGTTATCCCATTAAAAAATATGTATTTAATATATATATAATTTTCTCTATTTTATTTAGATTATGAACTTTATATCGTCTTAAGAAAAGAATAAATAATAAATGTCACTCTCCTAACATTAATAACTATAAATTTTTATATGAGGACAAAAAAAGGAAAATTTTATTTATAAATATTTTTTGTATAATTAAATATTTTTTATCCGGGTAATTTATGTTTAATTTTTAGTGATTGAATAATTACCTTAAATTCTTATGTAAAATGAACCCACATACTAAGATTAAAAATGACATTATTAATATTTTATAATAAAATAAATTTTAATAATTAATTTTAAATTCATAAAATACAATATTTATCCAAGTAAATGGTATATGTTTTAAAATTTCAACCATGGTCTATTTATGAGTCACATTCCCTCTTATTATAAAATTCTTTAACATTAAAGATTAAAAATCGTTGATATCAAATTAATTTTGAAAAGGGTTAATGGGGTTAAAACAAAAAGAAAATGGTCAAAAAATAACCAAAACATGTCCAAATATTTTAATATGAGATGATTTATATTCATCCAATAATTATATTATAATTATATCATTTTTAATTTATCTTCCAGGAAAATAAATTTATATTAATTTAATACTTTAAGTAATTCTAATAATTCCCCTCCCATCAATTATGAATGGGGGTCAATTACCATCTCTTCCTAAAATATTTTGAGCATTATATATCATAAATTAATTCAATAATACCTTTATTTATTCCATTTACACATCCTATAACTTATTTTCTTTTCAATTGATCATTCATTCTATGGTTATGTTGAAATCCAAAGAAGGTTTCTCAATGAAGATGTATAAATATTGACGGAGAATTTTCTATTTTATATGTTCTTATACCTCATCTAAATCCTTGGTATCCAATATAAAAAAAGGAATTATGTTTATTCAATATAATTAAATTTTATTATAATAACATAACAACCATTATAATTTTTCTTCCTATAGAAACTAACACCAAAAGCTCTATGCCAGTGTCTATTACCATTATAATGGCATGATTAGAAGGAAAAAAATCCCGAAGGATCGAATATTTTTAGTATTGCTAAACTAGGTGAACACATGAGAATAGTATTAAAAAAGAATAAACTAATTGAAACATATTTTTTTCATTCTTGGATAACTTAATTCTGTCTACTATATCCCTACATGACATTCAATATATTCTTCTTGGATTCCCAGAGAATGGAAACAAATAAGGGTGAGATCAAATGCAAAATAAGGGTAAAGTATAATGAAAGAAATAATGAATCAATGAGAATAATAATTATGAAATGGTAAATAAATGAACCCACATACTAAGAAACCAAAAAACTAATAAGGAAGTGAATAACCAATATGAAAATGTAATAACTGGAAACACATTCAATTTAAATAACTATTTAATGAAAAATCAATATAGAAAGGTAAGAAAGTGAAACACATGCCATTTAATCAATGAACTGAGAATTAAATTCATCCATAGATATGTCTAAACAAGATATCATGGATAAATAATAACGGAATGAAAATGAAGGAAATGATTAATTATTGGATGTCATGTCTGAGGAACATCAACACCTCTATGGTCAAGATCTATCCACTGACCAGTCTAAACTATGGGTAGAAACCCATCTATTCCTATTAAAAACAATCTAAAAGGGGTTTCCGCCAACTAATTTCATATAATGTGACTACATATATATATAGGGACTTTCATTAACTGCTCCCCAACCTATAGGGATTACATTAAATAGTCCACAACCCATATATTTCATGTCATAAGAATTGCATGTATCGAATAAACAATATTCCTTATCAAATATATGTATTGACTAAAGGATATAAATTTATAAATATTTCTACATATAATCAAAAAATTTCAAAGTAAACATGATATGAAAATTTCAAATGGTTCCAACAATAACCAAATACATGAAAAATGATATTTATATTTTTGGAAAATTCAATGTCAAATGATCGTAGGAAATTGAATATTTCAGGGGAATATAAAGAACCTTGGAAGTTAATGTGAATACTGTCCTTGGAAAAATCAATCATAAACCATCTAAAATAATACTATGGATGGTATCCATACAACATATCCAATGTGGATTAAAATAAAGGTTTATTTTTTTGATGAATGAAAATATTATAAAAATATATTTTAAAAACATTCTTGAGGAAAATATCATTTTGTTTGAAAAAACATTGGAAAAACCTTTTATTAGAAAATCACTGTTCAAAACTTTTTATTTAAAATTTAACCTTCTAAATATTATAGGGAATCCAAAAATAATTGATAATGGTTAAATTAATACATTTCATATGAGGTAAGAAGAATTTTCATTTTCCACGGTAGAAGGTTAGAAACATGCGTTATTCGAAAAGTAAAAATATGATTCCTTTAAAGACATTGGTAAAATAAAAAATGGGAAAAAATTAATTTAATAAATAAATTTGGAAAGATAAAAAAAATTGATCACTTTTTTTGAAAACCAGGTTTTTAGATGAAAACTAGTTCTCTAAATGAAATATCATTCAAATTATTCTGAGTAAAACAATTTTTAAACATTCCAAAGTGTCCCATACCACTTTGAAAAATTTTAAATCATAAGGCTCATGAAGGAATAAAATTAAATTAAAGTTTAATATGACATTAATATAAAATTATTAATGATATAATATATCATAATGGGTAATAGATACACCCCAAAAAAGATGTAAGTAACGAATATGACAGTTACCTCAAAAATATAAAATGTGAGATGAAAATCCCTTACATTACGTATCCTTTTCATGTGAATTTCCTTTAACATCAAGTATAATTATTTTAAACAAGTCACTAACTAATAGAAAAACCATAATAAGTTTTTTAATGTCATATATTATCTTATAATAATATCTTATTACCCATTTGTTAACAATAATTCATTACTTTCACTATTTCATGTGTTAATTGCATAGTCTTTTGAGTATATTTTGACGTGTTACTTGTTGTTCTTACTACGTAGATCATGGTTTCATCATATATATAATTTAAAAAATTATATAATTATCATATATATATTTTTTGTATATTTATTTATTATAATATTTAGTTTTTTAGATAAAAAATGAAATGCATCATTCATGAATATAGTAGGCCATATGTCCGTCTGCACACTATTTTCATTTCTATACTGTATTAAAATAATGAGAATAAAATTTTATATATGTATATTAAAATTATATTAACATATATATTTCATTTATGTTACACAGTTTTACTAAAACCAGCATTTATAAATTCCACGTATAGTGTGAATGAATTAGATTGCTTTGAGGGGGCGGTAGTCCACATTTCCACAAACAATGTAATCATATTCCCCCAAAATGGAGTGCATAAAGGTATATATAATAAAAGAAAAAAATAATTACAAATAAATTATAAAAATCATATATAACATATAATAACATTTCTTCTATCATAATTCCCACCATGAGAGGTGGTAAAGTAAGAATTAATAATCCCTATTTTGTGAGGCGGTAGTTCGTCGTACACATAAACAGTATGTTCATTACCCATTAGATGGAAGTGTGTGTTAGTGTATGTATAACCATTAAAATAAAAATATCTCAGTATATTTAGGATACATTTTTGGTTATATAAACATGCAATAAGAAAAGTTTAGTGATTAGAAAAAGATATAAAACTAAAGAGCTTGAGGAAGGGCGTTACTTCATAATCGGTGAATCCTTCTGGTTTTCAGCAAAGGGATTCCATGGAAGGATTATAAACAATTTTAGGCTTAGAGGTTTAGGAGAAGTATATTTAGGATCTATTTAAGAAGATATATTTTGATCCAAAGTGTCTTGATCTGTGGGAGGAAGTGGAGGGATTGACTTCCATTTTATAGTGGAGGGGGAGTGACACTCCTGTAAATTTTAGAAAATGGAATTCTAACAACATTTTTACCATGTTATGTGGCTAAAATAATAGTTAAAATTAAATCATGTAGAGTATAGTTTTGAAATATTTCCATCCAATGGATGCTAGAAATTTTTCTAAATAATTTTTTCCCTTAAGTATAAGGTTTATTCCCTTGCAAAGCATACTTTCACCAAATTAGTTCTAATTAATTTTAATTAATTTCACTAATATTTTTGGATAAAAACTATGTAAAAATTATTATAAATTATAAATTATTCTGATTCCAAATATGTAATCCATTTTTCAAAATTAATATTATATAATTCTATGATATTAATTTAAATTTAATCCTATAAAAGGGATGGAAACACGTGTTTTTAAAGTAAAAACATCCAATGGTTTGATGGGTTTTAATTTCCAATATCAAATTGAAATTTATTATAATGAATTATACATGATTAATTGATAAAATATATATTATTAAACCGTGAAACTATTTTAAAATATTATTTGGTCATATAAATATATTATAAGAAAAAATAATTTTGAGTAAAAATTTATTATTTTCCCTTATTCATTAAAAAAATGAAACATCAGAAGAAAATTCCAAAAAATAACCAAAAAAATAATTTTTATGTTACTATTTAAAATATTTGGTTTATTTTTACATTTATGATTTATAAAAGTTCCATGAATTATATTTTAAATATGTTCCCCAATAAAAGGTGGTAAATGTGCCGTAATAAAAATATAGGGTTTTGTGTGTAATATTTTGTTTATTCTTATCTTATACTTAAAAAATATATTAGATGAATATAAAAAATATTTTATTGAATAATATATATATATATATATATATTACATTATTATCTCTCATTAATTATAATTAATTTAATTTATTCGGATAAAACATCATTGTGGTCATACAAATAGTAATATATAAAAACATTCCCTTTATATTAAATTGCTTGTTATATTCATTTCTAGTTAATATTAACTAATGAATTAATTTTATATTTTCAGTAGACCATATATCTTCATAATATAGTAAATAATATTTATAACCACTAATTTAATGGCTAGTTTATATCTTATTAAATTTTAATAATTACATGTTTAAAATATATTATTGTTTTGTAAAACTTGGTCTTGCGTCTAACGTAAGCCATTGAATAAAATCATTGTTTCATGCGAGGTAATCCGACTAAATGTTGAATGAACGGAAATATATCAATATATATTATATTTACATAAAATAGTAAATATATTAATACATTTTAGGATATTATATTCCATTACAAACTTGGTGTTGTGTGTCATACACACATTTGAATACAATATTCTTACTTTAGAATTCAAGGGTGTAAAATTCTCCCCACCTTAATTTAGTTGCATCCTCACAATTTAAAATTGAACTTGGTAATAAATTACTTCATATTTTATATGTTGGAATCACACACCATGAGAAGGGTTTGTAAGAACTCCTCTTGAAAAGGGATAATGGTAAGTACAAAGTTCACGTGGAATAACATATAACTATGTCTCTATGTGGGAGAAAATTTGTGTCACGTAGAGATATCTACATGTAGTAAAAATGTTAATTTTTATGTGGTGTGATTTAGGAAATCAATCAAAAAAAGTGAATGATCAAAGTAAAATCTAGGGCTTCAAATTGATAAATATGTGATGATTTAGAGGCCATCAGTTTAAGAAGAAATATTGTATTAGGATAACATTTTATTTCAAAATTTTTTTTCTAATATTGAGTAATTGTTTTAATACCTAAAAATATAAGGAAAAATAATTACTTAACATATTTATGTTTCAAAATCTCCATACTTTTTTTTTTGTTTTGACCAAATTTTAATCTATCCTTTCCTTCAAGAAACGGGTATCCAAAAATTGACTTTGATCCCTAAATCCCAAAAATAAACATTTAACAGATCATAAGGCCCATAAAAGAGTGAAAAGTCATTACATTTGTGTCTTACTATTATCTAAAGATAATATGGTTAATGTATTAATCTATAAACAAAAAAATTAACACTACCAGTTCATCATTAATATTTATTCATCAAATTGTTTAACTAACAAAACCAATGATATTTTAACTAAGAAATTACGTAGGTTATTAGTTGGTGTGAAATTGTTATTTTCCTTCCACAAGTAGAAAAATTATATTTAATGTTGAAAATATGATATCTGTTTCTTATAAATCAAACAAATAAGTTTTTGGATACTTATTGGAATTGGTTGTTTACAAAATCTTTTCCAAAAATACCCATTGGTATCATTTTTGCCGACGATTTTTAAAAAACTGATGCCAAAAACTAAGAAAACAAGTTGGTGAAATTTTTTAAAAAAACCAATTCCAATAAATAAATATAATTTTCACTATGTTTTTTATAATTTCATTATATTTTATTTTAATTATCATGGATTTAATATGGAGTTACAGATTAAAAGTTACAGATGTTAAATGTTGAACTTCACTAAGGTAATTATTAAATAAGTCCAAATTTCGAAGGACATAAATTTTAATACGTAACTCCGTTTTAGTTCCATGAGTAGTTAAATCGAAGATTTAAAAATGATATAAAACATTGTAAAAAAAATTACTTATTGGATTTGTTTTAAAAAATACCAGGCACTAAAAATAATTTTTTAACTTCTTGGCATCAGTTTATTGAAAAACCGATGAAAAAAATAATATCAATGGGAATTTTTGGTATCAGTTTTGTAAAAAAAACAACAATAAAAAGTATTTGAAAATATATCAGATCAGTATATTAATTTTTTTTCACTATATACATTATATGTTTTTAAATAATTCTTAAATTATAACACCAATCCGTTGAAATAATTTCCACTTACTATATATAAATCCATTTTCACTGTCATTAATTGTTTTCGACCTCTTCGATTCACTGAAATTTTTTAACATCACTTCTATCGCTGATTTAAAAATAGTATCTATTCTAATCATGTAATTATTTTACTTATTACTATCCTTCATTACTAAACAAATCGATAGTCTTTCATACAATGATGATTTATTCTAATGATCAATTTACAAATATAAAACTTCAGGTGGAGATTTACCAACTGTGGTAAAAAATTTATTATTAGTCTCCATTTTCATTGCTACATGAGTTGTATAATAAATCTAAGAGGTATGATGATAAAAAACATATTCTTTTGAAGAAAACTCCTAAAGTATTTGAAATATGTTCAAAGTATTATGTTTAATTTATTTCATTTGGTGAATGTAAATTTCATTCATTTTTCTCATGTTTTATTTGAAACAAGTTGTATTTATAAAAACTTTGAGTAGTGCAACTTAAGACTGACATAAATTCTGACTTGTAACTATATTTTAGCTCTACAGCCAGTAAAATCAAATATTAGGAAATGATCTAAAACATTGAATAAAAAAATTAATTTATTGGTGTGAGTTTTTTTAAAAACTAATGAATTTTGTTTTATAAATTTTTTGTCAGTTTTTTTATAAGAGATGAAAAATATAATATTTTTTTAACTTTTTGGCCTCATTTTTTACAGTAACCGATGCAAACAATGATCCCGATGGGTATTTTTGGAATAGGTTTTTGAAAACATATTGATGTTAAAAAACAAATGTAAATCCTTTTTGGCATTAGTTTACAAGAAAAACAGAAAAATTCCTATTTTTTGTCGATGAATTCAACATCGGTTAAAAAATGATGTCAAGATTAAACAAAAACTAACATTAAAGACAATATTTCTACTAGTCTTCGTTCATGGGTTGATGTCCCCCGACCATTCAAAATTTGATCGGTTGTCACCCAAAATACTGGTTGTCCTTTTCTAAAACCATATTAATATAATTTCGATATTAAAAATTATGGAAATCATTGAAATAAGGTTAATCACTGAATAACCTTTTGACAAAGGTTTCCAATATAATATCAATACATAGATACTTCATCTATTTTATTTCAACATAGATCCTACCTTGGTCGATGGTTTATCCTAGGTTACTCATTATAATTTTCAATTAAAAGCCTTCATGATGGTTTGTAATGAAAGTGTGAATTATCCATAGCACATCCCCCAATAGTGTCAAACCAGATTTTTTGTAAGGCCAGTTTTTGTGTACCTATTTACACTAAGTCGAGCCAGACACACTTTGTCGGAGTTTTTACTCATAGGTACATCTGTTCCAGAACTATTTCCACCCATAGTATCTATACAAGGATTTACTTCTAGGAACACCCACATAACCTATACTTTACCAAAATTCTAGGGTTTATCGTTTACACTTATCCTCAAATTCAACCATAGGGTTATGTTCTCCAATTTATGTTTTTTTAAATACAGTCCTAATTTTTTATACTAAACTTCTTTTATTACAAACTATAAAAACCCAACCCCAGAATCCTGGAGAAGGTGTATACTAACAATACTTTGGAATTATTACATGGAATCAAATATCGATGGACTGAAGAGTTTAGTAGTCTTGGTAAAATAGATACGTACATCAGTCTCATATTATAAATGAATACACTAATTACAACATAATTTTTTTATAATTTAAAGGTTAACTTTATTCTATCTAGTATATCCCTAAAAAACATTCATAGTACAATTATTGGATTCCTAGGGGAAGGAAAAATAACAATGGTGTGCTCAGATACTCAATAAGGGTAAATTATTGCATAATAAATAATTAATCGATGAGAATAATAATTATAGAATGGTGAATAACTGAAAACACATACCATGAAACCAAAAAAATGAGAAGGAAGTGAATAAAAAGTATAGAAGGGTAATAACTAGAAACACATGCCATTCAAATAACTAGTTAAGGAAAAATCAATATGGCAAGGTAAGAAACAGAAACACATGCCATTTAATAAGTGAACTGAGAATGAAATGACTCCATATATATGTTGATGTAAAAGATCATGGATAAATAATAACTAAATCAAAATACAGGGAAGTATTAATTATTAGACATGATGTCTAAGGAACACGAAATCCACTAATATAAAGATATATCTTTTAGGAAGTTTAAAATATGGGCATAAACCGATTTATTTTTCTTGGAAACAAACCGGAAGGGGTTTTTGCCAACTAATTTCATCTCATGAAACTATTTATGCATTGAGGGGCATTCATTAACCAGTCCCTAACCCGTAGGGATTACGTTAAATGGTCCCTAACCCATGTCTTTCTTTTCTTAATAATTCTATATATCGAATAAACAATATGCATTATCAAATATCTATATTGAATAAAGGATATATATTTATTAATATTTCCCAAATTAATTAAATAAATTTTAATGTAAAAACCATATAAAAATGGCATACAACTCAGTAAAATATGAGTAGAAAAAAATAAATATATTCTCTAGAACTAGGAAGTGATGGCCATACCGGACACTTCCCACTTGGAGGGGGAGTATCCTTTGTTACTACTTGCAAGAGATAAAACATCATCCTTCATCACCTTCTCAAATCCCGATTTCATGCCATCTTTTACTCTGATTTCCTTAAGCATGAAGGTCCTTGAATGCTTCAACAGATCCCTACGATTATTGATCACTACATAGAAATTCACTAATTCATCTTATATATTGCATCTTACCTTGATTGTGTGCTTCAATAATCATCAACCATCCGTATATATTTTCCATTGTACGATTTTTGAATCATGGGGTCTGCAAGAGTGTTTGATGATAGGGATGATGGAATCAAAACAAATCATGATTCGATTTTCATCTAAATGTGACATGATTCTTGCATGTCCAATCACACATTTGACCTATGATATATCCCAATTTCTTCTCTTCAAATGTTCATATGATTTTTATGTGAAGTGAGATTCACGAACAATGGCGATTTGGGTAAGATTTCTAGAAAATCGAGTCCCATTTCAAATCCCTTCAACCATTCATATGCTTAAGAATATGGTAGGGAATTATATCTGTTCAGAGAGTAGGACTCGGGTAGTGTGTTATAAAATATTTGCGATGGTTTGTGATGAATTCTTTGTATCTAAGGCAACTTTTAAATTCCTCTAGATTTCCATGGGTGAGTTGTTTCGATATAAGTAATGTGTTGTGTTTGAATCATGGTATGAGTTATCTTCATCATGTAAGAAGCTGGGGTATGGCATGGAAGTTTTTAGGAATAGGGGTTGAGGCAATTGGGAACTGGTTTGGATGTCTAGGAGACTCGAGCCTCAATTGGTTCTTCTGCTGGGTATAGAAAGCTGCTGTATGTGAATCACAATGAATAAATTAAGTGAGGTGAAGGTTCTATGGTTATAGTGAATTCGGATGAATCCATAAAGCAGAAGTTAAAAAGGGGGTTTGCTTCTGAACCAAATTTCACCATAATATTTAACAGGTTGAGATGGTATCTGGAAGGCTCTTTATATGTTACTAAGGTCATAGGGGATACACATATGAGTGCCATGGTGGATTTGAATATCAATATAGAGAATGGTGGTGTTAACCAAATTGAGGCTGATGAATTAAATAGTGAGCTAATTGATAATGCACATTCTTGTAGTACTGATGCCAATTATGATTTGGTCTAGGATAATGTTGTTAAGAATGAAGAGGAGGAGGTTCATTTAGATCTGAGTAAGGAAGATATGGAATAGAAGGCTAGTGGTAATGATGAAGCTATTGGAGGGAATCCTCCATGACTGTTCTTGGAGGATATTAATATTCAAATACTCTTTTAGGGCCATGGAATTATTCATCGGAGAAGTTAAAATATTCCCAAGATTGAATCAAGGAATAAAGAGCATGGTAATGAAAAATTAAATGAAAAAAGGTTCCTGAATTCCAGACCCATGTGTTGGTGGGACATTGGGTTGAAGGCCATTGCCAGTGCCAAGAGGCCATCCATACCTATAATCATTTTTCAAGTCTGGAGCCTTGGATCGAGACAAAGGGAATGATATTGATGTTTTAATAATAGGTGGGATAGATACTGATGAGGATACCCTTGGATATTTTCAAATGAAAATTGGGGATTGAAGCATAGTAACATCCTGTACAATGCAAGGAACAAGAAGGGTTAAAAGTATGATCGGGACTCGAGTGGTTCCATCATAACAACATGGAAGAAAAGAAAAGAGAGTAAGGATTATATTTACCTTATAAATCAAATAAATACTAGGCCATGTAAAAAAAGTATATCAAAGGAGATGGAACACATTCTTGATTCTATTGTTAATATTCAGGGAAATCTAGAATAAGTGATGTCCAATTCAGGTGAGGTTAGTTTAAAAAAATTGGTGTGCATAATGTTGTTAAAAATAAATCCCGGACAATTATTTTACTTTTAGAATAATAAATAGTGGAAGAGTTTCTTTATATTAATGATACTCAAGAAGATGTTGACAAGATGATGGGTATGCCGCTTCGAGTGGTTGCAATTAGTGAGAAGGCTGCATGGATTGGAAAAAATGACCTTATACTGATAATAAGTTTTAGTGAAATAAAGATATATAAATGAGAGTATACTAAAACTATAGATAAGTTTGCAGATCACTTTGAAGACATCATTATTGATGACCTAGATACATAGGTTCACTCTATATCCTAGAAACTCTTTACGTTGGAATCATCTAATAGTATTATGTTATATTTTAATAATTTTTTTATCTCTCATGAAGACTATACTCTCGATTGAACTTATGCAGTTTCTCATTTTTATTAAAAGTGTTTTCTAATAAAAATTTAATATCAGTTAGTATATATATTAGTAAATAATCATATTCATAAAAAATGATATAGATATTTATAAAAAATCAATGTCAAATGATCATAGAATATTTAATATTTTAAGAAGACTAAAAAGAATCATAGAAGTTAATGTGAATAGTATCCTTTTACAAATAAATCATGAAAAATCTAGAGGAATATGAAGGATAATATCAATTCAACATATCCCAAGTAGATTAAAATAATGTTTTGTTTTCATTTATGAATGGAAATATTATAAAAATATATTTTAAGAACATTATTTAAGAAAATATTCTTTTGTTTTAAAGAAAATGTATTTAAAAATCACTTTTTATATATTTTTATTAAAAAATCAAGCTTTTGAATATGAAAAGTAATATTTAATGAAATGAAGGTGGGTAAATCCATACATACTGTATGAGTTAAAAATAACATTCCTTTTTCATCGTAAAATTTTAGAAAAATGTATTTTTCAGAAAGTAACAAAAATATTCCTTTGAAAACATTGGTAAATTAAACAAGGTAAACAAATTCAGTATTAAATCATTTTGGTATTTTAAAAAAACATTTTTAAATTTTTTTAAGATACTAGGATTTTAGAATATAATAGGTTATGTGACTAAAGAGAAAAATAAAGTCGGGTTTCCTTAAAATTATTTTCTAAAATAGTTTCCATACCAACGAGTTGAAAAATTCTATTAATACTTGAAAAAGGTAATAAATAACAATATGAGATAAATATTTAAGGTTTTATTGAACAATGGTCATAAAATTTCCTAAAATTTAATTTTAAGTTCATTAAAATTATTCTTAATGAAAATAATCTTCAAAAATTATAAAGTGTCCCATAATACTTTGAAGCATTTTAAATCATTATCTGAATTAAGTAATAACATAAAATTAAAGTTATAAATACCATGAAGATAAAAGTATTAATGATATAATATATTATAAGGGGAATTAATTACACCATACAAAATAAGTAAGTGGTGAATATGACTGTTATCTCGCATATGTAAAAAGTGCGACCAAAACCCCTTACCTTGGTTTTCTTTTTTGGTTGAACATACATTAAATTCTTATATAATGGTTTTAAAAAAGAAAATAACTAATAATATAACCATTATCATATTTATAATATCATATTTTATCTTTACATAATACTTATTACCTCTTTGTTAATAATCTTTCATTATTTTCATTATTTTAGGTGTTAATTATGTAGTCTTTCGTGCATGTTTTGAATTGTTACATGGTTTTGTTCTTATGGAGATCATGGTTTCATCATCTAAAGAATTTTTACCATGATTTAATTATCATATATATTCATTGTATTTGTATTTATAATAATCTATAGTATATGGAGATAATAAATGAAATGTATCATTCATGGAGATCGTAGTCCTTACCTACACATGGAAACTTCTTTCATTTCTTTATTGTATTAAAAAGAATTAAAAGAAATATATATATATATATATATGTATATTATAATTATTTTATCATATATATTTAGTATATATTACGTAGGTTTATTAAATCCACCTTTTATACATTCCATGTATAGTATGAATGAATCACATCACTTTAAGGGAGTAGTAGTCCACATTTCCACCAATTATGTTGTCATATTCCCACAAAATGGAGTTCAAAAAGGTATGTATTATAAAAAAATTACATAATTATAAAGACATTATTAACACCATATATAACATATATTAATCTAATTTCCATCATAATTCCCACTATGATAGGGGTAAAGAAAGAACAAACAATCATCATTTCATCAGGTTGAGTTCACCAAACACATAAACAGAAAGTTTTTTACCCATTATATTGAAGTATTTGTAAGTATAGGTATAACCCATAACATAATAAAATATTATTATATTTTTTATAATGATTTTTTATATAAAAATGGAATAATAATAATTTAAATAGTATGAAAAAGATATAAAACTAAAGAGATAGAGGAAGCGTGTTACCTATTAATCGGGTAACTCCTTTTGGTTTGCACCATAGGTATTACATGGATATATTTTTGACCAAGTCGATCTTTCTAGGATAAGCAGAGGGATATTTAGGATCTATTTTTTTAGATCCTGGTCTAGTAAAGGTGGATTGAGAGGTGTGAGGAATTGGGAGACTTTAGTAACTTTTTGTAGTGGAGAAGGAGTGGTAAGATTGTAAATCTTTGAAAAAGGGAATTCCCAACACATTTTTACAATGTAAAGTGTATTCAAAAATATTATAAAGTATATAAAAGTTAATATAGGTTCGAAAAATGTCTATAAAATGTATTTTGGATAAATTTATAGGCAATTTTGGCCATTAGGTTTAAGGTTTTATCCCATGTGAAACTTAATTTCATTATAATTGTTGTAATTAATTTTAATTACTTTAACTTATATTTTTGTGAAAAAACTATGTTGAAATTATTAAATATTGTAAATTATTATTTATCCAAATATATATCACTTTTTTATAAATTCCAATCACATATGTGAAAAAATTAATTTAAATTTAATCCCACAAATAAGGAGAAATTTTTTTTTTAAATGTAAAAATGTCCAAAAGTTTTCAAGGCTTTAATATCCAATTTCAAAGAGAAAATGATTCCAATGACCTATATTTTTTTAATTAATAAAAATTTTATATTATTAAACCTTAAAACTAATTAAAAATATTATTTAATCTTATTCATAAATTATATGAAAAATCAATTTTGAGTTAAAATCTAGTATTTTTCACTATTCATTAAACAAGGAATCTTCACCAGAAAAATACTAAAAATTAAACATAACCTAATTATTATGTTAAAATTTAAATTATTATGTTTTTCTTGACATATAATAATTGTAAAAGTTCCAAAAATTGGATTCAAAATAGTTTATCCATTAAAAGGTAGTAAAAGAGACTTAATAAAAATATAGGGTTTTGTGTATCATATTTGGGATTGTTATTATATTATACCTATCAAATAAATTGCATTAATATCAAAAATATTTGATTAAATAATATATATATATATTACATTATTATAAATCAATAATTGAAATTTATTTAATTTATTTGGACAAAACAAATTTCTGAGCATAAAAATAGTTTTCTATAAAGACATTCCCTTTATATTAAATTGGTTATTATATTCATTTCTAGTTAATTTGTAACCAATTAATTCATTTTATATTTTGTGAAAACCACATATTTTCATGAGTTAGTTAATAATATTTAAAATTGATAATTTAATGGTTAGTTGAAATCATATTTTATTAAATGATAATATTTTAATAATGTATTATTGTTTAGTAAAACTCAGTCATATGTGTAATGTAATCCATTGAAGAAACTCATTTTTATGTGTGATACAAGCTGAATCAATGTTATGTGTATTACAAGATATCAAATATATTAATTTTTTTTAAATTTTAAATATATTATAATGACTCAAGATATTATATTTCCTTACACTCTTGGTGTTTCATGTCTTACACACTATCGAATACAATATTTTTAATTTCGAATTTTGGGGTCCTATACTTCCCATCCTTTGGAGAATGATATTTTTTCTTGTGTGTACTTATGGACTCTCTTCTCTATAAAGCAATGTGATTTATTTTTCATTTCTAATTTACATGGATGGTAATAAGGGGAGATTAAATTAATAATATATATATATATATATAATATTTAAATAATACTATAAAGTTGAGTTATTATTTATCTTTATTTCATTCAATCCATCAAAAAGTGAAAATAACATTTATGCGTACATACAATCTACTGTCTCCAGGAACAATGTAATTCATTTTTTTCTATATAATTTATTGATTGTTCTTTATATATATTGAATATATATTATATTTAAGTCATTATAAAAATTATTTATATTATGGAACCATGATCAATGTACAAGGACCAGAACTATCGAATCAGAATTCCCTTGAAAAACAAAACATGAAACAACCATAGATGATAATTTTAAAAAAGAATTATTAATAATTGGGTGTTAAAATATAATAAGGGATTATATTTTTTATTATAAGTTATTACATGAATTTAGTATATAATTATAATTAAATTAAATTTATTATAATGGTGGTTAATGTTTCTATTAAGCAAGTCGACTCAAGGTAAGATATTTATATTACCAAATTTTTGTTTACCGAGATTGTTAATTATTATGTTTTTAATGATAAAATATCTTAACATAACTCTAAATAATCTCTTTAATTTTCTTCCCATCAAATTATTTATTTAGATTATATATTTTTTATTTTATTTCCCTCTCTTTAATAAATCATGGGACTAAAAGAATGTTTTTAAGGAAATTTGGCTTTATTTATCTCTTAGGTAACAAATCCCATTACGTTAATGTTCATGTTTAATAAAAATGTTTTAATTAATGACTTTAATTCTCTCCTATGGGTTTTTAACTTTATTTTTATCCATGTTTGGTGTTTTTAGAAATTGTTCAAAAATAATATTCTTGTTGTTTTCAAAATGTGGTCCTTTTAAATTTTAATTAAATATATGGAAGGAATATTTGTTTTTTACATACAATTTATGAATAAAATTTACCACCATCATGATCTATCAATGATTTTAAGCTTCCATTACAGGTTTCCAAGGTAACTTCAAAGAAAATATCTTCCTTAATATTTGTTAAATTTTAAGATTTTAAATAATTTATTTCAAATTGAAAAATATATTTTCCTCAAGAAATTTTCCAAGTAATATTTTATAGGTATTTGTATTTAAGATAAAATCCATTTATATGACTTATGCTTTACCAGTTAGATGATACAATGATACTATCTTGATTATTTCTAATAATGGTTTATGTTTATTATGATGATATTTTTTTATTTTTATTTTATTTTCCTAATGTATGTTATGATGAATTGTTGAAATTTTTATGAAGTCCATTTCTTTTTCAAGGGTTATGATATATGATTAATATTTTGTAATATTTTGGAACCAATATGAATGGATTATGATTATGTGATAAGTGGTCTCAAAATTATATAGTTATCTAATACACTGGGAAGAGATTTACATATCATGATAAAATAATTATTGGAATGGAGAGTGAACCTAGTTTCATACGGGACCACACACACTATTATTGTCTTGGGATTAAACAATAAATAATGAGATTATGAAGTGGGGAGTGCACCAAATCCAATATGATAGTCTTGGTAATGAACCTTGACTTAGGAAATTATTTTCTAGGAATTTATATATGCCACAAACTAATGTATTATGAAAATTTTATGATATAATAGATCTTTTTATTTTATTCCTTTATTATTAATTTCTTATTAACTTCCATGATTTTTTCCATGATTCATGATTATGATCTTTGATATGATAGGTATGATTTTCATATGTTAAAATCACATTCACATACCCATATTCTCATGTTATTCTTATATGATCATTGATAACTCCCTTATTTAGAATAGTTGAGAATTTGAACCCTCCCTTTCTTATGTTTCCCTTTCCCAGGACACAAATAATGATTTTATGTATGATATATATTATAAGGGTGAATGTTGTGAAGGTCTTAGGGGTAGATGAAGTAAAACTCTTATTAACTAATTGTTTATATATCTATGTTTCTAAATATAATAAACCTATATGATTACAGAATGGATCATATTATTATCTAATTAATATTCATGTTTTAAGATGTAATATTTATGTATGAAATGTATGGTCACTACAGTTGGTATCAGAGTAAGTTTTAGTTTAATTTTGAAACTAGTCTGAGAAAAATTTAGTGAGAACCCACAGGATAATCATAATTACCGTAAAACATCCTACATTATGTTAAACAAATGAGTATGGTTTTCCTAGAAAGAAATAATTATTTAGATAATATATGTCGATGTTTTTCTTGGATCAGGTGTATCTAATTCAATAACCCCAAAAATAGTTGGATGAGAATATCTCATACAATATTATATCTCACAACATGTGTACCCTTAATGTGAACCTAGTTTGACACTCCTTGGTTATATTATTGGGCTAATCCACATTTTAATTATAAAAAACTATGAGTTATTTGATTAAATTATGACCATGAATGACCTAGGATAAAACTAAGGTGTTATATATTGAAAAAATGGGTCTTTATTTATACATCATATAAATATTTTTCCTGATTATGTTGTTTTTTACAATTATTATTGTTTCTCACTCTATGAATTTTGGTTCTAATAAATTGAAGGAATTGAAGGAATTAAATTAATATTTAATATTATAGATAATGAATTTTTTTTACTCCTATAAAACCAAATGTTTTGTGGGATGGAATAAAAAATCTTGTTTCTATGCTTAAAAAATTTCTCATGATATAAATCATTTCAAGTTTCCAAACAAGAAAAGGATGTGAAAATGTTATGTTGAGTCGTTAATGAGGAATCATCAACATTCATTTAGTTTTTTTAATCTAGTAGTAGACAAGGAATGAATCTATATGAACAAGAATATATTTTCCATTATCTAGTGTTCATAACATAAAAAATCTATTTCAGCTACTTCTCATTTGGATTGTGAAGTAGATCAATGGAGGAATATTATAAATAAAATTAATTAGTCCATGGAGTGGGATGAGTTTAAATGATTATTTATCAATAAGTATTTAACTTATATTCTTCAAATGAAAATGTAGGATAATTTCCTTGTGAAAAAGTATAAGAATTATGATTTTGTTAGTTCCCATGAGGAATCTTTTACAAGACTTGCATGGTATAATTTGGGTATTATCATAAAACCATAAATTAAGGATCCTTAATTCTTTAGTGTCATAAAACCATGTTTCTAATGGTAATTTTTCATAATATACTTAAGTATCTATGAATAAAATGTTCAATGATCTCTAAATTTGGAAATATAGATTTTTTTACCCATTAAACTCATGGTTTTGATATGAAAAGAAATATGTAATTCAATGGTAATTCTAAAAACCATGGAGAAAAAAGATGTTTTTTCTATAATTATTGATGTATTGATGGAAACATTGATGAAATTATATGAAGGGTATTGGTAAATATTTTATGTGTTGAATGTAAGTTCATAAAGAAATAAAATACTAAAGTGATGGGAAAAAGAAGTTATCTAATGATGGATAAAAAGGAACACATAATGCACCACCCACACAATAGTTTTTCAAATGAAAGGATTATTGTTATTATGTGAACCTTTTCTCAAATACAATGTTTAATGAAAATGATCAATAATAGTATCCTCTTAATCCCAAAGTTAATGGAAAATATAATGAGATCACTATTATTGATGTGGGGTATAATAACAATGTGGTGAATGACACACATACTATTAACTCTATAATTTTTAATGCATTATTTTATTTTGGATCTACTCACTCTTTTATATTTAATTACAAGAAAGATTATCAAAATACCACCTAAATGATTATATTTTGAATTAATAGTTAATACTATTAATGGTAAGATGGTCACATCCCAAGTCTATGATTCTCCTCGAATTGAAGTTTGTGGGAATGTGAATTCTATAAATCACATTATTCTCCTTATACATGAATTTGATGATATCTTAAGTATGGATTGTATTTATTTAAATAAATATAACATAAATTTTTGAGTAAATGAGGTCACTTATGTTATTTCAAACAAACATATGATCATATTCCAGAGCGATGATAGATATGAACTTTGAAAGGAAATTAAATCAACTATGTAAGACTTGATTCCTATTCAAAATGGGTGTTTATCTGATATTATTAGGGAAAATATAAAAAATGAAGATATGGATATTATTCAAGAGCTTATTTATATTTCCTAGAAGCTTTTACTAGTCTTCCACTAAATCATGATGTTGATTTTTCAATAGGTCACATACCTGTGTTATACCTATTTCAAAGAATCTATATAGAATTAACCCTTTTAAGTTGTGATAATTGAATAAGGAACTCTATATGAATACATAAAATGGATTCATTCATTTAAATATTCCACCATAGGGTGAAACTATTATTTTTGTTAAAAGTAAATATAGGCCAATGTGAATCTTTATTTATTATTAATAACTGAAAAAAATAACAATAAAAAATAAGCATCCTCTTCCCCGTATTGGTGAATTTTCTGATCAACTGCATGTAGCTAAATAATTTTCCCTGATTAAACTTAATTTTTTATATCATAAATTGAGGTCCAAGAAGGAATATATACCCAAAGATAGCATTTTGTATGATTTATTGATACTATGAATTTATCGTGATGAAATTTTTCTCTTTCTAATTCACCCACCATCTTCACGGATTTGATGAAAGTAACACGTAGATATTACATTGATTTGGTTTTAGTAATCAATATTGATGACATTTTTATATATTCCAAGTGTATAGAATAGAATTAAGATCACTTAAGGATTTCACTGAATCTTATATGGGAATAGAAGCTATATGAAAAATTTACCAAGGTTGAATTTTTGATGAAAACATTTCATTTTTGTGACATATAATATCATACGAGGGTATATCTGTGGATCCATCAAAGATGGATGTTATTGAATACTAGACCATGGTGACTGATATCCATATTTTCTTGGTTTGTGTATTTATTATTAACATATTGTGGATAATTTCTCAGGAATATATAATCCACTCACTATGTTAACTCGAAAGGGAGCCAAGTTCCTTTAAACATATGTATGTGAGTAAAATTTCTAGGAATTGAAGAGAAGGTTAGTCAGTTAACCTACGTTTACACTTCCCTATAGTGGATAAGGTTTTTTTTATCTCTATTGATTTATCAAAAAAGGGATGTGTATGTGTCCTTGTGTAGAATGATATGGTTATAGATTATGCATCATGGTAATTCAATGATCTTGAGATAAATTACATGATTCATGATGTGGAGTATGTTATGGAATGTTTTCCTTAAATGTATGTATGAATCATCTTTACATGGAAAGATGTTACATATATTATAATAGAGAATTTTAAAGTATACATTCACTCAAAAGAGATTAATATGTGCCAGAAAATATTGTTAGAGTTGATTAGGGATTATGATTTCTCAATATACTACCTATATTGGAAATCAAAAAATTTGGATGATGAATTTTTTGAAATGGATCATACTAGATTATATAAGACGAGGAACAAAAAAGGTCATATATTCCAACATTTTCATATTATGGTTATAAAAATATTGAAGAACTATAGAAAATAATATAATTCTCAATTGAGTGTTTAACCATATATCTAGGTAGAGATTAAAGAGGCATAGATGGATGATGTAGAGCTGTTAAAGAAGGTATGAAATCTTCTTATGTTTAACCTCAACTATGATGTAATGGTAAGGGTAAAGAATCATGTTTGTGTCCTTTAAATACTATACAGGAATAAGGGGCTATTATATGAATATCATAGTATATAATTATTTATTCATCCAAGATGTATGAATATATATTGAGGTATAAAAGAGAATTTATAGTGGGACAACATGAAGAGAGATATTTCATAGTACATATCTTAGTTCTTGGTATATCTTAATGTTAAGCTTGAGATAGGGAGAAGTACAAGGGGATGTTACAAGAATTACCCATACTCAAATGGAAATGGGAAAACATCACCCAAAATTTTGTTATTGGACACCCTAAAACATCTAAAAGCTGGAATTCTATTTGGGTTGTAGTAAATCGCCTTATGAAGTCACCATAGTCTATTTCAATTAGACAATATTTCTCTCTAGATTTTCTTTTCCAGATAAATATTTAGGAAATGGTAAGGTTTCTTTGACTATTACATTATATTTTATTTGATTGGGATCAGAGGTTTACCTTAGTGTTAAATAAAATTCTTTAACAGACATTAGATATAGAGTTAAGTTTTAGTACTACTTATAATCCTCAGAGAGATGGTTAGTATGGTAGATACTTTTAGACCATAGAGGATATAATAAGTTGTTGTTATGTTGATGTAAAAGGTGGTCAGGATCAGCCCTTTCTTATTATTGTGTTTTCTTAATACAATAATGTTCACTCAGACGGCTCTTTATGAATCCCTATATGAAAATAAGTGTAGAAATACAATGTGATCGGATAAAATTTGATAACTAAATCTATTAGGACATAATATAGATGATTAAATGGTAGATAAAGTTAGATACATTCCACAACACAAAAGATTAGCCCAGAGTCAATGGAAAAGATATTATGAGAATCATTAGTGAAATTTAGAATTCAATATTGATGAGACAAAATTCTAGTGAATTTCTCCATAGAATAAGGTAATGTGATTAAGTAAGAAGGTAAAGTTGATCCCTAGGTTTATTTACCTATTTCATATTCTTTATAGAGTATGGTTGATAGCTTATTAATTGTAACTTCCACCGAACCTCTACAAAATTCACTATGTGTTCCATTTATCTCTCCTGATTAAGTTCATACCAGATTGTTCACATGGAGTGAACATAGAGGTTATAATGCTGGATCATAATCTTTATTAAGAAGAACAACTGTTAGAAATACTGGATTTTGGAGATAATGTTCTATGGAATGATACCAATCACCGGGTTAATGTTCTCTAGAGGAATCAGAAATTCAAAGAAGCTACATGGGAACCAAAGGATGTGATGAGATAGATATATCCCCATTTTTTTTATTTTATATTGATGCATTTTTGGGGATAATTTTGTTTTAGGGGGGAGAGGGTAGAATGTAACACCTAGACAATTTATGATATATATCTCTTTAAATAAATTTAATTTCTATGATAGATTGTGATATAAAAAACAATCTTTTTAAATAAACTATGATATAATATTAAAAAAATTATCTAATGTGATTGTTTCCGCCCAACCATTAGAGTGACTCACATAAATTAAGATAACTAAATTATGAATATATTATGGTTTAAACATGTATAAATTAAATTCATTAGATATTAATTGATAAAAAATGGAAATAAAAATTTTTTTTAAGTAAAAGAGATGTTTTTTAAAAAAACAGTTTCTTTTAGAATAATGTATTTTTACATTAATAAATTAAATTAATCACTATTAGTGGATTATTTTATTGAAATTTATATACAATAAAAAATCAATAATTTTTTTAATAATTAATCTGATGTTTTTATAGGCATGAGATTAGAATAAATCATATTTTATAGTTAAAAATATATTATTCAAATTAAAA
Organism: Viscum album; assembly: GCA_963277665.1. NCBI lineage: Eukaryota > Viridiplantae > Streptophyta > Magnoliopsida > Santalales > Viscaceae > Viscum > Viscum album. The sequence continues at coordinate 178,691,784 of OY728143.1, read as the reverse complement.
ACATGATTTATGGTGGGACTTTTACACTGATTTTAAAATGAATTTATAACACTTATAGAAATTTAATCTTGATAAATGGATCCTATATTAAGAATTTGGATATTAAAATTTGGAAAATAGGTCCCTTTTATATTTGGTATTACAAATATTAAACTTAGTAAATTTTTTTCACCTCAGTAAGGGTAAAATGTGTAAAATAAGGCTAAAACCTTGGTATAAGGCTTTAAAATTTCTCTAACACTATCTTATATCCTATTTTAAGAGTGGAGTTTGGCTATTTCCATCAAATTATTCAATATATGGACACTTGGTCCCATTTTTATAAGGTTTAAACTTAAACAGTACCTAATCTTGTGTCTTTAAAAAAGAAATAATTTTATGGAATTCCTGAGAATATTTTACATTTATAGTTTCAGGTTATTAGGACATCACCCTTATATAAATAAATATTACATCACAGAGTGTAACATTCCAATTAATATCCATTTTTCCAAAAAAACACAAATTTTATGATATATCATGCTTTTATTTTCATGGTATATTTTAAAAAATTTCATCTTGACTGGACCCTTAATCCCACTGATCTAAAAAAAAATTAAAAACATTTTAAAAGGTGGGCTGATAAAAATAGGATTAGTAAGGTACATATAAAAAGAATGAAAGGAACCTGTTAGATTATAAATACTTTTAAAATATTAGTATTTTTCAAAATTAATCATTGAGATAAAAATGCACATTTTATTTCTCAATTAATCAACTTTTATGCCCAAATAATTTCATAACTATTTTCATATGAAATATTAAAAGAAAAATAAAACTCATAGAGGTTATTTTCAACCATCAAAAGCTTATAAAATCTTTTTTAGAAAAGTTTATACATGTCTCCCTTATGAATTAGCATATACTTTTCTTTAAACATAATCTCATGAGTAATCACATAGGAGCAAACCGTATTGGAAATGCTATCACAAGATATTGGAAACATAAGACATGAAGAAGAAAAAAAACATGACATGAGCATAAGTCAAGGATAACTTCCAAGACAACATCACAAGGTGGAAGGTTTCCCATAGTACACCAATTTTACTCCCAAATCCCATTTGTAACATCTCTTAAGAAAATTATTTGCCCAATTCATTGGAGAACTATATAGGCACACCCATTGTATCATTATCAGGATTATATGTTAAAACAAAGGGAATCAATCATAAATATTAAACATAATAATTACCAATATAAATAAATTGGTTTCATAATCTTTCCCTATGTCATAACCAAAAGATATATCATAAAGATGTAATTTGGGAAATGAATATAAGGCTTATATTAACCCATAAAATAAATTTAGAATAATTTATGAATATATATGAGAGACATATAAATATATATATTCAATTTTGAAGCATTTTAAAATTTAAATACAGATAGAATGTGAGTTATAGAGAGATATGTCATAACCTAATGAAAAAGGATGGTTTATAGGGATAACTTATCTTTAAAACCCATTTTTCAAAACTAAAATTTAAAGAACAAAGGAATTTATGGGTTTTATTTGAAGAAAAAAATGAAATATTAAAATTTAGTCCAATCATAAAATATTTTTTGTGGTCTTTGGAAATTCGATTTTCTCTATTTATGTTAAAAAATATAATTCTATTTTTATTTTATAAATAAAGTCAAAACTTTCTGTTTAAAATATGTAAAAACAGTACTTTATAAAATCATAGAAATAAAGAAAAAATATGAATAAAATTTCCTCTATTATTCATATTTTCCCATATAAATACATTTATAAAATTATTTTATAAAGATGTATAAGGTGGGAAAAAAGTTAGAAAATAAACCATTAAAACATTTAAAAATGAGATTTTAATGTAAAGTTACACTTACCTAATACCAAAAAAGATTCATTTAAAAAATATATATAAAGATATTATAATATATTAAAAAATGATATCAAACATTAAAAAATAAAAACTAATTATCCTAAAAAATTTAGAAGAACATTGACAAGGAATAAAAGTGGTTGTAAGGGAAATATTAAAAGAGGATTTATAAAGGAAAGTCATTTACCTTTAATCATAATCATCATGATTGAAATTTATCTTCCTGAATAATAAATTTATGTTAATTATTATCTTTCTTAAGAACCATTTTCATGTTTATAATTACTTTTTATATTATTTTATTCCATTTTATATTCAATTACAAAATAAATTTAGTTGGCGTCAGACATTTTCATGATATTCAGCTCATAAGTCCAAAATGACTTCAACATATTGACTATGGTCAATGAGGTTATTATTCATTAATATCCAAAATAATAATAATGATATAAAAATAATTCTTTAAATTAATTAAAAATTTAAAACAAACTAATAATGATATTTGTGAAAAATGATCTATGTTATAATAATTGAGATGATAGTCCACACTTATGAATGAACGACATTATAATTTTTCAACGGATAAAAATGTAAGAAAAACAATGATATATCATCTTTTTAATATTGATAATTACGTTATTAATATTATATTTAAACATTAAAATAGTCATTATATCATTCCGTGAGATTCATTTATGGAAAACTAACAACTTCAGTTCATGAGGTAGTAGTCCAATGTTCTCATGAACCATGATTTCATCTGCCATTTTATGGAATATGTGATGAATATAGGATATAAAATAAAACTGAAAATATATAAATGTATTTAATATAATATTTTTATTATATCTTTATGGTTTAAGAAAATTTTAAGGTGTTATAATAAAAAATTAAATAAAAATTCTTGGTTAATAACTATACCTCTTCTTTGGACAACTACCTTTTCATTACTCCCTAAACCCCCAAAGGTAGGTATTATACATGATAAAATAACTCTATAATGATATAATGGACATTAGAATGGGGTTTATTCTGGTTTTTAATGAAATAAAATGCTTTTTAAGTTTCAATAATAGAGGGTAAGAAAAACCCTTTTATAAGAGAGTGGATACACACTATTGGAATTTCTTAAAGTAGTAAATTAATATAAACTAATTTTCTTATAAAAAATTTAATAACTAATATAGTTCATTGATAAAATTTTTATTGGTTAAATAATATCATATAATAATATTTTTAAAATTTCATATTAGGTTTTTTCACTTATCACTTTGTTTTAACGTGCTTTAACCGTTTTTGACAATTATTATGATAACAATGTTTTTACTCATTAGGGGTCAAGATAGTTACTAAAATATGGAAAATGTATAATAAATAGTCCATTAATGATATTATAAACAATATCTAATTAAATTTTCAGAATATAGGTTTTTTAGTAATTTTAAATAATTTCACAAAATATTATATATTACAAAATATTATTAATATCGTTACTTGAACTATTAAATTAATTTAATTTTAAAAATTACATGAATAAAATATAATTAGAATATATTCCATTAAAACCTCTATAATATGTTATTTTTTATAATAAAATTATTATAAGATACAAATTATTTCAAATTATATTACTTTTAATATTATTTAAATAATTTATTTTATTTCATTTATAATTTTAATAAATACTCTATGAGAATTTCATAAACATTTAAGGTAATTATTTCATCACTAAAAATTATAGAAATTTTACATCAAAAATTAAAAAAATTACATTTAAACTTACTATTTATAACTAATCATAAGTTGTTGTTATCCAAATTCCAAAATATTATATTTTTTAAAAATAAAAAGGTGACATTTTAATCTTTATCATTTACTTAAATATTATAAAGGCCAAAATCATGTAAATATGGCACCAAGTGGATATATATTCAAGAAATTAGTGGAAATGGTTGAGCTATCCTCATCCAATAGGATAATAGTAAGTGTTAGGGAGATTTATCAGTCCTTATCATATTATTTTTAACCTTAATTAAAATATTTACCCTTACCTTGGTGATAAATATTTACTATAGATACAACTCATAATGACTAAACATAAAAGAACCCTATTTACCGAATTTGGACCCACTAATTAAAAATATTGAATCCATTTTTCTTGATTTAATTTTTATATGTTTTAGAATTTAATTTAATACTATATCAACAAAACCCAAGAGAAATTGTTTTTTCAGGAAAATTCATTTTTTTTCAAGCAATAGATTATCATATATTAACTCTATGACTATAAATAATAATCACATGAATTTAAATTCTTATGAATATATATATTATATAAAAATTTAATTTAAATATTTTATTATTTAGGGTTATTTTAATTTATTAAAATGGATAAAATTTATTCTCTTAAAGATGTTTTTAGAGAACTGTATTTGTAAGCATAAAAATTAATGTATTCCTAAATAATGAAAATTGAAAATAAAGATGAAATTAAGTATGTTAATATAAATAAAATGGATATTATTTCACCTTAATACAAAATACTAAAAATAATGGTACTTTTTAATTATTATATTTAATAAAAATTAATGATAATTTTTGAATAATCGATAATTTTCACTATTCATCGAAAAATCAGTCATTTCACCAAGATCCCAAAATTTTACCCCATGTTAATTTTTATATGATGAATTAAAAAATTATTTTCATTAAATAAAATAAAATATATAAATTTTTCTATGTTTAGTTATATTACTTATTAATAAAAAATAATAAAACCATTTTTAGGAAAAAATTGTTTTTGATGTATATAATTACTTTTTAAAAAATATAGTTTCTTTCTATAAAACCTTAATACACATTTTAAATGATTTTATTTATAATAATAAATATAATTTTAGGGGATTGGTTATAATGTTCATGTTTAGATAATAATATTTTTATATTATATCTTGGTTTGTTTAAAACAAACCAATAAATTTGTTTATGAAACATGAACTACGTTATAATCCAAGAGATGGTAAGTAGTACGTACACATGAAGAAAATTTTAATTTTTCAATGATCACAATGAAAAGGAGGAAATTATTATTTTATCCTTCCATATGGATCATCATATCATGAATATCCTATTATTTCTTTTAATGCTCTTATATATACCATCCATGTGTTATGGTTATGGAAAAAAATTAGATGTCATTATGGAGGTGGTAGTTGAAACATACACATGAAAAAATTATTATTATTAAATTGATAAAAATTTAATAAAAAATTGATTTATTATATTTTAATAATTATAATTATTTCATTTATTTTTTATATAAAAATCAAATCCATCATTATAACCAACTTTGAGAGGCGTTTATGGAAATTGAACATCATGAGTTTGTGAGGTGGTAGTCCGTCGTACACATGAACATGGACTTCATTTGACATTTTGATGTAATAAGAGATTGATATCTGGTATTCCATTAACATAAAAAAATATAAATATGTGGAATATTCTAATTTATGTTATTTTAGTATTGTGGATGAATATATTTAGGAGTTATAATAAGAAATAAATGGAAAATTCTTGGTTAAGACCAATACCTCTTCTTCAGATAACTTTTTTATTTACACCTTAAACCCTATAAGGTGGTTATTAAGAAAAAACCAAGACTTTTATAAAATGGGTAAGTATGATAAGAATGTATTCGGTTAGGTGTTGAACAATATAAACATATTTTGAAGTGTGAATAAATGAGGAGACGAGGTTCCCTTTTATAAGAAACGGGAGGGGCACTCTTGGAATTTTTTTAAAGTACTAAATTAATATAAATTATATTTCATAGAAAAATGATCCAAAATAACATAATTTCAATATAGGATTATCATGGTTCAAAATAATATTATCCATTTTTTAATGAATTATATTTTAGTTTTTTACCCTTATTTATTTGTTTAAACCGACGTTAACCCTTTTGATAATTGTCGTGATTACAAAATGTTTACTCATTAGGTGTCAATATGGTTACTATAAAAGGAAAATTGTATAATTAATCAACCATATATGATATTTTAAATTATATCATAATAATGTTTTCCAAATATATGATTTATTTGAATTTTAAATCATTTAATAAAATATTATTTATTATAAAATATCATTATTCAATTTTTGGGATCTATTAATTTCATTTGACATTAAGAATAACTTAAAACCAATAAAATTATAATATATTCAATTAAAACATATATAACAATTTTGTTTTATCTAAAACCTCAATTTAACACAAAAAATAATTCAAATTATATTACTTTTAATATTTTTTAGTACATTTATTTTGTTTTTCTATTAATTCAAAAAATATAATTCCAATGTTGCATAAGTAGTAAAGGTAATTATTTAATCACCAAATATTATAAAGAAATTACCCTGATAAAAAAATTAAAATTTAAATGGACATTTTGGAATCAACACAATTTTTTTATAACTATCCTAAAATATTTTAGTTATTAAGAGTTATAAAGTGACTTTGTTGTCTCTATATTTTACTTAAATATTATAGGGGTCAAAATAAAATAAATATTGAAACAAGTGGACATATATTCTATAAAAGGATTTAAATTTATGAACTAAAATCTTAAAACTGGATAAATCCAACTGTTAGGGAAAATTTATAGTCATTAACATATTACTTTTAACCTTAAAACATGATTTACCCTCACTGTAGTGATACATATTTACTGTGGTTACTATTGATAATAAATAAAAATAAAAGGGTCATATTTAAAAAAATTGGAGATCCTAATTAAAATCATGGAGTACATTTTCCAAGAATAAATTTCTATATGTTCTATAATTTAATTTAAAATTATGCCCACATAACGCTATAGAAAGTGGTTTTTCCAAGAAAATGTTGTTTTCAAGAATTAAATGATTTTATATAAACTTTTTGACTAATAATAATCACAATTTGAATTTAAATTCATATATATATATATATATAATATTTATTTAATATAAATCATTATGTATTTGGTGTTTATTTTAATTAATAAAAATGGATAAACATTATGCACATGAAAATAGTTTTTAGGGAACTCTGTTTTTAAGCGTAAAAATAAACTTATGAAAAAAACATGAAAATTGATAATTAAAACAAAATTAATTATATGATTCTAAGTAAAATAGTTCATATTCAAACTTAACACTAAATCCAAAATATAATTATACTTAAATTACTTGATTTAATGAAAACAAATCACAGTATTTGAAATATTGGTAATTTTGAATATGCATCGAAATATCAATCATTTTTTGAAAAGTCGAAAATTTCACCCTATTATAATTTAGATATTAGGTTCTCAAAACTTATTTTAATTTTATTACCTATTATTTCTAAAATTGGTAGTAATTAAGTATATTATTTTTTCACTAAGAACAATAAAACCCATTTTTTAGGAAAAATTTATTTTTGGTGTATATAATGTCTTTAATAAAAATATACATGATTCATATAAAATATATATACCTTTTATCCTAAAACGAGTTTATTTCTATTCATACCAAAAATTTTAATGGCTAGGTTAAAATTACCAGGGTTGAATAATATTATTTTAATAGTATATAGCAGTTCATATAGACTGAGTGTGGCTTTTAACCCAAGATATCAAGGAAACTAAATATATTTATAGAGAAATATATTATATAACCTAGGGGTGTTAAAATTTTCTTCAATTATCACCTTTATATTATTTTATATAAATAGAAAATACCACATGATACTCACTTAACTTTAATTACTCTAATTGTTTTACATAATTATAAAAAAGGATAAGATCAGTTATAAGTGTTTATTTAAAATGTGTATTAATGTTTTTATCATGATAATTTTTTTAGTTTTTAGTTTTTAAATAATTACCCTAAATGATTACATAACACCAAAATGGTTTTTTTTCATTTAATATAAAATCTAAATTAAGGATTTTTAAAATATTAAAATTTATATAATATGGATGAATTTTTTTGAACCAAGAATTTAATAGATAAATAATACATAATAGATATGTATTGATTTTTTATTTTCAAATTCCCGTACTATATTGATTTTTTCAAAGTTAATGTAAATGAATATTTCTAAAAATTAAATTTATGATATTTCATAATAAAGAACCTTTTTAATTGGTTTCCAACTCATAAAAACAATATGTTTGTCCAAGTGAATGGGGTATTGTTTAAAATGAGAAACTTAGTATATTTATGAATCAGTTGACCTTTTTTTATAACATCATGACCCTTAAATAGTAATAAATATTGATATCATGGTAATTATCAAATGGGTTGGGGGAGGGGGGTTAAATAAAATGATAAGGTTTAAAACATAACAGAATAATGTCCATATTTTTTTGGTTTAGATTATTTAGAATCATACACATACTATGTTTTATTTATATAAATTGTGAACCTTTTTTCCATGAAAATTAATTTTTATTAATTTTATACTTTAAGAAACTCCAAGAGTTTACCTAACTGCCTGAATAGACTGAAGGCCTTCATTTTTTTTTAATCCCCATTTTATAGGTTGAAGGGGAACCATTTCTTGGCTCGTAGGCTTAGTGACACATTACTTGACATGATGTCCTTAGAGGAATTAATGCCAAATAGAATACATAGAAATAACCCTCCCCAGTATATATCATGATGTCATATTCTCCACCTTAATAAGTTTGGTCAAATAGCTATCTTGTGCAGAGATGCACAGGCTCAGTACTAATGGTAATGACATACCCTCTCATTCTTCTAATTCTGGTTAGCTCTACTCTGGTGAATATGACTTATTTGAATCCTCATCAAGGGCCTTTTTCATTTGAAAACACTCTAGTTGATTTGCATTTCATGTGGTCCAAAGTCTTTATGGTGGTCCGAAATCCTTAAGGTGGATGGAAGGCCTTAAGGTGGCCCGAAATCCATATTGGCTAGAAGGCCTTTGGGTGGCCCGAAGGCCTTGATGGGCCAAAGGACCAAACTAGTGAAACATATGAATAGATCCATCTACTATATTAATGAAAAATACCTTTAATAGTACTGATATAGTACCTAATATTGTAATCTAGAAAGATTCCACCACCCAGATTTGATCTAGTGTCTCTTCGATTCACTTTAAGAGTCCTGCTATAGTCCCTCCCCTCAGTACTAAAAGGGAACCTCCTCACATCTCTTCATCATGAATTTTTATCATTTTTTATATACCTATGTCTACCATAATACTATCCTAGATACCTTTATGATATTACAGAGGTTCTGGTATTTCTAGAACATCGTCTCTTCAAGGTATAAGGTGTAAGCCAAATAAGGCCCTCCTTGAAGAGGTATAACTCCAAATCCAAAATTTTAAATTTTATTTCTTATTCCAAATTCTCTCAAAACATGGTTTCAATTATAAAATAAGAAAATTATTTTATTAAATACCATTAATTTTTATTGTTATAATGTAATAATAATTATCCACCTTATTCCCATTTGTTGAAGAACAATTATGTCACACGTGGGTACGTGTGAACTATCACCCTCTAAGAAGCGATGTAATGTGTTTTTCATATACTATTTGCATGGATGGTTATTGGGGAATATTAAATTAATATAAACCTTATATATGATATAAAAATTATCCTATAAATTTGGATTATTATTAATCCTTATTTTATTCCATCTATTGAAAAGTGAAAATAGTGTTCATGCTCACTTATGAGCTACTATCTTTATGAACTCTGTCATTAATTTTTACATCTACATCCTTTATTGATGACTATAAATATATAAATATAATTAATATGTAGTATATTTATATAATTATAAAATATATGGAGATGACTTAACCATGATCAATGTACATGGATTGGAACTACCAAAATAGAATTCTCATGAAAAATGAAACAACAAACACTAGGAAATAATTATTTTCATAAAGAATTAATAATAAATAGGTTTTGAAAAATTATAATTGTATTATATAATATATTAGAATTATTTAAATGAATCTATTAAAAAAAAATTAATAAATTTCAATTTATTATATGGGAGGCTAAATTCTTTGGAAGCAAGTTGACTCTTAGAAATTGTTTTATGATAAAATATCATTATTTACCGATATTATATATGATCATGTCTTTGATGATGTGATTTCATAATATACCTAAAAATAATCTTATGAATTTTTTTCTCCTCAGGTAATTCATTTAAAATATATTTTTCTTTTATTTTCCTCTCTTTAAGAAATTAAGAGATAAAAATAATGTTTTTAAGGAAAATAAACATTATTTCTCTCTTAGGTTGAAAAACTTCATTCTTTCATGTCAATGTTTTGTAAAAATGTCATCAAGAATATTTTTATTCGTTTTCCTATGATTTTTTAAATAATTATTTTTACCCATTTTGAGATTTTTATGAATTGATTTAAAAAGAATCATTTTGTCTTTTACCTAATGATGCAATTTTGGATTTTTATTGAAAATGTAAAAGGAATATTTATTTTTATTTACAAAGAATGGAAAAATTTCACTCATTCAATACTAATCAATTAACTGAAGATTAATTTACAAGTATCATTGTATATTTTCAATGAACATGTATTAATTAATATTTGAGATACTTTTTAATTTTAATGAAATGATTTCAAAGTGAAAAGGTTATTTTTCTCAATAAATATTCCAATTGATCTTTTAAAGGAATTTTTTCTCTAAGATGAAATCCTTTTTTTGTTACTTATACTTTATTGAGGACGTGATCTAATGATACAATATTTATCTAATCTATGGATGATCAAGGATTATGTTGATGATATACTTATAAAACCTATTTATTTTACATAGGTAATGATATGATTAATTATTTAAATAGTATATAAACACTTTTATTTTCCAAAGGTAATGGTATTTTATGAATGTTTTATGATATTGTGGTAAAAATATTAATGGATCGTTATTATATGATGGGTGGGTCCAGGATTATATAACCCTTTAGTGTATTTGGTAAAGATGAATATCACATGATATAATAAGGACTAGAAGATTGAGTGAACCGATTTTAGTAAGATAATTTTTCTAGTATGATATTCTTTGTAGTGAACCATGAATAAAGATGTGATAGAATGGAGAGTAAACCAATTAATTATGATAGTTTTGGTATGAATCCTTGAATAAGATATTATTTTCTATGATTATGTACATGAAAGAAACTTATGTATTATGCCAATATTATTATCTCATGCTTCCTGTTCTTTGATTACTTTATGATTAATGTCTTACAAACAACTAAGATTAATAACATGATTCAAGTTTATGATTTATGATATGATGTTAATGATTTCTAAATGTTAATATCATGTTATCATACCCTTATGCTCATGTTTTGCTTATGTGATCATTAATATATCCCTTGTTTACCCTTATTGAGAATCTAATCACACCCTTTATTCTGTTTCCCTTCCCTAGGATATGAAGCATGATTTTATGTCTGATATGTATATGAAGGGGGAATGTTGAGATGGAATTAATGAGAGATAAATTGTATCTCTTATGAAACAATTATTTATATATCCATGCTTCCAAATATACTAAACTTATATGATTTTTTATGGATCATATTATCATGTAATGAATATTTATCTATTAATATATGATATCCATACATGAAATGTATGGGTCACTATAATTTACTTATGATGTTATTAAATAAATTCACAGATAGTTATTGTGAGAGAAAACTTCTATGAGAGTAACATATGGGATGTATAATCTGGTTGAATAGTTTTATGATTTTATGACTAATGTGATGAGGCTGGTTATAAAATGAGTTGAGTGGGTTGTAAGCCAGTATGAGCATGTAAATATTCCCATGGATTAAGTTTTATAAACCTTGAGGATTAGATTTTTAGATCAAGATATTTATATGAAGATATAAGGATGATATTTGATTTTATTTATATAATAACTATCCCAAGATTATATAGAAAGGGTAATCGAGTGAATATATATTTCATAGTTTGTGAGATTTAAATTTTTATGAGCTTTTTGTATGGGAATGATGAAAGGAGAAGGTGTTGTTGTTGGAACTATCCATATTTTCAGAGAGATATCCTATAAAGATATTGGTGGTGTCTTGATATACCATGAATTTGAAAATTGGATTGAGAGTATAAAATTATCTAATGAATTAATTTTTTCTTCTAGAAATTTCCATATGGCCCAAAAATTATTTGAATAAAAGGTTAAATAGTTAAATTGTAGATTTCGATAGAGATGAAAAGATGTAGTAGAATATCATCTATGATAGATCTCCACACACTATTTTATGAAATATTTTGTCCAATGTTGACGCTCTCAATGATTTTTTTTTAAAAAATTCATGGAGTTTTATACGATTTTCATATTAGTTTCAATTTATTTTACTGAAATTTAATGATTATTTAGCTTCATAATAACCCTATAATGAAACAACTTAATGAATCCCACTATATTGAGAATGTATTTCCTAATTTATTTACTTATTTCAATTAATATATAAACCATGTAAATCAAGATATAATTGTTTTTATAAGTATAAAAAACCATACATCTTGATCATATAATAAGAAATATGGTGGTAGGATAAAAGTAAAAAAGTAAAGTGATAGACTTTAAGACATTATAGGTTGAACTAGATATTGAGGCGGGCATAATTCTATTCAACCAAGAGTAAAGTGTCATTTGAAGAGATTTTAATGTAAAAGGGTTGTTAATATATATACCCTATGTAACAAAGAACTATAAAAGTGCCCCAAATCTATGGAAATTGATAACATATAAAAGGTTTTATAGGGAATAAATTAAAAGTTCACAATAGGCTTAATAAGAGTGTGACTTGTGTTCAAATTATTTTTTAGACATGGGATTCTAGGTGATAATCCATATATCATAGGTAGAGAAAAAAATACAACATGAATCCCACTAACAAAAATTAAGGACTATGAATTTGTTTTTGGTTATGATGAGCACAGCTTATGATTTATTATTCATGGTCATATATTGAAACATATCATGTCTGTTACTTATGGAGGGGCAGATAAAGACGATATTAAAGTAGGGATTACACTATTGATTCCACAATAATGTGGACGTTGAACTTCTGTGGTATATTGAATATTTTATTTTAAATTTTTGGAAACCCCATAATGGGGGTAGTTGAGATTTGACATTGGATATTAGTTTAAACCATGTGATTTCACTTGGAATGTATTGAATTGATAGATATAATTATTGATTGATAGTACGAAAATTAGATCAAATAACATTATCACTAGGGTATTTTTTTTGGATGAATTAAAATGTTACTGGATCATTGATTAAATTTTAAATTCATGAATATGATAAAATTTTAATGTTAAAATACACTACTTAAGGGAACGATAATATAGTTAGTATTTAAATGATAGGAAATTATATAATTTATATACTGTTAAAAATAGTATATTGAATGTAAATATATATTTAGGATATGTAACTAAAACTTCTTAAATCAAGGAATTATTCATTACAATTACCATAAATCCTTGTTTTTATGTCATGTGTGGATAGTTTGGGGATACATAGTTGTAACTAGAAATCATAAATTATGTTTTCTGACAAATGTCAACTAGAATATTTTTTATAGAAATAAATAAGTTATTATAAATTTATTTCGGTCAGATACATCATTATTTCTAAAAAATATAATCCCTTGAAATCTTAAAGTTAAGGAAACCAGTGAATTTGATGGAAACTACTATGGTATAATGTTAATTATCTATTTTCATGGTTATTTCATCTTTTTGAAATACATATATAACAAATTTTTTCAATTGATGTATTCTTAGTTAATATTATGGATCAGAGTGGGAGTATTTAGTAGGAATAAAGCTACCAAGATTAGTATTGGGGGTAACATGTTTGTGATGGTTAAATATTTAAGAAGAGATATAGAATTTAATTAAAGTGGGTAAATAAAATTTGATGATTATTCAAGGAATCTTCTTGGGGTTGGAAATAATTATGGTGGTGTGTTTTTAAGGACTAATGTTCATACATGGTGGTGGAATTAAATAAATCTGTGATCATGGGGAAATATATTTGTGGGGGGGGGGGGGGGGGTTGATATCATATATTTGAACTTGATTTTATTGATTCTAGAGGATTAATTTTTGGATTATTTTATAGTAGTTGGGATATTGTGCTATAATTTTTTAGGATTTTGTAAATAATAGGAGAGAGTGTTAAATGTTAAAAAAGGCTAATAATTCTACCAAGTTACCACGTAAGGCACAACAGGTACTTAGTGAGATTTCTATGGGACTATGTGCCAATAGGATCCTAATGAAACACCAATCGAAACCCAATGATGGATTAATAGACCAAAATATTATTTAAAGTGACCACCGATACTTGGTGGACCTTTTTATTAATTTATTTTTAAAAATTATTCTTAAAAATACAATTATTTTTTAAAATAAAATACTCTCCCTTCCCAACGTTTATCATGAAAAATTATACTTTGGTCATCAAAAAATCCTTCCCATACTATATCATTCAATCTCCATTTAGAAAAAATATTTTATGATAGGACATATATTAAGGATAGTTATAAAACCCAATTTGTATTGAAAGGTTAAACATTATATAAGGAATTTTAATTTTGGAATTTGGTGGATGATCTAGGTTTTGAACTGGGATTCATAATCAAATTATAATAGTTAAAATACATTTAAAGTATGTAATTTGACTTGTTATACAGTTTAGAAGGGGTATTAATGGATTTCAGAATCCTCATGGGAGGCTGGGTGGCTATTGTGGATAAAGTTGTATTAGGGCCACAAACTATACAATGATATCTATCAATAGAAGAAACTACTACTTGCGGCCCGATGGTAGCCCCAATATACTTACAGGATAAATTTAAATGTGTTAATTTTACACCCCCTTGATATTTTATGGGAATTTCATCCATCCTCATTTTTTGGCTGCAAAGACTAGGGGATCTCCTCTCTTTCTTCTCCTCTAATAGCTCTCTTAAGGGGGATTTTTTTGAGGGAGATTCTTAGAAGATTATGGAATGGATCTTAATTCATTTGTTTACGTCTTATTTATATTTTGTTCATTATTGTTTTTGGTTTTTAGGATTAAGTATTTAGTATCGATACTACCATAGCATGAATGAATCAGATGGTTCCCTTAAATATTTGTATTTTACAAGAGAGAGGATGACTAGGAATGATGTCCAAGTGCTGCTTCGCATTGATCTAATAAAGGTACATCACAACAACATTTTCCCTATGGGATATAATTAAAATTAAATTTGTATTCTTATTTAATTATTGAAATAGGTTTTTAATATGACTCTGAATGGTTTTGGGGTTGTGTTAGAGATATAAGACACCTTTTTGCTCGAGAATTTGGAAATATTATAACACCCGATGATATTTTGGTGATTATGAAAATTTTAATTGAGTTGGTTTTAAATGTAATTTTTTTAAATAAATTAAAATGAGATTATAATTATTCAATATGTCCTCTCTAGATTTAGTTAGTTTCATGAGACTATGTGTTGTGGATGGTGGCGATGAGATAACCTTTGAAAATCTTAGATGAGCACATATGCGGGTTGTTGAGCTATGGAATAAGTAGAAAAAGATATTATAATTTGAAATAGAGGGTTTTGGAACTAGAAATATAAATTAAGAATTATGTTTATATATATGTGGGTGTTCCGCCTCACTAGTATTGTGATGACCCCTCTTATTATAAAATTGTTTAATTTAATTTAAATTAATTTCTCAATTATGGGATCACACAAGATTAAAGAGACAAAGTTCCAAGGCCACTGAGGACATTGGGAACTAGATTTACACCTTAGTTTTTAATGGATGAAGCATGGAATAAAAATTTACCTAGTTTCTAGGACAACTCTAATAGTGGGTGTGGCATGAATATAAATAGATGAAACTAGTAGGATGATTGAGGACCCTTGAGATGTGTAAATCCAAGGTAGATAGATAGTAGGCAATGTTAACATGGGTTTAGATGTATTTACTAGAATGGAGTGACAGACAACTAAAATATGGGACTTGTTCTATCTCTCAAAATGATCACCATTGTGAAATACCCCTAAGGACCATGATGTTATGATATAATTAACTATGGTGATTTTGAGGTATGGGATGTCCTCTGATCATCAGGCATTGGCCTGAGAGGCTATATGTGATCAAGTATCCTGAGTGGAATTCCTCCACCCTAGTATTGGCCTATGTAACCCATATGGGCACCCCTCTATAAGACGACTCAAAGTTGGTGTATATGGCTATGGGTAGATATGGTAATGAGTGTCACCTAAAACCAATGATGAAATTGGGAGGTGATAGGTTATATAAAATATGACATGCATGGGTGTTTGAGTAGCCCAATTATTTATTTATTTATGTTTAATGTTATTATAACTACCAATATTCTTTTAAATCAATAATTGGTCTTGTCACTAATTTTATTTCTTGGTACACCCAATAATCACCTGATAAGATAGATGAGGCCAAGGATGATTTGTCTACTTGGGTCTGGACTCACTATATATTTAGGGGGATTCCAAGCATGTCTAGAATCTAGTGATTTTATTTATGTGGGATTGTATTACTAGAGGTGATGCCTTAGATCCATCACTAGTGAATTTTTGTCCACATGTATATGAATTCTGGGGATTTTAGGGATTCCTATGATATTTTTATACCATTGTGAATGCCCAAGTGTAGGGATTAGAATTAAGATACCAGTAGACTATTGTAAATTCCCATGATTCTCATGTTTAAAATGGTTTTATGAGGTTTTAGAAGGGAGTATATCCATGAGTATGGGATTTTATAAATATCCATGTTGATTATAGGATCACCTCGAACAATGCATAGGATACCCCACTAGGATTGGGTGGATGCACTAGTGATGGATCAATTAATGAGTTTGGATATATTGGATGCCCATTATATTGATCATGGTATCTATAAGGGAGTATTACCTTTTAATTATTGGGTATCCTAATAATGAATCACCTCTAGCTGTATAGGATTTCTTAAGGACTCTCCCTTCTAGGAATCATACATCGACCATACAATTATGTATTCTCTGGTATTAACATGTGGTTCAGCCTAAGGAATTAGGGATGAAGGTTTCATAGTGACACCCCATGGTATACTACTCTTCATGATAGATTTTTGAGTGTGGGATCCCTGTGAGCAGACAGAGGTACCTCCTAATCTATTGATCATGCTAAGAGATAATCTGACACTGGATGAGCCAGGTATGGTTAATCAGTTTCAAAAATATGAGGATCTATGATGGGTTTTTGTATTACACTAGTTATATGGATACACATTTAGGGTTATTGAGATATATGTTGGCATGATCATAGTGAAATTGTTAGATATATCGTTGCATTTTTTCAATTAAGTTGGTGTGTTTGGTATTATTTATTTTGTTTAGTAGTTTTATTAATTTATTTCAAGAATATTACATGATTGTATTATGATATTGTTGGTATAATACATGAAAAAATTTATGGTTACCTTACAGATATATGTACTCACACCCTTCTCTATCAACCATTTCACTAGTTTACCCATATAGAATTCTCTTGGGTGTAGGTTTTGGTTGTGCTGATGCATGATATTTCTTTGTTAAGTAGGATATCTCATATGGTTAGGATAATGGGAAGAAGAATTTATAGGACTTCAATGTCTTTAATTTTATGTGATCATGACCAATTGAGTTTGTTTGTTTCATTATATTTTTTATGGAATAATCTAATTTTTTTACCTTATGTGTAATCTATTATTTTCCATTTATTTTATGATTTAAAACATTGATATAGGATGTATTGTCTCCCCATGGTATCTCTATAGACCTTCGATGCTAGTCGACAACCTCTATCTTATGGGGAGGCAAGCCTGCGGTCACATCAGTAACTAGTCTGATTATGATTCATAGGAAATTAGGATAGGGTGTTATAAAGTAGTATTGAAGTCATTTGTTTCTTACTATTTTGGATATGGTATTCAAGATATATCAGAATGTGTTAGAGCCTGTGATGGATATCGGTTTGGTGTGTGATTTCTACATTCAACGATTGGATGTCCAAGTTTCCAGGGATGAGATCAGTGTTCTGGATATGATATATTTTTTATATTATTTTCAATTATTGAAAATAAAATTATGTTTGGATATATGATTATTTGGATTTCTGTCTCTTGGACCATTGACAAGATACTTGTTATGGGTTTTTTCTTACCCCAAAAAATCAAGAGGAATCTCAGGAATCATGAGATAGAAAATAGGATTAACATGGCATGTTGGGACCCAGTAGTATGATTTTTGGTAACTAATGAGAGTTTGTTATATTTAAATTGTCAAAAACTACTCATTCGATGTTTTTCTATACATGTACATGATGAAATTATACTCAGTTGGATATATATATATATATATTCTTTAAATTGTAGGTTATGTCAATATATGTTGATATGATTTTTGATGATGAAGATAAATTCTCTTGGTGTATGGTATGTGTGGTGAACCTAGTAGGTCAATGAGGCACATGATTCCTTAGTGAGAAACCCCAAGTGGGTTGTTAGTATTCATGTTTAGTTACTTACGTTGTTAGTAAAAACCTATATAGTCTTTTACCATATACCTTGGATTGATACATTACATTACTAAATCATTTAATGATGGCTCTCTAAATATATATCATTATAGGGTGAAAGAAGTTGAATTTACCCCATGGGATCTCCTATTTCAAGTAATAGTAATAACCTATACAATGTTTTACCATATATCATGGAATGAAATCAAATATAAGATGAACATCATGTTTGTGGTTCTTGATATGTATCAGCATATAACGATTCCAATAGAGATTGTATGGTTGTGTGACATGGCCAGATGATCAATTATTTAAAGTGACAATAACAAATTATAGAGTGTTTTCCCATATATCTTCGATTGAAATTCTACCAAAATGACCCTTGTGACTATGGTTCCCTAACACTAATCATTCTGGAAGATATCTTGGGGGGATTGGACTGAGTTGAGTTTCTCAATAGAGTAGTCTCATAGATGAATTCATGATGATAATCAATTCCCTCATAGGTAAGATAGCATGATATACCACTATATATATTTACAACACCATAGAGTTGGTGTTCAAATGTATCTTTTCTTCAAATTTAAAAAGATAACATGAGGATTCCCATGAGATCTGAACCTATGAGATATGTTTGGGCTTTTTGGGAGTCCTAGTGACCCTTCGTTTCATCTTGTATATTAGTGTGAGATGTGTTAGCCCGACTTTGTGAGTTCTTTTCAAATAATTGAATTAGTGGTAGCTTCACATTGTGAACAATGGATGGGAGGTGATATTGTGTTTACGATGCTCTGGGTTTTTTTGGAACCAAGAACATTAGGTGATAGTGCCACGATATCGATGTTGGTTTTGAATGAAATAATGATTCATGTAGTTAACCCCGTTTACTCTATATGAGCTTCTAAGCATATTGGAAGCATGTGGGGATGCATGTGAATTGGAATGGTTCCATATGGTAGCTAAATATATTGTTGGATTATTAAGTTGACTGGATATGAAGCATGGTCAACCTAGTTTAGTGACACGACTCATGGTAGCATGAGTGGGGTTTTCTGTAGTTGGGTAGTATTGGAGCACATGCCTATTGGGTTTTAGATGATATTGAGATAATGAAAACTATATTTTGTTAAACCTATTGAATTTAAAATCAATAATGTCCATGAGTGGGTCGAAGGATGATGGGGCTTAGTTGTTTGTTGTGGGATAAGTATCTTTGGATTTGGGTGATCATGTCTTTGGTGGAGTGACACATGCACAATGATGGAACCTATTAATGTGGGTATGAAAGAGCATAGTAAGTCCAACGATTTGGTGGGGAGTTCACCTTTGGATAATGAGGGAATTACCCTAATTATTATTCATATTTTTATGGTTTCTAAGGATGAAATTTATTTGATATGGTAAAGATTTCTAATTGTTGTTTTTAGTTGGTTCTCTAAAATGACCAGGTTTGGTTGTTATCGTATTTCTGTTCAAGGATAGATGGGGTGTGGTCCATAATAATGGGGTTTTTAGACAATTTATATAAAGAAAATGGAACTACTATGGTGGGGGGAATGATTTCAGTATTGATTGATAAGAGATACATGTTGTAGAGGTCATTAGGGTGTGGAATCATTCATTGGTTGATAATTATGGAATTTTGATTCTAATGTGTAAATGGTTTCAGTTTTATCTGGATTATTGTTGTAATATCAAGTGTTAATTTCAATAAAATCATTGGGAGATTCAAAGAGTTGGCATCAATATCAGCGTGTAAGTTGGATGGACTAAGTATGATTCATACTTGGAATGCATCAATGATCTTGTTTTGGGATCAAAAATGGAATTTATTTATTGAGTATTTGACCATGGAATCATAAAAAATGTTAGGTAGAGACTTTACGGGATGGATTAGGATGATCTTAAGGATCATTTTGGATTTAAAGCATTATGATCAGACTAATTGGTAGCATGTCGATGGGTGTAGCTGAGAATTTTGAGACTAATTAGCTAGAGGAAAATAATTCAAGTTCTTTTACAAGATTTTGGATGAAGTGTACTAGAAAGATTAACAAATTCACTATTTTGGAAAAGATAGAAGTAATTCAAGCATTAGAAGAGGATATTAGAGGAAAATATTGATTACTTGTGTTATGTATTGGAAGTGGAGGAATGCTCATTATAACAAGGATTTTTTATTAATAATTGGTACAAGTGTTTATATTATGTTCCCTTATATGTTCATATCGAGCGAGTAAGTGGGTCGCTGAGGGAATGTATCAACAGAAAATTCCACATTGTGAGAGTGTAGAGTAATTATAATTCGTCTTATTTAAATAAAACATATAGTGGGGAGAACTGTGTGCTAGATGATGGATCAGATGAAGACCAATCGGGTGACTCTAGATAGATGGGTTTCAATGAGCTCTATATTATTATTTTAGTCATGAAATCGAGTGATGGATCATATTTGTTGGGATGAGTGCTATGTGCTTTAGTATTTCCTTATTAAATGTTTGGGAGTTCAATGATGTAACACAATGACTTGGATAAGAATTGTAGAAATTATTTGGTCAAAATCAATGATGAAATTTTTAATAATACTTCTCAGAAATGATAATTTCTATGGTGGGGATATTATAAAACCATGTGTATACATGAAGGTTGTTAAATCTATAAGGAATTTGAATTTTTGAATATTGTAGTTAGAATGGATTTTAAATTAATATCCAGAATCTAATTATGAGAGTTTCAATAGATGCTTTTGGACTAGGGATAATGTTATGAAGGATTCCTGGGGGCTCAAAGGAGACTTGGAAGATGTTAAGTTACCATAATAGCAAAACATATAGAAGGGAAACTAGCTAACTATTGGCCTTCAAATGTGGTAATTTTACATTTCCCACCTTCATTTTTTAAGTTTGTATCCCCTCCCCTTCTTTAATTTAGAAATGAGAATCAATGGATCTCCCATTAATCTCCCTTTTAAGCCCCTTCAAGGGGAATTTGTTTTAGGGAGATTCTTTGAAGATTGAGGTACATATATGCCTCTATTGGTATCCATCTTCATTATCCTTAATTTATTCTTGATTTTGGTTTCTGGGATTAGATATTTGGTATTGATTCCACCAAATAGTATTGGAATCAAATGATTCTCTTAGTTATTTTGTTCATCCTCGTGAGAGGACATCCTAGAATGATGTGTGAGTGCCACATCTCATTTATTTGATAAAGGTGTATCATCCCATTGGTTTTTATGGGTTTTCATTAAAATTAATGAATAAGTATTATAGAATTGGTGGTGTTTGTTTGGGACTTGAACTGAAATGGATTTAATCTTGTATCATAGATAGTAGAAACCTCGTTGCTTGGGAATTTGGCGATTTTCAGATGTTCAGTGAGATTTCGTGGATTAATAAAAATTAAATTAATTTGTTTTTTCAATGTATAATTATTTAATTTACTGTAATGAGATTATAATTATTCAATATGGAATTTTTAATTAGTTATATGACCATGTCTATGGGTAGTGGATAGTGGTACTGATACAACCTTAAACAAGGATGGACAAGCCGATATGGGGTTTTCAAGTTATAGGAAAAGTAGAAAAAATATTCTTTTGTGAGGCAGTTGGTTCTGGTAATATCCCTATGGATTTTTCATGATTTTTATATGCATGTGGTTGATTAGTATCTCATGTAGAGTGATGACACATGTTACTATTAATTTTTTTGATTTAATTTAAATTAAATTTTTAAATTTTGTGAGAACCCAATATCAAAGAGAGAATGTACCAAGAAGACAGAGTAAATTTTTCATTTTCTTGGAGACATGATTACCTATGGGTGATTTATAAAATAAAATTTTACATAGATTCTAGGAATCCCCAAAGAGTTGGTGTGGAATGACTTGAAATTAAAGGAACTAGTTGGCTAAGTGGGGGACCTTGAAACGTGCATATCCTAGGTGGATAAACTGTATGAAAATAAAAATTAAGTATGTATGATTTGATCAGTCTGGAATGGCCTTAGACTTGGATTTGGGCCTTGAGACATATCTTGATACTATCACCAGTGTTTCCTTTTCTTGAGGCATGTGAGGTTGTGAGAAGACATATGTGACATCATGACATGGGATGTACTTCGAGTGATGTATGTTAACCTGAGGGGAATGATGTGATCAAGGATCCTGTGGGGGATTCCTCTACTCTTGTATTGACCTAGGGGATCCCAATGGTTTCCCCTCTATGATATGAATTTGGGAAGGTGTATATGGATATGGGTAGAGATAGTACAACATGTTATCTAGAAACCATGAAAACTTATGGGAAAATGGGTAAGACAAATTTTAAGATCAAAGGAATTCAACCAACCCACTTATTTATTTATTTATATTTGATATTATGAGATTGACCAGGATTCCTGGGAATTTCCAATTGAGACTAGAACTAATGTGATTTCCCAAGATTCCTTGGAATGCCCTAATGATAAGGATGAATCCTTGGGATTCCTATTGTGCTTGGGATCCATCCTCATGGTATATTAATGGTGGATTCCTAACCCTAATAGAATGTAGTGGTTTTATTGATGCAAGAGTGGATCAAAAGTGGTGTTACATATGATCTAGAATTAGTGAATGTGTGGCCACATATATAGGAATTCCCATGATGGAAGAGATTCATAAGAAACTGTGATTTTATTGTAAATGCTTGGGTGTCAGGATTTGAATTGAGATACCATTAGAACATTATGAACGAACATGATGTATATGATTAAAATGGTAGTATGAGGTTCTAGGATGGAATATTTTCCCATGAACGAGATTTCACACATAACAAGGGTGACTATTAGATACCATCTATCATTACCTAGGATACCCTGCTTGGATCAGGTAGATACACTAGTGATGGATCAGCTGAGGTGGAATGGGATATTGGATTCCCGTAATATTGATTGTGGGATAGAGGTAGGGTGTTCCCATTGATTTCTTGGGGAACCCAAGAACCACTTATGCCTAGATTTATAATATTTTATAGGAACTCCACACCTAGTAATCATAAGTAAGCCTAATAGTATCAAACACCCATATATTACCATGGGGTTCAGCCTAGCGATTGAGGATGGGGGATCCCTGTTGATGTTTTAGGTTATATTGCTAATCATAATGGAGGAGTGATCGTGGGACCTCTAGGGAGTTGATAGAGGTCCACCCTTTGGTGATTATCATGCTCAGAGATAGTTCAAAATTGGATGAGTTCTGTGTGGCTTATTAGGGTCAGTTACCATTGGTTCAACAATGTGTTTTAGGATTGGATTGATTTTATTGATACATAACTGGGGTAATTTATATACAATTTATAATGGTCATCATGACATGGTTATAGATATTTCAATATTGGGTTGAAGAATGTATTGTGCTTGGTGCTATTTGTCTTTCCAAATAGTTTAATTACTTAGAACATGTCACATGCACATTTAACTACATTTCTTGTATAGTATAAGATTATGTTGGTAATTTATTACTGAGTTTTGTACTCACACCCTATTTGGGACACCATTGCATTGGGGTACCTGAGCATCCTTTACTTGGTAGCATGTTTTGGTTGGGCCAAGTCCTGTTATTTCTTTATTGAACAAGATAGATCAGACATTTATGATACACATATGGGGTATTTATTAAGACTCAGTTTCTTTACTTTTATATGAGCATAACTATTTGTGTTTGTGTACTATATTCCATTTTGTTATAGTGTACTATTATTTATTCCTATTCTTACATACACTATTATTTAGTTATTTATTTTAGTATTACTCACTCTGATATAAGTGTAATATTATCCGATTATATATTTATAAACCTCATTTCTAGATGGTAGCCTCTAGCATATGGGGGGACATTCCTGAGTTCATTTGGATAATCGGTTAGGTTACAATCCAAAGTGAATCATGGAGGGGAATTATAATAGTGGAATCCTAGTAATTAGGATTTAATTGAACATTATTTATTTCTATGTTTCCTTCATTGTTCATGATAACTTTACCAAGACTATAATTTATAGGTTTTTTCTAGTTCTATGAATTCATATGATCACATCAAAATTAAATTAAAAAAAATATTATTTCTTTTCATAATACATGGTAGGTTTTACCTTGAATTATCCTTAAATTTTTATGAATAAAATTATGTAAAGTGTATATACGTGGGTGTGACTAAACAATAATTGAGATGATAGGTATAAAGGTGTTTTTGTGAGATCATGTAACGCTCATCAAAACCATAGAAATCATATATTATATACTGAGACTTTTTTATTAGGTGTGAATTGATTATATTAATATGGGGGAGTTGAATATAATTAAAATAATTGACCATGATGGGTGAATTAATTATATTTGAGAATTATATGGTTTTATAATGTTAAATGGAGTGTTATATGACATTCTATTGAGTGTGAAAAATCAACTTTGGGTGTTGTTTTTTTAAGTTAATGATTTTGATTAAAGTGAGTTGAACTAGTGAGGTGACTCATGGGTATGAGTTGGGATTTTTTGTGGTTTTTTTGCAACCATGTCCTCACATGAGTGTGTTGTTAGTGATTGTATAACATTGGTTCATAGATGGAACAATCTAGGGTATTCGATTTTTGGAAAGGATATAAAGGAGTTCTAAGGGCCTCATCAATATTTAAAAGGAGACTCATGTTTTGAGGATTTGTTTTTCAATTAAACAATGGATTCACTTTAATATTCATGGGAGATACCATATTGATTTATAGTGACCCCTTGACTCTTTTATTATTTCCAATTTTTATATAGATATAATCATGAGGTAAAATAACATAAAATTTAAAAATATTTTTCACTATTAAATAAATTTATTTAAAGTTATTTTTATTGTGGTTTTTGAAATGAAATAATTTTTATTTCATTCAATGAAGTTATGTCTTATTGTGTTTATTATGTATTTTATTGTATTTTATTTCCATATATATATATATATTGTGATAATGTTATAGTAAGGTAAATAGAGCATAGGTTTTTTTATAAAATTCTTATTTTTGTACCTCTATCATTTAAGAATAATATTTTTTATAAATTGAATATGCATGTACCTCAGGCCATTGACACTGATAATTATGGATTCAAAAGGATATTCATAAGGCACATAAAATATTTTTTATACCTTCCAAAGTTAAAATTCCCTCTTAACGGTGGGTATACTCAGCTCTCCCTATGATATTTTTTCCTTATAGGGGAATAAAAATCCCCCATTTCCATGATATATTATTCCTTACTAAGGGAGGATGTTTTCTAATTTTTTCATGATATTTTATATACAAAATAAAAATATTATATTAATGAAAAATTTCCCTTGTTTAACTAATGATTTTATAGTCATATTTCTTAGACTCTGAGATTTTCTCAAATCAGGTATGGATGTTTTACATGATGGTTTATTAAGCTTGTAGAGAATAAAAAACAATAATATATGTTTTATTATTCCTGCATAATGATGTGGGAAGGAGATAATTATTTTTCATTTATTATTGGGATATCTTATACTACTACAACACCTCGTATCATGTACGTGCTCATATATATAAAATTAATTATGTTAGGAATGATGTTAGAGGTGAAATATTGAGTTATATATTCATACCTTATATGTGTACTAATAGGGATGTTGGGAATTTATATTAAGAATATAGGCTATGGTATGTTCCCTCATAAAGGTAGATAACTAGAGTGAATCTATTGGTATAAGTAGGATAAACCAATCAAATATCGAAGTCATTATTAGTAATTTATGTTTTTTTGTTTTATGATAATATTTATTTTTGGTACGTTATCAATATTTTAGACGAACACATTCCAAATGTACTATAATATAACATTTTAGGTATATTATGTTATTTTATAGTGATAATTTATATATCATGGTATCATTTTTTTATAATTTTATGTTTCACTATGATTTTATTATTTGTATTGTATTTTCATGTTATTTATCAATTATTTTATCTATAACACACCAAGAATTTATAATACTTTTTAAAAATAAATTTAATATATTATATAGCCTATAATTCATGAAACACTGAGTTATCTTGTGTTATAGGAAAGATTTACTTTCTTCGATAGCGTGCATTATACGAAAGACCGTCTTTTAAAGAAGAACAATATATTATTAAAACATTATTAAAAGATATAACCTAGATGCTAAATTAGTTATTAAGAATAGTATTAATTTTTTTTGATATATATATATACATAGGTTACATATAATTTTTACATTCATTTTATGTGTTTTCTAGACCTTATATAAGAACAACTCAAATTTGTTTTCATAAATGATGTACTTTTCAAAAATAGTAATTTTATGGCCTTTGAATGAAGAAATTTTTTAAATATAATTTTTTACACTTGTATAATTTTTATATGAAAAAATAATCTTCTTATTTGATTTCAGAATGTCACAATTATCTTATGGTGAATTTTTGGTATTTTTCTAAAAAGTTTCATTTTTTGATGAATAATGAAAAATACTGCATTGTAGTCAAAAATGATTTTTCATTTAAATAATTTTTATATTTTAAAATAATTTTTAAATTTAAAATATATCAACAATATATATATTAATATAATTTATTTCATTGAAATCTTTTTTATATTGAAATTGAAAATAAAAAGTTATTGATCTTTCGAATGTTTTCTTTTACCCGCTTTCTCACCACACCTGAGGGATTTTCATTAAACTTAATTTAACAACTTATGTGAATTGAATTTGGAAAAAATGGACATAAAATATTGTAATAAGTATAAAATTTATAGTTCTACAGGATCAGATAATTTTTTGGATATTATGAATAGTAACTTTGGTAAATTTTATTTACTATGGGTAAGGGCAAATCTGGTAATTAATGGTAAAAATAATATTATAACATTATAAAATTCCATAAAAGTTGTCCTAATTTAATTATATAATTGGTTTTCAAAAAACAACAACCTTAGTACGAAATTAAAACATTTTTATGCTACTTGTGTAATAATTTTACATTTATTATATTTTATTTAAAAATAAGTTGAAAATGTCATACTCAAGTTTTGAAAAAGTATTACATTTTTATTACATGGTTATAAAGAAGATTAAATGAACTATAAATTTTAATTTTAAATATAATAAATTTAACTTCACCATTATAATTTATTTTTAATTTCTGGAGAATAAATAATTTAATTAAAGGCTTGCATAATAATGATAATATAAATATTCAATTAATGAAAATATCGAATAAATTATATCAAAAGAATTAAAATAAATATAAATAAACATAATTAATGAAATAAATGATTTTTTTAATTAATTAGACATTTTAGTTATATATTATAAGTGTTTATTCTAAGTTATCATGTTTTTATGATATTTTTAAAAAGGAAAAATGATGAATAATATCAAAGTTGACATAAATGATACTTTAAATTGAATAATAGTTTTTTAAATTATATAAAATTAATAAAAAAACTAAAATTCGTCCAAATAACTATAATAAGGACAAATATGTCATCAATGATCCATTAGGTGTTCTTTTGGTATTTTTTAGTAACTATATTTATCCTAAAGAGCAAAAAAGCCTAGTTGTCATGGTAAGAGTTAAAGGGTTTAACTAAGAATTAAAACCAATATATAAGGTTAACAATATAACATAAACATGCCTAAAAATAATTTTTTGAGATTATTTATACCCATAATCATCATATATTTTTATTAAATAACATTGTAACTATTTTAAATTGAAAACGATTTATATTAATTTAGAATTTTAAAGGATTCCAAGAGTGCCTAACCCCTCTCTTAAAAAGAGGATCCTCCACCCCCACTCTCGCACACGAAATTGATCATTCTATCATGAAAAAAACACCCATTTCTCATACCAGCATCCTATAGAAGTTATAGAGGTACTGGTCTTCCAATAAATACAAACTGTAGTTCCCTTAGGAGGATATCCAAAGTGGATTCACTAAAGAATATGTAATCATCTTTACCGACTCCTTCATGATTATTTATTATTATACATACTACTATTGTTTTATTTCTATTATAAAGTAAAAAAATACAGTATATTCTAAATTATTATATTTTATTATGATTGTGTAACAACCATATTCCTCCTTTTTTCTATCTTACAAAAAATGAAATCACTATGCGTTCTTACCTACGATTTACATTTTCCATGTTGTGCTGTAATCTATTTTTCATCAAAACGTTATTTGGATTGATATAATGATGGATATAATATATACAAATAATAATTATTACATGATATTGATTCTTAATAATTAATATACTATCTAATTCCTTACCCTTTTCTCATCGAGGGAATGATATTGTCACTCGTGTGTACATATGGCCAACAGTCTCCACGACGCGATGATATCCATCTTTCATGTCACCCATTAAAGAGTTTTTATAAAAATGTGTGTAATTAATAAACATGAGACATATGAAATAATAAATCTAATGTAATAATATATATACATGTATGTCATTTACTTTCTTTCCTTCAGTATGATAAGATAACGGAAACAACGTTCATGCGTACGTACGACTTCCCGTCTCCATTAAAGGTGCATTATATTTCATATATTTATCATTTATATATATTTATATTATATATATGTGATTTATAAATCATGTTCTACATTATTTATGCAAGTAAATCATGATATATGTAATAGGATAAATAATAAAAATTCAAAAAACGTATGATTAACATAACAGTTATTACCCGAAATGTTGCTTTAGGTTGGAATTGTTAATAAATGGGTAATATAAAGCCGTTAATGAATCATACATGATATAATAAATAATATTATTATTCTTTTATAAGTTAATAATATGTTTAAAACCACTATACATGAGTTTCAGACACATATGAAGTGAATCAGACCTGAGGTAAGGGTTAATTTCAAAATCTCATTTTTATTCAGGATTATTTATACATAAGTATCTACTAGGGAAAATTTTTCATCCATTTCCATGTTTAAAAAAAAATATAAAAGGTTTTTACTATGATCCTATGATTTATTGAATTATTTTTACCCATTTTTTACTTTTTATAAAATTATTTGAAGTTAATATTTTTTTTTCAAATTATATATTTTGTCACTATTATAACGAATGGAATGTTTTTTAACCTATGAAGTGTGGGATGGTTTTTCTGGTATCATGTAGCATTAAAAGTTTGAAGATTTATTTAAAAGTTTACAATGTTTTTTTCAAACAAAATTTTTTCATTTACAATTTCTTGACATTTTAATGTAATGATTTCAAAATAAAAAGGGCTATTTCTCTCCACATATTTCTAATGATTTTATCAGAGTATTTTCTTCTATGTCAGCATCTATTGTTGGATATTTTTATTGATCGAGGTTGATCTATTATGGTACAATATATCATATTTTATTTAATGGTTTATTATTAGTTTTTATATATATGTTCTATTTCGAAAACATTCATGGTTTATGGTTGAAGTATTCCAATTTCATATGCTAGTTTTTAAATATGATTGTTTATGATGTTTATGTTTCACCCTTTTCTTATGAGGAATGCATTGGACTTAGTAAGTGATGTTTGTGTCCATATATAACCCCTTAATTCTTCGGTAGGCCTCACTAGAAAACTTTGTTGTGGTTTTTCCCGTATATATATATATATATATATATATATATATGGTATCTTGGAATAAGCCTTGATTATATGATTATGATGTCCTGCATTGTGAGTTCCCTCGTTATGAGATTAGTTATTGATATTAAATATGATTATTTGACTAGTAAAATTTCTTTACGAATTTCAAAATAAAATTATTTTATTTATTATTTCTATATTATGCTAAATATCACGTTTAAGTGGATTATGTATCACTTATAATCATTATCTTATGATTTATGATTGTTTACTCATGATAGATTTAGTTGTACGATTTCCCTTATTGAGAATCTTTTCTCATCCCTTTATTATGCTTTTTCCTAGGATGATAGGTTGTGTATTATGACTGATATGTAGGGTTAAGCTAGTATGTTCATAGATTAATCAAAGGATTATATATATTGTATTTAATATTTTATTTTTTATGTAATGTTCATGTATGTAATATATTTTCCAAGACTACTAAACTGATCAGTCCTTTGGGATTTTCCACTTGTTTCTATGAAAATATTATTAATTAATGCACCAACTCCAAGATACAGTGGTCTGGGTGTTATAGTTGGTATCGTAGAGACGTTTAGCTGTAACTATAGAAACTAGATTTAGAATATATATTATGAAACATAACCCTAAAATAGACTCAAGGTTAAGTATAAAAGAACTTTATGGAATTATAGAAAGGCAGAGATTATGTGGGTCTTCCTAGAAATAAATCCCTTTCTAGATACTATAAGTGGATGTGATCCTGGAATATATTTATCTAGGGGTAACAAGTCCAACATGGTGTGTTGGGCCTGACTTAACAATACCTATTAAATAAAAATGGGCCTTACTGCGCCCCAGGTTTGACACTCCAAGGGGATATGCTTATGAGAGTTCACAATTTATTTACAAACCATTATAAATAATTTAAAAGTAAATATGTCACTAAAGAAACCATTTTATGATTATGGGATTAGATATTATTGAAATTTTCAATTTAGGTTCAGTATTTTTCATGTTTTAGGATTATACATTATGATATGATCTAAACTAGTTTATGTCATCATTTAGAAATGGTGCATAGTAGAAGGAATTTAAACCTCACCGATAAACATGATCCAAATAGTAAGAAGTGTTCTATCATTCATGGTATTAAGAAAATATTTCAAAGGGAAATAATCTCCGAAGAAGTCTCATCATTTGAGGACATAGTATCATGTGGTAACGAGATGGGAAAATAATTCCCCAAGTCTTATGTCCTCGAAGGGAAGAAGGAATATAAGAGGATGGTTGGTCAAGAGATGTATAAAGGGATAGGTAAAGAGTCAATACTACAAATATGGCCTTTATCAGTTCTAGAAAAGGTGATTAACAATACTAAAAAAAGAAATGTTAATCGAGGCGTGGATAAAGGTTGTCCCTATTATCCGTGCTCCGAAAAGCGCTGATAAAGGCCCCTTTCATCAGTTCTTTTTTTAGCGCTGATAAAAGGCTCCTTTTATCAGCACTTTTATAGAGAACTCATAAAATTTGAAAAATATTTAAAATAATTTTTTTATTTGTACTTTTGGGGGGCTTCAACAGCGCTTGAAGCGCCCCTTTAATAGCCCTACCTCTATGGTAGCCCGCAGACGCCCCAAGCAAGGTCCACCTAGCCTCACCCACCTTTAAAAGTGCTAAGTAATTACCCAAACCTGTGCCTGCAGACCTGCCTCTCCCAAGATTCGAACTCAAGAACTCTTGCCTGCGCGCCTAAGCCTTTACCACTCCACCATATTAATTTCCTTTTTCATTTATTAATATATCTATTTATTTATATATATATTTAGTCATATTAATGTATATATATATTTAATTATATTAATATGTATGTATATATACATATATCTGTATATTAATATATATACACACACACACCCACACACATATATATATAAACACACACATATATATTAAGTCATATTAATATATACATATAGTTAATTATATTAATATATACATATATATGTATATTAATATATATTAATATATATTTATATATATATATAGTTATAATTTCTTATCTTTAAATTTGTTTTTATATTAATATATATTTAAAAGATTAGTTTTAACTACATTTAAAAAATATGTTTTCTTCTGTGTTTTTTTATAAATAAATAAATACATACTTATATACATACATATATAAAAAACACAAAAACACAAAAATATATATTATATGTATATCTATAGGTATAATTATACATATTTATATATATTTACAAATATTATATATTAATATATATATACAAAAGTGCTAGAAATGGGGTCTCGAAAAACATAACAAATCACAGAGTCACTGAAAAGACATAAATTCTTCTCCGAGTGTCTGTTTTAGCTCCATGAATTGTTAAACTGAAGCTCATGGAATGAAATATGATAACACATGAACCAAAATCCGAACAGACACAAAAATCAGAAGTTATGCCCGTTTTAATAAAAATTTGACAGGGGTCCAGACACGGAAACTGAGTTTTGGAGGACTTCTTGTTGTTTTTTGGGATATTCGGGACCAATACATGACAGAGAATATGTATTAGTTAACCTGATACGTAGATCTCTTCGCTGCCTTCGATTTGATATGTGGTAGAGTCCAAACGGTCACCCAGAGTGAAAGTTATGGCCGTTTGAAATTGTACTTTTTTTCGGAGTGATATAACTTTTATATTTTTTGTTCCTCTGATCTTCTAATGGTTTCAACTAGATGTGGTCGTCACTCATTTCCCGAGATTCGATTTGACTGGTTATGGGTCTCAAATAGACAAATGGTGTAGAAGTTATGCCCGTTTTAGTGAGTTGCTAGTTTCTTAGGTTTTAAGGAGATACGAGAGTTTCAAAATTTCAAACGACAATAACTTCTGCTACTAGTGTCTATTTTGGCCCTACCACTTAGCAAATCAAATCATGTGAAAATTTACACACTCCGGTGATCACCAAAACCCAGTATCACGTTTTTTAAGGTTTTAAAGGACCAAAAACCCTCTGAATAGTCATAAATTTGGCTATGGGTGTCCGTTTTTCCATAACTTCTGCTCCTGGTGTCCATTTTGCCTCAACCACATATCAAATAGAATATTATGACCAAACCTACACTACGGTGATCATTGTAACACCTTCTCATATTATTCAAAGTAGGAATAGATCCTTAATCCCTACAAATGACTATAATTTCTGCTCTGGGATGTCCATTTTGGGTCTCGACATATCAAATAGATATCAAACATATTTTAAAAAATATTTATTATATTTATATCAATATAAATATACTTATATATAAATATATTATTTTTGATTATTTTTTTTGTAATATACAAATTTTTCAGTGTTAGGAAAATGCACGCTGATAAAACTCCCCTTTATCATTGCTACTATAAAAAGTGATGATAAAGGGGGCCCCTTTAACTGTTCCAAAAAAAAGCGCTGATAAAGGGGGGGTTTATCTGTGCTAAAAAAAAGTACTGATAAAGGGTCACTTTTAAATACACTTTTTTTAGCGCTGTTAAAAGTGACCATTAACAACACTTTTTTAGCACTGATAAAGATGCCCCCTCTTTATCGGTGCTTTTTTTAGCACTGTTAAAAGGGTAGCGCTTCCCTTTCACCATTTTGTGGTAGTGAGTACTCTAATTATAATGTCTTCGGAGGGAATCATGAGAATAAAAGAAAAATTATGAATTATATGGATAAAGGGAATAAGGTAAAGAAGTATTTTCTCACATGTAATAATTATAGAAAGAAACACCCTCGTACTTTCTTAAAAGGAATGTGAGATTTATAAAAGTTTATAAATAAAGTCCACCACACATGGTATTTTAAGTATAAAAAACAAATTTCTAATATATAATGCTTTAACTACAATGATATTTTACAATACAGAATTGAATTTCCCTAGAATCAAGGGAATATACCTTAGAATAAGTCACGAGATCAAGGCCAAGAAAATATTATTGATACATCTAAATAGGAATCATTAATGTGATTATGTTTGGATTCAAGAATTATGTTTTTTCATTATTTTACCAATGATGTTCTGGTTATAAGAAATGTGGAATACATAAGGACTATATTGTAGTACGATTTCATTAAGGATTTGAAAATGTGTGGTTCTGAGAAAAGGGACTAAGTAGCAAGTTAATTGTTTTGTAAAACATATGGTTCATGGAATGATAAACCTTAAAATGTTCCTAATACCGAGATAATAATTTTGGAATAAAGAGGTGATTGATTTGCATAATGTAAATTGGATAGTACTGATTACCATAGAATAGATTAATGGGTTGTTGAAAAAGTAGTTTATTCAATCATTGATGGAGTTCACAACATTATTGGATTTAATAATTATATAAAATAAACTATGTTATCTTTAAGGAATAAGGAATCATGCATGTTTTCAATAATGTTTTTTTATAATTAATGTTATTACCATGTTTCAAGAGAATACATGATGATGGTATTTACATTTTTGGAATGTAAAAAATAAGAGCTGCTTCATGTTGATAAGATAGTAACGATAAGTTAACTTTGGAAAAGTTAACCATTTATGAAATGGTTTAAGTTTACATTTGGAAGATTTTTTAGAGGTAAATGTATTGATTATATATATGATTCAAATTGTGATAATAAATGAAGTAGAAATAATAAAAGTAACAACTAATGTATAATATTGTGTTTATAGAGATATATCATGTAATTATATTTCTGTACATTATTATAGACTAAAATATTTCCTCAACTATGGAAAAGGATCTAAGGAAACAAAGTGTTAATTATTGTTGAACAAATGGTATTTTAAATTAGGATAGTTTTACGGATTTTATCACCATAATTTTTCATTGTTCTTTCACTTGTTTTTGATTTATGACTTTAATCACTCCCTATAAATATTTATATTTTCCCTCCATGTACATATATCTACTTTCCAATAATGTTCTCATATTATAAAGTATGGTTTTGTGGTGATGTTCACATTTACATTTCTTACTTATGAATAATATGTGTTATTAACCCTATTTATGATGTGGGTTCTTTAATAATAGTATTTTAAAATATAAAACTCTTGATTACTGATATCAAGTTTAAATAGAGAGGAGACAATTTAATTAAGGTAGGTAGAATGTAACATCCCATGAATTTATAATATTTTTCTTCTTAAATAAATTTAATATACTCTATAGATTTTAGTGAATGTAACACTGAGTTATGTTTTTTTTACACACAAGATAATCATTCTTCAATATCTTGCGTTATATACAAGACTGAGTTTTAGCAAACAATAGTATATTATTATAAGATATAACCTAGACATTAAATTAGAATTTATGAATTTTATTAACCAGATTATTAAAATAATATAAATTCCATATAATTTTAACGTTCATTTTATGTATTTATTAGACATGGTATAAGAAAAATCCAATTTTTCCACATAAATGAAGTATTTTTCAAAAGTAGAAATTTTACTACCTTTTAATGGGAAACCTATTTTAAATATAATTTTTGGAACGTTAAGAATTTTTATATGAAAAAAGATACTTTTTGTTTGAACTTGGGAGGTAAAAATTAGATTAGGTTTAATTTTTGTTATTTTTCTGAAAGGTTTCATTTTTTTGATGAATTTTGGAAAACACCGCGTTGTAGTTAAAAATGCCTTAACGTTTAAATAATTTTTTGATTTTCAATTGATTTTTAAATTAATAATAGATAAATTATACATATATTAATCCTATTTAGGTCAATTAAAATTTTTATATTTTGATATTGGATATAAAAATTTATTTAACTTTTGAATTTTTTCTTTTACCCGCTTTATCGCCACGTCTGTGGGATTAACGTTAAACTTAATTCAGTTAATTTTGTGAATTGAATTTGAAGAAAACATGATTTTAATAAATATGATATTAATAGTCTGATAAGATCAACTTAATTATTAGATATTATGAATATTAACTTTGGTGAATTTATATTTACCACTGTTATAGGTAAATCAAGTAATTAAAGGTAAAAATAATATTATAATATTATAAAATTACACGAACACATGTCTTAATTTCATTATATAAGTGGGTTTGAACCAAAATCAACCTTAGGAATAAATTTTAACTTTTCAAGACACTTGGGTAAGAATATTACTTTTATTATATTTTATTTAGAAATAAGTAAAAAAAGTCATACTCAAGTTTTTAATATGCATTACATTTTTAATACATGGTTATATAGAATATAAATTCAACTATAAGTAGTCATTTAAAAAATAATTAATTTTCCTTCATCATGATTTTTGTTAAATATTTATATAATAAATAATTTAATTTCAGGTTATCATAATAATGATGCAGTAATTGTCAAATTAATGGAAATGTCAACGAAATGATATTATTCACAATAAAATAAAACTATTTTGACATAATTGACTACTTAAGTGAATTTTATTGATACCATAAACATGTTAGTGATATAATATAAGTTTTTATTATATGTTTTCATTTTTTATGATATTTTTTAAAATGGAAAATAATTAATAGTATCAAAAAACGAAATAAATGATACTTTAAAATAAATAATATTTTATTAAATGATATAAAATTAATAGAAAAATAAAATTCATAAAATAACTAGAATAATGTTAAATAAGTCATAAATTATCCATTTGAGGTTTTTTTAATTTTATTGTAACCATATTAATTATAAAGTGTAAACCATCCAAGTTATCACGGTAAGAGTTGAAGGGTTTAACTAAGGATTAAAGCCAAAAGATAAAGTCAATAATGGGAAATGAACTTGTCTAAAAATAAATTTTCAATAGTATTTAGACCCATAATCATATAATTTTCAAATTAACTCACTTTTATGCTTTTTTAATTCGAAAATAAATTTATATTAATTTAATATTTTAATGGATTCCAAGGGTGCCCCTACCATCTCTTATAAAAATGTGCCTCCTCTCTCACTCCCTCACACAAATTTGTGCCTGTATCTTGACAGAAAACTATATATTCTTCCTAAAAACATCCTTATACAATTTTTTGATCTTCTATTATTAAAAAAATACCAATCCTAGTGTCCCTAAGAGGAGATCCAATGGAGGTTCTCTAAAGAAGAGGTAATAATCTTTACAGACACCTTCAAATCTATTTCTTCTTATAATTATTATTTTTGTGTTTAGTACATTATAAAGTAATAAAAAATGAATATAATATATTATTACATTTAAATATGAATACGTGAGAACAATATTCAGCTTTTTATCCATCCTATGAAAAATGAAATCACTACATGTGCAAATGTACATCCTAGCGTCTCCACACCGTGGTGCAATCTATTTTTCATGATCACTTTATTTGGATGGGTATAATAATGGATATAATTGATATAAAAATTAAATATGACTTGATATTTACTATTTATAATTAATATTCCATCTAATTCCTTACCCTTTTACCATTATCGTAATGATATTTTCACTTGTCCGTATGTAGGGCCTACCGTCTCCCGGACGCAATGAGATTCATATTCCATGTCAACCATTAAAGAATGTTTATAAAAATGTATATAATGAATAATTATTTAATATATTACATAATTATTCTAATGGAATAATATATATAAATATATTTCAATTATCATCTTCCATTCGGTATAATAAGAAAGAAGAAACAATGTTCATGTGCACGTACGACTTACCATCTCCATAAATGGTGTAGTCCATTTAATATATATATATTATAAATATATTTATAAATTAAATATATATGATCTATGAATATTTTTAAACATTTTTTAATTAATCAAATCATGATCTACATAACATTATTGTGAATAACAATTCAAAACTCATACGATAAACAAAGCAGTTATTACCCAAAATATTTCTTTAACATGGGATTGTTAATATATGGGTAATATGAAGTCATAAATGAATAATATATGATATAATAAATATTATTAGGATTCTTTTATTTGTTAATAATGTGTTTAAAACCACTATAGATGATTTTTGGGAATGTGCACTGGGAATCAGACAAAATGTAATGGTTAATTTCACAATCTCGTTATTATTTGTTATTATTTATAAATAAGTGTATACTATTCAATATTCATCATCCATACATGTTTTATATTTTTTTAAAATAGATTTTCACTATTACACTCCAAATTATTAATTTTTTTATATATTTTTTACTTTTTATAAAATGGTTTGGATAAAATCGTTTTGTCATTTTCAAAACGATGAATTTTGCAACTTTTTAGACAAAATGAATGTTTTTTAACTTATGCGGTGTTAGAAGATTTTTCTGAAATCATGACACCTTAATGTTTCTAAGCTTACTTTATATTTTTACAATGTTATTTTCAAATAATATGTTTTCAGTTATTATTTTTCATCTTTTTAAATAAATAATTTGAAAATAAAAAAGGGATATTTCTCATAGGATATTTTCGAATTATTTTATTAGAGTATTTTTGTCTATTTCATCATAATTTGTTTTATCTGATGGTTGATTTATGTTTATATTTTATAATACCATCTACCATATTTTATTAAATGGTTTATGATCATTTTTACTATGAATGTGCTATTTTGATACTATTCATTATTAATGGTTGATGTATTCATATTTTGTATGATAGTTTTTCAATTAATTATTTATGTTGTTTATGTTCCACCATTTTAATATGTGGAATCAATTGGACATAGTAAGTGATAAATGGGTCCATATTTATCCCCTAGATGAATCTGTAGGTCTAACGAGATGAAATAGTTTAGGTTTTTACTCATTTATGTATGGTGTCTTAGCCGAATCCTTGATAATAGGTTTATGATTTACAAAATTATGCATTCCCTCATTATGAGATTTTCTATTTATATGAAATATAATTATTTGACTAGTAGAATATCCATGATAATGTTCATATGGAATTATTTTATTTATTATTGCTATATTATGCTCAAGATAATGTTTTAGTTGATTATGTTTCAATTATACAACTTTCCTTAATGTTTATGCTTATTTACTCATAATAGATTTTTTTGTATTCTTACCCTTACTGAGAACATGAAATCACCCATTTCTTATGTTTTATTTTCCTAATATTCCAAGATGTGTATTATAACTGATACACCATGTTAGTTTTGGATATTAATGGTATTCTCAAACAACTATTTTTGTTGTATTTTATGTTTTAAATTATAATATAAGGTTCATGTATGCAATCTATTATCTATGATTTCTAAACTAATTTGTCCTTTTGGATTCAAACTTGTATCTATTCCATTGTAGTAAATTAATTCACTAGCTTTGAGAAACTAGGGTTGGGGTGTTACAATATCCCATGATATTGAGGGTTTAATTGCCCAACATGATATTATTAGGCCCAAACTACTATTTAACATCCTATGGAAAAAAGGATTCATTACATCATTTAGAGACATGGGTCACACTGTATGTATGGATTTTTGGATGGGTATATTACATTGATTTTTTATCTCGAGTGTTCTTCAGCTTTACTGGGGGAAAATATTTCTTCCAAAGATCCTTCTTAGGATATTAATTTGAAACACTAATGTGAATAATGAAATTTTACAATATATCCATTTATACAAAAATGTAGTTATTTATTTTAATTTATTATGCAGAGAATTATTTAGTCAAAAAATTAACTACTATATAATGACCAAAAACACACTCTAATAAAAAACTCACTGTAATACTAGAAGAGTAAATGATTTTATAATACTTGATCATTGAATATGTAAAAATTATCATTTTTCTCTCATGGTATAAAATTAATAAAAATAAATTTTTATTCATCAAACACCAAATTATTTATTTAATATGTTATTATATTCTAAAAACACTGAAAAAGTTTCATCTTTTAATGATATAAATCATTCCATAAGAGATATAATCATAATATTATAAATAATCTATGATTTAAATAAATGAATGTGAATCTTAAAAAAATATGTTTCTTTTTTTATCCTCCTCCAATATTTAAAATATTTTAGGTATTGAAAAAGGTAACTGCATTTATTATATTTAATATATGAGTGATTATAATTCAAAAACAATTTAGATATTAAAAAAATATTTCTAAGGTAATAAAATTTAATTCATAATTCATTAATATTCTTCAAGAAAGAAAAATATCAACTCTATGACTAACATTTTACAGGAACCATGACCCAATAAAAAATCCACTCGAAAATTATCCTCTAGAAACCTATCCCTTCCATGGATATATCAAATAGATTTTATATATTAAAAATAAAACCAACCAATATACAGATAGAATCTAATATTGGATCTTTATATGGAGATAATAAAACAACCACTCACCTACTATGACTTTACTACAACAGTATTAACATAAGATGTGAAACACACAAATTATACATACAAATCGATAACACATTCCCTCATAAAAAAATATGGAACATATAAAACCATAGAAAAAATAGTTTACTATGATTCACATAATAAAATTATAATCATATATTAAATAAAGAAAAAATAATAAAATAATATATTTCATGAAATATTCAACCAAAAAAGATAACATATATAATATATATACAAATGTAATGTCCCTTAAATTCGATGTATTTTTTTTGAATTATATGGAATTATTTGGAGACCAAACTGTTTGGAGAAACATGATTCTAAGGCCCGGTGGGACCGGTATATAATTTTGAT
Organism: Viscum album; assembly: GCA_963277665.1. Classification (NCBI taxonomy): domain Eukaryota; kingdom Viridiplantae; phylum Streptophyta; class Magnoliopsida; order Santalales; family Viscaceae; genus Viscum; species Viscum album. The sequence continues at coordinate 178,650,818 of OY728143.1, read as the reverse complement.
TTTTTTAAGTTCATTTAAGTAAAAATGCGAGCAGGTTTTTCTAACTTCTAAACCGATGATTAGATAAAAAATATGAGGGCACTATTTAATTCATAATATCAGCATTTTCCTAGAATGTAACTAACATTGATAGGAAAAGTTCAACTAGAAAAGTTAATTTATAGACATTTCAGAATAAAATAATATAACTTAAAAATTAGTTTATTTGTTTTTCCCAACCATTGGGCAGTGGCATGTCGGTGCTACGGTGTGGTGACGAAGCAACAATGAGTCAAATTAATTAAAGATCATTAATGGATCATAAATGTATAAAGTAATTATGCATTAAATGAAGTGTAATAGATACACTATTTCATCAATGAAATAGAGTAATGATGCGACAACGCATCGTTACAGAAACACTATGACATTTTTTCCTTTTTATGGAATAATGTGTTGGAGAAATGAGATCAAGATCATGAGTTTCCTATGACAAACCTATGACTTGATTTCTCTCAAATGATGAATGATGAATGATGGAAGATTACTACCGACCTCGACACATCTCAAAGAACGGGGCTTGAAAGAGGAGAATGCTAGCAGAACTAAAATCCTCACAGGTGGAGCGCTTCAACGAAAAACTCAATCGAGGTAGGGGTTATTGTTATTTTGTATCATGTTTTCTTGTTCTTCATTCTAAAATGACAAAAACAGATCGACCCACAAATAAGTTTATCTTAAGATCTTGTTTTAATGTGGTAGGGTACTCTTTTCTGGGGTTTTGCAATGATAATATTTATTTTTATAGGAAACATGAACCTCAAACCCCAAACCTCCCCATGTTTCTAATCCTCTAACATAGAGGGTGTGAGCCAACATGAACAAGGCCCAAGCCTCTCTTCCTTGTTCATTATCTGTGGTAGAATATTAAAAATGATGGAAAAAGGATTTTGAGGCCTTAGTAGAGAAGGAAATCCCTCATAGAGGCTGGAGGGGCAGATGACGCGAAGAACGGGCCAGCGAAGCGGACCCGGTCGTTCATGGAAGAGCCCACCGACGGTGGCCCGAAATAGCGTCCGTGAGTAGGGGATAACACATTGGTGGGAGAACCAGAGCCAGAGTGGGCCACATTGAGGTAGTAGGGGCTACTGGCTGGAGGAGGGACACAACCCGTAACCATGGTCTGCGACTTCGCGTGGCTTACACTCCCCGGACCACGTTCGGAGCCAGGGTGATTGAGATTGAGCGGACGCATGATAGAACCACGGACACTCGATGCATACGGGATGAAGAAATAATGTCCACCAGAGGCATACTAGGTAGGTATCTACCATCCCCTAGTAGTCTGAACCCATTCCCAGCAGGACGGTCCTGCGCCCTACGGGCCGGGCTAGATGATACCAGGTCGCCGGGTGACCCAACGGGTGAACCACCTGCCGAACCGGGCTGCATCTAGTGAGGCCCAATGGGGCTAGCCTACTGGAAATGTCAGAACAGGATGAAAAAGATGCGAATCAGGTCAGTTGAATCAAACCGGGGCATGTGGGACCTCCAGATCGGGTCAGTCTGGTCCGCCAAACCTGGTTAGACCAGGCCACATAGAACCAACCCCTATTTACAAAAATACTAATAAATTATAAACTGGGCATCCAATTGACAAGATGTTTGTGGCGTTTTAACCCACACGATGAGACAAAATTTTAGAATACTCTAGGGAGGATTTCATGAAAGTTGAAATAAGAAAAATGGCTTGAGGAGCGGTTCTACAGGAATCAACCGCACTACGTGCGAAAACCCCACGGTTAGATGAGACATGAAGACTACTGACAAGAGACCCTATTTGGATCAGTTACAATGGATCAGTGTGAAGAGTCTCTATGTGACTCAGAAGGCTTCCGATGGGGAGTGACTCAGTGTTACACAGCAGACCAACGGTACTCGAAGGGGAGGAGTACGTCTGTATAATCATGGTGGGAAGCAGCACTGTGTGACCCGATAGGCCCACAGTAAGGACCAGATATGTGTGATCTGTCATACCCATGGAACTCAATAGGGATGAGTACCATATCATCCCAAAGTTATGGGAAGCAGCTCTTTGTGACATGGTCTGACCAATGTACTCATAGAGGAGGAGCTTTCTAGCATCCCAAGGTGTTTGACGATGTGACTGATTGGTTTTAATTTTGTACTATAGATTATATTTAGTGCGATATGTCTTTCTTCACGATCATTCTTTATGATCATACTTTGTGGTTTTCTTGTGTATTTCTTTTTGGTCTTCCCTTTTTGGTTTGGGGCCCCTAGTGAGTATTCTCTTACTCACCCCTTCACGGGCTCTGCCAGCACATGTTGTGTCTGGTGAAGATGACGGATGAATTAGAAGAGGACTTGGTAACCAAGGACCAGTTGGTGCCCAGTGAGATCCGGTAGGCAGGACATGCTTCTACAGCTTCCATCATCTACTCTACACTTACCCATCAGGTGGGGTTTTCAACAGATGACTTTCAGGGTTTCCTTTTACTTTCCTATTTTCATTTTGTCTTTTTGGGGTTTTTATTCTAGCCCATTTGACCTAAAGTTTTTACTTTTACTCATTGGTTCTTTAGTGGCATGCATGTTTACCTTTCCAGCTTCGTGATGTGGTTGTGTGTGAATGTGTACAGTTACTAAGGAAAATTCCTCCCAATTACAGGTGGACATCTTCAGCGCTAGTCTCCAACCACTGGACTTTGGGAGGCAGGCTTGGGGGATGTCATGACATGGGCCCCGGGTGATGGGTCATGAAAAAGTTGTATGAGAGGTGGTAATTTCTACCTCAATGTCCAGGGTCTATTGTTTTCTTTTTGTGGAATAATGTTAGATGTTTCAAGCTCAAATTTCAGATTCTGGGAGTCCAGTTTTGGTGCTACTACGGATGTATCCATACACCAGGACCTTGAATTCAACTTTTTGACTCTATACATAAACACTATTTTCATGAATCATATTAGAATTTTTTGTTTCTTCACGTTCTTCTTGAATTAGAGTCATCTCTAAAGTATAATCTATTGACCATGGTATATCTTGATCTATTTCAGGATGCCTCCATGTAGACACCTAGGTAGGATTCTAATGCATGATCATTAGGATATCCCACCTAGAGATGAGGTGTCAGTTCAGGGACTAGTGCTAGATATGGCCCCATCAGTTGGTGCACCAGTGTTACCACAACATTTTTATCGAAAGTTACTACAAACATTAACGGTAGAGGATACATGCAGGATCAACAACTTGTATGAGTTCCAGAGATAGAGACCTCCTAAGTTCATGCTAGAGATAGTTCCTTAGGCTACTAAGGACTGGATGGAGGTTATGACATGAGTTTTTCACTTAGTGAGGAGGCCACATGACCAGAGGGAAATATTAGTCATGATCCTTCTTTTAGGCTTGATAGGGATATGGTGGAGATTGAAGATTTAGACTCATGATGAGGTGACACTATCCTTGTATGCCTTCGAGTGGTTATTCTGGGAGGAGTTCATCCCTATAACCTTGCATTCAGTGAGCATACAAGTCCTAATTCACCTAAAGCATGTAATCATGTCATTGGATGATTACTCTATGAGGTTTAATGATCTCTCATTCTACTGTACATACTTGGTGAAGAAACCTTTCTTCTAGTCCAAGACCTTCGATAAGGGAATCTGATGGGTGATCAGGGCATCGATGGTTTCCCTCATCATCCCCACTTAGGATGGAGTTCCATAGAGATCCCTTCTTGTGGAGATATTCTTGGTAGATCATGCGCTGACATCGGGAGTCACCAGTTGACACCAAGAGGCAATGTCTTCTATGGTGAGTATTTGGAAGAAAAGACGGGGACCCAAGTGGGTCATATCTTTTAGGGGACAACAGCAGGTCTCAGGGTCTGTAGTGAGGGGCTCCCAGAGTAGAGGGACTTAACAGGGAGAGAGGTTGTTGTTCATGTGTGGCGAGCATGGAAACATGCCTTGTGATTGCCCGACCTCCCTTGAAGATGATCAAAAAATGGCCGAGGGACCACCGTGGTAGAGGAAGATGTTAAAGTGAGGAGGTATGTAGGGAGAAAGATGTGGTTTTTGCATCAGGACAAGCAGTAGGAAGTGGATGATGGTTCAAGGTACTACGTCCACCACCCCCAGGTAGTCAACCATGACCTCATGGAGTAGGTCGATAGGGGTGAGCTCAGCTTCAGGCAGTGGAGGCCTACGACCACGGTGCTCCAGAGCTGATTAGAGGTAAGATTAGTGTCTTCTCTACCTTAGCTATAGTTTTTCTTGACACAGGTGCCAGTCAAACATTCCTTTCCATAGAGAATGGACTGGTTATCTACTAGTATCGGTGATGAGGCCTTATGACATCATCTAGGGAATGGAATGGTTATCTACAGTCCATGCACATATCGACTGTTTTAGGTGCAAAGTGTGGTGTGTCCACAGGGAATGGACTAGGGTTTCCTTCACCGATGAGAAGGAAAATTTTTCAACATAGTATGAACTTTTCAAAGAATGGTCCAGAAGATTACTCACCCATTGGATAGCCTCACCCTCTGTGTGGTGTATGAGAGGAGTCCAAGCTTTCTTGTAGTGGTGTATGATTATACAGATGTATTATTTAAGGATCTTCCAATACTACCTCCTCATAGAGAGGTAGACTTATACATTGATCTATACCCTGGGACTACACTAATATCCACCCCAGCGTTTTAGATGGATTTTGTGGATCGTTGTGATTTGATGGTATAGTTGGAGTACTTGAAGGAGAAGGGCACCGTGATGCCCAACTTTTCACCATTGGAAGCCCCAATTTTGTTTGAAAAGAAGGTAGATGGGAGATTGAGGCTATGCGTGGACTTCCAAAACTTGAACCCGATGACCGTGACGAACATGTATCCATTTCTGAGGATTGATGACCTCTTCAATGAGCTAAAGGGAGCAAGGTGGTTCTCGAAAATAGACCTCATATTAGGTTATCATTATCTTTGGGTATAAGATGAGGACATACAGAAGACAAACTTTTGATGCTGGTATGGCCACAATGTGTTTTTGGTGATGCCTTTCGGCATGACCAATTCCCCAATAGTGTTCATGAGACTCATGAACATGATCTTCTAGACTTAACTTTATTGTTTAGTGGTGGTATTCATTGATAACATATTGGTGTACTCAGTGTCAGAGGAGGATCACACTACACACCTATGGATAGTCCTAGATACACTCTGAGAGCACTAGTTTTACAGTAATCTTGTGAAGTTCTAGTTCTGGATTCGAGAGGTCTACTTTATGGGGCACAAAATTTTAGAGGATAGAGTTGTAGTGGATCCGACGATGATAGAGGCAGTGCTTTATTAGGATTCACCCAGGAGCGTGACTAATGTGTGAATTTTCATGGGGTTTTCTAGATACTACTAGAGGTTCATTCCTGACTTTTATAGAGTAGCATCACATTTATTAGCTTTGAAATGGAAGGGAAAACCCTTTTTGTAGACGGAGAAGTGCCATCAAAGTTCCCAGGAGATGAGTTGGAGACTAATGAGTGACCCTATCTTGAGACTACTAGAGGAGGGAATTGATTACATAGTTTTATACAGCACATAGAGGACTAGATTGGGTTGTGACCTGATAATAGAGAGAGCGGTAATCACATAAGACTCATGGGATTTGAGGTAGAATGAAAATAATTACATGACCTATGACATAGAGTTAGCAGTAGAGGTTTTTTCTTTGAAGATGTGGTGACACTACATGATGGTTGAATAGTTTATTGTCAACTCCGACCACAACATTCTGAGGTATATCTTCTCATAGAAGGACCTGACCTTGATAAATTGGTGATGGTTAGAGTTCCTCTTGGACTATGACTTTGATGTAGTCTATAATACATTGAAGGGGAACATGGTGGAAGACGTGCTCAGAAGAAGGAATGGATTATAGCTACTAATTGGGGAGACATAGTAGTTAGCAATGATGCAAATATCCTTCCTGGATAATGATGAAGATGCCTACATTCAGTCAATTACTTTCACTCCCCCACTCTTATAGAGAGTATGGGAGGAAAAAGAAGTGTATATTGACTACGAGGCCTAACATTCCTAGTTATCCTTCAGATAGGCTCGAGATGGTATTTTCAATAGGTGGAGAGAACATCATTCTTTTCATAGGGTTCATAGTTGTACCGGTGATGTTGTGGGAGGAGGTTTTGAGGGAGTTCCATAATCCCCCTTTGGAGGTACATCCTAGTGTGGAAAAGATGTATCAGGACCTCTAACTCTAGTACTAGTGGCTAGGAATGAAGAAATCAGTGGAAGAGTTTGTTTCCTGATGCCTCACTTGTCAGCAAGTGAAGGCTGAGAATTTGGGTCCAACAGGCTTGGCCCAACCAATTGAGGTACTGGAGTGGAAATGAGACTTTATCAAGATGGAATTTGTCATGGGTTTAACACACACATCCAGGTCCCATTATTCTATCTAGATGATTGTTAACCAACTCACCATGTTGGATCACTTACTACCCATCATGGAGCAGGGATAGGAAGAGGGCTCGGGGAGCCTCTACACTCAGGAGATAGTGAAAATTCACAGGGTTCCTTCGACGATCATCTTAGACTATGATGCATGCCTTACATCCCGTTTATGGAAGGGATTACAGGAGGCATTTGGGACTCATCTACGCTTGAGAAGCGCCTTTCACTCTTAGGTAGATGGTCAGATGGAGTGAACCATACATACCTTGGACGACATGCTTTGTGCTTGCGTTCATGATTTTGGTTGTATTTGGGTGGACTACCAGCCACAGGTGGATTTTTCATACAACAAAAACTATCTCTCCACCATTGGCATGAAACCATTTTATGCCTTATACATGTGGGCTTTAAGATCACCTCTTTGCTAAAAAAAACTAGGGTTGTCACCAGTAATTGCTCCAGAGTTGGTACGGACTACCACTGAGAAGGTGCAGATCCTCCAGGAGTGGATGTGGACTACATAGAGAAGGCATAAATCTTATGCAGATAGGAGACATAGGCCCTTTGTGTTCGAGTAGGGAGACCATGTATTCCTTCGGGTCTCAACCTGATAAGGATTACAATGATTTGGTCGGTGCGGAAAGTTATATCTGATGTTCATCAGACCTTTCTAGATTCTATACAGAGTTGGTGAGGAGGGGTATCGCCTAGTTCTCCCCCCATAGATGCACCAGGTGCATGATGTTTTCTGTGTCATAGCTGAGGAAGTATCTGAATGATCCATCACTTGTCATTGAATCGGGTGTGCTGGAAATTGAAAATAGGGAGATGTTTGCAAAATTTCCAATTTAGAGAGAAGGATTGATAGAAGTGGTTCCTTTGTAGAGGGTAGATTTCTCTAGTTCAAGTTTGGTGGAAGCACAAGAATCTCTAGGAGATCACATGGGAGAAAGAGGCTTATATTCTTGCTTAGTACACCCATTGGATTGTTTATCCTTGTTTCGACTTATAAGGACGTGTATCCCAAAAAGGGAGAGTGATGTAATTTCTCGGAAATTCTGTGTATTTTTTTTTAAATTATATATAATTACTTCAAGACTAGATGCTTTGAAAACACCTAATTCTGAGGCCTGGTGAGCCTGGAATATAATTTTAATTTTTTTTAAGTTCATGTAAGTGGACGTGTGAGTAGGTTTTTATAAATTTTAAACTAGTTCTTGGATAAAAAATCTAAGGGAATCATTGAATTCAAAATATCGGGATCTTCCTAGAATGGACCTAACATCTACCAGAAAGGGTCCACCAAAAATGTTAATTTTTAGAATTTTTGGAAAAAAATAAAATAACTTAAAAAATTATTTTATTTTATTTTCCCAACCGCTGGGCGGTGACACGAGGGGATACGGTGTGGCAATGAAGAGACAATGATCCGAATTAATTGATGATCATTAATGTCTCATAATTTTTTTTCTTAATGACACATTATATGAAGCATAATATAAAAGATATTTCATAAATGAAACATCATAATGATGTGACAAAAGCAACATAATAGAAAGGCTATGAAATGTTTTATCTTTTTATGGAATAACAGGTTGAAGAAACGAGATCAAAATATTGGATTTCCTTTGATGAAACTATTATAAGATTTATATCCAATTATGAATTAAGAACTCCATCTGATCGCTAATGACGTTGATACATCTTGAAGAATGTGACCTAAAAGCAATGAAGGCCAATAGAACATGAATTGTAGCATCCTTAGTGCTTCAAAGACAAACTCAATAGTGGTAGGGGTTATTGTTGTTGTTGATTATATTTTCCTGTTTTTCATTCTAATATGATTAACAAAGATCAACCCATAGACCATTTGATCTGCGAATCCCTCGTTAATGTGGGAGGGTGCTCATTTTTGGGGTTTTTCCTCAGGAATGTTTAATGTTATTGAAATATTGAACCTCAAACCCCAAACACACATTGTTTGCAAACCCATAATATGGAGGGAACAAGGTGGCACAAACAAGGCCCAACCCTCTTCACCTAGTGCATTCTTTGTGGCCAAAATTAAGAAATGGCAGAAAAGGGATTATGAGGAATTAACAAAGAAGGCAAAAACCCACAAAAGACGGATGTGAAAACTGCATGAAGAACAGACCACCGGAGTAGACCTAGTGGTCCATAGAAGATCCCTATAGTGCGACGACGCTGACAACAGCCATGGGTAGAGTGAAACACACCCAAACAACTGGCTCAATCTACGGTGAGGACGTTGGGCCTGCCGGCTGGGCCCCTGGCTGGTAGAGGGTCACAGAACCTTAGCAGTGTCTATGGAGCACCCTATAGCCATAGGTCATGACTTCACATGGCATGTGGTCCCCTAACTGCATGCAGAACATGGGTCGCCGGGTTTGATCGGCCATGTGATAGCGCCCTGGACGCGCTACGTGTCTGGGCTGACAAAATCCAATCTGCCAAAGGTAGACCGGGTAGGGAACAACCCGCGCCCATTGGGCCGACCCTCCCCATCAGGCTAGGCCAAATGAGACCTTTTGGTAGGGTGACCTAGTGGGCTGGACCCCTGGCCAAATCAGGCTAGGTCAAGTGAGGACCAATGGTCTTGGCCCACTGGCCAGACCGGAACATGCCGAACCAGACATGAAATGGGTCGGGCTGGGTTAGTTGAACTGAACAGGGGCATGTGGGCCCCCCAAACCAAGTTGGTCGGATTTTTCTTACAAGATCGGACAAGGTCCAGATGCAACCAACTCTTGTTTACTAAAACACCAATAGCATACTACCCAGGAATGTGATGGACAAGCCGTTTGCAGCGTTGGAACCTTTATGATGAGGCAGAACTTTGGAAAAAATCTTATGAGGATTTCATGGATGTTGAGATACAATAAATTTATTGAGGATAAGTTCTACCGGAATCAAGCGCACTGTGTGCTGAAACCCCAAAGTTGGCTGAGACATGAAGACTACTGACAAGCGACCCTGTGTGGATCAGCTACGATGACCCAATGGAAAGTAGATATGTGTGACCCACCAGGACGAAGGTGGGTAGAGGCTTTGTGTGACCCTGTAGACCCATGATACTCAATGGGGGGGGGGACCATAATATAAAAAAGGTGGGAAGCAGCTCTATGTGAGCCAACAGGCCCACAATGGGGAGTGGCTCTTTGTGACCCAGCATACCTACAACGCTCATTAGGGATGAGTACCAAAGAAACCCAAGGATAGTGGGAACTATCTTTGTGTGACCCTTCAAGCCCACTATAATCATAGAGTAGGAGTTCTATAGTAGCCCAATGTTCTCGATGATATGACTAATTTGTCTTACATTCCTACTATAGATTAAACCTAGTGTGAGATATCTTGCTTCGTGATTATGATTTGTGATCATACTTCATGGTTTGATTTGGGATTGATTTGTGGTATTTCTTTGTTGGACTGGGGTCTCTACTGAGTATTTTGTTACTCACCCCTGCACGGGCTCCACCCACATGTGTTGTGTTTAGTGAAGATGACCAACGACTTGGCCGATGACTTGGTGGCTCAGGACGAGGTGGCGCCCAGTGAGATTAGGCAGGTAAGATGTTCTTCTATGGCTTCCAGCTATTACTCTACACTTACCCATCTAGGTGGGTTTTTAGTGGATGACTTTTAGGATTTCCTTATACTTCCATCTTTCTATTTATTCTTTTTATGGGTTTGTATTAAAGCACATTTGACCTACAATTTGTACTTTTATTCAGTGGTTGTTTAGTGTCATGCAAATTTACCTTTCCAGCTTTGGGATGTGGTTGTGTCTGCGTGTGTACAGGTACTCTGGAAAATTACTCCCACATGCAGGTTGATGCCTTCAGTGCTAGTCACAAACCCTTGTCCTTTGGGAGTCGTGCTTGGAGGATGTCATGAAATGAGCCCCGGGGGACATGTTGTGACAATAAAGAAGAGAAAAAGATACAAAAAATTAATGAATTTAACCTAGTCTCAACATATATGATTAAAGAATAACATAATAAACACAATAAATTATATGATCTACTACTTACCCAAATGAATATATTGTTTGATGATATTATTGAATTAAATTCCAAGCTATGACTATATTTACATGTGATAATAAATAATGGATTCAGATCCCACCAAATGGTCTCAATTCAATTAATCTCCTTAAAAAAGGTATAATAAAAAAATTATTATCTATAACCAACATTACCAAAATCAACTTGACTCATTAGTATTCCTTTTTATATCTCTTAAAAATGATGGATCTATACCACGTGAGGAAAATATTCCATCAGTCTATGCTAAAAAATAGGTTAATGTAGATGACTTGGTAATTGGATATAATCATATAGTTTCTATCCAATTTTATAGAACATAAAAGACACTAACACACTTGATCCACTTCACCTAGGTCCATAATGACTTATCATTAAATATTCCTTATAAACATGATTGTAAATAATACATTTTAACTATGTAATTTGAGAACTTCTATTTGAAAAGGTGATATGAATCATAAAACTGGATAGTTCCTTATTTTTATTATGATGATGAGGATAATAAAAAGCAATAGTCTTGACCATGATCCTATTAGTAATAATTTCATTCTCACCCACACTAAACTAAGCCTTCCAAATATAGGAAATCACCAAAAAGTAATAAGTAGTTATAGTTTTGTGTTTTTTTCTAAGATTGACTTATAGATCAAGGAAATGCATATTAATACTTATTACAATAACTATTATACCATAACCTCAGATAGTGAGGCATACCATTAATCTAACCCACAAATAATTTCATTTGAAAATAATATATGTTTTGAAAAAAATTGAAATAAATAAAAGCCTCTTCAAGAAACAACTTGACTAAATAATATGGAATGTTTCAATAAACTTCTTCAAAACATTCTTCCAAAAATTCAAAAAAATTATATTCCATGATATAATATCCTTAAAATATCCTTAGTAAACTACCATTGATGAAAATTACAACTCTATATCCCTTTCAAGTACATTACTCTAATTTATCCTCAATGAAGTTTCCAAAAATTAAATGAAAAATCTCTATCAAACATCAACCAAGAATATGAACATAAATTTTCTCTCTCAATATTACCAAATAGAAAAACCATTAAAAAAATAATACACATAATCACTATACTATCTGCTTTAAAAAATGATACATGGTTCCCTAACTATGTAAATTATAATACATAAAATATAATCAACCTATAGGTATAGTTAACATATGAATACGTTACTTTTAATTAAATATATCTTCCACCAAACTCTTAGTTCCCCTTTTCTACCTTACCTATACTAATATTAGTGTTATTACTACCCTACCATACCATAAATTTCTCAAAATATCCTAAAATGAACTATAACAGTAAATAAACTTATTTTGATACAGTTTTTTTTTTGTTATTCAACACTATAGAACATTATCTGGGCTGACAAAAAGAGCAAGAGTGGGACCACAAGACAACCACTCTCAGAATTGGTTGTGATAATTATATTGGTCGTATATGTCACATATATAGTAGGAATTACCCTAAAATGTGTTCCATGATGAAATTTAAAAAACTAATATATGAAAAATATCATTATAATATCATATTATAATGTATTTGGGTCTTAATAAAAAAATAATATATAATTTAACCATCATCTACACCATATCAAGTTAACTAAAATCCATATCATATAAATTTACCAAATTCCACTCATAAAAAAATCTATAAAACTATTATGTCCTGACCCACTGATAAGAAATCACCCTTGGACTCCCACTAATGGGCCAAGGGATAGTAACCAGTACTAAGTTATCGACACATCACGAGAGAGTATGCCTTTAATAAATCTTTCACCAACTATCATAAATCCAACATCCGCTACACACACATGAATTATAAATCTAAATAATGTGACAAATGAATTAATATAATGAATCTCCAATATATAAAGTTAATCAATACAATTGGAACCCTAGAAAAAAATTAAACATACCAAGAAATTCTAATAATAATCCTGGTGGCATGCAGGTGGATATCATTATGAGATCCTCAGTCCACCAACTATTTAGTTATTATACCCACATTTAAGATATATCATCATCTAACCATCACATTAATGGATAAAAAGGATAAAAGGCATGTAATGTGTATGAGTACATATAGGGATGAGTACGAAAATACACATAATGGGTATCCCAGGTAAGGAGTCGAACCCACAACATCTAGTGGTTACGTGCCCCAATATAATTTAACATGTATAAAATAGGAGATTAACTAACATCATTAAAAAGTATAACCATGATATATCTTGGTCAACCGACCCATACATCACTTTCATCATGATCTCAAAATAAATTTTTTTCCAACATGGAAACCGAAGACCTATCATACAACCCATCATCAAATTCCTACCAAGTTATTCACTCTCGATACACTATGATATTATTTAAGAAATAAAAATATTCACTTATTTTAAAAGAATAATAATAAATAATAATATCAATCGATTTCTAAACTACCTAATGAAATACACATCTACCACTTGATGAAATACACATTGATGTACATAGTTTATAAATGTAGACACTTGATAGGGTGTATGGGTGAATCAGTTGTTGACAATTTTTTTCAAATTAAAAATTTTTATTTTATTTTTTTACCTTATTTTGAATTAAATATTTTTTTTGGTTAGTGAAATTAGATCTTTTAATGCTCAAACTTGGAACGGTCATCCTTATTCATGCTAGTAAATTAGTAAAGAGGCACACAATATTTTTACATAGTTATATAGAAATATATACTCCTTTCCCTGATTTATAGTTCATCCCAGCCATAGATTCTATGAAATAATTAAGTGTAAATTATAATAGGGTTGTTTTATCCCACAAATACAATGATAGCATCTCCCTAGACATACAAATATTTGATTCCCAAAGGGCATATACAACCATCTTAACATTTAATCCATAGATCCACACTATGTTGTCCAAAAATAATGATAGAGTTAATATTTTCATTATTTTTTATATTTTGATAAATGATTTAAACCCTACAAATTATTCCACTTGAGTATATTTTCACCATTTTAGTGTTTTTGGTGAATTGTGAGCTGAATTGTGAAAATTGGTTAATTCTGGAAAATTCACAGTTTTCTAGATCTTCTATTTTTTGAGAACGAATTTTACAATTAGGATCCAATTAATGTGATTTATTTTTTAGGTTTTTATTTCTCATTGGATTAATTTTTTTCTTCTCGACTAAGAACCAATTCTACACGTAATGGCCCAAAAAAATCAATGAAGTAGAGAAATTATTCTAGCCGATTGAATGGACCCTACCATATTAAGTCAAGAATATCTCTTTATACCAACCTTTAAATGATGTGATTCGAGCTGGGTTCAACAGAAGACTTAAAATGGAAATTTCCATCTAAATTTCATAAATTAAGGACCTCATTAAAGCGTCCTTTGAGCGAGTCCAAGCGGAGTGGGTGAAAAAAATTTTGGCAGCCAAAAAAGGTAATGATCATTGATTCAGACATATATTGATTTAAACCTCTCCAAAGACTTTAAAATAGTTAGGTTCCTTATGCAACTTCATTAAAAAAATTATAAGAATATTCCTCAATGTGTTTCTGGCATCTGGTGGGAAGAACGTAAGAAAACCTTTTGAGAACAGATTCTGGAGGATAAAATTTTCTATTCTTTGTTTTCTCTCTTTTATTCTTCTTAGATTTTTAATTAGTACTTTTTATCCATTATTCATAATTAACCTTACCATGACAGGGTAAAATGATGTGTGATTGGGGAAGGAAAGGTTTTTACTTTTTGAATTCTTTTGTTCTTCCACTTAATGTTTTAAAATCTTTTTCTCTCTTTTGCGAAATCAGTTTTAATTTTTTATAATGGTTTTTATTACCATGTATGATTGTATTTGATTTTATATTCTCTTGTATTTATTTCTTTGGTCAATGATAAAATTATCATTCCACTAGGATATGGTCAATATATAATGTAATAAATCAGTTCATAGTAGTGAAGTACTTGGTGATCTCCAGTACATGTGTGAGGAGTAGTGAATGTTGTTGATTTTTTGGGATAAACAAGACCCAATTGGTAATTTCTTAAGTGAATTGAGGGTATTTTCTACCAATATATCACACAAAGAAATGATATTATACCAATATAAGAGTTTAGTAAGTTTTATTTTCATCATTATTATTTGACTAAGGGAGTGATAAAAAGCGATTGTGTATTCTCACTTTTCTCAACATTGTAGAAGAGAATTGGATGATTTGAAATATTGTAGAATTACAATTTGAAAACCAACCATGACCTAATAAACATCATAAAAATAGTATTAAACCACTTTGTTTTTCAATTTTTACTTTCACATAATCTATATTCTTTGTTTAGTTTCATTAGGGAATTTTTAAAATCAAACAATCTCAAAAACAATCTATACTCATTTCTCTTATTTCAAGTGAAAAACATGATTATTGTCCACTCATATCGGGATAAAACCTAATTTTACTATTATAATACATTTTATCTTAGGTAATAATTTTTTCCCACACCCCATGATAGGAACATGTCAAAACTAGTGCCGTTGCTGGGGAGGTAGTTCCAACATTTCTTTTCTTATATTGCATGACTAGAAGTATAAACCCATGAACTTTCCCCATAGTTCATAAAATTGTAATAAACCTGTTGAATAGACTTGTGAACCCTAATTTTCAATCTTAATTTTAGGAAATTTCTCTTGCAGACTGGAGTGAAAATTTAAGTGTTCATTATGAGCCTACTATCATGGCTGAAAATCAAAACTAAACACTTAGAGATCTTTATGCAACACAATTCTATAATAAAAAAATCAACTTGTCATGCAAGTGTTACAAATAATTTTGATATGAAACCTAATGTGATTCAATTGCTCCCAAAATTTCATGTATTGGAATGAAAAGACTCAAAAAAATATATTAAAGTGTTCACACATGTACGCTCCACTTTGAGACCCCGAGGAGGACCTGAGGAACATGTAAAGTGGAAGGCGTTCCAATTTTAAATGGAAGGAGCTGCCAAATAAGGGTTTTATAGATTAAAATCAGGATATGTGAATGGTTGGAATGACATGGTCAGATGTTTCATGAATAGATTCTTCCCCACCTCTAGAAGCACGACCATCAAAAATGAAAATCTATGCCATCAGACAGTTATCTATATAAACTATTTATGATTACTGGGAGAGATTTTAAGAAGCTACACGCTAGTTTCCCACATCACACAATTTAGGAGCATGACAT
The DNA here is from genome assembly GCA_963277665.1 of Viscum album. Taxonomy (NCBI): domain Eukaryota; kingdom Viridiplantae; phylum Streptophyta; class Magnoliopsida; order Santalales; family Viscaceae; genus Viscum; species Viscum album. The sequence continues at coordinate 178,635,029 of OY728143.1, read as the reverse complement.
TCTTGTATTATTTTATCTTTTCTTATTGTAAAATTATACAAACCTTCTAGATGTATCATCTGGAGGTGAATTGATTGAAAAATCACCAGAAGAAGTCAAGGGTTTGATTGTGAAAATTTCTCAGAACACGCAACAATTTGGTATAAGAGGTACTAGAACAAGATGTTTGTGGTTTTTTCTCATTATCTGATCGTTTCACTGACCAGTGTGTTGAAGTACAGGGAATGGAAATTTTCACATTAGACTTTCAGCCAAATAAGTTTCAAAAAAAATATAGAGAGAGAATTACCATGTCCAATATGTATTTCTAAATTAGAAGAATCAAGCTATACCCCCATACCAAAATTAGTTCCAAAACCTATCCCAATTCTAGAATCAATTCCAAAACCCACCACCATTTCAGAAAAAGCAATTTTATAACCAGACTTCCAAACAAAAACCACCAATATTCCAGAGACCCTAGGAGAATCCATCCACTAGTGCACAACCACCTATTCAAAACCGACATCATAAATATATGATTGATGTGCTGAAAGACACTATAAATGATTTTTCCAAGAAGTTTGAATGTCTTATGGACTTACTAACCAAAAACCAAGGCAAAATCCAATTCCAAAAAATCCCAAAACCAAAATAAAATTTCAGCATAATAAAAACAAGAAGTGGAAAATAAGTACACCACCAGCCAACACCGATCCTGAAAAAAGACCACTTGAGTTAAGGGAGAATGAAGTTGTAAATTGAGAAAACTTAATTAAAATGCACCGTGAAGAATATAAGAAAGTGGAGGAAGAAAAGAATATTCCATGGAATACGAGAAGATAAAAACCATTCAAAAGGAAAAAATAGAGAAGGAAGATTTACCCCCACCATTTCCATGAAGGATGACTGAATCAAATAAGTCGCAGAAAAAATCACTTCTAGAAGAAATTATGGACATATTCCTGAATGTGGAAATCAATATCCCCACCTTCTGGAAGCCCTAAAACAAATTTGAAAGTATGGAAAATTATTTAAAGATATTTTAATCAAGAAGAGGATTCTTAAATGGAATGGGAGGATCAACTTGGGAATGATCATCTCAGACCTAATCATAAGAATGTTTTTAGAAAAATGTCAAGATCCATGGACGTTTTCAATTCCAAAAACCATATGTTAATTAAATTTATCTCATGATTTTTGTGACTTAGGTGATTCCATTAATGTATTTCCTCACTCAGTATACACTTATTTACATAAGGGAGGATTGGAGCCCACAATAGTAGTGGTATACCTTGGAAACATATCCACAGTTTTCCTAGAAGGAGTTCTCGAGGGAGTCTTGGTGAAAGTCAAAGATAACTTATTCCAAGAAGATTTCTATGTACTGAATATAGAAGATGATAAGAGCCCATAACACTCACCCATCATTTTGTGGAGACCTTTCTTGAAGATGGAAAAAACCATCATGAATGTCCAAGAGGGGACCCTCACTATAGAGTTTGAAGATAGCACTGTCCACTTCAATATTTTTCAATCCATAAGGCACCCATCAGATGATCACTCCTTCTTTTCTCTCTCCCATGAAGTTGGTACTAAACCCATTAAAGAATCATGTATGAGACATGGATCATTATTCTTAGGATTGACTTAATCCATTGAGGATATCATTGAACATAAGGATTCCTAAACTCCTAGAGATTATGATTTCATGTGGAAGGATGAGGTAAAATATAATTTCATTGATTATTTGTTAAATGATGAAGATGATGATATGATTTCTTGGGTGCAGGATGTCCACAATTTGAAAGTTAGAAACATAAAATTAATTTCATCCCTTGACCATCCCCCTGATTTTGATATAAAACCACTCCCCTCTGATTTAAAATATCATTTCTTTATGGAGGGAGATAAATTACTAGTTATAATTGATAATAATTTATCTAAAACCCATTATAAATTAGTGATTATATTTTTAGAGAGAATGTTAATGAAATAGGTTAGAGCTTATATGATATCCCAATAATCATCCCAAAAATATGCTCACATAGAATTCTTCTTGAGAGAGATTCCAAACCTGTTAGAAAACCCCAAAGAAGGTTTAACCCCACACTGATAAAGGTTGGGAAGAAGGATATTGATAATCTCTTGGAATATAGGGCATGGAAGTTGAATCAAGTCACAAGGAAACATCATTTTCCCATTCCCCTCATTTACCAAATGATAGAGATATTGGTAGGGATAACTCATTATTTCTTCTTGGATAGATATTCCGGTTATTTCTATGTACCTATTTCTCCCAAGGATCAGGAGAATACTACCTTCACCTGTCCCTCTAGAACTTTTTCATACAAAAGGATGCCATTTGGATTGTTTAGTTATTCAGGATAATATTAGAGGTTCATGGTATGTATTTTTTATGGATCAAATTTAAGATTTATTGGGGGTTTTCTTAGATAATTTCATAGTTCTTGGAAATTCAATTGACCGTTTTTTGAAAAATCTGGATTTTTTTGAAAACATGCATTGAAAAGAATCTTGTTTTGAATTTTGAAAATTGTCATTTAATGTTAGAGAGAGGAATTTTCCTTGGGTACATCATTTCCAAAAAAAGAAAAGAGGTTAATAAATTAAAAATTGAAGTCATAAATTATTTTACTTACCAAAATCTTGTGAAACATGTTAGATCATTTTTAGGACATGCATGATTCTACAAGAGGTTTATCAATGTTTTCAGTAATATTTCTCTCCCTCTATCTATATTACTTTTGAAAGATGTTAATTTTGTTTTAAATGTTGAATATAGGTAATAATTTGATGAGTTGAAGAGGATATTGATTACACCACAAGTAATGAAACTACCAAATTGGGATGAAGCATTTGAGCAACTTTTTGATTCTTCCAACAAAGAATTTGGAGTAGTCCTTTCTCAGCTAATTGTTGGCATGACACAAGTCATTTCCTATATCTCAATAACCATATATTCATCATAATTTAACTACAAAAGAACATAAAAAAAGTTTTTTTCAGTTGTATTTTCCTTATAAATATTTAGATCATATCTCCATGCAACTGAAGTCACTATGTTTTCCGATCATACAGCTCTTAGGTTCTTGATAAAGAAGGAAGAAGCTAAACCAAGGTTAGTAATATGGATGTTGTTACTACAAGAGTTCAACATATATTAAAATACAAGAAGGGATCTAAGAACCAAGTGTTTGATCACATAAGTAGACTTCCCAAGACCGTTGTTAATAAAATTACAAATAGAGAACCACTCAATGACCACCTTCCAGGAGAGAAGTTGCACATTATTAATGGAGAAGTACCATGGTATGCTGATATGATAAATTATATAGTAACATCTTAGGTCCCACCCCATTTAAATTCCTACCAATTTCGAAAGATGAAATATGAATATAGATATTACATATGGGATGATGCATTTCTTTGGAATATTTGGAATAACCAATTGATGAGAAGATATTTTTCAGAAAGTGAAATTGATTTTGTCTTTATGTATTGTCAAACATTATCTTGTGGAGGCGACTTTGGACCTTAGAAGATAGAAAATAAGGTTTTATAATCTAGTGTTTATTGGCCTGCCCTTTTTAAAGATACTCATGATTATTGAAAAAGGTGTGAAAAATGTCAGTTTTTTGGAAACATTTCAAGGAGACAAGAAATGCCTCAACTGCCACTAATTTTTTGTGATTTTTTTTTATTTTGGGGGATATATTTTATGGGACCTTTCCCTATGACAATTGTAAATTCTTATATCTTTGTTTTAGTTGATTATTTTTCCAAATGGGTGGAAGAGAAATCCACCAAGACTGATGAGGGTAATGTTTTTTGTGATTTTTGCAGGGCTAACATATTTTGTATGTTTGGAGTTCCTAGAGCCATCATCAGTGATCAAGGAAATACCTTTTTTAATAAGATAATGTAGGATTTACTAAATAAGTATGGGGTGTATCATAAAATATCAAATCCATATCATCCATAGTCCAATGGTAAAATGAAGTGTCCAATAGGGATATCAAAGGGATTTTGGAAAAGAATGTTAATCCAAACAACAATGATTGGAGCCAAAGTTTGGAAGATACATTATGGGATTATAGGGAATCCTAAAAAACCCCAATTGGAATGAGTCTGTATCGGTTGATTTATGGGAATAGTTTCATTATCCAGTAGAATTGGAGCATAAGAAAATATTGTGCTGTAAGAAAGAAGAATTTGGATCTTGAAAGTGCTGGAAAAGAGGGAAAATTTCAGTTTTAGAAGCTAGAATAAATTGGAAGTAAATATTTTGAAAATTTTAGGATCTAAAAATAATGAACATGAGTGGATCATGAAATGATGATCCAACAAAAAGACTTCTATCCTAGAGACATGGTGTTTTTATTCAACTAAAGACTCAAGTTGATGTCAAGTAAACTTGGTTCGTGGTGGGAAGGTCTATTTATAGTTACTCATGTATATTATTTTGGTTCTTCGTTGATTGTGAAGGATAGAGAACATGATCAAGTCACTTTTAATGAACATCAGCTAAAGAAATTTCATGGGACCATTCCATTAGATCCAGTAGAGGATATCACACTTCTCTAACCTATTTACCAACAAAATCCACAAGGCCATACCTCTCCTTTACACATTCTTGCTTGATTTGATTCATTTTTCAAATCTTATTACACTTTAAATCCACTTAAATTCATTGCAAACACTATATAATTTAAGTGTGGGGGAGGGAGCCTTTGTATTGTAGGATTTTTTTTCTTCCTATTTTCAAAAAAATTGTGTTTTTCAAATTTTGGGTGTTTGTTTTTCAAAAAATTTGTGTGTTATTGAATTTTGTGAGCAAAAAATATTATCTTTTACATTTTTAAACTGATTTCATTGAGTGAACCAATTTATTCCATGATTTTGAGCTTAAATGAATGCTTAAAATGAATTTGTTTCAAGTTCAATTACTTGGCAATTCCATGAATGGTACTCTAATTTTTGAATCCCATGCCACATTTCACTGTCTTTATCTTTGAAATCAATTTCCTGTGAGGCTTCTGAACCCTTTTATCATATTATTTTCACTCACCTGATTTCTTGAGAGAACCAGACTATTCTTGTTTTAACTAGAATTTTATTTATTTCTTTCAAAACTTGAGGGGTTGAGGTACATGTGTTTTAAATTATTGAGACATTTCTTTGGTTTTAAATCCCCCTTTTATAGAGAATCCATTTAATTCGGGCCTACCTTTTATATTTAAACCTTGTATCCCTTAGAATCCATGAACACCCTATTAGTTTAGCCACATTTAAATCCAATTTTCTCTATCCAACCTGCTCTTAAAGTGAACTTATATGGTCTAGTTGAACTTAAGTTTTGGGGATACTATTTTGTATTCTGATACCTCTTTTAGAGATACTTTGGGTGAAAATAAAATGTTGAAGATGTTTTATTATTTCTGAAAAAAATCATTCTGTTGAAAGTTGTGCCTTTTTTGGAGCTTAAATGATAAGAGAAGTTGTGCCTTTCCTAAGCATCTAGTGGAGGAAGGATGTTGTGCCTTTTTTTGGGGGGTTTTCAAGAAAAATTATGTTTGAGATGATTAAAAGGTTTTCTAATGAAATGCGGAGATATTTGAACATTCCTTGAGTTTTCATGATGATTGAGCTAAATTTATACTATGGTGATTGAGGATGATACCATAATTGAGTGAAAATTAGAATCATGGAATTATTCTTCAAAAGAAGCCAAGCCCTTCCAATTCAGTCTTAGAATCTTTTTCATCTAAATCCTACCAACCGAAATCCAAAAAAAACCCTGAAAAGTCCTCATGATAATCACATTTCTTGACTCACATCATGTGAAGATGTAGGAATTTATAAATCCTATAGTGACCCTTGTATGAGTTTGGATGAGAAAGACATTGCTAACCATTTTTGGGATGAGAGAAAATTCACTTGAGGTAGGTGTCTTGTGTGCATGATATGAGAAATGAAGAAGATATATTTTCAATGATTTGAAATTAACAACTTCAATTAACTGTTTTTGAGGTGGCAAGATATATTTTGTTTCTTGTTGTCATATTGCTAGATCTCATGGGTATGTGTTTTGAATTTTCTTTGATTTGGATTTTGATGTTGACGTGTCCAGGATGTCCATGTTCTATGTTTTGGGGAATTGATATAGTTAATATTTTCATTATTTTACATATGTGTTTCAATTATTTAATCCCTCTAAATTAGTCAAATTGAATATAGTTTCATCATTTTAGTGTTTTTGGTGAATTATGAGCTTAATTAGGAAAATTGGTTAATTCTGAAAAATTCTGAGTTTTCTTGAACTAATTTTTTTGGGGAATAACATTTACAAATTAGATCTAATTCATGTTATTCCTTTTTCAGGTTTTCTTTTCTCAAGGGATTCATTTTTGTCTTTTGAAACCATACCCAATTATACACACAATGGCCTAGAAAAATAAATCAAGTGGAGAAATTATTCTGGCCAACAGAATAGACACCACCATATTAAATCAATAATATCTCATTATAGTGTCCTTAAAATGATGTTATTCTAGTTGGGTTTGACAGAAGAATTAAAAGGGACGGTTCACGTAAAATTTAATAAATTAAGGATCTCATTAAGGCATCTTTTGAGCGAGTCTAAGTGGAGTGGGTGAAAATTTGTTTTGCAGCCAAAAAATGTAATGATCATTGATTCAGGCATATATTTCTATGAAACTATCCAAAGACTTTGGAATTTTTAGGTTCTATAAAAAATTTCATTAAAAATATTTTATAAGAATATACCTCAGTGTTTTTTGGGCGTCCAGTGGGCATAAGAGAAGCAAACTTCTGGAGGAGATTTTTTTTATTTCTTTCTTTTATCTCTTTTATTATTCTTAGTTTTGTTATGAGTTCTTCTTCTCCCTTATTTACAATTACCCTTACCATGTTTTGGTAAAATTATGTGTTATTGGGGAAGGAGAGGCTCTTTTCTTTTTAAATTATTTAGTTCTACCACTTATAGTTTTAAGATCCCTTTCTATCTTCTATGAAATCAGTTTTAATTTCTTATAATGGTTTTTATTATCCTGAATGATTGTATTTGATTTTAGATTCTATTGTTTTTATTTCTTTACTCAATGTTCAATTTCTCCCTCCACTAGGATGTAGTCTATATGTGATGGAATAGATTAGTTCTTAGTGGTGATGTACTCGGTGATCACTAGTACGTGTCTGAGGAGTAGTGAACGTTCTTAATTGTTTAGGATAAACAAGACCTAATTGGGAATTTCCTAGGTTAATTGAGGGTATTTTATGCAACTGTATCACACAAAGGAAGGAGATTAGACCAATATGAGATTTTTTTAAGGTTTATCCTCACTATAATTATTTGACCAAAGGAATGAGAAGAAATGACTGTGTATTCTCACTTTTATCAACATTGCAGATGAAAATTGGATGATTTGAACTTTGCTAGAATTAAAAATTGAAAACCATCCCCGAACTGATCACCATATAAAATAATATTAATCAATAACTTGTTTTTTTAATTTGTATTTTCTCTTAATTAATTTTCTTTTTTATGTTTCTTTATTGTCTTTTTAAAACCAAAAAATTTCAAAAACAATCTATACATATTTTCTTATTTCAAGTGAAAAACATGATTATTGTACACTCCTCTCTAAAGACAACCTAGGCTTACCATTATAATACATTCAAAATTAGGTAAATATTATTTTTTCCACACCCAATGACAGTGACGTTTCATATACCTTGAGTCACATAGGTTCCACAACATCCCACCATGCATCTATATGTGATGTGTTTTAAAAACCACATTTGAAGTAGGTCAATATGAATGATTATTGAAGTACCTTCATCCAAGTATTGACATTTCTCCCAAAACATAGAGTATCTGACCACCATCTAGTTAACTAATAAAAATAAATTCAACTTTATCTTTGAATTTTTCTTATCTCTAAAATACTCTAGAAAACCATCTTTCCTGTTTCTCACACTTTCCCACCCAAACTCAGATTTTATACATATAGGAATTGTATCTTTAGAAAAGTATTAAATTCATCTTCTTATTTGATAAAACATATAATAAATTGTTTTTATTCATATTCTTCAAGATTATCTTCATATCTCATGAAGATTAGCTCTTAGATTATCATTTTTCCACTCACTATCTTTTAGCACATAATTTTTTCTTTTTTATTCCTTTTCCCTCAAACATCGCATCCACTCTAGTGCATGGGAATCTCATTAAAGGATTTCTTTCATTTACTAATACCTTAAATATTATTTTGAAGGGTCAAGTTAGTTTTCACTACAAAATAACCAATATAGAATACCCATCAATGTTTTCCTTATATTCATATGCACACTTTATCAATTATATCACTATTCTATAAATACCCATATTAAATTACTCTCAATTTAAAACTCTTCCCAAAAGATCCTCACAAGATATCAACTAAGAGAACAAAAAATTCTTCACTACATTCTTTCAAATATTTCTTAGTTTGATCAAACAAGTACCCAACCAATACAGTTGCATGGCATAATTATTTAACATGATTATATTTTGGAGTTATTAATTGGAACTAAAATGCATAGTTAGTTTAAAAAAGAATTTAAACAAACTTAAATATATTTAATAAAAATGTAATAAAAAACTTGTAGGAAAAAAATTATACTAAAATAATAGATCAGAAAGATAGACAAGGTTTCATCATAAATAATGTAATGAATTAATTTGTTTAAACCAACTATACAAAAATGAAAATATTTTTTAAAATGCATCAAAGAGATTAATCCTTTAATGCACCACACCTAAGATCTCCACCTTAAACCAAAGACTTATATAGAAATAAAATATAGAAATTAAAATCAATTGAAGGGTGATTATTAATTTTGTCTATAGAGAAACTGAAAAATAAATTACCATACCACCGAACACCATTAAAATCATAGGTTAGGCAATTTAAAATGAAAAAAACTTTGACAATTCATCCAGTACCAATATCACTGCCCCAACCCAACCTGAACTACTAATAATCGATGGATAAAATCCAAGATGAGAGAAAGATTATATCCAAACTTTTGTGCATCAGTTCCTTTTATTGTTGAATCAACTTCTTATTACTCTTTTTTTTCTTCTGAAGAATGATCATCTCTATCCTAAACACTCAGCTGCTTTTGAGGACCTATAGCTCTAGACAAAACCGAATCACTATCATAATCTCTCCTCTTTTGTGCCTCTAATAACTCCTTCACCATTTACATAATGATTTTTTTAGTTTTCTAAATATACAAACAATATATAGAACAATTTATCTTTCAATTCTCCATCACTAAAATAAAAGGCATTCTAGACACACAATTAATCATTCCGTGTTCTTGAACAGACGTGGTCGGTATAATGAGATGATTGGTGCTGATCCTTAGATTTTTTGATTGGTTAATATTAACCATAACATTTATCTTCAGTTCGTGCTTCAAAATGTTTATTTTATAAATCAACTACTTCAAATAGAGGTTGGAAACTTTTTCTTCTTCACCGGTGGTGACTGATACCTCTTCATGCTTCACAATAAGGGAAAATTGAGCACCGATATCGTCATAATCTCTAGTTATAGGTGTCATTTACTCCTCTTATATCTACTTAGTGGGCTCTATGGTTTCCATTGCAACGAACTGCAGGGGATTTCGGGATCATCGAGGGTTATCAGGTAGGATTTAGTGGTGAATTCAGAAGGGTAATTATTAGTTAACAAAGAACATGAAATAAAAGACATCAATTTTTAGTTAACCATCAAAATGTATCTATAGTTATAAAATTAATGCGTTTTAATAAAACTATTGTCTCTAAATTTTTTGTTTTAATCTATAATTGATCTATATTGAATTGATTTTTCATGACCTAGGATGTTGAAGTGTCTTAAGTGAAATAATTCTGGACCTGTTCTCCTTCACCCCAATTATCTCGATCAAAATCATATTCTAACAGTCTATGAAAATAATTTGTAACATTCTAATAAAAGGACATCGAGTGAAATAAGAGAAATAAAATAGGAAGAGGCATTCGATTTAGTAAATATAATGTATATTACATATTAAATATTAGGTAAAATTAAAGGAAAATAGTATCAAATCTATGCCTAATTTATTTGGATATTTTTTTTGAAACTGGTGATGGAGAAGAAGGGGTAATTTGATAGAATAGAAATGAAAAGTCACTAAAAATATTTAAAAATTGCATCAAAAATTTGAAATGGGTTAATTAAATTTATGGACATTCAACTGAACAACCACAAATTGACTTATATTGTAGTTATAATTATGGAATATATGTAATACTATTTCTAGTTCAAAATGAATAAAGTAACCATAATAAATTAAAAATAGAAAATGTAAAATAAGTTTATATTTTTTCATAAAAAAGGATATACATTGTAAAATTAACATGAGGACTACTAATATAAAATATTTATAATTATTGTAGATATAAAAATAAATTGTGAAAATTAAGTTTCATATTCCAACTCTTAAAGAAAACTACTATATAACAAATAAGAAGTAATGATCATTGAATGAGATGTAAAAGATAATCATGTGATAATATGAAAATGTTAATGAAAATGTGACTAATTCATGTCTACAACTATATTTTTTCATTTTCATATGGTCCAATGATCCATCTATAAGTGAAAAAATTGAAATACCTATTATAAAAATAACTATACGAACACTGCTAATAGTAAGAAAACCTATATAGAACATGAGATATAATATTTATTTAATTTAAAAAAGTATATTTATATTAAAGGGATATATATTGACATAATTATATAAGTTTTATACCTATCATCTTCATATTGTTTCCTTAAAGTATACAATAGTTACTTTTTTAATGGTTTTCCCAACTCTTAATAAATACATAGTGTATGCGTATAGAATAATTCATAATGGTGTATTTTAAAAAATTTAATGGTATAAACACCTTTATAATATTGAGGAAAATTAATTCATAACTTAATAATTCCATATATTTTAGAAAAAAGTAAAAAACAATTATTATGGAAATAGTCACAATTAGATAAAAATGAAACCATACACCACCCCATGATTGTTATACTCATATACATTAGTTTTAATTTTCAAAAAACACTCAATTTTGTATCTAAAAGTTTTATTTAATTTTTTTAAGTTTCACTTTCCTGAGACCTTGACCTTGTTGTAAATAAGGATGTTATTTAAAGGAAATGATGAATCTTGTGGATAGCTTGAACCTGTGTGGCCTCTAAGGGTAGGTCATTTGAAAAAGAAAATTTTCATGGATCCCATATGGTTTTCAAACCATTAAAATTTCCTCAGAGACCGTACAGGGTTTTGGTTGTGTTAATGATAAGGAAAAGAATTTTTAAAAACTTTGTGGCCTCTTAGGGAAAACCGTGTGAGGGGGTGTCTAGCTTAGTTAGTGTCTAGTACACAGTTAGTGCACAATTTGGTAAACCGTGCACAAACCGTGAAAGTTTCCCAAATTTAAAAATTATTGGTTTTTATTTTATTTTTTCCCTTTATTTTCCCCTTATTTACACAACATTTTCCCTTGGGTTCTCAGATGATGGTGTCCCCTTCCCCACTTAATCCTTGCGTATACCACTCTTAATCTCTCGATCTCCCATCTCTATGGATTCACTGCCTGATTTCTTCAGGAATCTTGGTCTACACCTTGAGGTAGGATATAATCTCCTTTTCTCTCTCCCATTTCTTGGATTTTCCTCTCACCCATGTCCCTATTCTATTCTTACAAATCCTAGGGTTTGGGGTGGGATGATTTGTGATGGTTATCTTCTTAATAGGGTGTTAGATGTGTCTGTTGGGTCATATTTGTTTGTATTTTAGCTTCCACCACAAAATTATAAGCGTTTTAGCCCATTTCGGTCCACCCTCCATCATTTTTTGGTAGGTTTTCTTCTACCTCTTCTTTTAGCCCTATTTTGTTTAGGATTTTTACAATATTTGGAACCCTAGTAATATTATTGCATGTCCTGAACCTCATTTGGATGGATTTGTGTTTCTGTGTCGAGGAGTTGTTAGTGTATGCATAGATAGGCATGTATAAATGTATGTTACCCCTTTATATATATTCACCCAGAGTATTATTAAAACTTATAATGTGGATAGGTGTTCTTACATGTTTATATGGAAAATATATACATGTGTAAGTTTAAATGGGTATAAAAATGTATAAGAATATATATATAAGGATTCCCTTGTACATATTTGTCCATGTAAATATGTACATAGGTTATAAGTGTCCTTATATTAAAGAGAAGGTTCATATGCATGCAAGTGGAAAGGGAAGACTCAAGTTGTCGTCGTCTAAAGTAGTGTTCCTTGAGTTTGAGTTAGGTACCCTATACCCAAACAATTAATTTTTAGTTTCTTGATTTCTTATAATTATAAAGTGTGTTTTTATATTTTTGTGGTATATATATATGTTAGTAAAAGTTGATTATGTCTCTACAAATTGGTTTCTTATTTGTTTACATAACTTTTCAAAGCCTATTTACAGGTTTTCCTTTAAATGAAATGTATCGTAAAGGTTTAAAATCGTTTTCTAAATTATTTCGAACTTGTGAAGGGGGTTTTGGAACTCAAAATATTTGGTCAAATGCTTTCTCTAAATTAGATGTTTTTTAATTAAAGTGTAAAGGCCCATTTTGATTTTTGAAATATTTTATAGAAATGGAAATCCTCCCTTATGGAATTCCCCTTAGAGTGGAAATGTAATGTATGTGTATTAAATGGTGCTATGATAGGAGCGAGCAATAATGACATAGTTCCTTGTTTATGTGTATTGAAAGAGGGATGTGCTTGAGGAGGGAGGAGGAAGGTGAGAAAGTGAAATGAAGAATTTTTTTTGAAAATTATTTGATATGTACATATACAATTGATTGACGAGACTCACTACTATTTAATTATCATGGTATTCCTTGGGTAGTTATTTGGGAGACTTAGTTACACTTTCTACACTAGTTGAGATTATGAAATGACTAGTGGTCCAGAGTAGATTATATGACTACCCATGGGATTTGCCCCTCGGTCAAGCCAGTAAGGATGTCACTGAGTGCTAAGGTAGTTTTTTTTGAAAATCGGTACCAACAAATATTGATTCTGGAATTTTATTGAGAGTTTTGTCCAAGTATATCTTGACTAGAACCTGAGATCCAATGAAACCTATTTCTTCAGAGTTCTATATATCTCTGTTTTCTAGTGTTTTTATAAATTAACACCCTAGATTTTAATTTCAATTTAGAATAACTATTCCAACACTATTTTTCTTTCAAAATAATTTATTTAAATAAAATTTCTTGACTTAGATACTATTTTTGGAAATATAATGGAAAGGGGTTCTTCTTAAATAAATAGAAACTAATTATTTTTTATTGAAAAGAATGGAAAACATTATTTTTTTACATCTTATTCTAATACTGGAATGTACTGGTTTTATTTTTAATGGTAAGGAATATGGAATAATTTATTTGGGAATGCCTAATGAGTTTTAATATTCATTCCACTAGTTTTATATTTGGTTTTAGCACCCTGTACTACTTCTATCTTAGATTCAATCACTATGGTGCGACGTTTTTTTAATGGTCTATGGTGACCAGTAGAGTCACATGGATGTATGTGTGTTTTATTCATTTATAATTCTAGTATGTATATTTTTCTTTTTCATTTCATATTTTTTTATTTGAAATTTTTATAGTATAAACCATTCCTAAATACTTTATCTTGATGCGTGACACTAGTTTCTATCCCAGGAGGATCAATAATGCATATCATGCCTTATCGTGGGCCGACTCGGGTGACCAGTTTGGGGTTGACCCAGTTTGGTTCTGAAAAAAATGGTATCCGAGAAGGAAATTTATATTAGGGATGTTTGGTAGGTCATAAATATGATTGTTAAAGATTATAATGTAGGTCATCGGTCAGTTCCTTATCTCTACTACTCATTATGTGACTTGAGTCACCATGTTTGTTGGGTATTTTGTTTTTATTTTTTTATTGGGTTATGTTGTTAGTGGTTATTTTTTTAATGGAAATTTTTATATTTTGGGATGAAAGTGAAAGTAATTTGGTGATACATTGTGAGCTTACTTGTTTTCATGAAACATGTGGAGCCTGAGCTCACAATTTAATATGCATCCAGTAGCTGGTGAATTCTTAGTGCATGGTCTGCTAAACCATGTGGTTAGGGTATGCATGAAATCTAGTTCTATTTTCGAGCTATTTTGGTATTGGTGATACTTTATTTTTATTTTTATTGGCACTAGTAGATTTTGAAATGCAAATTATTTCTTTAAATTTTTTAATTTTACGGAATGTGTGGTTTAAACGGGAAATATTGAAGTTGTTTTGGAATAAATTTTTGGATTTTGAAAAAAAATTGAAATGTGAAATTAAAGATGATTCAGAATAGGAAAATGTGTTTCTCTATTGATAATCTTTGACTTCACATTGGTTGGGAATTTTTTATTTAGGTTTAATGGCCAATTTTGGTAATTAGAAATATTTTAGATTGACCCATGGCATTTTTATGAATGATAACATATATGGATGTATGCATGTGGAAAGTGGATAATTGGTGGTTTGTGTCGATGGATTATTAATCTAGTAATAGAATTTATATATGTGATACTTTATTGAATACTAATAGGGGGTATTTGAGTGTTCTTTTTAATTGAAAATTGTTTTCAAAAAGGGGGATTTCAATGTTTGGAAAAATGAGTGAGCAATAATTTAGTGTTTTAATTTCATGTTTTGAACTGTCTTTCATGTAATCATGATTTTGACATTATGAAAATGAGGTCAAAATAGTGAATTGGGTTTTGTTTATGGTATATGATTGAAGTGTTGAATTTTGGTTGATGATGTCTTTTTAATTTGCATCATGCTTCTCATTTCTGAGTATGCTCTAGAAAATCCCTAGTAAATAGTGGATGGGAAGACTATATGATTCTTTCCTCCTTGGGTAGTTATGGGAATTATATTTGGTCATCATTTAGGGGTCTGAGCTTTTCAAAACTGAGGTGGTTATATTATTTGAGGTAATTATGAATAAGTGTTTCTCTGATAATTCCCAATGACAACTCAGCTCAAATTCTAAATTATGTGGTGGACCTAGATCCTTTCCTAAACTTGAACAAAACACTTGTATTCTTGATTTTTCTCCCACATTAATTAACTGAAAAATAGAATAATTCCTTGTTCTTTTTGGATTAAGAAACAATAGTTCATTTGGAGTGTCTTGTTGGGTCATATAAAGATGTTCTATAAGTCACACTACAAAAATAGGAATTTTTAATTGAAGATCATAAGCTTCTAACTATGGGAAAGAAGATGCTTCAAGAAATCAATATTCCTACCATAGTTGTTTGTGTAAGACTTTCACGCAGTAAAGGAAATATTGAGTATGGTGGATGTTAACCTAACTTGTTTTGTCTGACATCAGAGAGGAAGGTGTTTGAGATTTTTGTTCCCATGGTTATATATTTTTAGGACCCTTTTCATTTTGATGGTTTGGCTATCCTCATTTTTTATATATTTTATGGTTTTCCTTCCTGAATGTGTACTTTTTACTGGATGAAATTATTTTGGAATGGTTTTAGGTTTTCATTTGTACTTGTTTGGATATGATTATGTCTTATGGAAATTATGAATTTTGATTCGTTCTGGTGATTAATTTTAGTCACATTCATTGGGGCCCCTTGTATTGGGAGTTGGTCAATGTTTTTTGGTTTATAAATGGTTGAGATAAACAATGCTTTTCGGGGTTTTTTGAGTTGTTTTAGCTTGGAAAATTATGTTTTAGTAAAAAACCTAAATTGGAAGTGAGACTACCATGGGGAAATGGCATGGTGAACTATGTATGCATGTTATTTTGTGTTCACTTTGGGTACCCTGAGTTTTGTCTCCAATGTGCTTATCTAATTCTCCCCCAACTGAACCCTACAATAATAGTTTCTATAGATTGGATAGTTGGTCCTCTATAATATGCACCTGGAGATCCGGAATAAAGACACATTTGGGGGATTTTGTTGTGAAATTTGTGTTTTGGGTTGAGGTGTTCTATGTTTTGAGGATATGATTGGAAATATGGGTTCCCCAATCATTGAATCCCAATTTTCCATATATTTTTTTGGAACAGGGAGTATCAGGTTTGGGTGATATTGAATTATTAATTTTCGTTCCTTAGGTGGTATAGGTTTTTATTTAAGGGTCTTGGAATCATTACCTAACGCTTTGATCAATCGAGACTCTTGGGACTTTATGGGGTGGGATAAAGTCTTTATGGTGGAGAGAATTGTCACACCCCAACCTTGTAATAACAATTATTTTAATAATTTAGTTTTTTTGGCCTCTCTTTTGAGTCACTATAGTTTGTGGCTGGAAATTTATATTTTCATAGGAGTTTTAGGTGTTGCACAGTTAGCCCACCCAGTTAGGACTAACCATGTGGTGCCCATGTAATTGGGGTCTGTCATTTGATAGATCATTTTTGTATAGATCATACCTGATTCTTGAAACCTTGTATATCTCTTGAGAGACCTTATTGTGTTTATGATGTTCCATAGATAAGGTGCATGGTTTTTCCAAATCATGAAACCTCTTATGGGAAACTGTGTGAGGGTTTTCTAGGCATGGAAGTTTCTAACACACGGTTAGCACATGGTTTTGGAAACCATGAAAAAATCATGTGGGTTTTCAGAATTTTAAAAGTTTGGGTTATTATATCATTTTTGTTTTTTTTCCATTTATTTATTTCCTCTGATTTCACCCTATTCTACCCTTAGTGTCTCATGCGTTGGAAACACCCTCCCCTATTCCTCCTTTCATGTGCCACCATCTCTCTTGAGCTCCCATATCCACAACTTATCCTTTTTATTTCATCGATAATCTTGGTCAAAAACATTAGGTAGGATATCCTATCACTTATTAATTCCATTTCTTGTAGTTTTGCTCTCTCCCATTTCCCTATAGCATTCGCCCTTACCCTATGGTTTGGGTGGGATGATTTTTGACATTTCTCATCTAAATAAGCTGTGTGATGGCACTCTCGAGTCAGTTTTATTTTCATTTCTTCATCTGCCACTAAATGTGAAGCATTTCAGACCATTTTGGTTTTCCCACCATTGTTTTGATGTAGGTTTTTATATACCTTTTCTTGTGTACCAATTTTAATTATGGTTTTTGTAATTTTTGGGTCCAAATTATTGTTGTGGCACCCCTTGGACCTTGTTTGGGTGGATTCAAACCACTGTGTCAAATACTTGCAGGTGTACGGATATGTAGGCATTCATATATGCATGTTTTCCCTTTTAAAATATTTACCTATGGAAGGGTGATTATATATAATGGGTCTAGGTGTGCTTACATGTGTATATGAAAATGAATACGTTTGAATGTTTAAAGGGGTATATTCATATTTAAGAATATATGGAAGGATCTCCTTCACATATTTGGCCATGGGAATATATACTTGGGGGATATATATACTTATATATTGGTGAAGGTTCATATTCATGTAAGTGGAAAAGGAAAATTCAATTTACCTCCGTCTAAAAAATGATTCATTAAGTTTTGGTGGGTTCCTGATGCCAGCACCTTTAATTTGTATTCCTTCATTGATTATCTTTTTTAAAGTGTGTTATTTATATTATTGAGGTATTAATACATGTAATGTAAAATTTATTATCTCCTTTGGAATTAGTTTCTTATTTATTTACATAATTTTTCTATGAATTTTAACAAGTTTTCCATTAAAGTTGATGTATTCTAAATGTTTAAAATTTATTTCTAAATGATTTCTTACATGTGAAGTGTGGTTTTGGAACTCAATATCTTTGGTAATTTTTTTTCAAACATTGTAATTGTTTATTTAAAGTGTTAAGGTCCAGTTGTATTTTGAAATATGTTATGGAAAGAGAGAACCTCTTTTAAAGCATGAAACTTGGAATTGAAATGTGATGTATGTGTAATAAATGTGTGGTTTGATATTTGTACCAGTGATGGAAAATTCCTTGTTTTTGTGTATTCAAAAGGGGCTATGCTTGAGGAGGGAGTTTGGTGGTATGAAATTCAATGGTAGATTATTGTGATATTTGTATGATAGGTAAGTATAAAATATCTTGATAAAACTCCCCTTTGATTAATTGTCACGGGTATCTGTGGGTAGCTAGGTGGGAGAATTAGGTACACTTGTTTCACTAGTTGAGATTAGGAACTGGCTAGTGTACATAATTAGATATTCTCACTAGCCATGGTATGTGTCCCTCGGTTGAACTTGTGAGGGTGTCACCGAGTGTCAGGGATGTTCTTGTGGATAACTGGTATCCGTAGATATTGATTGTGGGATTGTATTGAGGGACTTTTCTTAAAACAATTTGACCAAAACATGATATGCCAAGATTCATATTTGTTTTGTATGATATGTTCTTATATTTTCAATTATTATTTATAAAGTGACACACTTTCTTTACATTTCATATTAAAATAACTGTTCCAGCACTGTTTTTATTTAAAAATAATTTTTTGAAATGAAATTTCAGGCTTTGAAAAGTATTTTCGGAAATATGATGGAAAGGGTTTCTTCTTAAACAATGGGAACCTATTAATTAATTTTTTTTGTAAAGAATTTAAAAAATTATTTTTTATATCGTTTTGTCAAACTTGCACGTCTTGGTTTTCTATTCAAAGGTAAGACATAAAGAATAGTTTATTTGGTAATGCATATAGAATTTTAATACTCATGCATATAATTTCATCATTGTTTTTATCTCCTGGAGTCACTTCCAGCTTTCATTCAGTCATAGTGGTGCGATGTTGGTTTAGTGGTTGGTGGTGACCTATAGGAACACATGGAGGTATGTACATTTTATTTATTTCCACTACTAGTTATTATATTTTTATTTTTCAGTTTTAATTTGTTTATTTATCATTTTAGGGGTCAAATCATTCCTAACTATTTTATCTTGATGTTTGGAACAATTTTCCAACACAATAGAATTGATAACGCCTCTCGGGTCTTCTCACAGGCTGAATTGGGTGACTGGTTTGCGGTTCGACCTAGGCTAGTTCATGAAATCTCCACTAAGATAAACTACCATATCCCATGTCTTCATATTGGTTATGATATAATAATTACCCATATCCAATTATCTTATAAATATTGTTCTTATTTCGAGGATACTAGAAGAATTACCCACATCTAACAATATAATATAGAATATATTGGTGAAATTACCAATCCACGAAAATCTCCATGAAATTTCTAATGTATCTCACCCTGGAGAAGTGTGTGAGTAGATGTAGATACATTTAAAAATAATCATTAGTCTCTATTGAGATTATTGGGTGATATAGGGTATAATCATTATCATCCCACTCAAATCCCAACCAGTGGGAGAGTTATAAAGAGATCCACCATCTTATCCTATCACCATTAATGTCCATCCATCATACACTATATCACATATCATATTAGATGGTTACACATAACCAACAACACATTCAATGTTCTTATATAAATCACATAATACTTATCATTTATAAATACTATTAATATATCATCCCTAATGGATTCCTTATCTCCAAACTTATTAGACATGTATAATTATTTAGGAACTATTATGTTTTGTTATTTAATTATTCTGTTAATTAATTATAAAATGGGAGATAATACTCTTTTTATAGAAATCTTGATTTGGTTATTGGAAGTATATAAAGATACATATTATTGGATCCACAAACAATTCTAAACTATTTGAACCATTTATCCTAAAGATTCCAAACTTTAGGCTGTAAAAATCTCACCAGCCTTCCTTATCCATTTTTCATCATTCATAGTCATTGTTCATTTCCTGTTCACTCATGATTTGCATCAACATTTGTGGGAGATACCCATTTCTAGAACTATATCATAATTTCATTACTAATATTATCTTATAATATTAACTAACATTTCCCCCATTTATTTCATTTCCATCATCTAATATAAAAAATTTCATTCCATATTTTTCATATAAATTATTACAATTATTTAATCAATCATTTCCACATTGTTCCATTTTGACCGTATCTTTAGAAAATGTTGATTTTCCTTAGGCATTATATATTAAAATTTAGTAATATTATATTGTGTGTGCTTTATTTCAAAATAGGATAATATTCTATCATTTCAAATAGTTCACTCATTTCTTCAATGTAATTTGAAAAAAACCCATTTCATTCACATATTATCAAAATTTAAAATTAATTTTCATGAAATGAATTGCATAACTCCAATTATTGTTTTCATTATATTCCTGGAGAACTCATTATAAAGATAATGATTTTATCTCTATTTAGCAATGAACCACACAAATAATCCACTACGCCGCTAACAGGAACCAATCGCCAAGCTCCTCTCTTGAGTGTCAAAATGTTTTCCCCTAATATTATTATTATTTTTTAACAAAAATATCTATATGATCATCCATGAAATACTGAAATCCTAGTATAATTATTTTTTCTATATTGATTCCACCTCACTTTCCATCAAGACACATGGGGATGAATATCAATGACTTATGTAATCTGTTTATCTCAATAATGAATAATAATAATAATAATAATAATAATCTACCATAATTTAATATTATATAACTTGAATTACCCCTCATATAATCTCTAAATGTTTCAATGATGGTTTAATTAAATACAATATAAAAATTAGTGTCTAATGAGACTTTTATGTTCTAGTTTAGACACCTCATATGCCTTCACATACAACTTGAAATTCAAAAAATCCAGGGATATAACATGGAACCCTACATAGTACAACATTTCACCTCAATTTCCCCTCTCTATACTCAGTTGGATTCCATTTCTTCAACACATATTGTGGATAAGATGATGCACGATGAGTCATGTCATGCATTACTACATCCCACTCTATACCCATTGGTAGTAATATGATCACTAGATTATATATATGGGGTTATATCATGTCACCCTCCACATCCCATGATCCCCGCTCACTGATGAACATCCAATCATCTAATAAAAAATTCAGAAATATTCCTAAAACAAAATTTTAGAAATTTCATTGCTCCCAAAAACCATATTATAGTCTAGAAAAATATCGCCTATTTGATTGAAAAATCAATGGCCTATATCTATTCATTGAGCCTCCTTCTATCAAAATCATAGCCATATCATTGGTTTTCATCTATTGTGGTCAGACCAATTTTTACCACCACAAATAAACCCACAATTTCATAAAATGGGAATTTTTTACAACATAATTCTTAATATGGGATCCATTTTTTTAAATTTTAGTTCAATGTTCCATAAATTATAGAGATAATGAAAAAACCTAGAAATATTCACCCAAAGATTTATCCCAAACTACACCTTTTATTAGATCTATCAAAAATGAATTGGATTCCTCCCATTTTCACCTTTAAATTAATATATGATAGGTCCCATTATTCATTAATTTTATGATGTTAATTTAAAATATTTAAATACAATCCTAAAAATTCCCTCTTTTATTTCTAAAAATTTATTTGTCGAATTTTGTTGAATCTAAGGTAATTGTAATTGTCTCACCACATAGAACAATAAACTAGGAATATTATTTGAAATTTGAAGAGATATAACTTCAAATGTAAGAATGAATTTTAAAACCACATTGATTCTCTCTTGACTAACTCATAATATTTATGAAGAAACATTATGGTACTTATTCACTTACTATGTGGATAATTGAAAAAATTATATTGAAATTTCTTTTCAAGATTTATAAAATAGTGTAAGAAAAATGTGGAAAGAATTTTTAATTAATAAAATTGGAATAAATTTAAATATCTATATAATTCATCAATGATCAAACACTCCTCTGACTTTGTTTTGATCTCCGGATTTGTTTCTCCATCAATGAAAACTACCTCCTTCATCAACTATAGTGATCCCCTGTAGTTCCTCTAAAATATGATCCTATAATGGGGAGATAGTTTAAATAAATAATAATTTAATTATTATTAATATTAATAATTCATAAAAAATATGTCTCCACCACTTTTCAGAACCATGAACTCAACTAAAAACTATGGAACTCCAATAATTGGATAAACACCCAATTTTGGACTCAACAATGTAATCTTTTCTCTAATATGGTACCCCTTATAAGGTTAATTTACCATTATTACCTTCTTTGAACTTGTAATAAAATTCACCAAAGGTGATCAAATTAACCACACATTTTATTTTCCAAAATTTAAATTTGTGATAAAAACCCTTAAACAACGAATAATGCATTAGGTTCTGATGATAGGAAAATTCCTTCATGGGTGATGAATCGTACTATTATATACTTCCCACCTTATAAATTTCCATCCTTAAAAAAATGTTTGATCAACAAATTCACCAATCATCTATCCTGGATGAATGATCCCTAAAAAAATCGACAACTAATAAATAAAAGTGACGCTGGTCAAGGTAGTTAGCATGATCTACCATAAAATATTCCATAATATTAGAGGAAATAGTAAAAGTATTTCACTCAATACAATACTATGAAAAATAATTATTTCCTTAAAAATAGTAGTTTGAATGAACTCATGAAAAATATCACATTCCCAAAAAATGTACTAACAATAGTGCTTATCCATCACAAGGATCAAATACATCACTAGCCTATAATAATTGATAAAAGAAGTCACTACAAAACCAATCAATTTATAAATTTAATATATCCAAGATATCATTATTTTATAGTGAGATTCCTTCTCAAAAAAATAATTCATATCACTCCAACACAAGATAATTATCCCTAAAAATAGAAACCAACTCTCCACCTCTATGGAAATGAGTATGGTTTCTGTCAAAATATATCTAATCATAACTAACATTTTTGTTAATCACATTTTCTAACTCAAAAAAGTGCTTTGGTATAATCAGTACTTGATAATGTGTGGCTCAATATAATGACATAATCCCAACCATACTACGTCTCCCAAATGAAATGAAAATACCAAAAACATTTCGTACTCTAAAATCAAAGAGTATTATCAAATAAAATTCCATTATATCACAATAAGAGGTCAGTAATATATTTGTTTAACTTTAAAGCATGAATTAAAACTTTCATCATCCTCTAAAAACATAGTCTAATTTAATTCAAGGGTTCTTCTAAGGGTAATATAATGGTCCAATTATGAAGAAAAATTGGGTTCTACACACATTGTAATGGAACCAATAATTACGGTCCCAAGAAAACACAAAATAACTTAATTATATCCCATTCTAACATCTTCATAACCTCACAATCATTTATGATACATCACCAAAATTACTCAAAGATCATGTAATACTAGGATGGTTTCATCTCATTGATAATTACTTTTGACCACTATTAACCATAAAGGTAATAATTTAAATTTAAAACTATGAATGATAATCAAAAATGAATATAAATTTGATTCATGGGGAAAACACCAAAAAAACATTGTCATTACTATCATCACAATAATACCCAAAGACTATGATCTCTCAAACTCATTATGAAGTCTGAATTTAATTGAAATAATTCACCACAAATTCAAGGTTTTATGCATTTACTCAATACATAATGAAAAGTTAAAGTTGAAGAACTATCATATCAGTTATCTAGAGAAGAATGATGTTAGAGATGTCATTGAAATCCTCAATATTAATCTTTTTCCAAAATTTAATGATCCTCTATCAGGTATTGAAAACATATACATAAAACCTAAATCAATAAATAACATTAAAATGGATGATAATGACCATAACACATTCCCATGTAGAATCCCATTAGGTATAAAATATTAATTAATGCATTGTTTAACCCCTTCATAGAATCTATAAGTCTGATTTTTGAGTGAAATCATATCATGGAATGAATACCCCAGAAGTTCCTTTATAACCACTAATTCTACTAGCTCCCAATATCTATCTATTATTCAAGTCTAATAAAAATATTCTAGAAACATAAGAACCCTCACTAAAGATATACTAATCAATGGAAACTCAAGGGTATTGTACTATAATTCTTGGGGAAGTCTATAGAGAATAAAATATTTTCTAGAAATAAATTCAATTATTTAAAAAAATTATTACACATCCAAGATAAATTTATAATTATTGATGAATTTATCTTTCATCCATTGTGGAAACAGTACTAAAATATGACTATATTACTAAATGAGTTTACCTGAGTCCTATTGAAATACTTATATAGAGATATGCTGCATTTTATTATCTGTTGCTTCCCTCAAATCTCATCATTACAAATACCATTGAATAATTCATCATCCCAATCATGGAAATCCGGAAGCTTTTTCACCATAAAATATATGAACTTCAAATATGTGGGAAATGATAAGGATGTTGAGAAACCATTTTCCATTTAGGCTTATATATACTATCCATATAAGCAATAAAACAAAACATGAATAAAAAAATAATGTAATAGATATATATAATGAATTATTCCTTCATTATATTTCTAATTTAGATAATAATTACCCATTATTTTATTATCAATAAGAGTCATTTTCAGATATAATTCAACTACTTAACCTCTAAAGGTTCTCTATTGTGACCACCAAAAGTAGAGATCCTTTTTATATCATTATTTAAACTATCTGAACCTGTTCGCATATATGAAAAACTTCATACTCTATCATATCACTCTAATAAGAATATATCGTTTCCTGAATAATAAGAAAGAAAACTCTCAAAAACTACATCTACTAGGATAAGGTATGCTGGAAAATGATAGGTATCTTCACATAATGAAATACATTACCTGTAATATACTAGTCACCTTATATAATAGATCCAACATTCATAATACATGCATCAAATGTAAATACAAACAACATATCAAATATTTAAATACAACAAATATAAAAAAACAAAGTGAAGTGATTTAAATGAAACCCTGAATATTAATCACATATCCTAAATTGATGTAATCTTAATCTTGAAAAAATACGTCTTTCCATCATTATGAGATATCTACTCCACTATCCATGTAAGTCCATCATCCTACTTTTGGTGCTAGGATCATTCAAAATCCACATCAAATGATGTTCATAGATACAAGTAGAACAATAAATTAGTGCACATGCATGGGTGAGTTTAACAATACCTTGTATGGACATCTGAATTTGTTCATTAGACCCCAAATATCTTATGTCTATTACGAATATTAAAAATTAAATATAAGTTGGTGAGACATTGTA
Organism: Viscum album; assembly: GCA_963277665.1. Lineage (NCBI taxonomy): Eukaryota > Viridiplantae > Streptophyta > Magnoliopsida > Santalales > Viscaceae > Viscum > Viscum album. The sequence goes on along the minus strand of OY728143.1, from coordinate 178,609,713 downwards.
TAGTCACTTCCAACACCCTCAATCCTTAATTAATGGGTGAGTGACAAAGAGATCAAATATTTTATCCCATATTCATTTATGTCCATTTGATATATATTGAATCACATCTCAATTTATATGAGTACATAAAAGAAAATCACAATCAATGATCCCTTATCTATCATACAAGACAAATTCTGTAGCATCCTGATTCTACAACAACCTCAATTGGAACCCACTCCCAAAATTGCAGGGTGTGTGTAGTAATTTTAGAACTATGACATTTTTTTATAAAAATATAACATGAGTCACCTTATAAAATAGCAGATCTCACTCTCCTCATAAATGTTATTTTTCTGTTATTGGTAGTATTATAAGATACTTCTATTATGTTCCATACCTAATTCCCATATATTAAAATCTTTTATCAAAATGATTCCATTAATTTATTGTCTAAAAATATCTCCAATATTTCTTTTTCACTTTCCATCATTCAAATTCATTATGTAATGTGTGTTAATTTTTTATTATTCTACACAATTTGATAGAAATACCTATCCATAGATTTATATTGTTATTTTATTCAGGTTACTAGCTCATAACATTAACAACCATTTCCACCATTAAAATTAATTTGACATCATAAAAACTTATTAATCCCACAAATGGTGCTTTTTAATTATATATTTTAAATTTTCATGGAAAAAATGTTTTGGTTTTGAGTAGGAACCATAAAGGATACAAACACTAGAGGAAATTGTTCTACAATGAAATCAATAAACACTTATATAATAAATCTAACATATTAGATCCATGAACCCTATGTGAACTCCAATCATCTAAAAATTTCCCATTTCTCATGTCATAATTTTTAAGGTCTTAAATAAATATTCCATAAATCTCAGGTCTTTATAAACACTCCCAAGTAAATATTTCATTTACTAAATATGTGGGTGAAAAATGTTAAATTGTTTATTGATCCATGAAGTTTGTTCCTTGTTAGTGTTGAATTTTAACTATATTTCATAGATTATATTGACATCCTATGGTGTGAAATTGATGTCCAACACCTCTTATAACATATCTTCAACAGAGTGTAGTAAAATACCTAAAGTTGTTATTGGTTTACTTTTATTTCCAATCTACTTTTTCCACATTCATATATAAGATGAGGTTGATTTACCATTATGACTCAATCAACCAATGTCCCTTGAATCACTATGGATTGATCCTTGTTGTCCTTAGTTTCAGGTTATTTCTGATTTAGTCTATATGTAGTAGGATCTTATGCACTTGTTTTATCATCCCCCTTACTGGTTTAACTTCAAGGGTAGGCTTTTAATTGTATATTATATCCTTCTATAGACCTAAAATTTTATTGTGATATTTAACAAATTTATTTAATCCTATTATTTTGATGGGTTATATAGTGAGTATTTGTTTGCGTATATTGAAATAACCCTTTATTTTTTTAACCTTTTTTACAAAATATGATCATAGACAGAATCCACTCTTTTTTTAAATTCTTTACAAATGGATTATTATTTTATTTTGATTATCTGGTTCATAATAAAATTAGTTATATAGAGTATAATATTCACCTTGAATATCATAAGTAAATTCAATAGAACCCTTTTCATGCAATTTCTTTGATTCACTGACTTATGGATCATTTTCAAACAATTTTTATTTCTATTCTATATAGTCATTGATTATTTACATCCCTTAATGACCTAAATACCATTCCAAAAAATACTACGATATTAAATATATATTGTAGTCACATATCTAAAACTATCTCTTACACATCAGTATCAAGACATGAGACATCTTTAATCAACACCCCTTTTTCAAACCAATGGTCAGACATGGTCTATCTACACTAACCATTACAACAATTTAGAGGGGGTATATTGGGATTCATTCATGTACTATTACCCTTCATCACCATATTATGATCCATATTTAATCAGGACCCCCTTTTTCACTAGGTGGAGGCATGCCTGTTGAAGGTGTCCCAATCAGTAACAAGATAAGAAATATTTATATAGGGTATATTTATGGAATGTATGGGTTTTTTGAAAAATAAGTGGCAAGTAAAAAAATTATATTTGAATAACTATGGAAGGGGTAACCTTTTTAATTTTAAATATATACTCCCATTGAAATAATTAAAAATTTACATCATCATTAAGAGGATGAGATTTGGAAAAATTAAAAATGAGGCCTTATTAAAATGAATTATAAGAAATCCTATGTTTAGGGTTTAGAATCCCAACTATTGAAAACTCTATAAATCCACCAGAATAATTGAAAAAACTATTCAAACCACTGACCATACGATATATCCATTAGAATTTGGAAACTAATGAAATATTATGGGGGATATTTCTTAGGTGAATTAAAGGAGTGAGAGAGAAAGACTCGTGGACTATAAATGGAATGAATACACCTGCATGATATATTAGATATGCTGAATTACCATAAGATAAGTTGGGTTAGTGAAATGAGATAAGGAAATTAGAAATTCCAAAATAGAACTATAAATTCACACCCCCTGTGATGGTTGAGGGTATGGATGTGTGGTCACATCCACTCCCAAGGGAATTTCAATCAGGATTGGAAGATATTTTTTTCAATTTAATTGAACAAATATTCTTTTATATTTTATATTTTAATTATTACATGTATATCAATAATTCAACTACATAGAGTTTTTTTTCTAGATGTATCTTTAAGAATTATCAAATTCCATTTATAACTACTTTTTATAGCTATCATTCATCATTCATACTTTATTTCATAGTCCCTCAAACCTTTTTAATTTCCAATAATGTATTATATTCTTTTACATCATTTTTTTCCACATATATTTCAGTCACATACAATCATGTTCTATATTCATTTATCGGGAATGAATTTCAAAAATCTACTTGGTTTCCATTTCTAGTAAAAAACCGGATCAATGCTTGATTGTGGGGGTTAAGTATGGTCAGAAAAGATTTCACATTAGGTTCAAATTTTTTTTTTCTTCACCTCCTTTTTGTGGGATGTTTCTAATGTGGTTTATTCATATAATTGAAAAAACCCTCTAGTTCCCATATTAATGGTGGTTTATGGACCTTATTTCCAAAGTCAGGCAGTCACTGAGGGATTTTACCAATGATGATTAGGACGTCACTTTGGTTGAGAGGATGGGGGGTTGGGATCATCACACCCTTTTTGGTGGATTTTTTTTTATTCTGGTACCCTCTTATAGATTTAATTCATATATATTAATCCACTGTAAATATTAAAATAAAATAGTTCACCTTATAATTTTCAATAAATCACCAAAACATATAGGAGTAATCATATGTATGTATCAAGTGTTCTCCATCAATAAAACTATCTCTATGTATCTGAGATCCTTCATTGAGAGATCCACATATATTTATCATACGTTCTCCATTCCTTTTTTAATTAGTTGGTATTTTTTTAAAATACAATGTTTTAAAGACTTATAACTAAGATATCTGTAGTTTATTTACATCATGGGATGTATTTAGAGTTTTGATATTTGGATCAAGACCATACGATGGTCTTTTGTTATTTAGTTTTGAAAGGATTTAGAACCCATGTAGTTTCAATCCACATAATGGGAAAAATCACACTTTTTAGAATAATGTTTCAAGGAAGAGACCGTGTAGTTTAGTGTCATGCAATGAGTATATCTATGTGAAATATTCATAGAGGAGGATGATATGGGACTTACGCATTAGGTTCCTTTTCTAGTTTAACTACTTAGGAATATGGGATTTTAATGACATGACCAACACCAGGAATTTAGGCTGATTAGGATGAGCTGAGAAGGACCAAGAAGAAATATGGCCTCCCTAGTGGGGAGTTTGATCTCACTGGGAATATTCCGCAATAAGGACGATGATGGATTAAGAGGATATAAGTTTGAAAACCCGATATGCTTCCTATATATGCATTGATTACATGAATGGAATCCCATGTAGTTTTGAAATTCTAGGGATTACACATATGATGGAGGTTCATATGGATATTTTAGTTTTCTAATGAATTTATAAACACTAACCTCATATCCCATGAGTGTCATGATTAGTGTGAGAAATAAGATGGTGTATAAGATCTGGAATATTGCATAATATCAATCGTCAGATGGTGGATGAAGGTTAGAGAGTATGGATGGTAGGAGTTATCCTATAAAAAATATTAGGGGATTAATCAACCAGGGATAACTAGTACAAGGTTTTAGGGAGAATTATATAATGATACAACACTGTCCCTCATACAAGGGAAAGGAAAGGGGTCCCCCTCACTTTCCAAAATGAGGAGGTCCCTCAAAATTCCTCTATGATTTGGTCCCTTATTTCTATGAGGGTGAAAAATTATAAACATCTATAGGGACTTTCCTACTTTAGTGGTCAAGTGTTGGACATATTTTACCAAGGTAATGAAAAATAGAATGGGAGATAAACTTATATGTCCTGCATTCCGATGATAAAAATCTTCGTTCTGGGTGGAGGTTTTGACTCGGTTTCCTTAAAATAGGAGTCCCAAGGATAAGGCCTTATAAATAATGGTTTTATAGAGGGCCCATTTGGCTCTTCACACTAGTGATAATTTTTGGGTTATGTTGGGCTATAGCCATGTGATTCTCAGTTGATATGGACAATTCTTTACCTAGGTGATATCTGGGAGAGATAAGGGCACCATGCCTATGTGATACTATATTGAGGTTGGGGGTACCTTTCTAGGTGATACCTGAGATATCTAAGAGGTATCTCTCCCCTATGATTCATTGGTTAATTGGGAGGTACCTCACCTAGGTGATACCTTGCATAACTAGAAGGTTCCTCGCCCAGGTGATTCCTAGGAGAACTAGGGATGACTTCTTAAGCGGATAGAAACATAAGAAAGCATACTTTTTTAAGGTCCTGATCTAATCTACAATGTTCTCCTTATGTGGTACTAGAAAACTAGTGCTCTGGTTTTGATCCTATATTGAGCCTTTCTCCCTAGTGTGTTTATACCAGGAAGGGGTAGCTCCTCATATAGGTCCTTGGTATTTTTTGTACCGTTGATGAACTTCTAATCATTTAACACTTGATAATTCCATCTTATTCAGTAGGCTTGGGAGTTTACTAGGGGGTTTAAGGGATTTTAGAAAAGGAAATAAGAGATATGGTCTTTGATCTAACTCTTTATCTTCTAATCGTATTAGATAAAGAGCCCAAGGGTTCTATTTATATTAAATATTGGGACCCTTGGTAAAAGAGGAATTCCAAACAAGTCTCTTGATCTAGTGCATCATACAAGGAGAGATTACACTAAGTACTTAGTTGTGAAAGTGATGCATGGTCCTGGGACATACATGAGCTACTGGTTGGGATAATATATTATGCTAGATTCAAATTAGATAACTCACGGGGGTTCGGGAAAGATGGTGTTGTTCAATTTGTTTTGCCTCTGACTCTCTATATACAAGGGTTATTTTATATTTAACATTCAAACCTCATGTAAAAATGTAGTGTCAATAAATGGACCTTCTCTTAGGATTGTATGTGATCTAAATAAGAGGATTTGATACTAAGTAAATTATAAATAATGGTGTTGATGAATTCATCATTGAATGGCCTCAATGAGTTTTCATTCATTTATGTTCAGTTATGGTGAACTTTAGTACATGTTTCTTGTGAAAATGGAAATGATTATTTATATAGTGTTCAAGTTCACTGCAAAAGTTCAGCAGGTAGGTTGATCACACATTTCTACATTGGAGGTTGGATTATTATGCCTACTGAAAAAGTTGTCCATGCATTTCTTCATCACAGGTTGTCTGTGCATGTCTAACAAACATGTATCTTTCACAACATTGTGATGCTTATAAATAGGGCCACTCACTGGTGGTTTCTTCCCCTTCACTTAGTTCAACTATTGTTCTCACACATTTCTCTTTTCACCCAATTCTTCCATACATATCCTCATTCTTATTCCTTTTAATAATTCACTTGCACGAGTTGCATCCACGAAGTGACTTCTAAGAGATTCTTCTTCTTAGTTTCATGGGTGAGTAACTGGTGTGAGGAAATTTTCTTAAGTGATATGTGCAAGGTTACTTGGTCGAGTGACCTTCATGCAATAACTTGGGTGAGTGACCTACATGTGGTCTATCCTTTTACAAAAATTATCTAATATACTTGAAACTATATTTTCGCACTAGTTGAAATCTACATGTTCTATTTGTATATTTTCAATGGTTTTTGAAATGGTTAGAGTTTGTGATGGAGAATCTAGAACACACATCAATGAGATACTAGACATCTCTAGGTTTGATTATTACCACATGTATGACTCCTACCTTCAAGGAAATAATTATTCTAAGGCCAAATAATTACTTGACACATTCATGGTTGAAGGATTAGTTAAACTTTTCCACTTCAAACATATCATCCAATGGTTCATTAAAAAAGGGAATGATTCCCTCAGTATTTGTCAAAGACCACTATACTTGTTCTCCTTATTGGAAGCCTCATTCTCTTGAATCAAAACCAAAATGATATTAATCAGCCCTCTATGCATCCAAGATTGAATAATAAAAGTGTTAGATGTAAGATTGAGACTTCCATTACAGAGGCGGGGTTAAGCCCAAATGAATGTGATATTATTGGGTTCAAAAAAATATTATGAATAAGCATGTCGGGATTTATGAGAATGCTTGGGTGGTCTAGACATATGTATACCAGAATAAGGATATCATCCTAGAGTAGCTCTCTAGATTTATCCTGCAAAAAATGATTTCCACATGGTGCCAGAGGAAGTCAACATTAGTTTATGGTATGTCTACAGGATCTCTGAATCAACTATAATTGAATAGATGTATTATGATTTCATACAACCAAAAATAACATTGAGTGATTTTAAATGAATACCTAATTTGGATCACTAGTGAATAGAAACAACTCGAATGGTTCAAAAGTAAGACCCTCATCCAAGGGATGATGTCCATCCTGGGGAATGGATAAATGTTTTCTGTGAACCAAAATGATAGAGTCCTAATTACCAACACCGTACATGATTCCATTCATTAGAAAATTCAGAATCTCTTGGTAAAATTTAGACTATGTTGGAGTAAGGATAATTTAATTAGTGGGTTATAAAATAATTTTTGATATCCATGGAAAGCCCATCTCATTATCTTTTTACCATTGTAGTTGATTAACTACATGCTAAAGGTCTATAAATCTAATGACAGTATGAGGTGGGGGATGTCTCTCATGGAATCCATACTGGACGAAGGCAAGAGAATTTGGTTGGAAGCCCCAATTTTGGAAAATATCCACCGGTGCATGTTATTCTAACCTAGTGGTGTCATAACATAAATCATTGCACCACTATTTTAGAAATATGATTTTGTATTTATAAATTAGTAAATATTATAAAATTACATTCATTTTATCTATCTAATTTATGTCTTTTTTAGTCCACAAGTATTTACTAGATATCCTATAATTATATTTCACCTACATTGTATTTCTTACCCCCATAAGGATATGTTCTGATATATCGAGTACTTCTTCATTTTTTCTTTCCATTATACATTACTTTTAACATATTGGGGTTTTTAAGATCATATTTTTTATTGATTTGATGGTATTTTATTTTTTAGTAAATGTTTATATATTTCTCATGGCGATGAAATTATTTTATCATTAATATTTTATTTTGATAATGTAGTTAATCAATCATTTATTAGAGGTAAGTGATTCCTATTATTTATTTATTATTATAGTTTTTTATAGTTTGTATGTGTACATTATTTTCTTTTTGTGGAAAGCTATATTATTAGACATAATGAAGATAAATAATTAAATTTAATTAAGAGATTAGTAGGTTATATTTCTTTAAATGAGTTCTCGTGTTACTATTTATAGTATTTTTTAATTATTATAGTAAAATTTTCATTATAATTTAATTTATTTATAAGATGTATAGAACAATGTTTTAAAATATCTGGGTAATTTAAATGATAGGTCAATAATGAATAAGTTGAAAATTTTAATTTTGGTATGTGTTTTTTTGTGTTGGGAATTAAATGATAATTTTATGAAAAAATAACGAGTATGAATTTTTTTTGAATATTTTTTTTGAGATAATTGTGTTTTTGAATTATTGTGGTGTAAAAACATAAATATTTTTTGGTTTGATAATGTGGTACAATAAGAGCCATTGATTTTGATCATTTTTTTGATAGATTGTTGTGGTGAAGGAATTTTATTTTTTTGAATGACATTAAATTAGGTTGAAATCATGAATGAGTTGAAATATAAATTGAGGATGTGTAATGGAAGATTAGTTCTATGTTGAATAAATTAAATTATTGTTTTGGATTATTATCTATAGTTTATTAAAAACAATATATTAGGCGTGTAAAATGATATTTTTTTAGGTGAGGTGAGAAGAACAAATATTAATGTTGTTAATGAAGTTAATTGGTTAGTAAATAATTAATGTTGAGATGATAATTAGAAATTAAATGGGAAGAAGTTGTGTTTTTTATGTGTTATGGTGTTTCTATATTATCTATGTATTGTTTCTAGTGAATATTATTATTATATAGAGACGAGATCATGAGTATAGGATATAATTGTAGAGGTATTGATAACCAAATAGACCCTTGGTTGGGCTTATAAGATATTATATAACATTTTATGTTTTTTAAATTTCTAACTCATCACCATTCAAGTAGGGTAACCAATCCGATGATAATGTGAGGTTTCAGGTAGTTAATGAACCCCAAAAACATGGAAATAAGTGATAATGATTGTTGAATACTCCCTCACTTTAACACTTCCTTCCAAACATAGTGTGGTATACAGTGATATCATTAGTAGAATGAGATGTTTATTAGATTTGGGATAAGGTTATAGTTTTTGAATATGGTATTTAATTTATTGTTATTAATTGTATACATATAATATGGTATGAAAACAATGGTTTTAGTTGGTTGATATAAGAAGTTACAAGAACACTAGGATGCTATTTTGGGATGGGTGAGAAACTAGATTCTTTGTGATTCTAAGATTGTGTACCTCTGTGTATTTACTTTCATGATTTACTACACTATAATTTTGATCATATTTAATGAGTGAGAAATTATGGGGATGGATTATAAATGAGAATGGATAGGGAAATAGACTCTTTATATGTTAATTCACTAAGACTTATGTGTGGTTCTTTTACATTATAATGAGAGTTTTGATGAGGACTAATCACACATGTATGACCATCCATAATTCAATATAATTATTTTATTATAATCTAGATGTCTATTTAGTGATCTGATCTGAAAAATCTAACTCATTATAAAATAATTTGACTTTTTGGGTTGGTAATTGTGGAGAAAATTTGGTTTTTTTATTCTAGTGAGGTGGTTATTTTGAGAATTGAGATTTAGATGAAGAATATGAGTGTGTGAACTACTCAAGGATATTATTTTGGAAATGGATTGAGGACAAAGTGGTAAAATGGGATCTTAGTTGAGCCAAATAGAGACCTGAACAATTTTTTTATATTTTTTAGAAGTAACTAGTTTTCATCACGACCCATTGGTCATGTTGAGTATTCTTTAAATGAGGTGGTATGATGTTATATTATATTAATTCATGTTAATACCCATAAAGGGTAATTACATTATTAGTTATGACCAAGTTCTTGGTCTCCTTTCTTAGTTCTTTCATGTCTTAAGAGGGAAAAAATTAGGGGACTATGATGCTAAATCTAGGAGGGACTCTCACAGTTCCTTTACCAGAGGAGGTGTCACGCTATTACCCATATGGTCATGATATGAAAGGGCTATTGATCTTTTTTTTACAATAGGGATATACTGGTAAGTTACTAGTTATCCCCTTTGGGTTCTTGGCCATGATATCTATGTAGGGAGTAAATTTTAGTTAGTCCTCATCCATCACATTTTCCCTCATTTAACTGTTATTCGTGGGTGATTTATTAGCAATTTTGATAGTGATTTGATGTTTTATCCTTATCCTCATTCCTTTCTTTTTGGTTTCCCTTTGATCATAACTAATTTTGGTGAGATTTGGAATAGCTTTTGGTTCTTATTCTATAATATTATTATGGAATTTGGTGAGGCTAATGGTTATTTTTTGTTGTTGTCAGTGGATACCCTATAAGATTGTTTTCATTCTATCACTTCTTGTTTTCATTGAAATATTTTTCAATGTTTTTAGATATTTTGGTGAAATTGGATAAAATTAACCACTGTTTGAGTTTTTAAAATGGTTTATTTTTTATGTATTATTCCCCGGTGGTTGTCAGGAGTGGACCACACCCTATTTTTGATGTTTTCAGAACCATTAATACAATCTGTGAATTGTCATGTCTTTATACCAAATTGAATTGAATTTTAAAATTAATTAAAAATTGTGATAATTATTTTTATTGGATGTTTTTGAATGAGAAAGGATTTTTGTTTATCCATGGTGGATAGTTTGAGTTGGAAAATATCATGAGAGGGTTGTCGGGCTGCACTGTAATGGAAATTAAATCCATTGAGGTAGGTTGTATTTATACATTACCATGTTGTTTATGAATTTTATTTATGAAATATATTATATTTCTTTAATCTGTTTAGGGCAATTAAAACTTTAAATTAAATTAATTTTTTCATTAAAATTAAATTTTATTGGATGAAATGAAGTGTCAAGGGACATTATGGACCCTTATACTCTCATTGATTCCTTTTCCACTATTGGTCGAGGTTGTGATTATAAATCTATACCTAAAAATGTGCAGACACCAAGGTGTGATAATTAAATGGGTTATGTGGACATAGTATACATGGATATGTTCCCTTAGTTCCCTTGAACATGGATGGTTTGTGAATTTGTACAATTGGCCTAAGTGGGATTGGTGAGAACCTTGGGGTACCTAGAGCCTTTGGGCTATTTGAGATGATCCTGGAAGAAATAATCCTAGCCATTTCAGATGTCATTAAGATTGTGGGCCGGACATAGTAAGAATATGGATAACACTACCACAAAACTAGGTTTTTGTAGCACTAAACTTTATATGTGCTAAAAAAAGTGCTCTTAAAGGGGGTGACTTTATCAACGCTATGGAAAGACGCTGATAAAGGACACTTTTAATAGCTCTAAAAAAGTGCTGTTAAAAGTGACCCATTATGTGTTCTTTTTTTGCGCTGAGAAAGGAACCCCCATTATTAGAGCTTGTTTAAGTAGCGTTGAAAAAGGGTGGGATTTATTAGCTCTTTTTCATAGCGTTGATAATGTGAATATTTCAAAATAAAAGTTAATTTTTCATGAAAAATAATATATTGATATATATATTTATTTATTTATTTATATTGATATAAATATAATATAAATATTTTAAATATGTTTTATATAAGTATAAATGGACTATTACATTTAATATATAATAAATTTAGTGAAAATGGATATAAAAAATTTAAAAAAATATTATTAATTAATAATTTTCTAATTATCATCAACTTATAATCATATAATAAAAATTTGAAGACACAAAAAAATCAAAAAAATAACTAAAAGATCAAAAATAATTTGAAAAGGTAACTCAAACTTCAAAAAACCATAACTTTGATTCAGGTGTCTCTTTGAGCTCTACAACATATCAAATCTAAGAATGCAACTAGATCTACATGCTAGTGACTCAAGGGAACCTTCTGTCACATTTTTTTAGGCCAAAAGGGCCCAAAAGGCCTCAAAAACTGAGTTTCTAGTCAGGATACCCTGCTTTTTAACATTTGAAAAGCTATAACTTCTTATCAAGATTTTTTATAGGCCTTTACCACATATCATATCGAATATTGTTTCATTTTCTACGATTTCTCTAGTTGTGGAGTTGAAATAGATTTATGGATTAGAAGTTATGGCCATTTTAACATTCAATGTCTTTTTAGATAAACATATATATGTATTTATTCACATAGGTGTGTGTGTGTGTGTGTGTATCTATGTGTGTGTGTGTGTGTAATATATATGTATGTATGTATGTATGTATTTATTTATTTATTTATAAACACACAAAAAACATATTTTATAAATGTGTTTAAATGTAATCTTATAAATATATATTTTTATAAAAATAAATATGTGGATAAAAAATTATAACTAAATATATATAGATAAATATATATTAATATAAATTAATATATGAATATATATATATATATTAATAAATATATATGTATTATTATAACAAAATATATTTATATTAATATGAATATATATTAATATATGAATAAATATAACTATATAAATAAATAAATAGATATATCATTAAATAGAGAAAAAACTAAATGGCTTAGTGGTAAAGGTGAAGCCATGCAAGGGAGTAGGTCGAGGGTTCAAGTTCTTGTGGAAGAAAGTGTGTGCGAAATGTGGAAGGGGGTTGCGCGGGCAAGGACATCGTATGGTGAGAGGGAGGGGGTCTTCCTAGCACAGATAAAAGCGGGGTCAAGCACTGTTAGAAGATCTTCCCCCACATTATATATTATTTTTAACATTTTTTTAAGTTTTTTTACTTCTATCAGTGCTTAAAAAAGAACTGATAAAAGGGGTATTTTATCCATGCTAAAAAAGCACTGATAAAGGACCTTTTTATCAACGCTATTTTTTTCACTCATAAAAGGGACCTTAATCAGAACTTTTCTGAGCACTGATAAAAGGGATGTAACACCCCAAGATTTTATGAAAAATATTATTTTTAATTTCACTAATATCTTGTGTTGTACGCTACACCAAAAGGAGCTTGCATGACATGCATCCCTGTCTTGTCTTGCATTACATGCAATCACGACCTTCCACGATAGCGTGTGTTCTACGCAATACCGAGTTTCGATAAACAACGATATGTTATATAAACTAGCCATTGTGAATAGTAAAAACCACTATTTAAAATTTAATAAATTTTATCTTTCGAAATGGACTTCATTTTTGGATTCATAATATCAAAATTAGCCTAGGGTGAATTTTTGGTATTTTTCTGAAAACGTTCAATTTTTTATGATTAGTGAAAACACTGGGTCACTATTAAAAAACCGACATTTTAAATAAATAAATAAAAATTTTATTTAAATTTATTTAAGGTTAAAATTGATACATAATACCTATATAAGTTCAATGTAATTCATTGGAGTCAATTTATAATAATTTTAGATATATAAAAAATTTATTGAACTTTTCACCGTCTTTTACCCACCTCCTAGAAGAATTTGGAAGTTCACATAAAACTTAATTTTACCGCTTCTGTGAGTGGAATTTCAAAAATACTAGAGACACGGTTAATATCATGGACTAAAATGTGGTTCAATCTGATGAAAATAATTTTTGGTGAATACTAACTATTTACTTTTATTTACCACGGTTAAAAGTAAATAGGGTAACTAAGGGTAAAAAATGATATTATTATTACCCTAACACTTGTCCTAATTCAATTGGATAAGTTTAATTCGACCAAAAACAATATTAAGAATAAAATATGACCATTTAGGTCCACTTAGATTAGATTATTACATATATTATTAATTTATTTAAAGAAGAGTTAAAATAGTTAAAATCAAAGTTTAATAACTAATTCATTTTTAATATAGGATTATACATAAGATAAATTCGACTATAAATATTCATTAGAAATCTAAAAATATTTCCTACCTAATGGTAGTTTATGTTTAATTTTTAGACATTAAATAATTTAAGTTATTTATGACACAATGGTGATGCAGTAATTACATAAATGATGAAATATTAAAATAATTGATATTATAAATACCCAATAAATGTAATTTGAGCCTTTTATAAATTTAAATAATTTTATAGGTTAATATGACATGTTAGTATTGATTTAATTAAAAAATTTCGAACTAATCATGCTGTTATGCTTTTCAAAAAAATCAATTACCAAATAGTGTCAAAATTGACATAAAATAGTTTTTAAAACAAATATTATATTATTAATTGTTATTTTATTCCTAAAAATATAAGGTTCATCCAAATGACATAGATAATGTTATATATATTAATAATTAACCACTTGGGGTTCGTTTGGATTGTTATTGTATGTTTATTAACCATATAGTGTAAGAAAACAAGAACACACGGGAAAAGTTTAATTAGTTAACTTAGAGTTAAATCTAAATGATAAGGTTAAAATTAAAACCTAAACTTGTCTAAAATCTATTGGTTGAGAGGATTTCGACCCATACCCACTTTAGATTCTAAATAAATCAATTTGGAGCTATTATAAACCGAATATGACTTTATTATAAAATAATATTTTAAGTTTTTCCAAAGGTACCCCTCCCCTCCCTTATAAAAAGGGCACCCCTTCCATCTTCTCTTCACACCCTTTTGAGCCTTGTATCTCGGCCAACACCTGCCAATTTCTCTTCTACACTTCCCTAGAAACATTCTGGAGGTTCTGGTCTTCTCAAAATACCAACTCTACTTCCATAAGAGGAATCTTAAAAGAGGTTCGTCGAAGAAGAGGTAATCTCTTCTTATGATTCTCTCAAGTTTCTTTCTTCTTCAACATATTATTCTTTAGTTGTCTCATTATAAAGTAATAACATCAGTATTACTTATATACTGATATGTTATTATAAATATGAAAATCCCTATTTCACCTCCTATCCATCCTATGGAAAATGAAATCACCGCGCGTGCGTACGTACGGAATACAATCTCCACGCCGTGGTGTAATCTGTTTTCGACCACCACCTTACTTGGATGGGTATAATGGTGTAAATAAATAACTATATCTGATTATTGTAATGTGGTATTGATTCTGAAATATTATAAATACACTTCAATATAATTCCACGATCATGGGAATGGTATCATCGCTCTTGCGTACATACGGACTACCGTCTCCACGACGCGGTGAGATTCATTCTCCATGTTAACCATTCATGAATGATTATAAAGTATATATAATAAGTAATCATGAAATATATGACATAATAATGATATAGGATTTATGTATATATATATATATATTTATATCATCTACTTAATTCCATTCAATTCAATAAGGAAACAAAAATAGCATTCATGCCAACGTACGGCCTATCGTCTCTATGAACGGCGTATTTCATTCCATTTATCGATCAATCATATATATACATATATGATGAATATATATTATATATAAATCATGTTTTACATTCTGTAATTAATTAAATCAGTATATAAGTAATAATATCAAGAACAACAAGTCGAAACACGTACAATAAATGGAATGAGTTTACCCAAATCGCTGCTTTTACATCGAATTTAAAAAAGAATGGGTAATATAAAGTCATAATTAAACTATATATGAAATCATAACAATGAATATGATTATTTAATAAGTAAATAACATTATTTAAATCATTATACAGGAGGTTCGTATACATACGAGTCAAATCAGACATAAGGTAAGGGATAACTTTTCCAATCTTGTTTTTATCCGAGATTGTTTTTTTGTAAGTATTTACTGGGGTTATTGTTGTCATCCACGTTAATGTTTTCTAAAATTTCTTTCATGTATTTTTAAATTCCTTTTTAATCATTTTTGACTTTTACTACATGGTATGTAAGGAATCATTCTTTTTTTTACCATACGAGGTACCTTTGGACTTTTCCGGCCAAAGTACGAGAAGAATGGTTTTTTTAACTTATAAAAAATGAATGGATTTTTAGAACATTATTTCCATGAAGCATCCTTTACAAGTTTTCATGTTTATTTTCAATCAACTTATTTTAGTTTAAAATTATATGACATGTTAAGAAATAAAAATGTTTTTGAAGTAGAAAGGATATTTTCCTAAAGAATGGAGTTCAAGTGTTTTATCAAAATTATTTTCCATCGAAGATAATACAGGGTTTTGTTTCTATCCCTATTTTTACATTGTTTTGATTATGTTATGATGGAATTATTTTTATGATGTACTTTTATCTTATATGGATTGTGTTATGGTGGCATGATGATTAAGAATCCCATTTTTATTACATGGGTTATGCTATGATGTATGATTTATGATTTTGTGGCACACAAAAGAATGGTTTCATTATGAGATGGGTGGGACCTATATCTCCATCCAATGCATTGGGTAAAGATTTATATCTCATGAGATTGACCTTGTTGTAATGGTAAGTTAATCAGGTTCAGTGTTACAGGACTGAAACGAGGAGTGAACTCGATTCAGAAAGGGACTTTGTCCACTAAGATGGTCTTCGCAGCAATGCCTTGGCTACTGTGGAAATCATAACATGTACTTAATGGATGCCACAATTACATGTTTTATTACCATGATAGTTTATCATGACTAATGTTCCTTTATGATCTATGCTTTGTGTACTTCCAAGATTTATGTCGTTGCTCATGATTTTGATGTTTAGATTTTATGTTCAAGTTTTTGCATTCAAATGTTTATGGATTGTTTTATGTTCTCTATGCTTACAATTACTGAGCATTTGAGCTCACCCATTATATGTTTTCTTTTCCCCAGGATTTAAAGAAAGGTTTTAGGTAATAAAAAAGGGGAAATTCTTTATGGGAGATGTTGAAGATCTTTCACCATGATTAGAAGATTATTTTCCGAGTTTCCAACGACAATAAACTCTTATGGTCCTTGTGTGTCTGTTTTCGTTATGTATCAATTATTACACAAAAGTAATGTAATTTCCATGTACATCATGATTTGGGTCTCTACAGTTGGTATTAGAGGCAAAGGAGGTAGGAATGTATCCGATCCTTGGGAACTCTCACATGTGAGCGTTGGACGAAGCATGGATCTCTGCCCAAGGGCTTCATGAGGAAATGGATGCCACTGGGGATGGTGGTGTGTCCCACCCTGGGGGTGTAGCCACCCATGGAGTGCCCTGATAGGTATCAATTATAGTCTAGTGGAAGTAATTCCAGACCGTTATAGTTGGTATCAGAGGAAAGGTTTAGTCAACCATTGGAAACTAGGATGCGAGAACTTTAGTGAGATCCCTAGAGATATTTCTAAGGTATGTCTAGGGATATCCCTAAGGTTAAGTATAAGTATAGGTTATAGTACTATAATTTTGGTAAAGATATTAGAATTTAACCTAAGATGTTAGATATTGAAGTTAGTCCCCCTTGATTATGATTTTGTCCTCTCACACTATTTTTTTGGGTTTTAGAAAATGGCTGGGAATGGGAAGATTCACGATAATGGAGGATATGATGGACAATGGAATGATATTCTTCATGAGAAACCGAATGAAATTGGATCTCGAGGTCTACATATCGTTATTATTCCTAATCAGGAATCTCATAATATGATCAATAATCTCAACATTGGTAAGTTTCCCGACTCAGCTAATAAGAGAAAGATGGAGTTTCATGATGATCATAGAGGAAGAAAAGTTCAATTTCTATCATGTAAATCATGTGGGAAGAGGCATCAAGGAGAATGTTTCAAAGGAACTGGAAGATGCATTGGGTGCGGAAAAGAAGGACACAAATCCAGTATGTGCAAAGGAAAAGGTCCAGTTAACACCATGGAGAAGGAGAATGGTATTGCTACGACATCAACAATGATTAAATGTTTTAAATGTAGAATGTTTGGGCATTATTAAAACCAATGCCCTAAGGGAAAATCTCATGAAGAGAATCAGCATGGTCATATGGGTAGTATTTATGTGGACGATGATGAGGAGACTAAAAATGATATATGAAATGTAAGAAGTGTTCAATCTTAGTCAATGGTTTAAGAAGGTAGTGGAATGATTGTATGTTTATCAAGAGTTATGTTGTATAGGAAATTTAATTGTACTGTGGAATAAGGAAACATCTATGGATTGTTGCATTATTGTTTTTCCTAAAGTATTTGAAAGTATATATTGAATGGTACTGGTAACCATGAAAGGTTATTCAGATATTTTTGGAAAGAAGAAGATATGCATGTAATGAATGGATAAGGAGGAAATAATATGTTTGATAGCATTCATGAGCTCATGATTGTTATAAGGACTAAGTGATATCATGGTTTGATTATATAGAATTTTGGGATTTTGGTATGTGGAAAGAGTTAAGTTTTGACAGCACTCATGTTTTCACTAAGGTTCAATGGGTATTCATTTTTCAATAGAATACATGATTAAGGCCTTCGAATGTTTGGAATGTGACCAACAAGACACATCTTATGATATTTGGGGATAATGATGGTTTTAACATGCTTGTTATATAAACTATTTGGTAATCCTTTTCACTATAATATGAGATTGGAAAAAAGTATTTTGGATAAGCCTAAACATTGGAATGGATTATGTTGGACATAAGTTACTATTGTTTAAGACTAGAACTTTATCGATATTATTGATGGGAGGTTATAATAATGTAGTTTCAGAAAAAGGACAACCTGCAGGACGGGCGACAACCCGTCACGTCGGACAAGGATGTGGGAATCGAACCCAAAACTGAAGTGTGACATGCCTTTATCGCCTACCACTGGCCTAAATGAAGTCCCTGTTTATTAGAAACCTGTTTTATTATATTAATCAGTATGATATATTAAGTATATGTCCATTTTAGGAACCATATATGATTAATCTCACTATAGATGGACTTATGTATTTTTGATAACTTTTTCTAAACTTTTGTTTGAGACAGATGGAATGACCCATCATTATATCACATGATCTGCTAACACTTCAGAAATGACTAATTCAACTTCATTTCTTTAAGAGATGAAGTGGAATTTGTTCAAGGAACGACCAACGGTGTGACTGTACCAAAATCAAGAAAGTATTTCTTCTAATTCCAATTTCTTCAACTTTAGGGAAATGATCTTGAAAAACAAAAATGTTTTCCTAGTGCCCTTATATCCGATGAATCAGATGGTACATTAGATCATCACAAATCTATGGCTGTGTGATTTATGGCTTTTTCATAGCCATGTTTTCAACCACTATCCGTTAGAACATGATGGTTATATTTCTCTTCCCTATCCATATTTCCACCTATGTTCTCCTATCTAGAAACCCAGTGATTAGTTAATTTGGGTAACCATTACGTTTCATAATTTTGTTTTTAAAGATTGGTTTTGGTATTACTTTTTACGATGTGGATTTATATTAAAGAAAATTTCGAGTAGTAAACCATTTATAACCCTGGCGAATTTTGAGGGTGAAATTCTTTTTAAGGGGGGGGGTTAGAATGTAACACCCCGAGATTTTATGAAAAATATTCTTTGTAATTTCATTAATGTCTTGTGTTGTACTCTACACCAAAAGGAGCTTGAATGACACTCATCCTGACTTGGCTTGTATTACACGCAATCGCGACCTTCCACAATAGCGTGTGTTGTACGCAATACCGAGTTTCGCTATACGATGATATGTTATATAAACTAGTCGTTATGAATAGTAATACCCACTTTTTGACAAATTTTATAAATTTTATCTTTCGAAATGGACTTCATTTTTGGATTCAGAATATCAAAATTAGCCTAGGGTGAATTTTTTGTATTTTTCTGAAAACTTTCAATTTTTGATGAATAGTGAAAACACTGGGTTACTATTCAAAAACCGACTTTTTATTTAAATAAATATTTATTTTATTTAAATTTATTTAAGGTTAAAATTGATACATAATACCTTTATAAGTTCAATGTAATTCATTGGAGTCATTTTATAATAATTTTAGATATATAAAAATTTTATTGAACTTTTCACCGTCTTTTACCCACCTATTAGGAGAATTTGGAAATTCACATAAAACATAATTTTACCGCTTATGTGAGTGGAATTTAAAAAATCCAAGAGACAAGGTTAATATAAATGACTAAAATGTGGTTCAACGAGATGAAATTTTTTTTTGGTGAATAGTAAGTTTTTACTTTTATTTACCACGGTTAAAAGTTAAATATGGTAATTAAGGGTAAAAATGCAATTATTATTACCCTAACACATGTCCTAATTTTATTGGATAACTATAATTTGACCAGAAACAACCTTAAGAATAAAATATTACCATTTAGGTCCACTTGGATTAAATTGGGACATATATTATTAATTTATTTAAAGAAGAGTTAAAATAGTTAAAATCAAAGTTTAATAACTAATTCATTTTTAATATAGGGTTATACATAAGATAAATTCGACTATAAAAATTCATTAGAAAGGTAAAAAGATTTAATACCTAATGGTAGTTTATTTATAATTTTTAGACATTAAATAATTTATGTTATTTATGACACAATGGTGATACAGTAATTACATAAATGATGAAATATTAAAATAATTGATATTATAAATACCCAATAAATGTAATTTGAGCATTTTTATGAATTCCACTAATTTTATAGGTTAATATGACATGTTAGTATTGATTTAATTAACTTTTTTTGAACTAATAATTCTGTTATGAGTTTCACAAAAATCAATTACCAAATAGTGTCAAAATTGACATAAAATAGTTTTTAAAACAAATATTATATAATTAATTGTTATTTTATTCCTAAAAATCTACGGTTTGGCCAAATAACATAAATAAGGATATATATATTAATAATTAACCAATTTGGGTTCTATTGGCTTGTTATTGTATGTTTATTAACCATATAGTGTAAGAAAACAAGAAGACACGGTAAAAGTTTAATTAGTTAACTTAGAGTTAAATCTAAATGATAAGGTTGAAATTGGAACCTAAACTTGTCTAAAATCTATTGGTTGCGGGTATTTAGACCCATACACGCTTTAGATTCAAAATAAATCAATTTGGTGTTATTATAAACCGAATATGACTTTATTATATAATTATATTTTAAGTTTGTCCAAAGGTGCCCCTCTCCTCCGTTATAAAAAGGGAACCCCTTCCCTCTTCTCTTCACACCCTTTTGAGCCTTGTAGTTCGGCCAAACCCTGCAAATTTCTCTTTTACACTTCCCTAGAAACATTCTAGAGGTTCTTGTATTCTCAAAATACCAACTCTACTTACATAAGAGGAAGCTTAAAGGAGGTGCGTCGAAGAAGAGGTAATCTCTTCTTCCGATTCTCTCAGGTTTCTTTCTTCTTCAACATCTTCTTCTTTAGTTGTCTTATTATAAAGTAAAAACATCAGTATTACTTACATACTAATATATTATTATAAATATGAAACAACCCTATTTAACCTTCTATCCATCCTATGGAAAATGAAATCACCGCACGTGCGTACGTACGAAATACCGTCTCCACGCCGTGGTGTAATCTGTTTTCGACCACCACCTTACTTGGATGGGTATAATGGTGTAAATAAATAACTATATATTATTATTGTAATGTGATATTGATTCTGAAATATTATACATACACTTAAATACAATTCCACGATCATGGGAATGGTATCATCGCTCGTGCGTACGTACGGACTACCATCTACACAACGCGATGAGATTCATTCTCCATGTTAACCATTCATGAATGATTAAAAAGTATATATAATAAGTAATCATGAAATATATGACATAATAATGATACTGGATTTATGTATATATATATATATATATGTATTTCATCTACTTAATTCCATTCAATTCAATAAGGAAACGAAAACAGCGTTCATGCGTACGTACGACATACCGTGTCCATGAACGGTGTATTTCATTCCATTTATCAATCAATCATATATATATATATGTATATGATGAATATATATTATATATAAATCATTTTTTACAATCTGTAATTAAGTAAATCAGTATATAAGTAATAATATCAAGAACAACAAGTCGAAACACATACAATAAATGAAATGAGTTTACCCAAATCGCTGCTTTTACATTGAATTTACAAAAGAACGGGTAATATAAAGTCATAAGTAAACTATATATGATATCATAACGATGAATATGATTCAATAATAAGTAAATAACATTATATAAATCATTATACATGAGGTTCAGATATATACGAGGCATATCAGAAATAAGGTAAGGGATAACTTTTCCAATCTTGTTTTTATCCGAGATTGTTTTTTTGTAAGTATTTAATGGAGTTATTGTTATCATCCATGTCAATTTTTAATAAAATTGATTTCAAGCATTTTTAAAGTCATTTTTAATCATTTTTGGCTTTTACTACATGGTTTGTAAGGAATCATTCTTTTTTTACCATACGAGGTTCCTTTTGACTTTTCTATCCAAAGTAAGAGAAGAATGTTTTTTAATTTATATGGCATGAATAGATTTTTAGAAAATTATTTCCAGGAAGATTACCTTAAAAGTTTTCAAGTTTATTTTTAATCAACGTATTTTAGTTTAAAATTATATGACATGTGAAGAAATAAAAATGTTTTTGAAGTAGAAAGGATATTTTCCTCAAGAATGGAGTTAAAGTGTTTTATCAAAAAAATTTTCCATCTAAGATAATAAAGGGTTATATTTCTATCCCTATTTTTACATTGTTTTGGTTATGTTGTGATGGAATTATTTTTATGATTTCCTTTTATATTATATGGATTATGTTATGATGTCATGGTGATTAAGAATCTGATTTTTATTACATGGGTTATGCTATGATGTATGATTTATGATTTTGTGGCACACATAATAATGGTTTCATTATGAGATGGGTGGGACCTATATCCCCCTCCAATGCATTGGGTAATGATTTATATCTCATGATATAGACATGGCTAGAATGGTAAGTTAATCCAGTTTAGTTTTACAGGACTGAAATGAGGAGTGAACTCAAATCAGAAAGGGTCTTTGTCCACTAAGATGGTCTTGGAAACAATGCCTTGGCTACTATGGATATCATAACATGTGCTTAATGGATGCCACAATTACATGTTTTATTACCATGATAGTTTCTCATGACTAATGTTCCTTTATGATCTATGCCTTGTGTACTTCCAAGATTTATGTCATTGCTCATGATTTTGATGTTTAGATTTTATGTTCAAGTTTTTGCATTCAAATGTTTATGGATTGTTTTATGTTCTCTATTCTTACCCTCACTGATCATTTGAGATCACCCTTTATATGTTTTATTTTCCACAGGATTTAAAGAAAGGTTTTAGGTAAGAAAACAAAAGTGGATATTCTTTATCGGAGATGTTGAAGATCTTTCACCACGAGTAGAAGATTACTTTCTGAGTTTCCAAAGACACTAAACTGTTACGGTCCTTGTGTGTCTGTTTTCGTTATGTATCAAGTATTCCGCAAAAGTAATGTAATGTCCATGTACGTCAGGCTTTGGGTCTCTACAAGGGACCCCCTTTATCTTCACCTCAATTAACAGTGCTTTTCTAGCACTGTTAATTCCCATTTTTATCACTGATAAAGGCCATATTTGGAGTATTGTAGGTTGGATGCGTGAGGAACTACCTCTGGTGAACTGTAAAGGGGATGGGCTTGAGGCCATGTCCCTTATGTGATAGTGACACAAAATTTCTTATGATTCCAATGAGGTTGGGTTATGATTACAAGGATTTTTAGTGTTTCAATACCTTTTTTTTGATATGTTATGACTTAGGAGATGAGAATGAGAAAATGGTACCCATGTAGGGTGCTTGTGTCATGATGTGACCTAGAGGAACATGAGGGGTTTCCTAGTGAGATATTAACCATTTGAAGGGTACACAAAAATATGTATATATATGAAAGTGGGTATAAACATAGATATTTAATCAATGATGTGAGATAGAAAGAGATATAGTTTTAATCTAGCACTGGGTTCCATGAGTATTCTAGGTCATTCCCATAAAGAAAAACCGAGGAAACATGTGACCTGTTCAGGTAAGTAATCTACCCACATTGTCTAACATGAGGTTCCTAAGATATGTACACCCTAGTGTATGTGATTCATGATTAATATGAAGTTATGTAGAGATATATCCCTCAATGTATGATCTTAAATGTTCAGATTGAGAAAAAATGCCAAATATATATATATATATATATATATCTATGTGTGTGTGTGTTTGTTCATGTGAATGAAGTTTTATGCATTAGTTCGGGAAGAATACCCATGGTAATATAGGATGGTACATGGTTTTGAGAATGGAATGAGACCCCCATATGTATGATTATATACTAAAGGAACTGGTATATTTAGATTATTTTATTCCAATGATTTTTATATTTCCCCTTTGTGGATTATCATGTTTTAGGGATGGGTATATTTCCAATGAGTGTATTCTCATGTTCCAGGTGTGGTTATATTTCCAATTGGTGTTTACATATATTAAAAGACACTTTTACATTGGAAAAAGGAGTTTTGATGTTTTGGTATGGTTTCTAGGGAAATACTTTGTTCCAACAGGGTGATTGATTTGACATTCTTAGAGAGACACTGATATTAGCAAAAGAATATATAGTTGATATCCAGTGTCATGTTAGGACTTTAGGATTTACAATTATTATTTATAAATTAATTAAAACCAGATGATATATTCAGCTAAGAAAATCACTTTCATAAACAAAATATTTACTACTTATGTTTGGAACCCTCATTGTGATTCCCAACTGAGTGGTACTCACACCCTACTCAGTTGTCCATGGAACATGGGTACCTTAAAATATATCAGTCTTCATAAGTTCAGGTAGGGAAGAGTCCCAAAATTGCATGATTGAGTGGGGTTTAATGGATAAGAGTTAGGGATCTGGATAAAACAAGCCTCCAGGATAGTAGTGGTTCATTTCTCCTTTTTTATTTATATTATGTTTGAGATCTACCTAGTAGGTGATCAATGCTGATGTATACTAATATGAACTTGGCATTGTATGATTTTATTCTTCTACATTAATTATTATTTTTTTATTATTATTGTTCATCTCTTCTATTTACACTAATTATTTATGATGGATGATGTCTTGTTTTTTATTACCTTTTTTCTCACTATGATATAAAGATATAGTCTCCCAATGGTAAAACCCTTGTCCCACATTTCTAGTCAGTGAAAACTGGAATATGAGGAGGGACACTTGAGGCCCTTGTACTAACTTATCTTATTTAGTTCGCATTAAATGGCCTTTTACTAGGTGAGGACATTACACTGTGTTATATGTGCCTTTATATGTCTCATATCATAGAGTGTATCTTGTTTTTTCGTATAAATATTTTTAGAGATGGTAGATTGGTGACATTAAAAACTATCAAATCCTATGATGGATATCAAACTATTACATCACAAGGACCTTTTATAGTAATAAATATAGGTTTCCATGTATATGGGATTATTATTCTTGGTTTATAATATTGTGGTTTTATTATTTCAAAAAATCATGATGCACAAGAGTTCCAGAATTTATGATTTATTGGTTTTTGGTTATTAGATCGGTGTCAAGATACCATGTACATGAATTCACTTGATAGTTGGATAACAACATGTGATGGATATCATTGTTGTTGAGGTTTTAGTTTTTAAATGTTTTTTAAAAACATATATAGAATTACCAATATAAATTGCTGGTGGAATTACACATAGTCTAACCATATTATATTTTCTTATGATGATATGATATGTAAGTATATAATGGGATATTGTTTGTTGATGGATATACAATCACTCTGTATAAGGAATGTGTAGTTACACTTTGTTAGTTGGTTTAAGAATTTCATGAGTTAATGATAGACCACTTGTGAGATATTGGGAAATATATTTTGTATTTTATGTTAAAACAATAACCTATAATATTTTTCCCATATATTTTCTCGGTGGTATTACACTCAACTAAACATCTTGACTTTGGTATAATTGATAAAAATAATCATAGGGTGATTCCATTATATATATATATGTATAAAATTGGGCGATATTGTGATCATCGAGGGTTTAATTTCATAAGCTAATCCTGGTGGAGATAATTTTCATTGTAGGCTGATGACATTGCTTGTGATTTAGGTTGTGTATATGTGAGAATGCCAGAGTAGGTATTTTGGAATGTGATTTTGATTATGTTTTTTTAAAGAATTGGGAGGTTTCCCAAGAGATGTGATTTATATTATATGTGACAAGTGGGTTAGGTAAGAGATCCCATTGCTTTGCGATGTGTCTCTGGATATTAGTGAGTTGAATTTTACAGTTGACAAGATCTATGATATAAAAGGTTAACCTGAAAGAGGGGATATTTTTAATAAGCCACATATATATATATGAAAAATTGTTAGATTTTTTGGTTTATTAGATCAATGAAAATGACCTTTGACTAGGTATATGGTATTAGCATGGTGGTGCCTTATTTTTTCATGAGTAAATCACCTTGAGTTCTAGTTCTATTGATATCTTGGTTGGTTCCTAAGGGACAAATCAGTGGGATGCCTATACCTAGTGATATTTGTTGTCTTTCCCTATGAGATAGCTGATCATAACCCTATACAATCTGATATAGGATGGATATATCAGGTGTATATAATTCTATATTAATTTGATTCCTTTTAGGGGTAGAGTTTGAAATAAACCTTGTCATGATTGATGTGCCTTGATTTTGAAGTGGAGTAATGATGGTGATTCTTTCCAGATAAGATTGACATTTATTAGGTATTGTTAACTATTTCTTTAGTAACATTATTCTATGTTTAGTGTTGTGTAACTCATTATATCATCGGTTAGGTTCTATTATTGGTTGGTGTGAGAGAATGTGCCCAATAATTAATGAGGAGTCTAAGGTAATACCTGCTGGTTATGTGTGGTGGCTATTGAATTTTGAATCGGTGAGGGACTATGTGTGAGAAGAGGATAAATGACCTAGATGATATGATTTTATAGTTTACTGATATTTTTTTTAAAAGAATGTGAAATTTTATTCCTAAAATCTATGGATGTATAAAAAATGGATATGGTTTGGTGGTTTAATCAACCCAAGGTTCAATCTAAGATAAAAATTGACAATCTGGTTTAGCATGGAATAAAAGTAGTGACACATGTGCTATGATGGAACCTATTTAAGTTTCATCTGAGGAGTGATATAAGGAAATCCACATGTAAGGAGGTGAAAAATTATTCATTGGAGTGATGAACATCATTATGGGTGAATTTTGGTTTTTCTTGAGGATAACATTCTTAGTAATCCATTAATTGGTAGTGATATATTATTCATATTAATTATCAGGTGTGTGTTGGGTGGGTATGATCAATCAACACATATGGTAATGGGTGGAGTGTGGTATATGGAGGTATGACCCTATGTTATTAGGTTCATGGGTGTGATGAGACATGTTATTGGATGGTTGAGAAGGAATTTGGATTCCATTGTGCAAGTGGATCAAATTTTATTCACTATGTGAATAATATATTTAAGGTTTGATTGTATTGTGGGATGAATTCCATGCATTGGAATTGTTCTTCAGGTTGTTGTTATGTGATTTGAGGATGTGTCAGATCGATGGTGTGCTGGTGCTTGAGAGAAGTTCATTAGAGCTAGATTGGATGGTCAAGGATATAAACATGGAAATTCATCACGATTGGAGTTCATAATTTGATTTAGGGGAACAAATAATTTTGGGATGCCTTCTAGAGTTAAGGAATTGGGATAAGGTAACATGATATTATGTGAACATGGGATATTTTTTTCTGAGAATATTCAGCTAGTGGATATTCAACCAATATTTTTACATGATATAAGGTGTAGTGAGAAAGAAATCAAATAGAGATGAACATTGGACCACTATGAATTTGTTTTATCATGTGATTAAAATGGAAGAGAGAACAATGGTTGTAGATCTGTCCTTAAGATAAGAGTATAATGGGGAGAATCACCATGAGTTTGATGATAAATATTTTGATGAAAACATTGTTTATCATTGTTTACTAGTTCTGTGAAGCACCGTTTTAGTTATTTGATGATGGTAATGAGTAGGTGACTTGGGTTTTGATGAGTAGTGTACCTTGTGATGGGTGTTTCATAGAGGAAGCTCAGTTATCATTTAAATGGCGAAAATGATTAGATATTTATGAATTTAATATTTAGATATGTATCCTTTTTTATTTATACACCATAGATACATATTTGGGATGAGAAGTTCTATGATGTGGAGGTTGAAAAACCCCATGTGATTTTAGGTTGGAAATTCCTAATATATTTTCTATTTCTTTATTATAGTAAGGGGATTATTTTGGGAATTGAGATTAAAATTATGAATCCAAGTGTTAGGAAATCTCGTGGATATGATTCTAAAATAGATCTAGTATAGGGAGGTGGAAAGAGTGCTCAATTGAGTGGGAGAAATGCCCAAATTACTTACTAAAATTTTTCAGCTATAGTTAGTTCATTCCATGACACATTGGTCACACTAAAATATTCATTTAGGTAGTTTGTTTAAAGTTACAATATAATAATTCATATTATTACCTTGGAGGGGTCACCCTGTGATAAAATATAACTAATGGGTTGGCCTTTTTTATCGGTTGTGTCATGCCACCAAAGGACCGACCATTGGGCATCACACTATGCATGTAATAAGGGCCTTCAGTTGTACATCTACCTATGGATGCATCACTCCATAACCCATATGTTTGTTCCATTCCCATGCTAACAACTTATTTTTAAAATAATGTGATGCTGGTAATTTGTCAGTCCTCCTATTTTGGTTCTTGTTCAAGTGAGTTGTATGATAGAGACTATTTTGGTCAGCCCCGATCACCTTCCTTCCTCATTTTCCATAAAACATGGGGTTATTTATTAGCAATTATTTTAGTAATTTTATGTATAATCATATTCCTTCTTCTATCCTAGTTTAAATTTGTTTAAATATATTTTTTGTTTTTTTAGGTTATGGTTTTTTGGCGATTCCATAAAAGTATTGTGGAATCCGGAAATGATGATGGGGTTTTACTTCTCAGTGTTATAAGACATCCTGTAAATAAAATTGACTATTTTAACTCATCATATGGGTTGAGGTATGTCTCTATATTAATTGATTTTAGTTTTAGATAAAATTGGATGAAATTTAACATTTTTTCTTCTTGTATAATTTGAGATTTTCCATGTCTTAGGTCCATGTGGGTGTTAGGAGTAGACCACACTAAATTGCCGATGGTTTCAACGTCATTTTGATTCTTTGTGAGTTATTAGATGTGTATAACTAATTAAAATTTATTGTGAAATTAATTAAAATTTTAATAATTAATTTTATTATATGTTTTGACTTGAGATAGGGCCTGATGTTGAAAGATGGTGGAATTTTGGACTTGGATGTTCTCATGCATGGGTTTTCAAGTTGTGTTTTAACAAAAATTACATCAATTAAGGTAGGTGGACCATATGATTTAACTTATGGTTTATGTATTTTATTTTGTAATCACATGATATGTGGTCTCATCATTAGGTTTGATGTAAATTTTAAAGTTAAATTAATTATTTTATTAAAATGAACTTATAGTGGATGAAATAATGTTTCAAGGGCTATGATGGACCCTTTGAAATTAATTGATACCACAACTACTGATGGATGATGTCATTATTATAAGAGTATTCATTTAGAGGTGAGGGAACTTATGGGTGAGAATGAATTCGGTTTAGTGAAAGTATAAAACTGATATAGGCACCATTAGATACATTTTTCAGTGATGAGTGATGATTGAGAATGATTGGCATGTGTAGTCCAAGTGAGAACCTTGAATTTCCTTGGATTGATAATTTTTATTGAGGCAAGCATTGGGAATGTGTTCCTCCAACTTTGTGATGAGAGTAACTAGGTAGATATTTTATGGGATGATTTTGAATAGGTTGGTTGTGTGAGGAATTACCTAGGGTGAATTATAATGTGGTTTAGATTAAGCTAATCTCACTTGTATCACCACTATATGGGAATTTTTATGAGTCCAATGAGGTCTTGTTAGGATTACAAGGATACTTGGTGATCTAATTCCTTCTAAATGATAGTGTCTATATTGGGTGATGATAAAGGGATAATGAAACCCATGAAGGTTTTCTCTTTTATGATGTGACCTATGGGACCTCATAGGGTACCTTAGTGAGACATTAACCTTTGATAAGGTACATATATCTATTGGTTTAAATGATCGAAGGCGTTACTTTATAACCCAAATCAATGATATGATCCAGATAGAGCTACAATAATAGTCTATTATTATATTCTATAAATGGTCTTGGATGAATACATGGATATCGACCTAGGAATCATTTTTTTAGGTTCTTAAAAGTGGCCAACGCTTATTATATAACACGGGGTTCCATGAAGGATGAACCACTGAATTTATGTGAACTATCATGCATATAAGTTTCTAAGGTGATATCACAATGGTTGTGTTCTATTCAAGGTTATGGGTGAGGTATAACAAAACGTATTTGTTAGATATGTATATATATATATATGTGGGAATGAGGGTTTATTTGTTGGGGGATTTTAGAAACCCCTGGGTAATGAATGCATGAACTAATTTTCTGTTAGGGGATATTGCCCCCTAAGTGTATGAATAAATACTTCAGGAATGGGTATATTTACACAAGGGGATTATCAAGTTATATGGATGAGTATATTTAATCATAGTGGCCTGATAAATTTAGAGACACTCCAAAACTGAATGAAAGAGATTGAAGGTCTCAATATAGGTTCCATGGTTGGACTTGGTTCCCATGGGGTGATTGATTTGACATGCTTCAAGACACAACATCACTAGATAAAATAGGAATAGTTGATCCTGGTTGTCACATTAGAACCCGAGGATTAATGATTATTATTTATTTATAATTCCATTCCATATTAATTTTTCAACAGATCATATCACTTGGGAATACACATTATTTACTTGTTATGTTTCAGACTGCATTAACAGGGCCCTATTGTATTGTACTCGCACCATATTCAAGCGACCATAACTCTAGGTTACCTGAGTGGATAACTCTATTCACATGTTCATGTAGGATAGAGTCCTAGTGTTTCAGGATTGTGGAAGCTAACACAAATAATAATTGAATATGGGAATGTGGGAAGGCTTGGGGATGGGAGTTGATCCTATAGAATTTTATTTATTTTATTGATTTGGTGTTTTTAATTGGCCTAGCGAGAGATCTGTTTTTATATATACAAGTTTGAATTTGTGTTTGTATGGTTATATTATTCTTCCCTGATTTTTAATTAATAATTATTCTTGTTTATTACATTTATATAATCTAATTATTTGTGATGTATGATGTCTGAATATTTCCTTAATAATTTCTCCATTCAATATGAGGTTATAGTCTCCCAACGGTAACACCCAGGACCCTATCCACTAGTGGACAGCCACTGGTGTATGAGGAGCCATGCTTGTGGTCCTTGTAGTGAGTTCCCTAATTTGGGAACCATTTAGTGACCATGGACTTGGGAGGTACATTACACTCATGTAATTTTATTTAACTGGGGATGAAGAAGTTTTTATCGCATTAGTTGTTATATTCATGGCATGGTAATTAGAGATGTTGTTTTAATACTATATAATGACACATGTATATTACATTAATGCTTTGATCATGGTTTATTTTATATTCTATAGTTGGTGTTTGTGGGTGGATTTTTTTTATTAGTGAAAGAAGAAGAAAATGTATATAATCGTGTATTATTTATAACCCCATAGCTAATATCTAACTCATGTCATACATAATGTGGTCTTGAGGGTTCACTTTAATATACACTACTAACTGTGGCCAGGTACAGTGTGGATGAGTCATGATATATTGGCATACGATACTCGATTGGGAGTCAAGATGAGGTTGTATACAAGAATTGGTAAGTATTATGTTCTCCTTGTAGGCGAACAATTAATTTGAGCTAATCTTATTTATAGGTTAGAGTAAAATGATATGACATAAAGTGACCACAATGATCTGACGTAATGACTCTAATAATTTACTGAATGTGCATATGTATTTTTACTAATTATAGGGTTTATACCAAAATTGGTACAATTACCACACCATTTTACCCATATTTTTATATTCTTGATGTTATATGGGAATATAAAATAAAATTAATAAATGAATTCCAAAGAATTATATATCATGGGAACATGAGTCTTATTTTCTTTTATAAATAATACTGATGGTTAAAAATATTGAGTAGTACATATTAGTGTGGAATAATAGAATATTTTAGCACGTTATAGTGAGTTTATCACAAGGAGGATGATTTAATGAGGATATATTTACACAAGTTTCAAATAAATTATATTAATTTAGTCGGGATATTTTTTGACTAGAATATATTGAGGTTTTTGAAGAATAATATTATTTTATTTGGATGAATTAGAGAATAAATTGAGCATTATATTATGCTAGTTTATGGAACAATTTGAGGTGTGTCTTGGTTATGGATGTATCTCTATTATTTTGATGATGAGGTTTTAAAAGTGACATGAGAGGTGTTTATATGTTACTTTTAAATATGTTTTCTATCTTTAATGTAAAAAGATATATGGTAGAATAATTTTCTCACCATATATCAGGGGATAATGGGATTGTATGGGTTTGAAATAAGGATTATAAAGCTCATACAATGTTTTATTATTATTTTTCTAGATTATGTGGTAAAGCTACAACATTTTATGGAGTATTTACTTCGATATACACAGTTTTCAATCATTACTTTCACATTTCCATCATATATAAAGGTGTTAACAGAGGATTCTATTGAAATTTTTATATTTACATTTAGGGTGAAGTAATTAGAAGTTATTGAAGAGTGGTTATTTGGATAAAATTTCTCAATTTCTGGGTTGTGGAGGTTTTAATTACTAATGGGACATAACCGTTCAAGTTTCTCTTGTTTCTTTTGAGATGGTAGTTCCTCAACATGACCCAACAACATTGTAATTTTTTTTATTCAAATGATAAAATTAATAATATTTTTTTTATAATTTTTCAATTTTCCCCATGGATTTATTATTGTAGTAGTTGATGGAATTTGGTATCTCCAACAATAGTTTCCTCTATAACTATAACTATTGTAGCTAGATCTTCAGTATTTTAGAACAGTATTATATTTTAGGGATGTTAAATGGTATCATTGTGATATTAACAATCCTATTATACCTTGAGTGGTTTGTGGGATACATAGTGGATATCACTAAAGGGGATTCAACTGAGATATAATATTTCAATAATTTTTTGTTATGGAGCTCCCTACACATATAGGTTTTGAGAGCATTAATTGTACAATTGTTATCTATTCTTGCCTAAAATATAATCTGAAAGATACCAGGGATTTAAAATACTTCATTACAAATTTTTTTTTGAGAATTATGTCATAGAGTAGTTATTATTTATATAAATCTAGCGAGGTTTGTACTGATTGGAGAGCATTTGAGTTTGGTGTGAATTGTACAGGGTTCAATTCAATGACGTGGTAATATCACACAACTAGGGAGTTGATATTAATATTGGTAAAATAATGTAAAATAATTAGGTTTCCCAATTATTATTGGTGTGATTTTACAATTTACAAGTGAGTGGCATTATTAAATTGATTTTATATACCCTGATATAATTTCCTCATAATGTAAATGATTGATTTTGGGGAAAGGGGATGTATATAAATATGGTTTCCTTGATTTTTCATGTATTTCCATAATTTTTCCCTAAACAAGTTATGGAAGTATTCACTCAATGTGACATAGATCACGAAATGAAGTTTCAACCCAAAAATATATTTAATTTATATGTTGACACTTTTGGAAACATCTTTGGACCAGTGGGAGTTCTGGAGTTCTTTCAAGTTCATTTTATAGAAGGGTTTATTTTGATTCAATATACCCCATACGGAAAATTTTTTCTTTAATATAAAGTTATATTATAGTATGAGAATGTGTGTATGTTACCAATAGTTAAATAAATTAAATTTTTGGGACCCACTTGGAAAATATTGTTTCTGGATGAATAAAGTATTGTATTTTGTTGTCAATGAAGTTTTAGATGAAAGGAAATCACTTCAATTTGAATAAGTGGTTGAGGGATGGTAGAAAAGTTACAATACATTCTATGGTAAATCTGACAATGCTTTTTGGAATTGTATTTCAAAAATATCTTAAGTTCTTTAGAGAACTTGTGATGCCTGATTTATAAAGGAAAGTGTGAGAAAAGATGCTTTCAATTAGAATGGTTGGTCTTGTGGAAGTATATGTATAAGGAGGTGTAGTTAACCAGTGTTTTCCAAATTTTTGGGGTCCAAAATTTGGAGTTGGTCTAGAATTAAGAAAAGTGGATTTCCTTGATGATCATATCAAAATATGGAAAATTAATGATTTCTATGAATATGGGCTTAATTACGTATATTTTGTGAATACATGAAGAATGTTGACGGTTTTTTTGCGATTACGATGAGCTTTGTGAAGGACTGAGGATAAGAGAATTTCGGGTGAGAATTGAGGCAGTGAAGGTGAAGAGTAGTGAAAACGTGCAAAGGAATAAAGAGCATTATGGTTTCAAAAAGGATTTTATGGAATGATTCATTATTATTACGAGCTTTTCAAATCCCGAAAATAGCTATGGTGCTTCGCGAAACAGAGTGAATTTCAGAGGAAAGTTCAGAGGTTTATGATTTAGTGCTGAGATGGAGCTGAGTTAGATAAAAGGGTCTAGAGTTTGTGGGTAATTCATATAAATAGGGACTGATCCCCTTGAGAAAATTATAGAGACCTAACCATAATTTTAGAGCTCTCAAACTACTAAGAAGGTTTGCGAAGAAAAAGTTCTTATCAAAGGTAGTAAGTTCCCTGAAAGAAAAGAGGTTCATGATGAGCCCTTGATCTTTGAAAAAGAAGTGAACTTTGAAAATTCAAATATGTGCTCTAAAAATAGTTATCTCTATAGTCTAGTGAGATCTATATACTAGAGATCCTTATGAACTAGTGTGCATTACGAAGCTGGGAGCCTCTTAGTTCCCCAATTAAGTGAGAAGTTATTTCAAGTGAATCAATATATGATGAGGGTATATGTCAACGTATTATTACGAAGTATAGGTAGTTCCTATCATCTTCTGGATATAAAATAGAAGATATTTTTTAAATGATAAAATTTGTGAAGTTTTTTCATGAAGCACAGAGATATTGATTTGAAATATTTGTGTAAATAGGGTACACACACACTTCAGGATTATCTCCCAAGTATAACATGAGTGGAAGGGAATATCCTACTATTTTTGTTCCACATAAAAGGATTATCTCTTTAGTTGATTTTGTGGTAAAATATTATCTCTATACGATACCAAGGACTTCCTAATCTCATTTAGTAGTGAACCATATAAATTCTTATGTTCTTGTGGATGTATGTTTGGATTGAGTTCAATAGGGATGAAGATCCTTACCATGATATGAAGGTTGTTTCATTTCAAAAGGAAACATAAAAACAAAAGATATCACTGATTCAAACCTCCCCTATAAGTGATACATAAAACATAACGGGGCATATTCATTAATGGTGGATAACCATTATCCCTCCCAAGTATTGAATACTTGTTTAATTAGTTAAGGGGATCCATTTTATTTTAAGTATGTATATAATAATATAAGCGTAATAGAGATATTTCTAATGAAGAACACCTTTTTGCATTGTTATGGACACTTTGAGTTCATGGTTATTCATTTTAGTATAATAAAATCACCATCTAATTTTACAAGATCAATGAACTTGGTGGTCTATTAATCCTTTCACTAGTCATTAGTAAAATTTATCAATGAAATATTGATATTTTCATGGATTTTGGTGGAGAATTATAGACATATAAGATAGATTTTATTGATTTTCAGTGATCTCATTTGTCTTGTAATATTTCCAATTAAAGTTTATGAATTTGTCAGATACATTTACATGGGTAGGTTATGTCTCAAAAATTCATGTTTATGAATCTTTCGATAATTGAGGTTGTTTTTCCTATGAAACTCCTAAGAATGTTTTAGATGTTCATAGTTTCAAAAAATTTAATTGGTATTTTGGATTCAACATATTTGATTTCTCTTAGAATGTATTACCTTTTTTATATTTGACCAAAAAACAACAAGATTTTATGTGGGTAGAACAATGCCCATAATCCATTGAGTATCTAGTGGAAAAGATAATTGTTTATCCAGCCATTATATTTATCATGGAATGAGTCATGTTCATTGTTTTTTTATTCTTCACACCTTAGTCTAGACTATATGTTGATGAAAGTGAGAGAAGTGATATCCTATGGTGAAAAACCATTACATTAACATAGACTTAAGAATATCACCCATGATCTTGACCTAGGAGATGTATTGTTGACCATAAAGATGTTAGGGAATATCATATTGAATTTTTTTTGAGGTATTCAATTATAATAAGATATTGTGATATATATTCCCTTAGTGGGATATAAATTTACATAAGTAGAGATTAATAGAGTTATTACAATACTATGACTTCACGATATTTGGTACGTCATAGATTGGTCATGTGGTATCTAATACACTAAGTAGGATAGCATATGGTGATATTCCTTTTCTAGTTGGGGATAAGAATATGAAAATGGAGAATAACATTTATTTACATTTATATATGAAGGATCTTAATAGTGGATATTTCATTTATCAGATCATGGTACTCTATCCTTTATTCTAGTAGTCGAGGGAGTATCAACTAGGGTATCTCAGAGTAGAGGTACAGAGAGATCACATGATTCATTGATATTGTCTTAATAGTTATTGAAAGCTTGGAAATCAATAAGTATTCTTCCACATGAATTATTTCTCTCTAAAAGAGATGTGAGATATAGTGTTTGACTTTATAACTTACCATTTTCATTGTAACTTGGTATATTTTTTATGTATAATTCTTCAATGGATCAGTTTTAGTGGCTAGATATTAAGATTATGGAGCAAGAGTTCATGTCTCAATATTTGGTATTCCATTTATATATGGAAAAGAATCAAGTTCCCTATGGTTTTTTCAACCAATATATGTCCCTCAAAATAAATGGGGGGAAATTTATATATATTTTATTATTGGTTATACTATATAATATGATGTTCATGAATATATTTATGCTATTATAGAGACATTAAAGTATTTATCTCAATTCATGGTGGTTAGGGGGTCTTGAGTATGGATTTTTTTTCGAGGAAATATGTAGAATTTAGGGTCAGACTTTATTGTGTTATAAGGATACTCATTTTTATTGATATTCTCACTTTAATATATAGGTGTAGAACATTCGATAGTTCGTTATTGGATCATTGTTATCCCTTAACATTGTGTTTCATATTTAAATGTATGGTTAGAAGGAGTTTATGATGTAGAAAATTGAGAATATGTTATGTTTTTGTGTTATAAATTTGAGACGTTCATGGGTGGTTATTTTTCTTTGTATGAGTTTTGTTGTAATAATAAATTTCACTCTTCTATAAATATGAATTTATTTAAATCATTATATGTGGAATTAATAAATTACCATTATACTAGACTGATGTTATAGAGCCTTTAAATATTGTATTATAGTGGGTAAAAATAGTGGTGGAGAATGTATAACCAATTATTTTGAGAATGATAGTTTCTCTAAAATATTAGACATCATAAGTAGATCAAAGAAGATGATCTTTATAAATAATTGTCTTAGAAGATTTATTTTTGAAGACATCTCCTGATCTTGGGAAGCATTGGTTTTGGAGATGTAGTAATATTTCTCAATTACTTTTTAGATAGTCAAAGGTTATAGAGTGAGATAGGAATGTGGTGTATCAGTTTTCTGTTTGACCTTATATGGATCATATTTTAGTATTATTACATGTACTATAAATTCAAAGATATATTTGTTATAACTTCATTTTCATTAAAGGGTGTGAGTTAGTTATTGTGGTGCATGATATATTTGTGAAGTTGCCTATAGTGAATCAAGATCATCCGGAGAAGGTGTTCATAAGATGCATCGGTCCTTTAGGTCTTGTCATACATAGTCCTTTTATCTAGCAAGAATGTACATGGGAGAAAGTGTCATAGATATTATCTTATTATCTTTAGTTTTCAATAGTTTTGATTCATTTATTAATATTAAGGGATGGGTTTTGTATGTAATGTTAGATATTTTTACATCTCTTTTGAGCTATATTTGATCATTTTGATGAAGAGAATCTTGTTATAGTTGTATCTCGTGAGTTGTTTATATTTTCATATTGGTATTGTTTATAGTTTTTTTGAATATTGAGGATGTAAAGAATTTGATATTTATCCCATATAAAGGGTGGAATTTTTTGAGCCTTTTAATTTTCTATTTTACGGTGTAATATATTCTATGAATGGATTTTAGGTGATTAATGGGATATTAATTGATTTTGATATGAAATTTTTTAATAAATATATATCATTTCATAACATTTATCATTACTCTATAATTTTTTACCTGGTTGTATATTTTTTATAGAGTCAAGTTTAAAAAAGAAGTGTCACATGTAACTATTATATCCTATTCTTTAGTACAACGTCTATATCATTATTGGGTGATGTGATAAATTATGTAGTGATTCCATAGGGTAGTATAATTTGAATTCCTATATAAATGTTATAAGTGACTGGTTATAATGTTATTTTAGGTGATGAAATTCATATTATTTATGTGTTTACCTTTTATAGTTAATGTTGAACCATTATGTGGTTTAAGGGAATTTATGCTAAAGAAATGAGGTAGTTGTGAAATTGAATTTAAATGGGGGTTGTCTACTAAATTTTAGTTGTCTTCGTTATTTTGGAATAATAAGTTTTTTATGTAGTAATGTTCCTTGATATCATCAAAATTGAATGGTAATTGAAAACACAATATAAGGGCGTCCACATTGTAATTTTATGATTTCCTACTAGTCTGCCCTAATTTAAATATAATGTAATGAGTTATTCCATTAATTTTTTTAAAATATTTACTTAGTCTCTCTAATTATATTAAAAATTTCACCTTCCTTTGTGACATTTGAAGACTCAAGGGTTTCTGTAGATATGTTAGGATTCTCTTTCATCTTCCTTCAAATTTTTCCTCTTAATTGGATATGTTCATAAGGATTAAGAAATTCATTATGGTTTATTCTTAATTCTATTTGGATTCCATCTTCATAGGGAATCTAAGTTCTATGTTTTGGAGTTCAAAAAATATGTGATTTATGTATGTAAAATGATTACATATTTATTTGGGTTATGAAATGATTACTTGATTAATAGTCATGTTCTGATGATATAGTGAATCAACCTTCGATTTATGGTATTCTGTAATCACCAAACCATTTCTACATGAAATTTATCACATTAATATACTCTTTTATCAAACTTAGGTATATTATAGTGTATAAAAAAATTACTCTATAAAAAATGAACATTAAATTATATATAAAATACAAAACATTATATATAAAGGATAAATTCGTTACATAAATTAAAAAAAGTATAATGGGTCTATATAATTTTTTAAGAATCAGGAACATAATTTCAAAATCCAAAGGGTTGTTTCCTCCTTGAAATATAAAATCCCTAAATAACACTGCAAAAGGTAATCAAAAAAAGATAAATATGAATTTAATCTTATCAAGGAAAAATAGAGAACTGTAAGAGAAGTCTATGTGAATCAAAAGTGTATGATATAAGAGGTAATTATAAGATATATTTGTATTATAGGATCATTGGAAATGTAACATAATGCTAGAATAGTAAATGACAATTAGAATAGTAACAAATAATAGGGAAAAGTAAAATATCAAAAAACATTCCCCATGAATAAAATTATTAAATATAAATAGAAAAAAATCTTAAATTGTTAGAAATTATTTTACTTAAATAATTTATAGTTATAAATTTTCAATAAGTTATATTTTAACTTATTTATTGAAATAATAATAATATTTATTTAATAATTAAAATATTTAAAATACATAATTATATAATTTTATAAAAATAAAATGGATCTCAGTTTTCATAATTATCTTATTGAATTTATCTTCATGTGATATTTTGGTATTTCTAAGATAAATATGTTTTTAGTGAATAGTAAATAATACTACTTTATTGTATACTATAATATTTATGACATCATTATGATGTAAAATTGAATAGTTAAATTGAAAAATATAATATTTCTTTAATTTATTTAATGATTGAATTAATTTATTTTAAATTATTAACCTAATTTCCAAATAGATAAAATAATTTTTAAAGTATAAATTATATTTTATGTCAATAAAAAATTAGTTTCTATTATTTACTTTGCATTAAATGTAGTATTGATACCATTATGTTTTATAAGTGTTAAAATTTAAATAAAATATATATTTTATAATGAATTACTTCTATTATCAATATTAATCTAAAGAAAACAATTATTTGAATGAAAACAAAAATTTAAGCAATATTTTATTAAAATAATTCACTCTTATTCACAATAAATACAGACCCTTCTACCCATTTTGATTCACATTCAAAATTCATCCCTAAAAATATATCTAATAAAATATTTATCGAAAAAAATTAACTACATTTTTGATGTCATGGTTTAGGAAATAGATGATTCCAAAATGCCTTCAAGGGATTTCTAAAGGAGTGTTGCCAAAGATAAAGTATCAATATCCCATCCTTACACATTTATTTACATACTTTTCTTACCCCCATAAATATAAATTATATCTGTAATAATATGAAATTAGTAGAATATTTCTAATCGTAAATAATTATGAAACTGAAATATTTAATACGTTTCATTTCTTATAATTTTTTCAAAAAACATCGATCATAATATAAGGGATTCGTACCTGCTATGTGAGAGATAAAATTTTAATAATATATTTAAAAATTTATTTTAATAATGTAATTACTGTATAATTATAATATTAAATGTCAATTCAATACATGATTATTGTTTTTGAATAATTATTTATCGTGTTTATAAAAATTGTAAAAATAAATAATTGTGATCATTTAGTCCACTCAAAATATGCATAATGAGAGACGTTTTATGTTTTGTAAAAATATTATATTTTACTCTATGAAATTTTGGTTTTATTGTAATGATAAAGAATAAGTAAAATTTTTCTTTTAGATAGTTTGGGACAATTCTATTATACATTTGACTATTACCAAAAATGTTTTTTAGTGCAGTTATTTGAACTATATTAAATAATCAACATAAGAAAAACTTATCTAATTAATGGATAACACATGATAATAAATTTTTTCTAATTAATGAAATAAGAATTCATATTTTTTTATACTTTACAATTTTTATATTTAGTTAAACTATTCAGGATGTTATAGGAGCATCCAAGTGAGTTGAGACACATGGTAGGGGCTCTCATATGGTCTTCCTTTTTCTTTTTGGATTAAATTTTATATTTATGTGTCTCTCTCCCATGATTCATATTAATTATATTTATATCTATTTTTTTAAAAAAAAATTAGTTTAATTTCCATATCTATATCTTAGGTATATGGATACATTTACCTCATTTATAAGAATCCTTACCCACTTCCCGTGTTTTAGGTATATGTTTTATTTCTTCAAAAACATTGTAACATTTATCATAATGTTTACATTACCTTTATTATACTCTTAATGATCCATGGTATATTATTATATACTTTTCATAACTATTAAATAATAAAAATATATTATTCCCTGAAAGAAATATATTCCCAAAATCATTTTTCAATTTTTTTCATTTAAATATATAATATAAACATGTCATATGCTCTGGCATATGGAATCAAAAAAAGAATATGTTATCTTTTGGTATAGATATTTTTTTTATGATATGAAAAAATTATATATCCCCACACATGATGTTTTATTTGTCATTGTAGGGGTATCATATTATAGTGTTTAAGAAAATTTTGGCATTGCCTTCAAATAACCCCACACAATTGTTTCTTATGTTTAGATTGTCATATGGAGAATGTAATGAGATCATATAGCAATAATTTTATATGAATTATATGCTATGATTCATTTAGAATATCTAAAATACATGTGTTATCATCCAAATAATAAATATATAGTGTTAAAACTACTTACTATGAATTATATATTTCAAAGTACCATTACCAATGTTAGTGATATAGGAGAGTTACCACATGCCGGTGATGCATAACCAAATTGTTAACTCATGTGTTATAATTTAAGAGTTAATAAACACATAACTAATGGGAGACCTTGGGAACATTAAAATATTATCTCAATGGATTGAAAATATTCTAAGGTTCTTTCTATAATCCATAGCTAATACTCCTTATCACTTGAATATCCTTCTTCTTCCTCATTTGCGATAAAAAGACATCCTGAAGGTTGAGGAGTATCATTCATGTGAACAGATGACCCATCTAGATCGTAGATACCATTAGAGAGGGGATGTATTTATTCTTCACTTTGTGATCATTATAAAACAAGGATGAAGATGATCAAGTTGATAGAGTGTCATAATGGTGAAGTGTTTATGATATAAAATCGTTCATCATTTTTAGTATATATTTAATAAACATTACTACGAATATTGATATTGGGATTGTATTTAAATTTATACTAAAGGATAAATAAGTGATGGTTAATACCCTATGAAATATTTCAATGATATATATGAATTTAATGGATTTAGATTTTTGAAATCATAAAGTAGAAGTTTTTTGTAAATCATATTTCATTCACCTTTATAATAATAAAATGGTAGTAAATCTTGTTATATGGGAATTATATTGTAATATAAATTATAGGATATCATAAGTACCACTATGATTTAAACATTTAAATTTTAAATGTTCATAGATTACGATGCTTAATTATAGAAAAATATGGTTTCCTACTTCTGTTTTTAAAAACAGATTGCCGATTCATATATATGGCATCCCAAAGTATTATAATAAATGTTATTTCATATCTTATCCAATAAAAATGTTGTTAATAATAAATCATGGATTATATTTTCGAACTTGAATGTTTTTATTTTTGATTCATTTATTTTTTGTAAAGTATGAATTATTACATATATATGTTATAGAACCGTCAATAGTTTCTTAATATGAGGCGTGGTTGTGAAATACAATAAAGAGAGAAATATTTTTTTTATAATTTTTTAATTAAAAATTTAATTTAATTAGATAAATTCCATTTATAATTTGTGGTAAAATATATTTTGGGATATTTATTTACTCATAGATGTGTTTTATAAATTAATTACATTAAAATTAATTATAATTAATTAATAATTTTTAATGAATTTGTTATAAATATTCCATTAATATTAATTATTAACATCAATAACTTCTTTTTAAAATTTATAGGTCATTCCTTATGGATTATAATTGAATTATCTATTTAGTAATTTAATGGGTAATTTATAAATAGTTTATATATTTCAAAATATGACATATTATAAGGTGTTTATATTTAAGAAAATTTGAAAATGTTCATAATGATTATTTTAACGCATTCTAATTAAATGTTCATCATTTGGAAATTATTTTCATCTTTTCAAAAGGATTTTTAATGGTTGAAATTATCAATGGTTTTTGTAAAGATTAAATATTTGATATTTATGATTTTTTATGTAGTTTAAAAACTCGAATTATATAATATTTATATTTACTACAAATATCATTACTATAAAGTAACAAGCCATATAAATAATAAGATTAAATGTTCATATGATAAATGTAAAGTATTTATATTCATGAATTTTGTAATTACCATAACTAAGTATTTAAAATTATATATTTTATATGATTAATATTTCTTTTATGACTCATTCGTAAATTTTAATTAAATTTTTTAATATGCGATGTGTTTATTTATTTAGAATTTATTCCCTACATTAACTTACATGGAAATAGATGGTATATTAATTGTAAAGAATCATAATCATGTAATATTCATTACTTATTAATATTATATTCTTCATTATACTCAACCAAATAAAGTAATGTGGAATAAAAAATTACACCACGGCTTAAAGACTGTAAGCTGTATGTTTGCACGCATGGTGATGTTATTATTTTTTGGATGGATAAAATGATGAATATTAATATCCCATGAATATATTAAAATCTAATTATATAGATTATACTGAATTGAATACTTTGGTATGGAAACAATATATAAAGAAGATGTAGAAGATGAATAGAACCTTAAAATAAGTGATAAAACGATTACCTTTTCTTCGGGTGTTTCGTTTTCATTTGAACAGATGGGCTCGTTAGTATGGATCTATGCCCAACGTTAAGACTATAAGATGACATGAGGGAGGTTAGTATGATAAATGTTCACTGATTGGCTGAACAAGAAGGCTTTATAGGTGTTTGTTAAAGAGAAATAGAGGTGGCCATTTATTAGAGAGGTGAGTGGCACTTTAGAAAAAATATTGAAATATTAATTTGTTATAAAAATATTTTCGGTTTATAATTGCTAAAATATAATTTATTTCACGTATAAGGTGATTATATGTCTTAATCCTCTCAAATAATAACTTTTATACATGTTTGGGTCATAAAATTAAACTTATCTTTTAGATTTAACCCTTTGTAAAATAAGTTTACTCTTACCATGTCCTTTTGTATTTTTATACTACATGGTTAATATATTTACTATAAAACGACAAGAGAACCTAAAGTTGATAATTTATGACATTTTTATCACTATAAAAGTAATTTGGATGAAATTTATATTTTTAGGATTTTTATATCATTTAACAAAATAGTATTTTTTTTAAAAACACATTTATGTCAA
The DNA here is from genome assembly GCA_963277665.1 of Viscum album. Classification (NCBI taxonomy): domain Eukaryota; kingdom Viridiplantae; phylum Streptophyta; class Magnoliopsida; order Santalales; family Viscaceae; genus Viscum; species Viscum album. The sequence goes on along the minus strand of OY728143.1, from coordinate 178,565,038 downwards.
TTTTGAAACTATTTACTAATTGATTTTTGTTAAAGTTATGAAAAATCAACTCCTTAAAAAAAGTAATTAACTCATCCATAATATATAAATTTAATCCATAGAATTTTAGTACAAAAATAAAATTTTCAAATAAAATTTATTTTAATATTTATGAATTCATTTATTTTAATCATTCATTAATGAGGTAATTAATACATCATAATTTTTCAAAAATAACTATATTTATAAAATGTAAAAAAATTATAAATAAAATACCATGATATAAGAAATATTTCTATCTTTATAATTACTATTTATAGATATAAATATCAGTTATATAACCCCCTATTAAAATTTATTTATTAAAAGATATATGTTTAGGTTATAATTATCATTATTATAAATTAATTCTTTTAAAATGTCATTTTCACATCCAAGTGAATCCATGAGGTCCCCAAATCGACACAAGGATTACCATTGTTGTTCATATCTCATCCAATGGGATTAGGAGACGTGTTAGGACAGTTTAGTATTATTATAATATTATATGTTACCCTTAATTACCAGATTTTCCCTTTAACCATGACAAATAAAATTATTACTAAAGTTACTCTTCATAATGTCCAAAAAAATAAATGGTAACAATTAATAAAATTTGAAAATTAGGATTCCAAATATGGAATTTATTTTTCCAAATTCAAAACATATTGGGTTCAGTAATTAATTTAAAATTAATTCTAATCGTCAAAACCAAAAAGCAGGTTTTTTAGGAAGTAATAACTATCAAAAGATTGACATGTGTTTATGTCTAATTTAAAAGTAAAATTACTTTAAATGAATTTTTTTGGATTAACTGATAAAAATATAATCTAATCAGACTTTAAATCCAATTAAAAATATATTCTAACTATATAAATAAATTAGATGAAAAGGCAGTTTCGAATTAAAATGCAGTATTTTTTACTATTCATTAAAATTTGAATTTTATCAGAAAAATAAAAAAATTAAAAAAAGTAAATTTATATGTTTTTATTCCAAATAAGAAGTTTATTTTGTCAAATTTTACTTATAAAAGTAACAAAAATGAGATTTAAAGTGGGTGCGCTATCTAAAGGCTGTAAAACTGCATTTTTTTAAAATATTTATTTTATCTGAAAAATTGATTTCGATCTCACATAATGTTATAGAAAATGTTTTAGATGAATGATAATGTTATATAAAATTCAAAATGTTGTTAATAATATTCATAACAGCTATTTTATATCACAATAAAAAATAATATTTTAATAATATATCATTGTTTAGTGAAACTCGTTATGATATACAATGCAAGCTATCGAGGAAGGTTATTCTTACGTGTAATAAAAGAAATTTCATTGTTATATTTAGTATAATATTCATTTGGTGTTGTTTATAACATAATCCAAACATATTTATTTTATACATGGAACAAAATCTATAATCAGTTTTGTAGGAAATTAATTCTATCAGAAGAACTTGAAATTGTGTGTAACACAGGCCGTGAATAGTGATTCGTATACTGCAAGCTAATACTGTGTTGTGTATATTGAAAAATAATCTTAGTGTATTGTACAACACAATAAATCAAAGAATATAATAAGAATATATCCCATAAAATTTTGGGGTGTCACATTCTACCCCCTTAAAACAAATTTCTCCATTGAAATTCATTGAGGTTATAAATGGTTTACTAATTCAAAGTTTCTTTCATGGAAACATACATCATATATAAGGATACTCAAACCTCATTCTAAAAAATTAATTTATAAACATAACAATTACCCAAATTAAATCATCATTGGGTTTCGACATCTGAGGACAGAGGTGAGAAGTGAAAACATGGATGTGGAGAAGAAATATAACCATCAAGTTTTGATGGATAGTGATAGAGAATAAGGATTGGATAAAGTTAACTACCCGAAAGCCATAAATCTGTGAATATTTAAGGGACTATATAATTCATTAGATTATAATGTACTAGGATATCATTTTTTGTTTTTAACATCCTTTTCCTAAAAGTGATGTTTTTTGGATGAGAATAAATACTTACATGATTTGGTACAATTTCACCATTGTTCATGCCTTGAAAATTTTCAAATTCATCTCTAATTTTAGGAAATAAACTTGAATTTTTAGTTCTAGAAGTGGTAGTAGATCATGCGATAAAATGAAAGGTCATTCCATTTGTCACAAGTAAAAAATTTTCATAAGTCCACATATTGTGAGATTAATCGTATATGGTTCAAAAAATGGACTTATAATTCATTTATCATACCGCTTAAATAAAATAAAACTAATTTACACTAACCAGGGACATCCTGTAGGTCAGTGGCAGGTGATAAAGGCATGTCATACTTCAGTTTTGGGTTCAATTCCCACATCCTTGTCTGATGTGACAGGTTGTCTCCTATCATACGGGTTTTACTTTCTCTAAAACTATACTATTATAAAAAAAATACATTTTAGCCTTCAAAAATGTACTATCCTATGTCCAACTTAATCCATTACAACCTTGATGCTTTTCCAAAATACATTAAAAAACAATTACAAGAAAGGTCATATAACAATCATGTGAATTCCTTCATTTATCCCCCATTAATCATATGATATATCTTGTTGGTCACATTCCAAACATTTGAATGACATGTTCATGCATTATCATGAATCATGGTAATAACATAAATTAATATGTAGCCTTATTTAGAACATGAAAGTTTCCTTATTCCAAAACATATTGGATATATTCCTTTGGTCCCAAAAGTTGTATACTTTATCCATGATTTCCTAAACCTCTTGTTGACAAATCATTAATTAGTTCTCAAGAAATTGGAATTATCCAATTGAATTATTAAAATCCAACAAATCTTTATACAAACATCATTATTTGAAAATAAGGGACATATTAAGGGTTATCTTACCTTTAATCATGTGTTTTCCAATTATATCTTCTTACCCTTAAAGAACTTTTTGGTCCTCATAGAACTATTCAACATATCCTTTCCAATCCTTAATTAACAAATTATACCAAAAATATTCCACATGAAGTGACACAAACCAATCTCAAGGGGAACTCTCTACACTAACATACAATCCCTATTCTAGTCCCCAACAGAGGATGAATTTTCAATAAAACCCTCATAAAATTGATCCATGAGCCCGATGCTTTCCATCATAGGTATAAATATGAAACTATGAGATGCATATGTATTGAAAATAGTTGATACAGGAGTATAGGAAACTAAGATCATACCTCTCAACATTGAAGGCCCAACATTCTACTCCTTGGGTTTAGGATTTATAGAATATATCTATCCAGAAATACAGACTTGGGAAAGAATCTCACTACATGGAGGAATCCCAATCTGCTATCTCAGTACAATTGTTGCCTAGATTCCTTGACCAATACCACCACCTTATCAACCTGAATGAATGGTACTACTCCATATACCTATTTGACATGGAGCTATGTAACCCACTCCTAAAACTGGAGTCTATGATGAACCTATTCTACTAACTACTAGAGGGAAGGTCCTATAAAAATGATATTCAAGGCCCATCTTTCTAAAATCCCAACACTCAACTGGGTCCCGATTGTAAAAATTTCTAAGGTGTCCCCATCTTCGATAGGGATGATAGAAAACTGAACTTCTAGTGCTACTAGTATGGATGATACTCATCTCATGAGAGGACTCAATATGTTGCTTCCTACCCCTATAAGCTAAACCAATGGGTCGATAGGTTGAACTACCCTATTTTTCACCCCTAGTTTTCCATAGGTTCCACTCTATAATGAGTCCCGAATTTACAATTTTAGTAAAAAAGTTGAACCTAAAATTTTTTAACTATGATAGAGATAATTTTCATATAAATTCGATGATTTTTTTCCTCAATCCCTCATCAAAAATAAATATCACCATAGAATTCTACAACTTTGTAAGGCATGCTAAATATTACATTACTATCATCACACCCTACTTATGATGCATTAACATATTGGATTACTCTTCTCTAAAAGTCTTAGGGGAACTGTGTTTGTATAATATGATTTTAAAATTACTCTAACCCGTGTATCACATCTTTTCATCCTTGTTTATAACATCCCACCATGGTTTGATTCTCCTCATAGCATGTAAGTAGCGAGATTCACTCTCACATCAGTAGGTGTGAAACTCTTTCCGAACTATGCCTCAAAACCTGTTTTTGAAAAAACAATTGGTGTATCAGTTGGTACTAAAAATAGAACCATTGGTAGGCCATGTACCTCTACCTTCTAAAAATATTATCTCCACCCTCCTGGTATTAAACTACAGGGATTCATGGTGACATGTATCTACATGTAAAAACACACACTTTAGAAAATATTGATATAAAAGTTCACAAATAAAAGAATAGGACATGTCAAAAACTACATATAAATTGGTCATACCACACTTCCTACTCCTAAATCCTGGACTATAAAATGGTCACAAACATGACTAGATAAATTTCCTTCTACCCACTCAAATCTTGGTCTTGGTCAAGTTCATTGTTTATCAAGTTAAATTTTCCATTTCATTTCATATTTATCTTTAAATTGTTAAACCAAAGGGTAAACCAATTCAAATTCATAAGGTTCCATACACATCATAAACCAAAATATGACTCCCACTTTTTCCACACAAAAACACATCCCAGTCAATGCGACCAGTGGTCTATGACTCAAAGTTCCACAGTTGTCGGTTATAGCCTAATCTGGAAAACAATGATTAGGTTTTGACAATAAATCCTTGTACAACCATGTTTTTCTCATTTACCTGTTAAAATAATCAAATAAAATAGTAGGTAAATAAAATATATCACACATGTAACATATAAAAAAGTCACGAATTCAAGCAATGTATCTTATATGGCATGGAAAATGCATGGAAAGTGAATCCTATAAAGTCCCTAAAATGATGCATGAGACAAAATATGTAAAATAGGTAAATAGAAACTATATATCCAAAAAATTATCCCTAAAAATGAATATTCAACCTCATATAACATTAAACTATAAATAAAAAATGAATAAACACCAAAACCATGCTATATACATGGTATATCATACCAACCATGACCATGACTATAACCTACATATCATATCAGCTATGACCATTCCATAAAACCTATAGATCATGTCACACATGAACACACTGTATAATAAATCATGTCACATTTAACATGACTGAGCCATAAAATCAGAAGTGAAAACCCCTATTGGGCCAGATCCATGGTATAGTAATCCAAGACATCCTCTTTTATTCCCATGAGCATCTCAATGTAAACATAGATATACGTGGTATGGGATCCAAGGACCATGTCAACAGACCATTTCCATTGCGAACCCAAGAAATCCTGGTCTAAGGGGTAGCAAAACCCCAAGGAATCCCATGGAATCAAGACCCAATGAGCCATCTCGTATAAGGAATTCACTACCGCTATCACAATCCATGGTGTAGTACAGATATTGAATCCAATGGAAACATACATAATACGTTCCATTTATCAACACACAAGCATTTGAATTCCATGATTTTACCATCTCATATAATAATTCTCATAAAAATAATTAAACTATTCAAAACATGCTATCACATGAAAAAGGAGGCTCAAGCAAATCGTAATCAATAAATTTAAATAAATTCACTTATAACCAGGATTCCACTAGCAATGAAAGCACAGAAACACCCACATGGTGATTTAATAATGGGAAATGGAAATGGAACACCCCATGGGTGGCCTAGTTTGGGAAAAACCTTCAAATATATCAATGTTACTCAATGTAAACCTAAAAAGGTTCAAAATATTTCAATTTAATTATTCAATAAATTATTGGGGTTCTTCCAAAATGTCTAGTTCATGAAAAAATGTATTCTAGGAAAATAAATCCTTAAACCACATTAGAATGGAATATACGACACACTGTAGGTCTGTAGTGGTGTTATTGTCCAGTATCAACTTCTAATTTGACTTAGATCAAAAGAAAGAAAATAATGATCAAAAGAACAAATAAATGGGTCATATTATCATTCACCTAAATAAATCTATCGATACAAAGAATAATGATGAATGGAACAAATGGAATGGAGTAATCACAAAAACGAATCCAATGATATGATTAGTGGTCAATTCCTAGTGTGGGTAAAAAAATAAAACCAAAGACTATGATATGGATTTCAATATGAGCTACCACACATGAGTTTCTTCCAATGGATGAAAAATGAAAATTGATTTTAAGTTAAAACACAAGTTAAGTGAATTTGGGTCATTTTTTTGAATAAACCGGGCCACATGGTTTTTCTGTATGGTTGGCCAAACCACGGTCCAACCGTGTGACCCTCATTATGTTAAGGGGCACCCGACATGGTTAGTGTGCATGGTTTTCTAAACCATGTTCAAATCGCTCCTCATCCCACTATCCAAATTCTGTAGAAATCCACCTAGAAATGTTTTTTAGGTAGCATGATTTCTATAAAGTCATGTAACCTATAGTACCCCACTACTGAGCCTCACACGGTTAGGTAAAATCATGCAGATAGTCCTGTATGATTTATCCCGACCATGTGGCCTATCTATTTTTTTCAAAATGTGTTTCTATGACCTTAAAAATCCTCGGACACCCCCAATACACCCATGATGACATTGGGTATTCACATCGGGCCATAAAAAATCATTTAAATAAAAAAAAGATTCACACCTTATAGGAATTCCTGGGATCTTATATATATACAAGATTCTTTCTTAAGGGAAGTATCCATGGATTGTAGGACTTTTGGTGGGACATCCCACTTTTCTGGTGACTTTTTCCATATTCTAGAAAGTCTGAGGTTGTCCATCTATGTTTATGGGATTAAAATTTTAGATATTTTAAACATAATATAATTTTAAACATTTACGTAAAGAGTTTATATACCATACTCTTGAAATAATTATTGATATTTTTAAATATGTTTGAATTATAAATTTGAATGAGCAACAAATACCGTGGATTATTGTAAATGGTTATACATCAATATGGTTTAAAGATATTGATTTTTTTTAGGGAATGATATTTATAAATTAGTTTTTTTATAAGAACACATATATAAAGTTAATAACATGTAATAAGTTAGTGAGTTTGAATCCCATAAAAATTCTAGTCTTTATATTTTTTCCAAATAAACACTTTTAAATAACTTGATCATGTTGAGACCAAGATGGTTGAATCTATTTTAAAAAATTTGGATGTTGTTATAGAAAATTATAATAATGTTTTGTGTTTTTTTCTAAAAATAAATCACTTAACTTCGTTAGGTTCACCATAAAAGGATATAGGATAGACAAAATCAGTTTGAGTTTTGTAGGCCAAATCCATTAGAGAAATTTTGTCAGAAAATGGTTATCGGTGGATGTTTTGAATGGAATATTTATCTCATTCTACATATATGTTTTATCAGACAAATTTTCCAATAATGTAAATATAGTGTTTCTTTTATATTCTTAATGTTACTAATATCATGAGTACTAAAATACCTCATGGTCTAAGATAAGTTAAAAGGGGGAGAAAATAATTCATATGCACAAATTTTATATTATGATGTTATTAGTATGTTTACTAGACATAGGCTTCCATTCAGATATTTGGATGAGTATAGTAATTGTTTTATGTAATGGATGTTCTAGTGGTATGATGTTATGCATTACATAAGGTTAATTGAGCACACTGCTCATGGGTAACACCCAATTTTCATACATTGTGTAAATGTACATGGACATATATAAAGTGATATATGATAATATTCTAAAAATATTTATAATCCTAGAAAACATGTGAAAGTATATGGGGATGTTTAAGAAGAGTTGTTTGAGAAAATATCTTCAGAATACCAATCAAAATCTCATCTGGTGGAGTCCATAGGGAAAACCTTTAGTGTTTCTAAATGATTTTTACTTTTGTATAATTTTTATTTGATGGACATAGAAAAAGTTGCAAAGTGATGTTATTAAAGGATGATCAGAAAATATTATCCATGTTAAATGACCTAAAACATTGGTTGTAGATAATAGATTGATATATCTAGAAAAAGATCATATTCCATAGTTTGGAATGTGATGGAAATGTTAAAACAGTTCTGATGCCTGTTATCAAACATATGTAGAGTTTAGTGACCTTTTCTAAGTAATTGCTATGATGTTATGTTGAATCATTAGATAAAATCTAATTGGAATATAGTTATTCAAAAAGTTTCACTAGATGAATTTTCGGTATTATGATTAAATGGTTTAGTGGTTTTTATGAAATTTTGATAAAGATATCAAATGTGACAACACGATGTTGTGCTATCAATGTTACTTATATAGCTGAGAAAATGATGTTTTAAAAAGTTCCATAACAATGAGGTTAAGTTGAATAAAAATATAGTATATGTGATGATTTTATACAAAGATTCAATAATAATCTAAAAATTATGATAATTATCCATTGGACTATGTTTATTGGTTTTTTTATTTACGTTTTCATAGAGTTTGAAAATTAATTTGACTTATTTCCATCAATCCTACTTGTAAAACTATAAATTCAGGATGTAACTGTAGTACGAGGGGACTACTATTCACACATGAATAAGTAATGAGAAATGATGAAGATTTATAAATTTGATCATGGAGTCTTTTTGAAGAATCATTAGACATTCCATTACTGGATAGAGAACCCCTATCAGTTTATATTAGAAAGACGAAGTGAAAAAATGACCAGATGAAAATGGTAAAGATGAAATAGTCAAACTTTTTAATTTGAATCATTTGAAGAATACTAGTGACGGTTTTCTATGAATTGGTTTTGGATAGACAAAATGATAGGATGATCTAATAGGTAGTGTGGCAATAGTGGAATAGGAATGAAATAATTCACTATATGAAGCTCATCAGATGAACTAATCAAATGAAACCATTGGACTTACTGACAATAGAGTGAAGGAAGTTATTGCCTACTTCGAGGAAAGTATGTGAAGAAGAATATTATCTTTCTATAAAATCATTGGTGAAGAAAATATATGTATCATGATGACAACATAATAAATCCTGTTTGTGATATATTATTATTATTGTAATAAAATCATTGATACCTCACTTACATATTCTTGGAACACACACACTATGAATTAAATATAATGAAAATAAAATTTTAAATATATCTGCTTCTTGATATAACTATATACAATAGATTTTTCTATAGTGTATTGTGTGTTCTTAGTTTATTTCCAAACCCTTCCAAGTACTATCTAATCTTATTTAGTAGTAAAAAAATTATATATTTGTGTTCCTTTGGTTATTCTTATGTTCCATCTTTTCATAAAATTCATATCTCGTTAATATGAGCTGACAGTTTCTTGAAAGGAAATAAAATATAAAAAAATATCACCAATTCAACCCTCCCCCACTCAATTATAACATAGTTCCTAATGGGACTTTTCAAGTAGTATCAGAGCTGATGTTCCCTTTGTTGGATTTTTGATAATTTTTATTGAAAAGAGAAGCTTCTACGGCTAATCAGAACTCTTTGAAGAGTATGATAATTCTTTTCGTTTATGGGAATAAAAATCATATCTAGAAATATAGAATATTTTTTTATCTTATGTCCATTGGTTATGAAGTTCTTTAGGTTATTCTAGTTATTTTCCCTACTTGATCTGATTTTTTTTTTCTATTTATAGCTTTTGATAAGAAAAATTTAGAGAATGATAAGAGAGCCATAAATTCCACACTTTCATCACTCTCTAAAATTGTGTTTGTCAATGTAAAATGGATTTAATTGACAAAAGACATATGGAATATATTAAGAACATCTATTAAGGAAATACTAAAGTGAATAATATAAAGTTACAAATCTAGAGATAGAAGTATATTGATCTCAATATGGGTGATAATTAATTTTTTAGTAACTTATTTAAAAGTGTGAATAATATTGTAAGAAACATTTGATGTATTGGTGATAAGATAAAATATTTATCCAATTTTTAAGAGAGCCTATGAATTATTCCAAGAAAATATGATTCCAAAATTTCATCATTAAAATATTGTTCTTTCCAACGCTTTCCACTAGGGCACACCCTCCTCTACGTGTTGTTGCATAATGAAAGGTCACATTTGTTACCCCACATTCCCCTTTACAATGGCGGTTAGATTTTATAAATTCTCTAGAGATGACTAATCCTTGATCCAAAAACGATGATGAGAGTTCGATCCCTAATTTCATGGATTCCTCCTCAGAATTCATAACCTAGTTCGGGTCTACCATATAGATTAAGACATTTTTCATGAAACTCATTCCCGATACCATCTCTTTATGGATGAAAATTAATTAATATGCTTCAATATAGACATTCCATAGGGCCTAGTATAGGTAGAAACCTTCAGCCAGGAGACAATTCACGTTGGGCATCGCTAAGCATGTATTAATGTTAGAACATTGGAGCACCTGTATTCTTCCCCATACGTGGGAATCTCAAGGAAACGAAAACCCAAGGCATTCCACATCGATTGTGGGATATCTTATACCAGAATCATGTCCTACAAGGTTTTTCTCATGAATGACATGTATAAAACAAGGTAGTATGTGAGTTTATTGTCTAGTGGGGATGGAGGGTCATGATTTTTACATATTGTGTGGACAGAATAACTGATTAGAACACTTTTGGAGGTAGATCATAGAGGCGCATCAATAGGATGGAGCACATGGAAATTTTACTGGATGGATGGATCAGAATTCTCTATAAGGATGGACCCAAGAGTGTTGTGTCCTATAAAGGGATGGATTCTCACGGTGAAGGCTGATGTGAACCCTGCTGAGGGGAGATCAATGTATGTGGACCCCAACAATGGGGACGCCATGGTTTACCATTGAATTGGATTTAACCACATGGAGGATTTCTCTGAAACTTATTTAGAGGCAAGGTTTCAAAACTCACATAGTTATTTGGGGGTGGTATGGAGATTATGCATGGCTCACTGATTGAGTACTTCATGGGTAAGTGATGATGTGAATGGAATGATCTCACCAGGATGTGGTGGACCAGGTAAGAATCCAGATACCGATGGAGGATGTGTTGAAGTGTAATGGATGAAATGGATAGAATGTGAGGGGTTGTTTTAAATTATCTTAAGAGAGGATCCCTACATATCCCAATTGTTTGGGAATCAATGTCCACATAGTTATGGTATCCCATGTAGTTTAACATCATATGGTAAAGATGATAGAGAATCGACATGAATATGATTGCGCCAAGATTTAACATTAGGGAAGTTTCCTACATACCATATTTTAGAGATAGCGACCAAATTAAATGTATTTAAAGATAGAATCCTGGATTACACATGGATAGATTCTATTTCACATGATGGGTATTAAAAATGGTTATCATCCCAAATTGATGGAGGTGGATGAAGTGAACTCTCCGGGATAAGGTTGAGGTGATGCATGAAGTGATTGAAGATGGATCAGAACACCTCAGTGAGGTGGATCTGGGGGATTTGTCCCATATAGGGAAGATGTCACATCATGAGGGTACATCTCTATGAAATAGCACCATAGTTTACCATTTATTGGTGTAGAACCTCATAGAGTCTTCCTATGTACCGTGCTTAGATGATAAGGATCAAAAACTATGTAGTTCGGAAGGGGCATGGGGATTATGCATTTAGGTGGCATGGTTGGAGTCATGATAACTGTTATTCCCTAAGCTCACATGATTCATACTTAGTTTATGAAAAAAGAGGTAGAAGTATACCTGACGTTGTGTGGCAAATGGTTCTCACATAGAAGATGGTGTGGGGCCTATACACTGAGAAAGCCTAGAGAGATGGAGATTGGGGCCTACTCTAGGAGGGATTCTTGAAGAGGATGTCATTCTGCATGAGGAGAATTTCATTACTTACCAAGTGGGTGAGAAAGATATCAGACTTGTCGATATGAGTGGGCATAGAGAATTCCCGAGGTGTGACACTCCATATGAATTGCATTTGGTGAGAATAGAGTTTAATGTTCTATACTGAGGATGATGGGGATAGAAAATTTAACATCCTACAACTCAGACAAGGAAAAATCTCTTTTCATCCCTTAGACATACATGACTGAAAACCATATATATTTAAAGAAGGGAAAGTATCAGAAATTCCATATGGGAACAATGTGGAGGAGTGTTCAGTTATGGGGTCAATGTTAGAGTGGCAATGATAAAAAGAAAACTACATTAGTTTACCTATGAAAAAAAGAAATTGGTAGGACAAAATGACATAGGAAACCACATGAGGGACTATGAAATCACCACATACTAGCCTGGACGGCCACACAAAAGAGGTTCATGCAAGATGTGTGAGTCACCTACTATAAGGGCTCAATCACAGTGCATCGTAGTAAAGACATCCCACAGATCCCTAAGGAAGAGGTGGAAACAAGACTGGGGACATGAATAAAAAAAGAAGGGGACTGAGTTTGATGTTCAGAAGGGTATGTGGTGTGCACAAGGAGGTTATTTTTCATGGACCTTACTCAGGTGATTGATACTCCCAAGAAGGGTGTTTTCATTCACTAGCCTCATACAGAAAATAAAATGATTGAGGGTCAAGTCCTTATGAGAAAACCATAAGGGAGACACATGGTGGACCTTCTGTGTAGGATCCTATGACTTGAAGTTGAATTGTGCATGATCATGGAAGGGGTCATCTTGTGTGGACAAAAGTGATGGTTCAACTTCTGAATAATTTTTCTAAAAATGTGAGGGGATTCTATTTATTGGAGAAATTTTCACCAGTGGTACATGAAAACAGCATTGTGTAAGGTGGGGCTTGATTTCGCATTGGGTGCATAAGAAACTTACACAGTGTTCACTCTTACACACCAACCTCTACACATCCACACATCTTCCATTTCTATGTTCATTTGGTCAGGGTGTAAGATATATGTTGGCATTTTATTTTGTGTGTAAGGACCTTGTGTGCGAATTCTCTTCTTACCCATAGGCGTAGAAACTTACGCGTGATGACCTTGGACCTCTCAGGATGGTTCATTGAGTCAAATGGGGATATTAGTTTTCTTAAAGATGCTCATTTTTGGCCTCAAGAAGAATTCGACACCAAAAAATTCCTCCCCAAGGAATATGAACTAAAAGGGGACCAGATGGTTAGATTATAAGGAAAATGACTTAAAGAACAGTGCATTCCTAGATCGGCATGTAATATCCAATTATTGACACATAAGACATCTTGAATGGAATCAAGGTCCTGGTAAATAGATATAAATATATGGGGGGTCCCCTAGGCATAGTATTTTAATATTATGTATGAAAAGAGAATTTTTAATTGTGCACATATGCTCATGATTCCTTTGGTGAAAACCCAAATTCATCTAGTGCTTTAAATGTAACCACCAAATCCTTTGCACTTAGGAAATATCTGGATAATCAGAATATATCATCCAACCTTATGTGAAACCACTCATTTTGCACTTAACATTTCATGAATAATCTTTAATATCTTCAACATTAGTTTATGATGGACGATCAATTGACTTCTATTGAGTGGGAAGCCACCAATGTCGTGTGGAGGGTAGAGATGATCAAGAATACCCGCATACATCATTCCATAAGGGTAATGTTAGATTATTGGATTCTCTTGGGCATACTGACACAATATTAGAAGGAAAACATCTTAAAAGAAAGTCTCTCAATATGAAGTTTTGGGATACTAGATGAGGGCGCCATCCCATGCTTTGAGACTGAATCACCACGGTCATGGGCCACATGTGAAGATAGCCTCCAGTGCTACAAAATCACCATCTATAGTAATCAATCTAGGGAAACATAGGAGATATCTATTTACAATTTAAATCTGTAGAGAAATAAAATCATTGGGAGACACCGGTGGTAGAATAATTCCTCGGCCACTACAAAAAAATTACAGATTAGCATAATAGATGAATATGTGGGATGGTATCAAGATTGTTATATGACGTCTAATGGAAATTTTATAAGTGAGTGGGAATGATATTACTGGTTATGTCACACATGTGAAGTGTTTGAAGTATAGTTTCAAAATATTTTTTTGTTTAAAGCTGTATGGGCAACACAATTCCACTTCTATTGTCAATAAGAATAAGTGTAGAATAGCTTCACCTAGTGGTCTCTTAACAAAAAAAAACATTCCACCTCCTCCATGGGGAGGTCAGTATCAATATCTGGGATATCCTTTTCATTATGGAAATTCTTGTGTAGGAGATTTAGCATGATGAATTCTTACCGACAGAGAATATCTGAGAGAATAGAACACAAACCACCATTTTCACATGGCACCATCTAGAATTGGTGGAGGAGTGTATAGGGATCAAATAAATTCTTAAGGAAATCCCAAACCCAATGTGGTTTAACCTACTTCTTAAGAAGGATGATCATTTGATGATGCCAGGATGAAGGAGGAATTGCCCGACCGCATCACAAAGGGGAATGTTCAGATCATATTGGGTGATCCTAGAAGCAGGTAAATATCAATAATGGGGGTTTAGTGTGAATGATTTATGGGATCTGTGGGTTTGATATTCCACTTTCCAAGCTACCTTCCTGAGTGAGTGTCTACTTTTGGTGAGGGATGTAAGGATGGGGGTCTGTCTAGGGATGCTGGTCATGGCGAGGATTATAGAATCCTACAACAAATATAATCTTATTGTGCTTGTATTAGCAAGTATGTATAGTATTCTAGGGTGTATATCATGGGGAAGCATTCCCAAAATAAATTTCAGACCATTTCAGATCATCCATGGCTAGATCTCATCTCATTTTGGTGGATATGACTTCCTAAATTCCATTCTTCTTCTAAGAAATGAACTATGACCAACTTTGTTTAATATTATTGCATCCCGCCACTAACTCTCAATGAGTAATGGATCATGATATAGATCATAAGTCACACAAACTTTAAATTCCACCCATTCCACACATAGATATTCAGATGGTGGATGAATTGTGTGGTCCACTAAAGCAGGGGTAATATCTATAGAGTATCAAGGGTGGTGTTATAGAATCCCAAATCAATTGAATGATTTTTTATGAGACATACACATCATCATTTTTTCAGATATTTTGAGTGCATACAATGAATGTAGAAGAAAGTGTACACATAGGTATGGTTAGAGGAACATTCTTGTATCCTCTATCAGTTGTGGTTCATGTTTACAACATCTAGATTTGTTGAAATAATAACACTACCCCCCAATGATGTTGATGTTGTCCTGTCAAGGGAATATGCTAATCACTTGGTGGCAGCATATCCAAAATCAATTTTTTGAAAAAAATATTCTCCAGATCAAAGTGGAAAGAATGTAATTTGGGAAGATGAAAAGTAGGTAGGCTGGGAAAACTTGAGTTGGAACCATAGATGCATGAACATCACAGGGTGTAGCCAAACCTCTACTATATGAGGAGGGGTGGATTCAATTGCAGTCTCATTGACCCACTAAATAAGCCCCTGGGAAATAGGTATGGTATCTATTGTATCCTATTATAAATTTCGTTTTCCTAGACCTATGGTATGCTAGGAAGAAATTGAGACAATCACTAGCTATCTAGGACTTGTGGAGAAGAGTGATGTGTACTGAGCTTGACCTGCCAGAAGTCAGGCACATTGAGGTACTGAATAGGGTGGGTTTTCATTGCTGGTATTCTTACCTGATGATCATGGACACCTATTCATGCAAACATGTGAAATATGAAGAACAAAAAATCTAGAAAAAGTTATTCTCTGTCCAGAACATGATCTGGAGAAGATTCTACCCATGGATGATACTTATGAAGAAGAATAAAAAGAATAAGAATAATAAGAAGGAGAAGATAAAGAAGAAGAATATAATGAATAAGTTGTGGGAGAAGATCTAGAAGGTGTGGAATCAAAAGGGATGGTGGATAATTATGAGATTCCATGAGAGAGTGGTGAGATTTCAAGCTTTGATGAGTTACTTGCTATGTATTTTTTAGTATGTCTTACCTACACCTTCTTGGTCCCTTACCTTTTGATGTACAAATCCACTTATTAATCCTTATACTACATAAGAAAAAATTGATGATGATCAGGAATCCCCCAATACAGGGGGTGAAAACATGTCAATGGATGTAGATAATTTGTACCTAGGCCCATACCCAAGGATGAGAAAAGTGGCAGATCAATCACAACCAAGTGGGTTAGTGTTGGGAAAGATGAAGGGATCAAAGTCATGACCTTAGAATCCCAAAATATTCCCATTCTGGTTCCAAATATTAAAATAACAAGGTCCAAAGTGTCTCCAATGTTGGAAGTCCCTAGGGTGAATCAAGCACTTGATCCAGATTCACTCACCACATTTATGTTTTTACATTTATAGACTCGTACCCATCACTTAAGGATTTAATTAACTGATATTTGTACTTAAATGAGTTATCACAAGATACAAGCCTAGAAGGCCGATGAGTTTTGGACATCTACAAGTGCTCTCCTAAAAACTGTACCATCCCATGAGGAGCTGGTCACTCATGTCGATCCAACATACGCACCCGGTGTGCAGGAGGTTGTGTCTACCAATGATGAAATTGATAAGGAAGAGACCAAAGCTAGTTGAAGAGAGGTTTTCAAGGAGGAAATGAGTGATAAGGGTCTCCCACATTTCATAGAGCCCAATCCCTCCAAGAGGATACTGGTGGAAGATCCTTTGGGTGAGATTCTAGATGTCTTTTAGGAATACGAACCTACAAACCCTGAAGAGTTGGATGATTATGACTAGGAAACAACCGAGCAGAGCCTCATGACTCGGTGTATGGCATGTAAATTCATCAAGAATTTCCTCGATTCCCTATAGGAATAATCTATTAGCAGAATATGGTAACTCTAAACCTAGTTTTACTATCACTATGTTAGAGGGGTGGACTCTCACCACCTTCATATGACGATCAGTGATTACCAATTCAAGAAGATGTGGGAAATTAGTAATTACTTAGATGTCACATGGTGCCTGATGAAATATGATACCATATGGTATATATATAACTTCATACAAGAGAAATAGTTCCTATAATCATAGGTGAGAAATCATTCCACATTTGTCACCAATAAATCGGAACTCGTCGCATGATTTCAGGTCCATCTGGTGGAGGCCCAAGAGTAGATGAAGCAGGTGAACCATCATGTAGATTAATTTTGAGCAGAACAAGACTGGTGTATATTAGGGATAATGAGCTTCACAATGTAGTCATTTATGATGAGAGGAAGATCAAGAAGAAGGATGATGGTTTGGAGGCCACACACCTGAATGTGGCAGTGTTTGAGCATTCCATTGAAGGGGATGAATCATATGGGGCGTGTTTTTTCCCAACATGTGAAACTTAATTTTTTTATTTCATACTTGTTTTGAACTGATTGTATGTACATATTAATTAATTATTTAAAATTATGAACCTTGACCACATCTGTGAAGAAACTAATGATCAATTCCAAAGTTCATATGGGTAATTCTTGGTGTGAAAAACATGGGAGGAACACATAATGGTTCAATTTTTATGTCCGCGCTAGATAATTTTCAAAGACATAGGGTTTTTCTTTGTTTAATGACCACACATAGTGTTGAGTCTTAGAGAGGCATAGATGTAGAACATGGCTCTCGAGAAATCCAACATTCATTTCACAACGGGCGCTAATGCATGAGAAGGATAATACTATTGGTATTGGAATCAACCTGAACTAAGGGAAATTAAAAGTGTGAATCATGATGCCCAAAATTCAGACCAAAAGGTGGAGGAAATCATGAAATATGAAAACTAATGTTTTTACTAAAAACACATTATTCATAACCCCATCCTTGAATGGGGAAAAAATAGGGTCGATCAGCAGCCTGGTTTTAAAGATGATACCTAACTCGAAGTGTTGTTTGATTCCTTCTAGAACACTGGCCCGATACGGTAGGTGAGATGATACAGAATATCCAAACCCATAGGGGGTCCCTTTATAAATTAAATAGGATAAGTATCTAAATATGGGTCACATGATGTGTGGGGTGGGGTGATGGAATGTTCCAAAGGATTCCCCCACTCTTGAAATTATTCGATTGTGATTAATCCACATTGGTGTAGGCGCATTGGGTTGAACAAAGATCAAACCTATTTGAAAGAAAGGACCAATAATGTGATGGAATAGGGTTCCTTATTATGTTACATCATGACAATATGGATGATGCATAGAACAATATATCTTCTGGTGATCAGGACACGTCTCACAGTTTAATATCATGCGGCAGAGAAGTTACAAATAGTTTACGGTCATATTACATGGACCCTAAACAAAATTTGAGAGCTTTGTGAAATTCACTAAGGAAATGTATTTTTCTAGAATATCTTCATGGAATTTATTAAATAATCATGTAATTAATGAGGAATAGGAGGCTTACACAATACAAAAGTATTATGTAGAATACGAGAAGGAAGAACACATGATAGGGGGAGGGGGGGGTAAACATCACAATATGGATCTTAGTTTAAGTTTATAAATTTTGGACCGTGAATTGATGTAATATCAAATGGGTATAAGTTGTGTGGTGTTATGATAAAACCTATGTTAATGAGGCCAATAAGGACTACACACAACATATGCATTCCTAAGTAAGATTGAATAATGTTTAAACTCATGCAACATTATGTATAAAGTGGAACAATCATCCCAAGGGAAGAAATCTGACCCACAAGAGATAAAACTCAATGTGAATAAGGACTAATATATCCCACACGTCACATGGATGTATTAAGATAAACTGTACATAGTTTAAGGACATAGAGCTTGGGCCAGAGAGTTTGTGGATGGGACAAGTGACAAAGTGTCTGGGCATCCCTATGTATCTCGTAAGGATTGGAATTAAGCCGCACATAGTTCTAGAATCTAGTGATGTTTAACATCATGTGGTAAGGATAAAGATTAATCATCATGAAAAGTGTCAATAATGGGGAGGTTGGACCTCATATTGATGATCCAGGTAATACAATTTATCCTATAATGATGGAAATCATGTCAAACATACTTTATGACGAAAAATTTATCTGTGTAGGTGTGAACCATACGTAGAAACAGGGGCAATTAAATATTTCTTATTTTTTATTTTTTTCTCCTTTTTTTGAGTGCCATGATCAGGATAGAAATTCTTGGGTTCACTATAGGAATAAATCCTTTTGTGGGTCTTGATAAGTGTAATGGTATATGACCAATGCCGAGGGTGATGTTATCTCTATAGAGAACCCCACAATGCTCTAATGTTTTCCATCGTGAGTCTAGGAAGATGATTCTGCAATTTAAGGTAATATGACAGGACTTATCTGCACACTTTCATTTCATGTGGTAAAGATGCTGGAAGAGGTGTTTTAAAAGGGATGTTCATGGTGTGGCTACTGGAAACCCAATTTGAATAGGGATCAAAGAGGTCAACACCATAATATATACCCCTGAGAAAACAATTAAGGGTTTTTTAGTTTAAGGTCATAGTGTTTGGACCATAAGGCTCCTAGTTTGAGGTTGTAGATTTTGGACCATAGGGATCCTTGATTAAGGTCATAGAGTTCTGAACATAGGGTCCCTAGTTTATGGTTATAGAGGTTGAACCATAAGGTTGAAAAACGTTTCAATATGGGTATAAAACCTTTAAAAACTCTTATGTTCATTTGATTCTGTCATGGTGTAGGAAACAATGAATGATGTAAGGCTTTACCAATCACATGTATAAGTGTACAATGCAGGGTATTATCACTCAACATGAGATGATTCATGTATGAAAAATTTCAGGTCTATTATAATTTCCACTGGAACATAGGTAATTGGAATAAGTGTAAATATAAACATACAAGATTTATATTAGGGAAAAGGTGATTGATGAGTAGATTCACTGTTGAGACGATTCACGACATAGGATCCAAAAAACATCACCAGTCAATTTTCAGGCATATAAACCTCGAATCGAATAATACACTAATTTTAATGTTCATTTCCAAAAATCCATTATGGCATTGGACTAGGTTGGGAGGTGAGACACAGTGGTATGATACCATCACCAATAGGGGGTCCTTATGGATGTGAATTATAGTCGAAATCTAAACTTGGAAAGACTCATAGTGTGGAGTTGGGTATGTGTAATATTCATATAGGACTTAAGACGGTTGGTCTCATACCGTAGAACATTAGGGCATGTCAGTGGTAGGACTTAACAAAAAATATGATAGAAAACTGTTTAAGGTCATGTTTCATAAACAATGGATTCCTGATGTAATTTCATGTTCAATTGACATATCCTTATACTTTATCATCAAGTGGTAAGGAACAAAAATATACATAGTTTATAGTCACACAACTAAGACATTAGGGGAAAATAGGAATCCTAGAGAGGATGTATGTGGTGTAGAAAAATAATCCTTCTGTGAATGAGGAAAAAGAGGCCCATACCACACAACATTTTACCCTGAGAACCATAAAGAGGCATTTAGTTTAAGGTCATAGAGTTTAGACCATAGGTGCATAGACCCAGTTTATCCCTTTGAAGTATTTGGAATATTTAAACATTTATTACCAGAGTTAGGCATAGAGACGATGTGTGATTACAAGGCCTAGTGTGCCCAAAATAAATTTTATAAAAATTATTAAGTTTATTTTTATACTATGCATGTGACAGAAATTTGATATCTCATAAATGGTGGATCAAATCCAAAATCTGAGGGTATGGATGTGTCTAGATAATGGAGTTTAACCTAGGAGGGACATATCATTGGTAGGAACAGGTCTTATATTGAAAAATACATGGAGGGAATTTTTGTAAATAAAATAATTAAAAATGGTTATTTTATCTCAAACGCCATATCAAATAACTTTTGAATAGAGCCTGTGATTGGAAATATGAGACCACCATTGAGTTTGTAGTGGGGTATTTTACCTAATTTTTACCTGAAGTGAGGAGGTGTGGGAGGTTCAGATTTGGTGATCGCCAACAATTTCCTATAAATACGAGTTTAATGAAATGATCTAGGGTTGGATCATTTCTCTCTCAGATGGAGGAGCTCTGGAAATCTACTTCCGATGAAAATTTGATGTCTGATATTTTTTGGATTGCGATAAAAATGCATACAATTATAGATCATAATGCAGAAAACACAACGACACATCCAAAATTGTTTTAGGATTTCTCATTCAGATTATTCTCCTCCCTGATTGAATTGTTTATTGTCATTTTTGATTTCTTATTGATTTTTCCACTTTGATATCCTATTTTGATGGCCAAACTAACATCTACCATCATCTAATTGATTTATCAATTTCTAATTATTTGTGATATTCACCCATTCCCCATGATATTTTTCATTCTTCAATGACAAATTTTTTTCATGCTCGAATGACCTCCTATCTTGGATCACGACACATATCTGTGAATCTATAGACCAGAGGAGTCCCTATTTAATCTTGGATTCTAGTTTCGGGTGCTGGAGGATGCACGACTGTGAGCATAAGATTTTCAACTTTTCATCACATTGAAACGTAGATGAAGCTTGAAGCCGAGCTCACAATAGTGTAGATTGGGATTTGAGGATCCTAGATATAGTCTTTGATTAATTTTCGGACCACTGGATTGGTCTTGATGTTCCACAAAAAGTGGTGGTGGGGCAGATCTAGAAAGTCGGAAGGGAAGAGGCTTAGCCGGCATGGTGGAAGGCTGGTGGGTGGGTGGCTATAGTATGGTTTGGCATGGATGGGTCGTCGGAGTGGGCCAGACTGGCTAGAACTGGTTGGTTTGGGCCAACCGTCTGGCCGAGGGGCATTTTAAACCCCCACAACTCTCAATCCTCGTATCTGATATGCATTTCGTATGTTGAAACATGACCCATACATTGAGGTAGAACTTTTGAGACTATTTTTTGTTTTTTTTATAATTCATGATTTAGGATCAGTGGTTTGAAAAATATGATAATAATAATGATAATATAATTATTACTACTAAGGAAACTTGTATTGGACCATATGTCTGCACATGATGTCTGAATTATAAGACTTCATAGGCGTTGTGAACCTTGATATGAGGCTGAAATTTCAAGAAAACTTTTAGGTTCTTAGTTTGACTTTGAGGTGAGGATCCCATGAGGCCCGTTTGGGGTGTTTATAGTGTAATGTTTCTTTTTCACTGGATATCTGTTTGGGACGATGGAATAACCAATCCTGTGTGATTTTCCATGAGTATTGAAATAGTTCTATCCATTAGATGTGTTTTGGGATCATGGAATGGGTCCCATGATGTACCATTCATGCACTATACTGTAAAATGAAATTTTTTTACCAAGATCCAGTTTCAAGTGAATGAATAGTCGATCATGTGAATTTTTTCATAATAATGATTACTGTGGGATTCATTTGGTTATTTAATAATTTTAGAAGAGGCTTGTTGGTAGAATTGTTTTTCCACCCTTCAAATCAACAATGAGAAACATGAATTCAAAAGCCTTTTGGATAGGGGTTCCCTGTACTCTTGGATTACACTAGAATGCCTTGTGGGTACTTGATCGTAGTTTAGTACCCGAGTATGGATAGGTACATGGACAAACGATGAGGTAGGGTCACATTTCTTGTGAATTCCATATGTGACATACACAACTTTAAAAATATTCTATCTCTCATATATCCTTCTTTTGACCTCAGATTTTCTCCCATGAGCAGCCTATCCTGAGTGTTTTTTTACATAGAACGTGATGGTACCCTCACTAGTGGATTTTGAAATATGATGTCAGATGATATAGGTATGATGACTTTGCAGGGTGATACACAATTAATTAATTTTAGTGCCTCAATTCTTTCCAAGAGTTACCATCCAACAGGGAGGGTAGAGTAGTACAGGGCTTACCCTATAGCTAGACTGGACAGTGGTACATACATCATATAGGATGAAGTATTTGACTGTACTTCTTGAGTCAGCTCCCCCTTTTGGTTTAGATATATATATTTTCTCATTTGACCATTGTACTCCATCATTAGTTTCAAAATGACTCTGTGATGACAACAATCCATGATTCTAGATACAATTTGTGATTACGAGCCAATGAGTGATGATTCCTCAATTAAGGATCCATCATACGATCCACCTTAATAAAGGTGCATAGGTAAAAACACCTCCACCTATTTAGCCATAGTTATTCCCAATAGATAAGGATGAAGAAGTGCATAGGTTGACCGTACTCCATGAGTTCCAGCGCCAGAGACCACTGAGGATTCATGGTGAGACATACCCTCAGGAAGAAGAGGTTTGACTAGATTTGATAGTCCACCTCTTTAGGATTTTTTGGATAGAAAAGGATGTGATGGTGGGTTTTACATCCAGTCAATTCCACGAAGAAGATAGATGTTGGTGGAGTTTGGTTACACTGATGCACGATGATTTGATACTCTCATGGGATGACTTCCAGTAGCTATTTCGTGAGGAGTATTTCCCCTCCTTAAAATCCATTTGGACTCTAGGAGGTTTTGGAGCTTAATTATTGAGGGATAATTGTGGCTGAGTATGCGACTAGGTTCATAGAATTTACATGCTATTCTACAGACGTGATCCATGATGGCCATATCCGAACATGGAAGTATGAGCGGGAACTCTAAAGAGAGATCCATGTCGATGTATTGACCTTATGAATCCCCACCTATGTCAGGGTGCTGGAGTAGGAACTTGTTATAGAGAACTTTATATAAGTGCGACACTATATTGTTGGAGTTGGAATTAGGCGTAACAGAACTGGGATGTCTTCCACGGCTAGCCAACATCAATTTCAAGGGCCTCTATATAGAAGTCCTTCCCATGGAAAAAAGTAGAAACATGTTCTGGGATAATGTATAACACTGAGGCAGCCCAGGGTGGGCTGGTGTTAGGATTATGATGGACCAAGTCACTAGAGACGAGACTATGTGACAAGATTTTTGAGACCTCTAGGAAAATGGTAGATGAACTTCCACGGTAGAGACAATGAAGTGATCAGGGGTATCCCAGGAAGGGACAGGGTGGTCCCCAGGGAGGTAGTGCTGGTAGAAGACCAGGAAGAACTGTGGTTGGTGGATGATGTTATGAAGTCCTTCTACAACCACCAGGTGGCCCACGTTAGGATTAGGGAGCTAGTGGTCAAGGTTGTAGGCAGTTGCATGCAATGGATGTTTACAGTCTTGCATCGCATTTGATGTAAAGAGATACACCCTATCTATTTTCCATCTTTTGCAGTTGTAACCCTGTATCGATGATGTTTGACATAGCTTGGAATTCATGAGGAAGAGGGGTTCATCCCCCATTGATATGTGTTTTGGTTATGAGAGAAAAACCATGAGGGTGAGTCACTTCCACCGAAAATTTGATGTATCTAGGTGTGGTGGATGAGTCTCTCTGACTTGTGCATTCAAGGAGAGGTTTTGCGATGGAGTGTCAGAGAGTGTCCTAGCATTGCTGGTGGAGTTTTCTTGCTTGGTACTTTTTTCTTGGGATGTCACTTGTGGATTTAGTGTAGTGTCTAGTTTGGGGTTACTCTCCTACCAAGGGAGTCGAATACATGCATGGTGTGACATGTGCTTTCCCTTTCTAGCTTCTTACATTTTGATGAGTTTATTTATCTAGCATGTTCATTGGTACTTTTCATGATCAATGTCAATCATGATACTACATTATCATGTGCAGTTCGATGAGATAGAGATCCCATGAATATAACTATACGACCCATTACCTAGTGTTAGAAGTAGTATCCTTAACCAAAATGATGTGAAGTCTCTACCTTTTGGGAGAGATTTTTTGGGTTGTTCATACCACCAGAGTCTCAGTTACATCTTCACTTAGAGAGACCTAAACCTAAGGCAGTGATGCTGGTTGAAATTCCTATAGGAATAGGACATTGAGATAGTCTATACTATGGGTAAGGGAAATGATGTATTATATTACCTTTGTAGGAAGTCCCAGGCTTGAATAGTGTTGGAATTTTTAGAGTCATTAGCTTCCCTACAGCTGACGTTGGTGCAACAGGAAGGTACAATTTTTCTTCTGTCACTAGTGTTGACTCCTTTGCTTTTTGGGCATGTGAGAGAGTCCCAGCTATGAGATCTCGCATGACCAAATATCCAAAGGAAACTCACCATACGGATATTATAAAGGAGGGAATCATGTGACCTTGTTCTAGGGACAAATAATGGTTCTGGTTTCAATGAGGGAGGAGGTGATGTGAGAGTTCCACACTCCTCGCATAGCTATACATACCAGTATGGGGAAGATGCGTAGGGATCATTGGTGGCGGTTTTGGTGGTCCAAAATGAGACGAATCGTATTAGAGATTATATCTTGATTCCTCAACTATCTTCATGTCAGGGATGAGCACCTAATTCTAGCAGTTTTTTTTGGCCCCTTGAAATCCCATGGTGGAAATGGGACGATATATCCAAGAACTCTATCACATTTCTTCCATGCATATGAAAAGTACATGATTCCATCTGGGTGATAATATACCAACTCACAAAGCCGGTGCACTTCCTTCCAATCATGGATTAGAGTTTAGTTGAGAGTTTGGGATGGTGTGCATTAGAAATATCGTTCACCTTGATGGGGTGCCCTCGACATTTGTCTCTAATCGTGACACGTAGTTTACATCACGATTGTGGATAGGCCTACTTGAGGCATTTAGATCCCCGTTGCAGATGAGTGTTACTTTTTCCCTCAGATCGATGGGTAGTCTGAGCGCACTATCCAAGTGTTGTAGGATATGCTGAGGGCTTGTGTGTTGGGTTTTGTATTGGGAGGAAAGCTATCAATGATGTTCATCAAGCCGCTCGATATCATAGAGAGGGTTGGCAAGGGTCCCTGCCACCTTTCCCTACACCCATAGTTGGAGCAGGTTCATGATGTTTTCAACATGTCACAACTGAAGAGATACATGCACAATCATATGAATTCCATCAAAAAGAGTGCACCATATTAGTATGAGAAATTCCTTTGGTTTGTGTGAAATGGATGCATGTAAGTGTGCAGGAGAGTTCTTGGGAGCGGGAGAGCCACGTGTGAGCTTAGTACCCTGAGTTATTTTCCCTAGTTTCGATTTTCGGGGATGAATAGATTGATGGAAGTAACGATATCGAGACTGAGTTTTTTCATGTAAGACTTTGGAATATTTATAAAAAAATTTCAAATCTAGGTGTAGAGATAGTGTACGATTCCGAGGCCTTGTGTTCCCAGAATAAGTTTTATAAAAATATGTAGTATATTTTTTTTACTATGAATGCAACTGAATGGTATATCTATTAAATTTTATCTTGGATATGAAATCCGAGTGTATGGTGGATCATGGATCATGACACTTACCTAGAAATGACATAACTTGGGTCAGTGTGGGCCTGTTATAGAAAAATCCAGAAAGGGTTTTTTATGTGAATAAAATAATTAAAATTAATTTTTTTATCTTGAATGACAGATCAAATAACATTGGAAAGGACTAATGGATTGAAAATCCATGACCATCATTGAGTTCGTAACGGGGTGTTTTACCTAAGCATGACCTAAAGTGAGAAGGTGTGAGTGGTTCAGATTTTGTGACCGCTGTCAGTTTTTTATAAATAAGAGCTTAGATAAATGAGATAGGGTTGTCTCATTTCTATCATGGACTAAAAAACACTATCCATATGCTTCTGATGACAATTTGACCTTAAATATTTATCAGATCACAACGAAAATGTAGATTCAAGTAGATCAGAGCGCAACGAATACGACGACAGATCCAAAATCGAAACAAGATTTCTCTTTTGATTTCCGCACCTCCCCAATTGAATAATCTGTGGTTGTTTTTTATTTATGATCGATTCTTGCACATTTATATTCTTTGTTGATGGAAAAACAAAGAATGACCATCATCTAATGGATTTATAGATTTCTCTTTCTTCATGATATTCACCCATTCTTTTTGTTCTTCACCATTCTTCAATAATAACTTTTCTCCATGATCAAACAACCTCAGATCTTGGATCAATACATATATTCATTAATATCTTGACCAAAGGAGTCATGATCTATGATTACATTTTAGTTTCTGGTGCTGGTGTAGCCGCAAAGGCGATATGTTGATCCTCTGACATTTTTTTATCATGTTGAAAAACCGGTGAAAATTTGAGTGAAGCACACAGTAGTGTAGATCGAGATTCGAGGATCCAAAATCATTTATTAGATTAATTTTCATACCATAGGAGTGGTCCTAGTGGTCTGTGGAAGGAGGAAGAGGCCCAACCCCAGTGAGGCAACTCTGGAAAGGTGACATCACGATAGTTAAGGTAACATGATTGTGGATTCACGGCAGCACATGGGTTGGAAGGTGGGCTGAAATCGGCAGTCCGGGCTAGTGCGGGTGGGCCAGGAAGTCCTTCAAGATGAGGGAGTGTTTTAAACACCTATAACTCTTAATCTGGGTATTCAATTTGTGTACAATCTATGAAAATTAGACACTTGCTTCGAGGTGAACCTTTTGAGGCTGTTTAATGATTTTTTATAATTCATGCTCGAGTCTCGGGGGAATGAAATGTCTGATAATAATAATAGTAATATAATTATTGTTATTCAAGAAACTTTTATCAGACTGTACGTTTGCATACATCATATGATTGACATGCTTTCAGAGGTGTTGCGATAATGGATTCGTGGTGGACTTTTCAATACTAATTCTGAGCACTTAGTTTGAGTTTGAGGTGAGGGCTCCATGAGGCCCATTTGGGGCATTTATAGTGAAATATAACTTATTTACTAGGTGTTTATTTGGGATGAAATAATATCCAATCTTATGTGATTTTCCAAGTGAATCAAAATTTTACAATCAATTTGACATGTTTTGGGATCGTAGCATGGGTCCCACGAGGATTGTTCGTGGGAAATGATGCAAAATTTAGTTTTTCCACCGGGAGTCTGTTTCAACCAAATGAATAGTAAAACTAGTGACTTTTTCTACAAGGATCATGATGGTGTGAACCTTTTGGTTATTTGGGGCCATTTGAAGAGTCTTGTTGGTAGAATTATGTTTTCACAGTTTAGATCTACCATGAGCGATGTGAAATCAACAACCTTTCAGTATGGGGTGCCCTGTACTCTTGGAGTACACTAGAATTCCTTGTGGGTACTTGATCATAATTTAGTATGAGAGTATATATAGGTACACAACCATGAGATGAGGTAGGGTCACACGTCATTTTGGACCCCATGTTCTCTATACCACTTCACAAATCTTATATCTCTCAAATATCCTTCTTATGAACTCAAATTTTGGCCCACGAGTAGCCTATCCTGATTTTTTTTTCATAGAATGTGATGGTTCTATCTATTGAGGAATTAGAGATATGATGAGAGATGATATGGATTTGATTCATATTAGGGAGATACCTGATGACTGCATTATTGTTCCTCGATTCTTTTCAATAGGTAAAATCTAGATGGGATGACCAAAATAGTACTGCGCTTACTCTTTAGATAGTATTGGTAGTGGAATCCACCTATGAAACTTTTGGCCTTACCGTCTAGCTGGGGTTGGTAGTGGAGTTCACTTATGAAAATTTCAGGCTCACCCTCTAGCTAGTCTAGGTAGTGAATTTTTCCAATGAAACTTTCGGTCTTACCCTATAGATGGGCCATGCAATGGTGTTTGACTATGACACATTCATGCATACCCTCCAATATATTACACTTTTAGCGGTGCTGGGTATTAGAATTTGCTAACGACATTACTGAGCATACCCTCTAGTAGGGTTGGGTAGTATGTCCTCGACCATGAGATGTGATCTCTAGACTATGCAGATCAGTGATGAGACATGTTTTGATGTACATTTGGATTTCTGATAAAGAGGTACATTTTTCTAGCAAGATATGTCGTTGTGACACGACCTAAAACCATGCTGATGAGACACTATTTCCCTAAACAGATAGTGTCATGGTGTTGTGATTGAGTCCCTTTGACATCTGTGTTCAGGGAATATGTGATGGATGATGCAAATCATTGGTGGTTACTTGTGGAACTATTGCTGACTCTTTTCCTAGGATGTGTTGTGAGATGGAGATCCCCTTACTCTATGGTATTGGATTCTTTGGTTGAGCATATATATATATATATATATATATCCAATTATAGTACCCACTCATTGGGTTTGGTTACTCTCCTTCCAGGATAGGTGAGGACACACAATGTATTCTACGTGCTTTCCATGTATACATAATCATGGTTGGATGAGTCAAATCTGCTACCAAAGTTAGTGAAGTGTTGATTAAAAGTTCATCTTCTCACAATTTCTATCACATTGTGTTTCGATGAGATTACCTCACTATCTTTTTGGGTTGAGCTGTGTTTTTTTACAATACATTGTTCTATCTACTACAACCATCTTCAGTATATATTTTTCTACTCCCTTGAGCTTTCAGTGCATCCTAATGAGTATTTCAATACTCCCTCATACTTGGGATTTTCCCACTCTGGGTGTACCCTTGCAGATGATAAACATGTTGATCATGACATCATTGGATCTTAGGGATTCTTGGTGTTTGGACCGCATGTGGTGGTCATAGCTTGGGATCCAAGAGAAGGGATCTCTCTACTATTTTACCTTTCCCCTTGATTTTGGGTTGTGGAGCTCTTCTGGTTTGGTGTTTATTTTTCCTCCTTACCTTTTAGTTTACTTTACAACACCTATACTACTACTATTTAGAAATCAATT
The DNA here is from genome assembly GCA_963277665.1 of Viscum album. NCBI lineage: Eukaryota > Viridiplantae > Streptophyta > Magnoliopsida > Santalales > Viscaceae > Viscum > Viscum album. The sequence continues at coordinate 178,535,272 of OY728143.1, read as the reverse complement.
CACATTTTTTTATTTATATATATCATTATTGTTTCTTTTTTTTCATTACCTCTAGAATTTTTCATTGATTTGTTTGTGTGTGTGTGTACAGGTACATAGGAAAAGGACTCCCTGAGTTTTTTTGGCCTTCAGCGCTTGTAGCCTGCCCATGGCCTATGGAGGTGGGTTGGGGTAGTTGTGGCTCGATCCCTGACATGGGTAAGGTTGTGACAACCAGACTTCTATTTTATGGTTATAGAGTTTGTGCAATAGGGCTGCACAAATTTTCAATGGGTGTACAAACATTATCAAAACACCTAAGCCCATGTGATCCATGATCGGTTTGGGAAGAAAGAAGTGATGTCAGGATTTCACCATAATATCAGAGAACACCGTAATGGAAAGTAAATTTCTTGTGGGAAGGACCTAACCACACTATCATTCCCACTCAACGAGTTCATTTTTATATAGGAACAACACTGAGGGTGTTGGGGATCCACCATAATATTAGTAGGTGGAAAATGTGAATCACGACACCTGATATCTAGAACACAATGTGGGTGGATTGATATGAAGGATAACTGTTGATCATTTTTAGAACTGAGCATCCATATCTTCTTATAATGAATGGTGATAGAAAAATGAGGGTCATCATCTGACCATGTTTGAAACATAGGACCTATCTGAAAATTTTGTTCAACTCCTTTTGGGGCCTTGGCCCAAAATGGTAGGAAATATTATATGGCACAACCAGTTCATTAGGTGGGTCCCTTCAGATAGGGAAGAGGTTAGGATACCAAATTAATGGACACGTGAAGTGCAGAAATGGATTGGGATAATGTCCCTATGGAACCGAATACTCGAAGTATCATACCACCACACATTCTAGAATGTCGGTGTGGAACATCCATTAGTGGGATTAGATCCTATTTCAATGATCGAGTTCCTAATTGGGGTCTTGTGAAAAGATTAAGGTTATGTTTCTTGGACTATAAGATCATAGATTAAGGACATAGAGTGTGGATCATAGGTTCTAAGTTTAATTTCATGTGCGGGAGATGTGTCCATGTATTTTAATATCATGGGATAAGAAAAAAAACCACACATAGTTTATCATCATGTGACTAGTACATACACCTCCAAAAAGATAAGTGTGTGGTGCGGAAAATAGCCTAATGTGAATGGTGGAAAAGAGTTACAGACCACATGACACTCTCAAAGGGGGACTCAGGTCGATGTTAAAGAAGGTGAATATGTTATTTTTGTGTCTAGGCCTGGGGACAAGACATATGGGAATTGCTACGTATCCCATAAGAATATGAAACAAGAAATACGTAGTTATGGTAATCCGTGTAGTTTAACGTCATGATTTAAGGATGAATACGAGAGGGGTTCTTTGAAAGGAACATGTGCGGTGAAACCACCATAACCCGATGTAAATGTGGACACAAGAGATCCACACTGCAACACATATTCCTGAGAAGGAAACCCAGGCTGAGAGGGAGAGAAAATGTTCATGATTCTGTTGCTGGGACCACGAAAAAAGTTCTTTGGCATCGCAACATATCCCATAAGGATAGGAATCAAGAAACATGTAGTTCTGAAAAATTTCTAGTTCCAAAAAATGGGGTGATACTCTCTCAAATAAGAATATCATGGTTGTTACGTAGTTTATTTTCATGTGCCTATAACTATTAAAACATTACATTAAGATCATAAAATTCAAACCAAAATAAAATATGCGATGTGATGTGCGAGGCCATGAGTAAACCCAACGTTAATGAAGAAAAAGAAATCCAAAAAACATATGAAAAATTCCTAGGAGTAACTCATATACAGTTTGAAAAAATAGGAGAGAATGAAAAATAATTGAGAGAGTTATTAGTTAGGATCAAAGAAAAACTGTATAGGCATATCTATGTATCCCGTAAGGATGGGAATCAAGACATGCATTTTTCTTGAGATCTGTGTAGTTTAATGTCACGTGGTAAGGAAGAATATGGGGCGTAGTTTAATGTCATGTAGGATAGAGCAATTTATCATGGTTTAGAAAAGGGGAACTTTCTTTTAAATGTCATGTATAATAGACCGTCAATTCTATGCAGTTTAACATCTTACAGATTAGAAACAATAGTTTAAAATCATGTAGGATGATTCCATATATAGTTTAAGGTGGTGATACCAAGACCATTTAAGTTTTTAACATCATATAGGATGATGAATATATTAGTTTAAGGTCTCATAACTCAGAAAAATGGGGCATTAGGATATTTATCATCATAAAACCAGGGAGTTGATGTTTTTCTTAGTTTATCATTATGAAATGAGGATAAAATAGAAGTTTAATGTTAGGTAGGATGGGTTAGAACAGTTTAAAATCATGTTTTAGGAATAAAATCTATTGTTTTTATGTTGTAGATCTCAGGCCGATAGTAACACTATGAATTTTATCGTCATGGAGGATGAGAGACCTCATTCAAAAAAAGTACGCTTTGAGTCACTTGGAATTTGTGGGAGGAGTAATCCACTAACCATACATGATGAAAACAATAATATGCCCCATTGGGATAAATTTTTTAAATTATTTGATGTCCTTCCCATTTGGGCTCCAACTTCAACGGTTTCCTACCGGGTATCATCAATGATCATAGATCCAAAACTGTGTCACCTTGAATGATAGAGCAGAGATAAAATCTCTTTTTGAAAACATTATACATCTTGTTCCAATTCCCCTCTGCATTATGAAAGTCCCAAAGAATATTCTTGTTGAGAGCTTCTAGTTTGGCCAAATTGGATTATACTACTGGATTTGATGTTTGCTAGTCATATAAAGCTGTATAGAGTTATGTATACTGAATCTAGATGAGTAGGACTGCACTGGTTCTACATACCTAGGAATATTGAGTCAGCTGGGTGGAATTATGAGTCATCATTTGATAATCCTAGATAGCACTATATAGATTTTCCAACCAACATCTCTTGATCTGGCCCTCCAAATTTTACAAAATGCTGTAGAGGGTCTCGCAAAACGCCTCAAAATTCCAATTTTCTTGTGCATGGTAGAAAGAGGTGTGGTTGGAAACAATATTGTACTTGGAATAACACTTCTTAAACACATATGTCTGAATGTTGGTTTTGTTATCATGGAGAACATTGTGAGGGACTCAGGATAGATGGATGATTTTGGAGCTCACAAATTCAATAGTATACTTGGAATTGACTTCCATGAGAGTAATAGCTTCTTTCGACATGGAAATGAAATTTGTTGTGGTTAGAATGAACTTGATCTGTTGAGATATTTCTTGTGGGTTTATTCCCACAACATCGAGTCCCAATATTGAAAAGGTCCAAGAATAATTTGTAGTGTAGAGGGTCTCTAGAAGTTGATACAAAAAATTAGCATTGATCTGACAGATGTGACATCTCATAGAGAACTCGATATAATCATAGACCATGGTGGGCCCAAAGTTTCCCATCCTTCAAATATTTTGGGAAATATTCATTTCTGGTTTATGATAACCACAAGACATGACATGGACTTTGTACATAACATGGGGAATCTTGTATCCTCAAATTTAGTGGAGGATAACTCCATCAAACCCACATCTGTAGAGATTTTTCTCTAGGAAGGGACTGCTCTTGAAGGTGAATTAAAATACATAGTGACAGATTCTCTCACGTTTAGTTATGTCTGACCGGATATTTCAATAATGGGGATACTCAATGAAATGAGTCATCCAATCAAAGGCTTTTTCAGTTATAGGGAGATCTGGAGGAACCACTGTACAAGAATTAGTGGTAAGGTGGTTTGCCTGCTCGTCATCGTTATCATCTGAATTGACATGGGCGATGCCCCTTCGATGTGTCACATGAATGAATAGATCTTCCGGGCCCAGAACAAAGAGAGAAGTAGATGTATTGGATAGGGGATCGTCAATATGGTTCTTTTTTAATAACATAAATTTTTTTATTGTTGTAAGGTAATCTATTAATATTGGAAAATAACCTAAAAAAATTTAATCACCATTTTCATTTTCATTAAAAGTTACTAAAACAACAATGTAATGGAATTATGAAATTATAGGTCTTTGTAGAACATAAATTATAAAACCTTTAATATTTTTAAAATGATGATATTTTGGAGAAAATGTAAGATCAGAACTGCTTTTTTGATCCTAGTTTAATGCGATCGTGATTGTTAACACCTAATGTTGAAAAGAGATTATGGAAATATTGTACATGAAGAAAATTATTATTAAATTATAGTATATCTATAAATATATAAAAAAAGGTTCTAAAAATTTTAATTAATATTTTTATCATTATGACACATGATGTTAAATAATTTCTATGGGAATCAAGGGTTATGGTAGGGGACTTGATAACTCAAACTCCTATCATTAAGTTATACAATTTCTTAATGAAATTTGTTTTCCATGTATTTATATTTTCAACGATGATCTATTATTATTTTTATGGAATGTAATGTGTTTAATTCAGACACACCTTCATTTTATATTTTCAATTTACTTTTTTTTCTAAAGAAACAAAGGATAATTTTAAGATAGAGACTCATAACTATGATTTTTAGAATAATGATTTCAATATGATTTCAGGAAAGATATTTTGGGATTTGGTTAATTTTAACTCTATATATTTAAAAGAATAAATATCCAATGAATTTATGTTTAATGTTTTATAAACCATTCATCTATTAATGAGTGGATATTTTTATTATAAACCATGTTTTCAAAGTTAGTTGATTTATTTTATATTGTAATTTAATGTCATCAATCCTATTTTTATTACGTTGAATTATTTTTGAAAATTTAATGATTTTCATTTATATCTTTAATGATTTTTTATATAAATGGGGTATTTATGAAAACAAGTTGAATTCCCTTTGGATGTTTTAGATACCATTTGTTTTTTCATGGGTTCATTAATATAAGTTTATGATTGATTTTAAATGATACACATATGTATGGATGATGATGGGTGGGATTATATATTATCCTATAATGAATTGGTTTATGTTAATACCTCATTAGTTTTTTAGGCATGAAAATAATGAGTTTTTTCACATATGAATGGAAATTTTGGGTTGTTTACATTTTTAGGTGTAGAAATATTGAGTTTTTTCACATAAGCATGAGAAAAATGAGTTTCTTACACATGTTTTCCTATGATAATGGTTATTCCATTTTTTCATGTCATTAATCAGGATATGATAATTTTTTTGATGAATTTAGTTTCTAAAAAATTCATTGTTTTCAATGTTATGTCTTATTTTTAATGTATTAAACAATTTAATGACATGTGCTCATGTTATATGACAATTGAGGTGTGTTTTGAGCATGATCATATATTTTATGCCTCCTTATAAATTTTTTATGATCTCACATTACTATATAATTTTTTATGGTTATAATATTTGGTATTCTGATCATTTATAATGATATTTATGACTTTATCATGTTTTCCATCATGTCATTATAAGTAATTATATAATGACCTGGAATTTCCATTTAATTTTTTTAATATATGGGAATTTTATGAGTCCGCAAAAATTGATGGTGCATGATTCCAAGGCCCGGAGTGCCCAGAATGATTTTCTGAACATTTGTTTGGGTATGTTCCGTAAACATGCGATCGAGTTTTTATATCTTTTGAAACGGTGCTCGGAATTGAAATATGAGGTCACCGTTGAACTCGCAGTACCGGTATTCACTTAATGAGACCTTCACCTCAACCGTAGTAGGTCGAGGGTGGAAGATAAAAAAAATATTTTCGTGGAAATAATAAAATAAAATAAGCACATATTTTATTTTGTTAAAACCTCCATGTGGAAGTTGAGAAGTGGGGACCACCAGACCTTAATCTCCAATGAGAGGTTTTGGTGGTGGGGACCACCCGAGTATTACCTCCCCTGAAAGGTTATAGTGGTATGGACCACCCGAGGCCTAAAACTTTTGAAGTCCCCTCTTAATGTGTGAGCGACCTCTCAACTCCCTCATTAATGTGGAGGAGCCTTTTCAGCTTCCTCTGTAAAGACCCGTAAAATTCAAGGGAATTATTTTCTTAATTTTCTTTGGGATTTTAAAAGAATGCGGTTTATGACGGCGCTTGATTCTGAGGCCCGATGTGCCCGGAATTTCTATCCGAAGTTTAGCTCGGGTACGTTCAATGAACGAACGAGCCGGTTTTTCTATCTTTTGAACCGGTGCTTGGAATCGAATTCCAAGGACACCCACAGATTTGCAGCACCGGTAATTGCTTAGGAACACCTTTTCTGGAGTTGCATTTAAACGGAAGGAGTTGTTAAAAAATTGTGGAAGTTAAAAATAAAAATTTAGCTACAATTTTTATTTTTTCTTTCTAAGTGGTTAAAATTTTTGAGTGGAAGTTGGGGGAAACCACCCAACTTCCCATGAGAGGTTTTGAGGGTTGTGGGGCCCACACGAACCCCACCCCTTCATATTCCCTAACTCCCTCAACTCACCATTAATTTGATAAATTATGTTAATTAAATAGGTGAGTTTAATTTGAATGCTCGAATTTCAAATACTTAAGTCATGTTAATAAACTAAGTGAAGTACTTATTTTATTTTGGTTGGGACTTGTTGCATTGAGAGGATTTGGGAGAAAAGCTAAGGAGTTTGAAGATCTTCCTCTTCTTCGACGAAGAAGGTGAAGAACGTGAAGAACGCGAAGAATGCCGACCTCCGACGAAGGTCGACAAGAACGCCGGATCCTCGAAGATCGACGATGCGTCGCCGACGAATCTTTTCTCTGAGACGCGACGATTCTGCTTCTGCGATGCCTTCTTCTGCGATGGTTATTTCTGCGACGAACCACCGTTCAAACTACACTTGACTAGGTAGGGGATTTATTGTTTTTATTCAAGAATTCTTCCATCATCGTACCTTGTTCAATTGGGCTTCCTGCTATCAATTAACGGGAGGGGGCTGGACCGCACAAACACAACCGACCCTCCTCCCATAATTATGTTGTCGACCATGTGGTGGTTTTGAACGGGAATGGCGCGGTGCGGTCGCACCGCACGAGATCATGCTGCAAGAATACGCGGCACCGTCGCACCGCGCCGTTGAAATCAAACAAGGCGCAGCGCCGTCGCGCCGCGCCGGAGAACCCCAAAGGCACCGTGGCCGAAGCGGGGTCGTGGCAGAGGAGCGCGGCGCCGTCATGCCGCGCCGGATGGACCAAGGTCGTGGCTTACGCCGTAGCGGAGCAAGGACCGATGGCCGGTTCCGGGCCGCCGGCATTTGAGCAGCGGGACCGGCCCATGCCGGTCATGTGGCGGTAGCGGCTGGCCGGCCGGAGTGGGCCGGCCGGTTAGACGAAGAGCCAGGGGTTACAACCCCCGGCTGGCCAGCTTGAGTGGCCCCCATCATGGGGGCTGGAGTTACGCACAGGGGGGAAGCGCCCCCCCCCCCATCCGCTCGGCCGGAACGGCCGAGCCACCTGGAGACCGGGCCGCACCAAAGCTGGCTGGACCCGGACCCGAGTCGGGTCGACCCAGGGGGTCTTGGGCCAGGTCGGTCCGGGCCCGAAACCCCCACTTTCGGTCCTCTTTCGGTCTTTTGCCCATAACATGAGCTACAGAACTTCGATCGATGGACCATCAGCGGCGATGCAATCCTTGGATTGAGATGGTCGTTTCAATATATTACACTCAATGTTTTAGAGTACTTTGGGTTCGTCCAGGTTGGTTCGTACATGAAACCAACCGGGCCTTCAGAGCAGAAACACGTATAACTTGAGCTCCGGACGTCCGATTGACGCATCGTCGACTTTGTTGGATTCCTCTTAGTGAGACAGACCTTTTGGCTTACCCCAATCGAGGTTTGGATGCAGTTGGAGTATGGTCGGGTTGGTTGTGACTTAAAAACCAACCAGGCCCCTAGGACGAAAAAGCCAATAACTCTCAGACCGGGCGTCCGATTGATGCGCCTTTTGAGACGTAGAGTTCCTGTTGATGATACGAAACTTATGGATACATCAACTCTAGACTATGTGTCAGTTGATTTATCATCCCCTCAGCACGTGGAGTGGACCCTCCCGAATGATCTTACTGTGTGCGGAAACCCTAGAGATGGCTGCGACTGCGACGACGATGAAGATTGTACAGAAATCCTTTTTGGATTCAACGGCAACGACTACAGCACTTAGTGATCCTATGTGGATCAGTGCTACCGATCCTCTGTGGGTTAGATCTTGTGTGGGTCAGCGCTCAGCGGTCCTATGTGGGGCAACTTCTACAGATCCTGTGTGGGTCCGATCCTGTAAGGGTCATTGTGGGGGTTAGTTACCTATCGATACTTTGTGGGTCATTGCGGGGGTTACTACCTATCAATCCTGTGTGGGTCCGATGGATTAGATGAATCAGTGGTTACATCTGATCATCTCTATCATCTTAAGAATAAGTATACTTGTGTGAGCTGAATCTTGACTTTCAATCCTTATCTTCGATAAGATTGACTTGATATCCTATGTGGATTATGTTATGCTTTCCTGTGTGGATTGCGTTGTGATTTCCTGTGTGGACTGGGTTGTACTTGAGCACGGATGTTAGAGCTGAAGGAGAATTGATGACTTAGGTATATGTATGGGCATATTCCTAAGTGGTGTCGGATGTTACATTGTGATTATATCTTCCTTTGTGGATTATCCTTTGTGGATTCTGCGAGACCTTTGGGGGTCTCGGGGTCCCTACTGAATATCTTACACTCACCCCTGCACGGGCTATGCCCGCACTACGTTGTGTTGGTTGCAGACGACGGATAGTGCTGATCATTGTTGAGGCTTCCGGAGTATGTCGGTACCTGGAGGTGGACCACTGGGCGGGACGTACTCGGAGCGGACGGCTCGACCAAGGAGATGTGGAGGCTATCTGTAACCACCCTTCATGTGGGAATTTCAGTATATGGCTTGATATTGTGGATTTACTCTTAGTTGCTGTTTTTCCTTTCCAGTTGTACTTTACTTTCAGTTTGGGTTTGTATTCTGGCCCACTTACTTTTCCGCACTTACTTTTGTACTCAGTTTACTTAGTGTTTACTTCTTCTTGCTTACTCTGAGTTGTTTGTTTACTTTACAAAGGCAATGCCTTCCCTTTTTTCTGGGAATTACGCCTTGGTGCTAGTCGCCAGCCCCTGGACTATGGAAGGCGAGCTTGGGGTAGTAACGACACGGGTCCTGAGAATGGTTTCTGACAAATTGGTATTAGAGGAGTTTGGTTCTGCCGCAAAACTCACGACTCTGATATTTTTTCTATGCGATGCAATAGTGGAAAGAGTATTGAGTGTGGTTATCAGTCCAGGGAGTCCAGTGTTGGTGCGGCGGCCGACGTATCCATACACCAGGACCCTGACTTCTGATTTCCGACTTAATACACGAAATCATTGATTGCATATGTGTTTCAAGTTTTCTTTGTGATTACTTTGTGCCAGCTCACCAGGTATACTGTTTGACCGTGGGGCACCTTTTTTTTCAGGATGGCCCCATGACGGTAGCCAGCTAGGGTTCCGAGCATTATGCGTGACGACAACCCACTGAGCGACGATGCCTCGGTACAGGGCCGTTTGACAGCAGAGGCACCGGTGGTACCTCTACCCGCCGAGCCACCAATGCTACCAGCCCCAGCCGCTGACGATGCACGTCACCTTAGTGCACTACACGAGTTTCAGTGTCAGCAACCACCCAGGTTCCGTGGGGAGACGAACCCTAAGGTAGCCGAGTATTGGTTTGAGGCCGTTGTACGAGTTTTCAAGTTAGTGAGGACACCAGCAGACCTCATGGTGATCCTCACAGCGAGCCTCCAGCACGCGGCAGCAGGCAGATGGTGGAGCTTGATGCTCCAGGTGCACGACGAGGCATCTCTCCTCTAGACGGACTTTGAGAGCCTCTTCCACTAGGAGTTCATCCGAGCCACCCTCCATCTAGTGCGCATCCAGGAGCTTCTATAGCTGCGACAGGGCAGCTTGATGGACGCCTAGTACTCGACAATATTTACTGATCTCTCGCGCTATTCGACGGACATGGTTTGAGACCCATTCTTCTGAGCCCGGACCATTGAGCAGAGATTGAGGCATGAGATCAGGTCATCGCTGATCTCCCTCAGCATTCCGACACAAGCATGGTTACTGGAGAGAGCCCTTCTGATCGAGAGCTTCCTTGCTGAGGCTACATCTGCAGCGAGACATACCGCAGGGAGGCACGTAGCAGATTCTTCTGCAGAAGGCAGTTGGCGGATGACTCATGGGTCCAGGCAGACCAGACCCTCAGGCAGACGACCTCAGGACACTGGCTCAGTGGTGCAGGGCACACAGCACATAGCCATTCTTTTGTGAGGCAGACAGTGCTATGCTTGCGGCGTGTAGGGCCACATGGCTCATGACTGCCCGACCCTCCATGCAGAGGAGCAGTAGACGGTTGAGGGACCACCCAAGCATAGGCAGAGGGTCGACCATGGCGGTCCGTAGGGAGTAGGCGGACAAGGTAGAGGAGCTGGCTGAGCAGCAGGTGGTGGGCGACACTTTCAGGCTCTACCACCACCACTCCCAGGAGGTCCACCCCGACCACAGGGAGCTGGCGGGCAGGGACAGGCACAACTCCAGGAAGCGGAGGCCTACGACCACGGTGTGCCCGAGATGATTCGAGGTACTATCTGTGTCTATTACACCCTTGCTGTAGTTCATATAGACACAGGAGCGAGTCATTCTTTCATAGCCGCTGCCCTTGTACGGAGCTCGGAGATTCCGACAGAGCCGTTGGCTCGATCCTTACGGGTAGATACTCCTACAGGAGCAGACTCGATGATTACGCATTGGTTCCGGCAGTGTGAGATTACTCTAGGAGGCGAGAGCTTCAGCTGGGATCTTCTTGTAGTGGCGTCGAGGCCTTACAACGTCATCTTGGGCATGGATTGGTTATCTACAGTCCATGCTCAGATTGACTGTATTAGGCGCAAGGTGCGATGTGTACGCACCCACGGGAGAAGGTTCACCTTCACCGGTGAGAAGGGGGCCTTTGCAGCACAGGATGGAATCACATAGTGGAGAGGAAAAACCATCACTCATCAGTTGCCTATCCTCATCCTAGGAGTAGTTGATGTGCGGAGTCCGAGCTTACATGCAGTGGTGGATCAGTATGCGGATGTTTCTTCCAAAGATGTTCCAAGACTACCTCCTCATAGATAGGTAGACTTTTATAATTACTTATACCCTGGGACAACCCCGATATCCACTCTAGCATATCGGATGGCCCCCACTGTGCTTCAAGAGCTAGAGGTACAATTGGAGGACTTGCAGGGCAAGGGATTCATCCGACCCAGTGTTTCACCCTGGGCTTCCCCGATTTTGTTCTCCAAGAAGGCGGACGGGAGCTTGCGACATTGTGTTGACTATCATCGCCAGAACCATGTGACAGTGAGGAACAAGTATCCGCTACCGAGGATTGACGACCTCTTCAATCAGCTCAAGGGGGCACGGTGGTTCTCTAAGATAGACCTCAGGTCAGGCTATCACCAGCTCAGAGTTCGTGACGAGGACGTGGAGAAGACGGCCTTCAGGTGTCGGTATGGCCACTATGAGTTCTTGGTTATGACATTTGGCCTAACCAATGCTCCAGCAGTGTTCATGGCCCTCATGAACAGGATCTTTCATCCATAGCTCGATCGATTTATGGTGGTCTTCATCGACAACATTTTGATTTACTCGACGACTGAGGAGGAGCACGCCTACCACTTGCGGGTTATACTAGACACACTCCGAGAGCAGCAGCTTTATGGTAAGATCTCGAAGTTTTAGTTCTGGATACGTGAGGTACACTTCTTGGGACATGTAATCTCTGAGGCAGGAGTTGTAGTGGACCCTGTGAAGATCGAGGCAGTGCTAGCTTGGGAGCCACCAAAGAGCATGACAGAGGTGCAGAGTTTCTTGGGACTAGCTGGGTACTATCAGAGATTTATGCCAGACTTCTCCAGAGTTGTGGTACCACTCTCATATTTGACGAAGAAGGGGAATGCCTTTGTGTGGTAAGACAGATGTTAGTAGAGCTTCCAAGAGCTGAGACAGAGATTGACCAGTGCGCCTATCTTGAGACTACCGGAAGAGGGAGTTGGGTACGTAGTTTACTGCGATGCATCAGGGACTGGACTCGGATGTGTCCTGATGTAGGAGTGGGCCATGATCGCATACGAATCACGTCAGTTGAGGCAACATGAGCAGAACTACGCTACCCATGACTTGGAGTTAGCAGCAGTGGTTTTCGCCCTGAAGATGTGGCAACACTATCTGATGGGCGAGCGCTTTACAGTCTATTTTGACCATCAGAGTCTCAGGTACATCTTCTCATAGAAGGACCTGAACCTGAGGCAGCGACGATGGCTCGAGTTCCTCCAGGACTATGAATTTGAGGTAATCTATACTCCTGGAAAGTGGAACGTAGTAGTTGATGCCCTCAGCAGGAGGACAGGAATTCAGCTACTTGGGGAGGCGTCAGTGCAGCTAGCCGCTTTGTAGATATCCTTCGTGGATAGAGATGGATCAGCCTTTTTTTCAGTCACTCACAGTCACTCTTCCACTACTGCAGCTGGTCAGAGAGGCATATCGTGGGGACGTCGATTATGAGACGCGGCGTGCGTAGAGATCCTCAGGACAGACACCTGATGGTTTCTCCTTAGGAGGAGATCATAATGTACTTTTCAGAGGACGTACCTTGGTACCAGATTCATTACGGGAGGAGGTGATGAGAGAGTTTCACACTTCCCCTTTGGCGGTACATCCCGAAGTGGCAAAGATGTACCAGGATCTCAGACGACAGCACTGGTGGCCGGGCATGAAAAAGGTTGTGGCAGAGTTCTTTTCTCGATGCCTCACCTGCCAGTAGGTGAAGGCAGAGCAACAGGTACCAGCAGGCTTGGTAGAGCCCTTGGAGGTTCCGTAGTGGAAGTGGGATGGCATATCTATGGACATCGTCACTGTACTTCCACGCACTTCCAGAGGTCACGACTCCATTTGGGTGATTGTCAACCGACTCACCAAGACGGCTCACTTATTACCCATTAGAGAGTAGGGCTCAGTGGAGAGCTTGGGATGCCTTTACATTCAGAAGATTTTACGGCTTCATGGTGTGCCATCATCTATCGTCTCCGATCGAGATGCTCGCTTTACTTGCCGGCTTTGTATGGGGTTGCAGGATGTGTTCGGGACACAGCTACATCTGAGCACTGCCTTTCACCCTCAGACAGATGGTTAGATGGAGAGAACCATTCAGACTCTTGAGGACATGCTCCGCGCATGTGTCCTCAACTTTGGTCATAGCTGGGAGGAACACCTAACCTTGGTGGAGTTCGCGAACAACAAAAGATACCACTCCACCATCGGGATGGGACCATACGAGGCATTGTATGACCGACCTTGCAGATCTCCACTATGATGGACAGACCCTGGGGAGTCAGCAGTTGTGGGACCAGAGATAGTCCAGGCCACGATAGAGAAGGTCCAGGTCATCCAGGAGTGGATGGGGACAGCTCAGAGCCGGCAGAAGTCTTATGCTGACAGGAGGCGGAGGCCACTGGAGTTCGAGGATGGCGACCATGTCTTCTTGCGGGTCTCACCTCGACGTGGATTACGGAGATTTGGCCGAGGTGGAAAGTTATCTCCACGCTTCATCGGACCATTCCAGGTCCTCAGCAGGATAGGTGAGGTGGCTTATCACCTAGCTCTACCACCTTAGTTGCACCGGGTGCACGACGTCTTCCATGTATCCCAGCTGAGGAGATACGTGCACGACGCGACACATATCATTGACCTTGGGGAGCTGGTCATTGATGATGAGGCGACTTTTGCGGAGGTCCCAGTGGAGATTGAGGATCGACAGGAGCGAGTCCTATGTGGACGGTCGATTCCCCTAGTGCGCATCAGATGGCAGCACGGGAACCTCCAGGAGAGCACTTGGGAGCGAGAATCTCAGATGCGTGCACATTACCCACATTTGTTCCCATAGTTTTTGATGTATCTTTACGGGGACGTAGATCCCTGAGGTGGGATAAATGTAAAGACCCGTAAAATTCAAGGGAAATTTTTTCTTAATTTTCTTTGGGATTTTACAAGAACGCAGTTTCTAACGGAACTTGATTCTAAGGCCCAGTGTGCCTGGAATTTCTATATGAAGTTTAGCTCAGGTACGTTCAGTGAACGAATGAGTGAGTTTTTCTAACATTTGAACCGGTGCTCGGAATCAAATTATGAGGGCACCGATGGATTCGCAGCGCCGGTAATTTCTTAGGAACACCTTTTCTAGAGTTGCGTTTAAACGATAAGAGTTGTTAAAAAATTGTGGAAGTTAAAAATAAAAAATTAGCTACTTTTTTTATTTTTTCTTTCTAAGTGGTTAAAAACATTGTGTGGATGTTGGGGGAAACCACCCAACATCCCATGGGAGGTTATGAGGGTGGTGGTGCCCACACCAACCCCACCCCTTCATATTCCTTAACTCCTTCAACTCACCATTAATTTGATAACTTATGTTAATTAAATAGGTGAGTTTAATTTGAATGTTTGAATTTCAAATACTTAAGTTATGTTAATAAAATATCTGAAGTACTTATTTTATTTTGGTTGGGACTTATTGCATTGAGAGGATTTGGGAGAAAAGCTAAGGAGCATGACGATCTTCTTCTTCTTCGACGAAGATCGCAAAGAACGCGAAGAACACCGACCTCCGATGAAGATCGACCAGAACGCCAGATCCTCAGAGATCGACGAAGCGATGCCAACAAATCTTTTCTCCGTGACACGATGATTCTCCTTCCACGACGCCTTCTTCCGCGATGGTTATTTCCACGAAGAACCACCGTTCAAACTACACTTGATGAGGTAGGGGATTTATTGTTCTTATTCGAGAATTCTTCCGTCATCGTACCTTGTTCAACTGGGCCGCCTACTATCAATTAACGGGAGGGGGCCAGACCACACAATAACGGCCGACCCTCCTCCCTTAATTATGTTGTCGACCCTGTGGTGGTTTGGAACAGGAATGGCACGGTGCCGTCGCACTGCGCGAGATCATGCGGCAAGAATACGTGGCATCGTCACGCCGCGGCGTTGAAATCAAACAAGCCGCAGCGCCGTCGCGCCCCACCGGAGAACCCCGAAGGCACCGCGGCCGGAGCGGGTCCGCGGCAGAGGAGCATGGCGCCGTCGCGCCACGCCGGATGTACCAAGGCCGCGGCTTAGGCCACGATGGAGCAAGGACCGGCGGCCGGTTCCGGGCTGCCGGTGTCGAAGCAAGGTGACCGGCCCATGCCCGTCACGTGGCGGCAGTGGCCGGCCGGCCGGAGCAGACTGGCTGGTCAGACGAAGAGCCGGGGGTTACAACCCCCAGCTGGCCAGCTTGAGCGGCCCCCCATCATGGGGGCCACGGTTACACACAAGGGGCAGCCCCCCCCCCCCCCATCTGCTCGGCCGAAATAGCAGATCCACCTGGCAATAGGGCCGTGCCCAGGCCGGGCCAGGCTGGGCCGCGCCCAAGTTGGCCGGACCCAGACCCGGGTCGGGTCGACCCGATGCATGCCGACCCAGGGGCTCTCGGGCCAGGTCGGTCCGGGCCCGACATCCCCACTTCCGGACCTCTTTCGTTCTTTTTCCCATAACATGGTCTACTGACCTCCGATCGACGAAGCTTCAGCGATGATGTGATCCTTGGATCGAGACGGTCGTTTCGATATATTACACTCAAGGTTTCAGAGTTCTTTGGGATCGGCCAGGTTGGTTCGTACACGAAACCAACCGGACCCTCGGAGCGAAAACACTTATAACTATAGCTCCAGAAGTCCGATTGATGTGCCATCGACTATGTTGGATTCCTATTAGTCAGACAAACTTTTGGCTTACTCTGCTCGAGGTTTGGAAGTAGTTGGAGTATGGTCGAGTTGGTTTTGACTTAAAAACCAATCGGGCCCCTGGGATGAAAAATCCAATAACTCTCAGACCGGGCGTCCGATTGACGCGCCGTCCGAGACGTAGAGTTCCTATTGACGATACTGAACATTTGGATACATCAACTCTGGACAACATGTCAGTTGATGTATCAGCCCCTCAACTCGTGGAGTGGACCCTCCCGAATGAGCTTACTGTGTGCAGAAACCGTAGAGCTGGCTGCGACTGTGACGACGATGATGACTATACAGAAATCCTTCGTGGATTCGACGGCGACGACTACAACACTCAGAGATCCTACATGGATCAGTGCTACCGATCCTGTGTGGGTCAGATCTTGTGTGGGTTAGCGCTCAACAGTTTTGTGTGGGCTAGCGCCTACAGATCCTGTGTGGGTCCGGTCCTCTGTGGGTCATTGCGGGGGTTAGTTACCTATCGATCCTTTGTGGGTCATTGCGGGGGTTAGTACCTATCAATCCTGTGTGGGTCCGACGACTTAGATGAATTAGTGGTTACATCTGATCATCTCTATCGTCTTAATAAGAAGTATACCTGTGTGAGCTGAATCATGAATTTCAATCCTTATCTTCGATAAGATTGACTTGATATCCTATGTGGATTACGTTATGCTTTCCCGTGTGGATTGGGTTGTGATTTTCTGTGTGGACTGGGTTGTACTTGAGCTCAGATGTTGGAACCGAAGGAGAATTGATGACTTAGGTATATGTATGGGCATATACCTAAGTGGTGTCGGATGTTACTTCGTGATTGTATCTTCCTTTGTGGATTATCCTTTGTGGATTCTGGGAGACCTTCGAGGGTCTCGGGGTCCCTACTGAGTAGCTTATACTCACCCCTACACGGGCTATGCCCGCACTACGTTGTGTTGGTTGTAGATGATGGATAGCGCTGATCATGGTTGAGGCTTGCAGAGCAGGTCGGTACCTGGAGGTGGACCACTAGGCGGGACGTACTCGGAGTGGACGACTGGACCGAGAAGCTGTGGAGGCTATCTGTACCCACCCTTCAGGTGGGACTTTCAGTAGATGGGTCGACGTTGTGGCTTTACTTTCAGTTGCTGTTTTCCTTTCCAATTGTACTTTACTTTCAGTTTGGTTTTGTATTCTGGCCCACTTACTTTTCCGCACGTAGTTTTGTACTCAGTTTACTTGGTGTTTACTTCTGCTTGCTTACTCTAAGTTGTTTGATTACTTTACAAAGTAAATGCCTTCCCTTTTTACCAGGAATTATGCCTTGGTGCTAGTCGCCAGCCCCTGGCCTATGGAAGGCGGGCTTGGGGTAGTCACGGCACGGGTCCCGAGGACGGGTCGTGACATCCTCCAACCTTAATTGTGCCAACCCATCTATCAATTAATTATTCCAACCTATGTGATTAATTATCCCAATATAAATTATTCCAACATATTCTATAATGTTGGATAAATCATTTTTTGGTGGAATTGGGGGAAATTATTGGCAAAAGGGAGAGATCTTGGAGAAATCTTGCTAACAAAGAACATCTTCTACGAATGAAGAAATATGACCTCGACTTCAACCTTCTTCCACGAGACATCCTCCATTGGTGGAAATCATCAACAATGAAGAATAACCTCCATCGAAGAACATTAATCTGAAGAATAAGCTCGAGATCAAAGGCGTGTGACAGGCGCGAAGAACGCCGACTTCGACTTCACTCTTCATCATCAAAAATCGAACTACCCGAGGTAGGGGTTTAACTCTAATTGTTTATCATTTCCCATGTACATGCCCATCTATTTCATTTTATTG
This sequence comes from Viscum album, assembly GCA_963277665.1. Lineage (NCBI taxonomy): Eukaryota > Viridiplantae > Streptophyta > Magnoliopsida > Santalales > Viscaceae > Viscum > Viscum album. The sequence goes on along the minus strand of OY728143.1, from coordinate 178,517,540 downwards.
TTGGGATCAATCATTGCAGGAGGATAGGATTCGATGTTCATGTGCATGTTCTTGATGAGCCATATGCTACCGCCCAAACACGAATGATACGGGTGCAACGAACATGGCCCTACACTTCAGCAAATCTAGTGGTGTTCTTCGCTGTAACACCCCAAGCTTCTACGGTACGTTTCCCTTTGAATAATGCGATAGCGTGTGTTGTACGCAACCTCGAGTTCTAACACACACCACAACTAATTAAACTAGCCGTTGTGAATAGTAATACCTAATTTTTGAAATTATATATATTTTATATTGGAAAAAGGACTTCATTTTTGGACTCGGAATATCGAATTTAGCCTAAGGTGAAATTTTGGTACTTTTCGGATAACTTTCATATTTTGATGAATAGTGAAAATTACTAAATTTTAATTAAAAACAACTTTTTTAATCAAAATAATTAATAGTGATAAATTATGAATTTTAGTAGTTTTAAAGTATATTTAGAATATATTTTTACCATTTAATATAATGTTGGTCATTGGAAATAATTTTACAATTAAACCGAACATAAACAAGTGTCAATCTTTTGATAGTTATTATCTCTTAAAAACACGCTTTTTGTTTTGACAGCGGGAATTAATTTTAAATTAATTTCCGCCACTTCTGTGTTTTGAATTTAGGAAAATGGATTCCATATTTGGAATCAGGATGTTCAAATTGTGTAAATAGGTAACTTTTATTTTTAGACATTTTGAATAATTACTGCGGTAAATATTTTATTTACCATGGTTAAGGGTAAATCCGGTAAATAAGGGTTAAAAAAATAATATTATAATAATACTAAATTACCCTAAAAATGTGTCTTAACCCTATTGGTTGATAGATGGTCGACCATGGGCATCTTTGTGTCAATTTTGGGACCCCATGGATCCACTTGTAAGTGATAATGACACTTTATTTTAATTTAGTTAAAATGAATACAAAAATGACACAAGCATATATCTTTTAGAACAACAATTTTTACATAGGGTTATATATGTTGGATTTTAGATTATAAATATTCATTAGAAATCTAAAACGATTTCCTACATAATGATATTTTATTTATAATTTTTAGACATTAAATAATTATTTTATTTACGACACAATGATGATGCAGTAATTACTAAAATAGTGAAAAATTAAAATAATTGATCTTATAAATACCCAAATAATTACAATATCAAACTTTTAATGAATTAAACTAATTTTCTATGATAATATGATGTATTATGATTGATTTAATTGACTTTGTTCGAAGTAATCAATCTGTTAGGAGTTTCACAAAAATCAACTATTGAATAGTGTCAAAATTGACATAAAAGAGTTCTTAAAACAAATATTATATTATTAATTGATATTAAATTCCTAAAAATATAAGGTTCGGCCAAGAGACTTATATTATTATTGGTTCCTCATTAATGGACCACTTGGGGGTCGCTTGGATGTATATAGTAAGTTTATTAACCATATTATATAAAAATACAAAGAGACATTGTAAAAGTGAAACTAATTAACTTAGAGTTAATACTTAAATATAAGGTTAATATAAGTACCCAAACATGTCCAAATTCTATTGGTTGAGTGGTTTTCGACCTATCCCCACCTTAACCTTTGAATAATAAGCTTTGGAGCCATTATAAACCGAATATGAATTTATTATAAATTAATATTTCTAGTTTTTCTAAAGGTGCCCCTCACCCCTCTTATAAAAGGGCACTCCTCCTTCTCATTTCGTCACACCTCTAAAGCCTTTTGGTTCGGAAAAACTCTGCCCAAATACTCTCCCAACATCCCTCACTACAACCTAGAGGCCTTAGTTTGATCAGAAAGCCAACCTAAGGAGCCCTTTTGATCAAATCAAAAGGAAGAACCCGAAGAAGAGGTAATGATTTCACCACCCTTTTCTAAGTTCATTTCTTCTTCCACTTCTTCTTCCTTTGTTCTTACCATTCTAAAATAATAACTCCAGTATCTCACATATACTGTGATGTTATTATAAGTATGGTACAACCATATTCAGTATTCTATCCACCCTTTGAATAACATGTCACCATACGTGCGTACGTACGGCTTACCGTCTCCACGTCGTGGTGTAATTGTTATTCAATATAATATTATTTGGATGGGTATAATAATGATGTGTAACTCATGTAAATAATAAATATAACATGTTAATGATTATGTATATATGATATACCATTCATTTATATATTATTTTAATATCAAAAGAATGATATTGTCGCTCGTGCGTACGTACGGACTACCGTCTCCACGAACGCGATGAGATTCATTCTCCATCGTATCCATTCAAGTATAATTATCATTTTATGATTTAAAAATGATGTTTAAGGACTTGATATCATTCTTGATATGAATAAGATACAACAAACATGGCTTATGTAACAAAACATATAAAAGAAAATGAGTAAGTTAACACCCGAAACGATGATAATTCTAAGATATTATTAATAAATCAATGTTAAAAGATCATATATGATATCATATTAATATATATGATTCTTGTATAATTTAATAACAATTATTTCACCATTATACAGGAGGTTAACCTACCCCAACCAAGGAAAAGTACAAGGTAAGGGTTTATTTCACAATCTCTTCATTATCCGAGGTTGTTTATATGTAATAATCTACTGGGATCTCTTTATCATCCACATCCATGTTTCTTAAAAATGTATTTCAAAACATTTTTACTATTTACAAGAATATGGGTTAAAGTCATTTATACCCTTTTTTGACTTTTTATAAGAGGTTTATAAAGGAATCTTTCCGTCGTTTTCAAAACAAGGTCCTTTTTAACCTTTTCGACAAAATTGAGGTAAGAATGTTTTTTTTAACTTATACGGCGGGTGCGGTTATTTTCCGCCGTTATAAAATCGTCGAAGCTTTCCTTACAAGCTTATAAGAATATTTTCAAAGAAAATGTTTTATTTTATATGGATCTTAAATGATTTCAAAATAAAAGGAGATATTTCTTTTAAAAGAATTTTGATTTCATCTATGTCAACATCCTTTGATGGATTTTAAGATTATTTGAAGTTGATTTATTATGATACAAAACTTCTATATTGTATTGAAGGTTTTGTGATATGTTTGACTGTGGATGTGCTATTTTTATACCATTCATAGTTTATAGTGAAAGTATTGACATTTCGTATGCTAGTTTTAATACGAATGTTTATGTTATGTTTAAACCTTTTCATATGGGAATGCATTGGACTTAATAAGTGACGGGTGGAGCCCGCTATAGCTCCTCGATGCATCGGTAGGTCTCATGAGACAAAATAGTGTCTTGGCACAAGGCCTTGACAAAATCTTATTTGTAGTCTTGGCACGAGGCCTTGACTATGTGGTTATGATAGTCTGGCATTATGCATTCCAACATTATGAAAGTGGTTATTGATTTTTGCATGTGATTATTCGATTAGTAGAATATCCATGTGAATAAGTAAATGGCATTATTTCATTTTTACTTTTGCCATACTATGTTGATGTTCAAGTTTAAAAGGCTTTTGTTTTAGTAATGCATTGCCTTAAATGTTTATTCTTATTTATGAAAGTTTCTGCTATATTGTTATCCTTACTGGGCATTTGAGCTCACCCCTTTTCTATGTTTTATTTTTCCCAGGATGTGAAGAAGTAAGTTATGAATGACCTGCAGGGATTTTATGAGGGGTTAATAGTGTGGATTGTGGAAACATTATGTTGTTGTATTAGTTTTTCATTTTATAATGTAATGTAAAACTTATGAATATATCTAGTGTTTCCAAGGCTACTAAATCAAACGGTCTTTCGAGATTTGATCTTTCTTGTGATCATGCCAATGTTATGTAATTAATGCACCGACTCTGGGTAGCTGGGGTCGGGGCGTTACAGTTGGTATCAGAGGAAGTTTAGTACAAACCTTGGAAGCTAGATTTAGATAAACTCTGATTAGAGCACATAGACCTAAGATGAACTTTGAGGATTAGTATAGAAGAACTTCCTAGAATTTTGGTATTGTAGAGACTTTGTGAGTTTTCCGAGCAATACATCCCTATCTGGATACGAGCAGGTAGAGGCGGCTCTGGCACAGATGTACCTAGGGGTAAAACCCGAAAACACCGCTTTGAGCTAGACTCGAACGGGAACTGGTGCACGACAACGGGACTTGCTGCATTATTGGTTACGACACTCCCGGGGGATATGCTTAGGATAACTCTCACTTTCTTTACAAATCATTATGAAGGGTTTATGAGTATATACTTCCTCAAAGAAAACATATTTATGATTATGGATTATATCCATAGATAGTTCAATTTATGTTTAGTGTTTTATAAGTATGGGATTATGTATTTTGATGCATAAACTGATCTAGTTTATGCCATTTTTTAGAAATGGCGCCTAGTGGAAGAAATGGAAACCGTATCAATGCACGCACTCCATGTAGGGATTGCCCTCCTGCTCAAGATAATTATAGTGGGGCTGGTGATGCAACTGGTGCTGATCAGCTAATCACCGTACTGGGACAACTTACTCAGGTTATGAATAATAACCTTACCCGTATGGAGCACCCTGATCCGCAGCGTGGAGGATCAATGTTAGATCGATTAATGAGACAACAACCACCAACGTTCAATGGGAGTACAAACCCCTTAGTAGCTGAGCAATGGATATTTTCCCTAGAGAAAATATTTCAGGCTTTGGGGAGTAGTGAAAGGGAAAAAGTTACCATGGCAGTTTACCGCCTCACTGGAGATGCTGATCAATGGTGGTCATTGATTCAAAACATGAAGGAAGATGATGAAGTATCAAACATGGAATGGAGGGAGTTCAAAGATCTGTTTTTAGAAAAATACTTTCCTCGTGACCATCGAGCAGATATGGAAAGACAATTTCTGAGTCTGAGACAAAAGGAGGATGAGAATGTCACAAAGTATGAGGCTAACTTTACAAGGTTAGAGAGGTACGCTGGTGATTATATTCGCAACCCAAGAAGTAAGATTGATCGTTTCTTTGATGGGTTAAAACCATTTCTCCGTCGAGCATTAGTCTCACAATCCTTTTCATCGTACGAAGACATTGTCTCATGTGCTATCAAGACCGAAAAGGAATTCTCTAAGTCTTATGACTTTAAAGCAAAGAAAGAGAAGAAGAGACCTGCTGATCAATCTGGGAATGGAAATAAGGGGAAGAAGGGAAAGGTTGAATATCCATCTTGTGGTAAGTGCGGGAAGAAACACCCCGGTGCTTGCCTGAAGGGAATGGGAGTCTGTTACAAGTGTGGTGAAAAAGGCCACCAAGCTCATGATTGCAAGGGGAAGAAGGAAGCTACCAACGTTCAGTGCTACAATTGCAGGGAGATGGGGCATTATGCAAATGCATGTCCTAAGCGTCAGGAGAACTTACCTCAGAAAAGGCCAAGGGATCAAGGCCAGGCTTATGCTATCACTACTGCTGAGGTAGAAGCTCCGAAAGACGTGGTGGCAGGTAATTTAATGGTTTCCTCAAGTTTAGCAAATGCATTATTTGATTCTGGATCATCGCATTGTTTCATATCTTCCCAGTTTGCTAATAAAATTAGATATTTCCAATTTGATTTAATAAGGGAGTTGTCAGTTAAAACTCCTAAGGGAAGTATCGTTGCAACAAAGTTTTGTGAATCAGTCCCCATTAGAGCACATAAATTTTCTTTATCTGCTGATTTCATCGTCATACCTATGATTGAGTTTGATATAATCCTCGGTATGGACTGGCTTTCGGACTATGATGCGAAGATTTATTGTAAGAAGAAAGAGGTTACGATTCTTGATGATAATGATAAGGAGCACCTTATTTTTAGAGCAGAATCGTCACCACCTAATTCTTATTTAGATCCACCCCCTGTAGCTCAACTTAATTCAATTATTGGGGAGGAAGAGAATGAAGTAACTATCGGTGAAGAAAGGAATGTTCAAATAGAGGATGTACCTGTTGTGAAAGAATTTGTAGATGTATTTCCGGAAGATTTACCTGGACATCCTCCAGAATGAGAAGTTGAGTTTTCCATTGATTTAATTCCTGGATCAAGGCCTATATCAAAGACCCCGTATAGAATGGCCACTGTAGAATTAGTCGAACTAAAGAAACAACTAGAGGAATTGAGTAATAAGGGATTTATTCGCCATAGTGTTTCTCCATGGGGAGCCCCTGTTCTTTTTGTTAAAAAGAAAGATGGGTCTATGAGGTTATGTATCGACTACAGGGAGATCAATGCTATAACGATAAAGAACAAGTATCCCCTACCTCGTATTGATGATTTATTTGACCAACTGCATGGAGCTCAATACTTTTCAAAGATTGACCTTTGATCTGGATACCATCAGTTGTGTGTAAAGAAGGAAGACATTCCGAAAACAGCATTTCGAACCAGGTACGGGCATTACGAGTTTACTGTAATGCCGTTTGGATTGACTAATGCACCCTCTGTATTCATGGATTTGATGAATAGAGTTTTCAAGGAGTATCTCGATGAATTTGTGGTGGTATTTATTGATGATATCTTGGTATACTCCAAAACCTACAAAGATCATGAAAATCACTTGCGCATTATCTTGAAGACTCTGAGGAGGCATGAATTATATGGAAAGTTTAGCAAGTGTGAATTCTGGCTTCAGGAGATTTCTTTTCTTGGCCATATTGTCTCTAAAGATGGAATATCTGTTGATCCTTCTAAGACCAAGGCAATCCAAGAATGGCCAGCACCTATGAGTATAACTGAGGTACGTAGTTTTATTGGCTTGGCAGGTTATTATCGACGTTTCGTCCAGAATTTTGCCCGATTGGCTAACCCATTAACGAAGCTCACACGTAAAGGGGTTAAATTTTTTTGGACAAAAGAGTGTGAAGAATGTTTCGAAGAACTGAAGAGAAGATTAGTCAATGCTCCTATATTGACTCTACCATCGGGGAATGATGGGTTCGTTATTTATAGTGATGCATCGAAGAAAGGACTTGGTTGTGTCCTTATGCAGAATGATAGAGTTATTGCCTATGCATCACGACAGTTGAAAATTCATGAACAAAACTATCCTACTCATGATCTTGAGTTAGCAGCTGTGATCTTTGCTTTGAAGATATGGAGGCACTACCTCTATGGTGAAAAATGTGAGATTTATACTGATCACAAGAGTTTGAAGTATATTTTCTCACAAAAAGAACTCAACATGAGGCAAAGGAGATGGCTTGAATTACTCAAGGATTATGATTGCACGATACACTACCACCCAAGGAAGGCAAACAAGGTGGCAGATGCTTTGAGTAGAAAAGACCATGGAGTTTTGAACAATATGAGAATTGGAAGGGATCCAATTTTCATGGAGCTAGTGAAGATGGACATGGGAATAACCAGGGAAGGTGAAACATCAATGCTTTTTCAAATGGTTGCCAAACCATCTTTACTAGAAAGGATTAAGAGTTCTCAGACTGATGATGAAGAATTCCAAAAGAAGATTAAAGCTGTGAATGATGGGAGATTGAGAGACTTTGAGTATGAAGGTGGAATGTTGAAATTCGGGAAGAGACTTTGTGTTCCCAATATACCTGATCTAAAAAGGGAATTGCTGGATGATGCTCATAGTTCCAATTTCTCTATACACCCTGGGAGCACCAAAATGTATAGAGATTTGAAGGAACATTTTTGGTGGGACAACATGAAGAGGGAGATTGCTGATTTTGTGTCAAGATGTATGGTTTGTCAACAAGTTAAAGCTGGAAGGCAACAGCCTGGAGGAGTCATGCAACCTCTTCCCATACCAGAGTGGAAATGGGACAATATTACGATGGACTTTGTCATGGGGCTACCAAAGAATCCTAGAAGGAACGATGCAATATGGGTTATTGTTGATCGTCTTACCGAGTCAGCACATTTTCTTGCTATAAGAGAAGATCTACCCCTGGAACGTCTAGCAAGACTATACATTAATGAAGTTGTGAGACTTCATGGAGTACCCCTATCGATTGTTTCTGATCGTGATCCCCGTTTTACTTCAAGATTTTGGAAAAGTCTTCAGAAATCCCTGGATACTGAACTTCATTTGAGCACTGCTTACCACCCTCAGACAGACGGACAATCAGAACGGACTATTCAAACCTTAGAAGACATGTTGAGATCTTGCTCACTTGATTTTCAGGGTATGTGGGATCAATATTTACCACTAGTAGAATTTTCCTATAACAATAGCTTCCATTCAAGTATTCAGATGGCACCATATGAAGCGTTATACGGAAAGAGATGTCGTACACCAACCTGTTGGGATGACGTTGGTGAAAGAAAACTTGTAGGCCCAGAACTGGTGGAGGAAACGGTGGAAAAGGTGAAGATAATCCAAAATCACATCAAAGCAGCTCAAAGTAGGCAGAAGAGCTATGCCGATAAACGAAGGAAGGATTTGGAATTTCAAGTCGGTGATCATGTTTTCCTGAAGGTATCTCCATGGAAGGGAGTCATACGTTTTGGTAAGAAAGGTAAATTGAGTCCCAGGTACATCGGACCTTTCGAAATTCTAGAACGAATTGGGGCAGTAGCTTACCGATTGGCAATGCCGCCAAGTCTCTCCAAAGTTCACGATGTGTTCCACGTATCTTTGTTGAGAAAATACATGCCTGACCCAACGCATGTACTCACCTATGAAGATTTAGAACTGGAACCCGATCTGTCTTATTGCGAAGAGCCCATCAAGATTCTTGATACGAGAGAACAAGTGCTGAGAAACCGGACGACGCGTCTGGTAAAAGTTTTGTGGAAGAATCATAAGATGGAAGAGGCAACGTGGGAACCCGAGGAACTTATGATGAAGAACCACCCGAGTCTTTTTATGCAGTAATACCCTAGAAATTGCGAGGACGCAATTATTTGAAGGAGGGGAGAATGTAACACCCCAAGCTTCTACGGTATGTTTCCCTTTGAATAATGCGATAGCGTGTGTTGTATGCAACCTCGAGTTCTAACACACACCACAACTAATTAAACTAGCCGTTGTGAATAGTAATACCTAATTTTTGAAATTATATATATTTTATATTTGAAAAGGGACTTCATTTTTGGACTCGGAATATCGAATTTAGCCTAAGGTGAAATTTTGGTACTTTTCGGATAACTTTCATATTTTGATGAATAGTGAAAATTACTAAATTTTAATTAAAAACAACTTTTTTAATCAAAATTATTAATAGTGATAAATTATGAATTTTAGTAGTTTTAAAGTATATTTAGAATATATTTTTACCATTTAATATAATGTTGGTCATTGGAAATAATTTTACAATTAAACCGAACATAAACAAGTGTCAATCTTTTGATAGTTATTATCTCTTAAAAACACGCTTTTTGTTTTGACAGCGGGAATTAATTTTAAATTAATTTCTGCCACTTCTGTGTTTTGAATTTAGGAAAATGGATTCCATATTTGGAATCAGGATGTTCAAATTGTGTAAATAGGTAACTTTTATTTTTAGACATTTTGAATAATTACTGCGGTAAATATTTTATTTACCATGGTTAAGGGTAAATCCGGTAAATAAGGGTTAAAAAAATAATATTATAATAATACTAAATTACCCTAAAAACGTGTCTTAACCCTATTGGTTGATAGATGGTCGACCATGGGCATCTTTGTGTCAATTTTGGGACCCCATGGATCCACTTGTAAGTGATAATGACACTTTATTTTAATTTAGTTAAAATGAATACAAAAATGACACAAGCATATATCTTTTAGAACAACAATTTTTACATAGGGTTATATATGTTGGATATTAGATTATAAATATTCATTAGAAATCTAAAAAGATTTCATACATAATGATATTTTATTTATAATTTTTAGACATTAAATAATTATTTTATTTACGACACAATGATGATGCAGTAATTACTAAAATAGTGAAAAATTAAAATAATTGATCTTATAAATACCCAAATAATTACAATATGAAACTTTTAATGAATTAAACTAATTTTCTATGATAATATTATGTATTAGGATTGATTTAATTGACTTTTTTCGAAGTAATCAATCTGTTAGGAGTTTCACAAAAATCAACTATTGAATAGTGTCAAAATTGACATAAAAGAGTTCTTAAAACAAATATTATATTATTAATTGATATTAAATTCCTAAAAATATAAGGTTCGGCCAAGAGACTTATATTATTATTGGTTACTCATTAATGGACCACTTGGGGGTCGCTTGGATGTATATAGTAAGTTTATTAACCATATTATATAAAAATACAAAGAGACATTGTAAAAGTGAAACTAATTAACTTAGAGTTAATACTTAAAGATAATGTTAATATAAGTACCCAAACCTGTCTAAATTCTATTGGTTGAGTGGTTTTCGACCTATCCCCACCTTAACCTTTGAATAATAAGCTTTGGAGCCATTAGAAACCGAATATGAATTTATTATAAATTAATATTTCTAGCTTTTCCAAAGGTGCCCCTCACCCCTCTTATAAAAGGGCACTCCTCCTTCTCATTTCTTCACACCTCTAAAGCCTTTTGGTTCGGCCAAACTCTGCCCAAATACTCTCCCAACATCCCTCACTACAACCTAGAGGCCTTAGTTTGATCAGAAAGCCAACCTAAGGAGCCCTTTTGATCAAATCAAAAGGAAGAACCCGAAGAAGAGGTAATGATTTCACCACCCTTTTCTAAGTTCATTTCTTCTTCCACTTCTTCTTCCTTTGTTCTTACCATTCTAAAATAATAACTCCAGTATCTCACATATACTATGATGTTATTATAAGTATGGTACAACCATATTCAGTATTCTATCCACCCTTTGAATAACATGTCACCATACGTGCGTACGTACGGCTTACCGTCTCCACGTCGTGGTGTAATTGTTATTCAATATAATATTATTTGGATGGGTATATTAATGATGTGTAACTCATGTAAATAATAAATATAACATGTTAATGATTCTGTATATATGATATACCATTCATTTATATATTATTTTAATATCAAAAGAATGATATTGTCGCTCGTGCGTACGTACGGACTACCGTCTCCACGAACGCGATGAGATTCATTCTCCATCGTATCCATTCAAGTATAATTATCATTTTATGATTTAAAAATTATGTTTAAGGACTTGATATCATTATGGATATGAATAAGATACAACAAACATGGCTTATGTAACAAAACATATAAAAGAAAATGATTAAGTTAACACCCGAAACGATGATAATTCTAAGATATTATTAATAAATCAATGTTAAAAGATCATATATGATATCATATTAATATATGTGATTCTTGTATAATTTAATAACAATTATTTCACCATTATGCAGGAGGTTAACCTACCCCAACCAAGGAAAAGTACAAGGTAAGGGTTTATTTCACAATCTCTTCATTATCCGAGGTTGTTTATATGTAATAATCTACTGGGATCTCTTTATCATCCACATCCATGTTTCTTAAAAATGTATTTCAAAACATTTTTACTATTTACAAGAATATGGGTAAAAGTCATTTATACCCTTTTTTGACTTTTTATAAGAGGTTTATAAAGGAATCTTTCCGTCGTTTTCAAAACAAGGTCCTTTTTAACCTTTTCGACAAAATTGAGGTAAGAATGTTTTTTTTAACTTATACGGCGGGTGCGGTTATTTTCCGCCGTTATAAAATCGTCGAAGCTTTCCTTACAAGCTTATAAGAATATTTTCAAAGAAAATGTTTTATTTTATATGGATCTTAAATGATTTCAAAATAAAAGGAGATATTTCTTTTAAAAGAATTTTGATTTCATCTATGTCAACATCCTTTGATGGATTTTAAGATTATTTGAAGTTGATTTATTATGATACAAAACTTCTATATTGTATTGAAGGTTTTGTGATATGTTTGAATGTGGATGTGCTATTTTTATACCATTCATAGTTTATGGTGAAAGTATTGACATTTCGTATGCTAGTTTTAATACGAATGTTTATGTTATGTTTAAACCTTTTCATATGGGAATGCATTGGACTTAATAAGTGACGGGTGGAGCCCGCTATAGCTCCTCGATGCATCGGTAGGTCTCATGAGACAAACTAGTGTCTTGGCACAAGGCCTTGACAAAATCTTATTTGTAGTCTTGGCACGAGGCCTTGACTATGTGGTTATGATAGTCTGGCATTATGCATTCCAACATTATGAAAGTGGTTATTGATTTTTGCATGTGATTATTCGATTAGTAGAATATCCATGTGAATAAGTAAATGGCATTATTTCATTTTTACTTTTGCCATACTATGTTGAAGTTCAAGTTTAAAAGGATTTTGTTTTAGAAATGCATTGCCTTAAATGTTTATTCTTATTTATGAAAGTTTCTGCTATATTGTTATCCTTACTGGGCATTTGAGCTCACCCCTTTTCTATGTTTTATTTTTTCCAGGATGTGAAGAAGTAAGTTATGAATGACCTGCAGGGATTTTATGAGGGGCTAATAGTGTGGATTGTGGAAACATTATGTTGTTGTATTAGTTTTTCATTTTATAATGTAATGTAAAACTTATGAATATATCTAGTGTTTCCAAGGCTACTAAATCATACGGTCTTTCGAGATTTGATCTTTCTTGTGATCATGCCAATGTTATGTAATTAATGCACCGACTCTGGGTAGCTGGGGTCGGGGCGTTACAGTTGGTATCAGAGGAAGTTTAGTACAAACCTTGGAAGCTAGATTTAGATAAACTCTGATTAGAGCACATAGAACTAAGATGAACTTTGAGGATTAGTATAGAAGAACTTCCTAGAATTTTGGTATTGTAGAGACTTTGTGAGTTTTCCGAGCAATACATCCCTGTCTGGATACGAGCGGGTAGAGGCAGCTCTGGCACAGATGTACCTAGGGGTAAAACCCGAAAACACCGCTTTGAGCTTGACTCGAACGGGAACTGGTGCACAACAACGGGCCTTGCTGCACTCTTGGTTACGACACTCCCGGGGGACATGCTTAGGATAACTCTCACTTTCTTTACAAATCATTATGAAGGGTTTATGAGTATATACTTCCTCAAAGAAAACATATTTATGATTATGGATTATATCCATAGATAGTTCAATTTATGTTTAGTGTTTTATAAGTATGGGATTATGTATTTTGATGCATAAACTGATCTAGTTTATGCCATTTTTTAGAAATGGCGCCTAGTGGAAGAAATGGAAACCGTATCAATGCATGCACTCCATGTAGGGATTGCCCTCCTGCTCAAGATAATTATAGTGGGGCTGGTGATGCAACTGGTGCTGATCAGCTAATCACCGTACTGGGACATCTTACTCAGGTTATGAATAATAACCTTACCCGTATGGAGCACCCTGATCCGCAGCGTGGAGGATCAATGTTAGATCGATTCATGAGACAACAACCACCAACGTTCAATGGGAGTACAAACCCCTTAGTAGCTGAGCAATGGATATTTTCCCTAGAGAAAATATTTCAGGCTTTGGGGAGTAGTGAAAGGGAAAAAGTTACCATGGCAGTTTACCGCCTCACTGGAGATGCTGATCAATGGTGGTCATTGATTCAAAACATGAAGGAAGATGATGAAGTATCAAACATGGAATGGAGGGAGTTCAAAGATCTGTTTTTAGAAAAATACTTTCCTCGCGACCATCGAGCAGATATGGAAAGACAATTTCTGAGTCTGAGACAAAAGGAGGATGAGAATGTCACAAAGTATGAGGCTAACTTTACAAGGTTAGCGAGGTACGCTGGTGATTATATTCGCAACCCAATAAGTAAGATTGATCGTTTCTTTGATGGGTTAAAACCATTTCTCTGTCGAGCATTAGTCTCACAATCCTTTTCATCGTACGAAGACATTGTCTCATGTGCTATCAAGACCGAAAAGGAATTCTCTAAGTCTTATGACTTTAAAGCAAAGCAAGAGAAGAAGAGACCTGCTGATCAATCTGGGAATGGAAATAAGGGGAAGAAGGGAAAGGTTGAATATCCATCTTGTGGTAAGTGCGGGAAGAAACACCCCGGTGCAAGCCTGAAGGGAATGGGAGTCTGTTACAAGTGTGGTGAAAAAGGCCACCAAGCTCATGATTGCAAGGGGAAGAAGGAAGCTACCAACGTTCAGTGCTACAATTGCAGGGAGATGGGGCATTATGCAAATGCATGTCCTAAGCGTCAGGAGAACTTACCTCAGAAAAGGCCAAGGGATCAAGGCCAGGCTTATGCTATCACTACTGCTGAGGTAGAAGCTCCGAAAGACGTGGTGGCAGGTAATTTAATGGTTTCCTCAAGTTTAGAAAATGCATTATTTGATTCTAGATCATCGCATTGTTTCATATCTTCCCAGTTTGCTAATAAAATTAGATATTTCCAATTTGATTTAATAAGGGAGTTGTCAGTTAAAACTCCTAAGGGAAGTATCGTTGCAACAAAGTTTTGTGAATCAGTCCCCATTAGAGCACATAAATTTTCTTTATCTGCTGATTTCATCGTCATACCTATGATTGAGTTTGATATAATCCTCGGTATGGACTGGCTTTCGGACTATGATGCGAAGATTTATTGTAAGAAGAAAAAGGTTACGATTCTTGATGATAATGATAAGGAGCACCTTATTTTTAGAGCAGAATCGTCACCACCTAATTCTTATTTAGATCCACCCCCTGTAGCTCAACTTAATTCAATTATTGGGGAGGAAGAGAATGAAGTAACTATCGGTGAAGAAAGGAATGTTCAAATAGAGGATGTACCTATTGTGAAAGAATTTGTAGATGTATTTCCGGAAGATTTACCTGGACATCCTCCAGAACGAGAAGTTGAGTTTTCCATTGATTTAATTCCTGGATCAAGGCCTATATCAAAGACCCCGTATAGAATGGCCACTGTAGAATTAGTCGAACTAAAGAAACAACTAGAGGAATTGAGTAATAAGGGATTTATTCGCCCTAGTGTTTCTCCATGGGGAGCCCCTGTTCTTTTTGTTAAAAAGAAAGATGGGTCTATGAGGTTATGTATCGACTACAGGGAGATCAATGCTATAACGATAAAGAACAAGTATCCCCTACCTCGTATTGATGATTTATTTGACCAACTGCATGGAGATCAATACTTTTCAAAGATTGACCTTCGATCTGGATACCATAAGTTGTGTGTAAAGAAGGAAGACATTCCGAAAACAGCATTTCGAACCAGGTACGGGCATTACGAGTTTACTGTAATGCTGTTTGGATTGACTAATGCACCCTCTGTATTCATAGATCTGATGAATAGAGTTTTCAAGGAGTATCTCGATGAATTTGTGGTGGTATTTATTGATGATATCTTGGTATACTCCAAAACCTACAAAGATCATGAAAATCACTTGCGCATTATCTTGAAGACTCTGAGGAGGCATGAATTATATGGAAAGTTTAGCAAGTGTGAATTCTGGCTTCAGGAGATTTCTTTTCTTGGCCATATTGTCTCTAAAGATGGAATCTCTGTTGATCCATCTAAGACCAAGGCAATCCAAGAATGGCCAGCACCTACGAGTATAACTGAGGTACGTAGTTTTATTGGCTTGGCAGGTTATTATCGACGTTTCGTCCAGAATTTTGCCCGATTGGCTAACCCATTAACGAAGCTCACACGTAAAGGGGTTAAATTTGTTTGGACAAAAGAGTGTGAAGAATGTTTCGAAGAACTGAAGAGAAGATTATTCAATGCTCCTATATTGACTCTACCATCGGGGAATGATGGGTTCGTTATTTATAGTGATGCATCGAAGAAAGGACTTGGTTGTGTCCTTATGCAGAATGATAGAGTTATTGCCTATGCATCACGACAGTTGAAAATTCATGAACAAAACTATCCTACTCATGATCTTGAGTTAGCAGCTGTGATCTTTGCTTTGAAGATATGGAGGCACTACCTCTATGGTGAAAAATGTGAGATTTATACTGATCACAAGAGTTTGAAGTATATTTTCTCACAAAAAGAACTCAACATGAGGCAAAGGAGATGGCTTGAATTACTCAAGGATTATGATTGCACGATACACTACCACCCAGGGAAGGCAAACAAGGTGGCAGATGATTTGAGTAGAAAAGACCATGGAGTTTTGAACAATATGAGAATTGAAAGGGATCCAATTTTCATGGAGCTAGTGAAGATGGACATGGGAATAACCAGGGAAGGTGAAACATCAATGCTTTTTCAAATGGTTTCCAAACCATCTTTACTAGAAAGGATTAAGAGTTCTCAGACTGATGATGAAGAATTCCAGAAGAAGATTAAAGCTGTGAATGATGGGAGATTGAGAGACTTTGCGTATGAAGGTGGAATTTTGAAATTCGGGAAGAGACTTTGTGTTCCCAATATACCTGATCTAAAAAGGGAATTGCTGGATGATGCTCATAGTTCCAATTTCTCTATACACCCTGGGAGCAACAAAATGTATAGAGATTTGAAGGAACATTTTTGGTGGGACAACATGAAGAGGGAGATTGCTGATTTTGTGTCAAGATGTATGGTTTTTCAACAAGTGAAAGCTGGAAGGCAACAGCCTGGAGGAGTCATGCAACCTCTTCCCATACCGGAGTGGAAATGGGACAATATTACGATGGACTTTGTCATGGGGCTACCAAAGACTCCTAGAAGGAACGATGCAATATGGGTTATTGTTGATCGTCTTACCAAGTCAGCACATTTTCTTGCTATAAGAGAAGATCTACCCCTGGAACGTCTAGCAAGACTATACATTAATGAAGTTGTGAGACTTCATGGAGTACCCCTATCGATTGTTTCTGATCGTGATCCCCGTTTTACTTCAAGATTTTGGAAAAGTCTTCAGAAATCCCTGGATACTGAACTTCATTTGAGCACTGCTTACCACCCTCAGACAGACGGACAATCAGAACGGACTATTCAAACCTTAGAAGACATGTTGAGATCTTGCTCACTTGATTTTCAGGGTATGTGGGATCAATATTTACCACTAGTAGAATTTTCCTATAACAATAGCTTCCATTCAAGTATTCAGATGGCACCATATGAAGCGTTATACGGAAAGAGATGTCGTACACCAACCTGTTGGGATGACGTTGGTGAAAGAAAACTTGTAGGCCCAGAACTGGTGGAGGAAACGGTGGAAAAGGTGAAGATAATCCAAAATCACATCAAAGCAGCTCAAAGTAGGCAGAAGAGCTATGCCGATAATCGAAGGAAGGATTTGGAATTTCAAGTCGGTGATCATGTTTTCCTGAAGGTATCTCCATGGAAGGGAGTCATACGTTTTGGTAAGAAAGGTAAATTGAGTCCCAGGTACATCGGACCTTTCGAAATTCTAGAACGAATTGGGGCAGTAGCTTACCGATTAGCAATGCCGCCAAGTCTCTCCAAAGTTCACGATGTGTTCCACGTATCTTTGTTGAGAAAATACATGCCTGACCCAACGCATGTACTCACCTATGAAGATTTAGAACTGGAACCCGATCTGTCTTATTGCGAAGAGCCCATCAAGATTCTTGATACGAGAGAACAAGTGCTGAGAAACCGGACGACGCGTCTGGTAAAAGTTTTGTGGAGGAATCATAAGATGGAAGAGGCAACGTGGGAACCCGAGGAACTTATGATGAAGAACCACCCGAGTCTTTTTATGCAGTAATACCCTAGAAATTGCGAGGATGCAATTATTTTAAGGAGGGGAGAATGTAACACCCCAAGCTTCTACGGTACGTTTCCCTTTGAATAATGCGATAGCGTGTGTTGTACGCAACCTCGAGTTCTAACACACACCACAACTAATTAAACTAGCCGTTGTGAATAGTAATACCTAATTTTTGAAATTATATATATTTTATATTTGAAAAAGGACTTCATTTTTGGACTCGGAATATCGAATTTAGCCTAAGGTGAAATTTTGGTACTTTTCGGATAACTTTCATATTTTGATGAATAGTGAAAATTACTAAATTTTAATTAAAAACAACTTTTTTAATCAAAATAATTAATAGTGATAAATTATGAATTTTAGTAGTTTTAAAGTATATTTAGAATATATTTTTACCATTTAATATAATGTTGGTCATTGGAAATAATTTTACAATTAAACCGAACATAAACAAGTGTCAATCTTTTGATAGTTATTATCTCTTAAAAACACGCTTTTTGTTTTGACAGCGGGAATTAATTTTAAATTAATTTCTGCCACTTCTGTGTTTTGAATTTAGGAAAATGGATTCCATATTTGGAATCAGGATGTTCAAATTGTGTAAATAGGTAACTTTTATTTTTAGACATTTTGAATAATTACTGCGATAAATATTTTATTTACCATGGTTAAGGGTAAATCCGGTAAATAAGGGTTAAAAAAATAATATTATAATAATACTAAATTACCCTAAAAACGTGTCTTAACCCTATTGGTTGATAGATGGTCGACCATGGGCATCTTTGTGTCAATTTTGGGACCCCATGGATCCACTTGTAAGTGATAATGACACTTTATTTTAATTTAGTTAAAATGAATACAAAAATGACACAAGCATATATCTTTTAAAACAACAATTTTTACATAGGGTTATATATGTTGGATTTTAGATTATAAAAATTCATTAGAAAGCTAAAACGATTTCCTACATAATGATATTTTATTTATAATTTTTAGACATTAAATAATTATTTAATTTACGACACAATGATGATGCAGTAATTACTAAAATAGTGAAAAATTAAAATAATTGATCTTATAAATACCCAAATAATTACAATATGAAACTTTTAATGAATTAAACTAATTTTCTATGATAATATGATGTATTAGGATTGATTTAATTGACTTTTTTCGAAGTAATCAATCTGTTAGGAGTTTCACAAAAATCAACTATTGAATAGTGTCAAAATTGACATAAAAGAGTTCTTAAAACAAATATTATATTATTAATTGATATTAAATTTCTAAAAATATAAGGTTCGGCCAAGAGACTTATATTATAATTGGTTCCTCATTAATGGACCACTTGGGGGTCGCTTGGATGTATATAGTAAGTTTATTAACCATATTATATAAAAATACAAAGAGACATTGTAAAAGTGAAACTAATTAACTTAGAGTTAATACTTAAAGATAAGGTTAATATAAGTACCCAAACCTGTCTAAATTCTATTGGTTGAGTGGTTTGCGACCTATACCCACCTTAACCTTTGAATAATAAGCTTTGGAGCCATTAGAAACCGAATATGAATTTATTATAAATTAATATTTCTAGTTTTTCCAAAGGTGCCCCTCACCCCTCTTATAAAAGGGCACTCCTCCTTCTCATTTCTTCACACCTCTAAAGCCTTTTGGTTCGGCCAAACTCTGCCCAAATACTCTCCCAACATCCCTCACTACAACCTAGAGGCCTTAGTTTGATCAGAAAGCCATCCTAAGGAGCCCTTTTGATCAAATCAAAAGGAAGAACCCGAAGAAGAGGT
Organism: Viscum album; assembly: GCA_963277665.1. NCBI lineage: Eukaryota > Viridiplantae > Streptophyta > Magnoliopsida > Santalales > Viscaceae > Viscum > Viscum album. The sequence goes on along the minus strand of OY728143.1, from coordinate 178,498,056 downwards.
AATGATTTCACCACCCTTTTCTAAGTTCATTTCTTCTTCCACTTCTTCTTCCTTTGTTCTTACCATTCTAAAATAATAACTCCAGTATCTCACATATACTGTGATGTTATTATAAGTATGGTACAACCATATTCAGTATTCTATCCACCCTTTGAATAACATGTCACCATACGTGCGTACGTACGGCTTACCGTCTCCACGTCGTGGTGTAATTGTTATTCAATATAATATTATTTGGATGGGTATAATAATGATGTGTAACTCATGTAAATAATAAATATAACATGTTAATGATTCTGTATATATGATATACCATTCATTTATATATTATTTTAATATCAAAAGAATGATATTGTCGCTCGTGCGTACGTACGGACTACCGTCTCCACGAACGCGATGATATTCATTCTCCATCGTATCCATTCAAGTATAATTATCATTTTATGATTTAAAAATGATGTTTAAGGACTTGATATCATTCTGGATATGAATAAGATACAACAAACATGGCTTATGTAACAAAACATATAAAAGAAAATGAGTAAGTTAACACCCGAAACGATGATAATTCTAAGATATTATTAATAAATCAATGTTAAAAGATCATATATGATATCATATTAATATATATGATTCTTGTATAATTTAATAACAATTATTTCACCATTATACAGGAGGTTAACCTACCCCAACCAAGGAAAAGTACAAGGTAAGGGTTTATTTCACAATCTCTTCATTATCCGAGGTTGTTTATATGTAATAATCTACTGGGATCTCTTTATCATCCACATCCATGTTTCTTAAAAATGTATTTCAAAACATTTTTACTATTTACAAGAATATGGGTTAAAGTCATTTATACCCTTTTTTGACTTTTTATAAGAGGTTTATAAAGGAATCTTTCCGTCGTTTTCAAAACAAGGTCCTTTTTAACCTTTTCGACAAAATTGAGGTAAGAATGTTTTTTTTAACTTATACGGCGGGTGCGGTTATTTTCCGCCGTTATAAAATCGTCGAAGCTTTCCTTACAAGCTTATAAGAATATTTTCAAAGAAAATGTTTTATTTTATATGGATCTTAAATGATTTCAAAATAAAAGGAGATATTTCTTTTAAAAGAATTTTGATTTCATCTATGTCAACATCCTTTGATGGATTTTAAGATTATTTGAAGTTGATTTATTATGATACAAAACTTCTATATTGTATTGAAGGTTTTGTGATATGTTTGACTGTGGATGTGCTATTTTTATACCATTCATAGTTTATGGTGAAAGTATTGACATTTCGTATGCTAGTTTTAATACGAATGTTTATGTTATGTTTAAACCTTTTCATATGGGAATGCATTGGACTTAATAAGTGACGGGTGGAGCCCGCTATAGCTCCTCGATGCATCGGTAGGTCTCATGAGACAAACTAGTGTCTTGGCACAAGGCCTTGACAGAATCTTATTTGTAGTCTTGGCACGAGGCCTTGACTATGTGGTTATGATAGTCTGGCATTATGCATTCCAACATTATGAAAGTGGTTATTGATTTTTGCATGTGATTATTCGATTAGTAGAATATCCATGTGAATAAGTAAATGGCATTATTTCATTTTTACTTTTGCCATACTATGTTGAAGTTCAAGTTTAAAAGGCTTTTGTTTTAGTAATGCATTGCCTTAAATGTTTATTCTTATTTATGAAAGTTTCTGCTATATTGTTATCCTTACTGGGCATTTGAGCTCACCCCTTTTCTATGTTTTATTTTTCCCAGGATGTGAAGAAGTAAGTTATGAATGACCTGCAGGGATTTTATGAGGGGTTAATAGTGTGGATTGTGGAAACATTATGTTGTTGTATTAGTTTTTCATTTTATAATGTAATGTAAAACTTATGAATATATCTAGTGTTTCCAAGGCTACTAAATCAATCGGTCTTTCGAGATTTGATCTTTCTTGTGATCATGCCAATGTTATGTAATTAATGCACCGACTCTGGGTAGCTGGGGTCGGGGCGTTACATTCGCGATGGAGGAGGACATAATCCATCGATGGTTGGGGCATGAGAACGGTGGCCAACTGCGATGAAGGCGATGGCGCCGCCCCGCGGCCACTGCCGTCGCCCCACAGTCTTTGTGCCGACCGCGACCACCGCCATTGTCCGGGCTCTGCACCGCCCCACGGTCGATGTGCCACCCCACAACCAAGGCACTGCACCACCACCGGACTTCCTCCGCGCAGCCAGACTGTCACCCTGTGGCTGGACCCTCTTCCCATGGCTGGACCACTGCCCCTCGGCCGGATCGCTGCGCTGTGGCCGGACCTTCAGATGGCAGGACCGCCACCCCACGAACGACCCCCGCGTGGCAGAACCACTGCCCCGCAGCCGGACCACCACCCCGCAGCTGGACCGCCGCCCCGTGGCCCGAACACCACCTCGCTTTCGAACCGCCGCCCTGCGGCCGAACCACTGCATCTTGGCCGAACCACCATCCCTGTCCAGGATGCCCCGCGACCTCAAGACCTCGCAACACTTTTCGCGCCCCTTGCGGCCTACCGGGAAGGACCCAACAGGCTGGGCCGCACTATGGGCTAGGTCAGACCGACCAGGACAGACCGAACTCGGGCCCACTATGACCCATTTAATTCTTTTGGCCATAACTTTGGCACCAGACGTCTGTTTCAAGAACTGAAAACGATGCTGGAAATCATGGAGCGAGACGATGACTTTGAGTATACACTATTGGAGTTTTGTATTATGATGGGAAATAGTGAGGTTGGATTGAGCACGAATCCAACTGGGCCCCTGAAGTAAAAAGGCTAATAACTCACAGACCGGGCGTCCGATTGATGCTCCATCTGTTATGTTTAGACCCCTATGACGTGGTAGACCTTTGAGATACTTTTTCACAGGACTTCGTGGTTGTTGGAGGATTGACCAGTAGCCTTTGGAGAGGATCCTCCTAGAGACGAGTGAGCATAGTGCGGGAATCCAGTGGCTGGGTGAGACTTGACGAATGCTGACCATTTCGACTCGGAGTGACTCGACTGGCCCAGTGGGGATCACCTTGGTGACGCGGAAGACACCTGGTGGGGAGCGGCTTGGTAACACGAGAGACCCATGGTACTCAAGAGAAGGAGTACCTTAGAAAGCCACGAGGGGGAGCGCCTTAGTGACGCAGAAGACCCACGGTGGGGATCACCTTGGTGACGCAATAGACCCACTGTACTTGACAGTAGGAGTAACTCAGAAGTACATGGTTAGTGGGAAATGCCTATGTGTGACTCGGCAGGACCACTGTACTAGATAGAGGAGGGGTTCTCAAGCAGCCGAGGTGTTCGATGTTGTGACTGGGAATGTTACTTGATACTACCCCTAAAATAAATCCTGGTGTGAGCTGAGTCAGTACCTCCGTCATTTTCCTCATGATTGAGATGAATTACATGATAACTTTGGTATATGTATGGGATATACCTAAGTAAGGCTACCTATTGATTTCTTACTTTGTGATTTATCCTTGATGGATTTTGCGAGACCTAGAGGGTCTTGGGGTATCTACTGAGTATCGTTATACTCACCCCTGCACGGGCTATGACCGTACCTTGTAGTGTTTAACGTAGACGATGGACAATGCTGACTGAGGTTGACAGTAACCGTACTAGACGGTACCTAGAGGTGGACCATACAGCGTGTCGGTACATAGTGGAGACGGGTGGACATAGAGTGTTTAGGAGATGATTTGTACCTACCCTTTAGGTAGGAACCTCGGAGGATGATCCATTAGTTGTCTCTTATCTTTATTCAGTTGTTGAGAGTACCCATTGGGAATGTATTTCAGCCCCTGTTTTTACTACCAACACACTTTTGGTTATACAGTTTTCTTGTGCTCATAACTTTTTGTGTGCTTGGTTACGTGAGTTTGCAGGTTTTAAAGGCAAAGCCTTCCTAGTTTTAGGGAAAACAACTTTTGGTGCTAGTCGCTAGCCCCTGGCCTATAGAAGGCGGGCTTGGGGTAGTCACAGAATGGGCCCTGGGGGATAGGTCATGACAAAGTGGAATCAGAGGAAGGTTATACCTCAGATTAAAGGACTGTGATATTCCTTTTTGATGGAAATAATGTTATGTGTAGTGAGTGTGGTTATCAGTTTAGGGAATCCAGTGTTGCTTCGGCGACTGACGCATCGATACACTAAGACCCTGACTTCTGATTTCCGACTCTGGGCACGAAAACCCTGATTGCGTGTGTGTTTTAAAAAGTTTTCTTTGTGATATTTTGAGTCATCTCACTAGGTAAAACTTTCAACTCAACTGGTATAACATTTTGACCATATCTATCTTTATCTTTTTTTCATTTTTATTTTATTTCAGGTTGCACTTGTACCTTTACTTTTGGGCTTGTCTTCCTAAACCTCTTACGTTCAACACTATTTTTTCTATATAGATTACTTGTGTTCGTATCTTGTTGTGTTCACATTTGAGTGTTTTTATAGGATATAAAGGCAATGACTTCTCGGTTTTAGGGAATACTCTGTTCGGTGCAAGTCTCCATCCCCTGGACTATGGAAGGCAGGCTTGGGGTAGTCAGGGCACAGGCCCCGGGGGACGGGCCGTGAAAATTTTTTATCAGAGGAGTCAGTTATACCATTGAACATTGGAATCTGAACTTTTTAATGACAATAGTGTTATGTGTAGTGAGTTTTGTTATTAGGTTAGGGAATCTAGTGTTGGGGCGGTAGCCGACGTATCCATACACCAGGACCCTGAACTCTTATTTCCGATTCAGTGCATGAAAACACTGATTGTGTGTGTGTTTTATAGAGTTTTCTTCGTGATCTCTTCGATTCAGCTCACTAGGTATAACTTATTGACTGTGGCACACCTGTTTCTTTTTAGGATGCCTCTACGCAGACATCCCGCTAGGGTTCCGGGTATAGTATGTGATGATAGCCCACCGAGTGACGAGGACTTAGTGCAGGGCCCCTTTCTAGTAGAGGCACCAGTGGAGGCACCAGCGGTAACTATACCTATTGGTCCACCGATGCCACCAGCCCCAGCAACAGAGATTGAACGCTTCTTGAGCGCGTTGCATGAGTTTTAGTGCTATAGGCCACCCAGGTTCAGTGGAGAGACAAACCCACAGGCGGTAGAGGATTGGCATGAGGTTGTAGTGAGAGTTTTCTGACTGGTAGAGACACCATCAGACCTCATGGTGATCCTTGACACTAGCCTTGTACAGGAAGTAGCAGACAAATGGTGGAGCTTGATGCTCCAGGTTTAGGATGAGGTGACACTTATATGGGAAAACTTCGAGAGCCTGTTTCGGGCAGAGTTTGTCCCAGTGACTCTTCACGCAGTGCGCATTCATGAGCTACATCATCTGTAGTAGGGAAACGTGACTATAGCTCAGTACTCAGCGAGGTTCACTGACCTCTCACGCTACTCCATAGATATGGCATGAGACCCATTCTTCAGGGCCTAGACCTTTGAGCAGGGGATCAGGGGGGAGATCAGGTCATTGATGATCTAACTCAGCATCCAGACCCATGCGGGGGTGTTAGAGAGATCCCTCTTTGTGGAGAGTTTCCTTGTTGAGCAGTCATCCGTGGCCAGACCCACTACGAGTCATCTCGTAGTGGATTCCTCTTCTTCTAGTAGCAGACAGTTCTCACAAAGGTCAAAGAGGACTAGACCTATAGGTGTATGACCACATGAATCATGATCAGTTGTGCAGGGCAACGAAGGCAGAGATGGTCATACTGGCAACAGGCAGTGTTAGACATGCGGTCGGCAGAGTCACATGGCTCGTGACTATCTGACCCACTGTGCAAATGATCAGCAGACGATCAAAAGACCTCCCAGGAAGTGACAGAGGTTCGACCGAGGAGGTCAGTAGGGAGCATGCAGATGTGGTAGAGCTGGCCGTGTAGCTGGAGGTGGGCGACGATTTGAGATGTTACAACCACCACCACTAGGAGCTCCACCCTGACCGCATAGAGCAGGTGGACAGGGGAGAGATCAGCTCCAGGAAGCTGAGGCCTATGATTACGGTGCTCCAGAGATGATACAATGTACGATCTATGTCTACTCAACCATAACTGCAGTACTTATTGAAACTTTTTCCAACCATCCTTTTATTTTCACTGCCCTCGTTCATAGCTCGAAGATTCTGACAGAGCCATTTTTCTCAATCCTTACAACTAGAGACTCCTATGGGAATGGATTCGACGATTACACACTAGGGCCGGCAGTGTGAGCTTACTCTTAGAGGCGAGGGCTTAAGGTGGGATCTTCTAGTAGCGGCTTCAAGGCCTTACGATGTCATCTTGAGTATGAACTGGTTATATATAGTCCATGATCAGATAGACTGTATTTGGCGTAAGGTGTGCAGTGTGTCCGCACGGATGGGACCAGGTTTACCATCACTAGCGATAAGGGATCCTTTGCATTGCTAGATGGACTTACCCAGAGGAGAGTGCAGCTAATCACTCATCAGTTGGCTAGCCTTACCCTCAGATTTGTTGATGTGGAGAGTCCGAGCTATCCTGTAGTGGTGGACCAGTGTACGGATGTTTTCCATGATGATGTCCTAGGTCTACCTTCTTGTAGATAGGTAGACTTTTACATTGATTTGTAACCTAGGATGGCACTGATATCTACAGTAGAGTATCAGATGGCTCCTACGAAGCTTCGTGAGCTGCAGGTAAAGCTAGAGGACTTTCATGTGAAGGGATTCCTTCAACCTAGTGTTTCTCCTTGGGAAACCTTGATCCTGTTCTCCAAGAAGGCGGATGGGAGCTTGAGGTATTGTGTTGAATATCGGCACATAAACTAGGTGACTGTGAAGAACAAGTACCCACATCCGACGATTGATGACCTCTTTGATCAACTGAAGAGAGCATGATGGTTCTCGAAGATTGGCCTCAGATCAGGCTATCACCAGCTCAGAGTAGGAGATGAGGATGTGAAGAAGATGGATTTCAGATGTTGGTACGAACATTTAATGTTTTTTATGCCATTTGATGTAACCGATGCTCCAACAGTGTTAATGGGACACATGAATAGGATCTTTCAGCCATACCTTGATCGCTTTGTAGTGGTCTTCATCGACAACATTCTGATCTATTTGACTACTGAGGAGGAGCATGCCTATCATTTGCAGGTAGTACTGGAAGCACATCAAGAGCACCGGATTTATGGTGGGTTATCTAAGTGCCAGTTCTCGATCTCAGAGGTATACTTTCTAGGACATTTCATATAGAAGGATAGAGTTGCAGTAGATCCTGCGAAGATAGAGGCGGTACTTGCTTGGGAGACACCTAGGAGTGTGACAGAGGTATGAAGTTTCTTGGGGTTCACTGGATATTACCAGAGGTTTGTGCCACAATTCTCTAGAGTTGAAACACCACTACCAGCCTTGTAAAAGAAGGGAAACCCCTTAGTTTGGTCAGAGAGATGCCATCAGAGTTTTTAGGAGCGAAGGCAGAGGCTGACTAGTGCCCCCATATTGATGCTACTGGAGGATGTCGTAGTCTATGTAGTCGACTGTGATGCATGAGATACCAAAATTAGATGTGTTCTAATGCATGAGAGAGTAGTGATCACATATGGTTCTCAAATATCTGAGACAGCACGAGCAGAACTATACTACCCATGACCTGGAGTTACCAGCAGTGGTCTTCGCCTTGAAGATGTGGCGATACTATCAAATGGGCAAGCATATTATAGTGTACATTGATCGCAAGAGTATCAGGTATATATTCACTTAGAAGGACCTGATCCTTGGACAAAAATGTTGGCTTGAGTTCCTTTAGGACTATGACTTTGAGATAGTATATACTCCAGGGAAGGGGAACGTTATAGTAGATGCACTCAACAAGAGGTCGGGTAGACAGCTTCTAGGCGAGGCGATGGAGAAGCTGGTTGCCTTACAGATATCCTTTGTTGATAGAGATGGAGTATCTTTTCTATAGTCTTTTACAGTCACTCCTCCACTTCTTCAGGGAGTCAAGGAGGCACAATGGGGGGACACTGACTTCGAGGCACGACGTGCTTAGATATCGATAGGACATGAACCTGATAGATTTTCTGAAGGTGGGGAGCATGAAATACTATTTAGAGGACATACCATGGTACCAATGTCACTTCAGAAGGATTTTTTGAGGGAGTTCCACAAATTCCCTCTAGCTGGATATCCAGGAGTGGCGACGATGTACTAGGATCTCTGACGACAGTACTGGTGGTCGGGAATGAAGATAGTTGTAGTAGAGTTTGTCTCTTGGTGCCTCACTTGTCATCAAGTGAAGTCGGAGCATCAGGTACCATAAGGCTTGGTTCAGATTTTAGAGGTCCCAGAGTGGAAGTGGGATAGGATATCCATGGTCTTTGTGATCTGACTTCCACATACATCCAGGGGTCATAACTCTATTTGGGTGATCGTCGACCGACTCACCAAGTCAGCCCACTTCCTACTGATCAGAGAGTAGGGTTTAGTAGAGATCATAGGACGTCTCTATGTGAATAAAATTGTGCGGTAACATGGAGTACCCTCAATGATAGTCTTCGATCGTGAGGCACGTTTTAATTCCCAGCTATGGAAGGGGTTTCCGGAGGCTTTCGGGACACACCTTTGTTTGAGCACTTCCGTCCATCCTCAGATAGATGGTCAGACTGAGTAGACCATTCAAAGCCTTGAGGACATGTTGCGTGCTTATGTCCTCGACTTCGGTCGTAGCTCAGAGGATAACCAGCCTTTGATGGAGTTTTCCCACAACAACAGCTATCACCCCACCAATGGGATGACGCCTTTCGAGGCGTTGTACGGGTGAACCTGCAGATCACCCTTGTGCTGGACTGACTGAGGGGAGTTAGCACTAGTGGGACCATAGATGTTACAGGCTACCACAGAGAAGGTGCAGATCATCCAGGAGCAGATGAAGACTGCACATAGTAGGCATAAGTCATATTCCGACAGGATACGAAGACCTATAGAGTTCAAGGATGGCGACCACATCATTCTACGGGTCCCACCTCGATGAGGTTTAGAGATATTTGTCGGAGGCAGCAAGTGATCTATGAAATTCATCAGACATTTTCAAGACCTCAGTAGAGTTGGCGAGGTGGCTTACCACTGAACTCTTCCACCTTAGTTGCACCGGGTGCACGACGTCTTCCACGTATACCAACTGAGGAGATACATGCATGACCTTTCTCACATCATCAACCATGGAGAGCTGGTTGTCGATGATGGGGAGAATTTTATGGAGGTTCCATTGGAGATTGAGGATCGACATGAGCAGGTCCTCCGTGGATGGTCGATACATCTGGTGTGCATTCGCTGGTAGCATAGGAACCTTCATGAGAGCACATGGGAGTGGGAGGCTTAGATGCGTGCTCAGTACCCACACTTGTTTCCTTAGTTTGTGTTGTGATTTACGAGGACGTAAAGCCTTGATGTGGGTAAAATCTAAACATCTGAAATTTCCATTTAATTTTTTTTAAATATATGCGAATTTTACGAGTCCGTAAAAATTGACAGCGTGTGATTCCGAGGCCCGGAGTGCCTGGAATGAATTTCTAAGGTTTTGTTCAGGTACATTCAATATATGTGAGAGTGGGTTTTTCTAACTTTTGAACTAGTTCTCATAATTGAAATCTGAGGGCACCGTTTAAGTCGCAGTGCCGGTATTCACTTAAGGAGACCTTCACCTCAACCGCAGTAGGTCTAGGGTGAAATATAATTTTTGGGTTTTTCATGGAAATAATAAAATAAAATAATCACATATTTTATTTTGTTAAAACCTCTAGGTGGAATTTGTGAAGTGGGGACCACAATACATTAACCTCCCATGAGAGGTTATGGTAGTAGGGACAACCTGAGCCTAACCTCCCATGAGAGGTTTTAGTGGTGGGGACCACCCGAGGCCTAAACCTCTTGAACTCCCCTCTTAATGAGGTAGAAATCTCTCAACTCCCTCATTAATGTGGAGGAGCCTTTGGAGCTTCCTCCAACCTTAATTGTGCCAACCCATCAAACAATTAATTATGCCAACCTATGTGATTAATTATCCCAATTTAAATTGTGCCAACATATTATATAATGTTGGCTAAATCATTTTTGGTGGAATTGGGTGAAAGTATTGGAAAAAGGGAGAGCTATTGGAGAAAGCTCGTCAATGAAGAATGTCTTCTCAGAATGAAGAACGATGACATCAGATTTGACCTTCTTCCTCGAGATATCCTCCAATTTTGGACATATTCAACAATGAAGAATCACCTCCATCTAAGAACATTAATCCAACGAAAGAGAGCGGGATCAGAGGCATGTGACGGGCACAACGAACGCTGAATTCGACTTATCTCTTCATCATCAACAATCGAACAACCCCAGGTAAGGGTTTATCTATATTTTTTATCAATTCCAATGCACACCCGCCTTATATTTCATTTGTGGGTTGCGAACAATCATTGTGGGAGGATAGGATTTGACGTTAATGTTCAAGTTCTTGATGAGCCAAATGCTACCACCCTAATGCGGAGGGTATGGGCCAAACCAATACGGCCCGACCCTTATAAAAATCTTGTCATGTTCTTCATGATGGAGGAGGACGACAACCATCCATGGTTGGGGCACGAGAACAGTGGCCAAAACTACCACCGGCCACGACGAAGGTGACGACACAACGTCACCGCCCCACGGCCCCCACCGCCACCACATGGTCTCCGCGCCGACCTCATCCACCACCGCCGCCGTGGAACCGCACCGCCCCACGGCCGAGGCACCTCCCCGCGGCCGGACCACCACCGTGCGGCTCGACCTCCACCCCACGCTGTTGGACCAACTTTCCGCGGTTGGACCTCCTTCCCGTGCGACCGGACCACCGCCCCGCTGCCGGACCGCCACCCCACGGCTGGACCACCACCCCCGGCTGAGCCGCCCCACGGCCTCGTGCCCTCACGACACTCTCCCTAGCCTCTCACAGCCTACTGGGCCGGACCCAGTAGGCCGGACCTAACCCAACGGGCCGGGCCACACTGCAGTCCAGGTCGGTCCGACCGGGTTGGACCAGTCCCAGGCCCACTATGACCCATTTACTTATTTTGGCCATAACATTGGCACCAAGAATCCGTTTGATGAACCGTTAGTGGTAATGGAAATATGGGAGCGAGACAATCCCTTTGAGTATAATCCACTAGAATTTTTGATTATTATGGGAAACATTCAGGTTGGATTTAAGCATGAATCCAATTGGCCCTGGGGGACAAAAAGGCTAATAACTCATAGACTGGGTTTATGATTGACGCGTCGTCTGTTACGTTGAGACCCCTATGACGTGGAAGAACATTGAGATAATTCTTCATAGGACTTCATGGATGTTGGAGCATCGAACAGTAACTTGTGGAGAAGATCCTCCTGGAGATGAGTGAGCATAGTACGGGGACCCAATGACTGGCTAAGACTTGACGACTGCTGACCGTTTCAACTCGAAGTGACTCGACTAGACCAGTGGGGTGAACCTTGGTGATGTAGCTGACACACGGTGGGGAGCACCTAGGTGATGCGATAGACCCACATTACTCCATAAGAGGAGTACCTTAGCAGGCCCCGAGGGGGAGCGCCTTGGTGACGTGGTAGACCCTTGGTGGGGAGCGCCTTGGTGACGCGGCATACCCACTGTACTCAACAGGAGGAGTACCTCAAAATTCTAAGGATTGTGGGAAGTGACTTTGTGTGATGCGGCATGCCCACTGTACTTGATAGAGGAGGAGTTCTCCAGAATCATAGGTGTTCGACGTTGTGACTGGGAATGTTACTTGATACTACCCCTAGAATAAATCCTGGTGTGAGCTAAGTCAGTACCTCTGTGTTTTTTCTCATGATTGAGATGGATTACTTGAAAACATAGGTATATATATGGGCATATTCCTAAGTAAGGTTATCTGTTGATTTAGTACTTTTTGATTTATCCTTGATGGATTTTGTGAGACCTAGAGGGTCTCGGGGTCCCTACTGAGTGTCATTATACTCACCCCTGCACAGGCTATGCCCGCACCTTGTTATGTTGGATGCAGACGATGGAAAACGCTAACTGAGGCTAAGGGTACCCGGACTGGACGGTACCTGGGGGTGGACCATACGGCGTGTCGGTACGCAGTGGAGACGGGTGGACATGGATTTCTAAGGAGAAAATCTGTACCTACCCTTCAGGTAGGAACCACAGAGGATGATCCATTAGCTGTCTCTTCTCTTTCTTCAGTTGTATTGTATTTCAGTTGTACTTGTACCTTTACTTTTGTGCTTGTATTCAGGCCCCCCTTTTTACATTCCGCAGTCTTTTGGTTATACATTTTTTTGTGTTCTTATCTTGTTCTGTTCTTGGTTATGTGAGTTTGCAGGTTTTAAAGGCATTGCCTTCCTAGTTTTAGGGAAAACGCCTTTCGGTGCTAGTCGCCAGCCCCTGGCCTATGGAAGGCGGGCTTGGGGTAGTCACAGCACAGGTCCTGGGGGACGCATCGTGACAAATTACATTAATAAACATAATAGTTCACCCCTTTATTATGTTTCCAATCCCTAGGTTATGAATACAATTATATCATGTGAGATATCTTGAAAAGGATATGTATGATAATTTTTTTGACTGAAAATTATTTTTTTATTAATAAAGATACTTTTGAGGAAAAAGTGGGAAACCATAAGTTCCAACAAGCACCTAATAGCAACAAGTAGAAGACCAGAAACAACCTCACCCCAGCAAAAGCAGCAACCACATACTCCAATGAAGGACCACTCAGCAATCCCATGCAAGCATGGTCCCTCCCGATGGCAAGCCATCCCTCTGTATCAACCACATCCCAAATGGCCTGCAGAGGAACAAGATGCATCCATTATTTATGATAATTATAATGGATAAATGTTCACAATTGAACTAAAATAAGATATTTAGGTAACTGATTTCTGATACACAAAAACCTTTAGCTCTATAGGTTATGAGTTTTTTTTGTGAGATGTAATATTTAAATTACATGAATAATGTATTATTTAAGCAATGTTTTTCTTGGGTAACAATATTCCAAATGAATAATACATTGAGTTATATGAATCATACACATATCAAAAATCACTTATACAAAACCTTGGAATTACGAATATGAATTCATAATGACTCATATATAGTACAATAATGTCTCAAACTACAGTCTAAATTACTCATCTGAAGACACCTTGGCCTCCAAAATGGTTCTTAAACTACAGAAAAAATTCCAAAACTTCTCAAATCATTTCGAGGAAATATCATAATATTCAAATAAACTCACACCATTACCCATATAACCTTATGATAGATTTTTTATAATCAAGAAACTCAATAACCATTGGATTCATTTACATTCACCTCACCTTTTATTCTTTCTTACTTAATTTAGTTTTTAAATTTCAACTATTATATATAATACTCAAACATCCAAAAAATGTTCAAGGAAACACTTCCCCATAATTTGTACTTGTATTTATCTTTTATAATAGTTTATTATTATCACAAATATGGGTTGTTATCAAGAATATATATATATATATATTAATATATCCATATATTCTATAATAGGAGCAGTACTTTCATTTATCTTATGAAACACATTCCTTATTATATCATTTTATTCTTCTTCCCAAATATATTCCCAATCATTATTATTTATAATAAATACAAGTCATACTTGGTCACTTCAATATACTCCATTTGTTTTTTGAAAAAATAAAATAAATAATTTAATATCTGTTTTATTTATTATCCAACACATTGAAAGTAAATACGAATAAAAAAGTAATTAATGTCATATAATATCAAATTTATGCCTCTTAAATATTTTGTAAAACTAATTATTCTCTACCTTTAGTATGTAATTTTATTCTGATTCACTTTTTGAGAGAAGGATGAAACAACACACAAATTTTCCAATAGTTTTTAGTTAATAGACACTATTTCCATATAGGATAAACTTGTTTAGAAAAAAAGAGTGAATAAACATAGTGAATAATGATGTCCATAAACTATCCTGTATGTGATAAAATAATCATATTTCTTATTTTAGGGTTATTAGAATAGATTTATCAAGGATACTTTGTATCATGTATTTGTCTCAAAAAATGTATTAGAATAATTCGATTTCATAATTTTAATCTCTCTATAACACTAATAAACCAATACTCCTCATTGAAAATTCAATTAATACGATCTAATTATATGATATATGTGTGATTAGAATATAATATTTTCCATTTTAATACAGCCGTCTAAGAATTAAAAATCCATTATATAATGATAATTAGGGAAAAAATTCATGGTTTCTCTACCTTAAAGAGGAATTCATTAACAATTTATCATTATAATTAGTAAAATATAATATTAATATATTTTTTAGAGTATTGTGTATATAAAGCACATATAACTCATCCTTTTCTTTGATCCTTCAATTCATCACATGTTTGTAAACATAATCATGAAAAAAGTGAATAAAGTGTAACCTCTTAATTTCATTATTTAAAATAGAAGGTTAATATTTCATCTTAAAAATAATATATCATTTATCTCAATAAAAACTTTATAATATTTCATTATATTTATTTTCATATCATTAGCCTTTACAGATTGGATGGTCATTTTTCTTCCCATTTTGTGGAGTTGAGTTCTTCACCTTATTCAACATGGAAACTAAATTTATTTATTATTGTAATATTTTTATCATTACTTTTACTTATATAGTATTATGGCCCGATAGTTTTTTATATCATCTCTATATTTTTCACATCTTCCACATAGTTTTTCTTAAATATTTAGGTGTTCATTTTTAGAAAACACCACATGATCATGGATTTCTTCTCTTGAAAGATTTTTTTTTTCATTTAGTAAATTTATTTTTATTGTTCATTATCCATTTTTATCCATTAACAATTTTACTAGACACAAAATTAATAATTTTACCATTTCCTAATCCATTCTCTTATTTTTTTCACATCGTTTCTTTTTAATTTTTATATTACCATTTTTAGGAAATTCCAATATCTTTTCATATTGTATGTATCTAACCCCTAAAAGAATTAACTCATCCACCTCTTGTATATATTTATCATTTGAGTTTA
Source organism: Viscum album (assembly GCA_963277665.1). Lineage (NCBI taxonomy): Eukaryota > Viridiplantae > Streptophyta > Magnoliopsida > Santalales > Viscaceae > Viscum > Viscum album. Next base: position 178,482,938 of record OY728143.1, on the reverse strand, counting down.
GATTATTCTTTTTGATGTTAATATTCATGGCCAACTTATAATGGTCTATGATATGGCCTCTTTTGTCACAATAGAAGAACCTCTCCCATTTTAAGAAATCATCCTCATCTCCATTATCTTTATTATTGAGATTAATTAGTTCAATACTATTTTTCTATTTAATATTAATGATTTACTTATACTCTTATATTATGGTTTTCTTTTTTTACTGAGGTATGTCATGTAGATTAGTTAAATTTTTTGGTTGAGTTGGTTTATTCTATCACACGTCTTCACTATAAAAAAATTGATGCCATTCATCATATAAGTATTATTAGTAACTAAATATATTAATATTTTAAAAATACATCTTTTTTAGATGATATTTTACTTTGAATAGAACATGTTTATTTTCTTTCAATTTTGACTCCCTATAAATCAGACACTCTATATTCTTTATAAATTTATTAGTTTTTTTCCACACACCATAGAATTATGCTCAAAAAATCAGAATCATGTGTAGTGGACACTAATTATACCTTTTTTTATTTTATATTTAGTTTCTCATGGATTAATAACATTATAATTTCCTTTATAGATACCATCCTTTTAGATTTTTCATTGGGATATACATTTCCAGACCATGCTGGCATTCAAACGTTTTGTGGTGCTGACATTATCATCACTTTATCCTACAAAAGTTTAATCAGATATTGAAAATAAACCTATAGAATAATTGGGAAAAATATTATTACAAAAATAAATTCCCAATATATGGGTTACCTTATACTTATATCTTATCTCTACATGATCAATGGATTATTTCAAGCACTTTTTGGCACTGATAGAAGTCCTCCTAGACCCATGACCCTAATTATTATTTTTGTGTTAAAAACCTTATAATCAAGTACTTGAGTTGTTTATTAAGTGAAAAAGTCTTAAAATATATAGATATTACATCATTTAAGAATAAACGTTCACAAATTTAATGTGTACATTCTCAAGGACTGTAATAGTTTACTACCTTTGGATAATTGGAAACATAATATTCTAACATTGTGAATGATCTTAAATGTCTCACTTAAAGATAATCTCATTTAGTATTCATACTTAAAACATTTCTTCATAGCCTAGGGAAAGTAAACATAAGAAAGGGTGAGCTCAGATGGTCAGTAAGTGTAAACAAGTTAGACATGTAAGTATAACATGTACATTAGGTCATGAGAACAAGAGAATAACATTTAAAGATCATACCCTACATATAAAAGATCATATACATAGTTCATGTAATAAATATTGGATTTTAATAAAACAAGAATGATAAAGTAATAAATAAAATAATCCATGAAATCATAACATATGAAAAATAAATATAATTGTGGAAGAAACATAAGAATAAGAAATTATTTTTTAGTAGTTGAGGATTAATTTCAAGGTCCTCATAGTGGAATGATTTCACTCCCTATGTTATCTTGGAAGAAATGGTTTACTCCCGTGACCATGTTAGTATTCAATGTTCACTCCTAAGACCATCTTTGCGAAAAAATCAATTTATTGAATAGAGTCGACACGTCATTCCATCAATGTCTATCTCAAGTGATATAAATATTTACCTACTGGGTTGGAGGGAGATATAGGTTCCACTAGTATCATAATGAAATCATACATTTGTGTTCCATAATATAATCAAATTTTCATCATATAATGAACTATAAAATCATAGGAGTTTCGTAAAAATCATATCATAATACATGAAATGAAATGGGTATCACAATAATTTCATCATATCATAACCTATGAAATAGTGATAGGTTTCACAATAAAAGAATAACTCATTAATTTAAGAGTGTTTCCTAAGTGTTTTATCATGCTATAACCCGTGTAAGAGAAGTGGATTTCATGAAAAAGCATGTCATATTTATAATAATACATTTTAATACACAATAATAATGGGGTCCATGGATAATATCCCTTGTATATCAAAGGATATCATCCTATATTGAGAATGATTTTGAAAGACCACTTGGATCATTCTTATGTAAAAATAACCTTTCTTTGAAGGCAGATTTTAAAACATAAAACATTCTCAAACTAATTTTCTTTTAAAACCACTTTTAAAACTTAATAATTAATATTTAAAAATAATTTAAAACACTTATTGAACATAAAACAATTTTCAAAACCTTTTTCGTTGAAAATAACTTTGAAAACATACAATGAAAGATTTAAAAATAATTTAAAACAATTATTGACATAAAAAATTTTGAAAACATTTTTCTTGCAAAATATATTTGAAAACTTATAAAAGAAGTAATGAAATAATTTAAATACTTTTCGTTGAAAATAATATTTTTTAAGTATATAGTGGATTATTTGAATATCATTTAAAATGCAACTTCAAACATAAAACATTTTTGAAAACATTTTTATTTGAAACCCACTTTAAAAAAATTAATGTCTAGATAATTATGAATACATTCCTATGAAAATATTCTCAAAAACATGAAATGAATACTTCATGGAAATGATGGTCATGATGGTGTATAAATATGTACATACTGAAAAATATAATTTATCTATAAAATGATTAGAAAAGTCCATTGATCAGAAAAAGATGAGAATATTAATTTTAAAACCATTTTTATAAATGTAAAACTTGAGTAATTTTTTTTTTAAAAAATAATAGGATAAAAGAATAACGTTTTTGTAAATATATTTATAAAATATTGTTTTGAAGGAAAATAGATTTCAGAGAGAGAAATGATGTTGGAATTTATTAAAAAAATTTCTTAAATAAATTAACTACCAAAAAATGGAAAAAATGACCATTAGATGAAGATATCCTGAATAATGGAGTGATACTAAATTTCTTGAGATATCTTGAGGGATGGATGACAAGATTGCATCAATGGATGCATAATTATAAAAAATCTCAATTAACGATGAGATCGTAGAATTGTTTTTCCAGTTTACTATATTTGAATCATAATATCCATGAGAGTATAGCAATAAATTAAGAATAAAATATTTTTAAATAAGGTTTATTCATGATAAAACATGTCAAAGGGAATTATATACACCTTATAAAAAAATATGGGTTCATAACATAATGTGTGTCACAAACAAGGAAAATTGAAAAAAAATTAAATATTTGGTAACTATTGAACTGTAAAACCAATGAAAGATATATCCTAAAATGGATATGTAAATACCCATAAATTCATGTATAATTTTCATTGAATATTTTAATGGAATTTATATACACCATGTGAAGTAAACAAGTGGCAAATATGACATACATCTCACAAAAATGAAGATAAGATTAGAAAACCCTTACCTTAAGTCTTGAATTTCACCATAAATGTTAAATCCAATTGTATAATAAGTATAATTTTTTTATAAATATAAAAACTATAAATATTATTGTATATAATACTAGAAATAATGTTGTTATCACTTTATACTACCCATTTATTTACAATATCTTGTTAATGTTACGATTCAGGTAACAACCGCTTTGTTTTTTATACATTTTTAACATATTTTTTCTTGATACTCTTAAATATATGATGACTTACTTCATTAAATAATGTAAAACTTGATGAAAATATCATATATTTTCATTACATATTTTTTAATAATAAAATATATAATTTGGAAGTGAAATAGACCACTCATGGAGAGGGTAGGTCGTACGTACGCATGAACGCTTTATCCATTTTCATGATATATTGAAAGAATGAAATGAAATTAAATATATTTATAAGTATATATTAACATTAAATTATAATTATTATGCCATATATCTCATATGTTTTTTATTAAACCATCTTTAATACATTCCTTGTAATGTGTGAATGAATCACATCACATTGAGAAGGTGATTTTCTAAACATCCGCAATCGATGTTTTCATATTTCCAAAAATGTAAATAATGAAGATATGTTTTATATAATAATTATATAATAATAAATTAAATTATTCAATGGTAGAATGAATTACATTGGTTCGCGAGGTGGTATTTTGTTGTACACATGAATGATGATTGCGTGTCCCAATTGATGGAAGTGTATGTGATTATAAGTAATAAACCTAATATAAAAAAATTTCAATATATTTAGGATAGAGAGATTATTATATAAGAATTTAATAATAATAATTGAGGGGGTCGAGGACGAAATAAAACAATATTTTTTATCGAAAGATGTTATATCTTTTTTGGGAAACTCCTTTTGGATTTCAACAAAGGGTTTTCTTGGATGGAATTATGAACAAAGGGAGGAATATATTTTGATTTAAGTGAATTGTGGAGCTTATATGGAAAGTATTTTAATGATAAAAAAGGATTTATAGGTGTTAAGAAGTGATAGGGGTGATCTCTCTTATTATAGTGGAGGATGACTGTCATTTTTTGTAAATATAAAAAGGTAACCACTATTGAGAGGTCTCCCTTACATCATGTGAAACCAATAATTTTAAATTTTATATCCAAAATATTATATTGTCAATAAATGGATGAAAATATATTTTTGACACGTGTATATGGTATTTTTCCCTGTAAGTAAATGTTTAACTACAAAGTAAACTATTTTTACCTAAATCATTGTAATTAATTTTAATTACTTTCACTAAAACTTTTGGTCAAAAACAATGTTCACATTACTAAGAATTATAAATTATTATTATTTCAAATATTTAATCCATTTTACAAAATTCTTGACATAGAAATGCTATAATGTAATTTAAAATTAATCCACCAGATGTTATGGGAAAACAAGTTTTTAAAGTAAAAAATTTCATAAGATTCAATTTTTTTTTGTATAAATGTTTTTTGGGGAATTAATTTAAATGAAATAAATAGGTTTTGAAATTTAACTAATTATATATTAAAAAAATTAAAATATAATTTAACTATATAAATAAATTAGATGAGAATTCAACTTTCAATTCAAATTCAATATTTCCACTACTTATCAAAAAATGAAACATATAGGAAAGGAAAATTTTCATAATGTAAATTTTGGTTTTCAAATTTCAAAAATAAAGTTTATTTTTTCAAAATAATTATATTTTTAAAGTCCCAGTCCCGGGTGCCATGCAACGGTGCCCCAAGCCCGGTTCGCCACATGACATGAAGCGCATTTCCCAAAATGCCAAAGGCTGCCGACTAGCAGCGAGGGCCCAGGTCTGATAGTGGGGAAACTATGACCTCATTTGTCAAAGTGTAGCGCAACGGAATACTAAAATAAACATACAACAAATAGTGGAAGCAGTAAACACACACAACTGAAATAGACTACAGTAGTTGATATAACAAATAGTGTATGAATAATGATGCTATATGTTTCAAATTCTAAGAAAACAGTCAGAACATTTTATACATCACTGTGATACAACAAAAAGCAAAGTACTACAAAACGAGTAAACAGCTGGTAGCGGCATCGCGAGCCTAGCCTCAGTCCGAAGCCCTCCTACTCCACAGCAACAGTCAAGTACCTCTATAGGGACTCTTTCCTCTATCCACACCTGCAGAAACGTAATCTGTTTGGGCCGAAAAGCATGACCCAAACAGGGTGTGAGAAATATGTCTCAGTTGGCACCCACAAAAGGCCCGTGCCCAACTGCGTGTAAGCATGAAACAACAGTGTGCAATAGTAATATGCAATAAAGTATGCATTACTCAAAACTAACTAACTTAACAATTAAATTTCCATTTTATTATTTAATTTATTTAATTTAGTATCGTTCTATGCTCAACAGCACCACACCCTCAGGCCAACCAGTATCTCGCCCTCAGGCTAATATAGTCACGCCCTCAGGCTAATATAGTCACACCCTCAGGCAAATATATTCATGCCCTCAGGCTAATATAGTCACGCCCTCAGGATAATATAGTCATGCCCTCAGGCTAATATATTCACGCCCTCAGGCTAATATAGTCACGCCGTCAAGCTAATATAGTCATGCCCTCAGGCTAATAAAGTCACGCCCTCAGGCTAATATAGGTAATCGGGCCATGCCCAACATATCAAAATGCAGTAAACAAGCAATTCATCTCAAGGAAATTCTTACAATTACTACATTGTAGGCATACCCTCGGGTATCCTGGGCAAAGGGCTAAACAGAGAAACACACCCCCGGGGTGGCTCAGAATCCAAGCAACGATCCCAACCAACATTTTATTATCATAATTAAATACATAATCAATTCTAGGTATTAAATATAGCAACGGACTCAGCCACACGACACCCCAACATGGGTTTGTGGAACAAAAATGCACAAAACACACAACAGTTGGAAAACTGAACACAAAGGCACCTACCTTATACACCAACGAACGCTATACCCGAACGCCGGCTCCCAGAACGCCCAAGAATGGCGTAGATCTGACGAAGAACAAAACCCATTCAAACATAAATAAGTTACGTTAGGTGAAGAATTGGCAAGAACCAACCAAGGAGGTGGATGCCCTTACCCGTGCGGTTCCAACGGGATCGTCCGAGATGGAATCAGATTCCAGACGAACGCCCGACGGTTCTTCAAAGATCCGACCTCCTAATTTTTCTCCAAAATGGCTCAAGTGCCTCCTCGGCCAAATGAGGAGGCTACTGCCTGTTTTAATCCAAAAAAACAAAGTACACGGCATGTACTTCAAAGTACACGGTGTGTACTCCCTTCATTTAACTATTCATTAGGCGGCACCGCCACACTGTTCATCAGCCGACAAGAGTACACGACATGTACTCCCAAGTACATGGCGTGTACTGCCACCCAGCTGGCGGCGACTCCACCAACTTACTTTTAAACCTTCCGAATGACTACATGGCATGTAAAGGACAAATACATGGCGTGTAGTCGGTTCCTACACCCTTTGTCACCGGCGAGGCTACATGCCCTGTGTACTTATCCCAACATGGCCAAAAGTACCCGGCGTGTGAAAAAATACACGGCGTGTAGTTTCAAAAATTTAGCATTCTTTTACATTTTCCATATTTTCCCAAAAACACTTAAGGAAAACGAAATAAAGAAGCCTGTACCTCTAAAATAAGAACCGGGTTCTTAAAAACTTCCCCCCTTATAGATATTCGTCCCTGAATAGCCCTTCCAGGGGTGGAGAATAGAAAGCTCAGAACAGCTCTGGCCACTAAGCATGTACGTCGGCCTACCTATCCAAGGTCTCATACTACACTCGGCCATGCTGCCATAGCACCCATATGAGAGGAACTGACCGGCCTCAGAGAACCTTCGTTCTCCTATCAATGATACGGATCGGATGCTCCTCAAAGGACTCATCATGCTGAAGCTCTACCTCCTCTGGCTGAAAGGTGTGAGATGGGTCTGAATGGTAGCGACACAATTGAGACAAGTGGAAGACGTCATGCATGGCTCGGTACCACTGCGGTAACTACAACTGATAGGCAACCTGCCCGACTCTCTCCAGAATCTCAAATGGTCCCACATACCTCGGTGAGAGCTTACCTTGTCTCCTGATCCGTTTGTTTCCCAGCCTCGGTGAAACACGCAAGAAAACCTGATCCCCAACCCCGAACTCCAATGGTCTTCTGCGGCGATCAACATAAGAATTCTGATGAGACTGTGCCGTAGCCATCCGCTTCCGAATTAACTGGACCTGCTCAAATGTCTCCTGCACAAGCTATGGTCCTAGTAAAGCTGCCTCACCTGCCTCTAACCAGCACAAAGGTGATTGGCATGGCCTACCATATAATGCCTCGTATGGTGCCATCTCAATAGTTGCATGAAAACTATTGTTATAGGAAAACTCAACTATGGGTATATGCTTCTCCCAAGAGCCCCCAAAGTCTAGGACGCATGCGCACATCATGTCCTCTAGCACCTGTATCATCCGCTCTGACTAGCCATCTGTCTGAGGGTGGTATGCTGTGCTCAGAAGCACCTATGTACGCAACGCCCTCTGAAAACTCTGCCAGAAATGAGACGTGAAGCGAGCGTCCCTATCTGAAACGATAGAATAAGGGACCCCATGAAGACGTATGATCTCTCAGATATACAACCTTCCAAGATCGTTCACACCAAAGGTCTCCTTGATCGGCAAGAACTGTGCTACCTTCGTAAGTCTATCCAAAACAACCCACACGACGTCATTTCCATGAGGTGACCTCGGAAAACCCGTGAAGAAATCCATCGCGACATCATCTCATTTCCATTCCGGAATGGGGAACTGCTGTAACATCCCAGTTGGTCTCTGGTGTTCTGCCTTCACCTGCTGACAGGTGGAACATCTCGTAACAAAACCAGCTATCTATCTTTTCATACCCGGCCACCAGTACTGACGTCTCAAGTCTCGATACATCTTGGTAACCTCGGGATGAAATGCCCAAGCTGAAGAATGAAACTCCGGCATTAGCTCCTCGCGTATATCCCCTGGAACCCATACTCGTCCATGGAAACGCAAAACCTCATCGTCGCCTATCGCCCAACCGGGAGGAGGGTCCTCACTTGCCACTGATTCCCGTAGAACTAGGCCTTCTGAATCAGATAGCTGCCTCATCCTCACTCTGTCCAGGAGGGTAGAAGTCATAGCTAACGAGGAAAGATAAGTCTGCCCCTGACTGTCATGCACCTCCAGATGCATCTCAGGGAACAAAGCCATAAGCTTCAACTCACCACTGGCCTCTTGTACTGCCTGTATCTGTGTCTTCCTGCTCAGTGCATCAGCTACTGCATTACCTTTACTAGGTGTATAGGCAAGCTCAAAATCGAAGGACTGTAGGTACTCAACCCACCTTTTCTGCCTCAGATTCAGGTCACGCAGAGTAAAGATATACTTGAGGCTTTTGTGGTCGGTGAAAACCACAAAATGCTCTCCCAACAGATAATTTCTCCAACAGCGCAACGCATGCACAACTACAGCCAACTTGAGATCGTGCGTTGGGTAAGTCCTCTCATGTAGCCTCAACTGTCGAGACCCATACACCACAACTTGGTCACCCTACCTCAAAACATCTCCCAGCCCAATCCCTGATGCATCACAGTAAACTGTATAGCTCTTCTCTGCTCTAGAAGTATCAGGATCGGTGCTGATTTCAGTCTTCCCTTCAGGTCCTGAAAAGCTATCTCACAAGCTTCTGACCAAACGAACATCACACCCTTCTTAGTCAGACCCGTCAACGGTGCTGCTAAGTGGGAGAAGTCCTGTATGAAGCGCCTGTAGTAACCATCCATCCCTAAGAAACTCCACATCTCAAACACGTTCTTACGCTGATCCCATGAAACTACTGCTCTCACCTTCTCTGGTTCTACTGATGCTCTTGCCTCTGAGATGATATGACCCAGGAAGTGAATCTAGTCCATCCAAAAGTGGCACTTTGAGAGCTTAGAATAAAACCGATGCTCTCTCAGTGTACTCAATACAATCTCAAGATGGGTGGCGTGGTCGTGTCGAGTGCATGAGTACACCAAGATGTCATCCATGAATACTACCACAAATGAATCACGATACGGATGGAACACATGATTCATCAGAGCCATGAAAACTGCTGGCGCGTTCGTGAGTCCGAAAGACATAACCCTATAGTCATATAGACCATACCTACTCCTGAAAGCTGTGAGAGGTATATCAGATGGTCTAACACGCAGCTGATGATATCCGGATCTCAGGTCAATCTTCGAGAACACTCATGCTCCACGAAGATGATCAAACAGATCTTCAATCCTCGGCAAGGGATATCGGTTCTTAACCGTCAACTGGTCCAGCTTTCGATAATCCACACAAAGCCTAAGGGTACCATCTGCCTCCTTCGCAAAAAGGACCAGAGAACCCCAAGGAGAAGTACTAGGTTGGATAAAACCCTTCACCTGTAGCTCCTCTAACTACCTCTTGAGCTCCTGCAACTCAGGAGTGGCCATCCTATAAGGAGGAATGGACACTGATGCTGCTCCTGGCACAATCTCGATAGAGAAATCCACCTCACGCACCAGAGGTAGACCTGAAAAGTCGTCCGGGAAGACATCCCTGAAACAATCAACAACTGGAAGGAAATCTGTCTGACGAGTCCCCTGATCATCCAGATATAAGCTCGAAATCTGGGCTGTGACTCCACCATGCCCATGATGCTCTGGTCCAGCTCGACTCGCCTAAACATCCCACTCTCCCTTGTATAGAAACTCCCCATCCTCTGGTGACGTGAAACACACCCTACGACGATAGCAGTCTGCAAAGGCTCAGAAGGGAACCAACCAGTCCATCCAGAGAATGACGTCATAACTCGTCATCTCAAGGACATAGAGGTCCCAAAGGAAGTGACACCCTCCAACCTCATGGGGGAACTCCTTTCACTGACGCCCACCAACCGTCCTAGTCCCCAACGGAGTGTCTAGCGTCAAGATATCAGAAGAAGTAGAAACACCGAGCCCAAGGCTCTCCATAACGGGTAAAGATATGAAACTATGTGTAGCACCCGTATAAAAAATGACTGAAGACAAGACAGAAGCTACTAGAATAGTACCTCTTACTATCGAAGGTCCGGGATCCTGCTCCTGCTGGGTCTATTGCACTGCATATGCCTGCCCAGTGCTTCGGCCCCGCGACATAGCCTCGCTACCCTGAGCTGTCCCGCCCCTAGGTCTCTGTGATCCTGGTGTCTGGCTACCACAGCCACAACCACCATCTCTGCCTGCACGCCTTGACGCATTCCAGTTCCCTGATTGGTAAGAAGCCACTGGTCCTACTCCCGCACGTGGAGTCTGTACAGAACCCCTCTCGCTATCCACTGGTAGTAACTCCCTACAAAAGCGCTGCCGATGACCCATCTTGCCGCAAGCTCGGCACTCCACTGGGTCTCGTGGACACTACGGCCTCTTATGCCCCTCTCTGCCACACTGGTAGCACCTGATTGGGCCACCTGAAGAGACTGCCTGGCTGGTACTACCACCCTGAGAGAAGTCCATCTGTATCTTCCTCTTTCCAGTAGAAATAGTACCAGTAACTGGTGCCGAACCACCCTAGCCCGCACCACCAGATTCTCGCAGGTCCATCTCTGTAATCAACTCCTGGTTCACAATCACGTGTACAGTAGGTAACCTGAAAACATTCACCACCACTTAGATGTCATACCGAAGGCCATCCTCAAAACGTCTGGCTCTCAGCGTCTCATCACCCACCAGCACGGGTGCAAAGAACTGAAGCTCCATAAAACGTGCAGAATAGTCCATCAATGACATGGCGCCCTACTGCAGATTCATGAACTCTCGAGCTCTATCTTCCCTCAGAGTCTCAGGAAAGATGAAGTCATAGAAAACTACCTGAAAATCTTCCCACGCCATGTCCTTGTGATGCTCTGACTAGGGGGTCACATCCCACCACCTCTTGGTGGAATCACGCAGCATGTAAGTCACGAGATTGACCCTCCACCCTGGAGGCATCTCAAGATGCTCGAAAATAGTATGCATGGATCCTAGCCAAGACTCTACAGCCTGTGGTCCGCCATACCCTGAAAACGTAGGCGGATGCTGCTGTAGAAAGATACGCGTCAGCTCGGCCATAGATGTGGCTGCCTGCATTGCTCCCAAAAAGGTCTGCATGAACCACAATAAGCCTTCACGGAACTGCGCCTCTGCGCTCGTGTCTAGTATAATAGCTGGTGCCACATCTGGCTCTGTTGGTGGATCAACTGGTAGCCCATGGCCCACCATCTCCGGAGTATAATCGTAACAGCTCTCTTAGCAAACAAATCACGGTTGTCTAGGCGGCATGACACTACAAGGTCAAAAGCACGCCACAGATTCAAGATTATTATGACTGAAACAAAGGAACCACAAAGAAACAAGAGAAAGAAGGCATTTCAAAATTTTCAAAACAAGACTACACGGCGTGTACATTGACTACAAGGCGTGTACTTGCCTTCCTTTCCCCTGCCCGGGTCCTTCTACATGGCTAAGCCACACGGCTTCGGTTCAACAAAACTGCACGGCATGTATAATATCTACACGGCGTGTACGGTGTTTTTTTTCAACTGCCCGTGTCGTTTGTGACACGGCCGACTACTTGGCTTTACTCTACAGGGCGTGTTACACCCGAACACGACGTGTACACTATCCCGTTTCCCAACCACACGGCTAACTCCACACGGTCTATCCTCGGACAAGACTACACAGCGTGTCCCAAAGGTACACGACGTGTTAAGGGAGAGGTGACACCGGCCAGTGTTGTTAGTTACACGGCCGAGTCCCCAGGTCACACTACACGGCGTGTTCATCATTGACACGGAATTCACAAAAATACGCGGCGTGTTTTACCCAAGCCCTTCCCTACACCGTGTCGCCGCCGACACGGTTTGTGACACAGGAATAGACTACACGGCGTGTACTCAGGGTACACGGCGTGTACTCAAAAAGTTCATTTTTCTTCCCGAACAGAAGAACACACACGGTGTGTATGAGGTCCTACACGGTGTGTATCCTGGGTTTTCCGGACAGTATGCCTCAGAAACTTCTCCAGAACCTAGAAAATACAGAAAACAACACCTAAGTGTCAAATTCCGACCTGTGGGGGCCCATACACCCCAAGAATCAAAGTTTGACATCTTATTTGTGTTATAACCAATAACCAGTCAATGATCCACCAAATTCTAGTCAATGGGGGCCCATACTCCCCAAAAACCAATGTTTGGCGTCCATCCTCTAAAGAAGATCAAACCAAAAAAACCATATCACAAGGCAGGTATTTATCAAGCAGCTATCACAACAGCATGCTTTTCTAGCACAACAACTATCACAACAACATGCGAATTTCTAATGCACCTATATGGCATGGAAACTATGCATGGCCTGTGATATCTAGCATGTTCATGTAGGATTCATGAGACGGAATACCCTCATCTCATCGGGTTGCAACTAAATAGAACCCACAGATAAAATATAAACAGCACAATCCAAGTACGTCACCCAATGGTGAAAAAATATCAACCGTAAAATTTGAAAAATCAAAAGAATGAAAAATACGAGGTAGACTGGCTTTTCCCTGTACATAGGTTAGCTACGCCCTGGAACAACCTATTACCAACTACCGTTCCGTCCTATCCCTGAATACGACTCCAAATAGAAAGTCAAAGAAAAGAAACATTCTCTGATACCACTAAATAACATCCCGGTCCCGGGTGCCACGCAACGGGTGCCCCGAGCCCGGTTCGCCACGTGACCTCAAGCGCATTTCCCCAAATGTCGGAGGCTGCAGACTAGCAGCGAGGGCCCAGGTCTGATAGTGGGGAAACTATGTCCTCATTTTTCAAAGTGTAGCGCAGCGGAATACTAAAATAAAGATACAACAAACAGTGGAAGCAGTAAATACACACAACTAAAATAGACTACAGTAGTGGATATAAACAACAATGTATGAATGATGATGCTACATGTTTCAAATTCTAAGAAAACAGTTAGAACATGTTATACATCACTGTGATTCAACCAAAAGCAAAGTACAACAAAACGAGTAAACAACTGGTAGCGGCATCGCGAGCCTAGGCTCGGTCCCATGCCCTCTTACTCCATAACAACAGTCATGTACCTATATAGGGACTCTTGCCCCTATCCACACCTGCAGAAACATAATCTGTTTGGGCTAAAAAGCATGACCCAAATAGGGTGTGAGAAATATATCTCAGTAGGCACCCACCAAAGGCCCATGCCCAACTGCGTGTAAGCATGAAACAACAGCGTGCAATAGTAATATGCAATAAAGTAAGCAGTACTCAAAATTAACTAACTTAACAATTAAATTGGCATTTTATTATTTAATTTATTTGATTTAGTATCGTTCTGTGCTCAACAGCACCACGCCCTCAGTCCAACCAGTATCTCGCCCTCAGGATAATATAGTCACCCCTCAGGCTAATATAGTCACGCCCTCGGGCTAATATAGTCACACCCTCATGCTAATATAGTCACGCCCTCAGGCTAATATAGTCACGCCCTCAGGCTAATATAGTCACGCCCTCAGGCTAATATAGTCACGCCCTCAGGATAATATAGTCATGCCCTCAGGATAATATAGGTAACCGGTCCATGCCCAACATATCAAAATGAAGTAAACAAGCAATTCCTCTCAAGGCAATTCTTACAATTACTACATTGTAGGTATACCCTCAGGTATCCTGGCCAACCGGCTAAACAGAGAAACACACCCCCGGGGTGGTTCCGGATCCAAGGAATGATCCCAAACAGAATTTTATTATCACAATTAAATACCTAATCAATTATAGGTATTAAATATTGCAACGGTCTCAGCCATACGACACCCCAACATGGGTTCGTGGCACAAAAACGCACAAAACACATAGCAGTTGGAAAACTATACACAAAGCCACCTGCCTTATACGCCGACGAACGCTATACCCGAATATAGGCTCTCAGAACGCCCAAGAACGGCGTAGATCTAATGAAGAAAAAAACCCATTCAAACGTAAATAACATAAGTTAGGTGAAGAATTGGCAAGAACCAACCAAGGAGGTGGAAGCCCTTACCCGTACGGTTCCAACGGGATCGTCCGAGATGGAATTAGATTCCAGATGAACGCCCAATGATTCTTCAAAGATCCGACCTCCTCATTTGGCTCCAAAACGGCTCAAGAGCCTACTCTACCAAATGAGGAGGCTACTGCCTGTTTTAAGCCGAAAAAACAAAGTACATGGCGTGTACTTCAAAGTACACGGTGTGTACTACCTTCATTTAGCTGTTCATTTGGTGGCACCGCCACACTGTTCATCAGCTGACAAGAGTACACGACATGTACTCCCAAGTACACGGCGTGTACTGCCGCCCAGCTGGCGGTGACTCAAACACCTTACATTTTAACCCACTGACAGACTAAACGGCATGTAAAGGACCACTACACAGCGTGTAGTCAGTTCCTACACCCTTTGTTGTAGGCGAGGCTACACGCCCTGTGTACTTATCCCAACACGGCCAAAAGTACACGGCGTGTGGAAAAATACACGGCATGTAGTTTCAAAAATTTAGCATTCTTTTCCATTTTCCATATTTTCTCAAAAACACTTAAGGAAAAGGAAAAGAATAAGCCTGTACCTCTAAAATAAAAACCGGGTTCTTACAAACTTCCCCCCTTATAACAATTCATCCCCGAATTTCCCTTCCAAGGGTGGCGAAGAGGAAGCTCAGAACAGCTCTGGCCACTGAGCATGTACGTCGGCCTCCCGATCCCAGGTCTCATCCTGCACTTGGCCATGCTGCCATAACACCCGTATGAGAGGAAATGACGGGCCTCAGAGAACCTTCATGCTACTATCAACGATACGGATCAGATGCTCCTCAAAGGATGCATCATGCTGAAGCTCTACCTCCTCTGGCTGAAAGGTGTGAGATGGGTCTGAATGGTAGCGACACAACTGAGACACATGGAAGACATCGTGCATGGATCGGTACCGCTGCGGTAACTGCAACTGATAGGCAACCAGCCCGACTCTCTCCAGAATCTCAAATGGTCCCACATACCTCGGTAAAAGCTTACCTTGTCTCTTGATCCGTTTGTGTCCCAGCCTCGGTGAAACACGCAAGAAAACCTGATCCCCAACCATGAACTCCAAAGGTCATCTACGACGATCAGCATAAGACTTCTGATGAGACTGTGCGGTAGCCATACGCTTCCGAATTAACTGGACCTGCCCAGATGTCTCCTGCACAAGTTGTGGTCCTAGTAAAGCTGCCTCACCCTCCTCTAACCAGCAAAATGGTGATCGGCATGGCCTACCATATAAAGCCTCATAAAGTTCCATCTCAATAGTTGCCTGAGAAATATTGTTATAGGCAAACTCGAGTAAGGGTATATGCTTCTCCCAAGATCCCCCAAAGTCTAGGACGCATGCGCGCATCATGTCCTCTAGCACCTATATCGTCCGCTCTGACTGGCCATCTGTCTGAGGGTGGTATGTTGTGCTCAGAAGCACCTATGTACCCAGCGACCACTGAAAACTCTGCCAGAAACGAGATGTGAAGCGGGCTTCCCTATCTGAAACGTTAGAACAAGGGACCCCATGAAGACATACGATCTCTCGGATATACAGCCTTCAGAGCTCGTTCACACCAAAGGTCTCCTTGATCGGCAAGAAGTGAGATACATTCGTAAGTCTGTCAACAACAACCCACATGGCGTCATTGCCACAAGGTGACCTCGGCAAAACCTTCACAAAATCCATCGCGACATCATCCCATTTCCATTCCGGAATGGGCAACTGCTGTAACAGCCCAGCTGGTCTCTGGTGTTCAGCCTTCACCTGCTGATAGGTGGAACATCTCGTAACAAAACCAGCTATCTCTCTCTTCATACCCGGCCACCAGTATTGACGTCTCAAGTCTCGGTACATCTTTGTAATCCTGGGATGAACTTCCCAAGCTGAATAATGAAACTCCCACATCAACTCCTCGCGTATATCCCCTGGAACCCATACTCATCCATGGAAACACAAAACTTCGCCGTCGCCTATCACCCAACCGGGAGGTGGGTCCTCACTTGCCACTGATTCCCGTAGATCTAGGCCTTCTGAATCAGATAGCTGCCTCATCCTCACTCTGTCCATGTGGGTAGAAGTCACAGCTAACGTGGAAAGATAAGTCAGCCCCTGGATGTCATGCACCTCCAGATGCATCTCAGAGAACAAAGCCATAAGCTGCCACTCACCACTGGCCTCTTGAACTGCCTATATCTGAGTCTTCCTTCTCAGTGCATCAGCTAATGCATTACCTCTACCAGGTGTATAGGAAAGTTCAAAATCGAAGGACTGTAGGTACTCAACCCACCTTCTCTGCCTCAGATTCAGGTCATGCTGAGTAAAGATATACCTGAGGCTTTTGTGGTCGGTGAAAACCACAAAATTCTCTCCCAACAGAAAATGCCTCCAACAGCGCAACACATGCACAACTATAGCCAACTCGAGATCGTGCGTCGGGTAATTCCTCTCATGTGGCCTCAATTGTCGAGACCCATATGCCACAACTCGGTCGCCCTACATCAAAACGGCTCCCAGTCCAATCCCTAACGCATCACAGTAAACTGTATAGCTCTTCCCCTGCTCTGGAAGTATCAGGATCGGTGCTGATGTCAGTCTTTCCTTCAGGTCCTAAAAAGCGGTCTCACAAGCTTATGACCAAATGAACTTCACACCATTCTTAGTCAGACCCATCAACGGGGCTGCTAATTGGGAGAAGTTCTTTATGAAGTGCCTGTAGTAACCAGACAGCCCTAAGAAACTCCGCATCTCAAACACGTTCTTAGGATGATCCCAGGAAACTACTGCTCTCACCTTCTCTGGGTCTACTGAAACTCCTGACTCTGAGATGATATGACCTAGGAAGTGAATCTGGTCCATCCAAAAGTGGCACTTCAAGAGCTTAGCATATAACTGATGCTCTCTCAGTGTACTCAATACGATCTCAAGATGGGTGGCATGGTCGTGTCGAGTGCGTGAGTAAACCAAGATGTCAACCAGGAATACTACCACAAAAGAATCAAGATACAGATGGAACACACGATTCATCAGAGCCATGAAAACTACTGGCGCGTTCGTGAGTCCGAACGGCATAACCGTATACTCATATAGACCATACCTACTCCTGAAAGCTATGAGAGGTATATTAGATGGTCTAACACGCAGCTGGTGATATCTGGATCTCAGGTCAATCTTCGAGAACACTCTTGCTCCACGAAGCTGATCAAACAGATCATCAATCCTCGACAAGGGATATCGGTTCTTAATCGTCAACTGGTTCAGCTTTCGATAATCCACACAAAGCCTAAGGGTACCATCCGCCTTCTTCACAAAAAGGACTGGAGAACCCCAAGGAGAAGTACTAGGTCAGATAAAACCCTTCGCCTGTAGCTCCTCTAACTGCCTCTTGAGCTCCTGCAACTCAGGCGTGGCCATCCTATAAGGAGGAATGGACACTGGTGCTGCTTCTGGCACAAGCTCGATAAAGAAATCCACCTCACGCACCAGAGGTAGACCTGAAAAGTCGTCCGGGAAGACATCCCTGAAACGATCAAAAACTGGAGGGAAATCTATCTGACGAGTCCCCTGATCATCCAGATATAAGCTCACAATCTGGGTTGTGACTCCACCGTGCCCATGATGCTCTGGTCCAGCTCGACTCGCCTGAACATCCCACTCGCCATTGTATAGAAACTCCCCGTCCTCTGGTGACGTGAAATTCACCCTGCGACGATAGCAGTCTACAAAGGCTCGAAAGGGAACCAACCAGTCCATCTCGAGAATGACGTCATAACTCGTCATCTCTAGGACATAGAGGTCCCAAAGGAAGTGACACCCTCCAACCTCAAGGGGGCACTCCTTGAACTGACGCCCACCAACCGTCCTAGTCCCCAACGGAGTGTCTAGCATCAAGATATCAGAAGAAGTAGAAACACCGAGCCCAAGGATCTCCATAACGGGTACAGATATGAACCTATGTGTAGAAACTATTTCAAAAAGGACTGAAGACAAGACAGAAGCTACTGGAATAGTACCTCTGACTGTCGAAGGTCCGGGATCCTGCTCCTGCTGGGTCTGTTGCACTGCATTTGCCTGCCCAGTGCCGCGGCCCTACAACACAGCCTGGCTACCCTGAGCTGTCCCGCCCCCAGGTCTCTGTGATCCTGGTGTCTGGATACCACGACCATGACCACCATCTCTGTCTGCACACACTAATGCATTCCAGTTCCCTTACTGGTAAGAAGCCACTGGTTCTGCTCCCGCACGTGGAGTCTTCACAGAACCCCTCTCGCTAGCCACTGGTGGTAACACCCTACAAAAGCGCTGCAGATGACCCATCTTGCTGCAATCTCGGTACTCCACTGGGTCTCAGGGACACTATGGCCTCTTGTGCCCCTCTCTGCCACATTGGTAGCACCTGATCGGGCCACCTGAAGAGACTGCCTGGCTGGTACTGCCACCCTGAGAGAAGTTCATCTGTCTCTTCCTCTTGCCAGTAGAAATAGAACCAGTAACTAGTGCCGAACCACCCTGGCCCACACCACCAGATTCTCGCAGGTTCCTCTCTATAATCAACACCTGGTTCACAATCGCGTGTACAGTAGGTAACCTGAAAACATTCTCCAGCACTCAGATGTCATACCGAAGACCATCCTCAAAACGTCTGCCTCTCAGCGTATCATCACCCACCAGCATGGGTGTAAAGCGCTGAAGCTCCACAAAACGAGCAGAATAGTCCATCACTGACATGGCGCCCTGCTGCAGATTCATGAACTCTAGAGCTCTATCTTCCCTCAGCGTCTCAAGAAAGACGAATTCATAGAAGACTGCCTGAAAATCTTCCCACACCATGTCCCTGTGATGCTCTGACTGGGTGGTCACATCCCACCACCTCTTGGCGGAATCACGCAGCATGTAAGTCGCGAGCTTGACCCTTCACCCTGGAGGCGTCTCAAGATGCTCGAAAATAGTCTTCATCGATCCTAGCCAAGACTCTGCAGCCTGTGGTCCGCCATACCTTGAAAATGAAGGCGTATGCTGCTGCTGAAAGATACGCGTCAGCTCGGCCATTGATGTGGCAGCCTGCGGTGCTCCCTGAAAGGTCTGCATGAACCGCAATAAGCCTTCACGGAACTGCGCCTCCACGCCCGTGTCCGGTAAAACAGCTAGTGCCGCATCTGGCTCTGCTGGTGGATCAACTGGTAGCCCATGGCCCACCATCTCAAGAGTATAATCGTCGCCGCTCTCTTGGCGAACAAATCACGGTAATCTAGGCGGCATGACACTACAAGGTTAAAAGAAAACCTCAGATTAATGATTATTAAGACAGAAATGAAGGAACCACAAAGGAACAAGAGAAAGAAGGCATTTCAAAATTTGCAAAACAAGACTATAGGGAGTGTACACTGAATACACGATGTGTACTTGACTTCCTTTCCCCTACTCGGGTCCTTCTACACGGCTAAGCCACATGACTTCCATTAAACAAAACTACACAGCGTGTATAATATCTACACGGCGTGTACGGTGTTTTGTTTTTCAACTGCCCGTGTCGTCTGTGACACGGCCGACTACTCGGCTTTACTCTACACGACGTGTTACACCCGAACACAGCGTGTACACTATCCCGTTTCCCAGCCACACAGCTAAATCCACACGGCCTGTCCTCGGACAAGACTACACGGTGTGTCCCAAAGGTACACGGCGTGTTAAGGGAGAGGTGACAGTGGCCCGTGTTGTTAGTTACACGGCTGTGTCCCGAGGCCACACTACACGGCTTGTTCATAATTGACACGGCGTGCAAAAAACTACGTGGCGTGTTTTACCCAAGCCCTTCCCTACCCCGTGTCGCCGCCCACACGGTTTGTGACACGGGAAGAGACTACACGTCGTGTCCTCAGGGTACACAACATGTACTCAAAAAGCTCATTTTTCATCCCGAACAGAAGAACACACACGGCGTGTCTGAGGTCCTACACGGCATGTATCCTGGGTTTTTCGGATAGTATGCCTCAGAAACTTATCCGGAACCCAGAAAATACTGAAAACAACGCCTAAGTGTCAAATTCCGACCCGTGGGGGCCCATACACCCCACGAATCTATGTTTGACATCTTATTTGTGTTATAAACAATAACCAGTCAATGATCCACCAAATTCCGGTCAATGGGGGCCCATACTCCCCAAAAACCAATGTTTGGTGTCCATCCTCTAAACAAGATCATACCAAAAAAACCATATCCCAAGGCAGGTATTTATCAAACAGCTATCAGAACAGCATGCATTTCTAGCACAACAACTATCACAACAACATGCGAATTTCTAATGCACCTATATGGCATGGAAACTATACATGGAATGTGATATCTAGCATGTGCATGTAGGATGCATGAGACGACATACTCTCATCTCATCGGGTTGCAACTAAATTGAACCCACAGATAAAATATAAACAGCACAATTCAAGTGCGTCACCCAACAGTGAAAAAATATCAACCATAAAATTTGAAAAATCAAAAGAATGCAAAATACGAGGTAGACTAGATTTTCCCTGTACACGGGTTAGCTACGCCTGAGCACAGCTTATTACCAACTACCGTTCCGTCCTATCCCTAACTACGACTCCAAATAGTAAGTCAAAGAAAAGAAACTTCCACTGATACCACTTTGTAACATCCCGGTCCTGGGTGCCACACAGCGGGTGCCCCGAGCCCGGTTCGCCATGTGATCTCATGCGCAGTTCCCCAAATTCTAGAGGTTTCCGACTTGAAGAGAGGGCCCAGGTCTGATAGTGGGGAAACTATGCCCTCATTTGTCAAAGTGTAGCGCAACGGAATACTAAAATAAACATACAACAAACAGCGGAAGCAGTAAACACACACAACTTAAATAGACTACAATAGTGGATATAACCAACAGTGTATGAATGATGATGCTACATGTTTCAAATTCTAAGAAAACAGTCAGTACATGTTATAAATCACTGTGATAAAACCAAAAGCAATGTACAACAAAATGAGTAAACAACTGGCAGCGGCATCGCGAGGCTAGGCTCGGTCCCATTCCCTCCTACTCCACAAGAATAGTAAAGTACCTGTATAGGGACTCTTTCCCCTATCCACACTTGTAGAAACACAATATGTTTAGGCCGAAAAGCATGACCCAAACAGGGTGTGAGAAATATATCTCAGTAGGCACCCACCAAAGGCCCGTTCCAAACTGCGTGTAAGCATGCAACAACAGTGTGCAATAATAATATGCAATAAAGTAAGCAGTACTCAAAAGTAACTAACTTAACAATTATTTTTCCATTTTATTATTTAATTTATTTAATTTAGTATCATTCTGTTCTCAACAACACCACACCCTCAGGCCAACCAGTATCTCTCCGTCAGGCTAATATAGTCACGCCCTCAGGCTAATATAGTCACACCCTCAGGATAATATAGTCACGCCCTCAGGCTAATATAGTCATGCCCTCAGGCTAATATAGTCATTACCTTAGGATAATATAGGTAACCGGGTCATGCCCAACATATCAAAATGCAGTAAACAAGCAATTCCTCTCAAGGCAATTATTACAATTAATACATTGTAGGCATACCCTCAGGTATTCTGGCCAAACGGCTAAACAGAGAAACAGACCCCCGGGGTGGTTCCGGATCCAAGAAACGATCCCAACCATCATTCTATTATCACAATTAAATACCTAATCAAATCTAGGTATTAAATATAGCAACGGCCTCAGCCACACGACACCCCAACATGGGTTCGTGGCACAAAAACGCACAAAACACACAGTAGTTGGAAAACTAAACACAAATCCACCTACCTTATATGCCAACGAACGCTATACCCGAATGACAGCTCCTGAAATGCCCAAGAACGACGTAGATATGACGAAGAACAAAACCCATTCAAACGTAAATAACTTACGTTAGGTGAAGAATTGTCAAGAACCAACCAAGGAGGTGGAAGCCCTTACCCGTGAGGTTCCAACGGGATCGTCCGAGACGGAATCAGATTCCAGATGAATGCCTGGCGGTTCTTCAATGATTCGGCCTCCTCCTTTGGCTCCAAAACAGCTCAAGTGCCTGCTCTGCCAAATGAGGAGGCTACTTCCTGTTTTATTCTGAAAAAACAAAGTACACGGCGTGTAATTCAAAGTACATGGCCTGTACTCCATTCATTTAACTGTTCATTTGGCGGCACCACCACACTGTTCATCAGCCGACAAGAGTACACGACATGTACTCCCAAGTACATGGCGTGTACTGTCGCCCAGCTGGCGACGACTCCACCACCTTACTTTTTAACCTGCCGACTGACTACACAATGTGTAAAGGACCACTACACGGCGTGTAGTCGGTTCCTACACCCTTTGTCGCTGGTGAGGCTACGCGCCCTGTGTACTTATCCCAACATGGCCAAAATTACACGGCGTGTAGTTTCAAAAATTTAGCATTCTTTTCCATTTTCCATATTTTCTCAAAAACACTTAAGGAAAAGGAAAAGAAGAAGCCCGTACCTCTAAAATAATAACCGGTCAATGGGGGCCCCTGAGAGGAATTACCCGACGCACGATCTCGAGTTGGCTGAAGTTGTGCATGCGTTGCGCTGTTGGAGACATTATCTGTTGGGAGAGCATTTTGTGGTTTTCACCGACCAAAAAAGCCTGAAGTATATCTTTACTCAGCGTGACCTGAATTTGAGTCAAAGAAGGTGGGTTGAGTACCTGCAGTGCTTCGATTTTGAGATTTCCTATACACCTGGTAAAGGGAATGTAGTAGCTGATGCACTGAACAGGAAGCCTTAGATACATGCAGTGCAAGAGGCCAGTGGTGAGTGGCAGCTTATGGCATTGTTCTCTGAGATGCATCTGGAGGAGCATGATAGTCAGGGGCAGACTTATCTTTCCTCGTTAGCTATGACTTCTACCCTCCTGGACAGAGTGAGGATGATACAGCTATCTGATTCAGAAGGCCTATTTCTACGTGAATCAGTGGCAAGTAAGGACCCTACTCCCGGTTGGGCGATAGGCGACGATGAGGTTTTGCATTTCCATGGACGAGTATGGGTTCCAGGGGATATACGTGAGGGGCTGATGCGGGAGTTTCATTCTTCAGCTTGGGAAGTTCATCCCGGGGTTACCAAGATGTACTGAGACATGAGACGTCAGTACTGGTGGCCAGGTATGAAGAGAGAGATAGATGGTTTTGTTACGAGATGTTCCACCTGTCAGCAGGTGAAGGAAGAACACCAGAGACCAGCTGGTCTGTTACAACAGTTGACCATTCCGGAATGGAAATGGGATGATGTCGCGATGGATTTCGTGATGGGTTTTCTGAGGTCACCTCGTGGCAATGACGCCGTGTGGGTTGTTGTGGACAGACTTACGAAGGTAGCTCAATTCATGCCGATCAAGGAGACCTTTGGTGTGAACGAGCTCGGAAGGCTGTATATCCGAGAGATCGTACGTCTTCATGGGGTCCCTCATTCTATCATTTCAGATAGGGACGCCCGCCTCACGTCTCATTTCTTGTAGAGTTTTCAGAGGGCGCTGGGTACACAAGTGCTTCTGAGCACTTCTTACCACCCTCAGACAGATGGTCAGTCCGAGAAGACGATACAAGTGCTAGAGGACATGCTGCACGCCTCCGTCCTAGACTTTGGGGGCTCTTGGGAGAAGCATATACCCTTAGTCGAGTTTGCCTATAACAATAGTTTTCAGGCAACTATTGAGATGTCACCATACAAGGATTTATATGGTAGGCCATGCCGATCACATTTGTGCTGGTTAGAGGCAGGTGAGGCAGCTTTACTGGGACCACAACTCGTGGAGGAGACATCTAAGCAAGTCCAGTTAATTTGGAAGCGGATGGCTACTGCACAGTCTCATCAGAAGTCTTATGCTGATCGCCGCAGACGACCTTTGGAGTTCGTCATTGGGGATCATGTTTTCTTGCGTGTTTCGCTGAGGCTGGGACACAAACGTATCAGGAGACAAGGTAAGCTTTCACCGAGGTATGTGGGACCATTTGAGATTCTGGAGAGAGTTGGGCTGGTTGCCTATCGGTTGCAGTTACCGCAGCGGTACCGAGCCATGCACGACATCTTCCATGTGTCTGAGTTGTGTCGCTACCATTCAGACCCATCTCACACCTTTCAGCCAGAGGAGGTAGAGCTTCAGCATGATGCGTCCTTTGAGGAGCATCTGATCTGTATCGTTGATAGGAGCGCGAAGGTTCTCCGAGGCCGGTCAGTTCCTCTCGTACGGGTGCTATGGCAGCATGGCCGAGTGCAGGACGAGATCTAGGAGCGGGAGGCCGACGTACATGCTCAGTGGCCAGAGCTGTTCTGAGCTTTCTCTTCGCCACCCTTGGAAGGGAAATTCAGGGACAAATTGCTATAAGGGGAGAAGTTTGTAAGAATCCGGTTCTTATTTTAGAGGTACGTGCTTCTTCTTTTCCTTTTCCTTATGTGTTTTTGAGAAAATATGGAAAATGGAAAAGAATACCAAATTTTTGTAATTACACGATGTGTATTTTTCCACACGCTGTGTACTTTTGGCCGTGTTGGGATAGGTACACAGGGCGTGTAGCCTCGCAAGCGACAAAGGGTGTAGGAAACAACTACATGCCGTGTATTGGTCCTTTACATGCCGTGTAGTCAGTCGATAGGTTAAAAAGTAAGGTGGTGGAGTCACCGCCAGCAGGGCAGCAGTACACGCCGTGTACTTGGGAGTACATGCCGTGTACTCTTATGAGCTAATGAACAGTGTGGCGGTGCCGCCAAATTAACAGTTAAATGAAGGGAGTACACACTGTGTACGTTGAAGTACACGTCGTGTACTTTGTTTTTTCAGCTTAAAACAGGCAGTAGCCTCCTCATTTGGCAGAGGAGGCACTTGATCCATTTTGGAGCCAAAGGAGGAGGCTAGATCTTTGAAGAACCGCCGGGCGTTCGTCTAGAATCCGATTCCGTCTCAGACGATCCCGTTGGAACCGCACGGGTAAGGGCTTCCATCTCCGTGGTTGGTTCTTTCCAATTCTTCACCTAACTTAAGTTATTTATGTTTGAATGGGTTTTGTCCTTCGTCAGATCTATGTCGTTCTTGGGCGTTCCGGGAGCCGGCGTTCAGGTATAGCATTCGTTTGCGTATAAGGTAGGTGGCTTTGTGTTTAGTTTTCCAACTACTGTGTGTTTTGTGCGTTTTTGTGCCACGAACCCATGTTGGGGGGTCGTGTGGCTGAGGTCATTGCTAAATTTAATACCTAGAATTGATTAGGTATTTAATTGTGATAATAAAATGCTGGTTGGGATCCTTTCTTGGATCCGGAACCACCCCGGGGGTGTGTTTCTCTATTTATCCGTTTTGCCAGGATACCTGAGGGTATGCCTACAATGTAGTAATTGTAAGAATTTCATTGAGAGGAATTGCTTGTTTACTGCATTTTGATATGTTGGGCATGAACCGGTTACCTATATTATCCTGAGGGCATGACTATATTAGCCTGAGGGCGTGACTGTATTAGCCTGAGGGCGTGACTGTATTAGCCTGAGGGCGTGACTGTATTAGCCTGAGGGTGTGACTATATTATCCTGAGGGCGTGACTATAATAGCCTGAGGGAGTGACTATATTTTCCTGAGGGTGTGACTATATTAGCCTGAGGGTGAGATACTGGTTGGCCTGAGGGCGTGGTGCTATTGAGCATAGAACGATACTAAATTAAATAAATTAAATAATAAAATGGAAATTTAATTGTTAAGTTAGTTACTTTTGAGTACTGCTTACTTTATTGCATATTACTATTGCACACTATTGTTGCATGCTTACACGCAGTTGGGCACGTGCCTTTGGTGGGTGCCTACTGAGATATATTTCTCACACCCTGTTTGGGTCATGCTTTTTGGCCCAAACAGATTCTGTTTCTGTAGGTGTGGATAGGGGCAAGAGTCCCTATACATGTACTTGACTGTTGCTGTGGAGTAGGAGGGCATGGGACCGAGCCTAGGCTCGTGATGCGGTTTCCAGCTGTTTACTCGTTTTGTTGTACTTTGCTTTTGGTTGTATCATAGTGATGTATGACATGTTCTGACTGTTTTCTTAGAATTTGAAACATGTAGCATCATCATTCATACACTATTGGTTATATCCACTACTGTAGTCTATTTCAGTTGTGTGTGTTTACTGCTTCCACTGTTTGTTGTATGTTTATTTTAGTATTCCACTGCGCTACACTTTGATAAATGAGGGCATAGTTTCCCCACTATCAGACCTAGGCCCTCACTGCTAGTCGGCAACCTCTGGCTTTTGGGAAAATGCACTTGAGGTCAAATGGCGAACCGGGCTCGGGGCACCCGTTGCGTGGAACCCGGGACCGGGATGTTACAGTTTGAAATCCCATCATATACTCCAATATCTCATTAGAGGGTTTTTATACTGTATATCATAGTTCTATACTCCCACTAGTTCTTACTGTCTCTCATAACTTATTCCTTGAAATTGGATCTAATAGCCTCACACAATCCTAATCTGGACCCATTCAAGGACTTACAATCATGGCATTAAATAACACAATTTGTTAATTTACAACTCATTTGACATTTTATTTATTGTTAAAATTCATTAGTAGTTATTTTTAAATTGCCTTCTATTATATAATTATGTCATCAGTCATTTTTTCATTATTTATAATGCACATGATTTTATTGGGATCTCGTTCTTTGATACTAGGGTGATCTTCTAGTCATAGTTGTACCGAGGTCTCTCTATTCATAAATTATTTTTCCATATTCATGAAATATTAATGTTGAAACACCCCCATCTTCCTTAACTATTTATATTACTAAAATCATGAATAATTTGTTTGTATTTTTATTTTATTAATAAAATAAGTATTCAAGACCAGGTGATATTCTAATAATTCAAACTCATTAAAAATCAGAGTCAACTCTTCCTTAATAAGAGGGTATTTCCATCCATTAAATCTCTAAAAAATACATTACATAAAACATATTTCCATTAATCACCCCCAAGTTCATGAATTCATGAAATTGTGACCTGTGACGACAGATTGTTGATTGAAATAATTATCAAATCAATATTACCTTGAATCAAAAATATTTTCTATTAATTGTGACAATAAATTGAAAATTATTGGTATAGAACCTTTAGATTTAGTTTAATTTTATCATAATATTTATTAATTAGTTACAATATTTCCATATCATAGAAATCTTGGAATTTCACCATATAAATAACTCATACTGAAATCATAATGAAACATATAAAGATTTAATGATTTATATATTGAATCTAAAGACTTATATTATGAATGATAATATCTCATATTTATTCCTTAATGACTTCTTTGTTGAATCTAATGATTGATATGGAGCTCAAAAATCCCTCATATACATATCCAGAATGACTCTTGTGAAGTCATATTACATGTACACAATACAAAAATAACACATATGGTAGCTTGATTAAATATTATATCAAAATATTTTCCTTTTAAATTAATCATATATAATTGGTTCTTAAGCAGTATTTAGGTAACTTGAAATTACAATATTAACCCAGTCATCAATCAAATAATTTAAGGGGCTTCTAATACTCTTAAAATAAACACATAAAATCATCGAAATATCATTATCACAAAATTCAAGTACCTTGATACTAATGAAATTTTGGATGATTTCATCTTCACTTTAACTAGATTTATTTAATATTTAATAGAGTTTTTGAAATCTCCCCAAAATAGAAACCTCAAACATCAATAAATTTTTTAATAAAACACTTCTATATAATCATAAAATGTCTTTGAAATTAATAAAAACACACCAATAAAATAATAAGTGCCATCAAGAATCTCTCTATCCATGTATTCTAAAATAGCAGTTTTTCATTCTAGTAACTTATTAAACATTATATTTATTAGTTATACTTATTTATTTTCCAACAGATATTGAAAATATCACCCTTTATGAATAATTACATGTAATACTTGGTGTCTTCAATATGTGAAATCATATAATTTTGTTAAATTATAAGAGTATTGATATGTGAAAATCTAATAATTATCAAATAGTATGTTATGATAAAATGTATAATAATGCATGGAAAATTATAATCACAAATCTAATTCGAGTGTCCCCTTCCACCGTTTCTTTGTATCATAATACATTCCAATTTTGAATCCCAATCCTATACATTAATTTTTTTTATATACAACCAATTTAATTGATAAGACATCATTAAACATTTATTTTTCATTATTATTATCATGTACTACCTTAATCTTCTATTTCCATATGTTGTAATCACATCATATAGGTAGCACACTTCATAGACAGTTTACAAGATGCAAGTTAAGTCCATATCATTGATTGAAATAGGGATGACACTGCACAAGTCACAATAATATCCCCCTCAAAATAATCTCTAATTAATCTAATCTGAAGATACACTTTGATACCACACATCAGAAATTGTGAACTAGTATCTATAATTGACACTAAGTGTGGTGACCCAATAGTATACTTTTCTAGATACTATTTTCTTTTCACCCCATTTCATGGCATTCATTCCTAGGGAATCCAAAAGATTCAATAGAGAAGGCCTTATGGCATTGTGAGGTTCAAATTTTTATTTTCATGTTATTCCTTGAACCTACCATTCCCAATGTGGGGCTCATGTTATTCAGGCAGTGTTCCCCTAGGCAGTTCACAAGAGGTTAGTTAATTCTTTGTCACATATTTAAATAAGGATGACAAAACCCAAAGAACAACATAATGATGTATCCGTAATGGTTAGGAGACATATTCTTAAGGATTTTTTGGTGGATACAACCATTTAGAAAACCTAAACAATTAGAATACACAAGTAATATATTTGGGATTATCTAATTTATAGATTGGATAAAGAGATGTCTAAGTGAATATCAAATAGTTATATATCTTATGAATGACATTTTTTCTTCTACTATATTTTTTCACAAATTATTTATCTGAGAAAACCTGTGTAATTAATGATTAAATATGTATCATGGGTCATAAATAGATATTTTAATTTCAAAAGGGACCATTATTTTACTGAGAGACCATTAAATAAATTTACTTATTAATGGATATTAAACTTGATACCCATCTGATAAAAAAATTATTATATAAAATAGTATTATCATCATCAAAATTAATTATAAAGTCAATCATTATGACGGAGATAAAAAATTTATGAAATTATATACACTGGTAACTTATTAAATGATATTTTGTATAAGGAAAGTTCTATGTGTTAGGGGAAAACTATTCCTAGTAACCAAGTGTTGATGATATTCAATAGATGAATCTAGTTTTATATGATGTATATGTTTATTCACATTGGGTTTTATAAGAATAATATACTAAATAACCTAGTAATTTTAGTCTATAATAATATAATCAATATGAATGATTATAATATTGACTTGGTGAGACTACAAAATACTATAAAGGATTATTGTGGATAAGGAATTCATTATTTTTTCATTTATAGAAATTTTATGACAATATAATAGGGTTTGAGAATATTTTTCCGGATGTTCTCAAGTGTGTATAGATAAATTGGTAATTTTATGTAATCGTTATGGGGTTGTATAGATATTAAAAATGAGTGAATATTTACATTTATGGAAGATATAGTATTAGAGATTCCAAAAATGTTTCTTTAGATAGACATTCAAGGTTATTGAAATAAGAAAATGTTATCAGGAAGAAGGGATAATTTCCCACCAATATGTAATTATTGGGATACATAAAAGTGTTTTTGAAACTCTATTTAATATTTTCAACATTGTTCAATGTTATAGAAATATATACATTGGTTTTAGAAGGGTATGTGATACAAAAGAAATGTTTTATTGGTGTTATTAATTTATGAGTGATTAAAATCCAAATAAAAGTCGAAGGAGCTTATAGTTTTCATTGAATTGATGAAGAAAAGATTTATTACACCAAATGTTTGAATATAAAGGAATTTAAAAAAGATAAAATAAATACAATATGAAGATTTTTTTTACCTTTAACAGATGAGTTTTATATCAGAAAAGAATTTATTTTTTAATAAAGAGTTATTATAAATAAAGAGAGAAGATTAATTGTATACATATGGATTTATATTTTTCATATTCTATAACATGTTTTTAAAATTATAAAAGGGTTAAAAATTATTTAAACTATATAAAGTTTTTATCGTGTAATTTTTTAAATTATTAAGGAAAGAGTTTCCAGAACCGATTAGTGGAATATTTTATTAAATAATATTTATTTTAGAGGAAAGTTATCTACACACATAGAATGCCACATATGAAATCGATATAATAGTTTATCTTTTTAATATTCATACTATAGTAAATAAGTGTTTTTTCTGAAAAATAATTTTTTTTATTTCTTGTTTTGAAATTGTATTGAGAATTTAATATATAAGAGGCTAGTGGGATTATATTTGAACTTATGGAATCTCAGATATAATAAGAAAAATATTTTACTAGTATAAGGTATGTGATTTTCAATTAACATCGTAAAATGTCTAATTAATGTGATGGTATGGGAAAAATTTAAATTTTACATTTAGCTTCCATGACTCGGAGAATTTCACTATTTACTAAACGATTTTCTCAGTCAAAGTTAATTACAATTTATCTAATTGGTGATTAGGTCATGATGGCATAAAATAATGTAAATTGTTTTATTATTATTCTTGGAAATTATTTGATGGAATAGATTATAAGTATAATGATTTTGAATATATAAATGTTTATAAGTAGACAATAGAAGTTGACATCCTGATATTTGATATTGTAATGTTAAATAATTTTAATATGTTTACCAAATTGAATATCTGGAATATGATACCAAAATCTCACCATTATTGAAATTTTATTTCTTTATAAATGTTTCTCAAAATAGAGTTTTGTGTGTATGGGGGTGGGGGGTTATTATATGGTTTAAAAAAAGATATAAATTGAATTACTTGTATAAGTAGTAATTTAACAATATGTAAAGAAAACAAAAGGATGGTATAACAGTCATGAATATATGATATGTTAGAAAGGTTCTAAAGTAGTTTTTTGTTTAGTATTATTTAAAAGGGTAACAAATACATTTAAATCACATTAAAATAATTCTCCATTTATCATTCTTTTAATATTATCAATATATATATATAAATTTATAAAGATATATAATTGATGTAATTGAATGATAATTGACATCTAAAACTATGAATGTATGTTGTCCCTAAATTATTTTCTTCATAAATTAATAATGGTTGTGATGAAATGTTTAGATTAACTTGAGTAGGATTGTCATATAAGATACAAAATAAGATCAAGAGGAAGAAAAAAAGATAGAATAATTTTTGTACACATGGTATCTCAATAAGTATACCATATGGAATTCTATACACTATGTGTTTAATATACCAGGGGTTCATTTTTTTTATTAGGCCCCCATTAACTAAGATTGTTGTTATAAGTATGATTGAAACCATTATTCTATAAAACCATTCTTGTGAAATCCATTATGGGTTATCAAATTAGGGGGTGTTTGTGTATATTACTGATCATGTAGTTGGTTGTAAGATACCAAAGATGATATTTTTCCTCTATTATAATGAGTTTGGAATCTAGCCCCGCAGTTGAGATAGATCACGGTGTGTGCAGCCGATCCTAGATTGTATGAATGTTTTGATTCTCTATTTGGGAGAAGAATGTATGACATGATTATCTATTCTGGTGAGGGTCATGTGATGTGTTGATTTAACCAAAAAATGGGACGTGATATATTTATTTATTGGGTCAGTCTATACTTAGAGAGTTTATAATTTATTATTTGGATATATGTAGTTGACATGTACCTTATCCCATGGTCACTCGATGAATTTTAAAAGGGGAATATATGAGATTTCATGATATCATGAGATTCATCTGTTTAAAATTGGCATAAATATATATATATATGTTTGAAAGAGAACTTATTGAATTCCATCATAGTCTGAGAATGATTGATGGTTTACTAAAGGAATCTCTTTAATAAATATTATGCATATTTTAATTCATATTTTTCATCACATTCATTATGTATAGTGGGGATTTACATTGTTATTGAATGAATAGTGATTAATTTTTAACTCAGATAGATTCTATATTTTTTTTATTTAATCCAAATTTCTTTTGGGTTTCTATACATAATATTTTTCATATGATGTGATACATGGTGAAATTGGAAATATATTTTAAAAAGTGTTTTATAAGACATGTGAAATGTTTTTTTGATATTATTTTATGGGTTATGATATCTGTTACAAATATAGTCGAATGGTTCTTATACTTATAAACATTAATGAATGGGATTTGTTGAAGGAGTTATATATCCTAAAGCCTTTTGCATTTGGTTGATTTTATGGTATGATACAAGTATTCCACATGGTAAAACCTATAGAAACCAAAGATATATATGTTAAATACTATCTTAGGAATATCATTTTTAAAATAGGGTTATATCATATAACCCTTCTCACAATGGTGTATTTGATAATAGTAGTGAAAATTTCATTGTATGGTTTATGTGAATCCAGAAAATTACTTCATGAAACCGCATATTTCAAGTGATTAAAATTGGGATGTTTTATAGAATATGTAATGATATTTAATACCAAAACATTTACGTGAATATTTTTCTATGATTCATTTTTAACAGATATGACACTCATGTAATCATCTAAATTGTTAACATTTTACATTCCCATGGTTTTCCTATGTAAGCTATGATTTTAAGGATCATTATAAGAGTTGTAACAAAATATAGCTACCAAATTCATGTGATGCATATATTGATACTTATCCTATGTGTGATATCACATGAGTTCATATCTGAATCACCAAGAAGTTTCCACAATGAATTTAAAATTTTATCAGCATTCGATGGTTGTAGTATGTGATTCTTTCCCATTTCCATAGATGACACTACCCATAACCCAAGGAGATTTCACCTTCATCTTTGGTATAATATTATTTTTAACATTGAGGAGTTTAGAGTGACATATCCATAAAAATGGATAATCAAGCTAGCCCATGGATACCTATATAGATGGTATGACTTTATGCTTCCCTTGGTGGTCATCGTTAAACATGAATGAATGTATATTTTCTGATGAAGTGTGTCGATGGTGAAAACAACATGATATACAATTATATGTGATTTCTAGTTTTCAGTTATTTTTTATTTATATGCATAATTAATCTTGGGTTTTGTTTCTATACACTTTCACTAGTTATGATAGTGTTGTTTAATCCCAACTAAAATATGTCATTTCCCTCTTATTTTTGGTACATATATGATTCATTATTTGATTATGACTAGTGAATTATTTTTAATTTAACCCATTTTCTTTTCATGGTGTTTTTTCATTTTTGATGCTTTATGAATTTAGTATTTTCTATATATAACACATATTCCTGAAAACTTATGTTGTGATGGGTGATATTACAATTGTATAAACCCCAAATCACTTGGTTAATGCTTACATGATATGATATATTATATATAGTTAATGATATGTGAGACTACAACATCAAATCTTCATGGTAGTGAGCATAAAATTATATTTATATTGAAATATATAAATATTGTGATATTTTTATATGATTAACATGATTTTTATTTTCAAATTATTTTATTATTTCTATTTTTTGATCATTTAAATGTTTTTATAATGTTCTACTTTAAAGCCATCATGTTATTTTTAATCATTCGTATACCCAATAATATTTTTTATTGTACATTTACTGAAACTAATTTCCTAGAAATTTATTTTTTATATATAAATTGTATAACCCAAGTATTAATAGATGTATGATGTGATTTTGATTCCTTTTATTAAGAAAAAAATAAAATAGTATGTAGTTTGTTTTGAAGATCATATATCACATAGCTAAACTCTTTAAGACACTAGACCATTATATTTATAGGCTAGTATATGTATATTTATTTTAAAAAATAAATTATAATATGTGTATGAAATGAAGGTTTTTATAGTTAGTATATGATTAGGGTCTAGTTATTTTTTCATATTAGTTTAGATAAATGAATAGAAAATAAACCATAAATGACCTAGATTAAAAAATTATATATTCAAGCGATTTATGTTTTATTATTTCTAAGATCATTATTTTCTTTTTATATGATTATAATTTTAATATTCACATCATTGAATATTAATTATATTAGTAAATTTTTAGAAAGAGGATTAACCATGTCAATAATAAATGTGATGGGCATTACAATGATTTTCTAAATTTGATACATAATACAATTGGCATAGTATTCATGAATCTCATGGATATATTTGTTCAACTGACATATGTTATTAATAATAACATGGACCATGTGTAGTTTCATTCTTATCCTATGATGGGAAAAGTTTTAGTTTTTTCATTTATATTACATAGATCTTTATATTTTTGTGGATATTTTATAACCATGATCATGAAGAAATATATTAATTCCATTCAGAAGTTATTTTATATCCTCTAAATCTATTACAAAGAGAATTTTTATTTTTTTTCTATATATAACCTAGAGGGAGAAGGGGATCAATGGTGGAAATTTATAAAGAATTATTTTCCCAAGGATGAAATATATTTGACTGAATTATACAAATTCTAGAAAATGTTTATCTAAAAAATATAGTATGTAGAGACTCTATATTAAAATATATGGGTATTCATTTTATGTAGGAAAATATGGATGAATTAACTATTTATCATGAATTAAATTAATCAAATATTGAAAGTTATGCCTTTAAATTTTTCATTAATATTTAAATAAAGGTTAGTCATTTATTTAGTGGCATAAAAATGATTTTTAAAAAAGGTTTAATGGTTATATAAATTGATATCTTGGAGGAAATAGTCAAATGTTCCCATATGGTTGAGATAGAGACTAGCTAATCTCAATGGTTTCACGTGGATGGAGGGAACTAGAGAATATTAGAGTTTAATTCATTATGTTCAACTGAAAAATATAATAAAAGAAATAAAATTTAACTAACCATGTATTATCTATGACCTGAACACTAGTATAGGACATGTTTCATACATTAATAACACCTTTGGAATCCTTGAAAATCTCATGAGGCTAATAAAAAGGAAAAGGGTTGGATAAAATTTTGTTTGGGAATGGTTATCCCTATTTGGTTGGTATATGAATACCAACATGATTAATGGCAATACTAGCATGACTAATAGTCTATACAAATAATGAGAGTTTTTATCAACATTGTTGGCTTTATATTTCATATTGGGCCTGCTATATAGAGGAAGGAAGTGAATAAATATGTGTTTATGATTATTTAAATATTATACATTTAAATAAAGAGGATGAGAGGCAGAATTATCACACAATAGAGAATATTTTATATTCTAGTGATCTCTTATATATTTAACTCATATTCAATAAATCCATTCTATTAATAATACCTATTTGTTTTAAATCCCCTACAACATACCAAATATAATAACTACTAAATTGGGTTGATCGATGAATACATTGAATTTTTTTAAAAAAAATAATATTTTCCCATTCTCATAGTGTGAGTACATTTGTGTGTGATAACCCCATTGATTAAATCCATGTGATCGGGTAAATATTGAGTATAATTCCATTCAAGTAATGAAATTATGTGTGACTTCATCATAAAAAATTTATATTAGATCACATGGATTGACACCATTATATTTGACTATTAGTTGAACACTGGTGGGATGTTGAGGTTTTTTTTCTTCTTATTATATAGATGATAGGGGTTGTTTGCCCATCACTAGTATATTATGGATGTATTCAACCCCTTAGGAGAGTATTATAAATTTTATTTTACTGTATTTAATAGGTGGATGGAATTAGACTACTTATCTCTAGTTTATGGATTGAGGTAATTGACATATCACCAATAGATGGATTGATTCTAACAACTTATTACCAATAAATGGAAATATTTTGTCGGAACACGACCAATTTATTGATAGGTTCCATCACCCTATCAGTAATGGATGGATATATATCTCATGAATTCCCCCAACAAGTGGATGGATTTTTAGGATATTCAGTAGTGGATGGATTGATATCATTATATTTCCATTTATATGTGGATAAATTTCATAATTATATCAATAAAAGAGGGGTAGATATCATTGACTTTTATAAGCATGTGTGTCTATTGGTTGAATACTAATAATAGGATGAGTTAGGGTTGAATTTAGGATATGGAACATGTGATATAGTTTCTATATATAATTAAAAAAGGAATAAAAAATATGTGATTTTGGTTTCATAACTAGGGATAATATACCTATTAATTTCTGGTGAAATGGAATATTATGATGAATTTTATGGTTATAAGTCCATGACCATTATTTTTAATAGTATATTATTTTATAACTATGACACTTTATAAGATTTTTAATGTAATTAAAGGTGTAATAGTAGGCTAAAATGGGTATAAATGGTTTGATGCGGGTCTTACTCATGATCCACCCTTTTAGATTGGGTATTACACCATGTTTGAGGCTAGTCTATATTTATATAAATTATATTATAACTATTAATGGAAGGATTGTTATCCACTAGAGTGATGTGATCCAACATAAAAGATTTTCGGTTTATATTGGTGCAATAGACCCTTTAGTTTAATCTCACATTAGAGTGTATCTAGAATAGAGGGGAGGATTTCTAGATAGATGGGTGTGTTATGTTAATGAGAAAAAGATGGTGGATTATATTTGGTAAACAAATAATTTGTATCCTTTCCAATTAAGAGGAAAAAAGCAAGCTATATTAGATTATTGAGATCATTAGATTCCTACTAATTGTTTTTAGGAAAAGTTCTTATTCCAAGGAGAGTGTTGATGATTTACACAAAATGTGGATCTTAATTACCTTTTGAATACATGATTTATTATAACCCAAGGACCCAAAATGATAGTGGGAAAAATAATTGGGAGATATACTTTAGGATGATCAAACCCCGTTATCAATGTAATATAAAAATGTAAAGGGTCACATTGGTGTGAATAGTGCCGTTATTATGTAAATTGGGAGGCTATAAAAAAGGATTGGTTGATATAATCATTTCTTAATTTTTCCATGGGTGAATGTATAAAAAATTATTTTTAGCATCTTTATAAATGTCATAGAATTTAACTATAATACCCAAATATTTTGAAATATATTTTCATTTAAATAATCATTATAATGTCCCAAAAAATGAACACATTCATTTCATTATTTTACATGAATAATCATTCCATCTCACAAATAGTATCATAAACCAGATAATAAAAAATTAATTATATGGAGGACTTAGTACATAAGAAATTTATTTGAAAACGCTTGTGATCCTTTATCCATAATTTATGTCCCCTATAATTCCCACAAGTTATAATTATATTCATAAACAGGTGAAGGGAAACATAAGAAATGGGTAGCCTCAAACACCCAGAAAGGGAGCTATTATCAAAATGTCATCAAGGGGTAAATAATAATCATAATAAGAAACATTTTCTTGGGAGAAATATCTTATTAAAATAGAAAGGAACAATAAGTGTAGTTTATAAGTCATGATAAAATGACATGTAATCTCAAATGTTTTAAATATACCATGTACAATTATGGAGAATCATTAAACATTAAACATGAGTCAAGGAGAATAATCCTAGGTATATGATTTTGGCATAATCATAATCAATGAAAATATATATCATGGATTCCCACTAAGACAAACATATCATATTACGGTTGTAATAATAACCAGTGTACCTTGTTGGGCTGCGGATAATCCACTCATGAACCCTTCGGAATGGGGTTTAACCTCCCATGTACCTTATTAGGATTATTATAATCATCATGTGTACCATTTACCATGTTCTAAAACCCACCTTTTAAACTTTTAGGTTG
Organism: Viscum album; assembly: GCA_963277665.1. Classification (NCBI taxonomy): domain Eukaryota; kingdom Viridiplantae; phylum Streptophyta; class Magnoliopsida; order Santalales; family Viscaceae; genus Viscum; species Viscum album. Next base: position 178,444,484 of record OY728143.1, on the reverse strand, counting down.
GGATAAATCCACCTGTATATACTTTAACATGGTTCAAATCCTATTGTGTATCCATTTACTAGTGATAAATCATCCTTTTTACACTTTCGTTTGGGTAAATAGTCCCTTATCACTATTTTATCAAATTAGATATAAACATTACCAATTCATAATAAATATATATGGGATCCTACACATAAATCAGCCTTATATATAGTAAGTCTTCAGAAAAGTCATTAAACTCATTATAAAGAACCCTTGTAAAGAATAATGAATTTTATTACATTTCTATATCGTATAACCCAATTCTACCACAAGATTGTAAACAGTCTTTAACAAAAATTCAATCTCCCCAAAGAGTATATTATAATAAAACATAGAATATTATTACTCAAAAATAATTACCAAGAAAATAAATATTTTATATATGAAAATAAAAATGGGGGAGAATTTGTAATTGAATTTTTAGAAAACACTTTTATCATGGTAATAAAATAATAAGTTATGGTAATATTGAAAAACATTTTTTGGGAATTTAAACTGAATTTTTTGAAATATATATACTTTTAAAATCAATTTTTCAATATTGGAGCCTCGAAAAATACATAAAGGATTAGAAAAGGTGAAGTTCAAACATGTTAAAATCTTGTATAATTCAAAATTAATCTTAAATAAAGAATATGAAAAAAATCGAAAACAACCTAAAAATGTGTTGTGAATGCTTGGGAAGAAATTTAGTTTTTTAAAATATGCATCAATGATATATCATTTGAGTTAAATAAATATTAAAAATATATATATGGTGTGGAGAATAAGATATTTTATTACGAAATAATGGAATATTATTTATAACAACTTGGTTAAAAAATAACATAATAAAATTGTTTTCAGTACTTTATTTTCAAATAGGGGATGTTAAATATGTAGGTCACATGAGATAACACATAACTAAATTTCCAAGTAAAAGAGATAACTTTTTTGTTATGGTAAATCATGAAAATATAAAAGAACATATCATTAAAGATGATGTGAATTATTCTTATTGTAGATAAAATTTTTACAAAGGAAACTCATCAAGGTAATGTTTTTTACTTAAATATAATATTAGTAATACGAGTAAGAAAAATTATTATAAAATATAATCTTAGAGGGAAAAAATTAATTTGGGTAGAATGATGTTCAAGAATTATTTTAACATATTAAAGGGAGTTGGGTTAAAAAAAACCTTAGGAACTTAACATCCTTTGAATAGAAATCCATTAACATAAAAAATGATATGTCTCTTAAAACCCCATGAGCTAAGTGAATATGGTATAATAAATTTATTATGTAATAATTCTACCATAATACAGATTTTATGGCGTATGATAATAAATATATTTCATGAAATTAATTTTAATACACAAATAAATTACCTTGTTTTACCTTTTAGTTGATCACAATATAAAATCCTTTATAACAAACATAATAATATTAATAAACTATTTTCGAACATTATTAATTTCTATATATTTCTAGAAACTTCATTTGAAGATATTTTCCACATGTTCATTAGATATTTATTATATATTTTCAATATCAGGTGTGATTAGTCAAGAACATTTTAACTAGTTTCATAATAGAATTATTATTCATCATTATTATATTAAATTCCATCATTAAAATATAATAAATTATAATTTAATTTATGTTTTATGATAGTTTATGAACTGATATTATCATTCATTGATAATTTTAGTTAAAACTCTTATAGATTTTTTTTAATAAACATGTTTCTGTGATTCTCTAAAAAATGAATAGTGGTAACATAATTAATAAGTAAAATGTTTCAATTACTGATACAAAACCAAAAAACTAATATTTAATTTCTAATATAAATTTTATGTTTCCACTTCTATTAATGATATAAATTTTAAACATTTTCTGTTAGGTGGTTAAAATGAACTAATAATAATATGATACAATATTTTCGTGAGTATGACTATAGAAGAGAAAACATTATTATAATGTAATTATAAAAAGATTTAATGACTTTATTTCTATTTTAGTAATATTATTAATCCAAATTGGGATGATATATAAGAATAATTTAAATTAAAAATAAGTTTTCACATATAAATTAATCACATTTCCTCTTGGTGTGCTTGTTTTAGGTAGTTAGTTGTACAATGATAGGTTATTACTAATATTACTTATAGAATAAAAAATTTACATTTAAATAATATAAATCATAACATGAATTAAATATATATTAACTCTATCGATATATATTGTCACAACCCGTCCCTCGGGGCCCATGTCGTGACTACCCCAAGCCCGCCTTCCATATGCCATGGGTTGGCGACTAGCACCGAAAGGCGTATTCCCTAAAACCGAGAAGGCATTGCCTTTATATCCTATAAAAACACTAAACCAAGCACACAACATAATACGAACACAAGTAAACTGTATAGAAAAAGAGCGCAGAAAGTAAGAGGGGTCAGAATACATGCTCAACAGTAATGGTACAAGTACTACTTGAAATAAAATAAAACTGAAAAACAGAGAAAGACAGCTACTAGGTCATCCTCCAAGCTTCCTACCTAAAGGGTAGGTATAAAACACCTCGTCAGCACTCCATGTCCACCCGTATCGTCTGCGTACTGACAAGCCGTATGGTCCACCTCTGGGAACCGTCCAGTCCTGGTACCCTCAGCCTCTATCAGCGCTGTCTTTCGTATGACCCAAACACCACAAGTTGCGGGCAAAGCCTGTGGAGAGGTGATTATAACAATACTCAGTAGGGACCCTGAGACCCTCAAGGTCTCACAAAATCCACAAAGGATAAACCACAAAGCAAGTAAACCAGTGATAACCCTACTTTGGTATATTCCCACACATATACCTATATAATCAAATATTACCCATCACATTCATGAGGAAACACAAGGCCCAAATGCTTATCCATAGTACAACTATTCCATGAAGTAAAGATTACCATGAGGGTGAGTACCACATAGGTATTCCCCATAGAAGAATGCCTCAAAGGTATCAACACAAAGGTAAGTACCTCACAGGTATGCCACATAGAAGAATAACACAAAGGTAAAGACTCATATCACACCAGGTATAACTTAGGTACATTAGTATAGATTATTAGAATTAACTACTGAATCATCTTACTCTTTTAAGAGGCATACCCACGTAGGATCCTAAATCATCAGACCCACACAAGATCCTAGTACAAAATTAGACCCACACGGGATCCTAGTACAACAGACCCATACAGGATCACTGTACAACATCAGACCCACAGATGATCCTAGTAAATCAAACCCATAAATGATCCTAGAGTAGTCCAACATTAATTCCTAGAGCGGATCCATGTGGGATCCTCGAGCACAGACCCACGAAGGATCCCTTTCTCATGATAAATCCAGCTATTGGGTTCCCGCACTAAGCTCGCTTGATTACGGGAGGTTCCACTTTTCAAGCCATATGCTGATACTACAACAGCCAAGAAGTCCCATGAAGAAGTATCCCAACGGACCTCCATGTAATATGGGTCTCAACGCAACAGACGGTGCGTCAATCGGATGCCCGGTCTGTATGTCATTAGCCTTTTAGTCCCGAGGGCTCAGTTGGATTCGTGGTCAATCCTACCCAATAGTACCACAACATTATTGATATATCATGTGGGTTATACCAAAAGCACCGTCTCTCTCCAAGAATTCTGGTGCCTTAGACGGTTCGTCAAACGGATGCACGTAGCTCAAGATATGACTGAAAGAACGTATATGGTTGAAACATGTCCGGGTCCGGTCTGACCTGGTCGGACCGACCCAGCCCGACCTGGTTCTGGACCTTGGTCAGACCCTACCCGTGGGGTTCGGCCTGGCCCGCGTATGGAGGCCTAGCCTGGCCACATGCGGGGGGGGGGGGGGGGGAGTCACGCTCCCCACACCTTCCATCATCGAACGACCGAAGCCGTTCGGTCGTCCGCCAGCACGCGGGACCCGCAGGTCCCACCTGGTTCAACTCGATCGACCAGATTGGCCGACCCCTTCTCCTCCTACAAGCGCATCATGCAACACACCTCAATAGTTGGTCGATCGCTGGCCGCCTTCCACCATCCGCTACGGCTAGGCATGCCACATGCTATTGCTCTGACAGCAGAGCGTGGTCGCACCACCTGTGGTTCTGCGGCCGACCGAAGCCCCAGCCACCCTCTTTCCACCACTATGGCCGTCAATAGTTATACTCCCTCTAGCCTCCGCATGTACTATTCCTCTACAGGCATTGCGGGTGTGCGCTGCCCCGGTTTCATGCTGGTAGCCCGAGAGGAAGTCACCAACTATCTCTACAACACAGAATACAACAACCATGAAGAATCACAGAGGGATCAAGCCATGTTTTTTTGGCTCGTACCCTTCAAATTAGTTCGGTAGTAGGTGGATCAAGAAAATTAATTCAACTCAAACCATGAAAACAACAAAATACCTACCTCAAAGGTTTTTTGAAGTGTCACACGATGAGAAATGGTGAAGGTGAAGAAGGTGCCAATGATCATCGCATCTGCAAACACACTTCCGAAGTCACCTTGTGCATAATCCTCTTTCTTCGTTCTAAAGAACATTATTCAATGGAGATGGAGTGTTCTTTATTTAGAGTGAATGATCCCCCACAAGAGATTCCTCTATGAACACCCTTGGCCAATGATTTCCCCCAACCCCACCAAAAAGAAATGCCACCTTATTTAATTAGGTTTTTAATTTGATTTGAGATAGCTATTAATTAAATGGTATTGTCATAACTAAAGTAGAGGATGTCCATGGGACTTCCCCACATTAAAGAGAGTTCGGGTGGTCCCACATCTAGAATTTAAAATGGGGGTTTCTGGTTTGGGTGGTCTTGACCCCCATAACTCAATGGAATGGTTTCCAGAGGAAAATAAAAATGTTAAATAATTTTTATTTTTCTTCTCCCATGAATAGTGAAAAACTAACTTCCACCCTTGACCTACTGCGGTCGAGGTGAAGGTCTCCTTAAGAGAATACCGAAGCTGCGAGTTGAACGGTGTTCTCAGATTTAAATTCCGAGCACTGGTTCAAAAGTTACCACAACCTGCTCGAATGTTTACTGAAAGTACCCAAAAAAAGTTCTGAAATTCATTCAGGGAACTCTGGACCTCGGAATCACGTGCCATCAATTTTCACGGACTCGTAAAATTCTCATATAATTAGAAAAATTTACATGGAATTTACGGGTCTTTACATTCTCCCCACCTATGGGATTTGCATCCCGGAAGCCACATCAAAAAAACTAGAAAAACAAGTGGGGTTACTGAGCACAAATCTAAGCCTCCCGCTCCCATGTGATCTCTTGGAGGTTCCTGTGCTGCCAGAAAATGCACACCAGAGGTATCGAACACCCATGAAGGACCCACTCTTGTAGATCCTCAATCTCAACTGGAACCTCCGTAAACATCGCCCCATCATCGATGTCCAGCTCACCGTGGTCGATGATGTGAGATGGGTCGTGCACGTATCTCCTCATCTTTGATATGTAGAAAACATCGTGAACTCAGTGCAACTTAGGGGGATGTTCTAGGCGGTCAGCCACCTTTCCCACTCTACTAAGGACCTAGAAAGGTATAATGAACCTCAGATATAACTTGCCTCCCTAGCCAAATCTCTGAAAACCCCATTGGGGTGAGACCCATTGAAAGATGTGGTCGCTATCCTTGAACTCCAGAGGTATTTGTCTCCTATCAACATACGACATCTTCCTGCTCTATGGAGACTTCATCCATTCCTGGATGATCTACAACTTCTCTGTGGTAGCTTGTACCATCTCTTGTCCCACTAGTGCTGACTCCTCCCCTGGGTTAGTCCAGCACAAAGGTGATCTACAAGGCCATCCGTACAGAACCTCGAAATGTGCCATCCCAATGATGGAGTAATAGTTGTTTTTGTATGAAAGATTCCAATAATGGAAAGTGTTCCTCCCATCATCAACCAAAATTGAGGATGCAAGCATGCAACATGTCCTTGAGGGTCTGAATGGTCTTCTTAGTCTAGCCATCCCTCTAAGGATGGAAGGTAGTACTCAAACAAAGCTACGTCCCGAAAGCCTCCTGTAACCCCTTACATAACTAGGAAGTAAAATGTGCATCACGATCGGAGACAATCGTCAAGCGTACTCCATGTAGCCACACAATCTCCTTCACATAAAGGTGTCCCATGCTCTCTACTAAACCCTTCTCTATGATAGATAGGAAGTGTACCGACTTGGTGAGTCGATCAATGATCAAAGAAATAGAATCATGACCCCTAGATGTACGTTGAAGTACTATCATGAGGTCCATGGATAACCCATCCCACTACCACTCTAGGACCTCTAAAGGATGAACTAAGCCTATTGGTACCTGATGCTCCGCCTTCACTTGCTGACAAGTGAGGCCCCGAGAGACAAACTCTACTACTGATTTTTTCATTCCTAGCCACCAGTGCTATCATAGGAGATCGTGGTATATCTTTTCTACTACTAGATGTACTGCTAGAGGGGATGTGTGGAATACCCTAAACACTTCCTCCCAGACGACACTGGTACCATGGTACGTCCTCTGAAAATGATGACATGCTCCCTACCTTCAGAAAATCCATCTGGAGCTTGTCCTATTGATATATGAGAATGTCGAGTCTCGCAGTTGGTGTCCCCATGTTGTGCCTTTTTGACTCACTAAAGAAGTGGGAGAGTGACTGTAAGAGACCCAATAAAAGCTGCTCCATCTCGATCCACAAAGGATATCTGCAAAGCGACCAGCTGCTCCATCACCTTACCTAGAAGCTATATACCAGATCTCTGGAAGAGTACATCTACTTCAATGATCCCCTTCCTAGGATTATAGAATATATCAAAGTCATATTCATGGATGAACTCAAGCCAATGACACTGTCTCAAGTTCAGGTCTTCTGTGAGAAGATATACCTAAGACTCTTGTGATCCGAGTAGACTGTAAAACTTTCTCCAAAAAAGTAATGTCACCACATCTTCATGGAGAAATACACTATTGCTAACTTCAGGTCATTGGAAGAAAAGTTCTTCTCATGCTGTCTCTGTTGTCGAGAACCATATGTGATCAATGCTTGCTCTTGCATCATGACACATCCGAGTCCGGTCCCTGATGCGTCACAGTGAACTACATACCCAACACCCTCCTTCAGAAGCCTCAAGATGGGGGCACTAATCATCCTCTTCCTGAGCTCCGGAAAAATCCACTAGCATCTCTTTGACCAAATGAAGGGTTGACCCTTCTTCGTCAGTGCTGATAATGGTGCTGCAACTCTGGAGAAATCTGGCACAAAATTCCAATTGTAATCGGCCAAACCTAGGAATCTTCGTACCTCCTACACACTTTTATGTGGATCCCAAGCAAGTATCACCTGAATATTTTATTGGTCCACCTCAAATCTAGCCTCTAAGATGACATGTCCTAGAAAATGAACCTCTCAGATCCAGAAATGGAACTTCGAGAGCTTAACATAATGCCGGTGCTCTGGGAGTGTGTCAAGAACTACCTGAATGTGATAGACATGCTCCTCCTCGGTAACCAAGTATATCAGAATGTAGTTAATGAAGACCACCAAAAAGAGATCAAGATAGGGATTGAAGATCCTGTTCATGAGCTCTATGAACAATTTTGGAGCATCACTCACACTGAACGACATGACCAAAAACTCATAATGGTCGTACCAACATCTGAAAGCCGTCTTTGCACATCCTCATATCATACTCTGAGATGGTGATAGCCTGACCCGAGGTCTATTTTAAAGAACCACTGTGCTCCCTTGAGCTGATCAAAGAGGTCATCAGTCCTTAGAAGTGGGTACTTGTTCTTCAAGATCACCTTGTTAATGCGCTGATAGTCAACACAAAATCTCAAGATCCCATTGGCGATCTTGGGGAAAAAATCGGGGTTGCCCAAGGAGAAGCACTGGGATCGATGAATCCATTTCCCTGCAAGTCCTCTAGTTGTACGCGCAACTCACAAAGCTCCATGGGATCCATCCGATACTCTGGTGTAGATATTGGTGTTTCCCCTAGGTAGAAGTAAATATAAATGTCCACCTCTCTGTGAGGAGGTAGACCCAGAACATCATCAGGAAAGACATCTGCATACTGGTCCACCATTACATGATATCTCAGACTCTCCACATCAACTGCTCCGAGGGTAAGGCTAGAAAACTGATGAGTGATCAGCTGCACTCTACTCCAGGCAATCCATCCTATGCTGCAAAGTCTCCCTTCTAACTGGTGAAGTTAAACCTGGTCTCATCCATGCAGACACACCGCACTTTGTGCCTAATACAGTATATCTGAGTATGGACTGTAGATAACCATTCCATACCCAAGATGAAGTTGTAAGTCCTATATGCCACGACTAGGAGATCCAACCTAAATCTTTTGCCTCCTAGAGTAAGCTCACACTGCCGGCACAAGTGAGTAATCATCAAATCCTCTCGTGTAGGAGTCTCTAGCCGTAAGGATTGAGTCAAAGGATCCATCAGAATCTCTGAGCTCCAAACAAGGGTAGTGGAAATAATATAATGTCTGGAACCTGTGTCAATAATTATTGCAGCTTAGGTGAAGTAGACCAAGATCGTACCTCGTATCATATTCAGAGCGCCGTGATCATAACCCTCAGCTGCCTAGAGCTAAGCTCGCCCCAGTCCACTTGCCCCCTGCGGTCGGGGTGGACCTTCTAGTGGTGGTGGTGGCAACATCTCGAATCATCGCCCACCGCGAGCTACATGGCCAGCTCCTTTGCCACGTCAGTATTCTCTCTAAAGACCTCCTTATTCGAACTTTGTCTCTACCTGGGTTGTCCTTCGACTATCTACTGATCATACGTAGGGAGGGTTGGGTAGTCACGAGCCATGTGACCCTGCCTGCCGCATGTGAAACAGTACCTGCTCCTCGCATGACTGGCTCTGTCTCTGGTGCCCCACACAACTGACCCTAAATCCTGCGGTCGTCCTCCTGTAGGTCTGGTCCTTTTTTACCTCTATGACATCTGTCTGCTGCAAGCTGCAGAAGACTCCGCTACGTGACGACTGGTGGCTGGTCTCGCTATTGGTGACTGCTCTGCAAGAAAACTCTCCATTAAGAGGTATCACACTAACACCCCCACCAGCGTCGGGATGCTGAGTGAGATCATCAAAGCCCTGATCTCCCACCTGAGTCCCAACTCAATGGTCCAACCCCTAGATAATGGGTCCCGCACCATATCATTGGAGTAGCATGAGAGGTTGATGAACCTTACTGAGTACTGAGCCACAGTCATGCTACCCTGCTGCAGATAAAGAAGCTTCTGTATACACACAACACAAAGAGTTGATGGGACAAACTTTTCCCGAAACATGCCCTCGAAGTCTGCCCAGTGAAGCATCACATCGTCGTGAACCTAGAGCATCAAGATCCACCATCCGTCTGCTACTACCTATAGAATATTGTCGATAAGGATCACCATGATATGATCTAGTGTCCCTAGCAGTTGGAAGACTCTCACTACGACCTCCAACCAATCCTCAGCCGCCTATGGGTCTGTCTCACCCCTGAACTTGGGTTTCCTGTAGCGCTGGACCTCATGCAATTTATAACGACCCATACTTTACATACATGGTTATTACATCAGAATTTAAGCATACTTATTACAACATATAACAAAACCATGATAGTACTGTATAGGTATTGTGTCTTTAGAAATTGGGAAACATACAAAATTGGTTCATAAATCATCTACATTGTCTCCCATTTATTTCATCATATCTTGAGTACATTTTGGCATATCCTAATCAATACCCTTCTTCCTGACATGGGGAAAAGAAAACATACAAAAGGGTGAGCTCAAATGCTCAGTAAGGGTGGAAAAAAGAAATGTCAATCATATCATATTCATAAGAAAAGAATATTTTGAAAATCTTAACCTGCAAAAAAGATCATAATATCATAACATGGGATAAATCATATTAGTGAAATGTAATCCCAATATTCATAACTTAAAACATGAAAATTTGTGGAATATAAACATAATAATAGAAAATCATTTCATATTAGTCATGGACCTTTTCCAAGACCATCATAGCAGACAAAGTCCATTACTGAACCGAGTTCAATACTCGTTCCAGTCCTGTATCACTGAACTTGATTAACTTTCTATTCTTTCCATGCATATCTAATGAGATATAAATCTTTACCCAATGCATTGGATTGAGATATAGGTACCACCCATCTCATAATGAAACCATTCTTATGTGTGCCACAAAATCATTAATCACACATCATAGCATAAACCATATAATAAAAATGGGATTCATAAACATCATGCCATTATAACATAATCCATAAAAGGACTTCATAAAAATAATTCCTTCATAACATAATAAATTCAATTTAATAATAGGGATAGAAAAATGAACCTATATTATTTTATATGGAAAATAATTTTCATAAAACACTTGAACTCCATTCTTGAGGAAAATATCCTTTCTACTTCAAAAACATTTTTCCTTTCTTAACATATCATAAAATTTTAAACTAAAAGAAGTTAATTAAAAATAAACATGAAAACTTTTAAAGGAAGATTCATGGAAATAATGTTCTATGAAATCATAAAAATCCATTCATGCCGTATAAGTGAAAAAAACATTCTTCTCGTACTTTGGTTGAAAAAGTCAAAAAGTACCTCGTAATAAAAATGACAAAAGATTCCTTTATTATATTTTACTAAAATTCACCAATTGGAAAAATTGGACTTAAAAAATTGTAGGAGGATAGAAATAATATTGCATATTGAAGAAACATGGATGTGGATGATAAATATTCCCCAGCAATTACCGAAGTATAAACAATCTCGGAAAAAAATTGAGATTGGTAGATTTTCCCTTACCTTAGGTCCGATTTTCTTCGTACATATCCAAACCTCCTGTATAATGATTTAAATAATATCATTGAATTATTACAGAATCATATTCATTGTTATGATGTCATATATGGTTATATTCTTATCTTCTTATTAGTAATATTTCATTGCTACTTGTTATTCAGGTGTTCATTGCTTTATGTTCTTATGCATGTTTTGTAGAGTAAATTCTTATTCTTATTTTTAGGTTATAGATACCTCATTTCCAGAAATGTATTAGTGTAATATATATCATATTTATTCATTCAATTCATTTATATATTCATTACTCAATTAAGATCATGTAGAATGAGTCACATCATATCGTGGAGACGGTAGGTCGTACGTACGCACGAGCGATGATATCATTCCCATGATTGTGAAATTGTATTTATGTGTATGTATACTATTTCAGAGTCAAAATAACTTTACAATAATTATATATAGTTATTCTTTAAACCATTATACCCATCCAAGTAAGGTGGTGGTGGAAAACAGATTACACCATGGCGTGGAGACGGTATTCCATAGGTACGCACATGTAGTGATTTCGTTTTCTGTAGGATGGTTAGAAGGTGAAACATGGTTGTTTCATATCTATAATAACATATCAGTATATGAGTGATACTGATGTTATTACTTCATAATGAAACCACTAAATAAGAGGATGTAGAAGAAGAAATAAATTTGAAAAAATTAGTAATGGATATTTCCTCTTATTCGACACGCCTCTTTGAAACCTCCTATTAGGGCACTAACATTGGTCTTTGAAGAAGGCAAGGACCTCTAGTATGTTTTTAGGGAATTTGAGAAGGGAAACGGGTAGGGTTTGGATTATCGTGAAGGCTCAAAATGGAGTGAGGAGGAGAGGGAGGAGGTGCCCTTTTATAAGGGAGGAGAGGGGCACCTTTGAAAAAACGTAAAATATTATTTTATAATAAAGTTATATTGGATTTTTAATAGCTCCAAATTGATTTATTTCAAAGATAAGGTGGGGATGGGTCAAAATCCTCTCAACAAATAGGTTTTAGACATTTTTATGTTACTATTTTAACCTTATCATTTAGATTTAACTCTAAGTTAAATATTTTAACTTTTACCATGTCTTCTTGTTCTCTTACAGTATATGGTTAATAAACTTACTATGACAAGACAAACAAACCCCAAGTGGTTAATTATTAATATATCTAACCATATATATGTCATTTGGTATAACCTTATATTTTTAGGAATAGAATAAGAGTTTATAATATAATATTTGGTTTAAAAACTATTTTATGTCAATTTTGACACTATTTTTTAATTGATTTTTGTGAAAATCATAACATCATACATAGTTCAAAAAAATTTAATTAAATAAATAATAACATGTTATATTAACCTATAAATTTATTTTGGTTCATAAAGAGTATAAAATTACATTTATTTGGGTATTTATAACATCAATTATGTTAATATTTCATTAATAAGATAATTACTCCATCATCATTGTGTAAAATAAAAATTAAATTATTTAATGTCTAAAAATTATAAATAAAATACCATTATGTAGGAAATATTTTTATCTTTCTAATGAATATTTATAGTATAATTTATCTTATGTATAACTCTATATTAAAAATGTTTTTAGTTATTAAACTTTGATTTTAACTCTTTTAACTCTTCTTTAAATAAAATAATAATAAGCGTCCTAATATAATCCAAGTGGACCTAAATGGGCTTCCTAAGATTATTTTTGGTCGAATTAAACTTATCCAATAGAATTAGGACATGTGTTAGGGTAATAATAATATCATTTTTACCCTTAATTACCCTATTTACTTTTAACCGTGGTAAATAAAAGTAAAAAGTTACTATTCACAAAAAATTATTTTTATCTTATTAAACCACATTTTAATCCTTGATATTAACCGTGTATCTCATATTTTCGAAATTAAATTCATAGAAGCGGTAAAATTATGTTTTATGTACAATTGAAAATTCTCCAAGGAGGTGGGTAAAGGACGGTGAAAAGTTCAATAAAAATTTAATATATCTAAAATTATTATAAAAAAAATCCCATGAATTACATTGAACTTATATAAGTATTATTTATATAATTTGATCTAAAATAAATTTAAATAAAATAAATAATTATTTAAATAAAAATGTGGTTTTAATCAATTACTCAGTGTTTTCACTATTCATAAAAATTAAACGTTTTCAGAAAAATACCAAAAATTCACCCTAGGATAATTTCGATATTTTGAATCTAAAAATGAAGTTCATTTTAAAGATAAAATTCAAGAAATTTCAAAATGTGGGTATTACTATTAATAAAAGCTAGTTTATATAATATTTTAATAACATATCATTGTTTAGTGAAACTCGGTATTGTGTACAATGCAATCTATCGAGGAAGGTTACTCTTGCGTGTAACGCAAGACAAGACAATGTTGTGTGTATTGAAAGATTTATTTGGTGATGTATATAACATGAAAACAAAATATTTGTCATAAAATATCGGGTGTTACATTCTACCACACTTAAAATGAATTTTTCCCTCGAAATTCATCACATTGTAACAAACAGATGAGGATACATCTCTCTCATAATATCCTAAAGTTTCCATGTAGCCTATTCTAATTGGTGGTTCCTATATAAAACTTCCACCAAGCGAGTGGTCTTGTTCCGTAGAACTTTTTCGCTACGATCCAGAATCTCTATCGGCTGTTCTACATAAGAAAGATCTTGCTCCAACGATACAACTTCTGAGCTTAGTACATGTGAAGGATCAGGTATGTAATTTCTCAAGAGAGATACATGGAACACATCATGAACATGAGAGAGATTTGGTGGAAGCGCCAATCGCTAAGCTACCTTCCCAACACGATCCAGTATTTTGAAAGGACCGATATACATAGGGCTCAGCTTTCCTTTCTTTCCAAATCTCATTACATTCTTCCAAGGAGATATTTGTAAGAACACTTTATCACCCACTTCAAACTCTAGGTCTTTTCTTCAGTTGTCGTCATAAATTTTTTGTCGATTCTGAGATGCTCTTATGTGTTGTTGAATAGATCTGACCTTTTCTTCCAACTCATCAACAAGTTCAGGTCCAAATAGCTTTCTTTCCCCAACTTCATCCCAGGAAGTTGGAGTCCTATATTTCTTTCCATAGAGAGGTTCAAAATGAGCCATCTGAATACTGGAGTGAAAGATATTATTATAAAAAAATCCACCAAAGGTAGTTGTTGATCCCAACAACCTTTGAAATCCATAGATCAATCTCTTAACATATCTTCTAGAGATTGAATTGTTCTCTCAGACTGGTCGTCTATCTGAGGATGATAAGCAGTGCTGAAACTCAACTCTGTATCTAGAGTATGCTGAAGACATCTTCAAAACATCGAGGTAAACCTCAGATCCCGATCGGATATAATGGAAAGTGGTACTCCATGTAATCTTGCCACTTCCTTTATATATATCCTGGCAAGCTAATGCGGAGAGAAATTTTCTCTAATATCAATGAAGTGTACCGACTTCGTAAGAGGATCAACAATGACCCAGATAGCATTATTGCCTCTAGATGTTTTAGGAAGTCTGGAGAAAAAGTCCATAGTGATGTTTTCCCATTTCCATTCGGGTATGGGTAATGTTTGTAAGATACCCTTAGACTTCTGTCTCTCATATTTTTCTTTCTGACAAACCAAGCATCGAGAGACATATTCAGTAACATCTCATTCCTTGAAATCCCACCAGATGTACGCTTTCAGGTCCCAATACATCTTCGTGCTTCCAGGATGAATAGAGAATGAAGAACTATGAGCCCCATCCAGCAGATCATTCTTTAATTCTGGGATGGGAGGAAGACAAACCCGATTTCAGAACCTTATTATCTCATCACAATCAAGGTTGAATTCAGGAACTTTTCTCACATTCTTTTGTATCTCTAGAACTTCTTTTTGTGCCTCTTTAATCTTCACATGTATAGATGGTTGAAAATTAATTTGAGAAAGATACGATTTTTCCCCTTCCATTATAATTCTGAGATCCATCCTTTGAAAATCCATACATATTAGATCTTTTTTGATCCTCATCATAGATAAGCTAAAATGGTCTTGTCGACTTAATGAATCTGCCACCTTGTTTGCTTTCCCAGGGTGATAATGAATTGAGCAGTCATAATTCTTAATCAGCTCTAACCATATTCTTTGGCACATATTTAGCTACTTTTGAGTGAAAATATAATTTAAACTTTTATGATCAGCATAAATATGACACCTTTCACCATAAAGATTATGCCTCCAAATCTTTAATGTAATTATTATCGCTGCTAACTCCAAATCACGAGTTGGGTAATTTTGATCATGGATTTTTAACTATCATGAGGCATAAGCTATCACCATATCATTTTTCATGAGAACACACCACAATACCTTCTCGAATGTATCACTGTATATCACAAACCTTTTTCCACTATATGGTAGAGTGAGCACATGTGCACTGGATAACCTTCGTTTTAACTCTTTGAAATTATCTTCACACTCCACCATCCAAACGAACTTAACTCCTTTTCTAGTCAACCTGGTGAGTGGATTAGATAACCTTGAAAAATATTTCACAAAACATCAACAATATCCAGCCAAACCAAGAAAAATTTGGATCTCTGTTACTGTTTTTGGTCTCGACCTTCTTTCGATAACCTCTGTTTTGCTGGATCCACAGATATCCCCACTTTTGAGATTATGTGACAAAAAAATGAAACTTTTTGAAGCAAAAATTCACACTAGGTAAGTTTGGCATAAAGATTCTCATTTCTTAGGGTCTTTAATACAATTCTCAAGTGATCATCATGTTTGTCCTTTCTCTTTCAATATACAAGAATATAGTCTATAAATACTACCACAAACTGATCATGATAATCTCTAAAGACTATATTCATCAGATCCATGATGATAGCAGGGGAATTAGTAAGACCAAATGGCATCACTATAAATTCATAGTGTCCATACCTTGTTCGAAAATCCACCTCTGGTATATCCTCCTTTTTGACCCTTAATTGACGATACCCTAAATGAAGATCAATATTGGAAAAGTATTGAGTTCCACGTAGTTGGTCAAATAAGTCATCAATGTGTGGGAGAGGATATTTTTTCTTGATAGTGATCTTGTTAAGTTCTCGATTATCAATGCAGAGTCTCATTGATCCATCTTTCTACTTAACAAACAGAACAAGTGCTCCACAAGGTGACGCACTAGGGAATATTTATCCTTTATCATGATTCTCTTGGTGTTGCTTCTTCAATTCCTGCAACTCAATTGGGGCATTCTATAAGGTGTCTTTGAAATGGAAATAACACCCGGTATGAGTTCTATTGAAAACTCAAATTCATGATTTGGTGGAAGACTTGGCAATTCCTCCGGAAAGACATCATCAAACTCTCATACAAGGGGAATATTCTTAATCGCGAGTTTCTCTCCAAACATTTGAGATAAATAACCTTCATTTATTTGAATCAAGACCCATAAGATGGAAGAAATTACCACTAGAAGGTTATATTCATCCTTACATCGATAGATGATAGTAGATTGATCAGGAATATTAAATGTGATTTCCCTTCTTTGGCAATTGATATGAGATCCATATAAAGAAATCCAATCCATGCTAAGAATCACATCAAATTCCACTATAGGAAGGATCAGAAGATTTGATGGAATCACTTTCCCACAAACTTCAATCAGAGAAGAATTGTAAACTTTTTATGCAACTATTGTGCCATTAGGGGTTGTCACAGCTAACTCAATATCTTACTACTGAGGTAATATGGCGATACCCTTAGAAAATTCTTCAGAAATAAAAGAGTGGGTGGAACTAGAATCAAATAAAATATTTGCTACTTTAGAGTGGATGGTAAGTGTACCTTTCACCACTTCGTTATCATACTCCACATCATCGATAGAAATTGCATGTGACTTTCCTTTGTCTTTGGCCTTAATTGTTTGTTGACGTCGATCATCATCAACAACCCTTGTATTAGGGAATTTATTGGCATAATGCCCCATTTCCTTGCACTTGAAACATTGAAGTGTAGGAGGTGCATTCTGTGTATCCCTTTCTTTGTTCGCATCATTAGACATATTCTTCCCATTATTTTGATATTAAACTACCCGATGACCTTCTTTTCCACACTTAAAACATTTACTTGTCTCTTGAAGATAATTTCCTCCATGTTTCTTTCCACACATTGAGCATAAGGGAAAATCATCTTCTTTACATTGTGGTCTTTAGATTTTCCCTTGAATTCCATTTTCCTCTTCTTATCAAACCCATATGACTTATGGCTTACTTCAATATCCATATCAACCTTCAGAGCACAATGAACAATTTCCTCGTACCTATTGAAGTCCCTTATGGCTAACTCCCTTCAACAAATTGGTTTTAAGACACTAAAGAATCTATTGATCATACTCTCAGGTTGGTTAATAATTCCGAAAGCGTACCTTGCAAGTCTTGCAAAATTTTCTTCGTAGGTACCAACCGATTCATCATCCTTTTACTTCAGTTCAAGAAACTCCCTCTCCAGCTTTGTTCGAAGAATACGAGGGAAGTACTTATTGAACCATATGTTCTTGAACTCATCCCATTACATGGACTCAATCTCATCCATTTTCCCCGTATTCTTAATAAGATTCCACTATTGACCAGATTCACCTTCCAAACGATATACTGCTAAGATGACTTTATCATGTTCAAAATATTTCAGGATTGAAGATATCTTTTCAGTGGTACTAATCCATTGCTCAGCTACTAATGGATCAGAAGATCCGCAGAATGAAGGTGGACGCTGCCTCATGAAGGATTCAAAAGAATGTTGCTTCTTCCTTTTCTCGTTTGGAATTCCTACATTATTCATAGTGTGAGAAAGTTGTGTGGGCATGGATATAAGATTTTTCATTCCAGCTCCCATAACGTTTGATTGCTCAGGGGGATAATCATTGCATTTCCCATCGCATTCAGCATTAACACGGTTCCTTCGGGTTCTATCCATTGACTAAAACCAAGAAGCATAGTGTTAGAAACAGTAATCATAACCGGAAAACCACATAATCAAGAATAAAATTTTAGGTGTTATCATAGGTTGTTCATGGGCATTTCTAAAACACTAATATTGTGTTATATATTTAGACATATCCTTAGAGTTCTTACTAAGGATTTCACATACTAATTTCCAAAGGTTGACTAAAACTTCCCTCTGATACCAATTATAACAACCCATACTTTACAAACATGGTTATTACTTTAGAATTGAAGCATACTTATTACAACATATAACAAAACCACGATAGGATAGTATAGGTATAGTGTCTTTAGAGACTGGGAAACATAAAAAACTAGTTCATAAATCATCTACATTGTCTCCTGTTTATTTCATCATATCTAGAGTCCCATTTGGAATATCTTACTCAATACCCTGCTTCCTGACCTGGGGAAAAGAAAACATACAAAAGGGTGAGCTCAAATGCTCAGTAATGGTAAACTAAAGAAATATCAATCATATCATATTCATAAGAACATAATATTTTTAAAATCATAAACTGCAAAAAGATCATAATATCATAACATGTGATAAATCATAGTAGTGAAATATAATCCCAATAATCATAACTTAAAACGTGAATCTTTGTGTCATACACACATAATCATAGAAAATCATTTCATATTAGTGAAGTCTCTTTGCCAAGACCAACATAGTGGATAAATTCCATTACTGAACCGAGTTCACTCCTCGTTCCAATCCTGTATCACTGAACCAGATAAACTTTCCGTTCCAACCATGTCTTTCTCATGAGATATATATCATCAACAAATGAATTGGAGGGAGATATAGGTCCCACCCATCTCATAATTAAACCATTATTATTTGTGCCACAAAATCATTAATCATATATCATAACATAACCCATATAATAGAAATGGGATTCATAAACATCATGCCATCATAACATAATCCATAAAAGGACTTCATAAAAATATTTCCATCATAACATAATCAAATAAATGTAATAATAGGGATATAAATAGAAACCTATATTATCTTAGATGGAAAATAATTTTGATAAAACACTTGAACTCCATTCTTGAGGAAAATATCCTTTCTACTTCAAAAACATTTTCTCTTTCTTAACATGTCATACAATTTAAACTAAAATAAGTTAATTAAAAATAAACTTGAAAACATATAAAGGAAGATTCATGGAAATAATGTTCTATGAAATCATAAAAATCCATTCATGCCGTATAAGTTAAAAAAACATTCTTCTCATACTTTGGCCTGAAAAGTCAAAAAGTACCTCGTACTAAAAACGAAAAAGATTCCTTTAATATCTTTTAATAAAATTCACCAATAGGTAAAATTGGATTTAAATAATTTTAGGAGGATAGAAATAATATTACATATTGAGGAAACATGGATGTGGATGATAGATATGCCACAGTAATTACCGAAGTATTAACAATCTCGGATAAAAATTGAGATTGCGAGATTTTCCCTTACATTAGGTCTGATTTGCTTCGTATGTATCCAAACCTCCTGTATAATGATTTAAATAATATCAATTAATTATTAGATAATCATATTAATTGTTATTATATCATATATGGTGATATTCTTATCTTATTATTAGTAATATTTCATTGTAACTTGTTACTCAGGTGTTCATTGCTTTATGTTCTTATGCCTGTTTTGTTGAATAAATTCTTATTATTATTTTTAGGTTTTATGTACCTCATTTATAGAATGTTATTAGTGTAATATATATCATATTTATTCATTTAATTCTTTTATATAATCATTATTCAATGAATATCATGTAGAACGAGTCGCATCACATCGTGGAGACGGTAAGCCGTACGTACGCACGAGCGAGGATATCGTTCCCATGATCGTGGAATTGTATATAAGTGTATGTATACTATTTAAGAATAAATATCACTTTAAAATAATCATATATAGTTATTCTTTACACCATTATACCCATCCATGTAATGTGGTGGTGGAAAACAGATTACACCACGGCGTGAAGACGGTATTCCGTATGTACGCACACGCGATGATTTCATTTTCCGTAGGATGGTTACACGGTGAAACATGGTTGTTTCATATTTATAATAACATATAAGTGTATTAGTGATACTGATGTTATTACTTCATAATGAAACAACTAAATAAAAGGAACTAGAAGAAGAAATAAATTTGAAAGAATCGGTAATGGATTTTACCTCTTCTTCGACATGCCTCTTTGAAACCTCCTCTTAGGGCACTACAATTGGTATTTGAAGATAACCAGAACCTCTAGTATGTTTCTAGGGAAGTTTATAAGGGAAATGGGCAGGGTTTGGCCGATATTGAAGTCTCAAAATGGTGTGAGGGGGAGAGGGAGGAGGTGCCCTTTTATAAGGGAGGAGAGTGGAACCTTTGGAAAAACTTAAAATATTATTTTATAATAAAGTCATATTCGGTTTTTAATAGCTCCAAATTGATTTATTTCTAAGTTAAGGTGGGTATGGGTCGAAAGCCTCTCAAAAAATAGGTTTTATACAAGTTTATATTACTATTTTAACCTTATCATTTAGATTTAACTCTAAGTTAAACATTTTAACTTTTACTGTGTCTTCTTGTTTTCTTACACTATATGGTTAATAAACATACTATAACAAGCCAAAAGAACCCCAAGAGGTTAATTATTAATATATATAAAATTATCTAAGTCATTTGGCCGATCTGTAGATTTTTAGGAATAGAATAATAATTAATAATATAATATTGGTTTTAAAAACTATTTTATGTCAATTTTGACACTATTTGGTAATTGATTTTTGTGAAAGTCAAAACATCATGATTAGTTAGAAAAAAGTTAATTAAATCAATATTAACATGTAATATTAACCTATAAAATTATTTTTATTCATAAAAAGTCTAAAATTAAATTTATTTGGGTATTTATAACATCAATTATGTTAATATTTCATTAATAATGTAATTACTGCATAATCATTGTGTCAAAAATAAATTAAATTATTTAATGTCTAAAAATTATAAATAAAACATGATTATGTAGGATATATTTTTAGATTTCTAATGAATATTTATAGTCCAATTTATCTTTTGTATAACCCTATATCAAAAATCATTTTATTTATTAAACTTTCATTTTAACTCTTTTAACTCTTCTTTAAATAAAATAATAATAAGTGTCCTAATCTAATCCAAGTGGACCTAAATGGCATTCCTAAGATTATTATTGTTCGAATTAAACTTATCCAATAGAATTAGGACATGTGTTAGGGTAATAATAATATCATTTTTACCCTTAATTACCCTATTTACTATTAATCGTGGTAAATAAAAGTAAAAAGTTACTATTCACCAAAAATTATTTTTATCTTATTGATCCACATTTTACTCCTTGATATTAACCGTGTCTCTCATATTTTAGAAATTAAATTGACATACTTGGTAAAATTATGTTTTATGTACAATTGCAAATTCTCCTACGAGGTGGGTAAAAGATTGTGAAAAGATCAATAAATATTTCATATATCTAAAATTATTATAAAACGACTCCAATGAATTACATTGAACATATATAATTATTATGTATCTATTTTGACCTAAAATTAATTTAAATAAAATAAATTATTATTTAAATAAAAAGGCGGTTTTAACCAATAACTCAGTGTTTTCACTATTCATCAAAAATTCAATGTTTTCATAAAAATACCAAAAATTTACCCCAGGCTAATTTCGATATTTTAAATCCAAAAATGAAGTCCATTTTGAATGATAAAATTCATAAATTTTCAAAAAGTGGGTATTACTATTCCTAATGGCTAGTTTATATAATATTTTAATATCATATCATTGTTTAGCGAAACTTGGTATTGCGTACAATGCAAGCTATCGAGGAAGGTTACTCTTGCATGTAACGCAAGCCAAGATAGTGTTGTGTGTAGTGAAAGATTCCTTTGGTGATGTATATACCATAAAAAAATTTCTCATAAAATCTCGGGTGTTACATTCTACCACACTTAAAATGAATTTTTCCCTCGAAATTCGTCACATTGTAACAAAAATATGAGGATACCTTTCCCTCATCATATACTAAAGTTTCCATGTAGCTTCTTATAATTGGTGGTTCCTATATAAATCATTCACCAAGTGAGTGGTCTTGTTCCGTAGAAAAGTTTCACTACGATCTAGAATCTCTATCGGCTATTCTTCATAATAAAGATCTTGCTCCAGCGGTACACCTTCTGAGCTTAGTATACGTAAAGGATCGGGTATGTACTTTCTCAGGAGAGATACATGAAACACATCATGAACTTGAGAGAGATTCGGTGGAAGCGGCAATCGGTAAGCGACCTTCCCAACACGATTCAGTATTTTGAAAGGACCGATATACCTAGGGCTCAGCTTTCCCTTCTTTCCAAATACAATTACTTTCTTCCAAAGAGATATTTGTAAGAACACTTTATCACCCACTTCAAACTCTAGGTATTTTTTTCCCTTGTCGGCATAACTTTTTTGTCGACTCTGAGCTACTCTTATGCATTGTTGAATATATCTGACCTTTTCTACCATCTCATCAACATGATCAGGTCCTAATAGCTTTCTTTCCCCAACTTCATCCCAGCAAGTTGGAGTCCTGCATTTCTTTCCATAGAGAGATTCATAAGGAGCCATAAGAATAATGGAGTGAAAGCTATTATTGTAAGAAAATTTCACCAAAGGTAGGTGTTCATCCAAAAAACCTTTGGAATCCATAGATCAAGCTCTTAACATATCTTCTAGAGTTTGAATTGTTCTCTCAGACTGACTATCTGTCTGAGGATAATAAACAGTGCTGAAACTTAACTCTGTACCTAGAGTATGCTGAAGACTTCGCCAAAACATCGAGGAAAACCTCAGATCCCAATTGGATATAATGGAAATTGGTACTCCATGAAATCTTACCACTTCCTTTATATATATCCGGGCAAGATGATCCAGAGAGAAATCTTCTCTAATAGCAATGAAGTGTGCTGACTTCGTAAGACAATCAACTATGACCCAGATAGCATTATTTCCTCTAGATGTTTTAGGATGTCCGGTGAAAAAGACCATAGTGATGTTTTCCCATTTCCATTCGGGTATGGGTAATGGTTGTAATATCCCCTTAAACTTTTGTCTCACAGCTTTTTCTTGCTGACAAACCAAGCATCGAGAGACATATTCAGCAACATCTCTTTTCTTTCCATCCCACCAGAAGCACTCTTTCAGGTCCCAATACATCTTCGTGCTTCCAAGATGAATAGAGAATGAAGAACTATGAGCCTCATCCAGCAGCTCCTTTAATTCTGGGATGGGAGGAACACAAACCCGATTCCTGAACCTTATTATCTCATCACAATAAAGGTTGAATTCAGGAACATTTCTCACATTCTTTTGTAACTTTACATCTTATTTTTCTTCCACTTTAATCTTCACATGTATAGATGGTTGAACATTCATTTGAGAAAGATATGATTTTTCCCCTTCCATTATAATTCTAAGATCCATACTTTGTAAATCCATACATATTAGATCTTTTGTGAACCTCATAATGGATAAGCTAGAATGGTCTTTTCGACTTAATGCATCTGCCACCTTATTTTCTTTCCCAAGGTGATAATGAATTGAGCAGTCGTAATCCTTAATCTGCTCCAAAAATCTTCTTTGGCGCATATTTAGCTCCTTTTGTGTGAAAATATACTTTAAACTTTTATGATCTGTATAAATATCACACCTTTCACCATAAAGATTATGTCTCCAAATCATTAATGCAAATATTACCGCTGCTAACTCCAAATCACGAGTTGGGTAATTTTTCTCATTGATTTTCAAATGTCGCGAGGCATAAGCTATCACCACTACATTTTTCATGAGAACACACAACAATACCTTCTTGGATTCATCACTATAGATCACAAACATTTTTCCACTACATGGCAGTGTGAGCACATGTGCACTAGATAACCTTCGTTTTAACTCTTCGAAATTATCTTCACACTCCACCGTCCAAACGAACATAACTCCTTTTTGAGTCAGCCTGGTGATTGGATTAGATAACCTTGAAAAATCTTTCACAAAACGTCGAAAATATCCAGACAAACAAAGAAAAATTTGGATCTCTATTAATGTTGTTGGTCTTGACCATCTTTCGATAACCTCTGTTATTGTTGGATCCACATATATCCCCTCTTTTGAGATTATGTGACCCAAAAATGAAACTTTTTGAAGCCAAAATTCACACTAGGTAAATTTGTCATAAATATTCTCCTTTCTTAGGGTTTTTAATACAATTCTCCAGTGATCTTCATGTTTGTCCTTTCTCATTGAATAGACAAGAATATCGTCTATAAAGACTACCACAAACTGATCATGATAGTCTCTAAAGACTATATTCATCATATCCATGATGATAGAAGGGGAATTAGTAAGTAAAAATGGCATAAATATAAATTCATAGTGTCCATACCTTGTACAAAAAGTCATCTTTGGTATATCCTCATTTTTGACCCTTAATTGATGATAACCTGAACGAAGATCAATCTTGGAAATGTATTGAGCTCCGCATAGTTGGTCACTTAAGTCATTAAGGCACCTGAGAGGATATTTTTTCTTAATAGTGATCTTGTTAAGTTCTCGATTATCAATGTAGAGTCCCATTGATCCATATTTCTTCTTAACAAACAGAACAAGTGCTCTACAAGGTGACACACTAGGGCGTATGTATCCTTTATCATGATTCTCTCAGTGTTTCTTTTTCAATTCTTGAAATTAATTTGGGGCCATTCTATAAGGTGTATTTGAAATGGGAATAGAACCCAGTATGAGTTCTTTTGAAAAATCAACTTCACGATTTGGTTGAAGACTTGGAAATTCCTCCAGAAAGACATCATCAAACTCTTGTACAATGGGAATATTCTTAATCATGAGTTTCTCTCCAACCATTTGAGATAAGTAACCTTCATTTATTTGAATCAAGACCCATAAGATGGAATAAATTTCCACTGGAAGGTTATATTCATCCTTGCATCGATAGATGATAGTAGATTGATTAGGAATATTAAATATGATTTTCCTTTTTTGGCAATTGTATTGAGCTCTGTATAAAGAAATCCAATCCATTCCAAGAATCACATCAAATTCCACTATAGGAAGGATCACAATATTTGAAGGAAGCACTTTCCCACAAACATCAATCAGAGAAGAATTTTAATCTTTTCATGCGACTATTGTGCCATTAGGGGTTGTCACAACTAACTCAATATCTAACTGCTGAGGTAATATGATGATACCCTTAGAAAATTCTTTAGAAATAAAACAGTGGGTGGATCCAGAATAAATAAAACATTTTCTACTTTAGTTTCGGTGGTAAGTGTACCTCTCAACACTTTGTTATCATACTCCACGTCATCGATAGAAATTGCATGTGACTTTCCTTTGTCTTTGGCCTTAATAGTTTGTTGACATCGATCATCATCAACAACCCCTAGATTAGGGCATTGATTGGCATAATTCCCCATTTCCTTGCACTTGAATCATTGAAGTGAAGGAGGTGAATCCTATGTATCCCTTTCTTTGTTTGCATCATTAGACATATTCTTCCCATTATTTTGACATTCAACTACCCGATGAACTTCTTTTCCACACTTAAAATATTTACTTGTATAATTAAGACAATTTCCTCCATGTTACTTTCCACACATTTAGAATAAGGGAAAACTCATCTTCTTCTCATTGTGGTATTTAGATTTTCCATTGAATTCCATTTTCTTCTTCTTATCAAATACATATGACTGATGGCTTACTCCAATATCCATCTCAACCTTGAGAGCACATCGAACAATTTCCTCGTACCTATTGAAGTCCCTTATGGCTAATGCCCTTCGAATAATTGGTTTTAAGCCACTAAAGAATCGATTGATCTTACTCTCAGGTTGGTTAATAATTCCGGAAGCGTACCTTGCAAGTCTTATAAAATTTGCTTCGTAGGTACCAACTGATTCATCATCCTTTTGCTTCAGTTCAAGAAACTCCTTCTCCATCTTTGTTCAAAGAATAAGAGGGAAGTTATTATTGAAACATATGTTCTTGAACTCATCCCATTCCATGGACTCAATTTCATCCCTTTGCCTCATATTCTTAATAAGATTCCACCATTGACCAGCTTCACCTTCCAAACAATATACTGCTAAGATGACACTTTCATGTTCAGAACATTGCAGGACTGAAAATATCTTTTCAATGGTACTAATCCATTATTCAGCCACTAATGGATCAGAAGACCCGCTGAATGAAGGTGGACACTTCCTCATGAAGGATTCAACAGAATGTTGCTTCTTCCTTTTCTCGTTTGGAATTCCTGCATGATTCATAGCTTGAGAAAGTTTTGTGAGCATGGATACAAGATTTGTCATTCCAGCCCCCATAACGTTTGTTTGCTCAGGGGGACAATCATTGCATTTCCCATCACATTCAGCATTAAAACGGTTCCTTCGGGTTCCTGCCATTGACTAAAACCAAGAAGCATTGTGTGAGAAACACTAATCATAATAGGAAAACCACATAATCAAGAATAAATTTTTTGGTGTTATCAGAGGTTGTTCATGGCCATTTCTAAAACACTAATGTTGTCTTATATATTTAGACATATCCTTACAGTTCTTACTAAGGCTTTCACATCCTAGTTTCCAAAGGTTGACTAAACCTTTCCTCTGATGCCAATTATAACGACCCATACTTTACATACATGGTTATTACTTCAGAATTGAAGAATACTTATTACAACATATAGCAAAACCATGATAGGACCATATAGGTATCGTGTCTTTAGAGACTTGGAAACATAAACAACTAGTTCTTAAATCATCTAGATTATCTCCCGTTTATTTCATCATATCTAGAGTCCATTTTGGAATATCATACTTAATACCCTTCTTCCGGACCTGGGGAAAAGAAAACATACAAAAGGGTGAGCTCAAATGCTCAGTAATGTTAAAAAAAAGAAATATCAATCATATCATATTCATAAGAACATATTTTTTTAAAAATCATAACCTGCAAAAAAGATCATAATATCATAACATGGGATAAATCATAGTAGTGAAAAATAATCCCAATAATCATAACATAAAACATGAAACTTTGTGTCATACACCCATAATCATAGAAAATCATTTCATATTAGTTAAGGCTCTTTTCCAAGTCCATCATAGCCGACAAAGTCCATTACTAAACTGAGTTCACTCCTCGTTCCAATCCTATATCACTGAACCAGATTAACTTACCATTCCACCTATGTCTTTCTCATGAGATATATATCTTTACCCAATGCATTGGAGGGAGATATAGGTCCCACCCATCTCATAATTAAACAATTATTATGCGTGCCACAAAATCATTAATCATACATTATAACATAACCTGTATAATAAAAATGGGATTCATAAAAATCATGCCATCATAACATAATCCATAAAAAGACTTCATAAAAATAATTCCATCAAAACATAATCAAATAAATGTAATAATAGGGGTATAAATATAACCCTATATTATCTTAGAAGTAAAATAATTTTGATAAAACACTTGAACTCCATTCTTGAGGAAAATATCCTTTCTACATCAAAAAACTTTTTCCATTCTTAAAATGTCATACAATTTTAAACTAAAAGAAGTCAATTAAAAATAAACTTGAAAACATGTAAAGGAATATTCATGGAAATAATGTTCTATGAAATCATAAAAATCCATTCATGTTGTATATGTTAAAAAAACATTCTTCTCGTACTTTGGCATGAAAAGTCAAAAAGTACCTCGTACTAAAAACGACAAAAGATTCCTTTCATATATTTTACTAAAATTCACCAATAGGTAAAATTGGATTTAAATAACTTTAGGAGGATAGAAATAATATTAAATATTGATGAAACATGGATGTGGATGATAAATATTCTACAGTAATTACCGAAGTATATAAAATCTCATATAAAAATTGAGATTTTGAGATTTTCCCTTACCTTAGGTCCGATTTTCATCGTATGTATCCGAACCTCCTATATAATGATTTAAATAATGTCAATGAATTATTATAGAATCATATTAATTGTTATTATATCATATATGGTCATATTCTTATCTTCTTATTAGTAATATTTCATTGCTATTTGTTTTTCGGGTGTTCATTGCTTTATGTTCTCATGCATGTTTTGTTGAATAAATTCTTATTATTATTTTTAGTTTATAGAAAACTCATTTATAGAATGGTATTAGTTTAATATATATCATATTTATTCATTTAATTTATTTATATAATCATTATTCAATGAAGATCATGTAGAACGAGTCGCATCAAATCGTGGAGATGGTAAGTTGTACGTACACACGAGCGATGATATCGTTCCCATGATCGCGGAATTGTATTGAAGTGTATGTATACTATTTCAGAATCAATATCACTTTAAAATAATCATATATAGTAATTATTTACACCATTATACCCAAACAAGTAAGGTGGTGGTGGAAAATAGATTACACCACGGCGTGGAGACGGTATTCCGTACGTACGCACGTGCGATGATTTCATTTTCCGTAGGATGGTTAGAAGGTGAAACATGGTTGTTTCATATTTATAATAATATATCAATATATGAGTGATATTGATGTTATTACTTCAAAATTAAACAACTAAATAAGAGTAAGTATAAGAAGAAATAAATTTGAAAGAATCGGTCATGGATATTACGTCTTCTTCGACACGCCTCTTTGAAACCTCCTCTTAAGGCACTAAAATTAGTCTTTGAAGAAGCATAAAACCTCTATTATGTTTCTAGGGAAGTTGAGAAGGGAAATGGTCAGGGTTTGGCCGATCTTGAAGGCCTAAAATTGTGTGAGGAGGAGAGGGAGGAGGTTCCCTTCTATAAGGGAGGAGAGAGGAACCTTTCGAAAAACTTAACATATTATTTTATAATAAAGTCATATTCGGATTTTAATAGCTCCAAATTGATTTATTTCTAAGATAAGGTGGGTATGGGACGAAATACTCTCAAAAAATAGGTTTTATACAAGTTTAGGTTACTATTTTAACCTTATCAATTAGATTTAACTCTAAGTTAAGCATTTTAACTTTTACCATGTCTTCTTGTTTTCTTACACTATATGGTTAATAAACATACTATAACAAGACAAACGAACCCCAAGTGGTTAATTATTATTATATATAACCTTAGCTATGTCATTTGGCCAAACTTTATATTTTTAAGAATATACTAACAATTAATAATATATTTTTTTTAAAAACTATTTTTTGTCAATTTTGACACTATTTGGTAATTGATTTTTGTAAAAGTCATAACAGCATGATTAGTTCGGAAAAAGTTAATTAAATCAATATTAACATGTCATATTAACCTATAAAATTTATTGTATTCATAAAAAGTCTAAAATTAAATTTATTTGGGCATTTATAACATCAATTATGTTAATATTTCATTAATAAGGTAATTACTACAATCATTAAGTCAAAAATAAATTTAATTATTTAATGTCTAAAAATTATAAATAAAACACCATTATGTAGGATATATTTTTATATTTATAATGAAAATTTATAGTCTAATTTATCTTTTGTATAACCTAATATTAAAAATATTTTTAGTTATTAAACTTTGATTTTAACTCTTTTAACTCTTCTTTAAATAAAATAATAATAAGTGTCCTAATATAATCCAAGTTGACCTAAATGGTCTTCCTAATATTATTTTTGGTCGAATTAAACTTATACAGTAGAATTAGGACATGTGTTAGGGTAATAATATTATCATTTTTACCCTTAATTACCCTATTTACTTATAACCGTGGTAAATAAAAGTAAAAAGTTTCTATTCACCAGAAATTATTTTTATCTTATTGAACCACATTTTGCTCCTT
Organism: Viscum album; assembly: GCA_963277665.1. NCBI lineage: Eukaryota > Viridiplantae > Streptophyta > Magnoliopsida > Santalales > Viscaceae > Viscum > Viscum album. The sequence continues at coordinate 178,414,568 of OY728143.1, read as the reverse complement.
GATATTAACCGTGTCTCTCATATATTCGAAATTAAATTCACAGAAGCGGTAAAATTATGTTTTATGTACAATTGCAAATTCTCCTAGGAGGTGGGTAAAAGACTGTGAAAAGTTCAATAATATTTTTATATATCTAAAATTATTATAAAATGACTATAATGAATTACATTGAACTTATATAAGAATTATGTATCTATTTTTACCTAAAATAAATTTAAATAAAATAAATTATTATTTAAATAAAAAGGTGGTTTTAACCAATAACTCAGTTTCTTCGCTATTCATCAAAAAATGAATGTTTTCAAAAAAAATACCAAAAATTCACCCTAAGATAATTTCCATATTTTGAATCCAAAAAATGAAGTCCATTTTTAAAGATAAAATTCATAAAATTTCAAAAACTGGTTATTATTATTCCTAATGGCTAGTTTATATAATATTTTAATATCATATCATTGTTTAGCGAAACTTGGTATTGCGTACAACGCAAGCTATCGAGGAAGGTTACTCGTGCACGTAACGCAAGACAAGACAATGTTGTGTGTAGTGAAAGATTCCTTTGGTGATGTATATACCATAAAAACAATATTTCTCATAAAATCTTGGGTGTTACACAATTGGCTCAAGCTGCATGAACCCTCTGCTGCTAGGGCTGGTGGCATCAGTGGCCCAATGGGTAATAGTACCGCTGGTGCCTCTACTGTAAGAGGGACCTCCACCGAGGCCTCATCGCTCTGTGGTCTATTGTCACGTACTTTACCTGGAACCCTAGCTGGATGTCTGCATTGAGGCATCATGAAATGAATCTGGTGTTCCACAACCAATAAGTTATACATGGTGAGATAACTCAAAGAGATCACAAAGAAAGCTCTAGAAAACACACACGCAATTAGTGTTTTCGTGCACTGAGTCGGAAATCAGATGTCAGGGTCCTGGTGTAGGGATACGTCGGCCGCCGTACCAACACTGGATTCCCTAAACTAAAAACCAAACTCACTAAACTTAACACTTTTGCCATTAAAAAGTTCATAGTACAATGTTCTATGGTAGAACCGACTTCTCTTATACCAACTTGTCACAAACTGTCCCTCGGGGCCCGTGCAAGGTTCCTACCTGAAGGGTAGGTACATAACGCCTCCTCAGTACTCTACGTCCACCCGTATCCTTTGCGTACCGACATGTCATATGGTCTACCTCCAGGAACCAGCCAGGCCTAGTACCCTCAGCCTCGATCAGCGGTGTCCGTCGTCTACACCAAACACAAAAAGGTGTTGGCGAAGCCCATGTAGGGGTGAGTATAACGATACTCAGTAGGGACCCCAAGACCCTCAATGTCTCAGAAAACCCACAAAGGATAAACCATAAAGCATGTAAACCAGTGATAACCATACTTAGGTATATGCCTATACATATACCAATGTTATCAAATATTACCAATCTCATTCATGAGGAAACACAAGGTCCAAATCCTTATCCAAATTTCAACTATTCCACAAAGGAAAGATTACCATGAGGGTAATTACCACACATGTATGCTATATAGAAGAATACCACAAAGGTATCACAACGAAGGTAAGTACCTCATAGGTACACCACACAAAAGAAAACCACAAAGGTAGAGAATCATCTCACACTAGGTATAACTTTGGTACATTAGTAGGGATGATTAGATGTAACTGCTGAATCATCTTACTCTGTTAAGAGGAAGACCCACGTAGGATCCTAAATTATCATACCCACACATGAGCCTAGTACAACAGACCCACACATGATCCTAGTACATCATCAAACCCACATAGGATCGTAGTACAACAAACCCACATAGGATCCTAGAGTAGTCCCACATGAATTCCTAGAGAGAATCCATATGGGATCCTCAAGCACAGACCCACGAAGGATCCCTTTCTCATGTTACAGCCAGCTATTGGGTTTATGTACTATGCTCGCTTGATTACTAAAGGTTCTGCTCCTTAAGCCACAAGTCAATAATCCAAACTCTACGAATTCCCATGAAAATTATTCTAAAAGAACACCATGTAATAGGGGTCTCAACGGAACAGACAGTGCGTCAATCAGATGCCCGATCGGTATGTTATTTTCCTTTTATTCTCGAGGGACTAGTTGGATTCGTGCTCGATCCTAGCTGACCATACCCCAAATTTATCCAAATCTCATGTGGGGTATACCAAAAGAACAATCTCCCACCAAGGATTCCGGCACCAAAGATGGTTCATCAAACAGACACCCATAGCTCAAGATATGGCTAAAAGAACATATAGGGTCGCAACTAGTCTGGATATGGATGAAAGAACTTATAGGGTCAAAAATGGTCAGGGTACGATCTGACCCGGTCAGGATAACCGGCCTGACCCGCGTCTGGACCTATGTCAAACTCAGCCCGCGAGGCCCGACCCGGCCCCACTGGGCTGCCCGGCCTGACGGCCCGGGCTGGCCGTATTTGGGGGGGAGTCGTGCACCCCCCTCCATCCATCACTGGATGGTCAGAGCCGTTCGGTTTCCAGCTAGCATGCGGAACCCATGGTTCCCTCTTGGTTCAACTCGACAGATCATTATGGACGACCCCTTCTCCTCCCAGCGGCGCGTCATGTGTCGTCCTTCCACGACCGGCCGCCTTCCACCTTCGTTCGTGGCTAGGTGGGTCGCAGGCTCTTGCTCCAACGACGGTGTGTGGTGGCGCTGCCTATGGTTCCATGGACAGATGAAGCACTGGCCGCCCACTATCCACCGCTGTGGCTGGGAGGCAGTCACCACCTTTCTCCTCTGCGAAGAATACAACAACCATGTAGAATAGATGAGGGATCAGTCCGTGTTCTTTTAGCACGTACCCTCCACATTAGTTTGGTAGTAGGTAGATCAAGAGGATTAATTCAAATAAAACCACGAAAACAAAAAACCCCTCCCTCTTAGGATCATTGATGTGTCGCATGATGAAAAATAGTGAAGGCAAATAAGGTTCCAACGATCGTCACTTCTGCAAACACGCTTCAAAATTCGGCTCGTGCGTCGTCCTCTTTCTAGGTTCTGAAGAACGTTATTTGATGGAGATGGTGTCTTCGTCGTTTGGAGACAATGATCCTCCAAAAGGGCTTCCTCTAGGAACATCCTCTGCCAATGATTTCCCCCAACCCCCAAAAAAATAAGTGCCAACTTATTTAATTTGGTTTTTAATTCAATTTGAGAAATCCATTAATTAAATAGAGTTTTCATAATTAAAGTGGAGGAAGTCCACGATAGTTCCCAACATTAAATAATGTTTGGGTGGTCCCATATCTAGAATTTAAAATCGGGGTTTCTGGTTTGGGTGGTCCCCACCCCCATAACTCAAAGGAGGGGTTTCAAAAGAAAAATAAAAATGTTAAATAATTTTTATTTTTCTTCTCCCACGAAATGTAAAAAACTAAATTCCACCCTTGACCTACTATGGTCGAGGTGAAGGTATCCTTAAGAGAATATCAGCGATGCAAGTTCAACGGTGTCCTCAGATTTCCATTTTGATCACCGGTTCAAAATTTTCAAAAACCCCGTCACACTTTTACCGAATGTACTCGAAAAAAAGTTCAGAAATTCATTTCGGGCACTCTGGGACTCAGAATCATGTGCCGTCAATTTTCGCAAACGCAGAAAATTCCCACATAATTAAACAAAATTTATATAGAATTTATGGGTCTTTATATATATAACAATAATTTAATTATTTTTATTGAAAATGGAACATGTCGTTCCTAGTGGCGGTGGTCTGTAGACTCATAGGAAAACATTTTTATTTTTTGGATTGAATAAGAGGGGAATGTATAATGATTTTAATCATAAGTATAATAAATATTAAGTATATTTTCTATACTTATTTAATTATATAAATGTTTTTATTATGGTTTTCTAAGGGGTTGGTTTAATAGTTTAAATAAATGATGTTATAGGATAAGTAATACTTGTATTTTGAATTAAGATATTCTCTTGACGTATCCATTGGATATGAAGGAATTGGGGAACTTTTCTTTTGGATATAAGTTTCTAAAAATGCATAATTGAACTATAATATTAAAATTGGATAGATTTTCATGGAAATTTAAATCTAGTGATGTGGTTAAAAATGGGTGCAAGTGTGATTCTTTTATAGGTGAAAACTACGGATTAATCTATGGGAAAGAATGTTTGGTTACAAGTATGAATCAAATTTCATTAGATTTTGATGATTTAAGTTGGGAAATGTTGGTTTGACATGAAAATATGACATTTAATCATATAAAAGGTATTCCAGAATGTCCTAGTGACAAATTTATAAATTAAAATTTGAGCCAAATTAGATTACCAATTTTAACACTTATTAATATTGATTGAATTTTGATCAAGATTATTATTTTACGATAAAAATATAATATGAACCTTGTTATAAAATTTTAACATGATGAATAATAATTTATATTCCATTTAAACTAATAATTTTTTTTATATGATTAAATTAACTATTAATTAAAAACGTATAATATGTTGCAAATTGTTTTTGTAGAAAAATATTGTTTTAATGATTATGTGTTTTAATAATATTTTACATGGAATACCAATTAAATAATCATTAATTAATTTTTATATATATTTTTAAAATAATATTTTATTATTAATTTAAAATACAACCATTTAATATAAAAAATAAATAAATAAGAAAAGTATTATTCATTCAACAATAATAGGTTGTTTACAGTGTTTAATATTGACCATAGAAAATTAATGTTATACCTAAATATTTAATGGATATTACTAAAAAATATGAATATTTTTATCCAAAAAATTAAATTAATTTTTTGATTTTTTTAAGTTTATTGAATCTAATTTTAATATTATCATATATAACATATAAAATCTGCTTTTATAAAATTTGTGATTTTGAGATTAAAATTTTTGTGAAGATTAAATCTACCAATTACATTGAATATTGGGCTATAAATTTGGTTATTATTATAAAATAATGATCTTTGGGGCTTGTAAGTCAATTGAAAACATAAAATTATCATTAAATTGTTTAATTAAAAAATACTAGAAACAATTTTAAAATTTGAATGAAATGTTACTTATGTTTTAAATTGTTTAACATAGGTTTTATAAGTTAAAATTCATATATTAAAACACATAGTGTTAATAAATTAAATAATTATTTGATCAATTAAATATTTTTATAAACTTATAGGTCATTCTCAAATATTGATAAAATATAATAATTTACAATTTTAGTAAAAAAAACCGTAATATTCCCAATTCACATAAAAATAAATTATTTCATAAAAATAAAAATAATAACTCTTAAGATAATATTGATATTTTTATTTTTAAATTGAAATTAATTTTAAAAAAATAATCTTCTAAAATTTATAAATTTATCTTTTAGAGGTAATGTACAATATATAATGAAAATGTACATTTATTAAAAAATTCGGTTTTAAAAAATTATGTTTTCTTAATCAAATTTTGTATGAATTTATAAATAATTAAAATGTTGTAATCTTAAATATTTTTTATTACTATTACCATTTATTAATCATATTCGTCTAAAATTCCTTGGATGGTTTTATCTCAGTGTTTTTTATAGATCAATCTATCTTACATACATTAATTTATAAAAATATATTCCATAATCTGAAGTAGTAAAATTCAATAAATTTAAATAAATTAAGTCCATTTGGTTTTAATTATAACCTACCAATTAGGTTATCTAGAATTTATTCATAATGCAAGGTATACTTTATAGGGAAATATAAACCATATAAACATATGGAATATATGTTATTTTCTCGTTAGTGGATTTTTTTTTAATATTGGGGGTTTCTCAAAATAATTTGAGCTAAAAATCCATCATGATTGGGTACCTTGACTCATATAATATAATTAGCTTTCCAAGAGAGTTCATAGTAATCCATGCACTGATAGGTGATCATAGGTTGTATTGAAATATTATTTCCCTATTTTGATAATTTATAAAGATTATTTTCTTTAGAAGAAAAAAATCTAAAAAACACCTCAAATTCATATAAAGGAATAATTATTGACACATTCATGTAAAATTATTCAATAAACCTCCATGGTTATTTATAACAAATGGTTATAATAATTTTATCACTGTGAGTTTTTATTCAAAATTCAATAATCAATAGTTGATGAATACTAACATGATATAAGACGTCTAAATATATAGAGTGGAACACATCTATAACAACATAATTGCAACTATCTAATTCAATATTAGTATTTGTATAGGAATCTTGTTTTTCCCATTTTCTATGAGGTTGTTGTTGCAGATCGTTAACTTAATCTATTGGATTAGTGCATTGGTTCTCAATAATTTGAAATTCCACACATCTAAAATATTGCGATTCTAGTGATTTCTTAAGAAGAACAATATTTTTCTTGATCATGAGAACTAAAATTTTTCTTTTTTCCTTGGTAGATAGTTTATCAGTGTCTTCATTTACCATAGATAAAACACTTTTTCTACTTTGATACATTCTCTAAGGGGCCTCTTCCCACATTTTGGACATGAAGTAAATAAAATCATTTTTATCATCTTCATCATATGAACTTTCATGATTCTACATCATTCTATTCCTTAACACATCTGATTACTTTTTGGGATAATTTATGAATTTTACACAAAATCCATTTTTATATTTTTTCATTCCAGATTTAGCGATTTGAAAAACCAAAGGAGGTTAAAATGTGTGATGGATTATTAATATCATACTTGAATTTTCATTAATTATATCAATAAAACTAAAACACAAATGTATTACTCTTTAAAACCATAGATTATCTTTATGTTTCAGATAATTCACTCTCTATTAAATATTGGTTTATTTAGGTTGGGTTCTCTCATAATCATTAACTTGATTCCATAAAATGAAATTAGTTCTTAATGGAATATAAAGAGAATGTAACTAACCAAAGTATATCCCCCAAGAGTTTTTAGATTGGTGGGTAGTCGTATGTCTATTCATCATGCACAAGAGTGAAGATTCAAGTAGTGATGAACTAATCTTTTTCAAGATGATTAACCATATTTTCATATCTTCCACTACCACCTCCACTGACCAATATATAGAAATGGATTTAATTTATAGGAGAACATCATAATCTATACTTTAATAAAACCTTGGGATGTTATCATTTACAAAGCCTCATATATAGGTTTTTCTCTAAAATTATCTATTTCTTATCCCCAAAATAACTAAATGTATCCTAAAATATATATAAACCATCAAATGATATGAACTATAGCGACCAAACGTAAATAAACACATTTATTTCATTATTTTACCTGAATAATAATCCCATATTATAAATAGTCACATAAAATGGAGAACCAATTATGTAATATATTTGATGAATATATATAAGAAATATATTTTAAAATAGATGTGATCATTTATCTATAATTATACTCCTGTAGACTCCCTTTCATACTTCCCACAGGTTATAATTATTTTCATAACCTGGGGATATGAGACATAAGAATGGTGTCAGATAAATTTCACTGTAAGGGAAACATATAAAATTTCTATGAAGGGTTGGATCACAAGTATATGAGGAAACCTGAGAATGAGAGAAATACCTTATTCAAATTACATAAGGTAACAAGAGTTGTCCATAATTCTTGATTGGAGGAAATGCAATCTTAAATGAAGAAACCCATACATAGAAAAAGTGTTCAGAATCACGAAATATCAAACATAAGTCAGGGAGAATATTAATTTTAATAGTATTTTGATATAACATTATTATACAAACATTAGCAAAAAAATCACATTTCATTTCTACCAAATAATACATTAATAAAATTGTGGGATTAGTTTAATCACCCATGTACCTTCTTGGGATTGCGATAATACTATTGTGTAATATTAGGATTAGGATAAAAACTCTTGGATACCGTTTTGGAATAAGATAAATTCTAATATGTAAACATTATCTTCGGATAAATACTCTCATGTTTCAATTTTCATCAAATTAATCCTCCCATGTAACCTCTATCTTGGGATAAATAATATTTCATACCCACTAGTTTGGGATTAATTATCTTATAAAACCATTATAATTAATTAGACATAAAAATTACCAATGAATTAGAGTGATATATAGGACCCCACACATAAATCATGCATAGATATGGTTATATAAGAAAAAATTCCATTATGAACACCAAAAGTATCCTATGAAAATAAAAATAGGATTCCCAACATTTCAAGACAGAATCACCAAAATTGAGATTAATAATACAAATTTTTGATACCCACGATTCAAAACCAAAAATAATATTTAATATCAAAATTTGATGATTCATAAAAAATACTTTCTTAGTATATAATGCCTGTATATACAAAGAAGAAATTAGAGGTTAATTCATATACTATTTTCCAAAAATGATTATATCTTTGGCCTAAAAAAATATGTTACAGTCACTTGGAAATTTATTTTTTCAAAAGTTTAATTGATTATGTTTATAAAAATATTTACATTTATGAAGGAAATATCAATAATAGTTACTTAAAATTAATATAAAAGTTTTAAAAAATGTGATATGAAATAATTTTGAAGATAATTACATTTGAAAATGAATCCTCAATCAAAAACACTTAAAAAATAAAAAAATTATTCAAAATGTGTATTGAAGTCTTTACAAAAAACCATATTTCAAAAATCAAAAATCAAAAAAAGTTAAATTTAAATTATATTACTATTATCAAAATAAATTCATAGTGGATGTTAAATCATATAACTTTGAAAGGATGGTGAAATATTCTTAATTAACTCTGTTAAAAACCAACATAATAAAAAGTGTTCATTAAACTTAATTTTGAAATAGGATAAAGGGAATATGAATATAAAATGTAATAACTCATAATTAGCTTTCCAAATATAAATGATGACATTATTGGTATAGGTAAACATGGAAAAAGGAGAGAAATAGTCATTAAGGAGGGTGAGAATTATTCAAAATGACAGTATAATTTTTTAGAATGAAATTTATCAAGGTAAAATATTTCTATTTAAAAGTAATATTAATCTATATTGGAAGATACATTTTAATAAAATTGAATATTATGGTGGAATAAACCAATATTAGAAGAAAAAAGTTATTGAATAAGTATTTTAACACAATGAATAGAGTTTATCTAACAAATAACGATAATAATTTGGTATAATTTAAATAAAGATCTATTTAATGAAAAATAATGATATGTACCTTAATATACCATGAATTAAATTAATTTTTTTTAAATAATTTCAATATTTAGTAACCACACCCTTTCAAATTTTTCATAGTTCCCAATAAGAAATTCTTCCCAATAAATTAAATTCTTAATAGAAAACCCTTACCGTGAATTATCATTTAGTTTATCACACTCAAACTCATGTATGAAAATACATAAAAAAATTAAACACATATTTAGTAACCATATTGATTTTTAGATAATTTTATAAATATAATTTTCAATTATTTTTTACATGTATATTAGGTAGTTATTATTTATTTTCAATATCGGGTGTGAGTAATCTTGTTTGCTTTGAACTATTTTTACAATATAGTTGTTTTTTCAATTATTATCCAAAATTTAATCATTTAGTGATAATAAAATTTACTAGAATTTATTTTTTATGTTATTTTATAAACATAAAACATCATTCAAATAGTTTTTAATTTCAAAATTTGTAGATGAAACTAGAGACAAGAATGTTTTAGTGTGTTTTTAAAAAATTAATGGTGGAAACATAATTAAAGAGTTTATTGTTTTTATCAATAATCCAAATAAAAACAAAAAAAATTACATATTAAAATACAATATTATGTTACCAATTCCATAATTGTTTTAATTTTATATTAATTTCTATATAAGATGTTATACCAACTCAACAAGAATATGCTACAATCATGTGTGTGGGTATTGGTTTGGAAGAGATATTTTTCATTTAATATCATTATCACAAAATAATAGTGAAACTATTAATATTTTATTATAATGATTATTCATAATTGGGATGAATCATATATAAGAGGACTATGATGAATAATGTTTCATTTACAAATAAATCACTTTTCCTCTTGATATGTTCATATTCGATGATTACATTTATAATGATCACTTGTTTGTAATATTACATATTGAATTCATAATTCATATTTATATAAAATTAATAATTATAAAAAACATATATATTCATCTAATATACATTTTAAAAAATCATTTAGTATGGGTATGAAAAATGAAATGTGTCGTTCATGGGGGTAATAGTCTTTACCCAGGTATGGGCAATATTTTCATTTTTTTCTATTGAATGCGAGGGTAATAAATAGTCATTATACAATAAATATAGTAAAAAATTATATTATTTATAATTATTTTATTATGTAAAAAAGTTTAGTGTTTTTTGGAATAATGTCATTGAGAAGAGTAATGAATGGAAATTCATGGGTAAGTAGTTTTTAGGTTGAAAACATAGAGCTTCTCTTAATATTTTCTTTGGAAATAAAAAGCTTGAGTACTATTTTTTTGATTTCAGAGGATTATAAAAGTGTATTGGGGATATATAAAAATACAATATGATATATTTTAATGAAATGTTGAACTAGGGGTCTAGTTTTAAATGGGTCGAAGTTATAAGGATCCGACCTTAAACATTACATAATATTGAATTAAATGAATAATTCACATTGAGGATCTTTTCAATTTTAGAGTTTTACAGAATTAGGACATAACTATTAAATCTCAAAACATTACAAGGTAGAAATATCTACATAGTTTCCATTTTATTTTTAAAATAAAAACTCTTAAAAAAAAGAGTCATGTCTAGTTCCATGTTTAAGATAGCAAGACTTTTCCTTGATCCCATCCTTGACCTTATTCATCTTTAAGTCCTATGAAAACATTTCAAAACATGGGATGAGCATAAAAAGCTCTGTAAGGGTTATAAAATGAAGAATGAAAACATTTTTTCATAAATATATACAAAACATGAACACTTTTACTTACCTCATGAAATCATTATATTTATGAAAGACACATAGAAATCATAAATCATAATGGTAACTTGCGGCATCCATACCATACTTACATTGTAGCTATCACAGCTACACAGGGAGTTACATTGGAATACCCATCACAGTATATTCCCTAAATCTCTTAGGATAAACATTCACGTTTACCTCCATCATCTTACCCAATGCATTGTAGATCTATCTCGGGCTCACGTGCCCTAGGTTTATCACGGAACCACCCGGATTCGTAAATAATGCCCAAGAACTATAACATGATTATAAAATATAACATAAGAATAAAAGAAAGATAACATTTCCACATTGCAATAATAAATTATCATTTCAAGATATTGAAATAACAAATACATTCTCAAAATCATTTTCAATACAAAAATACATAAAAATAGTATATGGTATTTTTTTCCTTTTAAAAACATTCCGGCTTGGTAAGGAAGCCAAAGATCAAATAATACTCGTGGCGGTGGAAAGGTCGTCATCACCGCTTACATTAAAAAAACATTCCATTCTGTCATGTATTAAAACGATTCGTATAAAAAGATTCCCTTTGAATAAAATGAAAAGTCAAAGGAGTTTATACACCGTATAAAATAAAGTCGTGTATAAAACTAAAAATGCCTCAATGAAAGGAGAGTGAGATGAAGTCCCTTACCTTGCATCCGACTTGACTCAATCATTCTTTAATCTCCAGAATAATAAACTAAAGTTAGTTTATACTTTCTTAAGAACTTTTTTAATGTTTTTTAATCCTTTATATCAATTATTACCATGTTATAAACATTATGCAATCATTTATGTTAATAACGTTCATTTTGTCGATATTTGGTACTTGAGTAAAAATGAACACATTATATTTACAAGTTGTCCATGTGGTCAAAGGTTCATTATATCCAGAATGATATTCATGATTTGGATATCATATATATCATATATATCCAGTATATACATGTTTTTATAATTGTACATAACATTTAGAGGTAAGAAATGAAATGCAACGTTCATGGAGACGGTAAGCCGTACGTACGCATGAGCGCTACTTTCATTTATATTTATTATTTTAATGAAAATAAAACATAATTGATACATAGGTACATTATAATTCATGTATAATATCATATATAATATCGTTAACTCCACCCTTTATACATCCCACATATGGCATTAACGAATCAAATCACCTTGAGGGGGTGGTAGTCCGCACTTCCTCAAATGGGATTATCATATTTACCCACTATGGAAACCATAAAGGCGTGCTATAAATGGGAAGTATAGAAGAATAAAGAAATAATAAACATAAAATATATCATATATAAATACATATCCATCATAATGTCCATCATGACAGGCGGTAAGATGTAATTGAAAAATCATCATTTCGTGAGGCCATAGTTTTCCATCCACAGAAACATTATGTTATTTATCCATTAGATGGAAGTGTGTGTAAGTGTAGGTCAAATAAATATTATAAAAACATCCTAGTATATTTAGGATACTGTTTTTGTTACAAAAGAAAATAAATAAAAAGAGTTTAGGGGTTGGAGAAGTAAAATAAAAGAAAACAATTTAAGAGAAACCGTTACCTTTAATTTGGGTAACTCCCTTTGGTTTGAACAAATGGACTTCTTGAAGTGCCTTCATCCTAAGTTAAGGCTTATAATAGGAGGAGAAGGATGTTGAGAGCTTAATTGGTCTGGGTTTGGATGATCCAAATTTCTTGAGAGGTGTGAGGAATTGGTTAGAAGTGGTCTCCTTTTATAAGGGGGAGGAGGGGATCTTTAGGAAAGTGTGAAACTATTATTTTATAATATAATGATATTCGTTTTCTAATAGTAAAAAAATATTATAGTTTAATATAAGAAGATTAATGGTAGAAATAAAATCATAAAATCAGAATTGGACATGGTTTGGATAATATTTTAATCATTATAATCTTATTTATTTAAATGATTTATTAATAAGGTAAATACTGCATCATTATTGTTTCATAAATAATTTAATTTATTTGATGTATAAATATTATAATAAAAATACCATGATAAAGGAAAGCCTTTTATATTTCCAAAGAATATTTATAGTCTAAAATAGGACTTATATAACACCCTATAAAAATTAATTACTAAAATATTTTTGTTAATGTAAATTTTGTCTTTACATTAAATTAATTAATCTAAATTGTCATTTTCACTCCCATGTGGATCAATGGGGTCCCAAAATCGACCCAAATATGCCCATGGTCGTAAATGACTCAACCAATAAGGTTAGGACAAGTGTTAAGATAATTTGTATTTATTATAATATTCGTTTAACCTTAAATTGTATTATTTATCTTTAACCGCGGTAAATAAAAGTCAAAAGTTACTATTCACCAAAAATTATTTCCATCTTAATGAACCACATTTTACTTCTTGATAACAACCATGTATGTAGGATTTTTGAAATTCAATTCATAGAAGTGGTAAAATTTCATTTAAATGAAAAATTCAGTTGTTTTAACTACCACTAAGTGGTGTCACTATTCATCAAAATTTAAGTCTTTCAGAAAAATACCAAAAATTTTGCCAAGGAATTATTTGATATTACAGATTCAAAATTGATATCTATTTTTAAAAATTAATAACATAGAAGTGGAATTAATTAATATAAAAATTAATTTTCGTTGTTAAAACAAATAGCGTGTTTTTAAGAAACAATAACTATCAAAAGATTGATACTTGTTTCTGTCCAATTTCAAGGTGAAATTACATTCAATGAACAAAATTGGATAAAATGGTAAAAATATATTTTAATTTCACTTTAAAACAAATTAAAAAGATAATATAAATATATAAGTAAATTAGATTAAAAGGCACTTTTGAATTGAAATACAATATTTTTCACTATTCATTAAAAAATGAACATTATCAGAAAAAAACCAAAAAATTACCCAAAGTAAAATTTGATGTCCCCATTCTAAATAAGGATTATATTTTTTCAATTAGAATGTATTAAAGTGACAAAAACGATATTTAAAGAGTGTTCTCCATTAAAAGGAGATAAATCAACCTTTTAATGTAAATTATGCTTGAAATTTGATTCATTCACATTTGAAGCCTCTAACATTTATTGGATAAAAGTAAATACATCTAAAAAACATGTATAATCATATTGTAGGTAGTTTTGTTCATTCCTAAAACTATAATGTCCAGGAGTTAACGACCATTTAAAATAATAATATTATATTATTAGTGTGCAACGTAAGATTTCAAAGAAACACGTTGTTGCATATTGGGTACGATATCGAACATAGGAACCCATTTAAAGTAAAATTAATATTTAATTCAAAAATATTAATAAATATGAAAATCTATTATTCTTCATTTACTTGGGATGTTACATCCTTCCCCCCTTTTGGAAATTGCATCCTCACAATTTTTATTCACTTATAACAATAAGTGGGGGTATTTATCCCATATAGATTTTTTATATTCCCATGTTGCCTCTTCAACCATATAGTTTTTTCACAAAACCTTTACCAAATGAATTACCTTATTACAAATCACTTTCTCTCTATGTTCAAGAATCTAAACTGGTTGTTCTTCATTAGAGATATTCTATTCCAACTGAACTACCTCTGGGCTCAAAACATGAGTTGGATCTGACATATACTTCATCCCAAAAAGCTAGAGTTTGACAACTCTTTCCATATAATGCCTCAAATGGAGCCATCTGTATACTAGAATGAAAACTGTTATTATATGAAAATTCAACCAATGAAAGTTATTGTTCCCAACTTTCCTGATAATTCATCGAGAAATCATGTAACATATCCTCCAATGTGTGAATTGTTCGTCTTAACTACCCATCTGATTGAGGATGAAAAGCTGTACAAAATATCAATTCAGTACACAATGACTTCTGAAGGCCTTTCCAAAAGTTAGAAGTGAACTTGGGATCATGATCAGATAAAATGGAGAGGGTAACTCCATGAAACCTGACTATCTATTTGACATACAACTGAGCAAGTTGATCTAGAGAAAAAGTATCTCTAATAGGAAGGAAATGAGCTGATTTAGTCAATCAATCAACTATAACCCAGATTGCATTATTACCTCGAGATGTCTTTGGTAATCCCACAATGATGTTCATGGATATAATTTCCCATTTCCACTCTGGCACTGGTAGAGGCTGAAGCATCCCTTTTGGTAACTACCACTCTGCTTTAACCAGCTGACAAGTCAAACACTTCACAGTAAAATCAGCAATAAGTATTTTCATTCCATCCCACCAGTAATACTCCCGAAGACCTCTGTACATCTTAGTACTGCCAGGATGAACTGAAAATGGAGAACTATGAGCTTCACATAACAACTGATTCTTCAACTGTGAATCACAATGCACACATAATTATTTTCCATATCTGAAAACACAATCATTATCAATGTTAAAATCAGGCAACTTACCCTTCTGAACCAATGCTACCTTTTTCTGCAACTCACTGTCTTCTTTCTGCTCTTTCATAATTCTGTCTAATAGAGATGATTTCACTGACACATTAAACAAAATAGAATAATTTCTTGCAACAACAACTTCTATTCCAATGTTCTTCAAATCAAGAACCCAAGGATCTCGTTCCAATTGTAGCATAGCTAATGTGACATTACTTTTTTGAATCAAAGCATCAGCCACTTTATATTATTTTCCTGGATGGTAATGGATCGTGCAATCATAATCCTTGATTAATCCAAACCATCTCCTCTATCTTATTTTTAATTCTTTCTGAGTGAATATATACTTCAAACCTTTGTGATCAGTATATATTTCACACTTCACTCTCTACAGATGATGCCTCTAAATTTTTAAAGAAAAAAAAACTGAAGCTAATTCCAAATCATGTATAGGGTAATTTAACTCATGTGGTTTCAACTGACCTAAATCATAAGCAATTACCTGATCATTTTTCATTAGGAAACAACCAAGTCCTTTTAACGAAGCATCACTGTAGATAACAAACTCACCATTTCTGGAAGGTAGTGCCAAAACCGGAGCATTCACCAATCTTCTTTTCAATTCCTGAAAACAATCATCACATTCTTTTTTCCAAATGAACTTAACACCTTTTCGAGTTAACTTAGTCATTGGACAAGATAACCGTGAAAAACTTTCTACAAAATTTCGGTAATAACCTGACAAACCAAGAAAACTACGAATCTCGGTTATATTTGTTGGTCTTGGCCATTCTTCAAAAACGTTTTTTAGCAGGACCAACAGTTATGCCATTTTTTGAAACAATGTGACCAAGGAAATACATTTGTTGTAACCAAAAATCACACTTGATGAATTTCCCATAAAGTTTATTTTCTTTTATGTTTCTCAAGACAACCCTTAAATGACTTTCATGTTCCTCTTTACTTTTGGAATAAACCAAAATATCATCAATCAACTCAACCACAAACTTATCCAAGAACTCACGGAATATTCTATTCATAAGATCCATGAATACAATAGGTGCATTGGTTAAACCAAAAGGCATAACTACAAATTCATAATGGCCATATATAGTACGAAACAAGGTCTTTCGAAAGTATGCTTCCTTTACTTTCAGCTGATGGTACCCCGACCTCAATTCAATCTTCGAGAAATACTGAGCTCCCTGGAGCTTATCAAACAAATCATCGTTATGAGGCAAAGGATACTTATTCTTAACAGTGATGTTATTCAATGCTCTATAATCAGTGCAAAGTCTCATTGCACAATCTTTCTTTTTAACAAACAAGGCAAGAGCACCCCGTGGTGATGTGCTAGGTCGAATGAAACTTTTATCTAATAATTCATGCAATTTCTTCTTTAACTCTAAAAGTTCAATTTGAGCTATTCGATATGGGGGTTTTGAAATTGCCTTAGCATCAGGAACTAAGTCAAAAGTAAATTCAAATTCCCGACTAGGTATAATACAAGGAAACTCATAAGGAAAAACATCAAGGTACTCATTTTCCACTGGAACATCATTAATCTGAACAGTTCCTTTGTTTTCAACAATAGGTGCTAGGTAACATTCATTTCCATCTTTTACTAGTTTCTCAGCTTCCTGATATGTTATCAACATCAAGGGTTAATTTTTGTATACAAACTGAAATTTTTTTTGAAGAGAAAATTATTTAGATATGAAATCATTCTTAGAATGATAAACAGAAAGCCAATCATGCCCAAAATAACATCAAACTCTACTAGAGGCAAAATAATAAGGTTTTCGGGTTGATTCTTTCCGCACACAAGGACATGAATGTTCTTATGTTTTCTTTTTGTCTCAACATTTTTTCCAGGTGTTTTTACCTTATGTTATATATTCATTTCTTGAGATGGAATTCCCATATTAACTAGAAAACTTCTCATAAATGAAAGAATGTGTATAAACTGAATAAAACAACGCATTGGCATAATCTGAAAAAACAATCAGTGTACCTAATACAACTTCATTTGATGGACCAACATCTGCTGAAGTAGTTGCAAAGTATTTCTCCACCCCTTTCTTCTTGTAGCCCGGATGCTTTCCTTCGGTTGAGTTATTTTTTGGACACTAATTTCCATAATGACCCATTTCATTGCACTTAAAACATTTTACTAACTGTAAATCATATTTTGTCTTACCATTACCCAGATCTTTTTCAGTGAATTATGAGCCTTATGTCCCATTTTAAAACATCAGTAGCACTTAACAAAATTCAAAAGACATTCCCCAGCATGTTTTTTACCACAATTTTTACAAACTGAAAACTTAAGTTTCTTACCATCAGAATTTTTTGAAGAGTTCTTTCCTTTCATCTTCCACCTCGACCTCTTATTCTGTTGTTTGTCAATGAATACCTTATCATCGGAATACTCCATTTCCACCTTATCCGCACAACGAACAAGTTTTTTATAACTTTTGAACTCACTAGAATCTGAAGCCCTTCGATACTTTGGCTTTAATCCTGAGTAAAAAATGGTCGATTTTACTATCAAGATCTCGTATGAAATTTGGAGCATACCTTCCCAGTCGAGTGAATTTTTCTTCATAAGCAGCCACTGATTCATCCTCCTACCTCAATTCCAGGAATTGTTTTTCCATCCTAAGACGAACCACCTTAGGAAAATATTTTTCAAGAAACATTCCTTTGAATTCATCCCAATAAAGAGCATCAATATCCTCACTATCCCTGATATTTTTCAACACAGACCACCACTGATCAGCTTCACCTTCAAAACGATAAACATCAAGACTAACCTTTTGATGTTCTGAACAACCCATGACATCAAAAATCTTTCTCCAATGATTTAATCCACCCTTATGCCATCACATGGTCAGATGATCCTATAAATGATGGGGGATGTTGCCTCATGAAATTCTCCACTACTGACATGTTCCTCTGTGCTTGATCTGGCTGATCTCGTACATGGATACTACCACCATTTATAGCCTGTGTCAACTGTTCCATCACTGCGAAAAACTGTTCAATTCCTATTCTGACCATCTCAGGTTGCTGATTTGGAAGGTTTTATTCCTCCTGATGTCGTCCCAACATAGCTTCCATGTTTCCTCTATGGAAAACCATTTTGAACAAAGAAATATATTAAGCGAAGCAACATGGTAATCTGTAAATGCTATATGATTTCAATATTAACACAAATTACTTTATTGAAATTACTTTAACATTACCCTAACACCTAAAGTTATGTAGACCGACCTCTAATACCAAATCTAAGGACCCGACCTTAAACATTACATAATATTGAATTAAATGGGTAATTCACATTGAGGATATTTTCAGGTTTAGAGTTTTAGAGAATTAGGACATAACTATTACATCTCAAAAGATTACAAGGTAGAAATATCTAAATAGTTTACATTTTTTTCATAAAATAAAAACTCTTAAAAAAGAGTCATGTCTAGTTCCATGTTTTAGATAGCATGACTTTTCCTTGATCCCATCCTAGACCTTATTCATCTTTAAGTGCTGTGGAAACATTTCAAAACTTGGGATGAGCATAAAAAGCTCAATAAGGGTTATAAAACAAATAATGAAAACATTTGTTCATAAATATATACAAAACATGAAATCTTTTACTTACCTCATTAAATCATAAGATTTATGAAAGACACATAGAAATCATAAATCATAAAGATAACTTGCAGCATACATACCATACTTACATTTTAGCTATCACAACAACATAGGGAGTTACTTTGGAATACCCATCATAGTATATTCCCCTAATATCTTAGGAGAAACATTCTGGTTTACTTCTGTCATGTTACCCAATGCATTGGAAAGCTATCTCGGGCTCACCCTCCCTAGGTTTATCATGGAACCACCCATATTCGTAAATAATTCCCAAGAACCATAACATGATTATAACACATAACATAATCATAAAGGAAAGATAAAATTTCCACATTGCAATAATAAAATATCATTTCAAGATATTGAAATAACAAAACCATTCTCAAAATCATTTTCAATACCAAAATACATAAAAAGAGTATATGGTATTTATTTTTCCTTTTAAAAACATTCCGGCTTGTTATGGAAACCAAATATCAAATAATACTCACAAAGGAGGAAAGGTCGTTGTCAATGCTTACGTTAAAAAAAATTCCTTCTTGTCATTTAGTAAAATGC
Source organism: Viscum album (assembly GCA_963277665.1). NCBI lineage: Eukaryota > Viridiplantae > Streptophyta > Magnoliopsida > Santalales > Viscaceae > Viscum > Viscum album. The sequence goes on along the minus strand of OY728143.1, from coordinate 178,394,873 downwards.
TTCATACAAAAAGATTCCCTTTGAATAAAATGAAAAGTCAAAGGGGTTTATACACCATATAAAATAAAGTCGTGTATAGAACTAAAAATGCCTCAATGAAAGGAGATTGAGACGAAGTCCCTTACCTCACATCCAACTTGACTCGATCGTTCTTTAATCTCATGAATAATAAACTAAAGATAATTTATACTTGATTAAGAACGTTTTTCAAATTTATTATTCCTTTTATATCACTTATTACCATGTTATCAACATTATGCAATCATTTAAGTTAATAACGTTCATTTTGTCGATATTTGGTACTTGAGTAAAAATGAACACCTTATATTTACAGGTTGTCCATGTGGTCAATGGTTCATTATATCGAGAATGATATTCATGATTTGGATATCATATATATCATATATATCCAGTATATACATGTTTTTATAATATTACTTAACATTTAGAGGTATGAAATGAAATAAACCGTTCATGGAGATAGTAATCCGTACGTACGCATGAACGCTAGTTTAATTTATATTTCTTATTTTAATGGAAATAAAACATAATTGATACATATTTATATTATAATTACTGTATAATATCTTTATCTCCACCCTTTATACATCCCACATAAGGCATTAACGAATCAAATCACTTTGAGGGGGCGGTAGTCCGCACTTTCGCAAATGAGATTATCGTATTTACCCACTATAGAAACCATAAAGGAGTGATATAAATGGGAAGTATAGAAGAATAAGAAAATCATAAACATAACATATATCATATATAAATATAGTTCCATCATAATGGCCACCATGAGAGGTGGTAAGATGTTATTGAACAATCATCGTTTCGTGAGGCCTTAGTTTTCAATCGACAGAAACATTATGTTCTTCATCCATTAAGTGGAGGTATGTGTAAGTGTAGTTCAAAAAAATAATATAACAAAATCCTAGTGTATTAAGTATACTATTGTTGTTATAAAATAAAATAAATATAAAGCGTTTAGGGGGTGGAGAAGTGAAATAAAAGAAAACAATTTAAGAAAAACCGTTACCTTTAATTTGGGTAACTCCCTTTAGATTGAACCAAAGAACTTCTTGAACTGCCGTCTACCTAAGGTAAGGCTTCTAAGAGGAGGATAGGGATGTTGAGAGATTAATTGGTTATATTTTGGACGAGCAAAATGTCTTGAGAGGTGTGAGGAATTGGTTAGAAGTGGTCTCTTTTTATAAGGGGGAGGAGGGGCTCTTTAGGATAGTGTGAAACTATTATTTTATAATATAGTTATATTCGGTTTCTAATGGTCCAAAAATAATTATAGTAGAAGATAAGATGACTCATGTTTTAAATAAAATCATCCCATCAGAATTGGACATGATTTGGATAATATTTTAATCATTATAATCTTATTTATTTAAATGATTTATTAATGAGCTAAATACTGCATCATTATTGTGTCATAAATAATTTAATTTATTTGAGGTCTAAAAATTATTAAAAAATACCATGATATAGGAAATATTTTTAGATTTTCAAATAATTTTTATTGCTAAAAACATGACTTATATAACACCATATAAAAATTAATTACTAAAAGAGTTTTGTTAATGTCAATTTTTTCTTTACATTAAATTAATTAATCTAAATTGTCATTTTCACTCCCAAGTGGATCAATGGGGTCCCCAAATAGACCCAAAGATGACCATGGTCATAAATGACTCATAAAATAAGGTTAGGACTAGTGTCAATGTAATTTTGAATTATTATAATATTTTTTAAACCTTGAATTACCTTATTTACCTTTAACCGCGGTAAATAAAGGTCAAAAGCTACTATTCACCAAAAATTATTTTCATCTTAATGAACCACATATTTTTCATGATAAAAACCATGTATTTAGTATTATTGAAATTCAATTCACAGAAGTGGTAAATTTTCATTTAAATGAAAAAGTCAGTTTTTTTAACTACCACTAAGTGGTGTCACTATTCAACAAAAATTGAAGTTTTTCAGAAAAATATCAAAAATTCAGCCTAAGCATTATTTGATATTCTGAATTCAAAATTTATGTCTATTTTTCCAAATTCAAAACATATAGGTGGCATTAATTAATTTAAAAATTAATTCCCGTCCTTAAAACAAATAGCGTGTTTTTAAGAAACAATAACTGTCAAAAGATTGATACTTGTTTTTGTCCAATTTCAAAGTGAAATTATTTAAAATGACTAACATTGGATGAAATGGTAAAAATAGATTTTAATTTAACTTTAAAAACAATTATAATGATAATTTAACCATATAAATAAATTAGATAAAAAGGCACTTTTGAATTAAAATACAATATTTTTAATTATTCATTAAAAATGAACTTTATCAGAAAAATACCAAAAAAATTACCCAAAGTAAAATTGGATGTCCCCATTATAAATAAGGATTATATATGGTCGATTAGAATGTATTAAAGTGACCAAAACTATATTTAAAGTTGGTTCTCCATTAAAAGGAGATAAATCGTCCTTTTAATGTAAATTATGCTTAAATTAGATTAATTCACATTTTAAGCCTCTAAATTTTATTGGATAAAAGTAAATACATCTAAAAAACATGTATAATAATATTTTAGTTAGTTTCGTTCATTCGTGCAACTACAACGGCTAGGAGTTAACTACCATTTAAAATAATAATATTATATTATTAGTGTGCAACATAAGATTCTTAAGAAACACATTGTTGCGTATCGGGTGCGCTATAGAACATAGAGACCATTTTAAAGTAAAATTAATATTTAATTCACAAATATTAATAAATATGAAAATCCATTATTCTTCATTTACTTGGGATGTTATAGAAGTGATCTCATTTTATAGGTGAAAACGAGGGACAAATATGTAAAAAAGAATATGAGGTTAGGGGTAATAATTGAATTATAGGATATTTAGGTGGAGAATTTTTGAGAGAAACATAGGTATGTATTTAAATCCAAATAAAGATATTCTATAAGTTATATCAGTCAAATTAATTTTGTAAACCTTAATTTATATTTGATTACCCATTTTTACACATATTTATCTTGATTAAATTTTAGTCATGGTTTTTATTCTGTCCCTAAAAATACAAGATGACCCTTATTAATTTTTTTACAAGATGAATACAAAAATTTTCAGCAAATAATATAAATAAATTTCTAAACATGGAAAACTATCTTTTAAATTAAAACACATATTGCGTTGAAACCCATTTTTGTTGAAAAAATATCATTTTGATCATTAACCATTATAAAATTAATTTTACATTAATTAAATATTATATTAAAGTTAATTTATTTATATATTTGTGAAAAAATTATATTAGAGTCTTAAAATAAAATAAATATATTTTATTTAAAAATAAAAAACATAGAAAAGTATAAATATTTGAAAAAATAATCATTTTACAATGATATCTAATATTTTCAAGAGGAAGAGAATTTTATGCATCAAAAATGAAAATTTAAATACTATATAACATTTAATTTCTTTATATAAAATATGAAAATAAATTTTTAAAATGAAATTTTGAAATATTAGAAAATTTAAATTTTATATTAGTGCATAGAACACGGAAAACTGTTTTCAGAAAGTGTTGTTTCAAGTTCTAAATTTATAAGCTGTATCAATTTATCGATGTAATTAACTATCCAGATATAAATTTTTTTATTATAAAAAAGTTACATGTCTTCCAAATCGATCCAAAAGTGAATAATTCCACTAAAATATTTACCTAAATGAGAGGATAAAAACTTTTTTTAAATTAAAATGAACTATTTCATATGTTCTAAAATTTTGAACATAGGTTTTATAAATTCAAAGTGATAATTTAAAATAAATATTTTTACTCATAAATAAATATTTATTTAATTAAGTATTTTATAAACTTCTAATACATTCTCATGTATTGATAAATTCCTAAAATTTACACTTTTTATAAAAATAATATTTTTCAGTATTCACTAAAAAATAAATTATTTTTTAAAAATATAAAAAAGTAATATTATGATAACATTGATTCTATAAATTTTAAAATGATTAAATTTTTTTTTCTAAAATTTATTAATTTTTCTCCGAGATGAACATTACAATATTCAAATTCAAACTTCACTTTTTAAAATATGATTTTTTTTTAAAATTTTAAGTGTTCGTAATCCTAATTTGTATGAATTTATTATTGATTACAATGTTTTTTAATGATATGTTTTATTATTGTTGAATTTTTTCATAAATAATAATATAATATATTATGGTTAATTTTAGTTATATTTTTCATGTAGAGAAAGATATCGAACATAGTATTAATCTAGGTAAATAATATCCAAAATCCCTAGGTGTTACAATCACAATGTTATGATTTTTATTCACTTGAAACACTATAATAAAATTTTACATGGAAATATAGATGAATATTATGAAGAAAATTTTCCATTAATAAAAAATTGAGTAAATAAAAATGTTTTAATCAATTAGAAAAGAATACAATATGAGATTAAGAACAGTTAATATTTTAAAAATGATTTTTTAACAAAATAAATTGTATTTTATATTCTATATTTTATTTTTAAAAGATAAATTTGTAAATTTTTGTGTTAAAATGTTATGAAATTAAATTCATTTTTTACTTAAATGTAAATATTATCATAGGATAAATTTTTGGTATTTTTCTAAAATAGTTTATTTCTATCGCTAATAATAAAAAATACTATTTTTACCAAAACTGAAATTATTAGGTCATTATAATCAGATAATATTGTATTAGAAACTTATTAAAAATTAAATATGTATTTAAGTGTAGCATCCGAGGTTTTTGAGGATTATTCTAAATTGATGCTCTGAATTTTTTTGATAGTTAATCACATAAATGTGTTCTTATTGATGTTGTTTAATGCATGAGTTTTACTATGAGTGTCTCATGGAGTATTAGGAGCATAGGTCTCTAGAGACTCAAACTTTGGAGGAGTTGATATGGGTGCACGAAAAATCTGATACTATGTGGCCTTTAGGTGAAACCATGTAACCAGGCCTAGTGAAGCAGTTGGTGTCACATAATTTTATTACGATGTACGAGTAGAGGCACACAACCACATAGGTTGTCTGCATTTTATTACATAGGTTGCATATGGGATGCGAATGATTTTTGAGAACTGGGAACCTAGACAACATCATTACTGAAACTTAACTAGTCGTGACACACAGTTTCAGTGCACGATTTTTATAACCATGCGCTTGAGGCCTAGTTTCCAACCAGTCATGGGCACCGTTTAGGTGGCTTCCATGTTTGAACACTTAAAATAGTTTAAGAGATTATTTTCAAACTGTCTTAGTGTTTTCGATGGTAGATATGATATTATAAACATGTATAAATTTGGTATATATCTTTTTTTTGGGTATGGAAATCCCACACATGATGGAAAGATAATATTTCCAGGGAATGGTGCTATAATTATAATTTTATAGTTTATTATTATTTCACCTTGGGTGAGTATTTTAATTTCTTTCTTTATTTGCTTATAAAATTATGGATTTACCCTATACCTGATTTCAAAATGAGTTTTTGATACATGTATCATTCTATGAACTTAGATATTCACATTCCATGCATATTTCATTTTCTGTAGATTCCATGTATTGATTTCCTAATATTAGTGATATGTACCTTTGTTCATACACCATGTTGTAATTGATCTTAACATCCTTATATATATACCTTTTTATTTAATTATTTTAGCAAGAATAGTTTTATTCCATGCATTAGTGATTTATTTTGGAATTCTTATCTATATGGGCCATTCTTGAGTGTTTTCTTTCTTTTTTATATTATATTACCATACTTCTTCAATTACATTCCTTACTTACTTATACACCATTCTAAGATGATTTATACCATGATTTTTCTTGTATTTACTAATTTTAATAGAACAACTTGTGATAAGAATTATATCTAGTCGATTAAATTAAATTTTTTCATCAGCATAAATGGTGTTTTCCCACAATGAATGATGGTGGTAATCAATTAAATCAAATATTTTTTTACATTTGAACCATGAAACACTAGTTACATGGGATGAAAAATTAATGGTATCGATTAAATATTAGCTAGACTATTATTTTATAAGGTATATGGGTTCCCTATAAATTATGGTGACCCATGTAATCGATCCATCTCACATAGAGTTTCTATTTATATATTGAAACCAAATTGTGGTAACAGAGTCACAATTAAATGGGATCCAACTATCCTTTTATATAGTAAATGGTCCATTATAAAATATATAATGGTGATACATTTAACTGGACCATTAAATGAAATAATATATGATGAAATTTGAATAATAAAATAATCTTTAATGAATTAACCATGATGAGACCTTAAATTTTAATGAAGTTACATTTTGTTGAAAAATTTGAACGAGTACATGACATTATCTGTTAAATGGAGGATATATATATTTCATATTATAGATGTTTTAAATATATTATCTATGCATGATGACACATATAGATAATTAAATTAAATGCACAATTTAACTGAAGTAGGAGAGTTATGGATTGTTTTTATGAGATAAATTGGACTTCACCCTAATAGGTTGGTCTTCATATGTCTTTCTAGTGTACAAAACCCATTAAGGGTGACTGAAATCTGGGAATTTTTTTAATAGTGTTGTTTTTAAATGAACCAAAATTGGCTTTAATGGGACCCACACTGGTTGCATTATTTGTTTTCACAATTAGAACCTAACCCCATTGGGTGTTTATATGATTTGTGGGATGGTTATTTTAAATTTTATGTAGCTACTTAAATGGTTACACACAAATATATTCTGTCATCTTACTTGACCAATTTCCTTAATTAATAAGAGCCTTATTATGTACATATGATATTTATTAGTATGGGGCAAAAATTTATTAAAAAACAAATTAAAACCCATTTTTTTCACTATAGGTAAATATTTTATATTTCCTTTATATGATCTAACAGAATAATTCATATATCAAATAAATTGTAAAAAATTGTTTTTTAAGATATTTATACTAATGTTGTGAATTTGAATAAATAAAGGGCTTAGTAAAATTGTTTTTAAAACTGGTACAAGATCTCCCTTATGCTGTATTTTTAAATGTCTGATATTAGAGAATCATTTAAATTTTTTAAAGGTGGACTTGGTATAGATGTAATAATGAAAACCCTCATGAAATGGTTAGTTTTTATATTGCCTTGAAAATTGAATGTAGATTATTCCCATTTTTCATAGTTTACTTCTTCGTAGGATGATTTAGAATGTGATATAAGATAGTAAATCCCATTGGTATTTTAAGGTGTGAACTCATTTAGGGTCTATGCCTTATATACGTAAGGTTATTTCCTAGTTATTGTAGTGATTTATGACCATAAAGTAACGATGAATGTTTTAATTTTGTTTTCAGGTGAGAGGTGTCGTTCAGGTGCTATTTTTGATAAATATGAATATCAACAATAATGTGACACCCCAAGTGAATGGTTTATCATATAGTGATTTAAGCTTGGTTAAAGGTGTGGGCATCATGCAATGGTCATTTTTAGAAGGTTAGTCATTCCTCGAGCATGATCACATGCATCATAAGTTGTTAAACCATTCACTTGTTTAAATCGGATATCTCATACCAATAATGTATAATGGTTATTGAATTGCTTTTTTTAGCATCTGATGTTTCAGAAAAGAAAAAATGTGTTCGATATAGTACATGATACACCACATCGAGCCTAAGAGATCAACAAAATATAATAATTTAAATATTACTCTTATAACCTAGAATGAATAGAATTAACTTAATTATGGTAATATTATTTAAAAATGTATATATAATTTTTTGGTGACTAATTAATTATAAATTAATATAAAACATTTTTTAAAATAAAATGAAATGTTTTTATGAAAAAACATTTAAATGTTCACTTGTGTGTTTTATTTTAATAAATAAAAAATAAAAATATCTGGATTATATTATTGAAATATTTATATATATAATTTCCAATACAATTCTTATAATACATCTGAAGCATTTTTTAGACATGATATAATAACAAATCGAATTTCACACAAAGAAGATGCATTTTTCTAAAAAAGAAGTTTTACATATATTGTAAAATTATATATTTGAATGTTTTAAAGAATAATCAGATAAATTTATTATTATTTAATCTAGTTTTGGTCATTGGAATCAATTTCATATTGAAATTGGATATAATTTTTTTTTAATATTTTTGTTGTTTTGACTTAAAAAAGTAGTTAATTCATCCTATATACGAGATTAACTTATAATTTATCTTTGATAATAATCTTTTTTTCAATTTGGAGAAATGGATTTAATATTTTGAATCATAAGGTATAAATTATGTAAATAATTACCTTTTACTGTTGGACAATATGAATAAGAACTTAAGTAATTTTTATATTAACATGGTTAAATGTAAATTAGGTAATTTTTGGTAAAATTTATATTATAAATATTAAAAAAAAACCCAAAAAACATGCTTATTTTAGTATATGAGTGTTTTTAGACAAAAATTATGATGTTTCATAAATTATGACCTTTGGAATCCACATGGACAAGAGTATGACATTTATAATATTATAATCCAGGAAAAGTCAATTTTACCACTCTTCTATATTTGAAAAGTGAAATATTTTTTATATGGGGTAATATAAGGGATATTTTTAAATATAAAAATTATTTTGGGAGATAAATTTTTTATATTTATCAAGATATTTTATTTATAATTTTTAAGGAATAAATAATTTATTTAAAGTCTAGAACAAAGATTATGAAATAATTTTTTAATTAAAGTAAATTACAAAGAAATGATATTATGAATATTAAGATAAATATAACTTGAGATTACAAATGTCATACAAGAAATTTTTTGATGCGTTTGAAATGTTAGTGATATTATATATGTATTGGTTTTAATTTATGTTTATTTTATGATATTTTTAAAAAGAAATGTATTTAATAGTGTCAAAATCGATATTAATGATAATTTACAATAAATAATATCTTGCTAAAAGATATAAAATTATTAAAAATATAAAATTTGAAAAAATAATTGGGATAAGTTTAAAAATGTTACTAATGAATCATTTATTCGTATCATTAAATTTTATTGTAATTATATTGACCGTCAAACTTTAAATTACTATATATCACGATAATAATTAAAGAGGTAAAGTAAGGGTTAATAAATCAATGGATTAATAAATAGTGAAAACTTATCTAATTTTCATTGGATGATGGGTGTTATACCAAAAAGCATCATATATTATAAATATAAAACATTAGACCCATTATGAATAGAAAATTAATTTATATTAAATTAATATTTCAAACAATTCTATGAGTGGCCCACCCCTCTCCTCTAAAAGGTAACCCATTATTCTAATTTTAATACACTTAAAAACCTATTCGGATCACCCAATTGCATCCCCAATCCTTCAATATAACCCTACCCACATTTTAGAGTACTTTGTTTCAGAAGAACACCCACCATAGAGGAGTTAAAGTGTTAATCAAAAGAGGTCATCTGTGGAAGAGATATCATTTTTAATTAATTGTTTGTGTTTTATTTGTTTTCCAAATCCTTAAAATATTCATAAACCATGATGAAATAATAACTAAATGATCATAAATATAGAATGATTTTATTATATTTATATCATCACGGTAATATCCCATATTTGTTTGTGTATTATTTTTAAATATTATATATAATTTATTAGAGACTAGGCTTTGAAACGACATGCGTTTCTGAGTCCCAGGGTGCTCGAAATAAATGTTTTAAATAACATAATCTTTAAATTGAACACCTGTGCAGTTTTCCTAGAAAAATTTTAATAAATTTTAAATGGGTTCCCAGATCAAAAATCAAAGGGTAGCGTTGTGTGCAGAGGAACGACTTTACCTTATGCGAGGCTTAACATCGGCCAATACAGGCCAACTGTGAAAGTTTCTTTCTAGACGATTAAGGAAATAAAATAAATTAACTATTTATTTTATTTTTCCTTTTTCTAATTCAATAATCTAAAATTTTAAGTAAGTTGTTTAGAATAATTTCCAAGGATATCCACATAACACTAGAATTATCTAGAGAATTGGAGAGTAGACCCTTTGTGAAATCTGTTGATGATGAAGGATGACAAATCAAGTGACTGTGAATCGTTTCTCTAGTGGAGTTAAAGGATCTCGTTGATGAATAATGTGAAATAGTTCTTCATCAACGATCTAAAATTGTTATATAGCATTTGATTTCAATTCTTTCTTTACAATTCTTCGATTCAACAATGAATGCATATCAACCGACAAACAGGTTAACCCGTGATTCATGTATTGTTGTGGGATGGGTGATTTCATGTTTGATTCCGGGAATTAATTATCTTTGAATTTAGTTTCTTGGTCCTTCATACTGGAGAAGATCTATGCTACAACAATCATTGGTTAAGGTTTGTTCCTCAGGTTGTTTCTCAGTGTTTTCTCCCCCAATTATGACTGTGTGTTCTTCATTATTCACGAGGTTATGAATGAAAGATCATTAAATATCTATTTCATAGTGAAATGATATAAAATCATAGATATGACATTATGATTACCTATCATAGGTGAGAAGGATATGGAAATAGACTGATTGGCTTATTCTGGTAGAGATATTTCTGTGAGCATTCTTCTTGCAGATGATCAGAATTGGTTTTCAGAGCCGATTGAAGTCCCAAAACATACCAAATCAGTGATTAATGTATGATATGTCCTTGGATATTAATTTTCGATGTGAATAGATCATAATATAAAAGACTAATAGAACAATCAAAGCGTTGGAGGAAGAATAAGGATTGTAGAAAATCCCAATGAATATGGACTATTTCTCAGAATACGCTGTGTGTGGGAAAAATCCAAAAGTGACTAGGGTTTCGGGTGATAGAGATAAAGAAAAAAGAGTGTGATAACTATAACATGAAATTTTTGACCTTACCCAGAACTAGATATGTATCTCGAATGATATACAGACACGAGGTGATGAACACGACATGCACTCCACAACACGGACATACCCCGACCAGATATAGAGGCTACCCTATGTATTAGTACATGGGTTTACAAACACAGGCTGAAGCAATGTACTAGCACATGGACATCATACAAAGAGAAGACCCTAGAAAGACGGACACAACATTTAAGCCTTTTTACATGTGGTGTATACCTTTTCCACAGGACATGTTCTTCTGACATGGGCCATTGTACATGGGCATTACAATGGGTCATGGGAAATGACATGTGACCCTTCTAAACCCTTGTGTAATCTCTTCTACATTGGTTGATCTCCTTTGAAACTATATCTTGTACAAGTTTCATTTGGGTTTCCCCCTTTATCATTCCCCTGAAGGTCAGTTTTTATCATTTTCTATCCATTGATGTATGACCTCCTTTAGCAGGACTTTCTGGATTGTGTAGGGAGTCCTCTTTGAGAGGCCCAATGTAGGATCCTCCATCCATTATTGTGACCTAGGTAGATTCAGGTTATCAATGTGAACAGTCTTAATCGAAGTCAGTCCTCTTCTTACTAGGTGAATTCAGTGGAGTTGTGGTATACGCTGGGGCCCTAACAGTGATCCTCGTATCTGTATTGCGATCTTCTTCAATTGAGGAGTTGGTTCTCCCAGAATGAGTGTATTGTATTCTCTCTTCAGATATTTTAGCATATCTCTATCTTTCATGGTAGTTCTTGAGTGAGTTATCCTAGATGAGTGCTTCATAGAATCTTTGGACCGAATGCAGAGCTTGGGTATGTAGTCATTGTGACTTACCACCAGACTATGGGTCTAGATTTCTCGTATATATGGATATATTCTTGTTATATGTACTGTAGACATATACTATGTAGAGATAAATTGACCTCTACTTTTTTAATTACTTTTTTTACTTTTGGGGTGTCCTAATGAGTATTTTTATACTCACCCTGTCACGGGCTTGGCCCATATGTGTCATGTCTTGTGCAGAGGAGCAACATTTTTATGGTGTCTAAGGAGGACCCGGACCAGAAAATGCTTTGTGAGTTTCAGATGGTTTGAGGTGTTCCTATGTATTCAATTAGCAGTGCGAGTTCCTACCTTGTTTTTTATAGGCTATACATTGTAGGTGTAAGACTCTTCCTTTTTGTGGGACTCTATTATGGGCCAGTCTACTTTTCCACTTTTTAAATCCCATTGAACTCTATTAGTTGAGTTTAGTAGTATGCATTAATTTTGGTCCTTAATGGTTTTACACTATAATATTTATGGACCAAGAGATGTGTGTGTGTGTGTGTGTGTGTCTAGGTATATTGGAAAGACCTCCCATGTTTGTGACATGCCTACTCGGTGCTAGTCACCTACCCCACGGGCTGGAAACTAGTGTTAGGAATCAAAAAATACACGAGGGAAATAGTTTATCATGAAATACCATGATCAATAAAATAAACTAAACTTGAAGAGCTGAAAACCAAATCTCAGATAAATATACAAATAGATTCAATTATATGATAAAACTGAACTAATTATAAAATAAAAGAAAAATTGAAACTGATCTACAATACAAAAATCTTCATGTGACCACCTTGTCACCCCCAACCATGACAATGAAATACTCTAGTGACAAGCATATGAACCCAGGAACTTGAACAAGAGACTAAACATAAAAAATAGCTCAGGTTTACTAACATTAAGTGGTATAAGTAGTTTGTTAGCTATACTGATCTGTAAAAACCCACTATAGAATCCATACATTTCCTTTCCTAAAAACAACCTGTTAACACTAGTTTGAAATACAATAATAAAAATAAAGTTTAATTATTTTTTTTAAATGATACTACCTTTCATTTTAAAAAAACGCTAACACCACATTTCTATTATCATAATATGAGATACCATATTAAAACCAAATTCCAAACAAGGGTTCCAGGGAAATAATAAAAATAAATTAGTACTTTAAATAAAAAAATAACTGAGAGAAATAAAAAAAATATATAAAGTAACCATGGTCTTTCTAAACTTCTCTAGAGTGACCCTAGACGTACTCAATTAGAAACCACCTTCCAGAGTATGGTGAATATCCTATGTCAATAACCAATTGGATTCCCTCAACTGACTAATCCAGTGGCACATCCGACCTCACCTCTCAAGAAATCCAAGGGTTACCAACCCATCTAATGAGGGTTGACCAGAAGCTGTCACTCGATCTTATAAAATATTCCTAGGAACCCATGGTAATAATAAGTATAATACGGTGTAAGTAAGAGGCCCTTGCATTCATGCCTCATCTTACCTTCCACCACAACACTTTCCTACCCCAAACATAAACACCAAAATATTATAACCCATAAAAGAGAAATCCTTCCTATAGTGGTACCCCAACACACACACACACACAGATATATTCGTTAAAGGTTCCGACTAGGCTATCACATCACTTAAACATTCAACCCTTTCATTAATAATAATGAAATTAAAAAATAGGGCCTTGACTTTACATCTCCAAGTGAATTTACCAAAAATATTATACCAAATATTTCTAACAAAACATGAAACACCACTTTCATATTTGAAATTACAATGGGGTGTTTAAGTTCAAAACACGCACCCAAAACACATCTTGATTACCAATAGGCCGTTAATTGTTTCAATTTATAACCAAGACATTATTCAAGGAAAAACCATCCAATATTTATGAAAATCATCCAAAGTTTCAATTCCAAATAACATGGAGAAACACTTTCCATTTTGAAATCGTGGAACCCTGTTGAAAAAGAGAGGAGGGGAAAATGGGAATCTTTTTAGGGAGGGGTTGTTCTACGTGCCATATTCATTTGAATGACCATCCAATGGATCCTTAAATAAATCCATAAAACAACAAAAATATTTGTAGAACAATTACATTACATTGAATCAAAACCCATAAATTTCATATAATTTCCATAGGAGAAAAAAAGAATATTTTTTAAGACCAAGAGGGAGCTTTCCAAACAACATTTTTAATGTACTATAAAAGTCATCACATTTCACATGAAATATTCCAAACAAAATCCAATATATTAAATAAGATATTTATATAGGAAACATCACCCAAATCATTCCTTTATACATTTAAAGGTTCTATCATAATTTTATCAAACACACTCTGTGTGCAATCACATATGCACAAAAAAGGATCACTTCAAAAAATATTTTTAATAAGTTATACCAATAAAAAGGCACCATAATGAACTTTACAAGAGTTTTATATAGATGATAATGAAATTAAAATGTTAATTTATGATTCCAAAGCACTAATGGTTTTCATAATAATGGGAATACCAGAAAAAACCTACATCTATAGTGTATGAACATGATAATACTCTTGAAAGAGGGAGATTTGGGACCCATGGATGATCATAACACCCTAGATCAGATGAAAACACAACCCAAACATAATCCATATTCATTAAGGTTCGAAAAAACATGATTCCACCCAAGATAATGAAATAAATATAGATGCAAAGTGAGAAAGCGGAAAAGTAGTCATGAAACTCTGAAAAAATTACGTTGGATCAGAGTATGAGAATCCATGGGGGAAGAGGAGGCAAGGACATGGGCCTATGGGTCTCCTTTTGTCCTCCAAAAATGACCCAAGGGGGGATTGTCCAAAATTGTGTTTAAAGGGTCGGAGGGTTGATTTTGAATTTAAACATTTAAAAATTCTAGGTAGCTCACATTTTTTGGATACATGGATGAAACCATGTGCCAGCCATGCATAAGGTATTTTCCAAGATGGGAGAATGTGCATGACTAACCTACATGGTGTGTGCGACTATGTACAAACCATGTAGTCACTTTTGGTTGAATACAGACCCTACAACATTATTACCCAGGCTGATCTGCATGGTTTCTGATAAACATGTGGTTATTATGCATAGGCTAAAATCAACCAAAAAAATCCGAAAACTCAACATATTTTAATCTGGTATCAACCCAAAACTCTACTGGAAATACCCACAATTAAAAAAAAGAATAAAACTATGGAGTATCTGAAGTTTGGGTGTATCAATTCTCCCCACCACAGACACTTTCTACCCCTAGAAATTCATCGAGCCATAGGATAACAGAAATTATATTCCATCCCTAATCAAAATTTAGAGAGACTATGAACCTCGTGATGACTTTTCACTCGACCAGTTATGCCCGATTGATCAAGAAGAACCCATGGCACATAAGTGATGGGAGAAAACATGAGACTTATCCCCACCACCTGAATTCAACTAACATGGAAACATTAAAAAACTAACACCACCACGAATGATTAATTGGGAACCCCACAATAGAGCGACCTAGAAAACTGAGACCCCAAGAACTAACTGAACATATAAATACTAACCAAACAATACCTTCACCATAAATTGGAATAATAGAATGGGGTAAAATACCGATACAAACTATCCCAACTTCAGTCGTAGTAGAAAAACAACACCATAACTAGAACTCAAAATTTTCCCCCACACGAGATGAACCCCCAAAAATATGGTAACCCATGAGGAGAACTGAACCCAAAACTAGAGACACCATGCATTACTCCCATAAAACCCATGTACATCAAAAGAACACCACTAAACCAAAACCAACCCATGTAAGGGTTTAATGAATTTAAGAATGGTTAGGTATAGCCACTCATATTATGATAGAATAAGTCCATCATTTTTTAAATGATATAATTAACATAAAACAAAAAAAACCGAAATAACGAAAATTCAATTTTTCCACACCAACAATAGAAGAAAAATTGGGAAAAAGTTTCCCCATACCCCTGGTGATTCCTGACTCCGTGAGAGCATCACTCTGAGGTCAGTGACTAATGCCTGGATTCTAGAAGCATCTCCTTCCTCCCATAAAGTCACGACCATCCATTAATAAATTCTTATTATTTAATATTAACTTTATAAAAAACTTCTCCAGATGAACGATTCATTTCCAATGATGGAATGTCGTTTGAGGGATAGATAAAGGCAATTTCGAATGCCCAAACATTCCATATTTTTGGAACACAAGTGAATTATCAAATGAATTGGAATATACAACCAATGCAGTAGACTATCTAGGAATAGGTTCCCCAGAAATGTACTCCTTTCACGATTGGGAACATCCATGAAAAAAGGGGATTTGGTTTGTCAGTTGAAATAGACTTCCCTCCAAGAATTGATTCAGATAATAATTCCTCATCCACCAATATTCCAAATTGAACTTTACCAAACGAGAGAACCTTTTCGATGACATATGAATGAATTTCCAAAAAAAATAGAGGATCCTTTAACTCTTCCTCTAATTCTACCTCCATATAGTACGAAACCTCCTCTATGAATTGATTGATATTGGATTTCACAGTCTACTATCCCTTCCAAACATTCCGCAACTCTAAAATCTTCCTCTACTTGACCTCCTTTGGTCTAAACATTTGGATGAAGGCTGCCTAAAACAATTACCATTTCATACTAGATTCTAATACTGATTGGACAACCAACATACTCTGGTCTAAATATATACCCATAAGAAAATCTTGGACCGCAAAAAATCTTAAAACTTTGGGATTTCCCAATGATCTAATGTCACCCTCAACTTTCTCAAGCAATTTTATAGCCTATAACATACCTATACAACCACAAAAGATAGGCAATACTTGAGAATAACCAATAACTAGGAAAGACTCACTAGAATCTTTAGGGACCTTTCTACGAGGAATATTCTGATGAACATAGAATACACAAACTGAATCTAACATCAAACGAAAGAAAATAAAAATCAACACTTTGAGTAAAAAACAACCATCTCAGAAGCCAACCATATACAAACACAAAAAAAATCCTTTTAAAATCCACCATTTTCATTTAAATTAAAGATCCGCCTTCATCCAAGAAATGTTTTCACAAACAATCCCAAAATATATTATAGAAAACCATTTTACAAAACAATTTTATTCCATAAAATTCACTTTATAAAAACTAGGAAAGACTCTAATTTCTATTACACACCAATAGCATCCCATTAACCATCTCACATCTGTTTACCTATTTCAATCCATACTAGCCAACATGAAATTTCTACACAAATACATTCACATGTAATACTGTTCGTAAGGAATACCAAAGGGAACCTAAACCATTTCCATCAAAAACCCAAACATACACCAAATTTTCAAACTAAAACAATTTACTTTGAAATAATTCATACCATTTTTTAAGACATTTGAAAGAAACACATTTTTCTATTTTGAAATCCATTTTTATTTTCAAAATAACTCTTACACCAACCCAAAACCAAGAAAAAAACATACAAAAAACTACTAAAAGGATGAACAAGAATCTTTTCCTAACCCGACAATGTGGTAGTGGGCCCTATCCCAAGTAAGAAAAAACACTAAGAGGACCTTGAAATTTACACATGGACTCCACATGGGTTACTACTCCATAGGAGGTCACAAAATGACACTGGCTCACCTGCTTTGTCTTACCTCAATCCAGAAAAAGGCAAAATACTTGATTCCCAAATTGCCCCTGGAAACTGAAGGATCAATAATTGCAAGAGATCATAACACCCTTTTCTATACCTATATGCCAAGTCCTGACAGTTATAATATCCAACTACTAGAGACCCCAAATAACAAATAACCTCCCTTAGATAACATGTTTCATGAACCATCCAAGGATGTCATCAGCCCTGACACCCCCATGTGGCCTATGGCATGGTTTTAAGGGCGTTACCAATTCCCATGAGCCGAAAACTAGTTCTAAGGATCAAAAAAATACACAATGGAATGATTTTTACCTGAAATACTAGGATAAATAAAATAAACTGAATACACATATATAATAACTAAATAATAGTTTAATAATGAAATATATTTAGTTATATGATAAAACTGAAAAAAATTGAAAATAAAAGAAAAAAATGAGTTACACAACCACAATGTCCATGTGAACTTGAGGTCACTACTAACCACAAGACCAAATAGATCAAAAAAAATGAGCACCGAAACCAAGGAACCTGATCATGATTCAAATCTTAAGAACTATCTTAGGTCTACTGACACAGAGTGGTACATGTACGATGAGATATTGACAACACAATAGACAATAACCACTGAATCCATACATTTATTATCCCAAAAATAGTCCATTAACACTAGATTGAAATAAAGTTATAAATATTGGATTTATTTATTATGGTAAACGACACTGACTTTCCTTTTCAAAACAACTCAAAAACCATATTTCTATTTTCAAAATATGAGCTACCACTTTATAAAAAAAATTCAAGGACGGGTTGCAGGTCTATGATGAAAATTAGTGTAAATAAAAATTCTAGTGTAGAAAAATAAAAACAAGAAATTATAGAAAGTAACCATGGGCTTTTCTAAACATACCTAGATGACCCACAACCTTACACAATTTAGATCCACCTTCCAGCATGCGGTGTAGTTCCTAAGACAATAACCGACTGACCACCCTCAACTTACCAATCAAGTGCACGTCCAAAATAGCCTCTCAAAAAATCCATGGGGTACAAACCATCTAATCAAGAATGATAAAAAACTATCACTTGATCCTCTAAAAGTATCACAAGAACCCATTTTAATAATAATGATAATAATGTATATGTAGGAGGCCCTCACACACATGACTCATATTACCTTCCACCACTGCACCTGCCAACCCCAATCATGAATACCACCATACGCTAACCGATAAAAGGGGAATCCCTCCTAAAGAGGTTCCCACTACACACACAAACACACACATATACATATATATATATATATCATCTCATTGAAGTTTCTAATCAGGACATCACATTACTTAAAGATTCAAACCTGTCTTAAAAAAACAATAAAATCTATTAATGGGACTTTGACTTTACATCTACAAATTAATTTATAAAAAACATTATGCCAAAAATTTCAAATAAAAAATAAAAAAACACTTTAATATTTGAAATTAAAAATGGTACAATTTTTTCAAAACACATACCGATAACAAATCATGATTAACAAATGGGCCGTTAGACTTTCCAAATTCTAACCAAGATTTGTTTCACGGAAAAATGTTCCAAAATTTAAGGAAATCATGTAATGTTACAATTCCAAATCAATAGGAGTTATACTTTCCATTTTTAAATAATGGAACCATTATAAAAAAAGAGAAGAAAAGGGTAAAATGGAAAACATTTAAGGTAGGAAATGTTCTAGGTTCCATCTTCATTTGAATGTACATCCATGTGTGCAATCCATGCACCTATAAATGTTACAACACATAATGTTACCCAATATGTATCCATAAAACACCCAAAATTATTTTAAAATCATTACTTTCCTTTCAAACCAAACCCATATATTTCATATAATATGCAAAGGAGAAAACAAGTAATTTTTGAAAACAAAGAGGGATCTTTCCAAAAAATATTTAGAACATACTATAAAAGTCACCAAATTTCATATGAAATGCCCAAAACTTAATAAAATCAATTAAATAAGAATTTTTCTAAGGTAAAAACTCAACTAATTCATTACATTCTACATTTAAAGGTTTAATTAACGTTTATTCAAACACACTCGGTGTGAAAATAAATAGGAATAAACAAGGATCTCTTCAAAACCTATTTTTTATAAGTTATAACAATAAAAAAACACCACAATGAATGATACATTAGTATTATAAAGATGTGAATAAAATTTAAAAAATAATTGTAGACACTCAAGAACCAATGGGTGGAATCAGAATTTATAAACATAGAAGCACCTAAATTGATGGTGTGAGAACAAAAAAAACTTTCTAATAAGGGATATTAGGTCTACCTGGATGATCTTCCCACTATATATTGTTAAAAAAATTAACTACACACAAACCCTATTCATTAGGTTTCATCCAAATGAGATCTCATCCATGGAAAACCAATAAGTAGATATGGGATGACATAAAGGGGAGAAATATTGACAATAATCCTCAAAAAATATCATTAGATAGGAGGGGGAGCATCCATGGAGGAATAAGAGTGAAGTCAGGGGTCGTAATGGATCCCTTCATGTGAAAAAGAAAACGAATCTAGTGGGAGGGGATGAAATAGGGATAAAAGGTAAGAGGGTAGAATAGAAATTTTTGCTTTTAAAATTTCTGGGTAGCCCACCCAGTTATGAAACATGGTTTATCAAACTTTGTTCCAACCGTGTAGAAGCTACCATCCAAGATGAGAGTGACCACATGACAAAACTGTGGATTTTTTTCAACCATTCAAAAAATGTGTTGTCACTTCTAGCTAAATCCAAAACCTATATCTCGAGTACTTGGGTTGACCCGCCATGGTTTATGCTAACATTGTGATTCCCTTTCATAGTTTGAAATCGACCCAAACATAAATAAACTCCCAAAAAATTAATCGAGTCTCCACACAAACCACGACATAAAATACCCACTATTATGAAAAGAATAAAAATTAAAATGTTTTTTTATCAGGGTGTGAAAACCACGATGATTTTGGAAGTGAAAACATTCAAATTTGATATCCTTGTGAAGGTTCCTTGACTAATAAGTAAATTATCTTCTATTATTATGTGTATGAAAAAAATTTGACTTAGTATACCAATGGTACTATTACAGGGTTCATGTTCTTTTTTAATTCCTGTATTATAAACAATGATGATTTATTCTGTGACTCATGATTATGATTGTAGACATTAATTGTCTAATTCAAAAATGTTATGTTCATGATATTATTCTAATATTATTATGTAATAATTATGTTATAATTCATATATCCCTTTTTAACCTGACTAAGAATATAATCTCCCCCTTTTCTTATGTTTCTAGTCCCCATGACATGAAGAAACGTATTAAGTATAATGTGTCAAAAGGGTGATAGTTATGAAGAAATAAGTGAGAAAAGAAGTATATATTTTATTAACCAACTATTTATGTTTCCATGTTTCTAAGTTCCAATTACATTAATGATCTTAAATCACATGTTTGTGTAATGTAAGGAATAACCATTTTAATTTTTTTGATATTTATCTATGAAATACTTGGGATTTTATAGTTTGTATCAGAGGATTGGTATACGAAACCTTTTGATACTTGGATGAGAGAAATTAAGTGATAAGTCCTAATATTAGAAAAAATACTATTTCTTATGATCCAATTATACCAATATTATTCTTTCTATGGTTGATATATTTTTATGATGGAATGATTTTTATGAAACATATTTATTTTAATCGGTTATGTTGTGATGAAATATTTATGAATAACATTTCTTTTCATGGCTTCTGATATGATAAATGGATTATTTTATTTTGTAACACATATGTATTTTTTAAATTATGTGAGGGGTGGGACCTATATCTCCCTCCATTTCATTTAGTAAAGAAGAATATCTCATGGGTCAAATGGGGCCGAAATGGGGAGTGAACTAGGTTCAGTAAGGGACATTTTCCTCCATGATAGTCTTGAAAGTGGACATTGACTTCCATAATTCTTGAGGAAGTGAACATGTTCCAATATTAAAAGATTGTAAATGAGGCTTGGATATAATAGAAATTATTTTCTATTCTTTTATGTATTCCAAAAGTTCATATCTTATGCCAATATTTTTCTCTCATGTCTTGTGTTCCTTTGTGAATTACATCTTATGAACTACCATTATTTATTCTATTTACCAAGTTTATGATTTTTTATATTCATTATACTATTCTAAAATTTCAGTTTTAGGTTAATATGACCTTATTGTTATATTATTCTTATTTAATGATTGATATATCCATTTTTTTACCTTTACTAGGGATCCGAGATCACCCTTTTATTATGTTTCCTTTCGCCATGATATGAAGAATGGTATTTAGTATGATGTATCAAAAAGGGTTCTAGTTATGAAGAATTAATGGGAGATAAATTATATATTATATGAACTATTTATTTTTGTTTCCATGTTACCAAAGGCACTATACCTTTATGATCAACATGTTCATGTTTGTGTAATGTAATGAATATTCACATAAAAATATGTAATATCAATTTATGAAATGATTAGGTTCCTATAAATAATTACTTTATTGAATTTATAATATATAAAATTCATTAAAATAATTTACCTAAAATGATTTGTTTAATCTATTAATTTAAAATGCATTTGGGTTCATCAAAATAGTAGTCAAAAAATAATTTTCTTTTTTTAAAAATAGTTTTAATTTTAATTTATAATTTATAATTAATTCACCATAAATGAAACCATTTTGTATACATGTGTAGAACACATATTTTTCATAATTTAGTTAATCATATTTATGCCCTCAATTCCAATGACTTTATGATAAAAATCATGTTAAATAATAATATATTAATTGTATGTTACATTTTATTTAAACTTAGTGTTTCGTGTATTGCTTATTATAATCAGCTCCATATGCAACTTATTCCCAAATTACTATTTTATGTAAAAAATATATATAACATATTAAATTTATTTTTAAAAAAACTTTTCATAAAATTTGAGGGTGTTAAATTATAACCCTTTAAATATATTACATCCTTTCAATTTGAACTTATTATTGGTAAAAAAGGGTTTCACATTTGAAGATCCCTTCATGGGAAACCCATAACATAAAAAATGTTTAATACAAATTCATATTGAATATATAGAAATGGATGTGCAAAGGGTATCTGGAATACCACTTAGTAGGTATCTAGATTTGATCATGTCAGTGGGAAGTGAAAATTTAATAATGGAAAAATAGCGTAATTATCCAATATTGATGGAGAGTGACAAAGATTTTTTATCACAAAAAGTGAATGATCATGTGAAAATGAACAACAACAAAACCATAAACCAGAGAGGTATGAAAAATGATTTCGATATTAGTAGAAATGATTATAATAAGAAAATATTTTACTTCAAGATATTGTTCCTACATGGATGGTAATTTCTATGAGAATATATACATACATGATTTCATTCCATTTCAAAAAAACATTCTCATCATTTGGTTATTATTCTATCAATTTCCTCACCAAATATTATGACAAGAAATATAATTGAATTTTTTATTACTGGGGAACTAATAGATCTTACGATTCCTAAAATATTGATAAGTTATTACTTCTTTCAGTAGTTATCCCCTAAAACATAATTGTTCAGAAAAATAATCCCATAATATCCAATGTTCAATGTAATCTGTTTCATGAGTAGTTAATCTGAGGTCTCTTCTATGTCTTTCTAAAATTGAAATCCAAAAATTTAGAAATAAGGTCACTAAATTTCCAAAGTCAACCTATCTTTAATCCCCCAAACAACATGATGTATCTATTAACAAAATATACTAAATATGTGAATATATTGATCATATATTCTCCTCAAACATGGTAATATCATGAATAATCATAAAACCATATTTAAAACATAAATTCTATAAAAATATACTCCTTCCACATTATTTAAATAAACTAAAATGTTATTTAATATATTTTAAGAATCAAAAAATGTTGCTAACACCATCAATGTTAACATAAAAGACATTATAATCAAACTGATAATCAGTTAAAATGTAATCCAAACATTCCAATTTAATATATCTATATCAGTAATATCTTTATATAAACAAAACAAAATTTTATCAACATCATGACCATATTAAGGGTTATATTACCTTAATCAAAATATATACTTTCCTTTGAATCACTTTTATAGACCATCATTACTATTTAAAATATTCTTATAGCACCTTAATGAAAAAAATTGTCAAACAATCCATTGATGTTTCATGATTCTAATAGCCAAAATACTATTGACAAAAATATCATTCTTTGTGTCCCAGTATATAAACACAATAGTTATTACACATTATTAAAGTATTATTAACAATGATTTTTCATATTATTCCTTAACACTTTATTCCATTATTATTTCATTTTTAATATATTCACGATCATCAATATTTCCCTTAATTATAGAACAGTACTGATTCTATTATTTGGAATTATAATTAGAAAATCTATTTTTCTATTGCTCATACCTTAAAAATATTAATCTTTCATCCACCAAACACATATTAGGGATACCATTTTTCTCATCCTTTGAGTTTACTATAATTTTTATTTTTTTCTAAAAAATTACTTTCATTTTGTTTTCCTCTACACTCAAAAGAACTTTTTGTTTCTATAATCCATTCATTTGGGTAGGTTTATCCTAATTATCGATTTATATAAAATTCAATCTTCCTTTATATATGGTCTCCACCACCTAGACTCTCAATGAAATCCATAATTCTTTTCATTAGTGTGTCCAAGAGTTGGTTAAGGTGTAATTTTTTATTAATATATTTTAATAATTTTTTAGGAATAATTACAATATCCTTCACTTCACTCATCATCCCATTGGGTTTATCATCATCACATTGTCTATCACAATCAATGTTAATCCAATTAATTCTAGTTCTTGACATAGATTGAAACAAAACATCATAGTGTTAGTACCAATATTCACAGTGGTAAGCCACATAATAATTAAAAATCACGTATAAGATGTGTAAATAATGACATATGATTTTAAATATATAAAATCATAAGATTAAACTTGTCCATTGTTGGTTATAATTTAAATCCTTCATGGTGGCCTTTAAGGATTTTTTAATTTTACAAATAATATCCCCTATATTTTCAAATTGGGTATGTAGAAAGGCCCATTTTCATGCACCCGGTGAGCATTGATTCCATATCAATGCATCCGTTCTAGATTTATTACCCATAGGGACCTTGGTTCTAGATCTTCATCGATTTTCAGTATCCATACATGTATTTAATTACTTGGTTACCACTTTATCTATCCATTGCTAAAATTCTAAAACATCTTCCTATACTTTTAATCATCCGTTGACTTATCCTTAAACATATCCCTAGATGTATCCTTATAAATATACCTAGGAATTTCCCTAGATTTATCTTATCCTAGTTTCCACTATATTACTAAACCTTTATTTTGATACAAATTATAATGACCCAAACTTAACATTTATTGATATGACAACTTTTAGGTGAATATTCATTACATTACCAACCAATTTCTAGGATCATAATGGTATAGTGGACTTGGAAACTGGGAAGCATACACAATTGGTTCATAACACTTCTACATCATATATAACTTACTTCCACATAAATAGAACCATTTTTAGACATATCACATGTAATACCTATCATCATTAACCATTGAAAAGAAACATCAGCAATGATTATATTTTATTAGATGTTAGGGTTAATAAGGGAAATATATAAAAATAACATGAGAATATTGTTTTGAGAATGTGAGAATAATAGATAAAAAACATAACCTATATAAGAAAGAATAAATCTAGGATTCATGGAATAAATATTGGTTGATCATAAGACAAGAATCATAAGGAATTCAAAGAATATGATCCATTAGAGCATAACATTGACATAAGACATGGAAATTAGAAATAAACAAAAGAAAATAAAATAATTTACATAGTAGTTTAGGCTCATTTTAATAACTATCATAGTGGAATGGGTATAATCTGAAACCCATAATAGTAGTTAAGGATCACTCTGAAGGAAATCACAATGGATATAGAGCCTTCCTAAAATTATTTTACTACCCATTCAACTATTATTTACCCCATGATATATCAAACTGTATCCTATAAATTAGAGAGAGATATAGGTATTACACATATTTAGTTATACAATAAAAACCATACATGTTTATAACATTACCATTTCTCTTGGATATAACGTTCCCACTATCACATAATGAAAATCCTGCATTTGTCTTTCACAAGATCATAAAAAATTCTTCATTTTTAACCCACGAGATGAAATGTGTTTCATAAAAATTTGATCATAACATAACCAGTATAAAATATATAGGTTTCATAATAAGTTCATCATTTAATAAATATTTAACCCTTTGAAAAAGATGAATGTTCTATGAGAATATTATCAAAGTATAACCCTTGGAAGTGAAAGAGTTTTCATAGACAATATGTCATAATAAATATATACCATCCCAATAAAGAATAATAATTCTATTCATGGACTCTATCAATAATAAAGAATAAATAGCATAAACTTATTTCATCACAGAAGTAAAATTATTTTAAATTATCACTTGGAATCTTTAATGAGGAAGATAAATTTTCTCAAGAAATAACTTAGTAACACTAAAAATTCATAAATCATTTGAGTAATATTTTTCATTTAAAATAACCATGAAATCATATAAATGATAAATTAATACTTATTTAAAAAATTTAATGATTCAAATACCCTTTCGAATTAAAAAACACTTTATAACACAAAAAATATTATTAAAATACTTTTAATAGAAAATAAACTTGAATATTTATAAAGGAAGCCTTACAAAGTATTTAAACATTTCTTGATGAAAATATATTTTCTTCTTTTAAAAAACATATGAAAACATAAATCATTCTGAAATTAATTTACATTAAAAATGACATCGAAAACACATAAACAAATATTCAATGGAAATATTTTTCATGATGGTGGGGAATTCCTTTTATTCTATACACATCAAAATAATTTTTTCATTCACATTTTCGGTAAAATTTAAAAAAAAGAAAAATTTAGAAAATGGATTGAACATTACTTCCAATAAATTTTGTTAAAATATAATAATGGAAAAATATTTATTAATAAATATTTTTGAGAATATAAAAAAGTGTAATCTTTTTGAGAAAACAATGTTTTATATGAATAAAAGATTCAATCAACGATAGAAATAAATATGATTTTCTTAAAAACATTATTTTGAGATATTAATTACAAAAAGAGAAGAAAATTAGTTGGAAACATGTATTCTAATGACATAAAAAATAATATTTAAATTAATGAGTTTTTTAAGAGACATATCGTTATATTTTATCAGAAAAAGAATAATCATTAACAATCTAGATAAATTATGAGACTGTAACATAAAAATATATCCAATTTAGTAATCTTGAATCATAATGAAACACCCCAAGATTCCATGGTATGCTTCTCTTTGAATAATGCAACAGATTGCATTGTACACAACTTCGAGATTCTAACACACTCTGACCAATCAAACTAGCCATTATTAGTAGTAATACTAACTTTTTGAAATTTTATACATTTTATCTTTCAAAATGGACTACATTTTTGGATTTGGAATATCGAAATTATCATTAGGTGAAATTTTGGTACTATTCTGATAACTTTCATATTTTGATGAATAATGAAAATTACAACATTTTAATTAGAAACAAGAATTTTAATCGAAATAATTAATAGTGACAAATTATAAATTTGAGTGATTTTAAAGTATAATTAGAATATATTTTTAAAATTTAATACAATTTTGGTCATTGGACATAATTTCACATATAAACCTAACATAAACAAGTGTCAATCTTTTGATAGTTATTATTTTTTAAAAACACGCTTTTTGTTTTGACAACGGGAATTAATTTTATTTTAATTTCTGCCACTTCTATATTTTGAATTTAGAAAAATGTATTCCATATTTTTAATCAGGAAGTCCAAATTGTGTAAATAGGTAACATTTATTTTTAGACATTTTGAATGATTACTTCGGTAAATATTTTATTTACCATGGTAAAAGGGTAAATCCGGTTAATAAGGGTAAAAAATAATATTATAATAATATTAAATTTTGCTAAAACGTGTCCTAACCATATTGGTTGATACATTCATGACCATGGGTATATTTTGGTCGATTTTGGAACACAATGGAGCCACTTGTAAGTTATAATGACACTTTACATTAATTAAGTTAAAGTAAATACAAAAATGGCAAAAGCATATATCCTCTAGTAAAACAATTTTTACATAGGGTTATATATGTTATATTTTTGACTCTATATATTCAATAGAAAGATAAAAAAATTATAACATAATGGTATTTTATTTTTAATTTTTAGGAATTGAATAATTAAATATATTTATTACACAATAATAATGTAGTATTTTCCTTATTAATGAAAGAATAAAATAATTGGAATTATAAATGATAAAAAAATATAATTTGAAATTTTTGATGCCATAAACGAAATTTATAGATTAATATGACATGTTATTATTTCTTAAATTAATTTTATTAGAATTAATAATTTTTTTATGACTTTAACAAAAATCAATTATTAAATAGTGTCAAAATTGACACAAACGAGTTTTTAAAACAAATATTAAATTATAAATTGATATAATATTACTAAAAATCTACGATTCAGAAAAGAGACATATATCATTATAGGTGTATCATTAATGGATCTATTAGGGGTATTTTGTAATTTTATAGTAATTTTATTAACCATATAATCTATAAACACAAAGAGATATTGTAAATGTCAAACTAATTACCTAAGAGTTAAAACTAAAAGATAAGTTCAATAAAGTGAAACAAACATCTCTAAAACCTATTGGTTGAGTTGTTTTCGACCCCTAACCAACTTATCCTTTAAATAATTCACTTATTAGCCACTATAAACCGAATATTTATTTATTATAAAATAATATTTCTAGCTTTTCCAAAGGTGCCCCACACCCCTCTTATAAAAGTGCACTCCCACTTCTAACTAATTCACACCTTAAAAGACATTTGGCTCGGCCAAAACCTAATCATATATTATATATAATTCTATAATTTTAATCTATAGGCCTCAGTTTGATTAGAAATCCATCCTATAGAGCCATTTTGGTCTAATTAAAAGGACGAACCCGCAGAAGAGGTAATGATATCACCACCCTCTTTCAAGTTCCTTTCTTCTTCCACTTCTTCTTTATTTGTTATTTCCATTATAAAATAATAAATCTATTATCTTCTACACATTTTGATGTTATTATAAATATTTCACAACTTTATTCATTATTCTATCCATCTTATGAATGATAATGTCTCCACGCGTGTGTATGTACGACTTACCATCTCCACGTCGTGGTGTAATTTGTTATCCAACAATATGTTATTTGGATTGATATAATGATGAGTAATATGTATATAAATAATAAAAATAACATAATAATGTCTCTTTAAAATTAATATACCATCCAATTCCACACCTTTAAGGAAATGACATTGTCGCTCGTGCGTATGTACGGATTACCGTCTCCACGACGCGATGAGATTCATTTCCACATTCACCATTCACCGATGATTATAAAAATATATATTACTAATATGTTTTTAATATATTAAATAATAATAATCATGGATATATATATATATATGTGTGTGTGTACTTAAAAAATTTTATTCACTTATTTCAGTTCAAAACATTCTGAAAATGGAATCAACATTTATGCGTACCTATGGACTACTGTCTCCAAAAACGGTGTTTTCCATTTCATATATATATATATATTATACATAATTATATTTTAAATACATATTATATATAAATCATGTTTTATATTTTGTAATTATTTAAATCATGATCTACGTGATACAATCCAGAGCAACAAGTTAAAACACGTACGATAAAGAAAACGATTATTACCCAAAATGTTAATTTAATAGGAAAATTATTATTAAATGGGTAGTAAAAAGTCATAAATAAATAATTTATGATTTCAAAAATATTAATTTGGTTCTGTTATAATTTAATAACATACTACGATCGTCATATAGGAGGTTAAACATACCCTCTACTAAAGTAAAGTGCTAGGTAAGGGGGTTTCATCTCACTCCTTATTCCTATGAGGTTCGTGCCATATTGCCACAATTACATTTTGTGTGGTGTATTTACTTCCAATAATTGTATTCATTATGTAATAAACATTAATTTATTTGTATTTACATATTAATTATATGATACCTCTTTCATGGGGTGTATGATTTTTAAGTTACCAAGTTGGTAAGAGTTTATTTCACAATCTCTTCATTATCCAAGATTGTTTATACATAATTATCTACTAGGACCTCTTTATCATCCACATCCATGTTTCTTAAAAATTTATTCCAAAACAATTTTAATATTTACTAGACTATGGGTTAAATCCATTTTTAACCTTTTTTGAATTTTTATAAAATGGTTTGAAAGGAATATTTTCGTCGTTTTCCAAACAAGGCCCTTTTTAACCTTTTTGACAAAATTAAGGTAAGAATATCGTTTTAACTTCTACGGCGGGTGCAGCTATTTTACACCATTATAAAATCTCTGAATTTTCCCTCACTAGCTTATAAGAATATTTTCAATGTAAATGTTTCATTTTATAATTATGTGAATTTTAAATGATTTAAAAAAGAGGTATTTCTCTCAAATAGTTTTGATTTCATCTATGTCAACATCCTTTGATGGATTTTAAGATTATTTGAAGTTGATTTATTATGATACAAAACATCCATATTATATTGAAGGTTTTGTGATATTATTGACTGTGGATGTCTTATTTTTATACCATTCATGGTTTATGGAGAAATTATTGTCCTTTCGTATGCTAGTTTAAATAAGAATGTTTATGTTATGTTTAAACCTGTTCATATGAGGAATGCATTGGACTTAGTAAGTTACAAGTGGAGCCCTCTTTTTCTCCTCGATGCATCAGTAGGTCTCATGAGACAAACTAGTGTCTTGGCACAAGGGATTGAAAAAATCTTATTCGTTTTCTTGGAACAAGGCCTTGACTATGTGGTTATGATAGTCTAGAAATATGCATTCCATCATTATGAAAGTGGTTATTGATATTGCATGTGATTATTCAAATAGTATAATATTAATTTAAATAAGTAAATGGAATTATTTCATTTTGTTTTTTTCCATGTTATGATGAAGTTCATGTTTAAAAGGCTTTTGTTTTAGTTATACATTGACTTAAATGTTTATGCTTATTTATAAAAGTTATTGCTATATTTTTATCCTTACTGAGCATCTGAGCTCACCCATTTCTATGTTTTATTTTCCCCAGGATTCCAAGAAGTGTATTGTGATTAATTTGCAGGGTTAAGCCAATAGAATATTGGAATTCGTGAAGGATTATTTATGTTTTTTTATATTATGAAGTGTAATGTAACATTCATGTATGAAATATATTTTCAAGACTACTAAAGCTATCGGTCATTCGGGACTTGATTCTTTGTAATTATGCCCATGTATTAAAATAATGTGCCAACTCTTGGTAACTGGGTTCAGGGTGTTATAGTTTGTATAAAAGTAAGTATAGCAAAAACCTGGGAAGCTAGATTTAGATAAACTCTGATTATGGAACATATACCTCAGATAGACTTTGAGGATTAGTATAAAATAAATTCCTCGAATTTTGGTAATGTAGAGATTTTGTGAGTTTTCCAAGAGAATACATCCACGTCTGGATACGAGCAGGTAAAGGTGGATCTGGCACATATGTACCTAGGGGTAAAACCCAAAAACACAACTTTGAGAAAGACTCGATTGGTAACTGGTGCACGAAAACGGGCCTTACTACACTCTTGGTTACGAGACTCCTGGGGTATATGCTTAGGATAATTCTCATTTTATTTACAAATCATTATGAAGGGTTTAAGAGTATATAATTCCTCAATGAAAACATATTTATGATTATGTATTATATCCATAAACCGTACAATTTTTGTTAGGTATTTTACATGTTTGGAATTATTCATTACAATTCATAAACATACCTAGTTTATTCCATTGTATAGAAATGGCGCCCGGTAGAAGGAATGTGAACTCCAGCAATATGTATGATCCAAAGAGTAAGAAGGATCATATGTTCCACGGTATTAAGCCAATATTTAGAAGGGAAATAGTCTCTCATGTTTTCTCAACATATGAAGAAATAGTATCATGTGTTAATAAGAGAAGTAAAGAATTCTCTGGGTCCTATGGATTTGAAGGGAAGAAAGAGATGAAAAGGATGGAAGAGAAAAAGATGGATAAAGGGAAGAGGGAAAAATATAATTTTCTATTATGTGATAACTGTGGGAAGAAACACCTTGGGACTTTCCTGAAGGGAATGGGAGTTTGTTATAAGTGAGGAGAGAAAGGAAACCATGTATGTGACTGCAAGGGTAAGAAAAAGGTTTCAAATGTACAATGCTTCATCTGCAAGGAGTTTGGAAACTATGCGAACCAATGTCCAAATAATCAGAGTATGCCCCAAATGATGCTATTGGATAATAATCATGTTATGATACTACCACAGATGAGGAGGAATTTGTTAGAGTTCTTATGTTGTTATTAGTGAATTATGTCATTTGTGCGTTGTATCAACAATGTACTGGTTATAATAATTATGGAGTATATAGGGATTGTACTACAGTACTATTTCATTAAGGACTTGAGATTGTGGGGAACCAAGAAAAGTGACTGAATAGCAGATCAATTTTTGGAAAATATATGGTTGAGAGAAAGATAAACCATAATATGGTTCTGATATCGAGGTAGTGATTTTGGAATAATACATTATCGATTTGGATAAATTATATTAGATATTATTGACTACCTTGAAACTGATTAATGATTTTTATATTCCATAATTGTTAGAGTTTACAACATTTTTTGATAGAAGGAGTGTATCTAGTATTATATAAGGAAAAAGGGATCATGAATGTACTCAATAAGGATTTATGGTAATTCAGGATGTTGAAGTGTTTTAAAAGAATACATGATGAAGTTGTTCACATGTTATTAAGCGGAGAAACGGATCTTCATTATGTTTACCTTCCTTATAAATTTTGGACTGTGAGTTTGGAGAGAAGTATTTTCGATAATTCTAGTTTGAGATTATTTTTGGATTTCTATAAAAGGACAACACAGAGGTCAGGCGGCAACCCGTCGCGTCCGGCAAGGCTGCGTGACTTGAACACGCAACTGAAGGGCGTTATGGGTGTATCACCTACCACTGGCCCACGTGATGTCCTAGATTGAATAATGTATTCTTTAAAAAAAATCTGGTAGATGAATTATAAATTCATTTTTTAACCTTATACGAATAGGATAAATAGAATATTATTTTTAAGTTCTATTATCTTAAAGTGTGAAAGTTGAGTTTGTGGAAGAAATTAGTTAAAGGATGGGAATCTACTTTTCATATATATATTTTTATTCTTCACTTATTATATGAAGATATTAATTCATATACTCTAGTGATGGGATCATAAAACCAAAAATGTGTTATCCTAATACCATATGATTTGTTGAACCGATGGTATTTTAAATCATCATAGATTGATGAATTTAAGGCCCTCAATTTCACATTTGTTTGTGATTGAGGACCTCAATCACTACATCTAAATATTTACGTTTTTCCTCCAATTATATGTTTCTAATTTCCACTAATTTTCTCTTAATCGATATCATAATTTGGTGGTGACCCTTTCATTTCCCTTATCCTTTTATTAGGACTAAATTTTTTAACCTAATTTCCGATATGGGGTTTCCCAAAGATATTTTCTATTTTCAACCTTTTTTTTTGAAAACTAATTTCAAATTTAGATGTCACAATTTATTGAAGAAGAGGAGAATGTAACCCCCCAAGATTCCATAGTACACTTCTCTTTGAATAATGCATTAGCTTGAATTGTACGTAACTTCGAGATTCTAACACACTGTGACCAATAAAACTAGCCGTTATGAATAGTATTACCCACTTTTGGAAATTTTATACATTTTATCTTTCAAAATGGACTTCATTTTTTGATTCGAAATATCGAAATTAGCTTAGGGTAAAATTTTGGTACTTTTCTAATAACTTTCATATTTTGATGAATAGTGAAAATTATGAAATTTTAATTAAAAACAATTTTTTTAATCAAAATAACTAATAGTGATAAATTATGTATTTGAGTGATTTTAAACTATAATTAGATTTTTTTTAAAATTTAATTCAATTTTGGTCATTGGACATAATTTCACATTTAAACTAGACAAAAACAAGTTTCAATCTTTTAATAGTTATTATTTTCTAAAAACACGATTTTTGTATTGAGAATGAGAATTAATTTTAAATTAATAATGGCACTTCTGTGTTTTGAATTTAGAAAAATGTATTCCATATTTGGAATTATGAGGTCAAAATTTTGTAAATAGGTAACTTTTATTTTTAGAAATTTTGAATAATTATTTCGGTAAATATTTTATTTACCATGATTAAAGGGTAAATCTGGTAAATAAGAGTAAAATATAAAATAATAATAATAGTAAATTACACTAAAATGTGTCCTAACCCAATTGGATGATACATGTCCGACCTTGGGCATCTTTGGGTCTATTATGGGACCCCCTGGAGCCACTTGTATGTGATAATGACACTTTATATTAATTATGTTAAAGTAAATACAAAAATGACATAAGCATATATCTTCTAGAAAAACAATTTTTAAATAAGGTTATATATGTTATATTTCCAAATATAAATATTCCTTAGAAATATAAAAATATTTTCTACATAATGGTATTTTATTTATAGTTTTTAGGCATTGAATAAATAAATTTATTTATGACACAATAATGATCCAATATTTTCCTTATTAGTGAAATAATCAAATAATTGGAATTATAAATGAAACAATAAATATAATTTGAAAATATTGATGCCATAAACTAATTTCATAGATCAATATGACATTTTATGATTTCTTATATTAATTTTATTAGAATTAATAAATTTTTTATGACTTTAACAAAAATCAACTATTAAATAGTGTCAAAATTGACATAAAGGATTCTATAAAACAAATATTATATTATAAATTGATATAATATTCCTTAAAATCTATGTTTCGGCCAAAAGACTTATATCATGATAGGTGTATCATTAATGGACCACTTGGGGGTCTATTGGAAGTTTATAGTATGTTTATTAACCATATAATATAAAAATACAAAGAGACATTGTAAATGTCAAACTAATAAACTAAGAGTTAAAACTAAAAAATAAGTTTAATAAAGTGACCCAAACATGTCTAAAACCTATTGGATGAGTTGTTTTTGACCTCTACCCACCATATACTTTAAATAATCCACCTTGGATCCATTATAAACCGAATATGAATTTATTAAAAAATAATATTTCTAGCGTTTCCTAAGGTGCCCCACACCCCTCTTATAAAAGGGCACTCCCCCTTCTCACTAATTCACCTTTAAAAGCCTTTTTTATCGTCTAAACCCTACCCAAATATTCTCTCAACTTCCCTAAATTAATCATAGAGGACTTATTTTGATCATAAATCCAACCTAAAGAGCCCTTGTGATCAAATCAAAAGGAATAACCCGAAGGAGAGGTAATGATTTCAAAACCGTCTTTCAAGTTCCTTTTTTCTTCCACTTCTTCCTTATTTTTTATTTCCATTATAAAAAAATAACTCTAGTATCTTATATATACTTTGATTTTATTATAAATATTGCACAACAATATTCATTATTCTATCCATCTTATAAATGATAATGTCACCATGTGTGCGTACGTACAACTTACCGTCTCCACGCCGTGGTGTAATTTGTTATTCAACACTATGTTATTTGGATGTATATAATGATGAGTAATATGTATATAAATAATGAAAATAACATATAAATGTCGCTTTAAAATTAATATACCATCCAATTCCACAACTTTAAGGAAATGACATTGTCGCTCGTGCGTACGTACGGTTTACCGTCTCCACGACGCGATGAGATTCATTTCCACATTCACCATTCATCAACAATTATAAAAACATATATTACTAATATGTTTATAATATATGATATAATAATGATACTGGATATATATATATATATGCACTTACAAATATTTTATTCACTTAGATCCGTTCAATTGGTTATGAAAAAAAACAACATTTATGCGTACCTACCGACTACCATCTCCATAAACGGTGTTTTCCATTTCACATATATATCTATTATACATAATTATATTACTAATTTATATGATATATAAATCATGTTTTATATTATGGAATTATTAAAATCATGATCTATGTGATACAATCAATAGTGACACGTTAAAACACGTATGATAAAGAAAGCGATTATTACCCGACATGTTAATTTAACATGGAAATTATTATTAAATGGGTAGTAAAAAGTCATAAACGAATAATGTATGATATTATAAATATTAATATGGTTCTGGTATAATATAATAACATACTATGGTCTTCATACAAGAGGCTAAACATACCCTCGACTAAAGGAAAGTGCAAGGTAAGGGGTTTTCATCTCACTCCTTATTCTGTAAGATTTGTGCCATATTGCCACTATTACCTTTTTTGTGGTGTATGTACTTTCCACAATTATATTATTTGTGTAATAAACATTAATTTATGTGTATTTACATATTCATTATATGATAACTATTTCATGGGTTGTATGTTTCGTAAGATACCATGTTGGTAAGGGTTTATTTCACAATCTCTTCATTATCCAAGATTGTTTATACATAATTATCTACAGGGACCTCTTTATCATCCACATCCATGTTTCTTAAAAATGTATTCCAAACATTTTTACTATTTACTAGACTATGGGTTAATGTATTTTATACCCTTTTTTTAATTTTAATAAAACTGTTTGAAAGGAATCTTTCTGTCGTTTTCCAAACAAGGCCATTTTTAACCTTTTCGACCAAATTAAGGTAAGAATGTATTTTTAAGTTATACGGCAGGTGCTACTATTTTACACTGTTTTAAAATCTCCGAAGTTTCCCTAACAAGATTATAAGAATATTTTCAAAGTAAATGTTTCCTTTTATAATTATGTGACTTTTAAATGATTTAAAAAAAGAGATATTTCTCTCAAATAGTTTTGATTTCATCTATGTCAACATCCTTTGATGGATTTTATGATTATTTGAAGTTGATTTATTATGATACAAAACATCCATATTGTATTGATGGTTTTTTGATATTATTTACTATGGATGTGTTATTTTTATACCATTCATGGTTTATGGAGAAATTATTGGCATTTCATATGCTATTTTTAATACGAATGTTTATGTTATGTTTAAACCTGTTCATATGAGTAATGCATTGGACTTAGTAAGTGACGGGTGGAGCCCGCTATAGCTCCTAGATGCATCAGTAGGTCTCATGAGACAAACTAGTGTCTTGGAACAAGGCCTTGACAAAATCTTATATGTAGACTTGGCACAAGGCCTTGACTCTGTGGTTATGATGGTCAGGCATTATGCATTCCATCATTTTGAAAGTGGTTATTGATACTGCATGTGATTATTTGACAAGTAGAATATCCATGTGAATAAGTAAATGGAATTATTTCATTTTGTTTTTTTTCCATGTCATGCTTATGTTCATGTTTAATGGCCTTTTTTTATTTATACATTGCCTTAATTGTTTATGCTTATTTATGAAAGTTTTCGCTGTATTGTTGTCTTTACTGAGCATCTGAGCTCACCCCATTCTATGTTTTATTTTTCCCAGGATTCCAAGAAGTGTAATGTGATTTATATATAGGGTTAAGGAAAGGGAATAATGGTGTTCGTGAAGGATTATTTATGTTGTTTTGTATGATCTTAAGTGTAATGTAACATTCATTTATGTAATCGATTTTCCAAAACTGCTAAACTGATCGGTCCTTCAGGACTTGATTCCTTGTAATCATGCCAATGTAATAATATAATGCACCGACTCTGGGGAACTAGGGTCAGGGCGTTATGCATAATATACATGAAATAATAAAATTAAATGGAACATATAACAAAATAAATATAATTAAAATAATGATATAAAATGTATAAGGGTTAATGTTTACATATCATATATGAATATAGGTGCATAATATATCTTATGTCCCAAAGAAGGTAATTTGACACA
Source organism: Viscum album (assembly GCA_963277665.1). NCBI lineage: Eukaryota > Viridiplantae > Streptophyta > Magnoliopsida > Santalales > Viscaceae > Viscum > Viscum album. The sequence goes on along the minus strand of OY728143.1, from coordinate 178,356,994 downwards.
AAAATTCTCTTATTGCTTTGGTAACATTTAAATTGTATGACCTCTAAAAGAGAGATCGTATAATGGATTTGTAATTACATAAAAAATTATGGTTAATAGTAATTAAATAAATTCATTGGTAGTATATATATCACCTAAAAGATACAAGTGGTGAATATGACATGTATTACCGAGATATATAAAATCAAGAAAGAAATTCCTTACTATAAGTCTCAACTTTTTTTTGTACACATTAAAATATATGCGATGATAAATATAATTTTATTATACCTGTATTAAAAAACCATATATATATATATATTTATATATATATCATAAAATATATGATTTACTTGTGACCTTTTATTAACCTTTCATTAACAATTCCAAGTCAATGTTATGGTTGTGGGAAAAAAATTACTTTTTTCATATATGTTTTGATTAGTTATTGTTTGTATTTAAAAATTTATAATGGTTAAATAAAAAAGAGAAAATTTAACATGATATAAATATCATATATTTTAATTATTAATTTATTTTGAGCGACCATTAATAGATATAGATAAAAATTAAATAAAATATTCATAGTGACGGTAGGTCGTACGTACCCATGAATGTTGTTTCCATTTTATAGAAAGAATGAATATAAGTAATGTGAATAATTTATTACCCTTAAATAATAATTTTTTGTTATATATATATATAAATTTTACTTAAACCATTCTTATTTCCTTCATTTTAAAGTTTTAATGAATCATATTGCTTTTTAGTGCAATAGTGTGTCGTACACATGAATGACATTACCATATTTACTGGGAATGGAAAGTATGAAGGCACTTTTTATATCATGATTCTGGAAAAATAATAATATCATAAATGTAATATATAATTAATCAATACATAACATTATATATCCATGATAGGTGGTTATGGAAAATGAATAACAATGGTTCTTGAGGTGGAGTCTTCGGTACTCCCGAATAATGATTCTGTAAACCATTTGATTCTATAAGTGAAATATTTATGTTATTCTATTAACCTAATAACATATTAGTATATATAATATACTAATTTTATTATATATTCATTTTTAATTACAATTTAATGATTTTTTGAATAAATTAAATAAAATTATTGGTTAGGGAAGTTACCTCTTATTCAGAAAACATCTTTTTGTTTTCACCAAAAGGATTCTTAGGTTGGCTCTCTAAAAACATAAGCATTATAATATGATAATATTCTTTTAATGGATATATTTTGGTATTTATGGGATGAAAATATTGTTTTTTATGTTTGAATTTTTGAGGATATGAGATGGCCTTTTATATGTGAGGTTAGTGGAATACATGCAATTTTTGAATGAAAAATGTTGAGCCCACATTTTTCACATTTCACAAGCCTCTAAAATGATCCATCTAAAAAATAGAATATATTATCTTTAAATATTTTCATAAAATGGGGGTTGGATATGTTTTCGGTCATTTATAACCCTTATATTCTTAGTTTAATCCACATGTAGGACCATTTTTACCTTATCTGAGGAAAATATTTTTTTCTTTTTTTACTATTCATATTGGAAAAAATTAATTTGAACTTATTATATAGTTTAAATTTTTATAATTTCATATAATGAATCTATTTTTTATAATTCAATTAAAAAAATTATTGAAATTTAATTTAAAATTAAACCTGCAGACGTGATGAGAAAACTATTTTCATTATAGAAAATGGCTAAAAGTTTAAAATATTTTTATATAAAATTTCAATATGAAAATTAAAAAAATGAACTTAATATTATTAATAGATATATAATTTTATTAATTTTAATTTTAAAAAAATATTAAAATAATTCTATGGTTTTTATATTCTCTAAAATAATTATGAATTCATAATAAAAAAAAGTATTTTCACTATTCATAAAAAATAATCTTTTTCTAAAATTGTTATAAATTCAATAAAAGATTATTTTGAAATTATTCCATCAAAAATGAAGTTTATTTTCATATATAATTTCTAATAGTGTAAAAATTAGTTTCAAAATATGTGTGAAAGAGGTGAAAAAATAGATATTTTGAAAAAAATATTTTTTTATACAATGAAATATATTAATTCTTATCTAATGTCTAGAAAGCACATTAGATGCATGTTAATAATTTTAATAAATATATAACATGTAAATTTAATTAAATTAATTCTCCAAAATTTATTTGTGAAATTTATTTTGGTGAAACTCATTTGTGTACAAAAAATTTGTTCTTTAGAAAAAAATTCATTTATTTTCAAATAGTTATTATTTTCATTAATAATTATTTGGTCAAAACAATTAAATATATATACATGTATAGAGAATATATTTTAATAATTTAGTTAATCCTATTCACACTCTCTATTCTAATAGGCAAGTGATAAATATCAAATTAAATAATAACATTTTAATAATATGTAACATTTGTTTCAAACATAGTGTTGCGGGTATAATAAGTTAAACTTATTGTTCAATGTAAAAGAAGATAAACGTAATTTTTCTTATATAAAATATATTTAAAATATTAAATTTATTTGATATAAATATTCAAGAAAAATCATCACGTTACACTCGATCATCTTGACATCAGTCATCCAATCATTGTATTACATTCATGTATTTATTTAAAGAAATCGATATTCTATTAAATAAAAATGAATCTTAATAAGATTTTTATGAATATGTAATAATTATATGGGTTTAATAACAAATTTATCATGAATTTTCTAAAATATGAATGCGAGATATCATCTCAAAGAAAAGAATCCATATTATTCTCTATTGTATTATTAGAAGGAAGCTCGCCTGGAAAATATTTTAAAGTAGAGGAATTTGGGTATCTAATGTTGTAGAATCATAATTGATTTATATGAAATTTGAAAAAATTTGATTTTCATGGTCTTTAATCAATCATTGACATGACCTAATACTTTGATAACAATTGGTGGAATCACAACTATAAATAATAAAAATCCTAAATGAGAGTAGCATTGCTGTTGCCTGAGAGAGAGCTATGATTTTTTGGAAAACAAACAATTTACTAAAAACTTGTTTAAAAATAGGAGATCTATAATCCTTAATTGGATTCCATGAATAATTAAATATCCCATTTACATTTCATGTTATCCTCACATTCAGTCTTATGTGAAAAGGTATAGGGTTTTCCAGGCAGTACACCATCTTTCATGAAAAAGGAATCCCATGTGCTAAGGTCATTTGATGCATAAAAAAGTTTCATTGAAAAATTTACTATGGTGTGAAGATTTATTTACACATATATTACATTAACTCAAATTAACAAGAAAATATATCCCACTTTCATAATTTTTTGATAGGTGAAGAATATTGAGGAAGTACCACAAAAAAGGTGAGTTTTGTTGTAAAGTAAAAGGATGATTTGATACATTCTGATGAGAAGTAAGAAATTTCCATGAAAAAAAAAGAAAAAAATATTCATGTATGAATAAAATAAATTTTTATCTTGAAAATAATTCATATAAAGAACATGAAATAGTGATAATATATTAAATAAATATTTAATAGTTCTTACAATGATCAAACACAGCCAATAATTAATTTCTCGTAATTAGTATAAAGTGAGTTGAATTTGATTGGGATTTGAAAGGAGCATTATGCGAAGACATATTTAATTTTTTCAAGATAATGAGACCAGAAATTTAGTGTTTTAGAAATATTAGTGATTATCAAAAGCTGACAACTTATCATAATTGATTGTCAGAAAGGCCTACAGTGATTCCAAACAAATATTTGACAGTGTATAATTTAAATATAATAAGGTCGACATGCACACTAAATTAAAAAGATATTCTAGTTGATGTCTTATTAAAATGATTTTATGTTGGAAATATAATGGGACAATAATATAAATAAACATATTTCTTTAGGTGATAGATCAACATAAAAGAGTTAGTATAATGAACACTGGTGGGATTCTAGTCTAAAGATCTTTCTCAGAGATGACCCACTATAATCTTTAGTGATCTATAATTACGAGAGTTTTTATATCAAGAATATTTGATGTTTTACTATACATATTATCACCTTACATTAATAGTGGTGAATCTATATATTAGATCATCCCTAACAATGCATCGATGTTTTCACCCACATTGGGGGTTCACCTGGTAAAAATACATATAGAATTTTTATTACTTCCATTTTATTTCATATGAGAGAGGTAAGACATTAATGAATAAGGGATTGTAATCAAAATATATGACACATTATTTTTTAAAAGAATAAATATTAAAAATATCCACAATGATTTACCACTCCCATTATCATTGATATATTCAAATATGGGTACTTCAATAGTGAAGGAACAAGAATATAAACTTAACTTATAAACATGGAACTCAAAAATCTAAAGGATCCATAAATTATTCAATAATATATATTCTATTTATAGTATCTTTAATACCTAATCAATATCAATTAACACCTATATCATCCATAGTAATTGTTAAATTAATCAATCAAACATTTTAATCCAAATCTCAATCATTTATAAACGATCAGAACTCATTGGGGGACCTCATGAAATTGAAGACTAGATAAATGTGGTAATGTTAGATCTGAAAACACACCCATGCGTAATCCACACAAAATACATGATTATAATAAAAAATAAACTCCCATTTGTACTTATATTCTTGAATATACAACATATATATGGGAGGAAACATTCCTACGTCTAAATAAGGAATGACAACTAGAACACCTAAAAGTTACTTCTCTAAAAGCATCAGTTTTAGGATTCATAAAGAAAAATGATTTCACCATTCAATGGTTACATCATATCTCTAAATAATTCCCAAGTGAATTGAAATTATGATGAATACATGGGGACAAAATAGGTAGAATAAGTGTAGAATTCATACTTAGAATAATTAAGGAAAACCTATCCAAAATCATAATTACTAAAGTGGATATAAGAATGAGATAATGAGGATCTAAATTTATCTCTACTTTTTCTTTAATTTTGATAGAGTCATGGGAGACTGGGGGGGGGGGGGTGTGGAGGGGTTCCGTGTAGGACCCCAAGGAAAAATTACTATATCCCATATAAAAAAATTCATCTTACAGCTAGGTTATGTCATAAACCTGAGGGTAAAGCCATTGTGAACCATTTTCTAACATGGTCCTGACATGAACCCTATGGGTTGTGGTGAAACCAAACCTAAGGACATGGTAAAATCCCATACTAAAATTGTTCATAGAGATTCCCACTTGGGTTTTGGTGTGACTACCCACCAGACAAGGCCAAATAACTCATCTAATAACCATAATTATATGACCCACTTGGGCTATAAGGGTCCTTCTACTAACTAAACAGTCTTACCCACAAATGACTATGAACTATCACTATATATTATTCCATTAGATTACCACCAATGAAAAATACCATAACCCATAAAAAACATTATAAAATATATATTCCCTCACTGTGAGGATAGAATTAATAATACATTTCATTTTCAACGACTCGAAATGACACAAGTTATCAAAACATTCTACACCATAATGCTTCTAAAATTTATTATGAAAAAATAGTTTCTACACTATAAATAATTATCTAACTAAATCATAATTTCTCTATGAATATGTGGTACCCTATCTCCTCATATTCCACTACAATTAGACAACAAATCTAAGTATACTATTCAACAAAAATAGATTGTTATGGTTTCATGAATAGTAAAAACACTTCAGTGGAAGATAAACTATGAATTATTTGTTGATAGAGTAGAACATTAAAAATATTTTACATAAATTAAATTCAATAACAACGGATATTCTTTAATCAAATATTTCTGTAGATTAAAACAGAACCTTAGAGTGGATCCTTAAAAAGAAATATATAATTATTTTTTTCTAATATCAAAATAAATGGTTTCCATACCATCCGATCATTCTATGATGAATATGTTTTTTATTTTATGGAAAATAATTTTTTCTAATACCATCATTACACTATAAGGATACAATAATAGAATCCTTGTAGAGATAATCCAAACTTATTCATTCGATCATTAAACAATTCAAACTAATTTCTAGGTGATAGTGTGGATAGTGAAGTATCTTGTGTTTTTGTGTTTATTGGTTATTGTTACATCATTCTTACAAGGGTCTCTCTAAAGCCTTTTATTTATCAGAAGAAGATAACATTAATAATGGAGACAAAATTAGTTGGTGTGTAAATATTCAAAAAGCTAGATTCGCCGTACACAATAGACTTGTCCATCTATGTATAGATCTAGAGTTCCGATTTAAATATTATTCAATTGCATAACAAACAATAAATAATATAATAATCAATATCAAACCCCATTCCATATAATAATAATAATAATAATAATAATAAATGGTCTACACTAAATCACATAATGATAAATATTATTTACCAAAATCCAAATAGATATTCATCACGGGACATGATCTCAGTCTTCTCTAAATCATAAATATTTATAGAATACCAAAATAAATATTTAATTAAATATCTCATTCATAAATGAAATAAATAATTTATTCTGAATCTAAAAAATAAATACTTATTAAATAATCATGTAATAAAATAAATTATTTATTAAGGAATAATTAATTATTTTTTGACATCTGAATATTAGAGATCAATAAAAAATGAAAAAATTTATTCCTTAGTATTGAGAATAATATTTATTCATATAATTATATTCAAATTCAATTTACCAATGTTCAACAGAAAGATATAGTGTGCGATACTCTATGAATCATTCTCATTGGTGATAGTAAATCTTTCCTAGAGTCCAATTTTACTATCTAGAAATGGTTCAAGAAACCTAAGAGAAAGAACTGAATGACCTAATGGTTTCAACCATAATCGAATGTTCACTGTGTAATGTAATCCCTTTATCTCAATATCTCATCAAGAATGATTCAAATCTATTTCATCAACCTATATAATTGATATTTTTTATTATTTAAAATAAACACTTAATTATGCTTTGATTATGAAATTTATTGGAAAATTTCCATTCCAATCAAAAAAGAAATGTTATAAGATTCCTTAAATATGGTATAGAAGAACCATTAATTAACTCTTCCCTTAATAAGATGTCATTCATGATGCATACAAAACAACCTAATTCATAAGGACATTCAGAATCATTATTTTGCTTATTAAATCTATGTCTGTGATTCATGACACGTATTAATGATAATATTAATGACTAAGTGCCATTACAAACGTTTGTGTATTGGAAAATCCATTGAAATCAGATCATGTAGAATTTCTACTGGAGGGTTTATTCTCATAATATATCATATTATAGATTACCGTGTCCAAACTTTATAAGAATAATCCTCATAAACTTTAGATTAATCACACTTGAAATTTTACATGCTATGTTCCCTATCATAGTCCCCTACACATCTATAGAAATATATTTAATAATATCTAATTAACCCTTCATGGTTGTCATCATAGTTGTTAACTCTTATGAATGAAACTAAAAACCTATGATATTAGTAGGTTTTAGAACAACAAATCCAATATACTTCATCTTTAACTAGATCCAACTGCCTACGACTTTCAATCTACTATAACTCGTAAAATTGAACAAGTATTTTAAATGTTAAATATTATGTCAAGGGGTCAACCAATGTTTATTATGTGGATATTTTTCTCATTACATCATCATATGTCTGTGAAAAATTCCAAAGGAGATGTCACTTATGAAGTATATTCTTCATCCCCAGATCTGATTGTGGCTCCTTAGAGAGATACACTACTTTAGTATTATCACAATAGAGTCTGATATGATCTTTCATAATATGAACATGTTAAAATGTTATATGATGTTTCATATGCATACCATCTATTTAGTTTACTTAGAAGCCATAATATTCATGGAATATACATTATAATCTACAACCACAACCTACTTTGAACTCTTTCAGATCATATTACCTTCATTAAAAGTATATATGTATCTTGTTTGTGATTTAAGATCCTCATCATATATTGGGAATTTATCATATACGTATCCTTAGATTACTAGTTCCTCATATCCTTCTTATTATAGGACTATATCCTTAGTATTATATAGATAATAAATAATATTCTTAACCCCCATCTAATAATAGCGACTAGGTTCGACATGATATCTCCCTAAATAATTTAAGTAGTAGGTGAAATATATAATAGTATATAGAATAATATACATTACTAATCCAATTAACGAAGTTTATGGAATCCTTTTCCTTCGTTTCATTTTCACATATATCTGAGGACACATTTTCATAGAAAGATAAATTCCATGTGACATTGAAAACAATAGGCACTTGGATTATTCAACAAAAATCCTATATAAAATCTTCTATATATATGTATATTGAGTTTGGATAAGGAGTCTCTTACATATATTATAATGTGTCATGATCCATAGAATATAAAATCAATTACTCAATTCCTTTAGGGAGACGAATTTATTTAACCATGATTTATCACACTCTAAGACTTGTTTTTCATTTCCAAAAAGTAATATGTCATTGATATAGAATATTAAAAAAACTACCATACACACACTAAATGTCCTAAACAAACAAGTATCACATTAATTATTCAATAAATAAAATTCCATTAGGTAGCCATAAAACTGAATTTACATTGAGTTGGATTCTTACATTAGTCTATAATTTTATTGGGGATTTAAAATGTTTTGGAAATTCATTTGTATCACCAACCTTTCAGGATTAGTCATATATAAATATTCCTAAAGGTTCCCATTAAAGAAGACTAGTTGTACATCCATTTTACGAATCTCATATTCATGTAAGGATATAATGGATTGCAACATTTTGATGGATTTCAGAATAAGAACTCATAAAACAGTAAAATAGGTCAATTCCTTGAGCTTATTTAATCCCTTTGGAAACCAGTCACGATTTATAGGCACTGAACTATGAATCCATGCCCAATTTATTTTTTAATACCTATTTATAACCATTATGATTTTCATCTACTAATTGATCTATTAAAATAAATACCTGGATTTTTATATATGAAATCTATTTTAGAATTCATGGATTCATGCCAAATGGAATAATTTTTTCAACAGACTAATTATAGGATATAGGATCATTATCATCAACTAATAATTATACAACATCATCAGTTACTTGAAAACCATATCATTATATTTCTCTAACCTCTCTAGTAATCTTATCTAATACTTCTGTCTATAATACATATTATTTCATACAGAATTTTCGAATTCATTCATGTGATATCTCTTATAAAACATAACATTTATCTTCATCAAAGTATGTATCACTCCCACTATCGATTCTAGAGACATTCTCCATCTAAAGAATTATGGGATATATTTCCCGGATACAATTTTTAATGGAGGAGATATGACAACCCTGCTTTTTATTATAACTTAAACATGCTTTGTTACATAAAACTTCACTTGATCCAACAAATAAGATCGAGAGGTTTAGTGTATTTGGGTCTTAGGATCATTACATAAAAACTTTAAACTTGAAATACAACATCTTTATTGAAAACTTCCTTTACATGACCACTACATTCCTTCGTACTTAGCATTGCATGGGATAACCTGAGGACATGCATAAGAAAATGGTGATCTATAAAGCCCAGTAAGGGAGTAAACAATGAATAACATGAGGGGTGAAATACATGTTAGGCAATAGGCATATCAATATAGCATAATAGAAACATGAACATAAAGGCATGATAAAGCATGATAATCATAACATGGAAATGTGGCAACAACACTTAACATTGAATTAGCATAGGCTCATTGCACATGGAGCATGAGTAAACCCTCATTGCACTTGAAGCACGAGTAAACCCTCGTTTCATTTGAATTAGCATGAGTAAACACTCATTGCACATGACTTATCATGATACTATACTTTACCCAATGCATTGGAGCGTTATAAAGGGCGCACCGTTCTTAAACATTTCATTTCATGCATAAGTGTGCCACATGGATCATAAAACATGGATTCATAAAACATAATCATTTCTTCCACGATAAAGGAATGTTGAATTCATACATGAAACTTTATAATCAATATGTAAATGTGCATAAAGGTGAATACCCTTGATGGAGAAATGGGCATGGTATTCACTACACAAAGACATTGGCTTAGAAAATCGGTGCGATTTCGGAAGCGTAACAGCGTGACATAAGAATTCATAAAAAAGGTTGATGAGAGAGAAAGGGGTTCCTCATCATATTTACATGTAATGGACAGTAAGGAGATCATATATATACATTTCCCAACAATAGAAATGGAATTTAGATTCAAAATACAAAAGTATTGCTTGAATGTAAAAGAAGAGAGAGAAGTTCCTTTCGGAATTTCGGCATAGTAACGGGTGTACATGGGAGGAATTTAATGAGAGAGAAAGGGTTCTCCCGTCATTCAAACAATAAGATGGCAGTATGGGGGAGGTGAGAAACCATACCCCAACATTAATAATTGAAATAAAGAGGGCAATACAACTTAAAGAAAATTGACAAAAAATGAGAAAGGAAGAAAACCCCTTACTTGGAAGTGTGCTTCCAAAGGCAAGAGAGAGGCTTGTGAGAGGCTTCTTGGGAGCTTGGGGCACCTTGAGAGGATTCTAGAGAGAGTAGGGCAGAGGTTGGACGAACTTCAAGGGCTTTGAGTGAGGAGGAAGTGGGAGCTTGGGTGGGTTTATATAGGAAAGGTGAGAGAATTCTTTATTATTTAGGTTTGGGACCCCTTATATTAAAATAATCCAAACCACAAACCATCCCATGGTATTTGCCCATGGTTTCCGGAAAAGGAAAGAGGAAAACAATATTTTACAAGTCTAATGTCCGAACATATTAAAAAATTAGGGTTGCTTATGTGGAGGTGAGTCACACTCCCGTGGAAATTAATTTAAAAAGGCAAAGTGTTGAATAAGTCTTGAGGGCTCCATTAATGCTTTGAAAAGTAAGTCAAACAAACCCAAAACCTCATTATTTTAATTATAAAACACATATTGGCCGAAAATAAGGATTATGGTATTTTATTACATCACCATTGGGTCATTATGATGTAATAAAACACATTATATATTTAAATGGTATTTAATTTTTACCCAAAAATTTGACTGTCTCGGAAAATTATGAAAAATTCACCGTTGGATAATTTCGACGTCCTGATTCAAAAAATAATATTTATTTTATCTAAATAATTTTCTAAATATGTGAATTTTCACTTTTAAAATAAAAACCGACATTTATAAAAAATTCACGGGTTTTGACAGAAATGGCTTTCAAACCTTAATATGAATTTTAATTGCATTCATAAAATTAAAAGATCATTTATATTTAATAAAAATTAATTTAATATTAATAATAATATTTTATTAAAATAATATTTAATTCAAAAATCCTTTAATTTAATAAAATATAATTCTTAATTAAATAATAACTAAAAACACCATTTGTACTTTAAAAACTAATTACAATGTATCAAAAATGACTAGAAATTATACTCATTATTATATATATAAAAAATTAATGTACATGAACATGGTGCTACTTATTTGTTACATAACCCCTTAAAATAGCCGCATAAGACCTAAGGGTAAGGTGTGTGATGGTGACAGATTCTTGGGGTTGCTCGGATAACATCGCTCAAGTGGTAATCTCTATCAACTTCCATTTTTCCCGTAGACGATCACGTTTGAGCTTGACTTGATGAAGCTCAGCTTGGGCTTGGTCAAGGGAAAAGCCCAAAGACGCCACCTCTTTTCTGAGCTCCGACAAATGGGCTTCGTAAGGGCAAATTCTACTGGATGAGGCCATCACTTCCTTTGTCTGAGTAGAAATGGTTTCGTTAAAGCCTTATATTTATACTACTCAGATGATCACTATTCAACGGCTATAAAAGTAACGGTCACAAATATTAACATAAAACTAAAGAAGTTGACATCTTATAAAAACATTTTTCTTAAAGAAACATTTAACTGGATCAAGAGGGATTTTCCATTAATGAAGCTTTGGGTCGTTACAACATTCCCCCCTTAAGAAATTGCGCCCTCAAAATTTTCCTTTTCCCACACTAAAACAAATGTGGGTAACTTAGCTTCATCATATCCTCCGACTCCCAAGTTGCTTCTTCAAACTTTTGGTTTCTCCACAACACCTTGACGAGGGGCATTGTCTTATTTCGTAGAACTTTTTCTCTACGATCTAAGATCTTCACTGGTTGCTCCTCATAATAAAGATCATCTTCCAATTGTACCACCTCGGAAGAGAGTACATGTGAAGGTTCCGGTATGTACTTCCTTAAGACAGATACATGAAAGACATCATGCACCTTGGACATAGTCGGTGGAAGTGCTAGTCGATAGGCCACAACCCCAACACGATCAAGAATCTCGAAGGGGCTGATGTACCTTGGACTTAACTTCCCTTTCTTTCCAAACCTCATGACCTTCTTCCATGGAGATATGCGTAAAAACACCATGTCTCCAACTTTAAACTCAAGGTCTCGTCGACGATTATCTTCATAACTCTTCTGTCGACTTTGGGCTGCCTTGATGTGCTGCTGAATGGTTTTCACCTTCTCCACCATTTCTTCGACCATTTCTGGTCCAAGCAGCTTACGTTCAATGACCTCATCCCAATATGCCGGTGTTCTACACCTTTTCCCATACAGGGCTTCATATGGTGCCATTTGGATTCTCGAGTGGAAACTATTATTATAAGAGAACTCAACTAGTGGAAGATGTTGATCCCATCCTCCTTTAAAGTCCATTGAGCACGCTCTCAACATATCCTCAAGTGTTTGGATAGTCAGCTCGGATTGGCCATCAGTTTGAGGATGATAGGACGTACTGAAGTTCAGTTCAGTATTCATAGCATGTTGAAGACTCTTCCAAAACTTAGAGGTAAATCTTGGATCTCAGTCAGACACAATAGATAGTGGTACTATATGCAACCGTACCACTTCCCTGATATATATCCGTGCCAGTTGATCCAAAGAGAAATCCTCTCGAATAGCAATGAAGTGTGCTGTCTTTGTAAGACGGTCCACAACAACCCAGATTGCATTGCTGCCTTTGGATGTCTTGGAAGTCCGGTGACAAAGTCCATGGTGATGTTCTCCCATTTCCATTCTGGTATGGGAAATGGTTGCATCATCTCCTTAGACTTCTGCCTCTCTGCCTTCACTTGCTGACACACCAGGCACTTTGATGTATACTCAGCGATCTCATTCTTCATATTATCCCACCAAAAGTTTTCTCGGAGATCTCGATACATCTTTGTGCTCCCACGGTGAATAGAGAAATTTGAACTATGTGCATCATCCAAAAGATCCTTCTTCATCTCTGAACTTGATGGGACACATAGTCTTTTCCCAAACCGCACAATTCCTTCTTCGTTAACATTAAACTCTGAGGATTTTCCCTTTTTGATAGCTTCCACTTTTTCTTGGATTCCTACATCATCCTTTTGAGCATCCTTTATCCTTTCCAAAAGAGTTGGTTGAGTAATCATTTGTGAAAGGATTGATGATGTTCCCTTCTTTATGATTCCCACGTCCATCTTCATCAAGTCTAAGAAGATTGGATCCTTCTCAATTCTCATCATTGATAGAATAGCTGGATCCTTTCTACTTAGGGCATCCACCACCTTGTTCGCTTTCCCAGGGTGGTAATGTATTGAATAGTCATAATCCTTGATGAGCTCTATCCATCTTCTCTGGTGCATATTAAGCTCTTTCTGTGTGAATATATATTTAAGACTCTTGTGGTCAGTATATATCTCACATTTCTCTCCATAGAGATAATGCCGCCAGATTTTCAAGGCAAAGATCACCGCCGCCAACTCCAGATCATGCATTGGATAGTTTCTCTCATGGATTTTCAACTGCCTTGAGGCATAGGATATCACTTTATCATTCTGCATCAGCACACATCCTAAGCCCTTCTTCGAAGCATCACTTAATACCACAAAAAGCTCCCCACTTGTGGGTAAAGTGAGCACGGGTGCAGTGATAAGTTTCTCACAAATCGTCGATAATATCCAGCTAACCCCAAGAAGCTACGAATATCAGTTACCGATGTTGGCCTCGGCCATCCCTCAATTGCATCTGTTTTGGAGGGGTCCACAGATATCCCATTGCTTGTGATGATATGGCCCAAGAATGAGACCTCCTTCAACCAGAACTCACACTTTCTATACTTGGCATAGAGCTTATCCTTGCGCAAAGTCTCCAGTACAGTTCTTAAATGCTCCTCATGGTCCTCCTTGGTTTTGGAGTATATTAGAATATCATCTATAAAGACTACCACAAATTTGTCAAGGTATTCTCTAAAGACACTATTCATCAAGTCCATGAATACTGCTAGAGCATTGGTGAGTCTGAAAGGCATTACTATGAATTCATAGTGCCCGTACCTTGTACGAAAAGCAGTCTTGGGGATATCTTCCTTCTTCACCCTTACTTGATAATATCCCGACCGCAAGTCCACCTTGGAGAAGTATTGTACTCCACGCAACTGATCAAACAAGTCATCGATTCTTGGGAGAGGATACTTGTTATTTATCGTGATTTTGTTAAGTTCACGATAATCGATGCAAAGCCGCATTGACCCATCATTCTTCTTGACGAAGAGAACTGGTGCACCCCATGGTGATGCACTTGGGCGTATAAACCCTTTATCCAGATTCTCTTGTAGTTGTTTCTTCAGCTCTTCAAGCTCAACAACAGCCATTCGATATGGAGTCTTGGATATTGGTAGCGCCCCACGTATAAGTTCAATTGAGAACTCAGCATCTCTTCTTGGAGGAAGACCAGGAAGTTCCTTGGGAAATACTTCAGCGAATTCCCTCACAATAGGCATTTCTTCAAGGGTGGTTTCTTCCTTGGACTCAATCATCTGAGCCAGATATGCGTGCTCATAAGGCAGTAATATCCATGCTTGAGATGATGGATCTAAAGGAGATTCATCTTCCTCCTGACACTTGTAAATAATAGGGGGTCAATTCTCCATATGGAGTGTGATTTCCCTCTCCCGACAATTTATGTTGGCTCTATATAAGGAAAGCCAATCCATGCCAAGAATTGCATCAAATTCCACCAAAGGGAGTATGACGAGGTTCGCCGGGAAATTCAATCCACAGATTATAACAGGGGAGGACTTATACTCAAGGGATACAATGATTGCCCCATTTTCCGTACTCACCGACATCTTTACTTCCATGATTTGTGGTGGTGCAGGGATTGTTCTACTAAACTTTTGAGATATAAAAGAATGCGTAGAACCTGATTCAAAAAGTATGTTCGCTATTCTTGAATGAATAACTAGCGTACCTGTCACCACTTCGTTGTCGGGGTTCACTTCGGCAGAAGTGATAGAAAAAGCTCTTCCTTGCTGTCTTGGAGGTTGTTGATTGCCTCCGATAACCCTTAGATTAGGGCACTGATTCACAAAATGAGCCGGTTCTTTACATTTGAATCATTGAACAATGCGTTGAGGTTCGAACGGAGCGTTCCTCTCCTCTGTCGCAGCCGCGGGTCCTTCTTGCTGACAGTTAACAGCTAGGTGCCCTTCTCTTCCACACTTGAAGCATTTTCTTGTCCCCCTAAGGCAATTTCCAGGGTGCTTCTTTCCACACTTTTGGAAAGTGGGGTGCTGGAATTTCTTAGCGCAGTTGGATTTATCCATTGGACCACCAGCATTGAAGTCCACCTTACGCTTCTTGTCCCCATGATACCCCTGTGATTCTCCGATCTCCATTTCAACCTTGAGGGCACATCAGACAGTTTCCTCATAGCTATCAAAGTCACGGATCGCTAATGCTTTCCGCAATCTAGGCTTCAGCCCACCAAAGAAGCGGTCAACCTTGCATTCGGGGGTAACGACAAAGCCGGAAGCGTATCGTGAAAGCCTTGTGAAGTTTTCCTCATACGCTCCCACAGATTCTTCATCTTTCTGTTTGAGGGAAAGGAAGTCCCTTTCCATCTTAAGACGGAGGGTGCGTGGAAAATATTTATCGAAAAACATCTTCCGGAATACCTTCCATTCCAAAGCCTCGATCTCCTCCTCAGGCTTCGTATTTTTTATCAATGTCCACCATTGATCAGCTTCACCCTCCATACGATAAGCCGCCAGGAGAACCTTCTCTTTTTCAGAGCATTGGAGGATAGAGAATATCTTTTCAATGGAGTTGATCCATTGTTCAGCAATCGTGGGATCAGATGATCCACTAAAAGTAGGAGGCCTTTGTCTCATGAAGCTTTCAGTAGCGACTTGTTCTTTCTTAGGGGGGGTTGAACGTTCCTCTTGACCAGTGTTTCTATTCAAAACTTGAGTTAGCTGAGAGAGAAGCGTGACAAAGTTCGCGATTCCCGCTCCCATTGGATTGGGCATCTCATAAGTACAATCATCACACTGATCTTCACAACAGTTGTTAGCCTGAGTTCTCCTATTACCGGCCATTGGCTGGAATAAAAGGAAAGTTAGGGGTAACACATAAAGGGTAATCCAAATACAAAAGTTGATGACTTATAAATAAACTTTAATCTCTTTAACTCATGAGTCTATAGGATTCAATCCAGGATTTTCATGATATTCCTTCTAACATATATTCTTAGGGGCATTTTTTTCACTTAATAAGGGTTCATACTAAGATTGTGAATTTATCAAAACATATCCCCCGGGAGTGTCGTAACCAAGAGTGCAGCAAGGCCCGTTGTCGTGCACCGGTTCCCGTTCGAGTCTAGCTCAAAGCGGTGTTTTCGGGTTTTACCCCTAGGATACATCTGTACCAGAGCCGCCTCTACCTTCTCGTATCCAGACAGGGATATATTTGTTTGATAAACCACTTACTTAGTATTTACCAAAACTTAGGGATGTTTTTATTATGCTTAGTCTTGTATCTAAGGCTTTACTAAGGTTTCCTAATCCCAAAAATAACTAAACCTATCCGTTGATACCAACGATGACAACCATGATTTTTATTACAACTTAAACATGATTTGTTACATAAAACATCACTTGATCCAACAAAGAAGATCGAGAGGTTTAGTGTCTTTGGGGCTTAGGATCATTACATAAAAACTTTAAACTTGAAATACAACATCTTTATTGAAAACTTCTTTTACATGACCACTACATTCTTTCGTACTTAGCATTGCATGAGATAACCTGAGGACATGCATAAGAAAAGGGTGAGCTATAAAGCCCAGTAAGGGAGTAAACAATGAATAAAATGAGGAGTGAAATACATTTTAGGCAATAGGCATATCAATAGAGCATAATAGAAACATGAACATAAAGGCATGATAATGCATGATAATCATAACATGGAAATGTGGCAACAACACTTAACATTGAATTAGCATGAGCCAAGGCTCATTGCACATGGAGCATGGGTAAACCCTCATTGCACTTGAAGCACGAGTAAACCCTCATTGCACTTGAATTATCATGAGTAAACACTCATTGCACATGACGTATCATGATACTATACTTTACCCAATGCATTGGAGCACTATAAAGGGCGCACCCTTCTTAAACATTTCATTTCATGCATAAGTGTGCCACATGGATCATTAAACATGGATTCATAAAACATAATCATTTCTTCCACGATAAAGGAATGTGGAATTCATACATGAAACTTTATAATCAATATGTAAATGTGCATAAAGGTGAATACCCTTGATGGAGAAATGGGTATGGTATTCACTACACAAAGACATTGGCTTAGAAAATCGGTGCGATTTCAGCAGCGTAACGGCGTGACATAAGAATTCATAAAAAAGGCGGATGAGGGAGAAAGGAGTTCCTCATCATATTTACATGTAATGGACAGTAAAGAGATCATATATATACATGTACCAACAATAGAAATGTAATTTAGATTCAAAATACAAAAGTATTGCTTGAATGTAAAAGAAGAGAGAGAAGTTCCTTTCGGAATTTCAGCATAGTAACAGGTGTACATGGGAGGCATTTAATGAGAGAGAAAGGGTTCTCCCATCATTCAAAAAATAAGAGGGAAGTATGAGGGAGGTGCCAAACCATACCCCAGAATTCATAATTGAAATAAAAAGGGCAATACAACTTAAAGAAAATTGAAAAAAAATGAGAAAGGAAGAAAACCCCTTACTTGGAAGTGTGCTTCCAAAGGCTAGAGAGAGGCTTGTGAGAGGCTTCTTGGGAGCTTGGGGCACCTTGAGAGGATTCTAGAGAGAGTAGGGCAGAGGTTGGACGAACTTCAAGGGCTTTGAGTGAGGATTAAGTGGGAGCTTGGGTGGGTTTATATAGGAAAGGTGAGAGAATTCTTTATTATTTTGGTTTGGGACCCCTTATATTAAAATAATCCAAACCACAAACCATCCCATGGTATTTGCCCATGGTTTCTGGAAAAGGAAATAGGAAAACAATATTTTACAATTCCAAGGTCCGAACTTATTAAAAAATTAGGGTTGCTTATGTGGAGGTGAGTCACACTCCCATGGAAATTAATTTAAAAAGGCAAAGTGTTGAATAAGTCTTGAGGGCTCCATTAATGCTTTGAAAAGTAAGTCAAACAAACCCAAAACCTCATTATTTTAATGATAAAACACATATTGGCCGAACATAAGGATTATGTTATTTTATTACATCACCATTGGGTCATTATGATGTCATAAAACACATTATATATTTAAATGGTATTTAATTTTTACCCAAAAATTTGACTGTCTCAGAAAATTATGAAAAATTCACCGTTGGATAATTTCGACGTCCTGATTCAAAAAATAATATTTATTTTATCTAAATAATTTTCTAAATATGTGAATTTTCACTTTTAAAATAAAAACCGACATTTATAAAAAATTCACGGGTTTTGACAGAAATGGCTTTCAAACCTTAATAAAATTTTTAATTGCATTCATAAAATTATAAGATCATTTATATTTAATAAAAATTACTTTAATATTAATAATAATATTTTATTAAAATATTATTTAATTCAAAAATCCTTTAATTTAATAAAATATAATTATTAATTAAATAATAACTAAAAACACGATTTGTACTTTAAAAACTAATTACAATGTATCAAAAATGACTAGAAATTATACTCATTATTATATATAAAAAAAATAATGTACATGAACATGGTGCTACTTATTTGTTACATAACCCCTTCAAATAGCCGCATAAGACCTAAGGGTAAGGTGTGTGATGGTGACAGATTCTTGGGGTTGCTCGGATAACATCGCTCGAGTGGTAATCTCTATCAACTTCCATTTTTCCCGTAGACGATCACGTTCGAGCTTGACTTAATGAAGCTCAGCTTGGGCTTGGTCAAGGGAAAAGCCCAAAGACGCCACCTATTTTCTGAGCTCCGAAAAATGGGCTTCGTAAGGGGAAATTCTACTGGATGAGGCCATCACTTCCTTTGTCTGAGTAGAAATGGTTTCGTTAAAGCCTTATATTTATACTACTCAGATGATCACTGTTCAACGGCTATAAAAGTAACGGTCACAAATCGTAACATAAAACTAAAGAAGTTGACATCTTATAAAAACATTTTTTCATAAAGAAACATTTAACTGGATCAAGAGGGATTTTCCATTAATGAAGCTCTGGGTCGTTACAGGAGATGAAAAGGTAATATCCCCTTATTTCCTTACAGTATTATATAGAGGTAAGCATTGTACCTCAGGGTGATATCTTATTACCTGAAGAGTCCATAAAAAATTATTAGAAAACCAAAGAATATAAGTCTTATAAAATGAGTTTCTTTCCATTACACAATTGTTATGGAGTATGGTGTACCTCTTTATTTGGAACATGGTTTAGTGTTTTTATTGTTTATTTTAATGTGTATCCCCAATAGGATAATAGAAGACTCGCATGACTCATCATTGAGATCACCATGTCTAATAGAGATATGTTCCTACATTCTATTTTAATGTTCTATTGAGGTGTATAAGGAGGATTGAGTTAGGATATGATCCCAAACTCCCATAAATAATATATGATGTCTTAATTAATATATTCTCTACAATGGTCACATTAGAGTTCATTAATATTATTACCAAGTTTTTTTTTAAACATGAATATTTGATTTCACTAATCTATCAATGGAATACAAATTTTACCACATCAGGTAGATATATCCATATCTACTAAAAGAATCAGTTAAATTTATAAAGTATGATTACCCACCTATTTTTTTAATAGGTAATATTGCACACACATCAGTAAGAATTAATTCAGGAAGAAATTTTTTCATTTAACCTTTCTCACTAAGTAGGGATTTTTTTTATTGTTCTATAGTAACACATGTAAAATACACCATGTTAATTTGGTTCAATTTAATCTAAAAATACATCTTGGTCAAATTGATTTGAACTTTTTTATTTTATCTGAACTATCTATTGGTTCTAATGTTGGGTCTGGTATGTGTCATGTGATGTAGTTTCATTATTTATTTCCATTACATGGATAATATTATATAGATAATTAAGACTATTACTTAAATTTACCTTACTATAAAATTTTTATCATGAAAAAAGAAAAAAATTACTTCTAAATTTTAAAATAAATCTATCCATATGATGTCTGGATATAGAAATAATTTATTTTTGAAATAGATTGAAAAAAATAAAAATATTAAAAAAAGATCATTTCCATTTACAATGTGAGGTGTTAGTTGAAGAACCCAAATTTATTAAGGTAATATTTGTGTTTAATTATTGTAAATATATTTGTTTAATGAAAATTAAATGTTAAATATGGATTTAATTCTTCCATTTAATTGTCTTAGAGAAATATTCATACGTTTATGAGGATTATTTGGTTGGAAGAGTTTCTTCTAATGAGGAAATATTTAATAAGAAGTTTTTATGAAGTGATATTAATGTAAATGTAATGTTTTAAAGGATGAAATATTTTTTTACAAAATTTCCATGAATATTGAAGGATCGAAAATCTTTTTCCTATTCCATGATAAATTATGTTGATTTCAGATATGGTATTATGTTCTAAGACATTTGAAAATTTGGTTTCACACTTTTCATAATAACGACTTGAAGTAGTATAATAAGATCCATGAAAAATATTGTTTTTTGTGATTTATGTATGTTTAAAAGTGGATTTTGTTGAGTGAATTGGTCTTTATTTGTGAGAATCAGTTTTGATTACTCTCATACCAAAATATATGGACAAGACACCCTGTAACCATGGGATATAGTTGATCCACTACATAGGTGTGCACTAAAATCTACTAGGACAAAAAACCATCATGAGTGGAAAATAGGGTTCCTAGGTTCACTTTAGGGGTGAATGGGAGTATAGAACCACCATACGAGGTGAAACAATGGCGGGGGGGGGGGGGATTCTGACATGTGGTGGTCCTAGGATGATATTAATGATAACAGTAACCATTTCTAGAGGTCTAATGATCCACCTTATATTATAAGGGAGTATATATTTGAAGGCTATTTCAATGGGGGAAGACTTTTTCCAATGTTACTATGTCCTCGGCAGAACCATATCCATTCGATCAGCCTATATGATAAACCAATACATCCATTCTCCTCTGCTTCATCATATCTTTCATTAATGTCAACCGAGTTCCTCTGCTCAATGGGTGATCTCTTTGATAAATCAAATAGTGGTTAATTTGATACATTTAAACAATGTTTCATCATTCTAAAGATTTTTACATGATTAAAATTAAAATGAAACTTTAGCTGTGTAATAGAATGAGGTCCAAAATATAGTTTTACAGTGTTTTAACAATGTAGTTAAATAATGATGGTGTTACTATTTTTTTGTGAAACTGAGATGATCCAGTTGGAGTAGGTTAGTGTGTTTTAACTAGTTTGGTGGTGTATTTCCCAATAAATATCAATGACTGAGTTTTTTTGCATTGTGAAATCACACTGCTCTTCCAAGAGAATTTTGAGAGAAAAAAGATCCAAGGAAATTCTTTGATTCATTAAAAATAAATGTTGTGCACTATTTTTGATTGCACAAGGGAGAAGGGAACCGATAAGGATCTTGACTTGTGCATAATAAAATTGTAGTGGTTTTTGATGAAACTCATTTATGCGATTCCACTTGAGGTAAGATGATAAACATCTCCTTGATTTTCATGATCATCATCAAGAATCCATGAATCCTCTTGTGTTTAAATATTGTATTATATAGTTTCATAAAAAATAATTCATGTATTCTTGTGAAAAGTGTTTATCAGTATAACTCTTAAATGAATATAGGTAAGACTCCACACACACTAAATATAAAAAAATTATCAGAATATTTTTCATGAGATGTGTATAAAATACAGTGTGTGATCCATTATTGTGCATGAAAGAATATCATGCAAAAGGAAAAAGTATTATTTTTCCGATATTCATGTTTTCATTCATAAGGGAAGTGATAAGTAGAGGTATGTCTTGATACATATATGGATTCACATGCATTAATAAATAATAGCAGAAATCGGGTATATTAAAGGAGTAGTGGACATGATGTAGAAGAAAAGAACAGTTCTTGTGAACATGTTATTTCATACATGAGTATAAGATATAGTATGTGGGTTCTTGAATGATTTATTGTTTAAATTAACATGACATAGATTATTATATGAAAATAAAGAATTATTGTGTTCTTAGCTAAAGAAGAGAATAAATAAAAAGTGTTATTCATTTGTTATTGCAGAGAGAAAATATTAAAAATAGTGGGGATAATTACATGAATTTATTAATTTTCACATGATATGGATAATTTAATTATTTAAGAACACATGATGTTTATGTGGGTAATATTTGGGTGGAGGTAAAATATTTTTTTTAGTGAATAAAAGAAGAAGAAAAAAGTTTAGTTTATTTAGGAATCATTAGTTTTTCATTCTGGTATTTTAGTGAGTTGATGTGGAAGTGATAACATCTACTAATTTAGAAGGGAATACTGAGTTATATTTCATATGTTGTTGTTGATAATTTTTAGTGGTAGTTGAATAATTTCATTTGAAAAGAGAAATTCTTAAATTATTTTATTATTAGTGGCTCGAAGAGGAAGATCAGTTTTTTTGTTACAGTGGCAGATTGAAGTTATTTTGACCATTTTCATTATCTTAATATTGTATTTTTGAAACACTGTTGGTATAATAGTAAAATATAGGAAAAGGTTCAAACCTACACACAATGGTTTGAAGGTGATACCTGAGCAACCCTCTTTTAATTGGTGATTCATTCATAGTAGAGAATTTGTGACTGAGATCATCCAAAACTCAAAAAGGACATAGTCACCCACATATAGGGTGAACCTTGTAAAAATAAAATATTACATGATTTATCAACACTATGTATTTATTGTGGTAAATTTGTGACGACATACATAGAAGAAAATTCTATATAATAAATCTTTTCGAATAGTTTATAAACAAGTCTTCTGCTGGAAGAATCCTAAAACATAAAAAGAAATTAATCTCAGAATCAAATAAAAGGGATGATTTAGTGCATTAAAATTAAGATGAAGTTTTTTAATTTCATGAGGTTTTTTTAAAATGGGTAACCAATTGATTTTTTGAGATTTTTTTGGATGGTAAAAACTGCCTGAGTATATTGCTGAGAGATGCATGACATTGTTGCCTGAAAATATGGAACTGGTAAATAGCAATGGAAAATAACCAGTGGAATTATATATTAAAAATAATATTGTGAAAAACCTGTCTACACAAAAGAAAATATTGAGCATAGAAAAAGAGTATTCTTAGTCATATGGCCAAAATAGTTGGAACTTTATAAGAAGCTTAGACAGTAATAGAAGAATGAAAGTTTATTACTTGGAAATGTAAACAAGCCTATTCAAAGTAAATAAATGATGATAAAATAAAGAATTAAATGATGAAATGAAATGAAAAAACATGGAAATCCAAATTAGGAGAATGTCTCATGAGTTTTCATAAAGTTATAGAAGAATAGAAAAGAGTTTCTAGGTTGAGAAACAAATCACATCCATGTTTCTCTAATAGAAAAAATCAATTAAAAATCACATTACTCCAATATAAATTTTGTTTCATTAATGTATATAGGGAAATTAAGTTGAGACATATATTCAGGGTGAGTTCTAAATATATGATTCCTATAAAAAATATTATTCAACATCCATGGAATTTATCAATCATGGAGTTATATATTTCAATTGATGATAAAATTATTCTGGTAGATAATTATTGAAATTTTCAATCATAATGAAAAAATTGATTAAGCTGATCAGAATAGAGGGGGAAAATCTAAACAAAAACTAAAGATTAATATCTCAACAGGTATGAAATGAATATTATAATTTCTGGTGGGGTATTTATATGATGATTTATAATTATGATAATAGAATCTTTTCATTAAAATGGTATGTAATTTTATCAATTTTCGAATGAAAATTATGAATTAGAAGTAGAGAAATTGATAACTTGTTGAAAAAAGTAAAATGGATTCATAAAAGGGTAAGTACATTCATAAAATTAAAGTTTTTTAATCTGTTTTTCAAGATGAATGTATGATAAGAGTTGAATTGATTTTTAAGAACTACTAAATGATGTTTTCATTACTGACATCATATTCTAAATATTTATTGATATATTTGATGTATAAATTGATCACTCTTGTTGTCTAAATTGGGTTATCCCATGTATATTTTGATCTTATTAATTAATGACTCATTGCTTTAATAATGTCAATTCATTGCTTCTATGAAGAAGATAAATTTGGTTTTTTACAAGTGGCCTATCTAATGAAATGAGGAGATTAATGGAGATAAGAAAAGTTGTTACGATGTTATATAATTAGATAATTTGAATTCTTCCCTATAATTATTTCTTTGGCTTTATTGTCATGTGTGGGGGATAAGAAAATATTTTCTTTAAAATTAAAATGATTTATTGACAATAAATCCAATTGGGGAGATTGAATAATCTATATTGATTAAATTAATAGTTTTTTTGTAATAATTATTGATATTTGTTTTGATGAATATTCAATGTAACAGAATGTTGGAATTATTCCTTTGAACTTTATTTTAGAAATATTCATATGTTGTAAAGGATTCTTTGGTCCTAAGTTCTTACTCTAATTATGAAACATTTAATATGATGATTGTTTGACGTGATGTTCAGGTTAATGAAAACTGCAAAAGCAATAAACATGTTTTACAAAATTTCGTTGAATATTGACAGATCAATAATAAATTTCAAATTGCACGTTTAATTTTTACAATTGCGGAGATGGTCCTGTGTTCCAAGAATAATGCAAATTTCAATACACATTGTTTAAGAAAATGATTTAAAGAACATGAATAAGATCCATTAAAAATAGTTATTGATTATTTGTAATGAATATATGTTTATATGTAACATTTCTTGAGTGTCTTGGTTTTTATTTTTTACAATAAATATCTGTTGGTCTCATACCAAAAAACCTGGAAAATCCAACAAGAAACCATGGGATCTAGATTCTCTACCTCTTAGGTGGACATTAAGATCAACCAGGAAAGCTGAAAAACATGAGAGGTAAATGGTATGTATAAGGGAACTTCAAGGATAAATCGGTGTATTAGATCACCATGTGGAGTGGCATGGTGGTTTAGGTTAACTCCCAACATGGGGAAATGATTGGATGTGATGGTAGTTATCAGTAACCACTTATAGTGTTCTAAATATACATACTATATTATAAGTAAGTATATATTTCAAAGCCATGTGATGTGGAAATTCCTTTTATAACATTAATAAATCTTCACTTGGACCATAGACATATGGTCTTCTAATTAGAAGATCCAGACCGTCCATTCCCTTTTTTGTGTCATCTTCTTCATTAAGCCCATTTGAGTGCTTTTGTTCCATGAGATATCTCCTTGATACTTTTTTGAAGCTTGATTTGATACATTTTAACATAATTTCATTATTTTTTAAATCCATACACGATCAATATTAAAATAAAAATTAATTTTCTTAATAGAATTAGGAACACAATATAATTTTAGAGTGTTATGAAAATATATTTTCAGGATGATAGTGTTCATACATTTTCATTTAATCGAGACAATGTGGTTGAATAATTTTAGTGTGTTCAAGCTAGTTTGGTGGTGTTGTTGCCTATAAATATAAATGGATGATCTCACTTGAATTATGATGTTACACTTCTTTTCTCGGAAAAGTTTGAGTGGAAGAAGAGCAATGGAAATGATGTCGTTCCCAAAAGACAAAGAATCCATGATTTTTCTTTTGTGTGAATGATAAGGGAATACATAAGGCACATGAAATGTGCACAACACTGTCATAATGATTCGTGAGGAAACTTGTTTCCACAAATCCGCTGAAGATAAAATGATGACCATCACCCATGTTTTTATGATGATCACCCAAAATCCATGCATCATCATGTGTAAAATTAGTGTATTACATAGTTGTATTAAAAGCAACAATAAATTATTGAATTCTTAATGAGATAATTTATTAGTATAACTCTTTCATGAAGAAGGTTAATAAGTCGTATTCATTAGATTTAAAATGTGCGTATAGAGATTCTTGATGAGTTGTGTGTAAAATATAGTGTGTTCTCCACTATTTCATGTGAATGAATATCATGCACAAGGTAGATGATTTTTTTTCATCCCATTGACTCTTCATTTTATGAACTTGTTCATCTGGAAGTTGGATTAATTCTAGTATAAAATTATTCGTATCTTTAATCTTATTTTTCACTACCTCAAGGGGGGATTCTAATCATTCATAGAGGTTTTGTATAGTTTCCACAATTCATAGATCACATCTGTTGAAGCTTTTCCAGCCACATCCTTCTCATAAGAAATCCTTTTAAATTAATCTTTAACTAAAGTGAATATTTTATTATAGTGAAATATAGACAATTTTTTATTCTTTATCTAGGATGAATGCATCATCCATGTCTTTTCTTTCTAACTGCAAGCCTTTCATATTCATGATTACTTTATGATATTCATCAATTGTGTGTATCATCTTAGAAAATAAATTCTCATCAACTTATTTCTAACACACATTTGTTTTAAAATTTTCTTCAAAATAGGAATAAATTTTATTGTGAAGTGCTATAGTTTCATTGTTTTCATCAAATTTTTTTTTATATGTTTACTTCTTTGAAAACTATTGTCCAATGCTTGCTCCAAGTCCTCAGCAACATTTTCTAGTTTTGAATTATCCTCATATAGTCCCTTGATAAAATAGAATATGTTTGTGAAAACCTCATTAGGAACATTCAAATGATAATAATTGACTTCTAAATAAAAATCAATGAGTGAGTAAATAAATTATTATTTATCCCTTATTAAACAATACTCATAGAAAGGATATTTACGATTTAATATATCAGATACTACTAATAGACTACTATTTTGACTGTATTTAGTTTGTTATAAATCCAATTTATTCTTAAAATTCATTCTTATATTTTTTCCTCTTCATTCAATGTTTTCTTCATGGTTTTTCAAAAAAACCTTTTTTATTATTGATAGAGATAAGAACTGAATTTTTCATCTGAAACAACCATGCCACTTCATTGAATTCAAATATGATCTTTATATATGTCTAATACAAATAACTGGGAAAATAATATATATCCAATAAGAGGTGGAAACATGGATCTTATACAAATTGATGTTTTTATTGGATCATGTAGGTATACTAAGAGGTTAGGGAGCGTGAATAAATGCACCTTCATGATCCCTGGGACACATTGGTAGTCACTGATAGCTACACCCACATGTTTATCTCTATTGTATGCTGATAGATATACCTACCCTCAGTAAATATTTTTGAATATACATTGTTTATATATTTGAATACATATATTATAACTATAAGATGTATCTTATAACCAATCTTAGTATTCATATATATTGATCTCAATTAAAAATGTACTCGAATATTCTCTTTATTCTTTTCTTGGGTGATATTTTTCTTCTAGTGGACCTTCATTCCAAATCTTAATTAAAAAAACATCATGATCCCCTTAATTTCCATTCATTAGTCTCTTCTTGGAAGGTTGTGAAGAATATTTATTCATATAACTCTTCACATTTCCATTCCATTTATTAACCATAAATATGGAAGGATTTTTGTGATTTGTCTCCTTATCCACTTTGTGAAGAAGTGTAAGTAGATAAAGTTGATACTTATCAATGTTATTATGTTAATATAAAATCTTTAGAAGCTTAGAGGGACTTATTTAACAATGATATCAATGTTAAATTCATCAAGGAGGTTTAAAACCAAGAACTTCTAGTAACTAAATGTATCAAATGAGGTTTACTATATATTGCCCATCAGTAACACACTTTCCCAGAATAATCTGTATAAATGCCTTGGAGATATCACATCAACCATTTTTTATCTCTCTTTTGGTAAAAAAAACTATGACACTAGAGTGTGGTATAGGAATCCATGTTTTCATGAGACTTCAGGAGTTCAGTAGTCATAGATGAAACAATAAAATAATGAACATTGACCTTGTCATTCAAGTAAATATCATAGCAATATTACACTTTACCTTTTACCTCCTTTGTTGTAGGATCTGGTTAAGAGTATTCTATCATGTATGATTTTGATTTAGAGAACTACATAACCCAAATGCATTTGAACCATTCGTGGATGTAATTGTCAGTGTGGAGATTGTCTTTATCCAATATTGTTCACATGGATAATGCTGATGATAAAATTTTATTTTCTTCTATAATTATAAGAGATGATTATTAGTACATTTATTGATTTAAAATAAAGTGGAAAATGATAATACGAAATTTTATTAATTCAACCTCTAATTTATCAAGTCCCAATATCACTAACCAATGAACTTAGAATGCTTAGTTTCTATGAAATTATAGTTTAAATGATATATATATCCCTTTTAATAACCTCAATGAGGGTTGGTTATGATAATTATATGTATTTATGTAGGAATTTATTTTCCAACTACATTCTTGTAGCTCGTTTTCTACTGAGTGGAATCCTCAATCCAATAATTTTGAATTGGATTTCTTCAACACCTTCCACCAAGTTACATAATGTCTATAAAGGGATACTTCTCTCGATGTATTATGGTTAAGACAACCTATAATGTTTATAATAACTCTATGTAATAAGTATGTTTCTAAACGAGAGTTTCTCAAACACTTAATTCTATGAATTTCAATCCAAGTCATGTAATGTAAGGCTATCTCATATTTAATATTGAGTTGAGGTATTTTTATTATTCTACTTAATATTATCTAGTTTTATATTTTACATGTCTTGTTCATATTAGGTGTATTTTAGTTGTGTTTGTAACCATGATTTTATAGAAAATTATTTTCATAATCTATTTATTTATATTCAATATTTCTAATTAAATTAATCTATTTCTAGGATAACAATCTTCCAGCCAAAAAATAAATAATGTATTAGATAGAAATAATAATCAATTAAATGAACAAGTATTTAGAATATCCAACAATTGATTTATTGAGCGGATAATATATAAACCTATAAAATATGGTAAAATTTCTCTTCTATGTCTTAGAAGGAGTTATAACATCCCACATGTCCTCTTATGTTTCACTTAAGTTGAGATTATCTTAGTTTTTACTTTAACTTCCACTATGTTCCTTGAGATACTCCATTTATTAACTATATTTATATCTCACATATAGGTGAGAGGAACCGAATTATCCATGAAAATAGACATTTAGGTCCTACACAATAATGTATGCGGGGATTTGTAACATGAAATAAAATAAAATTTAATAAATAATAATTTCAATCCCATGAAATAAAATAAAATAAATAAATCTAATTCATTCAGTAGATTTGGTTAATCTCATGAGCTATCTTACACATTCAAAAATTGTGCAAACATGCATTAGTTAACAGTAATTACTTTTCATTATTGATTATTATGATAGAAATGATTGCATTAATATATGAAAAAATTAGTTAATTAATTAATTCCCTCATATCACAATAACCATGAGAATTCTATTATATATAACCACAATAAATCCATTCATCGGAAATATATAAGAACAAATAATTATAGAAAATTAAAATAAAATAATTATGAATTTAATAATTCAATAAAACCATTTTTAAATTTTCAAACACATTAGGATCCTATAAATATATTAATGTTTTAGTGATGCAATTTGAAATTTAATTTAATTTAATTCTATACATTTTTAGGGGACTACAAAACCTATACATTTGAGCTACAAACTAATAACTCAATTGTTGTATACATGGGATACATTCTTGGGGATTCAGTGCATACCTGAGATGGAATTCATGAAATTCTCAAGATAATTAAAAATTATGTATTAATCTTTTCATGTGTCCTCGAATCCCACATAAGGACACAGCGTGTCAATCGAACATGGGACAACATGATGTGTACAATACAGTGACATGTTGTGAATCTCCCTTGTTGTGTGTCTACTTGACTCATCAAATGGATCAATTTTTACATTATATATAGAAAATAATGAACTAAAAACCATGTATGCTAGATACATTTTGTGTATGTCCATATTGATCTAGGTTTTTAGTATCACATGATTTTACCAGGTATCTAACCACACATATTTCATAAATTTCACCACTAAACCATGTGGACTTCATGATGTGTACATCAACCACAGTTTATATAATCTAAAAAAATGTGAGCTAAACTTTCTCAGTAGACACCTGTTGTGAAGTAAATTCACTAAATATAGTTAATTATTGGAACGCCATTCACGATTTGATATGTCTATTTATAATGATATTATGTAAATTACTTGTAGTTCGATTAAAAATCATGTAATATAGTCTTACAGGACAAAAATGATATCCCTTACCAATGAAGTCTTCTACCATTCTTCATTAGTTCTTAGCCCTTTAAGAATATTAATCATTGAATATTAATCATTAAAATATCAAAAAATGTTAAATAATTATTTTTTTAAAAAATATTCTTGAAAAGAAAAATCAAACCACTATTGAGAATTTTGTTCAAAAATCAAATTAATAATTATAAATTTGAAATATGGATACTCTGATAACACTTTATGGTTACAAACATAGTATAAGTTGAAATGTTTTCAATAAATGAATATATGTTTTTTAGAACATTTTCACTATTATACATGATATGTACACCTAGAGAAACAAAATATTTCCTATAAATATTAACAAAGATATTCCTGGAACTCCCCAGATGAACTTTCACATTAAATTTTTGATTAATTTATTTAATATTGAATTAAATAGTTACATCAATATAGAAAATTTTAATGATAAATATGTTATTGATCATCTGAAAAAACCCTTCTCCATATTTTATTTATTTCATAGAAAGTATACAAGATTTGAATACCTCTATTGGTGATCGATGTATTCTCATTTGATCCTAAGATAAAGCTAATAGATTATAAAGTGTTGTCTTGATGAATCAATTGTATTCTGTTATTTTTGTTGATTTATTTTAGATCCATTTAACTTGAAGGAATCTATCCAGTGATTGTTAATCTTGAGAATAAAAAATGAGTAAAAATAGAGATAGAATAAAGTAGTGTGAGATTATTCTCAAATCTTTATTAACACTAAACAATAGATATAACTATCAATTTATAGAGATAGGTGTTAGGTTACTTGTTTTAAATTAATAACTAATTATTATTATTATTATTATTATTATTATTTTTATTTTACAGTGTGCGCTAACTTATTCATTGATAAATATTATTTACCAGCATGAAAATAAATATTCATCACCGAACCAAATCTCGATCTACAATAATTCTTTGGTATTTATTGAATATATGGATAAATATTTAATGAATATTTAATTCACCACCAAATAAATATATTGATCAAAATAGAGTGAATAAATATTTATTAAATATTCACATAATAAAATAAATTATTTATTAATGAATAAATAATTATTCATTACATTGAGAATATTAAAGATCAATAAACCATGAATAACATTATTCATTGGTATTGAGAATAATATTTATTAAAAAAATTAAATTGATATAAAATTTAATTGAGATCAATAAAAACACATAATTTGTGTCCGAATTATATTATTTCTCATTGGAATTAGTTGGCAAGACTAACGTTAGTGATTTCTAACCGGAAATGGGTTTAGGAACTGAATAGTAAAACATAATGTCACAAAGATAACAACAATGTATGAACACTCACTTTTTAATAAAATCCCTTAATATCAATATGTCCTCATTCATGTATCACATTTATGTCACCAAACTATAAGCTTGATAATTATTCCTTTGACTACATGAAATAAACATGTTGTTTCTTCATGTAATTGGAATTTAATAATATGGTTTTATACCAATCAATGGAATAATCCATCGACATCAATAAATATGGAAGGGCAAAATCCATCATCTAATTATCCTTTAATAAATTTTTATTTTTTATGCACCCAACATATCATAATTATTATATAAATTTGGCCTCACAATTTTGGTTAGTATATATAAGTGTGTGAGTAATGTAATATATTAATGAAAATCATAATGTATGAGGACCATTACATATAATAGTATATACGAATATCCAATGAAAAAAATGGGAAATCCCTAATAGAGGTTTTTTATCATAATATCCTATTTGGAGATTACCAAGTTTTAATTTAATGGGATAAAGTCTCAGATTCTTATGTGTACTTACACAAGATAATATATATAATATATTCCCATTCATAGAATGTATTACAGAAATAGAAATAAATTTTAGCATGTCCTATTTTAACTTCATGTTCCTCTTAATAGAGGGGAACTACTATGACCTTAACAACATGACAGTTATCCTGGGATATTGTTATGTTAAATTTAGGCAAAATAATAGACAATATGTAACAAGATGTTTTTATAAATATTCAAATGTTTGAATATACTTGTAATATATGTAGAATATTTTGGGACTATAACACTGATTCTAACAGATCCATCCACACACTAAGTACCCTATAGAACTATCAATGATCACTATCACCTCTATGGAATCATTTCACTCTAGGCTATTTGTAAATTCTCCTAATGTAAGTTTATTTATTTTCCAAAGTGGATATAGCCAACTATCTCGAGTGGGGGGAAACAAATAGATTAAAAATTTTAAATTATAGAAATTATATTAAATATAAAAATATAGATTAATGTGAATCAAAAAATAAATATTGAACAAATTTATTTTCATATTAGTTTAGATATAAATGACCAAATTTTTAATATTTATTTCTCTATAATCACAAAGAGAAATAGAAAACACAGTGATACCAAACTGTTTTATTAGAGTGGAAACTAGTTAGAACCTTTATTTTCTAATTGAATAAAAAGAAACAATATTAACTTTTAATGGGGATTCACAACATTATAAAAATGTGACATTTATGTGGTGGTATTACTAATATATACAATCTGTTTAATTTGTGTTTAACCGAATGAGTTTTGAATTTTAGATAAAAAATCATAAACTATCACAATCACATATTAGAAAATATAAATAATTATTGAACAATAAAACAAAGGTTTAAATTTCTTGGGATCATAAAAAGTATAATATTTTAATCACCTCATGTAGAAATGATAAATACGATGATTTCTTTCCATGTGGTCATAATAGCGATCTATGTATTTTTTTAAAGTTTATTTGGATGAATCCAATGCATTCATAATTATATTGTTTTTCAATTAGTTTTCATATATGTAAATACAATATTAGGGATATAGTCTCTTTATTCACCGCATTAATGTTCTCCATAGTTATTGCATATTTTATTCTTCAAATATTTCTCTTAATATTCAACATTAAATGATTTGAAACTTCATAAATGTTGGTAAAACTATATTTATGTTCCATGTATTTTTTAAATACCTTCAAAATAATCATTATAATAATCATTCATTAACCATTATACATTCTAATGAAAAAATTACTTTAAAATTCCCAATATTTAAATTTCAAAAACTATATAGATTATCAATCATTAAACATGATTGATAACAATGTCATAGTAAATGATTAATGAATCTACAATACTTCAAAATATCCAGTTAATTCTGAAATTATGGTGTGAAACTATAATTTTGATTCATTTATTTTATAATACTTTTATTTCATAATACTTTTATTTTAAAAGTATTTAAATTCACAATATTTTTATTTTATTATACTTTCATAAAACACTTATAAGTTATATACTTAACTGATTTTCTGATATCTACAGAAATGTAAGACATTTTTTGATTTCAAAATTACATCATAATTCTATAAGATATTCACTTAAATTTATAAGGATTATGACTTAGGTATATATAAAGGTCTTCATTTTTGAATTTTGTAATAGTTTAAATATTTTTTAGGAATTCCTTTTTAAAAATCAAGTCTTTACTCTAGAATGTATGTTTCTTGAAAATGATCATCCATAAGGATATATTAAAAACTAGTACCTACCTTCTAGAAATTGTCTAAAATAAAAGATATATTATTTCAATATGATTCACTATATAATTCTATGATGGATACTTTAAAATAGAAATAATATAACAATTATAACATAATAAAAGAATCCTTTGAATAATAATATCAAATTCTGATAATGTATGTCTAATTCATAAACACAATATATTCATCATTACTTGTAGATGATGAAAATGATATATATTTATTTAAACATTGTTAAACTAAGATCTTTGTTAAAAAGTGACATTTACTATAGGTACTCTTTCATTTAATTCTACATCCTCTATAATCATTATTTGAATAACATATCATTCCAAAAGAGGGATTTACTAGATAAAAAGATATATGATTTTATATTAATTTACAATAAATAAAAAATTATTTAATATATTTATAATTAATTTCCATGTGATCTATTTTCAATCTAGCGAATATACAGGTAGTAAATCTAATACTAGTTCTACAAGAATTCAAATAGGTTAACCTCTAATCATTCATCTGAAAACCTTAATATCAACTTTTTATCCAAAATAATAGGAGCCAATATGAAATTAGTTCACTTATGAGTTATCAATGTTTTTAAAGAATGATGAATAAATATATTACCTAATTTATTATCAAATATATAGAGGTTTAAAAAAATTCCGTCATCCATTTAAAATATTTATAATCATAAATATAATATTATTTTTCCCATATGACAAATTTCATACTCACATGTTAATAAATAAAAAAACTACCAATAAAAATAATCATTTAATGATCTAAAAATATTATCTTAAATAAATTTAAGAATAATCAAAATATACATAAAATATATCATTATAAATAGTATAGGGTCATCTACTCCTTAAAAAAAACCATTCATTAAAAGATACTGAGTTAATTTTTAAACTCATGTATATGTTTAATATTTATTTTTTAATGATCCTCTAAAGGTTTTACAACATGATCAATATTCTTAATAAATAATTCAAATTGAAAATTCACTTTTGTCTTCCTTTTAAATGAGATTAAACCCTAGATTTTCAACCTAAGACAATAAAATTTGAATATATTCTAATCATGAAATCGGTGTAATAGTATAATCATAATCAATATGTTCTTCTCAAAAAAAAATTATTTAAAGAACTAGAAAATAATTATTTGTTATAATTTATCATGTACGATAAATTTTATTTCTAATAAATAGCTTAGTTTAAATTATTTATAAATCTTTAGGTGGATTAACCAAATTAAAAAAATCATTTCTTGGAATGATATTATATATATCCTTCCTTGATAATAACCATTTCTAACCTTTTAATTCTTTTTAAATATCATTTAGAACCAAAAGTAAATAATTTACTAAGTAATAAAAAAAATTATTATTGAATTTTAGGTCCATAATATTGATAGAAATATCCAAAAAAATTATCAATATGGTTATCTCTAAGATTTAATAAAATCATTGATGGTTAAGTTGACGATGTTCTTCAATATTTTTAGGGTTTTCTCATTGAAATTAAATTCTATAAAATCTTGTTCAATCATGTCATCTAAAAATTTATTCTGTTTTAATTATTTTTTTATCTAAAATTGCAGGAAAAAACTATTCATTAATAATATTACTTTGGTTATAATCCTAAATTTATTTAATTAAATTTAGATAACCTATAAATATTCCATAATTATATTTTTCATAAAAATATCCTACTAATTTTGTATATTAAAGTGAATGAGTTTATAAATAAAAACCATAAAATGTACATCTTTTTATTTCTTTACATTCCATAATTCATAAGGGATATATTTTAATTAGTTTAATTGTAATTATCCTAGAATATTTTTTGTGTGTACAACTTTGATGTAGAAATAATTTGGTGAACTGAATTAATTTTCGATAGTAATAGGTATTTCATGAAAAGTTCTTTTCTTTATTTTAATTAATTAAATTTATAAATGTGATATAGTGGATAATAAATTAAGAAAATAAATATTCATTTCATAGAATATAACTAAACAAAATTCTAAAATTAAATTCTTCAATCACTATAAAATATAAATAATCAAGTAAACATTGTCATTTAGGAAAAATAAAATCATCATAGAGAATATATATAATGTTTCAGTTTTATGAGATAGAAAATATATCTATATGAAGGTACTTCCATCATGAAAAATTAGATAAGATAATATCTTACTAAATAGAATTATTTATTGAACTGGTCCAAATAAATCTAGGGGATCAAAATGTAGAGGCCTAAAATTGTATATATATTTGAACATTAATAATGATTTTTTTTAGTTTTTTTCACTTTATGCATGAATCACATATAGTATTTCTTTTCATATAATGATCATGAAAAAATATTACATGATAATGTATTATTAATTTCAATATCAGTCTAATGGATGCTTGAAATAGAGTGATATTTTTTAATATATCATATGTAAATACAATTCTAAGACAATTTTCAATTTCATTTATTAGTCTAAAGAACCAATATAATCAAGATTTACCTTACTAATAGAATAAATCAATATATAATTATTTAAGAAAAAATTGAATAAATTTAAAAAATGTGACATCATTAAATAATAGATAGATACTAATCAAATTATTCTTTAACACTTCATCATATAAAACATGATAAATAACTACTGGCTTATAAAAATCAACTTCACCAAAACCATTATCTTTTCATATTGAATTGTCTATAAATGTAAAAAATCAACAATCACTTCTGTTGAATGATATAAAAGTTGTTTT
Source organism: Viscum album (assembly GCA_963277665.1). Classification (NCBI taxonomy): domain Eukaryota; kingdom Viridiplantae; phylum Streptophyta; class Magnoliopsida; order Santalales; family Viscaceae; genus Viscum; species Viscum album. The sequence continues at coordinate 178,319,685 of OY728143.1, read as the reverse complement.
ATCACTACTCACATGCCTAGAGTAGCTATTTTCAATGTCCCAAATGTCCCCCATGACTCAATCAAGGCATATTTCCTGAAAAATAGTTAGATAGATGTTTTGGTTGTCATGAATCATTGGATCCAATAGGTTTAGTTAGAGAATTATTAGAACTTAAAAAATATTTTAAACATGAATGAGTGGTTAATATAGAAGATAAGGATTTTTAAATAAATTATTTAGTGTGACCAGATGATTAATAGAATCCAAGAGAATAATCTTTACCATAATGACCAATCCCTACAAAAAAACAGATAATTATTCTAATTTATCCACTGGTTCTTTTCAAATAGAAATTTTAGTACTTCTAATGAAGATTTCAATTAAATCAAACATGATTATTATTTATATGAACTTAGTTCAAAGACACAAAAATTTCATATTTCATATTTCCTTGTTAAAAATTATCCAAATATACTTTGAAAAATAAAAATACTCAAACACCATGAGATTTTGTGAAATATATTTTTTAAATAGATTTAATTTCTTTAATCTAAACCATTACATGCAATACAATTTTTAAACCGACCAAAAAATATATAAAATTTTTATTATGTGGTTGTTATAACATAGCCATTAAATTGGATACAATTGATAAGATGAACAATTTTTTGAGAATATAAAAAGATCATAATCTATATAAATTTATTTATTAATTATTAGTAAAGAGTCATTAAATTTTTCTTATCAATGTTATATAATGAATAAAAAATATAATTCCTCTAAAATTATATTTATTGATTTTTATGAGAAAATATTATATTTAAAAGTTGAAAATTTTAAAATGTTTATTAAATAAAACAAACAATTGTTTTTGAAATAATCATATCTAAATTAGTATGGCGTTAATTTTTTAGAAATTCCAAAAATACTTATTTTTCAATGAATAGTAAAGATATGGATTTTTATTGAGAACACGGTGAGGCAAATCCTCTTTATTATATGGGATAACACGACAAAAAAATAGAGGAATGGGGTTAGAGAAGAAAATCAGCCCACTTTCAAGATCATGAAAAGAGTTTCTGTAATCAGAACCATGATGATTATAATCACCATAATCCCACTCAGATTCATCTAATAGGTTGAAGAAATTACCTTGAGATTTTTTTTATTATTGAGATAGATCTAATTATCATAGAAGGCTTAAAGTGAGATTAGTCTATCCATGACCATGTATTCTTCATACCTGTGTATGAGAATACATCAGTGTCAACCACATTTCTCTTTTTAAAAGAATCTAGATACATGCCTTTCTTTCGTGATTATTCATTCCTAGTATGTATAAAATTTACCACAATTTTGTTTAAACTCCACTTATTATTAATTTCCTCAATTATCGGGGAACCTTCATTTTATGGATAGATAGCCACATTAGTAAAATGACTCAGTGTCCCCTTTCTTATAGAGTTCCTTCTGGATGGATTTTATCAGTCACCCCTTCTTGATGTGGGAATATAATCATATGATCGTCTTGTTTAAAAGTCCAATTGGGGACTATCTATATCGCTACAAACTTAAAGGGAATATCCTATGTTTGTCAGTTAGGCCCTTCTGACTGGTATTGCAGACGGTCCTACTACTGAGAGTCATTCTCCTACAATATATCAGCACCAAAAGCATTTTTTTTCCAGCACAACCCCATTATTTTCCACAACATTCATAGTAGCCAAACCTGTTACCTGGAACTCATTAATTGAGTTGGAGTATCCCTCCTTTCTTTGCATTTTTTTCATCTTCATGCATAACTGCTGATTATGGCCCTTCATAGAAAAAAGTGCAAGTATCATTACAATGAATAGTGTTCCTTGATATGTCATATATATTTCAAATCCAAGAAAAATGAAGGCAAATTATCATAATTAATTTTCAAATTGATATCGTCTTTTTATGTAGAAGGAACCACCTGATCATACAATTCATAATTGGGATCAACTTCAACTAACAACCAAGCGTAAAGTCTATAACTTTGAGATTCTATAATTATATACATTTTGATGGCAATTCCCACAACTGATTAAATATAAAATAATATTAAAGGGTTCCATAAGATCCAATTTTGACCCAAAACTCTGATCCATAGGTGAACTCCGGTGTTCTTGATGGTGAAGGGGTTGAAATAAAAGTCCCACTATTAGATAAAAATCATGCTCAGCTTCTGGGAAGTGGAGATGAACCCCCATGCACAGTGCCTTTGCACCTCATTTGGGAAGAAGATGTGAAAAAATCCCTTCTAATCAGGATACATTTGAATTCATAGAAACCACAAACCTTAAAAAGTCTTTCCATATGATCTATAACCTTCAACGGCTTCTCCCTTACCAAAAATATAGATCACACAACAATCGAATATCAAAAAAGCTTATACTTATTAGTGCTGGAATCCTTATTTGTATTGGTGGATGATTTTTTAATATATATATATATATTAATTTTTTATTAAAAAATTTAACATTCATCTAATATTTTTAGTATTCATAGTATAATAATAAATCCACTTATACTGTTAATAACTTTTTTTATTGAGTCTATATTTATCATTTTTTGTGGGCTTATTTCAGAATTAATTTCTTTAAACTTAAAGTTAATGAATTTTGTTAAAATGGAATCCATATTTCTAATTAGTAGTTTCAATTTTTTAAAATAGGTCCATTTTTTGGTCAATATGAATAGTAATTGTTGAAAAATTGTTCACCTTGAGAAATGTTAAATCAGGTTAATCTAAGTTAAACCAATGTGTCATTTGATTATTTTTATCCAAATTTTTATTATATATGTTTAATTCAACCCTTATCACATTAGAATCTAAGTTGATTTTTTTAATAGACACTTTTCCATTAAAATTATATATATTGTATTTAATGAAAATATATTTAAAAAGTATAAGTCTCTTAGTTTTAAGCATATCTTATGTGTCCATCTAGTGAAGAAATAATGTTATGAACTAAAATAAATCTCTATTTTGGCATTAGTTAAATTATTTTCATGATAGATTTTTATTTCTGATTTTTATAAACTATATAATTAACTTAATTTTTTATACAATGATAAAAAATATTTATTCAATTATTAGAGAGAATAAATAAATGGTTTAAAAAAACTAAATGTGATATAATTTGACTGAGTTACTATGCACCTTGGATTTTATATATCTATATGATATATTAGGTATGTTTGAAATTATTGTATTATAATTCACCCTTTTTCTTGATGTATCTAAAATAATTAAATGAATAATGTTTAAGATAAAATTCACTATAATTCCACAAACTAATATTTTATTAAATTATGTAAAATTCATAATAATCATAGATTTATCAAAATTATTAGGATAGAGTTTTTAAAATATTACATAATCCATATAAGAAACATTTTTTTATTTAATTGTAACATTATTAATATTTAATGTTTATAAAAATTTAATGTTATGTTAATTGTGTAAATAGTTTATGAAGAGTTAAAACAAAAATATATGGGTTAAAATGTGATCCAAATAATGAAAATTTTATTACATGACATGATTTAATCTTATCATAATATTATCTTCAATTATTACCAATGTTGATCCCTGGGTAATTAAAAAAATGTAATAATGTAATATTTAAACAATACAAAGAGTTCCCCCCCTCCATTATAAAAGGGAACCCATCTTTCTCTTTTTAACACCACCTGTACCTTTAAGCACTATCGTACCATAAAAAATACATTCTCAACATCCCTATTAAAATTCTAGTGGTTATGGTATTATTCTAAGAACAATAATAATTCCTTTAATAGAAAATCTAAAGGTGGTATTTCAATAAAGAGGGGGTTCCAATTTGTATGATGGATACCGGACACACGTTATGGGATTACTGTCTCACTTTTATTATGTGGAAAACATTCCATATAAATTAGTTTTTTTGTAGTTTCTATACCATCATGGAATGTAATTTATTATTTTTCTCTCATAAATTATGTGGATTTTCATGTCCATATAATGTTATTCCATTCATGATGATTATAATTCAATTGTTAGCAAAGTGGTAAGGATTTTTTTCCAATATGATTTTTATCGAAATTGTTTTTGATGATTAAATCATATGATATACCTCCCCAAAACTCGTGAGTTTTCTTATTCACTAGTAATTTTATAAGATTAAATACTTTCATTTCATTTTACTACCCTTAAATAGTCAATAGTAAAAAATACATTTTAACAAAAAATCATCATTATTTCTCTATTTGATCAAAATTATTTTTTTCTTCCATATCCATGTTTTCGAAAAATCTTATAAATATGGTCTTTAAAATTCACATATAACCTTTTAATTTCATTTTTAACCATGATTCACATTTTATAAAATGGATCAAAAGTAATTTTAATGTTTCTTTCAAAATGAGGTTCCTTTAGATTTTTATTACAAAAGTGTAATATTAATGTTTTCTTTTATACTATAATTCTTGATAATTATTTCCTAGAATCATGACCTCCCAATGATAAAAAGATTTTTTTTTCATGTGTCCATGGTTATTTTTGAATAAAGATTTTCTATATTTTTTTTATTTTAAGAATGTGTTTTCTAAATTAATATTAATATTTTCTAAATAATGTTTTAATGATATTTTAATGGTATTCCTTTTCATCAAAGTAAAAACCCCTTCATTTAAATTATTATTTACTGGGGTATATATGACATGGATACCATCCATATTATTAGTTTTGGATGTTTTATGTTTATGACAACATGATTGTGGTGACACCCAATTCATTTCCATCAGTTATGCAGCGATAAAATATTTACTTAAACAATTTATTTTTAGGGGATATAAAACGAGGAATACATTATGATATTATGTAACACATATGTGTGGTTTTTATTATTTTACCATAGTTATATTATAATCAATAATTGTGGTAAAATTAAAACTATGGATGATTGTTATTTCATGGATGATAGTTTCAGTATAACCAAGGATGGTGGTCAAGTTATAACCAAAGACAGGTGGGACCAATATCTACCTCAAATGAATTGGGTAAATATTGATATCTGATGGGATAAATAAGATTATAATGGGGTGTGAACCCAATTTGGAATATTATTTTTTCAACTATGATTGCCTTGGGAGTGAACATTTCCTACTTTGATGGTTTGGGCTGTGAATCCATTACACTATGATAGTCTTATTAGATTTACTCGACAAAAGTGGAAATGATTTTATATTCGTATGTGTATTCCAGAATGTAATGACTTTTTCAAATGTTAGGGTAACATGGATCACATTATATGATTACTTTATGATTAATATCTTATGAAATACAATTTGTTTTTCCATGATTCAAGATTATGATATACGATATGCAGAATGTTTTTTTAAAATTTTATACTCATGTTCTCATACACTTATGTTGATGTTTCCCTTAATTTACCATTGATATCTACCTTGTTTACCACTAATGAGAACTATAGATCACCCATTATTATGTTTCCTTTCCCCAGGTTAGGAATACTATTTTGAGGAATGATATTTCTAATACGGGTGATAGTTTGGAATAAATTAAAGGGATACTCTTATGAACCATTTTTATGTGTCCATATTTCCAAACACACTTCACCTATACAATAATAAAGTGGATCTATATGGTAGGAAATGATTGTTTATATAATAAGATGTAATATGGATGTATGAAAATTCTGGGTCGTTGTAGTTGGTATTAGTTAAATATTTATAAAGACATTAGAAAGTAGGATGATATATCTCTAGTGAGAACCCTGGAGATAAGTCTATGTATTTGATACTGTTATATTTTTTTTGATAATGATCATGAATTAACATGGTTAATCCTATGGTTTTAGATTATATTATTTCATTATTTATACATAGTATAGTTTAATTTTCATAATAATATGTTTTTAAACTATGATTATTGTTTCCCACTCTATGTTTTTTTTGTTTTTGTTGAGGGTTTGACGATGATGGAATCATGTTAATGCTAAATGCGATAGACAATCCAATGAATGTGATCATGCAGAAACGAAGTGAAACAGGGTCTAGGAATTTTTTTTATTTCTATGAGCACATTACATTTTCATGAGGTGAATCATATAGAACATCCAAATGAGATAAGTAAGGAATAAAATTCTATTGATTCATTCATGAGGAAACATCCACCTTCTTTTAGCGGTTCATTGATCCAATTGTTTCCCAAAGATAGATCATTAGAACTAAAAAGATAATTGTATATTCTTATATGATCTATAATTGAATATAAGATTCATTCAATTAATAAATTGGATGGTGAAGTATATTAATGGTGTACACTTATGAAAAATATGATGAGATATGTTGAAATTTAGTTCATTGAGTGGGAAGAATTTATAACCTAATTTGTGAATAAGAACATTCCTAATATTAATCACATGAAAATAGAGATTTAATTCCATTGAGATAAAGTATATGGATATGGAGTCTTTTGGAACTTTTGAGGAAACTTTTAATGGACATTTGTGGAAAGGTTATCATATTATTATAAAAAATTAAATTAATGTTGATATATTATTTAGTGGCTTAATAAAAAGTCTCTGAAGGGTGTTAGAAATAAGGGAATATATCAACTAGGAATAAATCACTAAATTTACCATCTAGGTGGAGATAGATATTTGATTTACCTATCAATATCATGGTTTGGATACGAAAATAAACCTTGAATTCAATAAAAAAACAATGGAGTGATGAATATGACGATTCCATTATTCTAAAACTATGGAATGAAATCAGGATGAAATTATATTAAGGGTACTTATCAATGTTTCAAGTGTGGAATGGATGGCCATTTAGAAATAAAATGATAATTTTATGGGAAGAAGTTTTCTAATGGTGTGAATAGAGTGAAAATTCCCTAGGAATAACCACTTTTCCTCAAATTATATAAATTCAAGTAGATTTGGAATTATGAATATAAATTCCCTAATTATAGGGATAATGAGGATAATAATCCACAAGAAAATTTGAGGTCAAACGACAATGGTAATGATTATGAAATAAAAAAATAAAGTGAATAATGATAATTAGGGAAAATTTATCCTCCAGCCTAGGGTTGGGGATTTTATGTTGATGTTTGTATGAATTCACACTATGAAAAACATATTTTACACATTTTAGTGAAATTTAATGTTTTCATGATCATATATTAGAGCTATCTACATAGAATAAATAAAACATTGTTTATATTTTGAAAGAACTTGTGATCATCTTTTGGTGCAATGATGGAACCAGACTTTGTAACATCAAGAACTAGGTGCTAGTAAATTGGTACTTTGAGGCGGTTTACCAAAAGTCCCCAAGAATGCTTCCCCATATGGAAGAGGCTATCGACTAGAAACTAGGGTCTAAGGGTGGTACATTAGGGAGCCTATACCCTAATAATAGAGTAAACATAGTAGAAATTAATATATATCATTCAAGTCAATAAATAAATATTATGTAGAAGTAGTAAATAACTAAAATATAATCATGATGAAATAATAATTGAAATTCTATAAAACCCTAAAAAAATATGTGTCATACATGCAACATAGGTCACCCACATGGTTGAATATACATGAATGAGTACATAAAAAAATAGAAATAAATGTTTAAGGCTCTAATAATTAATTTGAGTGAAACCACATAACCAATTTTTATGACACTAATACGCTTATCTATCCCGTTCAAAATAATCTAACTGTGCATCCCCACTCGATCATGAAACTCGAAGCAACATCCCTACCAACTTTGGATATTTTATCAACCTGAAAAGAAGAACATAGGTATGAATGGTCACTAAGGTTCACATAATGGGTTGAGGAATAATCTATGTAGGCTAATCCAATGATGAAACTATAAATATATTTTCATAAGTGCATGCTCTTGAAATACGCATATCCTATCTAAGACACAACTGAAATGATAAAAAAATGTTTAATCCCAACCAGTTCTGGGGTATATGATCTTGTTCAATGGGGAAAGTTTATTCCATGTATAACTAGATTTATATGTGTGTATATCAATATATTTCTATTAATATATATACATATAAAAGTAAATATGTATATACATTTTTATGATGAAATAAATACTATATATCATCAGCAATCGATTCTTGGATCTGTAACCCCAATCATCTAAAAATCATGTGAAAAGGACATTGATTTAGATGTCATACCACTCAATACATGTATAACTATGTCAATATATGGGTCCATAATCCCAATAGACAATACATAATTCATCAAGCAATGGAAATGTCTAAGAGAAAGTTCCTTCACCATAGTGGAATAAATTTACTAGACTTGGGTTCACCCCTAGTCGCATACAATAACTATAAAAAAGGATAACAAATGCCAACAAAAAATATTGAAAATGGTCATGAAGCTGTATTTCATGTCACTCATTCGAGGTAAATCCAGTATAATGTTTGTGTTATAGGTCCCAGCCTAAATGAATTATGTACACTATGAGTCAAAATATCCCTAATGGTAAGACCCTTAGGTGATGTATAAGCAGAGCTCACTAGTGATACTCCATTCTACCCCTTGATGTTGGTGATGTGGAATTTCATGACCAACATCAATTATGGGTGTGAGATGTTATCCCTAACCACCCTGATAATGTACCTCTCAAAAGAATGATTCCATGAATAATGTTTGGGAATGTTCATCATGTAATGTGATCGAGGATAGTTTAATAATCATCATCACATGAAAATCAATGTACTATGTGATCATACTTAATATAAAAATATTAAAGGAGATTGGAATTATCCCCATTATAAAATATATTAAGGAGAGAGAAATCATCCTCATTATAAAATAGATTTAGGAGAGATAAATCAAACACATAAGAATCTTAATGGGATGAGAATATCGTCCAAAAAATATATAGTTCAAAGGCCAAATCCTAGGAAGAATGTCTGGAAATCCCAATTGAAAAAAATGACATAGAATCCAAATCTTTATAATAATGTTGGGAAATCAAAAATAATAATGGGTCAATAGGTGGAGCCAAGGAAATACATATACAGATCTCAAAAGATGACGGTCGCACCATGATAGTCTCATCAACCATAGACTATAGAGCACTACTACTAATAAATGTTGAATCAGTAGTAAATAAGTGAATGCATATATAAAATAGTGATGGTGGAAAAAATAATTGACCAAATACTATAACCATTTCCCCATGGTCTTATATGTTTAGTAAGGGTACTATGGTGACACTCACTACCATATCTACACAAACCCCCAATGCACTATCTTAAGGTTATTAAAACATCAGGGTGACTACTGGGTCCCTCATGTTAATACACAGTAAAATCAGCCTACCTGAGATCATTTTAAATGATAAATAGAAGTGAGGGAATCCAAATCGAAATCCTCAATACTGAAGGTAAATTTAGTAAAAATATATGTGATCCAAGAGTATAATGTAAATAGGGGCATAAAACATGGGATTGCCAGAATGGTATAGAAAGACATATGTAACCTAATCATTATTTTTAAAAAGAGTAAACATGTATGGGATCCAACCAGGGAATCCATAAGTCATATTTTATGTTAATTAATCGTATAGGAGACCCTCAGTAATAGTAAAATTATATACGTATCCTATACTGGGTCCCTGAAAACAATTATTCTCATAGCCTCGAAGGCTATATGGGCACATAATGAAAAATATATGTTCTCAATATAAGATCTATGAAATAATCATACAAGAGAGATATGACATGGATCATATCATATAGAAGGGTCTCACTCTCAATAGATAACTAGATAAAACTAAATGTGGAAGAACCTCTCTATTTAAGAAAATTCCCAAAATGCCACCTAGGAGTCTTAAAATAACATAAAGGGTTACACAACATGATATATGTGTAATGTTACTCAAATTAAATTTCTCATTTGTTCAATTATTAACCCAAGATGTAAATATGAGAAAAAAATACAAAATGGGTAGAATGGGGAAGTATATGGTGTGTATACCTAGTATACATTGTTTACCCACAATTCCACACCTCAGTGTGTACTACATCCAAACACGGCATGTAAAATACCATGTAAATAGTGTGATGATGGTGTTCGTGGTTTATAGAACACATGAGGTATCTTCTTATGTACATCAAATGGAGTGACTATTTATATATCCCTGTTGTGAACCTCTACCCAAAGTTAAACCCACATTGGGGATGGCCATGCCCCATTCAAGGCATGTGGCCCAAAATGGGTAGTCTGGATGGGTACTTGACTACAAAAATAAAAACCAATAAAAAGAATACATAATGTGTACTTAAAAATATTCATCTTTCCAGAATTGAAATAACACACAATGTGTGTTCCTTGAACATTGTGCTCTGTGATCAAAATTTTGAGATGGGAAACCCCCAAATTTCATAGAGACAAATATTTTCTCCTCAAAATATATTGATCAACCCTAAAGGGGTTATAAGAAGTCAATATAAGGATAAATAAAATTGAAAATGAAAAATATATTGTTATTTATGAAAATACATAAAAATAGATTACATTTGGGATGAATATACAATATCTTTGCCCATTTCCACAATCCTTGGCTGCTGCACGATGACCGAGATCCTCCTAAGATATATGGTGTTACCTCCCTTAACCAATCTATTTCCTTTTAAGACCTCTCCGTATATCGATCTATAGTGTGCAAATGAGTCCTGTAGGGGGGAATAAATGAGTCTCCCATGGGGAGGAGAAGAAAAATTAGAAAAAGAAATGAAAAAAAATAAATGAAAAAGAAAAAGGGGTCAATCCCATCCCTAGATCCTAACACAAGTTTATGACCCAATTAGGGAAAAAACTCTCTTATAAACTCAAAGGAGGAGATTTAATCTCAATAGGACACTCCATTCAAATTATATGATCAAAAAAACAAGTAAGAATAAATTAATATTTAATTGATGAAATATTAATTAATGAATATTTTGCAAAAATTAAAATGGCTCAAAATTCTACCAATCTCATGTTATAGGGTAAGCACCCTATACTAGGACCAACAGAGTGGTTATAAATATTTTATAAGATCATAACATTGGGTAAAATTATTATTTTACCCATTATAAGCATTTGAAGGGGATAATTACATTTTTTTCTGATGTTTATATAATGGAAAAACATAAATTTTAACAACCTCTACATGAAAAAATTTTCATCCCTAAGTGGCCTTGGTGGTAAAATTATGTCATGATATCATTCCAAACATATTAAAATATATAATATCTTAACTATCTAATTACCAAAATCATAGCATCCACAACAATATTCTACACGGCGGATGTTTAACTACGATCGGTCTGGTACTCCCTACAATAAGAATACTGTTATCATTCCCACCATAATCGAACATCAATATCAATAGACTATGTTCATATTTCACCTATATTCAACTGAAAATGTGGGTAAACTTTCTAAAACTACCAATGGCACACTCACCACTATATGTATTAATTTATACTATTCCTTGAGAGAATCTGTAATATGTTCCATAATCACACTAGTAAAAACATCTAAAATGATCAGTGTAAAACAAAAACTCTCTCAGCATACTAAGGATGAAATAAAGGTAGAGAGTGATAATATACGACTAGGAGTACACTGATATTTCATCGAAACACAAGTGTCACTATCTTTGAGGCATTATTAAATCAAAAAAAGATATAATTTCCTTTATCCAATACATGACACTACGTCTCTCGAGAATGCGTTTCCAAGTCCAGCCACATGTCAGCAGTCTCATGGAACCTAGTTTGTAACACCCGAAACCCTTAATCCTAGAGATGTTACCTTACATTATTACATTGTCACAGATACAAGTGTCGTATTCCAAAGGACATATATGTTTAGTAGTCTTGGAAAAAAGATTATATATATGAACTTTACATTATAATTCAAAAACAAAAAATAAAACATATATAATCCATTGAGAATTACCTTAATCTCATAACATGACATTGAATATTAGTCATAATAAAAATTGTGGCATCCTTGGAAAATAAAACATAACAAATTGATGATCACAGATTATTAGTAAGGGTAAGTATATAATAAAAAATATGTTGTGTAAATAAGAATAAACTATAATGTAACATGTATAATTGAAAAATAATCCACATTAACATAATCTTGAGGACTATATATAACGAATAAATAAAATAATTCCATATAAACATTGACATTGATATTCTATTAGTTGAATAATCACAAGTAATATCAATAACTAATCTCATAATTAGGGAATGCATAATACTAGACATCATAAACATATCTCCAAGTCTTCAACCAAGTCACCATACACAGATGGATAAAAGGCCAATCTATTTTGTGTCGTTAGATGTACCGATGCATCAAGGAACTATAACATGCCACACTCTTCACATAATATTTCCAATGAATTCTTCATATGAAAAGGGTGAACCATAAATAACATTAACATTTGTATTGAAAAACCAGCATATGAAATGTGAATACATGAACTGTAAAATATGAATGGTATCAAAATAACTCATCCATAGTCAAAATGACAAAATACCCATCAATAAAATATGATATATCGTATCATAAGATATAAACCTCAATCATGAATAGTATCTAACAATGTATGTTGACATACATAAAAATACTCCAATAAAATCCTGAAACATTTCAGCATAGAAATATCTATTTTTACGTAGAAATCATTTATTAAAAAATCTTTACAATTATAAATAATTTATTTTTTGAGAAGATCCATGTAAGAATGTAATGGGAGTTTCAAAATGTTAAGGTGTTATTATGGAAGAAAAATCTTCTCACACCATGTAAGTTAAAAATCATCCCTTTCATCGAAAAAGAAAAAATACCTCGTTTTAAAATAGAAATATTTATTTCAACCTGTTTTAACGAGAGTAAAACATGCTAAGAAGAGTTTAATTATTCATAGGATAATATTAAAGAAATATTAATAAAATTTATATAAATTACAGACACAAATGATAAATGTTCCCCAGCTGTAACATACATTTAATCAATTTCAAATAATAATAATATTGTGAAATTAACCCTTACCTTAGGCCGGATTCCCTCGGTACATGTTCGATAATCCTATGCACTGGTTTCAAAATTTTTATTAATTTATACCAGAATCATAAAACAGTTATGATATTTTATATTATTCATTTTGGACATTATATTATCCACGTAATAATAGCTACATGTTAATGAAATTTTTCGAGTAATAACTAGTTTGTTTATCATATATGTTTTGAGTTTTTATTCTCGATCCTATTACATAGATTATGATTTACATATATTAAGAGTGTAAAACATGATTTATATATTATATGTATTTAGTATGTAAACATATTTATAAGTTACATACATGAAATGGAATACACCATTTATAGAGACGGTAAGTCATACAAATGAATGAATATTTTTTTTCACTTTCTTATCATAATGAATGGAAGAAGGTAAATGAAATATATGTATATATATTATTATTAAATTAGAATTCATATGTAATATATTAGATATTTTCTCAGTATATACCTTTTTATAAATTTTTTTGAATGGTTAATGTGTGAGTGAATATCATCGTATCACGAAGATGGTAGGCCATATATACACACGAGCGACGATATCAATCCCTTAATGGTAAAAGGGTAAAGAATTAGATGAATTATTAATGATTAATAATAAATATCATGTAATAATTTTATTTATATATATTATATACACCACTATACTCATCCAAATAAAATGTAGATGGAAAACATATTACACCATAGCATGGATACGCTGGGTCGTTTTTAAGAACACCTGGTGATTTCATTATTCATATGATGGATAAAAGGTGGAATACGGTTGCTAGATAATAATAATAAAATATTAGTATAGAGTATAAAACTTATTTATTAATTTATAATGGAATAAATAAAATAAGTGGAAGTAGAAGATGAAAAAATCATTAATGATCCAGTAAATAAAATTACCTCTTCTTTTGCGAACCTCCTTTGGATATCCTCATAGGGACACTAGGGTTGGAATTTTTGGAAGACCAGGATATCCATAACTAGTATAAGGATGTTTTGAGTAATAATGTTCAGGGATTTTTTGAGCTAGAAGACTAAATGTGGTTTGAGGTATTGAAGGATGTGGTGCCTTTTTATAAGATAGGGGAGGGGTACTCTTAGAATAATTAAAAATATTAAAATAATATAAATTGAATTTCCATTTAAAATAACTCTAAAATGAGTTAATTTGAAGCTACTATGAGTTTGTGTCTAAATTATATTAACCCCATCTTTTTATTTATTTTTAAGTCACATTATAAACAATATTGTTTGGATTTAATACTTATTTAAAGCCTTTAACTATTACCATAACAACTTGTATTTTTAATCATTAGTCTTAACATTGTTAATATAATATACTAAAAGAACCCCAAATGGATAATTTATGAAATATTTTACATTATTTAATCTATTTTTGTTTATTTTATTTTTTTATGAATTTTATATAATTAAATAAATTATTATTTATTTTAATGTATCATTTATGAAAATTTTGATACTGTTCATTATTTATATTTTTTGAAATATCATAACCATTGTTAACTACAAATAAAAAATTATAATATATCCTTAAAATATTTTAGTTATCAATAAAATTCATGGATGTCATTAACTATGTCATATTATTCTTATATTAATATTTTCATATTTTAATATCATTTATTTGATATTTCCATAAATTAAACAATTAATGCATCATTATAATATTGACCTTTAATTAAGTTATTTTTCCATTTAAATTAATCATAACTTAAAATAATTAAGCTAAAATTATTATATTTCAAATGAATTTTTTTTTTAATTTCTCTTCTATATAACAATGTATTTAAAATGTAATAGTTATTTAAAAACTTGAGTATGGAATTTTTAACATATCTTCAATTAAAAGATAATAAATTTCATAATCTTACCAAAATGGATTAAAAAGGACAGAACATTGGTTTACGTTTTATTTTGGTCCAAATACACATATCAAATTAAAATAGAAAAAATTTTAGGGTCAATTTATAAAATTATAAAATTATTTTTACCTTTAATTACCTTAAAAATATCTAACCATGGTAAATAATTTTTTTACAAAGGTACTATTAATAACATCTAAAAATTATATTGATACCATTAGACTATATATTTTTTAATAATTAAAATCATGTATTTCTATTTTCAAAAATTCCAATTAGTATTTATATCAAATTTTAATTTAAAAATATTTAAATAAACTAAATTAGTTTAATATATGTATATTTTTTTATTGTGAATTTTAAATTAAATTTAAAATATTATAATTGTTTAAATGAAAGGTAGTTTTTAACTATAATGCAATATTTTTTACCATTCATAAAAAAATAAAACATATCATAAAAAAAATTTCCCTAAGATAAATTTTAATTTAAAAATTAAAATAATAAGATATTTTTATATATAAAAAGTCTAAAAGTGTCAAAATAAATATTTTAAGAGTGTTTTCCATTAAGCAAGGATTAAATTCCAATATTTGAAAAATACTACTTTTACGCAAAAAACTGGATTTTTTCATTTATTATGTTTATAAAACAAATAATATAAATGTTAAAATTATATAGAAATATATAAATTTAATAATTTGGTTTTTACTATTCATAACCTCTAATTTAACGGCTTTTTTTCTTTTAATAATATTTTAACAACATACTATTGTTTTGGAAAACTCGGTCTTGTGTATATTGCATTATATTAAGGAAATTCACTCTTGACTATAACACATGAAAACTTAGTGTTTCATGAATTATATGCTTTAGAATATATTAAATTTATTTTAATAGGGAATTTTTTTAAATTATTATGGTGTTACATAGTCCGTTCTTTTTGTCTCCACTTCCACGGATAGATATACGATATTCAACCAAAACACCAAGCAAACCAATCCCATAATAAGTCTGGAAAACATCAATCATGAAATCTCACATGGTCACTCATTGAATAAAGACTGAATAAGACTAAACACAACTAGAACATAGGTTTATCACCTGAATCATACCCCAACATTTTGTCCATCACAAGACTAATTTGACCAATCTATAAGACACATTAGTCTAAATAATCTTGAATATCCCTTAGAAATCCTCTTCAACATCCATTATATCACTTGATCCATGATAGATTCCTTGATCACTCACCACCATAAATAGTTTAAGAGATCTATGAGTTAAAATTACACTATTGGTTTTTTGGGTCAATCACTCGAACAATCATTCCCATCAAAGGACTCGAAAAGAAAGCGTCCTAGAAGATTTGTCTAATGCCTAAGGAAACAACATGCATACATTAAAAAAACCCAAAAACTAACTTTGAATCAGTATGAAATGAGTTTATAAACATTCTCACTAGAAAAAAAGGAACCCATAATCCTAGGATAATATAACTCATATGTTTCCCTCTAGAAACAAAACATTGACCTATAAGTGTGTGTGTTAAAACAAAGGGCCTCTAGGTCTACCACCAAGTCCTACTGATCATGTCTCATAATAGGGGAACTAGGTATAACAACCTAGTCCATAGGTAAAAAATCTCCAACATAGGTACAAACAACACTGACATATTAGATTCAAAACTATAAACATGACCTATTAGGGTCTTGATCCTCCCCAAGTATACTCGTAAGGAACTTCTCCCTAGAGGTGATGATATCAAAAAAGAAGAGATATTGAACTAACACTCACTAGGCATACATTTATTATAATACGACATTAAGGTATAGTTAATTAGAAAAATCATTGTACCAATTGGTATAGTACTATGTGATATGACTAGATAACCACAAATGAAGTAAGGATAAGAAGAATGTCAATCCAAGATATGCAAGAAAACACTCTGCATTCTATTTTCGACACATTAATTAACTGAAACTACGGAATAAAACCCTACAAGGGGTCTCGAATTTCGGAATCATGTTTCTAATCAATATATTGTGGTCACTAAACCTCCCATGTATGAGAACTGAGTCATAAAACTCACAATAAAATGTCTCAATACAGATCTACACCACCTTACATCAATATTAAATATATGTGAAAGTCATCCCCATTGAGTAAAATTCCACTAGAAACTTTTATAGAAAAACAAACATAGAATTTTTTTACATTAAAAAATTTCCCTCTGTAGTCATTAATAATCAAACACCAAAAAGTATATAATATTCAAATACAATGTGACAAATATAGTGATTGAGAACCCACTTCCCTTTCTCAGCTAGGATTCAAAATCCATAACTAGCCTCATATCAATAGGCCACGACCTAAAAATATATAATATATCATGAAATACACACAACGGGTAT
The DNA here is from genome assembly GCA_963277665.1 of Viscum album. Classification (NCBI taxonomy): domain Eukaryota; kingdom Viridiplantae; phylum Streptophyta; class Magnoliopsida; order Santalales; family Viscaceae; genus Viscum; species Viscum album. Next base: position 178,302,241 of record OY728143.1, on the reverse strand, counting down.
GTCACTATATGTTAAAATGAAATAAAACTATAACTTCACATATTAGAAACAAAATCCCATATACATGGAAACAATGGAATTTAACCCGAACATATGATCATAACACACCAATTTGATATCCATATAGGTTATGAAACTTTCCTAATAATATTATCTAAAAATTATTAGATATAAATACAAAAGGAAAATAAACACCCATGATAACACATTATAATATATTAATAAATATTCCACTAAATCGATGCTCTAAGATAGTTCACTACAAGGCCTCAAGTGCACCTCCTTTAATTACAAAGGCTACCTACTAGGGGTGAGGGTCTAATGGTGGTACATTTGGGATACTATAACCTAATATTATTGAAAAAAAAATGAAAATAACATGGTAGAAACCAAGGAAGTAAATAGGTTTAGTGAAATGTAATAAATAAATGCAGCATAAACTTGATACCATAATAAATGAAATGCTATAAAATCACAAATTTCAATGTTATACATATAGCACACGTAAAACACTAGGTCAACCATATATTTATGAGTACATAAAGGAAACTTAAATAAATGTACACGTCTCTATAGCTTATTCTGATCCAAACCACATACCTAGTATCTATATCACTTCTGAGATACACTATCCAGATCGAAAGAATCCACACGAGAGGCCCCGTTTAATCATGGAACACTAGGCCTCATCCCTATCAACCATGCTTCTGGGTTCAAAATATTTATGGTCTACATGATCTCTAAGGTATACGTAAATTATTTAAAAATAATCTCAATAGGATACTCAAATGATAATCTAATAAATATACTTTAATAAGTGCATGCTAATTCAATATGATCTTTCTAACTGAGATAGAAATGAAATGATAATTAAATTAAATTACATGAAGCGACAGTTGATCCCTAGGATCATGATCCTAGTAAATTAGGAATGGTTTCATCATGTATATATATATGTACATATATATTTCCAAATATATATATATATACACATAAATATGTATATACATGAGAAAATTAAAGTAAATAACATACATCAACAACACTCTATCCTTGGGTTTGAAATGATGATTTTCTATAAATACTGTGAAAATAGAATTGAGTTGGATATCGTACCACTCGAGATGTATATAATTTAGTTGATATATAGGTTTGTAATTAAAATCCACAATACCTGTATTGACCTGACCAGAAAATGTCAATGAGAATGTTGCATCACCACAAGGGGATACATGTCCTGGCTCAGGGATCACCCATAGTCGCGTCCAATAACTATAATAAAGGATTTTATATACCATTGGGGAAATATTGTAAATGTTCACTAATAGGGTCATCATTTAACTCTTGCTATATAAATCCAATCAGTTGTCCGATCCCAATGTCCAAGACCATTGGTAGTGACAACATTTCTAGTCGGATAATCCCTAAGGGTATGGCCCTTAGGTGATGTAGAAGGATTTCTCACTGGTGAGACATCATAACCACCCCTCTAGGTATCAGATGTGGAATTTGATGACCGAAATAAATAACGGATTTGATAAATCAATCTCAACCACCCTAATAAAGAACGAATTATAAACTAGATCCCAGAATGAATGTTTGGGTATACTAATCATATAATCGTATTGAAGAGAGTGTAAGCATCCTCATCACATTTCAATTTGAGGAGAATGTGATACACCTTAATATATAAAAATAAAATGAGAGAATAATCTTCCTCATAATAAAATAGACTGAGTAGAGTGAAATAATTCTTGTTATATAAAAAATCAAGGATTCTGGAATCCTCCTCTTTATAAAATAGATTAAGGAGAGATAAATAATCCCCATTAGAATCTAAAAATGATAAAAGATCCTGCAAACATATATTTATCAAAGTAATGATTGCAGGAAGAACTAATGGTAATTCCAAAAGAATAAAAGAATAGTATCACATGCCAGATATAATGAAACACTTATGGAAATCCACAATAGGATGGGAAAAACATCTGAATCCCATGAAATACATCTGGCAATCCCAAAACAATAATTTTTCACCATGATTAGCAAATCAGACACAGTCCCAGAATAAGCATTGGTAATAAATAATGCACCAGTATTAAAATAGTAAATTAATAGATTAAAGAGTGAGGTTGTCCAAATTTCTGGACTCAAAACTATAGCCACATACCCACAAGCTTACATGTTTTTTGGGTTACCAGGTGACATCAATGAAGATCTCTACCAAAAGCCCCAATGTACTAGCTCTAGGTCAGTCAAACAGTAGGGAACCAACTGGGTCCCCTGTACTGAGACAATATAATGTTATATTACACTATATCTTTGTAATCAATGCACATAAGTGAGGAAAATCTACTTGGTATCTTCAATAATGAAGGTTAATGGAGGAATCCTAAATGAGATCCTTGAACTTCAATCAAAAAGAGTCATCCTGCATGGGTTCCTCCGACCATTATATGATGAAGGATATATCATAATAGAGACCCTAAAAAAGAGTAAATTGGTAGGGGGATCTGATAAGGGATTCCATATGTCATCTTGTAAGTGGATTCATCCCACATGGGACCCCCAGTGATAGTAATAATAAATAGTTACCCCACATGCACTACTACCAAAATGGGCATTAACAACGCTAAAAACGGACTTTAACAGCGCTAAAAAAGCGTTGTATAGCTCGGCGCTGATAAAGGGTTACTTTATCAGTGCTAAAAAAGCACTGATAAAACAACCCTTTATCAAAACTAAACAAGCGCTTCTTTAGCACTGATAAATGATTGTTTTATCAGTGCTCCTTTAGCACTGATAAACTTATCTTTTATCAGCGCTTCTTTAGCACTGATAAAGGTGTAGTTTATCAGCGTTTTTTAGTTCTTATAAAAGAACGATTTATCAGCACTAAAAGAGCGCTGATAAATGCCCTCTCCGCTACAACGATAAATCTGCTAAAGCACACCCGAACACCTAAAAAAACAAAACAACATCTCAATAAGACAATTAAATCAAGTATACCCAAACAAAATTAACTCATAAATCATAAGAAAATTAGACCAAGTATACCCATACAACAATTATACCCATACACCATTAACACATAATTTATATGTTAATCATGTACTTAAAGAAATCAATTCTGAATTTAGGGGGTTTGGGGGGGCTGTCAGAGGGGGGGTAGGGGTTGTCTGGGGGGATTTCCAGTTCAATCCTAAGGCTCCACATGGGTGTGTTTTATCAATACATAAATCTTTGGACTTTTCTTTATCCACTATGCATCATGTTCTCATCCTCAAAGAAGATATAAGTTTTGCACACACACTGTGGTGCACATACTGGGGGGGGGGGTGAATCCTATTAATAAACCCCCAATATTAAACCTACAATAGGCTATTGAAAGTGCATGATCAGGAAATATGCACAACCTAGTTGAGAAAGAACTAGAATAAAACTAATAAAAAATCATAATTGATCCTCAAATCCATGACCATGATTAATCCCAAATTTATATTCCAAGTGCTGAAATTTTACCAAGAATTTCAAAAGGATCGTGTCGACATTATAAAAATATAGTTTGACAAGTCCTACCCCATCTACATCAAGCCACATTGATTCTCAAGTATTAAAGCTTGATCAACCATACCCACCTCATCCAATGTTAGGGTTTCTCTAAGTACATCAAAGTAACCACACAAAACATATAATATACCATGGTCTCCCCACTATATACATAATTATCACTGACCTCCAATATTTGAGTTTTATTTATACTCTATCATGGAAATCCACTTATGGGAGTTTTCTCATCCAGGGAATACCCTCAAGAGTATCTCATACCACCCATATGTGTTCTTCCAATTCGGAGGCATAAGACATACAAGGATCTCATCCCCCTATACTATGGGAGTACCCTTATTTAGGGAATAATTCTAAGAAGCATATATTCATTACCATATGGGAGTATTATCATCCAAATAATAATCCTTAGAAGCATATCAACCCTCCAATATGGGTGTATTCTCATCTGAGTCATAATCTATATAATCATCTCAGCCCTCCCCTATGGGATTATTTTCATTTAGTGAATATTCCCGATAAGAATCTCATCCCACTCCTATGGTTGTATTCTCATTTGTGGAATAATACCTATATAAATCTCATCCCTCCACTATGAGATTATTCTCATTTAAGTGATAAGAACCATAAGCATATCCACCCTCCCAAATGGGAGTATTTTCATCCAGATATAGGCCCATAAGTATCAGAGACCCAAACACATGATCACCCTAGTATACCAGGCCAAACCTGACATGATATATATGAGGCCGTTGATTGATCACATTCCATGACCCCCCATTTAAAAGATCAATGCAATCCGAATGTGTTTGGTCGGATTTCCATAGGTCAGTTATTGTTTTCACTTAAAATCTTGTCTATTTTAAACAAAATAGAGACCCTTTGAGTGATAGAGGCCACACCATGCCTCAGATTGAGGCGGGGTTGACTCGTACACGTCACTAAGGACCCTTGGATCATTATTATAAAAGATCAATGAAATCCGAATGCGTTTGGTCAGATATTCGTAGGTCAGTTTTTGTTTTCAATTATAATCATGTCCACTTTAAACAAAATAGAGACCCTTTGAGTGATTGCGGCCACACCGTGCCTCGGATTGAGGAGGGGTTGACTCGTACACATCCCCAAGGACCGTTGTATCTTTCTTATAAATGATCAATACAATCCAAAGGCATTTGGTTGGATATTCGTAGGTCAGTTGTTGTTTTCACTTAAAATCTTGTCCATTTTAAACAAAATAGAGACACTTTGAGTGCTAGCGGGCACACCATGCCTCGGATTCAGGCGGGGTTGACTCTTACACGTCACCAAGGACCCTTGGATCATCCTTATAAATGATAAATTCAATCCAAATGCGTTTGGTCAAATTTCCATAGGTCAGTTGTTGTTTTCACTTAAAATCTTGTCCATTTTAAACAAAATAGAGACCCTTTGAGTGATAGCAGCCACACCGTGCCTCGAATTGAGGGGGATTTGACTTTTACAAGTCACCATGGACCCTTGGGTCGTTCTTATAAAATATCAATGCAATCCAAATGCTTTGGTCAGATTTCCGTAAGTCAGTTGTTGTTTTCAATTAAAATCGTGTCCACTTTAAACAAAATAGAGACCCTTTGAGTGATAGCGGCCACATCGTGACTCGTATTGAGGCAGGGTTGACTCGTACACATCTCCGAGGACCCTTGAATCATTATTATAAAATATCAATGCAATATAAATGCGTTTGGTTGGTTTTTCGTAGGTCAGTTGTTGTTTTCACTTAAAATCTTGTCCATTTTAAACAAAATAGAGACCCTTTGAGTGCTAGCGGCCACACCGTGCCTTGGATTGAGGAGGGGTTGACTCGTACATGTCACCAAGGTCCCTTGGATCGTTCTTATAAATTATCAATGCAATCTGAATGCGTTTGGTTGGATTTCCATTGGTCAGTTGTTGTTTTCACTTAAAATCTTGTCCATTTTAAACAAAATATGGACCCTTTGAGTGCTAGCGGCCACACCATGTTTAATATTGAGGCAGGGTTGACTTGTACACATCACCATGGACTGCTGGATTGTTCTTATAAAATATCAATGCAATCCGATTGAGTTTTCTAAGATTTCCGTAGGTTAGTTGTTGTTTTCAATTAAAATCGTGTCCACATTAAACAAAATAGAGACCCTTTGAGTGATAGCGGCAACACCGTTCCTCGGATTGAGGCAGGGTGGACTCGTACACGTCAACAAGGACCCTTGTATCGTTATTATAAAATATAAATACATTTCGAATGTGTTTGCTCAGATTTCAGTGGGTCAGTTGTTGTTTTCACTTAAAATCTTGTCCATTTTAAACGAAATAGAGACCCTTTGAGTGCTAGCGGCCACACCGTGCCTCGGATTGAGGTGGGGGTTGACTTGTACACATCACCAAGGACCCTTGGATCATTCTTATAAATGATCAATGCAATCCGAATGCATTTGGTCATATTTCCATAGGTCAGTTTTTGTTTTCACTTAAAATCTTGTTCATTTTAAACAAAATAGAGACCCTTTGACTGCTAGAAGCCACACCGTGCCTCAGATTAAGGTGGGGTTGACTTTTACACATCAACAAGGACCATTGGATAATTCTTATAAAATATCAATGCAATCCGAAGGAGTTTGGTCAGATTTACGTAGGTCAGTTGTTGTTTTCTCTTAAAATCTTGTCCATTTTAAACAAACCAGAGACCCTTTGAGTGTTAGCAGCCACACCGTGCCTCGGATTGAGACAGGGTTGACTTTTCCACTTCACCAAGTTCCCTTGGATCGTTCTTATAAATGATCAATGCAATCCGAATGTGTTTGGTCAGATTTCCGTAGGTTTGTTGTTGTTTTCAATTAAAATTTTGTCCATTTAAAAAAAATAGAGACCTTTTGAGTGCTAGAGGCCACACCGTGCCTCAGATTGAAGTAGGGTTGACTCGTACCCATCACCAAGGACCCTTGGATAATTCTTATAAAGTATCAATGCCATCTAAATGCGTTTGGTCAGATTTTTATAGGTCAGTTGTTGTTTTCAATTAAAATCTTGTCCATTTTACAAAAAATAGAGACCCTTTGTGTGCTAGCGGCCACACCGTGCCTCAGATTGAGGAGGGGTTGACTCTTACACGTCACCAAAGACCCTTGGATCGTTTTTATAAATGATAAATTCATTCTGAATGCGTTTGGTTGGACTTCCGTCGGTCAGTTGTTGTTTTCACTTAAAATCTTGTCCATTTTAAACAAAATAGAGACCCTTTGAGTGATAGCGGCCACACCGTGCCTCAGATTGAGGCGGGGATGACTCATACATGATACCAATAACCCTTGTATCGTTCTTATAAAAGATCAATGCAATCCAAATTCATTTGGTCAGATTTCCGTAGGTCAGTTTTTGTTTTCAATTAAAATCGTGTCCACTTTAAAGAAAATAGAGACCCTTTGAGCGGTTCAGCATTCTTCCATGTTGCTGGTGCATATCATCTGTTAAAATGGGAAAATTACTCATTAGGGAAAGGTTGTTTTATTTAATAACAATTAAAATTTTCCTACGAACATTTACAAACAACAATGTTTCATCATTTGATCCCCTTAACCCCTCTCAAAAATGACCACAAATTGTACATGTCCCCAACTCAGATGTTCATTGTATTTGTGTAAAACCTTCCATCAGGTATGTATCCCACTCATTTCTAAACACATCTATATCATCTTGTGAGTATGAGGCTTTTTGGCAGTCATATTAGTACTGCAAAATAAAAAAATAATGAATTAATAAATAACTTAAACGAACTAGTAGTTGTTTTTAAAAATACCTCTTTAGGGATGCTATTTTGTGGATGAAAAAATATCTCTTTCATAAATTTACAAACATAATTACCAAAATCATTATCTTTTGTTTGTTTTGGAAACTGCAAAAAATTGATCATTAGGAGAATAAGTAACTTGTGTTGATATGTGTTTGGATAGTGAAATTTTATTATATATACCCTGATATTTTTCCAGACATAGTACTTTCTCTCCTACTTATGCTTAGCCCCTGGCCTAATTCCTTTTTTAGATGATAATGATACACCTACCTATCATTAAATGATAATATAAATTATATTAATTGATGTTTAGACCTAAAACGTAAGATGTAGTGTCTTACAGATTCACAAACTATATCATGTGTGGTCGGTTTGATGGATATCCTTGCTTTGAATCCAGAAAATAAATCTTCGGAGTATCAAAGTTCACCGCAATAAGAAACCAATGTTTCCTAAAAACACAAAAAGGAATAAGTAATAAAAGAAGTGAAAATATAATTAATATGCTTTAATTGTAGAGTATTACCCTTGCATGGTTGGTATTAGGAAAAGTCTATCATCTGTAATATTGCATTCAAATGTTTTCAGCAAGCAGTTCACTATTTCATCCCTTTTTGATGGCTCTATTTTTGTTAGGTGTGTTGATGTGATATGAGGACTAACTAGTCCAAATCATGGCTCATGGGAAAATTCCTTCAATTGTTTTTCAGAAATGCATCTGTCAACAATATAAAATGCATTTCGTCATAATTTTCATGGTAGATCAGCTTTTGGAAAATAAATTCATGGAAACATAACTCATATATACATTTACAACTTTGACGCCTAGCCAACCGTTTTCAAGGATTTCAATTACATTTTCCGCAGCAACGAAATCTTGACTTTCCTCTCCATATATATTCTCTTCGAAAACCACTATATGACTATTACCATCTTTTAGCTTCGTATCCACATGAGTCTTCAATGCTTGTAATTATGGAAAGAGAACAGGTGGTGTTATTGTGCTTTTAGTATCTCCTTGGGATCGGTTGGTCGATCCTTAGATGGTTTTGAGCTGACGTTTGTCTCCACCCCCTTCCCTTTCTCCATCTATAACAACAATCATTGGTTAAGACCCTTTTTTCATTAATTGTTAAGGGTTTAGCTTGAAAAGAAAAGGAAATAAATACCTTTTTGTCCGCATGTAGTCTCAAAAGTTGTGATGACCATGAAATGAATGTCCCAATAGCCTTTTCGAGCATATGAATATCATCGTCATCAAGTGGAATAGGTAGCTCTGTCTTTGGCTCATGAGCTACAGTAATCGTCGCTTTCAGATGATGTTTCAGAAGTGGTCTATTATGCAGTGTGGCATCTGGGATATTGAACACTGTATCCCTCGCTACAAGGTGATAGGTGGGTGTTGACAGATATAAATCACAATCATTATCACCGTATAGAATATTTCATGGGAACAATTATTAGAATATTGATTACCACGGCTAAGAAAATTCTTTGAGGCGAATGGATTACCTCAAAGCTAGTGGGGGGGTGGGGCGGGATGTTCATGCGGCGGTTGTTCTTGAGTTGTGGCTTCCCTTTGCTTCCCACACATAAAAGTTTCTAGCGACTCTCCCTGCCATTTCAATTGTTCTTCAAGGGTTTCTTTTTTAGTCATTTGTTCCAATTTTTCATCTGTATCATCCAATTTCTTCTTCTTCTCAAAATATACTCGGGGTATCACCCCAAACCCTGCACCTTTGACACGACTGCATTTTTCTAGCTTCTTCAAAGCCGTCGATAATTGGTCTGTATCAGCTATAGGAGTAGCTGATTCCAGTGGCTGTCAGATATAGGAAAATAACTAATTATTTTTATGTAATGGAAATTTCAAACAAATTATTTTGTCATTGTGTCATACTTAAAAATAATTCCCACACTTTCTGTGTGTTCTCATCTACTAACTTCCCATCTTTGTTCACACGTGCCTCCTTCCATAGCACATGACATGGGATGGAAGTGCATTTGGTTTTAGACTCATCAATCTACATATAAACATAGAAAAATAATTATGATGTTGTTTATTGGCACCTAACAATATTATTTTATATTTAAAATACTTACCATTTTCTTTTCTAATGAAGCATACCCCATCCATGCTTTACGATAGGGGTATGATGGTTTTGAAGCACGTTCCTTATTTTCAGTACTGAGTTTCTGTTTCATAAATGAAATATTGATAGTCAAAGTGATGAATACAGGTATCCTCAAACAACGTATTATCACTCACAATGTATCTGAAACTTCTCATCACCATGGCGTCCAATAAATGCATCCCATGCTTCTTGGCATATCAGGTGAGCGTTGACAATGGGTGGGGGTGGGTTTATTTTACCTTTAGAATATTTGAGGTGACATCTTGTTAAAATATTGCGAAAACCTCGATGAATCTTTCCTGCAAGCCTTAGTACAAAATCCTTGTGTGAATCGCCTATTATAAATGTACTTTCCAAGATATTGAGAAGAGTAAGACATTGTTTCATTATTTTATTTTCATGTAAATTAAAGAAATAAATTCATAATTTTACCGTAATTTCTTCCCAGATCATAGTCTTCAGCCCGGAAACAACATGGTGCCATGAATCTATGTCAATCGGCACGCGTTTCCAAGTGACAACTCCAATGTATCTGCTAAATATATCCTTGTTGGGATTCACATGTTGGCCTCATGAATTCCATCCGTCTTCAAATTTGATGCCTTTGCTTTTCCCCTTAAGAATTTTGGCTAACACCGTCAAACTACGACGCACCTGTGATTTCTGTGACACGGGTCCTCAATTCCCGACCATTTCATCGATATCATCATCATCTATATATTCATCTAGAATGGTATCAACGACATGTGTTGATGGTTGTTGGACCTCAACATAAAGAGCAGCAGGAGCTGCAGCAGCAGGAGCAGTAGGAGGAGCAGCAGGAGGAGCAGCAGCAGCCTGAGCCGCAGCAGGAGCAGCAGGAGTAACCGGAGCCGCAGCAGGAGCAACAGCAGCAGTAGCATGAGCTGCAAGAGTAGTAGCAGGAGCAACAGTAGTAGCAGCATGAGCTGTAGGAGTGGCAGCAGCCGCAATAGTTGCTGCTTGAGAGACTTGTTCAGCCTCAATGTTAGGAGCATCAGAATGTGAAGAAGTTATTATCTGTAAAAGTGGTTGAACAGTTAATTCAGATTACATAAATTCAGTAATGATAAGATAATAACATGATATAACAAGATCTATATTACAAACAAAATATAACCTATTTACTAAACTCTCTTTCTGTTTTTCAAAGGTTGAAGGGATTTGACAGCTCAATTGACTATCCAAATACCATCATTGTGGTCTCCTCTAACATAAAAAACATCATCTACATTGGGACTGCTCCGAAATAATTGCAATGTACCACTAAAAGGATCGTCCTCAACTAAATTTGCATCCGAACCATCAGTAGTTTTTGAAGATAACAGAACAATCAACCACTTTCAGTTTGCGGGATCTAGAACATAAAAAACTTGTATCGCTTGTGATGCCATTATAAAATGTTCGTCTTTGTACCCTTCTTTATTAAAATCAACTTTCACAAATCCCCATTCGTCTATTTTAACACCACTATTGTCATCAATCCATTTGCATTGAAAAATGGGCAATTGGAATGTCATATAATCCAACTCCCATATTAGTTTGATAATGCCAAAGTATGACATATTTTCATAAATTGGATTTATGTCCTTACTACAAGAAACATGCACCACTTCATCCACTAGTGTAACTCCATTATTTTGCATGCTACTATATTCATCATGTTCATCTGTATAGAGTGTATAACCATTAATTACATAACCACTATAAGATAATACATACACACTTGGTCCAACAAATAGCCATTGAAGACTTTCTGAAATTGAATTCTGATTTTCATCCAACTGCTTAAAAATATGGTCCTGAAACCATCCTATAAACTGGTGATTATTTGTATCTGATAACCATTTTTAATCCCTCGATGGATTCAACTATCTAAGAATTTCATTGTGAGTTTAAATATATGGAGTAACCTCCCAACTGTTATGCAAAGCATAAAGATGAGCCTACTCCCGATCTGTAATACTGATTGTCACAACTTCTCTTCTAGAAATTCCCTCACCCTCAACGCGTCCAGTGTGATGAGATTTCGGGAGACCAATGCTTTCCACATCAGATATGTATTCAGTAAAAAATTCAATGGCTTACTCAACAATATATCTCTCCACTATATGACCCTATGGCCAACTTCGATTTTTGATATACCCATTTGAAATATTCATATACCGTTAAACATGATACATCCATCTATAGTTCACAGGACAACAAAGTCGAATCTCTCTCACCAAGTGAATCATCAAATGAAGCATCAGATAAAATAATTTTGGTGGGAATAACATTACTAATTCACATAATATGATGAATTTTTTTTTCCACAGCTGGCAATTTCCACGGGTCTAAAACCATGCTACATATAGCTTTGAGAAAAAAACAATTTTTGGTTAATGTATGACGAACATTCTTGGGAAAAATGAAACGTAAAGCTATAGGAATTAGATCTTGCATCAAAACATGAAAATCATTGGATTTCAGACCTTTTAAATTCAAATCATTAATTGCCACAATGTTCTTGATATTTGATGAGTACCCCTCTGGAACCTTTACATCATTGAATAAGTTGAAAAACTGATATCTCTCCGACCTAGAAAGAGTGTAAGATGCAAGAGGAAGAATCATTCGATTTTCATCCTTCACGAGATCCAACTCTTCTCGTATTCCCATGTCAACCATTTCCAACCTTGCCTTAATTCAATCTTTTTTTTTCTAGGGGCATTTAGAAACATTCCGCTAACACTGTCACATAAATTTTTCTCCACATGCATCACATCAAGAAAATGTCTGACGTACAAACAATTCTAGTATGGAAATTCAAAAAAAACTGATCTCTTTTCCAACTGATTTTCATAAGGTTTTTCGAAAATGGTTTACCAAAAAAGTGTTCAGATCCTTTACTTTCTCAAACAGCTGATCACCTATTAGTGGAGATGGTGTTGAGCATTTTTCTGAACTTCTGTTGAATGATGTCGTCCAAGATCGGTACTTATGCCGACGAGGTAGACATCTACGATGTCCTAGAAACACAGATTTCGATGAATGTTTCATCCTAATTGATTCTGTATCTACTTCGCACATGGGACACACTTGAGTTCCTTTAATGCTATAGCCTGACAAGTTTCCATAAGCAGGGAAATCATTTATTGTCTCATACAACATCGCTCTTAACATGAAGTATTCACTTTTATAAGCATCATACAACATTACACCTGAGTCCCACAATAACTTCAAATCCTCAATCAAAGGATCTAGATAATCATCAATATCGTTACTTGGTTGTTATGGTCCTGATATAAGCATAGATAACATGATGAATTTCTTCTTCTTGCATAACCAGGGAGGCAAGTTATAATTTACCAACATAACAGGCCATGCACTATGAGTGCTGGTTTGAAAACCAAAAGGATTCACTCCATCTGTAGATAACGCAACACGAAGGTTTCTCGCCTCTTTTCCAAATTCTGGATACTCATGATCAATTTTCTTTTATTGATTATAGTTGACTGGATGCCGTAATAACCCATATTTATTTCTTTTATCTGCATGCCACGACAATTGTCTTGTAGTTTCTTCACTTCCATATAGACGCCTAAACATTGGAATGATTGGAAAGTACTATACAACTTTCATTGGATTGGATTTATCTTTCTTGTATCAAGAAGAACCACACTTTGAGCATTCTATAAGTGATTTTTTATCATTGAGAAACAATATACAGTCTTTCGGGAAGGCATGTATTCTTTTAGAAATTATTCCCATTGAGCGTAGCATTCGTCTAGCTTCATATATCCGGCTTGGGAGCTCATTATCTTCAGGGAGCATGTCATTCAAGAGAGCAAGTAGTTCCGTAAAACTGACATCACTCCATCCGTTGCCTTCTTTCAATTTATACAACTTCAGTACAACTGACAATGTTGTATACCTAGTGCAAGTAGCATACAATGGCGTCTTTGCACAACTCTTTAACTTCTCAAACAATTTTGGGCAATCGTGGAGTTCATCTTGAATTTTCTTTGTCATTTCCTCAATACGATATTCATCATTATTGACATCTATAATCACATCCTCCAAACAGTCTTCTTCATTATACATATTTTTATTCATACCTGATGATCCAAAAAACACAGTTTTATCCCAGCCAATAGCTACATTTGCTTTTTCTCTGTGTTTATTCCAACATATATAACTCCGATCTATTCCGTGACATATCAAATGTTCTTCCAACTCCTCTGGAGTAAGTAGTCTAGAATAACATCAACGTTAACACTGACAAAGGATTTGAGAAGGATCCTTTGCGTGATCCTTTGCAAACATGATGAACTCTTTCACTCCATTCTCATACTCTATTTTTAAACGATTAGCATCCATCCAATTTTTATTCATCTCCATCCTATTTTAATCTCAAATATTAGTATTTATGGTTCAAGTACACAAAACAAGAATTCCAAATACAATATAAGAGAAGCACTTCCTTATAAAAATAGAGATTAATTCAACCTAACCATTAGTATTTATTCATCATGCCTAAATACTCACAGCTGGTGGAAGTGAAACTGTTCCTGATGATTATGTCAAGAAGAAATGGAAAACAAAAGGGGGGACTGAATCAAAATACCCCAAACAAGATGGAAAAACATAGTATTTGAGAATAGGTTAGTGTCGTTCATGTTGGATAGAAACCTATCCAATAGACTCCACAAGCGGTGATGGACCCTACAGTTGTCGCACCAGGTGAAACTGTCACCTGAGAAGCTGAGATCAATGAGGCCCTTCCCAGCCATGAACTGAACAAACTCCATGATGGACTTCCTCTGAAAAGGGCTTCTAACTTTCCTTTCCTTTGGGTTGGAAATGAAATTCAAGTCACCCCCAACAAACAATGGATGGTGGTTGGGATCGAAGGTATTTTTTTTAAAAGGACAATCAATCCCCCTCAATTTTTTAAAATATGAATACCATAAACCATTTAAAAACAAGACATTTTAATTTATTTTGGAAATCATTGCCAAATAAAATTCAATAAACAAACACATTCCAAACCATTTGGAATTTTATTTTAAGAATCAACTTATCTTTATTTTAAACCATGATTTTCATTAATAATATCAAATCCACCAACAGTAGAAGGAAATCTAATTTATTACAATGAAAAATGTTAATTCATAGCAAGATACCATCCATTATATATATTATTTTCATTAATAGGGTTATTTTGTGCTTCAAAATGATCAAAACATGTCTAACAAAATTCAAATGGATAAAATATGAATTCATGAAACACATGAATCCCAAAAAGAAGATATAGTATAGAAACACCCACATGGAATCTGAATGAGTTTGCTCAAATGAAGAACATCATACATCCCCAACTACATCGATGATTTCTCATATACAACGACACCACTAGCTAGATAGTGGACCTCACCAAGAACATCATACATCTCCAAATAAGAGACTACAACCACTAGCAATGAAGAACATTATAAGATGGAAATATACTAAGAACACATCCCTTCTCCCAAATAAGAGACTACAACAACTAACCATGAAGAACCACTAAGACAATAATTTGAAACCTAAGGAAAGGTACACCCAAAACATACCAATAAATTCTAATGAAATACTTTCTAAACCAAACCATTGAAATACTCAAATGTTCCTAACATCAAAACCCATCATATCTCCTAATAAAATTCTTTGATAACACTATTTCATGGCCTATACCCATTTAGACCCCTCTATTGCTTAGTAGATTATAGTCTAGTGACCACCTAAAACCATCCTCCAACATGTCATGTGTTAGTAAATGCACCAAGGGTATTTATCACAACTATGTGCTGTGTACTTCTAATAATAAATAATTGATATAGTTTAACATCAAGTTGTATAGATGATTTTTCGAATGATACCAAGTGAAAGCTAGTAGGGTAAATATGTGTGATAAGACATTTTTGGTCTAACTAAAAGGGGATATAGCCTAATGAGTGTATTTTGGATTCACAAAAAATATGACTCTATGTGGTATAGGGTTTTTTCAACTAGTAGGAGTATAGACCACTAAGTGAATATGGTCCTCTATGTGTGGGATGTTTTCATTTAGAGTATGGCCTAATATGTATGGTTCCCATAGAATAAGGCCCATATGAATTGGATATTTTGGCTCACTACACAATGTGGATCACATTTTTCATTTGAGGAATCTACACCAATTTGGTTCATAAAATATATTCATAGAACATAAGGATTTCTATATTCATCAACTAATGTATCGTTTTCTTATCACACCAGGTAGGAATATAAGATCATCTACTAAGGGGAGTGTTTAGAGATCGTTTGCTCATCACATAAGGGATTATTTGGCACATCGCCTAAGGAATCTCATGCTCCTCATGTGAGGTATAATCCTAGGATCATTACCTAGGAGATGAATAAGAGATCTTATAATCATCAATTAGGGTATTCTTAGGTATATCCTCTAATGAATCTATTTATAATCTCATGAGGTATAATCAAGGGAACATTATTTGGGAGAATAAGAAGATCTCATATTCCCATAACATAGGGACTTCATATTATCGTCACCTAAGGCAACCTAGGATTATTTCTTAGAGTTGGATGTTTTCTGAGTTAAGAGTGGTCATAGTTTTATATCTCGGTAAAGGAACTCACATATTTGAATTTTAGAAGAGGGAACCACCTGATACACTCATCGCGTAGGGGGTGAGCATAGTTTTATAGCCACCATTTCATTTTTATCCATGAAGTTATTCAATTCCCACCAAACCCTTTTCAATTTCATCATTAACAACTATATTCTATGTCACTGGGAAACTAAAAGGAAAACCCATATCAACTAATGATTTCATCTCCCACAATAACCCACTCAATAAATTTTTTTAACAATGGAAAGGTTGATGCTTCCCCACAGAACGATTTACCACCTCAACCATCTCACATTTTCCCCAATGGAATCTATCATAACCAAACTAATAAAAAACTTCTCAAACAACCACACCAAAAAGAAATGATGATTTTCAAAAATAAAAGTAAACAATCACCATGTTCTTGAGAAATATAATGAAAATTAGTAAACACATGTGAATCATCCCCTTTACATCATTTTCCATCAAGTATGGTCTATTTTCTTCAATCGGTCAATCCATAATACTCACCCATAGAATAAAAAATCATGTTAAAAAAATGATACAGAAATGGGAGAGGAGAACAATATTGAAAAAATATTTGGAAAACATGCCATAAAGGAGGTCCGGCAAACTGAAGCTTGAAAGCGTTGCGGGCGACGGAGGTCCAGCTAACTGAAGCTCGAGGGCGTCAGAGGTCCGGCAATGCGAACTCAGCCGGCGGAAGAGGTCCGGCAACGAGAAGAGAGGGCGGTAGAGGTTCGGCAACGTGATCTCAGTGGGTGGCAGAGGGGATTCGTGGGGTTCTAGTACTGTGAGAGCTTTAGGTCGCGATAAAACGAGGGCATTGTGCGACCGACATTATGAAAAATACACTAAGGTTTTATCAGAGGTAAAAAAGTGCTGATAAAGACTACCTTTTATCAGCACTTTTTTAGCGCTAATAATAGTACCCTTTATCAGTGCTAAAATAGAACTGATAAATCCTTACTGTATCAGCGTTAAAATTTTACCACTGATACAGGGAGTCTTTATCAGCGCTTTTCTAGTGCTGATAAATGGTCTTTTTATAAGCTTTATTTTAGAATTGATAAAGGTTACCCTGTATTAACACTAAACTTTTAGCGCCGATATAGGGTAACCTTTATCAGAAGTTTTTCTTAGCGCTGATATAAGGGGGTGCTTCCCTTGCCCATTTTTGTAGTAGTGATGGTATCCTAAAAAACAACCAATCTCATGGACTCCTTGTACATAAGGTCACATATCTCAAGGGAGACATCCTTAATGAGAGCTCCTCAAAAGAATCATTAAAGATAGATAGATCATGTATAATATTAAATCAATGGGTCTCACACATAGTGGAAAAATGGATTTGTGTAATGGAGGAAACACATGGTGAATTTCACGACATCAATACCATGTACACGTTGTGTGCCCCTAAATCATGACCACAATCTGCACTCCAATCAGACATGGCATGTAAAAACCAATGTAAACAATGTGATGATCATGTACATGGCCTCTAACCTACATGAGGTACCATCCAATATATGTCACATTGTGTGGAAATTTATGTAGCAAGTCTATTCACCTCTATATTGAACACAACACACAAGGGGTTTGGCTGTGTACTCTACATGGCCTGTACCCATACACAGGCAGTCTGGTTGGGTAGTCGGCTACCTAGACGTGTACTAATACTTGGATAATATATTCCATACAGGAAATGTACATCCAAAATGTTGTCTCCCTTTAATTCTAATTACATAGGGCGTGTTTCTCCTAAACAATGCATCATGTGATAGGGATTTTCAAATTGTAAACCCCTCAAATCACCACAAAACCCCCATTTTCTCCTCAAGAGATATAGATTGACCATAAAGGGGTCATAAGCAGTCAAAATAGGTATCTAAAACATGAAAAATATAAATATTTATGGATTCATGGAAAACATAAAAATATCCCACATTTTGGAATAAACTGATAAAGCTTCTCTGGCTTCTGTGATCCATGACTATCACGTGACGATTCGGCTAATACCAAACTCCATGATGGTACCTATCCTCCCCTATATCTATTTCCATATTTCACACTAACTTTATATCTAGGTTTTGAGACAAAATATTTGAGAAAGTGTATTACGTGATAATAAAAATGTAAGGAGAAGAAAATAGAAGAGAGAAATGAAAAAAATGGAACCGACCCAACCCCAACACCCAATATGTGTTTATATACCTTTTAGTTACAATTACCCATTTTTAAATCAGTGGAAGAGATGGAATATAAATATCATGATATCTTCAAAATATATTTAAGAACACACCTATACAACTAAATTAGTATTTAATTAATTAAAAATTAAAAATTATGTAATCCGCTAAAATATGAACTATGTAGAATTATACAAAACTCATATTATAGGGTAAACACCCTATTATGTGTCCAACATGAGTGATCATAAAAGTTATTTAAGGTTGCATTATAGTATAAAATATCCATTTTATCTCTTACAGGAATCATATGGTAAAAAATCAAATTTCTGCTCAAATTTCATTTCTGAAAAAATGGGTTATTAAAACTTGGATTCAGAAAAGAAAATGATTTTGGTTATTAAAGAATATTATTTAAGGAATAAAATTTGTATTATATATTAAAAAATATAATACATTATTTTTACTTCGTTTTGGGTAATGATTAGGGTATATTCATTTTTCATGAGACGTTATTAGTGTTTTGAATTATTTCAATATGATCGGTAAATTGATCATTGAAGGATATGGGATTAATTAAGTCCAATATTTATTATTCAAATTTCATCATTTATATATTTTAGGATCTTAAATGTTCAATTTATATAGAATTAAATAATTTGAAACTTTTATATTATTAGAATACTTGTGATTTCAATTTTGGTTTAGGTAAATATTTTGCAGTAGAAGAAATGACTTATGGATCTTATGATACATTAAAAGTTAATTTTAGTGCTTTAGGAATAAAAACATAATCATGAATATTATTTTTTTGGAGTAAGAGATTATTTGGAAGTTTATCATCATGAAAAAAGGATCATATTATGGAAATACAACTATTGTGATATGACCTAGATGGGGAAATGATAGAGAATGTTAGATCCATTCTGTAATACATCAAAATAGCCCAGAGTATAAAAAAAATATTATAATGATATCTATCATTGTGTTCTAGAATATGAATATAGTGTAAATGATTTTCTAAAAAATTAATTATAGAATAATTTTGTTATATTCATAAAGATGGTAATGTTGATATGAAGGTATATTATTCTTTTCAAGAGTCTAGATTAAGTAGGTATGATATCTTATTCCTGAAAGATTCCATTGAACCACTATCATGTTCATTATGCATTCCTTTTATCTATATTGAGGAAGTATATACATGATACATCATACAAACTAAACTTAGATGTCATAGTACTAGAACCAGATATTTCTTATGAAGAACAATTAGTAGAAATTTTTGATCGTAGAGATAAAGTTGTATGGAATATGACACTCACATAGTGAATTTTCTCTAGAGAAATCATAAATTTGATGATTATATATGGGAACCTGAGGATTTAATCAAACAAATATATCCTCATTTTTTATTTAAATGTGAAAAATTTCGAGGGAGAAATTCATTTTATGGTTGTAGAATGTAATACCATAACATTTAATGAAATATAATTTTTTAAATAGACTTAATTTATTTGATAAGTTGTGTTATACACAACATTGAGCTTAAATAAACCACATTATATTATTAAAATATTATTATAAGACTATTATAACCGTGCTGTTAAATTAGAAGGTATGAATATAATTTACTAATTTTTTAGATATAAAATAATTCCATACACAATATAAATGTAGATTAATACTTTGTAAATAAACATTTAATTTTTTAGAAATGTTATATTATTTTTAAAAATAGAATTCCTTAAAAATTATATTATTTAACTATTGTGAGAAAATATTATATTAAATATAAGAAATTATAATACTTGTATTTAAAAACACAAACTACATTTTTTAAAATTATCATATCAATATTATCTTTGGGTGACTTTTGAAGGATTTTCTGAATATATTTATTTCAAATGAATAGTGAAAAAAACCAATTTTAATTTAAAAGTATATTTTTGTTTTAGGCATGATAAAAGTTTAATTTTTTGTTTTATGATTTTTTAGAGTAAAATTATTTCTATTTTATTTTAAATAATAAAATAATGTTTATTTTAACAAATTACATTTTTTTAATTTGATATTTAATAAAAAAATTATAACTAAATAAGTTATTTTCTTGCAAAACTCTTTTTATGTTTATAATGTGTTTTTATATTAATAAATTAAATTAATCACTATATGGTAATATTTTTTATGATATATATATATATATATATATTAATCGATAATTAGTTTTTAATATTCATTTAATATCATTACTATGCGTGTTAAAAGTATAAATCTAGTTTATGATAAAGAAATTATTTTTCTAGAAGAAATTTTCATCTTATTTTGATAGCTTATATGAAAATAAAATTATTCCAATTAAATTTATTGAAATTGATAAAATTTATTCCATATTTAGAATCAATAGGTTAAAATTTGTTAAATAGATCTTTTTATTTTTTCAAATAAAAATAACAACTCTGGTAAAATTAACAAACATTATTAAGCATAAATAAAGTTAATCTATGTTAAAAATAAGTGATAAGGACATTATGTTTCATCCAAATTTCATGTTTATGAGTGGGATTCAAAATTTATTACATATGATCAATATTTTTTTGTTTAATGGAAACTTTTCCATGAAAATGACATACCTAATATTAAAAGAAAAGAAACATACAAAATGCCACCCTCATTGTTTTAGATAACTATTATTTGTCTATATAGGTAAAAAATAAAGTTATAAATGTATATAAGTGTGTCTTTTTGGATTAATAAAATTATTTTAATGTGAATTTGTTTTCTTATTTTTAAGAATTATCTTATCAACTTATATATTTTTTGAAATTATAATTCACAATTTATTTAATTTACAGTAAAATAAAATTAATGAGTTTCAAAACTATAAATGTGATATAATTTGAATTATATTATATTTACCAAGAATTTCTTATATCTATATTACATATTAGGGTGGTTTAAAATATTTACATTCATATTCCACCTTTGTATTAATGTATTTAATGAAAAATTAAATTAATAGGGTTTAAAAAAAATGTAGTGATATTTCATGGTAAAAAATAATTTATTAAATGATATAAAGTTTTAAAAAATATTATATTCTACCATATTAATTTTATATGATTTCAAAAATCATCCATGGTCTATTAATGGGTTGGATACTATATTATTGTATCATTATTAACTCTTAAACGGTGAAAACATTAATATTATGTTAATTATCAAAAGTGTTAATTAAGGGATAAAACAAAAACATAATTGTAAAAATGAGATCCGTACATATAAAAATTTTCATATATGATTGATTTATAAATATTAATCATATTAGATTTAAATATTATCAATTTGAAATCATTTTAACATCAAAATTATTTATTGAATTTAATATTTTATAAAATTCCAATAGTTCCCATCCCCTAAATTATAAAAATAGACCCCACCTTTCTCTTCTTAACATGACCTTGAGCCTTCAATATCATCCACCCACTAAAATAATCCATTATAATCTTACATTGTCACATTTTATAGGTTCTGTTCTTCACAATATATAAACCCTAGATCCCTTAGGAGGACATCTAATATTTTTAATGAATATGGGGTTTCAAGGCTTATAACAGAAGCCGGGCCTAAGGTAATCGATTATCATCTCACTATTATTTTTTTGGGACACATTTATTATACAGTACATGTTTCTTTTTTGTACATTATATACTATCGTAGAATTTATTTTATGATTCCTATCATGATAATTTTGGATATTTTCCATTCCATTTATTGTTCTTTTTTTCATGAGGGTTATGATTTAAATGTTACCAAAGTGTAATAGATTTATACTACAATTTCATTATTTATTTGGATTATTTATGATTTTGTTTATGATAATTAAATATTATAATATATATTTCAGGAAACATATGTATTTTATTATCATTGGGTTACTTCATAAGAATATATTTGTTTCTTTAATTTTCCACACCATATATACTCAGGAGGTCAAAAATGTGTTTTAAGGAAGATCGATATTATTTATCTCTTCAGTTGGATTGACTTTTTTATTATATATCATAGTTTACTTAAAATATTTTAAATACGGTCTTAATATTCTCCATTTTTTTAATGTCAATTTTTTCCTATGTTATACTTTTTGAAAATTTGGTCACTTACTGTTTTTTGGATGAGGTATTTTTTGAATTTATTTACTAATTTTTAAAAGTAATGCTTTCTTATGACTTATAAGTCATGATAAATATTTAATTATATCATGGTCCCTCAATTATACGATGATTACTTTGATATTATTCAAGGTTATTTTTAAATAAAATTATTTCAATAATATGTTTTTCACTTTTGAGACATTAATGAAGTTATTTCAAAATGGAAAAGATAACTTTTTCATGAATATTTTAACGATCATTTAGTGGTATTTTTATTCATGAATGAAATAAAATAACCGTAATTTTGTTTGATTGGGTGATATGATCAAAGGATGAAATCATTATTCTTTATACAAATGTTTTATTTTTATAATGGTATGATTTTTGTGAAACAATTTCTTCTCCATGGGTTATGCTATAATTAACTGTTTATGAAACCTATTTCCTTTCATTGGTTATAATATAAGGAATGTTTTATTTTCTTTTAAATCAAATATGCATGTTCTTAATTATGTGATATTGGTAACATTATAATCAATGATGGTAGTTTCATTATATCCATGGATAGTGGCTACGTTATAATAAAGGATGGTGGTTACATCATTAATAAGGAAGGTGGACATGTTATAACCAAGGATGAGTGGTACCTATACCTCCCTATATTGAATTTAAAAATAAATGATATCTCATGATATGAAAATGAATGTAATGGGGAGTGATCATAGTTTAGTACGACTCATTTTCCACTATGATAGTCATAGGAGTGAACATTTTCTAATATGATGGTTTGGGGAGCTAACCAATTCCATAATGATTTCCTTTTAAATAATCCTTGAATACTAATGAAATGATTATATATTCTTATGTTTATGCTAAAAAAATAATGACATATTCCAATGTTATAGTCTTATCGGTTATGTTCCATGATTACTATACGATTCTTGTCTTATGAATTGCAATATTTTATTCGTTGACTCTAGATTATGATCATCGATATACTGGCTCAAAATTAAAAACTTTATGATCATATTGTCATAACCCTCTATTTATGTTATTCACATTTGATCATTTATATTTCCCTTGATTACCTATACTGATCAGTTAATACAACCATTTATTATGATTTCTTCTACCAGATTATGAAGAATGGTTTTGAGAATCATATGTCTAAGAAGGGTTCTGGTTATAATTAACATAACTAGAGAATCATATATACTGTCTTTTTATGTGTCTATGTTTCCAACGATACCATAATATATTATTCTAGAATGGATCATTAAGATAAGAAATGAATATTAATATAATAATATTAACATATATGTTTGAAAAGTTTTAGTCACTATACTTCCTTTCGTGAGATCATCATTTTCCTTTTGAGTAATATTGAGGTTATCAAATACCTTCCCATTCTAGCAAGAAGGTGTTTTAAAAAAAATTTCATTCACTAAATGGGAACCATGAATCCCTTAATAAACATCTCATTTTTTCATTAATATCCTTATAAAATTTAAATATTCATATTATACTACTTTAATGTCTATTAATTTTTCCATTTGGTTTAGTAGTATAATTATTCTATAACTCTAACCAATATTTTAATCATAGTTAGAAAAATCACTAGATTATTCACTTACATCTTTTAATGAATCCTTTAAAAGTATGATATCTTACTCAATTTCTATATAAATTATTTACTTGAATATGAGTGATTGGTGCAACAACATCAAACTACCAAAAATATTCTCTGCTTTTCCTTGTGCATTTTTTATTTCATAATTCAATATTAGACATTCAGGGTTTAAATTTAATCCTCATGGAAACACATCATTATTAAAATTAGATTTAGCATTTTTATTCCTTTTAAATTATTCTTTAATGATTTTCCTTTCTAAATCATTCAATAAGTCCTTTAATTATTTTATATTCTTTTTAAACTAATTTTACTAACTAGAATACTTCACATAATTGACTTCCATAAATTTTATAATTTTTAAAGTAAGAAGTAACATATACTATATATTTGAAAGAAAACTTCTTTTATTATAGACATTTTATTGGAAAAGTTCATTAGTTTTAGTTCATATTTATTAAATGAACCTATGATTTTATTTTTTTTGTATTATTTTATGTTTTGATTTTATCATAAGAAACCTTCATTAGATGAATTTTATTTGGTTGTGATATCAAAAATAATTCTAAAAGAACTATATTGTCTATGGATTCTCTAAGAGCACTCATTCTATTTTAAATACTCATGAATATATGGAATTTATTTCTAATATATTTTTATCTTCTCATCTTAAAGACTTGACATTCACCCCATAACATTTTTTTTTGAGTCTTTTTAATTAATTTATTACATAATGTGTTAGTTGAAATGTACCCTAAATATCATGAGTAGTGTTTCAAGAAGGTAAATGAAAAAAATTATTTTACTAGTTACATTGTAGAAAATATTCACAAACATATAATTCAATACATACACTGTCTCACCATTAGTAATTAAATAATCATGGTATGAATTAGCATGTTTATAATAATTTAAAAGGATTTCCCTACGTTCAATAATTGACTTGTTAAAGTAAGATTCTATTATGTTATTCCAGTATCCATAGTTATTACCATAGATGTATAGTGGTCACTATGGATCAATCCATCATTAAATATTTTATATTGCATCGCAATAGATTTATCATTCCATTAGATTATTTAGACTATGATATTATTTATGAAAATGTTATATCTATAGATAAAAAGAACTAATACTACTTATAAACGTATTAGGATATGTTAAAAACATGGAAGTAATAATTAAGGGCCAGGATTTGATATATATTGTTTTACCGTGATGAGTTTTCCAAGACAAACAAGGAGAGTTTATTGATAGATTATTTATAAGTTTTAAAAAATAGAAATCATATTTAGACTAAAAATATATATATAATTGATATTTATAAAATAAAAACCATAATAAATTTTTATATTTATTTGGATAAAATATATCATACATATATTATCCATTTTTTCACTTCTAAACAAGTGAAATATCACTTAGTATAATTTCAAAAAAATTTATGATAATAAATACTTGTTGTAATATACCTATTCCAGTGGAAGGAAAACAAAAAAAGATCATTATTTTTATGGTGATTTATAATCCATTATAATATATAAATTTTTAGTATAACTATAAGAAACACAATAAAATCTTTTAGCAGAGTTAAAACAAAAAATGTTCTTTATTTTAAATTCAAAAGAATAATCTAATAAAACATGAAAAATATAAAATAAAATGATTTACATTACAATAATCAAAATTTTAACGAGTTTAGCATCAAAATGTAATAATATATTTCAATTTATTATAAATGTAAATTTATTAATGGGGAAATATAGATAATAAATAATATAATTAATATCAGTATTCTTTCAAGTGTATATAGAGCCAATCCAATCACTAAATTAAACAAGTCTAGGGAAGGACCCTTTTATTAAAGAAAATAAAAAAGAAGTAAATGAGTAATTATGGAAGGGGTTATATATCGTATACTAGCCCATTTAAAAATTTGGAGTCAAATATTTATGAAAAAAATTAAAGATCGTAATTAGTATTATAGGCATCACTGTCTTAAATAATTCATAAAATTTAATTAAGGGTGAAAATATATTTGATTGAACCAGGGTCTATGTGACTAGGTGTGGACATTAAACACATAAGGGGAATAATATGGGTGTAATATTTCCGAGGCATCACCCTCTTAATAGGATTGAATAAATATCCCTCCTCATCTTTTTACATCCCTTAATAAATTTATCTTTATAAGTAGTTTTAATCTTTTAAAATTTTACATCAATATTTTGATATAAGATACCTCCACACATTTTAGTAATCTCTAAGATACCAATAAGATCCATATTAATATTATAGAAATAAAAATTTCTATACTCCTTAGAATTGAAATATTCTTCTATGGGATTAATATTTATAATCTAGAATTTAATTGTAAAACATAGATTTATCCCACAATTTTTACATGAGAAAAACAATATAGAACCAAGGAAAGATTAGTCTCGATCCCAACTGACATTTTATTTTCCTCCAATTTGTGATAAAATCATCTCTATGGGGGAATAAAGAAATATTGATGGAAATTTCATAACCACCCATTCAAATAGAACTAATGTGTTGAGATTTCTACACCATATGACTTTCTAAATCCCGCTATTTGACATTGATTTAACGAAAAGTTTTTTCCAATGCTGCCAAAATCTTCCTCAGTAAAAACATTCTTCTCTTCATTAATTTTTTTAATTATCACCATCAACAAATTTCTTCTCATAGGTTGGAGTTTCTAAATTATTTGGATTATAATTTTATTTAAAATTTTTAATTCTCTAATAATTTAGGATTCTATTAATGTATAAATGGAAAAAATCCACAACATCTTTATTACCAGACACCTTATGATTACCCTTTTTAGATTACCCTGATTGAGAAAGTTTCTCTCAGTTTTTAAAGTTAGAACTTATATTATCATCATATTTAACTACTATATTAATTCTTATCTCATAATGAGAGACACTATGTTCAATAATTGAATCGATTGAGTTAAATATAGTCTTTTTATAGGTACACATAGCCTGAATAATTTTCATAAAAACATTAAATAATTAAGGAATATTTTCATAATCTACTTAATTTATTAAATTTATACTTCATTATTATTAAGGCATTAATTTAACTCAACCTCAATGACAACTCTAGAATATTAGACATGTTTGCATATACAATTCTTTTATACATTTTATAGGAACGCCAATAATAATGGTAATGTAAAAAAGGATCATATAGTGCCCAAATATCTAGTCTAGTAAGTAAAATATTACTATATATAGCACAATAGTGATCCTTACATTGAAGGGGTTGATTTTTTCATCGCACTCCTAAATTAGTGGGGAACCATGTTCATGGAAGAACAAATTAAGGTCCCATTACCTCTTCCTTTTGCCTTATATTGGGAATAAGAAGTGATAAAATCCACACCATATTATAATACACCTATATTTTCAAAAACCACAAATTAGAGACACCTTATTAACCAAACCATTGAGATTGAGATTCAATTGATCCATTGTGAGAACAAGTCATCCAATAATTGAGTGACGACAAAATTCTAGTGTCTCTGAGATTTCATTATGTCTGACATTCACATGATCAATGATTCCCTTTTTTTGGAAAATATTACTATAATCATCATCTGGGATAGATAATAAATGTATTTTATTTAGATCATAATACTTACATTTACCCACGTTCATTAATGAAATTAATCTAGTAGAAACTCAACCCAGAGCTCCATTATTTGAATAAGTGGGTTACTTTTTTTGTGTTCTCAAGCAGTGAAATACTAATTCCATGTGGCCTTACAATATGATTTATTATTTCCAAACCATCCTTGGGAAAAGATGTATGAGGTGGGTGACCTATAAAGATCCATTAAAATACTAATAAATGGGGTGTCCTTATAATTTATATGAAACGCTAGAAACAATCATTTTCCATATGTTCCTTACTTCTTCCCAGATATATTTAGTTTTATTTTCTCCTTTTATAAATATTTTTAATGCTTCATATCTTTTTAATTTTTATTCATTAAATATTGATGAAAATATTCTGTATGAAACAATAATAAACATATTTATAGTTGGTCAAACTATATTTACGATCTTCATAACTAATGAATAGCTTCACAATAATATCTTTATTAAATACTCTTTAATATGGATTTATTGTCTTAAAAAATTCTTAAAAATATCAAATATTTGACATTTAAACGCCATCTATATTATCAATAATTGATCATGGAAGATAAAACTATTATATAAAATGATAAATATACCTAATATACATATAAACCTTTAGTTAATTCACATACATAAGAGTAAATTAAAATTTTAATGATTTAGTTATATTGAAAATGATTTTTTGTACATGATTATTATGTCATTATAGGGTAAAAAAATAAACGATTCAACAAAAAATCTGAAAATTCATAATCTTTGGAAATTTAGGTTCATACATCATTATTACATTACATAATTTCATTATTTTTTAATTCAGTCTACATTTTCCACATATATTCTCAAATAATTTCAATGTACAATTTATCCCCAGAGGAAATATATGAAAGAAAGGGGTGAGATAAAAATCCTATTATAGGGAGGAATAGTTGGGCGATGGATAAATACATGAATAAAATTAGTAAATGGGTGAGAATAATCATCACTATTATATCCCACCAAAATGATAATTATCATAAGCTTGATGGATTCATTTCAGAGAGACTATAATTTACGAATTTTCATAATAATGAAGCATCAAAACATTTTTTTGGTTGGAGTGATTAAATCAAGAGGGGGGAGGTGAATTAAGTTCCTAAAAAATTATTTTGTTAAAAAAACTTAAATAAAAATCCCTCAATTAAAATAAATTCTTCCATTTAATCAAAATAGTATATTGAATAAACATTGTAATTTTAAAATATTTCTCAAATAATTATAATTCTATGTTTAAAACATATAGATAATTAATATAACTTTTGAAATAAATTCACTCAAACAAATCATAATATAAATCAAATTGAAGACAATATATCAATGTACAAATTATTTTATAGATAAAATCATATGTCCTGTAATTATTTGAACATGAGAAAACAAAACTAATTGACATGACAGAATAAAAAATTGGTTTAGTCTAAAACCAAGACAAAATCCCCTCCACTTGAAAATCTAGAACTATAGAGAAGATTATATAACTATATTATGATATGTAGACTATACCGTGTATATACACAATATCTCACAAGTTTCTAGGATGAAAGGCCTCATCCATATTAATTTTTGTGAAGAAAAATACTCAGTCCACACAATGACTGCTTAAAAAATACCATGTGTATGTAGAATAAAATAGATAGAATTGAGTATCAAGAATTCTGCAGTTCTAGTGCATGATACAGTGTGTGTTGATTACTGGATAAAAAAAACACTACTATAAAATAAAATAAAACAATAAAAATAAAAATAAAAAATATATTGGAATGTAATGATACTTGGTATGAGGTTTTACAAATTCATGAGTTTAGAGACACTCTCTTAACAAGAATTAAAAATATATAATTTTTATGTAATACTTAATACATAACACAAATCTATTCCCAAATAATGTATTCATTTAGTGCCTTTATAAATTTAAAAATGTAAACACGAGTATATAATTATGATAAATTATCTCCCATAAGGTTATTTAGGACTAGAACCCTTCTTAGACAAATAATACATCATAAATATATTTATAAACTATGTAAATGAAACATAAAATACTGAAATTTCATGTTCTCTGTAACTTATATAAAAGACAGATATATAAGTATAAACATATACATAAGGGCATGAGAACATGATCTTAACAATATAAGATTATACCATTCATATCTAAGATCATAAACATAAATAATGGAATAATGATTAAAAGTTCATAATACATGAACTATAAGGGAATAAAGAGAATAATATATCAAATTATAAGAGAGGAATAAGGCATGGAATTGTGGAAAATAGATAAACATATAAATTTATTTCCATTTTTGTCAAGGAATCACTTTTGGAGCCATCTTAGAGAAAAGTGTTCACTATAAAAACCATCTTAGTAGTCAATCATCACTCCTAAGGCCATATTATTGTACATATTCTTTTACTAAATCTTTATAAATCCACGTTCCAACCATGTATACCTCATGAAATATAAATCAACACCCAATTCATTTGAGGATATGTAGGTGCCACTCATCTCATAATGACACCATACATATGTGTGCCACTAGATCATAAGAATTCATCGTATCATGGACCCTAAAATGAAATGGGAATCATAAAAATCTAATTATATAATAACATGTCAAAAATATATAGGTTTCATAATAATTTCATCAATGTATATCCCCTAAAAATGAGCGAGTTTTATAAGCATATAACCAATGAAATAGAAATGGGTTTCGTAAACATAATGTCATAAAAACATAAACCATTTAGAGAAATAATTTCAATGTAATAATTAGATAATTTTCCATAGTAAAGAATGATTAACACCACTATATTACATTTTTTATGGAAAATAATTTGGAAACATATTTTAAAATTATTTCATTTGGAAAATATCCTCTCTACTTAAAAACTTTTTTTTAAACATAAAACAATTTAAAAATATTTTTCATTGAAAATAGGAATAAAAAAATTACAAAAAAGGATTTTAAAATATTAAAACATTTTTAAAAACATTTTTTCTTTAAAATTTATCTTAATATATCATTTTAAAATCATTTTCAAAATAATTTTTGAAAACATGATTTTTTTAATAAAAACATTTCCGACCGAAGAGAGAAATAAAGCCATATTTTTATAGAATCATTTTATTAATTATTATATGTAAAAAAGACTGAAAATGGTAATAATTAATGAATATATAATGAATAAACATATTAGAATAAATTCCATGAGTTTTCTTGATATATGGATCATAGTATTTCATCAACGGAAGCATAATCATAAACCATCATGGTAAGGGGTGAGATTGTTGTATTATACTCTTACCATATTGTTAAATGTGAATTTAAATCCCAATGTAAGAAAAGGACATTAAATAAAGCTTTTAAATATCATTAAAACAATTGTATTAATGATATAACAAGTAAAATGGTATTGTATTCACCCTCTAAAAAATATATGTGAAATACAAAAGACGAGTCTCAAATAAAGAAAAAATGAGAAAATATTATGTTACTAATTGTGTATCATTTTAGATGTAAGTACTCATGAATATATATAATCAAATGGATATGAAAATAACAATAAAAATAAATATGATAATCATATATTAGATTCATGGGTAGTATATAAATGAAATAGAATAAATGGGTGGAGAATATGGAATATGTAACGCAGAGATAAAAGTAAAACTATAAATCCCTTTACATTATGTTTTAACACTATTCATAATGATTCAAACATTAGGTATAAAAAATTATAGTATTATTATAGATATATTATAGAAAAATATTAATTTATATAATACAAAATATTTTTTTCTTATTACATTTTATTACCCCTTTATCAACACTTCTACAAAAAAGTTATGTTTTTGGGTAATAAACAAATTGTTTTTTCTCTTGTGTTTAGATTTGTTATAATTTTGGTCTTCTTAATTATATCATCAACTCATAATATATATAATTATAAACATGACATAAATATAAATTATATTCAGAATAAATTTCTTCACAATAATCTTTGAAACATAGAAATAGAAAATGAAATACACCATTCATGGAGACGGTAGGCAGTAAGTACACAAGAATGCCATTTCTATTTTCTTGTCATATTAAACGAATAAAAGAAAATGATACATATGATATGAATAATTATCATTATTAAGTCATGTATATAAAATAAATTCTATAAAACCATCCTTAATATATTCCATATATATTACGACTGAATCACATCACTTTGAAGAGGCAGTAATCCACACATCCAAGAATTCATTTATCGTATTTACAAAAAATTGAAGGCATGAATTTATGTGTTTCATAATTACTACATAATAACAAGTACATCATAAATATCATATATATCATATAAAAATGAAAATTATGTTATTATTTTTAACCTTCAAATGTGGTAATGGAAGAACGAGCAACATCGGTTCATGAGGCGGTAGTCCACCATACACTCCAATGATGATTACGTATCCTGGTTGATGGAAGTGAATGTGAGTGTTGGTCAAAACCATAACATTAAATCATATCATAATATTTTTGATAACTAATTATATTATATAATCATTTAATAATATGATCTAAGGTGGTGGATAATGATAATAAAATTGGGTCTTGTTTGAAAAATTTCCATCCAATATATTTTTTACATTTCTCTAGGTTATTTTGCTTGTGTATATTAATGTTTAACAATAATGTAATCTAGTTTTTTCCATAATCATTGTAATTAATTTTAATTAATTTCACTAATAATTTGGTAAAATAATTTTTTTCTTTAGTAGACATTAAAAATTAATTTCATTCCAAATATGGAATCCATTCTTCCATATTTTTATCTCATAAGTGGAAGAAATAAATTTAAAATTAATCCCATAGAGAAGTCATGAAAGCGGGGTTTTATGAAAAAATGATTGAATGTATGAAATGATATTGTATCAAATTTTAATTTTAAATTGGTTATGATGACCTAAATTGTATAAAATGATTAGAAAATATATAATTACAATTTAAAATCTAGTTACAATATAATTAAAAAAAATGAATAAATTTGGAGGGAAAATTTTTTTTAACTAAAATTCAGTCTTTTTAACTATTCATCAAAATTGATTTATTTAGAAAAAACACCAAAATTATCCATAAGATAATTTAGAAATTTTGAATTCAATTTTTTTTACTTTATCCAAATGAATTTCAAAATGTTTAACAAATAATTTTATTATTTTCTACAAAAAAAAACATAAAAATAAGTTCATATGAGAAGATATTATTTTTAAAAAGTAAAAATTATATGTTTTATTATAAATATATTTTTAATAATCAAATTGAAAATAATATTTCTAAATAATCTATTAATATTCTTTTTAATAATTTTAATTAATATATTATAATAATCTCATTTAATTATTTATAATAATAAAATGATGTTCCGTGGATACTGCATATTGCGACTTGTGCATCCCTAGTCCCTATTGCATGTAGCACAAGATTATCATGGTTT
The DNA here is from genome assembly GCA_963277665.1 of Viscum album. NCBI lineage: Eukaryota > Viridiplantae > Streptophyta > Magnoliopsida > Santalales > Viscaceae > Viscum > Viscum album. The sequence continues at coordinate 178,268,881 of OY728143.1, read as the reverse complement.
AGTGTATAATTAAATCTTAATATGTTTTAGCATTTAAAAAATATTATCTTTTTGTAGCGTGAACACAAAATATTAAATAAAATTAATTTATTCAAAAAAAAGTTCACAGGAAATCAGTGCTTCACATTATATCCTTCCTAAAATGAATTTCTCCCTTGAAATTTTCCATTCTAATAAAAAATAATGAATATAAAGATATCTCATCATATCCTCAAGTCACCAAGTATCTTCCTCTAACTTTTTATTTCTTCACAATTCTTTTACCTGGTGAGTGGTCTTGTTTCGTAGAACTCACTTTGAACTATCCAGAATTTAAATAGGTTGTTCGTTGTAAAAAAGGTTATGCTCTAGGGGTATTAAATATGGGTTCATTGTATTTGAGGGGTGAAATATTGGGTTCATCAGGATTGACACATGGGACACATCTTGGAATTTAGTGTGATTTAGAGTAAGTTCCATGTTATTGGATATCATACCAATAAGATAAAGGATTTCAATGTGACTGATATACTTATGTATTAGTTCCCATTTATTCACAAATAACATACCCTTTTTAGGGAGATATTTGTAGAAACACCTTATAATTGTCATGTAATTATAGATCTGGTAGATAGTTATCAACATAACATTTTTTCCAACTTTGAGCTTCCGTGATATGTTGTTGAATTCTTCCAAACTTTTTGTGTTCTTCAGTGATCTCATGTACCAATATCTTTCATTCTATAACATCGTCATGAAAGGTTGGATCTCTATATTTTATCCCATATAGACTTTCATAATGATTCATCTATCTACTTGTTTGAAAGAGATTGTTGTTAGAAAAATAACTAGAGAATGGGGTTTATCATGAACACCTCTGAAATATATAGAGTAACATCTCAAAATAACCTATAGGGTTTGAACTATAATTTCAGACTAACCATCCATATGAGAAAGATAAGTAGTGCTGAAACAAATTTCTGTATTAATGGATTTCTAATTAATTTTCTAGAACATTTAGGGACTCCTTTCATTATAATTTGATATAAAATAAATTGTAACACTATACAACCATACCATATCCTTAATTTATATCCTAGAAATATGATCTTTAGAGATTTCTATTTTGATAGAAAAGAATTGTTCCGACTGTTTATGGAGATATAATACCATCTATATATCATTAAATCCTTTAAATGTTTTAGGTCGTCCAAAAAGAAAATAAATAGTGATTTTATCCCATTTCCATTCTGGTATGGGTAATGGATCAAAAATACCCATGTAATTTTTTCTTTCAGCCTTACCTTGCGGACATACCATGCACCAAGATACAAGATCTATGATATCCCTTTTCATTACATTACACCATAAGTATTATTTCATGTCCCTATATATATTTTTACTTCTATGATGAATAGAGAATGAATAATTATGAGCTTCCTCTAACATAACCTTCTTCAAATCTGATATATATGGAACACATACATGGTTCCTGATCCTTATCATTCCTTCATGATCAAGGTTAAACTAAGGAAAATTTATACCATTATTCTATTGTTCTAAAATATTGATCTTCACCTCTTTTATTTTTACTTAGTTTTAAGTTTGATCATTGAATTTTGAAAGATATATTATCCCCTTCTTAATTTTTTGATCCTTCCTTTGAAAATATAGAAATGTTGGATCTTTTTTGATCCTCATCATTGAGAAGCTATCATAATCCATTGGAATCAATGTATCATTAACCTTGTTCACATTCCATGGGTGGTAATGTATTGAGTAGTCATAATCCTTTATCATGTCTAACCAGCCTACATAGAGTATTTTAAACTTCTTCTGTATGAATATATATTTCAATATATTATGATTGGTATATATATCCCCAATCTTTCCATAAATATGACACCTAAATATCATTAATGAAAACATCAAAACAACTAACTTGAAATCTTGAGTTGGTTAATTTTTCTCAATAATCATCAATTTTCATGATGTATACGCTATAACACTATTACTCAATATAAGAACAACACACAATCCTTTCATAGATTTATCATTATAGATTACAAACCATTCTCCCCTATAGGGTAATAAATGTTCTGGTTCACTTTGTTTCCTTCTCTTCAGTAAATTGAAATTTTCTTCACATTCATTCTTACAGATGGATTTTTCACCTTTCTAAGTTATCTTTGTTATATTATTATATATTTATGTGAAATTCTCCACAATCCATTGATAATATCGAGTTAAAATAAGAAAATTATAGATCATAGTCATTGTTGTTGGTCTAGGGAAACCATCAGTGGGCCCTATATATCATCGATGTAATTCTGATGGATATATATTTTTACATATTAGATTCAATAATTTAATGATTATTATCCCTCCATAGTGTTATATTATTTGAAATCGTCATATTTTTATGTTTTTTAGTATTTTTATATTAATTTAATAAAATATCATAATTTAGGAATTTATGTGTTTTACTTTTATTGCTTATTTTTTCCATAAAATTTCATAAAATGATTAAAATAGTGAATTTAATTTATTTTAGTATTTATGATATCTTGAGCCTCATTTATTCATTTTGGATCAAAAGATGAATCCTTATTTTGGAGGCCCAAAACCATCTCACAATCTAGGCCCCAAAAACTATTCAAAGATCTAGACTATTTTATAGATGAACTTATATCTCATGGTTTTTTGGTCTAATAAAGATAAAATTATAAATGACACTAGGGAGGAAATTATTTAACAACATTCATGAAGGATTCCATGAGAGAATATTCCACTTTCATAATCATAATGGAATGAGATGTTAAGTGTGGGAATACAAGGAGTATTCTTATATAAATTAAATAGCCCAGGTAAAAATTATTTTAATATTCAATAAGGATTACAATGAAGTTAAAATTTTTAGGGTGAATAAAGGAGATATGGGTGAATTTATTTCATGATGAAAACATACAATATTATTCAATTTATGATTTTTTATATGCGGAATATTTTTCTTTCAAATTTTCAGAGAATCTTATTTAAACTTTTTCTATTATAAATAAGTGTATCACCTCACTTTAAAATAAATAGTCATTTCAGGGGGTAAAGGTGGAGTTTTGATTCATTAATTATTATTTTAAATTTTAATATATATTATTTTATATAGTTTCTTTATACCTTCTTCTCCCATTTGTTTAATTTATGTTTTTTCCCAATACATTCCCTACTCAACACCACAAAAAATTGGGAACTATCCTCTTATCTTTTTCGAGAGAGGTAATGGTGGTTTTAGTTACTATCTTATGATTAAATTTTATATATTTTTAATATATTCTTAGAATTTTTATGATTATTAAATTTATTATAATTACAGTTCACCCCATTATATCTACAACAAAGTTCTTCTTATCATTTATCATTTCATTTCCATAACTATTTGTCTCATGCATACATTGGAGCATGGAATATGTAGTGATGGTCAGTGAAGAGGTATCCTAGATGAATAAAGTAAGATAATTAACCCATATACATAGGTCTTGCTATGGTTTTATTACATTTGAAATTAGAAGATGATGCCTGACAATTCATAATCTCCCCATTGAATTGAATTTCGAAATTCATTTGAATAATGATTACAATCACCTCGACCTCCTATGAATATTTTACCTATTTATTTACTATAAAAATGTACATATTAAATTTCACTATTATGTTAATATTTTAAATTTCATTCACTTTTTCAATCCACCAATTTTAGTTTACTGAATTTAGTTTTTATAAGTTATATTTATTATAATTAAAATAAAAATATATATGAGTATAGACAACCTCATCGAGATCGACCACGGTTTGAAAACTAAATTGCATGATAAGGTAAATAAAATTTTGAATATTGGTTGATGAAAAATATATATCATCAATTTGGAATCATTTTAAAAGAGTTCAAAATCATACAAAACCTCTTTTTCATAAAAATCACCAAAAATAAAAATATCAAAAAACAAAAAAGCATTTTATTGAAATTTTTACTATCAGATGTCAAGATTGATTATTTTAGTTATTTATCTTATGCATGGACTATTGATGAATTTTATATCAGGGAAGAGAACGTAATGATTCATGTGGAACAAAATGCGTCGATAATTCAAGATAATTTTAAAATTATAAAAAAAACAAAAAACATGGTAGCGTCACTAACTACTGAAGTTAATAATGTTAAAGTTATATGGTTGCAAAAAACAACCAAGATGAAAATAAAGACGTAATATTTGTTCCACCTACGTTTTATGTTGATTATAACATGTAGGACATTAAGATCCAATCGTCTCTATTAGTATGTTTCTTGAAGCGGTTTTTGAAGATTCCTTGCCAACTGATACAACTATCCGAGGTCAATATGATTTGGATTAATATTGGATAATTTTTTTGACCAAAAATAGTATGTATTACCCAAATACTTTAAGATGAATAACCAGATCTAATATCCGACTCTCTTTCTATCGAAGAAAATAAATAAGACCCTACTATGATAGAATTCACATTTCCATTACCTAGAGAGACCATGTTTGTAGTTTACCTTCTTGAAAGGGAATATTTATTTTTTAATTCATAATTATTTTATATTATTCAATTAATGTTGTTTTATGAATTTAATTATGTTGGAATTTATAATGCAGTGGAATATTTTAAATCATTGGATGACAAAGAAGTTGTCAAAGGAGACATTTACAAAGAATATGAGGTCCCATTCTTTATCCTCCCCCAGAATCTAAGCTACACTACATGGGAATGGGGATGGAGATGATGTACTATGTCCATTCGATCATCCAAGACCAGTATGAGATAAAGATAACTAGAATGAATATGTTTTTTTATTTATAATCATTGAAATACCATATACCTTGGGATTAGGTTTAAAATAAAACAACTTCCTAACTAGGGACATTAAAAACCTAACACCGACTTGTGGGATCTAACCAATCATCATCCCTTTTCATTTCCATCAATATATCATTTTAGTTTTTACTCATGTTTTGTAATTTATTTATTTTTTGTTTAATGTGGTAGTATCTAAGAGAAAACACAATGATTCCACTATAAAATGGTTGGGTTATATCTTTCTTTCTCTTTGGTTTTTTACCCTTATTTTTATTTTGTTGATATGAAATGAAGTGTAGTTAAATTTCATTGCGGGGGAGAGTCCTCTGAATTTAATTGTGTGATTTTTATTTTATTTTTTAATATTTTTAAACATTTTGAGCTCCAATTAATATTCTTTTTCTTTTTACACATCATTTTGTTTTTAGGTATTTGAAAAGATTTCTTGAAAAATTGTATTTTAAACTATTGTTGATGTGATTATTTGAATTGGATTGTCAAGAATTTTATGTTTTTGAATAATTTTTGAGTTTCATTCCTAGGAAAAACAAAATCAAATTATTTTTACATTACTATGAGGTATTTTGAACTAATTTGATACATTCTTCCTAAAACCTACAGTAGTTTTGTGGGAAACATGGATTTTGTTTGAGAACCAGAAATCATGATTTTTTATCTTTGAAATATTTGTACTTTATGGAATGTTTTCGATAATATTGAGGAAATGATTTTTCTAGAAACATACTAACTTGAGTCCTATATTTTAAATATAACTTTCATTATCCCTTATATTCCATGAATTTCTTTATAGTATGAAGCCACATTACAAACCTATTTTTTCTTACATGCCCTCACTCTCAATATTTTGGCATAGATATTTGACATTTCAGTGTAGGGGAAGGGTAATTGACGTGACTTCATTGGAATGTGTTTTATTTTTTGGTGGTGTGTGGTTTTTTTAACAATATGGGGGTGGTTCATGAGAAAATTGGGCTTTATTCATCATTTCATTGTTCTTTATTTGTTTTATCGAGTTCTCCATCAAAAAAAGAAAAAAATTAAAGAAAAAAATTTAAAAATGGTGATGATATTTAATTTATAGTTAAAATTTCATTTATGACTCATGTACCTAAATATAAGAAAGTACCTGAATTTTTATTCCTTCATTGTATTCAATTTAAAGCTCATTCTGCATGAAAAGAGGAAAAAATTAAAAAATGTTTTTCCTTTCATGTGTTCTTAAAAAAGAAAAAACTAGCGGTAAACATTGATTAAATAATTAATAACAATCATCTCATGGCTAATTTACCTTCTCAAAAAGGTTCTATTATGGTTTTTCACATTTTAAAGGGTAATTGAGATAGTTTTATCCAGTTTTTCATTTAATTATTCATGAATTAAAGATAAAAAACCTACTCTTTATAGCCTTAAATTTTTAAATCATTTTCCCACCAAAACTAAGATATAGAACTGAACTAGGAAAATAATTCCCGATTGGATTAATTTTCATGTTTCATTATAGTGGAAAAATAATAATTTTCACAAAAAATATAGTGATACAAACAATTTTTAAGTATGAGAATAACTACAGATTCAATTTCTATATAGTGAAGAGTCATATAAAATTCAAGGATAGATAGGTTGTGATTTGTACATTGATGGATTTTTAAGGTTGAAAGAAATTAAAATTTGAGGAACTATAATGAGAGGTATATGCTTTTCACATAATAGACATGATTGAACTCTATTTTGGGTAACATCACAATGTTTTCTCATTTTTGGTTGTTGTGTGGATTTTGATTTGGATATATGAAAATTTCCTAGAAGTGACATGATTATGTGTGTGGGAGTGATGAAGATACTCTTCTATCATATTTTTTTGTATAATTAAATATTGTAAATTCATAAATATTTTTATTTTATGAGAAATTTTCACATTTTTATGTTTTTGTGGTATTTTGAGCTTAATTCCAAAAAAGGATTAATTTTGGAATTTAACTTTTGGATTTTTATTCCATATTTCAGCCATAACGATTCATACAATGATAAAAATTTTGAAATTCATTTTTAAAATCCCTTAAATACTGGGCTTAATTTTATCCTTCAGTAGCCAAACCTGAATCCATCTTTTAGAGGCCCATGATGAGCTCATAGTCTGGGCCTAGGTAATCATGTACAGATCTGGACTCTTTTTAAGAGGAGCTTATCTTTAGAATTGGGAATTTACAAGAAATATAAAATTCTACATGGATATTTAAATTGAATTTGTGAAAAAACATTTATAAAGAAGGATACATGATTATCTTCTTCTATGTATGTCATAATGACATTGTAATTTTATGTTTGGTAATACAAAGAGTCCGTTTGGAAATATTAAATGTTCGGAGTAAAATAGACAAAACTACTCAATCCAATGGCCTATCAAGATGAATATTTGAATATAAATTAGAGAGATACATGAAAATAATTTTATGTGAGAACATGTTCCATGACTAATCCATTTATTATATCATACGCATAGAAACATTTATAAAACATGTTTTGATTGAAAATTATTCACACTTTTTCACTGTAAATATGTTTCTAACTTCCCCTTACAATGGAAAATCATTTCAAGGGGGAAAGGTGGATAGTTTTTTGCTTTATGTGATCTGTATATTTTTAATATTTGTTAGATTAACTTTATTGTTATTATATTTTTCTTCCATTTATTTAATTTTATGTATTTCTCCCACCATATTCCTTTCTTAAATCCATTAAAAATGGAGAACTAACCTCGGTTCTTGTTCAAGAGATGAGATTGTAGTTTTCTTGAGATTATTGTTCTTTAATTTAATTTTAATTTATTACGATTTTATAATTTAAGTGGTTTTGAAATAGGATAGCTTCAGAAGTCTCCCCATTTTCTCTGCCACTATGTTCTTCTTCACATTTTTTAGTTTTCTTCCCTTCAGTATTTGTGCCATGCATAAGGTGGGGTATGGAATTTTTATTGATAGTCGGAAAATAGGTCTCATAGATGTATTAGTAAAGACAATTAAAATGTATTGAAAGGTTTTGTAATGGTTTGGATATATTTAAAATTGTATGGTAAGGGATGAAAGGTATTAATCACATCATCTAATTGAATTTTGAGATTATTTGGAATAGTGATTTCAATCACCCAAACCTCGTAAAAAATTTCATTAATTATTTATAGTTGCATTATTATGTATTATGTCTAATTATAATAGTATAATTTTATATTTCATAAACCATTTAAAATCCCCCATTTTAGTTTAGTTAATTTAGTTTTATAATATTTAGATTTAATCATCTGACAATAATTAAAAATATGTGTGTGTAAGCGGCCTTTTTGAGATCAAACCTAGTGTGAAAAATATATTTCTTACACTGGTTAATAAAATATTTACTTTTATTTCATAAAAAACTGAAATAATAAATTTTTCCTTATTTATAAAGAGGAAAAAATCCTATGCACACTCTTTTTCATAAACACCCAAAAAAATTAACAAATTCAAAAAACTAAAAAAGTCCATTATTACAAAATTTTCACTCATTGGTAAATATTGATCAAATAATTATCTATATTATTCTTGAACATGTAAAGAATTTCCTAGAATGGAATAGAACATAAGGATTCTGATGAAAAAAATGTACTAAATAATTATTATAGTTTCAGCATTCAAGAAAAAGAAAGAAATATGTTAGCATTCATGGCTAATGATGTTGAAGAATTTAATGCTATATGGTTGGAATGAAAAAAATAGAACTAAGATTAATAAGATGAGTTAAAAAAATTCCACCTACATTTTAAGTTGTGGAACCCAAGTAACAATTGAATATCAATCATAAATATCCAATAATCAATCCATGGCCATTAAATTAAGTGGTTCTTGAAGATGTCATGCCAACTGATACAGCTGTGGGAGATCACACGAAATGGATGAATAATGGATAAATATTATTGAATAAATATTGTTATGTGATCCTCCCATCTTTTACATTGATGAATCATATCCTATACACTTATTTATTTCTATTGAAGAAGATAATGGGGACCACAAGGAGATATAATTCCCAATGGCCTTTCTTATAGAGATCATGTTTGAAGATGACCTTCTTTAAAAGGGATGATTTTTTTATTCATACAGATTTAATATTATTAAATTTATATAGTTTTATGACCTAAATTGTGAAGAAATATATTATGTTTTAAAAAATAATTAGGCCCTAGATGACTAAGAAGCATCCAATGGAGTCATGACCAAGGAAAAAGAGGATGTGATCTTTCTCCTCACCCCATCTTATAAGATGTAAAACATAGAAAAGTGGTAGGAGATGGTGTACTCTATCCATGGTCCCTCAACATCCATTTAAATGTGAATATAACATTAAGGAATTTTTTGTGGTTTACATGAAAGAAATGTCATCCACCTTAAAATTGGATTTAAACTTGGAAAATGGCTGATTTGGGGTAGTAAATCCTTAGTACCCATGTGGGGGTGAAACCAAGAATTGTCCATTTTCTTTCCCCAGTATATTTCTTATTATTTATTTTTCTCATCTTATTACCATTATTTATTTTCCTTTTAAATTGGTAGAATATCGGATCTTCACTCAAAGCATCCACTAAAAATAATTCCAAGTTGTATCTTTCCTTCTATTTATTTTTTCTGGTCAAATTTTTATTTTCCTGTGATGTAATGAGGGGTAATAAAATTTTATTATGGAGGTAGTGTCAAAATTATAAGTTGTTTTTATATGAGTTTTATATATTTTTTATATTTTTAGGATTATTTATCTTCAATGAATATTCTTATAATTTTTTTCAGATCAATTGAATTTGAGTGTGTGAAAATATTTTTTTTAAAATATATTTTAAATGATTGTTCATGTGTAATAATTTTCCTTAAATTTTATGAATTTTTAAGAGTTTTAATAATTTTTGAAATTCATTCGTAGGAAAAAATGAACAAAAATATTTATCCTACAATGTGAGGTATATTAAACCACTTTTACATATACATCATAATACCCAAACTTTCATGAGGGATACTTAGATTTTTTGTGAGAACTAGAATTTGTGACCTTTCTATGTCAAAGATTTGGAATTACTGGAATTTATTTTATATAATTGAGGTGATTTTTTGGATAGCCACATATTAATATGATTCATGATGTTTAAATATATCCTTTATTATCCCTTATATACAATGGATTGTGTTATATGTTTAATCCACATTACAAGCCAATTTTTTCTTACATACCACAGTCTTAGTATTTTTTCATGGATCTTTCAAGTTTGAGTTTTTGGGTAGGACCATTAATGTGCATTAATTTGAAAGAATTTAATTTTTAGTTTGTTTGAGGTTTGTGTAAACATTTTCGGTAGTGTATAATGAAAAAACTATGTTTGATTCAAAATCTCGTTGTTCTTTATTTTTTCATCAAGTTTACCGAAAAAATGAAAAAAATAGAAAAAACTATGATGATATTGGATTAATCATTTTTATTTCTTTTTTAACTCATCTAGATCTATAAAATAAAGTTCATGAATTATCATTACTTCACAATATATAATTGTCATTTTAACCCCCATTGAAAAAAGAAAAAAAGAGAAAAAATGATATTCCTTTCTGAAGATTTGAAAAAAATAAAATTGAATGGGGGTAACAAGGATGAAATCATTCATTGAAATCATTAATTAGCTCACGTAATATGTCAAAAAATGGGATGGGGTTGCGTTCTAAATTATTTTGGGTAATTGAGTGAGTTTCATCCTATGTTTTCATTTAATTATTCTTATATTGTACTTAAAATTTAAACCTCCTCTCTATACCCTTTAAATTTTCAATCAATTTTCCAAATAAATTATGACACATTATTAACCATATAAAATAATTCAAGATTATATTTTTTTAATGCTTAATGATTTGGATAAATGATAATTTTCACATGCCTATTGTGACACATGTAATTTCCAAGTTTGAGAATAACTCTAGATTTGATTTCCCTTTAGTGAGGTGTGACATAAAATTCCACTTGAGTTAGGTTGTGATTGGGCCGTGGATGGATTTTTTATTTTTAAAAAATCTAAATATGTGGAATGAAAATTAGAGGTAATTTTTTCATCGATGAAACACTGTTGAATTATATTTTGGATAAGGTCATAATTTCATCCCTTTTTAGTTTTTGTGTGTATTTTTATTTGAATGTTTGAAAATTTCTAGTTAGTTAAATGATTAAGTATAGGGTAGATACAAAGATAATTTTCTCGTATATTTTATTTTGTAATTTAAATTTTAAAATCCAAATACATCATAATTTTATGGGCAATTGTCACATTTTTAGGTTTGTGTGGTATTTTGATCATAATTTCAAAATGGCATAATTTTGGAATTAAACTATTTAATTTTTACTCAATATTTTGGTGATAAATTCTTTATAGAATGATTGAAATTGTGAAATTTCTTTATTATAGGATTACTAACATCTTCATCCCCATTTCATCATTATGGACCTAAATATACATCCATCTTTTGGAGGCCCAATGACATCTCACAATCTAGGCCTCAAAAACTGTGCACAAATATGGGATCTTTTAAAGATGATCATATATCTAGAAGTGTTTCAATAAAATAAGGATAAAATTCTAATTTAAACATGATTGTAAACTAATTAAAAACACTAATGAAGGACTAGACATGACAATTTTATGTTTTCATGTTTCTAATGGCATTCAATGTTGATGTTAGGGAATACAAAGTGTTTCACGGGATAGATTACAGGTCTAGAGAAAATTGATCATCCATCCTCTATATAGTGGCCTATAATGATTATATTTTTAATGTACACATGGGGGAAAAGGGTAAAAAATTTCATGAATAAAAATTTTAAATATTTTTTCACTTATTGGGTCATAGATGAGAAAAAGTGTGGAGGACATATTTTGGGCGATTTTTTCTCACAATTATTTTCTATATGTATATGTCTCACGTACCATAAAAATGGAAATCTATTTCAAGGGGTAGAGGTGGATATTTTTTCGTAAAAATTTTAAATATTTTTCATATATTAAATTTTATCAGTACTATTCATATCATATTATTTAATTTTTATTATATTATTTGTTTCTCCCACCATGTTCTCTTCTGACCTATACTGAATTTTTTTGAAGAAACCTGGTCAAATATTTTTGGGTAGTAATGATGGTTTTATTATGTTTTTAGTGATTTAATTTCATATATATTTATTTATATCTGATAATTTTAGAGGTGGTTAAATTAATTATGGTGAGAAGTCTCCCCATTTTCTCAAGTACTATGTTCTTCTTCTAGTTTCTCATTTTCCTTCCCTTCACTATTTCTTGTCCTGGAAATGGTGGATCCTAGAATGTGTAGTGAAGGTCGATGAAGAGGTATCCCAAATTACTTATGGAGTAGAATTACACCATTTTAAGAGGTCTCAGAATGGTTTGATTACATTTAATATGATAAGGCGAGGAGTGACAATTATTACATACCTCATTGAATTTAATTTTGTGATTCTTTTCAGAAATGATTTCAATCACCACATCCTCCAAAGAAAATTTACCTTAATTATTTATTATAAAATCATTATATACTAAAATTTATTGTTATATTAAAATTTTATATTTTATTCGCTTGTTCAAACTCACAATTTTATTTTATTTATTTATTTTTTAATTTTGTTATATTTATTATGTTGACAATAGAAAAATATGTGTGTGCAAGTTCCCGCCTTGAGATTGGCCCTAGTGTGAACACACTATTTCAAACATAGTTAAATAAAATTTTTACAATTGGTTCACAATATACCACTATCATAAATATTAATCCATTTATGAGGAGGATAAATTCTAATGTACACTTTTTTTCACAATAGTACTAAAATATTTAAAATGTACAAATTTTTTAAAAAAAAGAGATTTATTGATTTCTTTTCATTAAGAGGTAAGATGAATTATTTCAATGATTTTCATTATCATTTTTCTAGTGATGAATTCTATATCATAGAATTGACCTTAAATATTAAAATGGAACAAAATTCATTGAAAATTTGATAGAATTCATTATTTTGAAAAAAATCATATTGGTAACATCACTTGTCACAACCCGTCCTCGGGGCCCGTGTCGTGACTACCCCAAGCCCGCCTTCCATAGGCCAGGGGCTGACGACTAGCACCAAAGGTGTAAATCCTCATAACTGGGAAGGCATTGCCTTTATAGAAGTTACAAAACACCACAGAGTACAAGCGGAAGTAAAACACTAAGTACAAAGAAAGTGCTGAATAGTAAATGGGCCAGAATACAAACTCAACAGGAAATATAGCTACAACTGAACAAAGAAAACAGCTGGAAGAAAGGAAGCAGCTCCTGGGTCGTTCTCCTCGGATCCTTCCTGAAGGGTAGGTACAGATTGCATAGCTCCTGGAACATCCACCAAGGATCCTACCTGAAGGGTAGGTACAGATTGAGCACCTCTTCAATGATCTCGACCGTCAACCCCCTCCGAGTTTCATCTCGCCGTGAAGTCCACCTCCAGATACTGACTCGTCGTGTGGTCCACCTTCGGGTACCATCTTGTCCTTGAATACTTGGCCTCCATCAACTCTGCCCGTCGTCTGCAACCAACACCACGAGGTGCGGGAATAGCCCGTGCAAGGGTGAGTATAACGATACTCAGTAGGGAACCCGAGACGCTGAAGGTCTCACTAAAATCAACAAGTATAACCATAAAGAAGATCTCAACAGATAACCACTACTTAGGTATATGCCCATAGATATTCCTAAGTTATCAAGTAACTCATCTCAATCATGAGGTAAACACAAAGGTCAAAGACTCAGCTCAAACCAGGATTTTCATTATCGAAACCATAACTGCTGAAGAGCCCCATCTCTGGAGTGTATAGTGGTCCTGTCATGACCCCAAGGTACTGCTCACTAACCTAAGATTGATGAGGTACTCCTCCTGTCAAGTACTGTGGGTCAGCCACCCAAACACATCAGTGCATCCCATGGGGGTATGCCACCCAAACACAGTAGTGCACACCCCCTAGTAGCCTGCAGAGGTACTATCTCGACGAGTACCACGGGTCTCCACTGTCACACAGGTAGTGCTCCATTCGCCATGGATCTGCACCTCACAAAGTAGTGCTCCGTCCACTGGGCTAGTCGACTAACTCCAAGTCGAGTCGGTCAAGCAGTCGTCAGGTCTTAGCTGGCTACACGGTCTCTGCACTCCGTACACTCGTCTCGGGGAGGGTCCGCTCCATGAGCAACAAGTCAATAATCCAAGTATGACAAGTCCCATTAAGAAGTATCTCAAAGGACCACCTCATCAAAGGGGTCTCAACGCAATAGACGACATGTCAATCGGACGCCCTGTCTGTGAGTTATTAGCCTTTTCGTCTGAGGGGTCCGGTTGGTTTCGTGAGCGAACCAACCCAGGTATAACTCAACTGTACCCCGAACACTCATAGGGTATACACATAGGGACCGTTTCTCAATGAGATCACCAACTCCGCTGATGGTTCGTCAAACGGACGTCCGGTCTGAAAGATATCAGCTTTTCTGTTCGCAGGGCCCAGTTGGATTGCGGGTACAATCCAACCCGACCACTATCCAACAGTAACCAAAACTCGGGCGAAGTATGCCAAAAGTTCCGTAAAATCAAGATGAATTCAATGAGATAGACGGCGCGTCAATCGGACGCCCGGTCTGTGAGTTATTGGCTTTTTTCGTTCCAGGGGCCCGGTTGGATTTCGTGAGCGAACCGACCCGACCACACTCCGACGGCGTCCAAACCTCGAGTGGAGTAAGCCAAAAGTTACGGCTCACCAGGAGGAATTCAATGAAGTCGATGGAAGGTCAATTGGACGTCCGGAGCTCAAGATATGAGCATTTCCGCTCCGAGGGCGCGGTTGGCTTCGTGTACGAACCAACTCGGCCGAACCCAAAGTATTCCGAAACCTTGAGTGCGATATACCGAAAGGACCGTCTCGATCCAAGGAACGCATCGCAACTGATGGTGCGTCGATCGAAGGTCCGTATCCCATGCTATGTGTGTTCGAACGGAAACAAACCGAAATGGGGGGTCTCGGCCCGGCCCGAACCAGGTCTGGCCCATCTGGCCGTGGCCCGGCCCGGCCGGCTTGGTCAGGCCCGACCGGCCAGCCGTGGCTCGGCCAGCGTGGCCGAGCGAAGCCACGGAGTGGGGGGGGGGGGGGGTACGTGGCCCCCTCGCCGTTGATTGAAGCCGGGGGAGGTTTGTGCCGCCGCCAGTCCTCAGGGATCTCGCGCGGCCGCGGGATCCCCCGTGCTGCACCGCTGCGGCAAGCCGCGATGGTTGTTTCCTCCGGTGGCGCACTCGGGCACCGCCGCCTCCTGGAAGCCAGACGGCTCCGGCCGCCGCCCTCGGTCGCCGGCGGTGCCGCGTCGGCGACCCATGCCTCCTGGTTTTCCGCGGGCCACCAGAGTTGCTCTGGTGGTCCATTTTCAAAACCGTCTGTGCCGGCGTTCATCTCGGGTGTCAAACTTTACTATGGAAGCTTCAAAAATACCTTGTGGCCTCTTTTGTCATCGCCCATCAATCCCCACGTCAATTAACAAATCGAGCCGTCTTCGTGGTTCTCGGGCGCGACGCAATGGCGCCGCGCCCCTTCGCCATGCCCGACTCCATCCGCGGATTCGTTCGGCCCCAAAGGCGCAGCGCAACTGCGCCGCGCTTCTTCATCGTGATTCTCTAAATTTCCGCATGGTGCGATAGCACCACGTCTCTTCCTTTTCAAGCCACGTAGGAAACAACCAAAATAAATAAAGGGAAGGAGGTTCGGCCGTGTTTGTGTGGTCCGACTTCCCCCATTATTTGGATAACAGTTGGCCGTTAATATCAAAGAACGTCTAAAAAAATTATTCACGACATAAAAACCAAACCCCTACCTCAAGGGTCGTTGTTCGTTGATGATATCGCGAAAAGGGGGACGTCGGTTCGTTGACGTCATCGTAATGGTGGAGATGAAGGTGTCGACAATTGTTGGCGTTCTTCGCTCCCGTAAAGTGCCTTCGTTCCCGGCTCGAGCTTCATTCGTAGAGGATTTGTCGGAAAGAGAACTGTTCTTCGTGGAAGGAGGGAGCTCTTCTATTTCTCTAGAGGTTCCCCCACAAATAATATTTGTTATCCAAATACCAAAATAGATTACTCCCACTTTAAAGAAAATCCAACCACTTCAAACTAATTCAAAAAGAAGAGTTGTGTCATTTAATTAATAGGGATATTAATTAATTGAGTTGGAAAACTTAATGAGAGGGAGGTGGAGAGTTTAAAAATTTAAAGAGAGGAGTTAACAAATTAATGAAGGGAAGCCTTAATGGGGTTAAGGGGAGTTATAGAAAGATCAAGGGGGGTTAAAGAATATGAAGGGGAGGGGTTAGTGTGGGCCCTACCACCCTCATAACCTCCCATGGGAAGTTCGGTAGTTACCCAACTTCCACCCAAAGCATAAAACCACTTAGAGAAAATAAAAATTGTAGTTAAATTTTTATTTTTAACTTCAAAATTATTATCAACTGCCCTCGTGTAAACGCAACTCCAGTAAAGGTGTTCCTAAGCAATTACCGGCACTGCGGTTTCATCGGTGCCCTCAGAATTTGATTCTGAGCACTGGTTCAAAAGTTAGAAAATCCTGCTCGTTCGTTCACTGAACGTACCCGAGCCTAAACTCGGAAATTAATTCCGGGCACACCGGGCCTCGGAATCAGGCACCGTCAGAAACTGCGTTCTAGTAAAATTCCAAAGAAAATTAAGAAAAAAATTTCCTTGAAATTTTTGGGTCTTTACATCACTGGATATTAAAGTAAATGAAGTAAATGATTTATGGTTTCAATAAAAAAAATAATAGAACCAATATGAATAAGATGTGAAATTTTTATCAACCAATATTTTATGTTTATTAACCCAAGGATGTATTTAAGATGAACCATGAATATCTAATCCTCTATCTTTTTCCATTACTTTAAGAGGATCCTAAATATTTCAATCCAGCTTATACAGCTGAGAGGGATCAACATGATTTAGATGAACATTGGTAACATTTTGTTAAATACCTAAATTTATGTCATCCTACCTTATTTTAAAAATATCAATCACCTCTTATATGCCTTTCTCTTGATATTGATGAATATAAATATGTCCCTAATAAGATATATTTCCATGTATCCTTACCTAAAGATATCATGTTTCAATAAGAACTCCTTGAAATTGAAGACTTCATTATTGATTCATTATTTGTTAATATTATTAAATTTAAATTGTTTTCTAAATTAATTAATGCTATTATTTATAATGAAGTAGAATATAAGAAGGCCCTAGATAAAACTGGTGAAACCAAAGAATTCATGGCTATAGAAGATGATGAATCATCATTTCTCCTTCCCCCATCTTCTAATTTGTGATATATTGAAAAGGGGGAGGATATTATGTACACTATAGATGGGTTACTCCATGACTCATTTGAGTCAAACAGAACTATTATGAATATATCATTGTTTATTCAAAGTAAGAAACTTATTTGACCTTTGAATTTGGTTTATATAGTTGAATCTTCATAACTAGGTGTCGTAAGAACCATTCAACCACTTGAGGGTAAACCAATGCATCATCCGTTTTTTTCTGCTATCTGTTTAGATTTATTCATTTTTATCATGTTTTTACATTATTTATTCTATTTTCAGTGGTAGAATCTTGGATCAGAACTCTAGTATTCCAGTTAAAAATAATTTCTGGGTTTTTCATTCATTCTCTTTAGTTTTTATTCCCTTATTTTTATTTTGTTGAGCTAAAATGACGAGTAGTTAAATTTAAGTGTGTGGGGACTGTCAAACTGCTTAGTTGTTTTATGTGATTTTTTATTTTATTTTATTTTTATATTTACCAAATTATTGGGATTTATGGAATATTTTTATTATTTTTAAACATGAATTCATTTGTAAAGAGTTTAAATGATTTTTGAGAAAATGGATTTTAAATTAATGTTGATGTGAGATATTTTTCCTTGAATTGGAATTTAAATAATTTTAATGAGTTTGATTTTTTTTGAAATACTTTCACATGAATCAATGGTACCTAATATATTTCTTATACTAGGAGGTATTTTGAGGAAATTTATATATTATTCATAATACCCAAACCATCAAGAGGGAAACATGGATATTGTTTGAGGACCAAAATCTGTGTTTTTTAGCCTTCAATGATATAGACTTCAGGTAATATTTTTGATATGATTAAGGAACTAATTAGATAGGAATATATTAACTTGAGTCTAACCCTTTAAAATTATCCCTAATTATAGTTTATATTCCATGAATTTATTTATTGGTTTATGCCACATAACATTCATATTTTTTCTTACCTACCCACACTTTTAGTATTTTTTCGTAGAGATTTCAGTATTGAGTATTGGGGATGGGAATTTCACGTGAATTATTTAGGATTTCATTAATTTTTGGGTGGTTTGTTGTTTATGTTGATGTTTTTGGTAGTTTATTATGATATAATTAGGATTGATTCATTGATTAATTAATTAATTATTTATTTTATCCAGTTCCCATTCAAAAACAATTTCTAAATAGGAAAAAAAGAATAAATAGAGGTAATATTGAATTTATAATTTTAATTTAGTTTAAGACTGATGTACAACTATAAAATAAAAGTAAATAATTTTAATTTATTCAATGAATTTTATTTTCATCTCATCCTCCATGAAAAAAATATAAAATATAAAATAAGGTTGTGGCTTTTTGGGTACTAGAAAAATGTAAAAAAGGACCAGAGAACATGGGTGAAAGAATTAATTGTGATAATTCATTAGCTCGTGTACCATGTCAAATAAATATTATAATTTTTTGTTTCACATTTTTACGGGGAATGGATGTAGGTTCAACTATCTTTTTTTCATGATTATTCATGAGTTATACTAAGATTCAAACCTCCTCTATCTTGCCACAAAACATTCAATCATTTTCTACTAACCCTATGACACAAAATTCACCATATAAATTACCTAATGATTGATTTAATTTTCATGTTTCACACTATAGATAAATGATAATTTTTCAAGACTATAGTAATACCTTCAATTACCATGAATGTGTATAACTTGATATTAAATTTATCTTGAGTGAATATAGACATAAAATTCAATGTGAGGTTGGTTATGATTGTGACATTGACTAATTTTTTAATTTAAAAGTATTTAAATATATGGAATTAATAGTATATAGAATTGTTTTTCACAGTATAATGATGATGGAATTCTGTTTTTGATAAGATCATCATGTTTTCTTATATTTCATTATTATGTGGATTTTGATTTGAATATTTGATAATTGCATAGGAGTTCAATTGTTAAGTGTATGGGAGTGATGAAGCTAATATTTTCACATATTTTATTCTATAATTAAATGTTTATAAGCCCACTATAGTTTTATTTTACTGTAAGTATCACATTTGTATGTTTTTATGGTATTTTGGGGATTAATTTATAAAATGGTATAATTTTGGAATTTATCTATTCTATTATAACTCTATATTTAAGCCATATAGTTTTATACACTTATTAAAATTGTCAAATTAATTTTTATTGGTTTCCTAAAATACTGATCCTCATTTAATCCTTCTAGAGTCGAAGCTCAATCCATCTTCATGAGGACTAAAAATAGATCATAATAAGTGGTTCAAAAACTATGCACAGATCTATAATCTTTTAAATATGAGATTATATATATAAGTGGAAATGAGAAAAAAGACATATTTATAAACTTATATGTATATGGAATTCACGGAATATTTCCATGAAGGATTACACATGACATTATTACGGTTTCAAGGTCATAATGGGATGGGAAGTTGATGTTCGAGAATAGAAAGAGTCTACCTGGACAAATGAAATATCTGGAGAAAAGAAGCCATAAATACTCCTTTTTGGGGAATATAAAGTTGAAATATGGAAAGATCATATGTGATATTTGGGAAATAAAAATTAATTAGTTATAAATTCCGCGATTCATGCATTTAGTAGGATATACACGTGGAGAATTTTAAAGGACATTTTGAGTGAAAATTCTTCACACTCTTCACTATAAATTTGTTTCTTACCTCCCTTTAAAAAGGATAGTCATTTTAAGGGGTCAATGTAGAGATTGTTAGATTTAATTTCTCGTTACATTTTTAAAATATAATAATTTATATCTTTTATTCACATCTTCTTTTTCATTTTTTTATTTTTGGTGTTTCTCCAAAACTATTCCCTTCTCATCTCCACTAAAAATGGTGAACTAAGCAAGGAAATTGTTTCAGGAGTGATTGATTGCTAGATTTAGTTTCTCGTTATATAATTTCGTATATCTTAATTAAATTATATTAATTTTAGTGGTCTTGAAATAAATTTTGGTGAGAGGTCACCCATTTTCTATTCCACCGAGTTCTTCTTCACATTTATCATTTTTTGTTCCTTCACTATTTGTGTAATGAATATGGTGGAGCATGGAATATATAGTCATGGTAAAAGAATAATCATCAAAAATTTCATTAGGAATATAATTACACTCTATAACAAGTAATTGGTATGGTGTGATTAAATTTGGAATGATACGGTTCAGTGTGACATGTATTAATCACATCATTGAATTGAATTTTGATATTAATTTAAATAAGGATTCCAATGACCCCAAATCCTAATAATATTTAACTTAATTCATTATTATAACATTACAATATATTACATTAAATTTTTATTATATTATTTCATATATCATTAAAATTTTAAAACCCTCTATTTTAGTTTAGTTATTTAGTTTTATAATTGTTAGATTTATTATAGTGATAATAGAAAAATATGTGTCTGTTAGTGGCCTCATTGAGATCAACCCTATTGTGAACATTTTATTGCATTCATAGGTATATAATTTATTGAATATTGATTCACAAAAAACTGATATCATAAATTTGGCCCCATTTCCAGGTAGTAAAAAATGTTACAGACTTTTTTTCATAAAAAAACCAAAAAAATTGAAACATTGATAAAATAATAAGAAATGTATTTATTGATATTTTCTCTTACATAGGTAATGAGATATTATTTAAAGGATTTTTATTATTCATTGACAAGTTATTAAATTAATAATAGAAAAAATACTTTAATTATTTAGAAGGAAAAAAATGAATTTAAAATTTAAGAGAATTTCAAATTTATCATAAAATAAAGCATGAACGTAGCATCACTGTCTACTAAAGATGAAGAAGTTATAGTTATATGGTTGGAACGACAAAATAAATAAATCCAAGATGAAAATGAAGAGGTCAATTTATTACACATAAATTTTTAGTTTATTAACCACTTAAGAGCTGATGATAAAACATGAGGTACCAATTTTTTATCCTTCCCCATTTATTGAAGAGGTACCTAAACATGTCCTTCCAGTTAATAAAACTGTGGGAGATCAAAATTATTGGGATGGAAATTGGATATATTTTTCTGAAGATCAAAATTAAGTGATCCTACCTTAATTTACAAAGGATAATAACCTCCTATAAACCTCTCTCTTTATATGTTAGACGATAAATTTTACCTTGCTAAGGAATAATTGAATGTGGGCTTGCCCAAGGATATATTGTTTCAACATGACCTTCTTGAAAGGGGAGATTTTATTGTCTATTCATTTTGATTTAATATTATTCGGTTTAAATTTTTTATGACTTCTATTGTGATTAAATCTTTAAAGAAGTGGAAAATAAGTAGGCCTTAGATGAAAAAGAAGTATCCAAAGTTGTTAGGGACAAAGAATATGAGGACCCATTATTTCTCATACTCCAATATTATAGGATGTACCAAATGGAAAATGGGGAGTAGCTGATGTTCTATATCCATGGGTTCCTCCATGACCACTGTAAGATGAAGATAATTGGAATGATTTTTTGGTGTCTTTTAGGAAAGAAACCCAATCCACCTTCTGATTGAGGTTAAACAATTACAATTGGATGACTAGGGGCAGTAAAAACCTAACACCCACTTGGATGTCAAACCAATCATTATCCATTTCTATCCAATAACTTTTTCATTTTCTTTATTTTTATCATGTTTTGTAATTTTTTTATTTTTGGCTCAAAAAGGTATAATATTTTATATAAACTAAAATATTCCACTAAAAATGAATTTAGGTTTTATCTTTAATTCTCTTTATTTTTTATACACATTTTTTTTATTTTTTTGAGAAGAAATAAGGGGTAGATAAATTTATACGTCGGGGGAGTGACATGCTGGTATGTTTTTTAAGATTTTTCTTTCACTTTGTATTATTATTGAGGTTAAATTATTATTATTTTTATTTTTAAAACATAAACTGATTTTTAGAGAGTTGAAATTAATTTTTAAATATGAAATTTAAATGATTTTTAATGTCAAATATTTTTCAATGATTCCTATTTTCAGGAATTTTTATGAGTTCGACTAATTTTTAAAATCTAGGCACATGAAACAAAAACTGAAAATATATTTACTATAACATGAGGTATTTTGAACCACTTTTAAATATTATTCCAAATACCCACACATATTTTAGGGAAACATATATTTTCTGAGAGAACTAGATTTTTAATTTTTATCATTCAAATATTAGGACTTCATGGAATGTTTTTGATTTGATTGGAAAAGTTTTTTGGATAGATAAATTTTAAACTAAGACATATATTTTACATATATCATTTTTATTCCTTTTATCCCATGAATTATGTTGTATTTTTAAGCCACATTACATGTGGATTTTTCCTTAGTTACATTGATTTTTAGCATGTTTTTCATAGGACTTCGTGGAATGTTTTTGATTTGATTGAACAAGTTTTTTGGATAGATAAATTTTATACTGAGACATATATTTTACATACATCCTTTGTTATTTTCGATTATCCCATGAATTAGGGTATAGTATTAAGCCACATTACATATGGATTTTTACTTAATTACATTGATTTTTAGCATGTTTTTCATAGATATTTCAAGTTTGAGTGTCGGGGAATGACCATTCATGTGAATTAATTTGTCTGTTTCTTATTTTTATGTTTTTAGGGTTTTAAATATGTTTTTGTTAGTTCATATTGAGAAAATTAGTGTCCAATCATCATTTCCATATTCATTATTTGTTTCAACCAGTTCTCCTTCAAAAAATAAAATTAAAATAACGAAAAGAAAAAAATGGAGAGGTGCAAGAATTTAACATTATAATTTAATTTATGAATCATTTAACTCAATGAAATAAAATTCATTCATCTTTTTTAATTCACAGTATTCAATTTTTATTATATCCTCAATGAAAAAATAAAAAAAAATGATAAAACGAAGATGTGCTTTTTGGGAGCAACAAATAATGAAATAAAGAAGGGGAGATCATGGATGAAATAATTCATCGAAATAATTTCTTGACTCATATACCATTTTAAATAAATGGTATAGTTTTGTGTTTCACATTTTGAATAAGAATTTAGTATGTTTCATCCAATTTTTTCACATGATTATTGATGCCTTATAAAATGATTCAAACCTCCATTTTCTATCCCTATATATCAAAATCATTTTCCCACCAACATAAATCCAAAAAAATCATCCTAGAAAAGATTTTATGATTTAATTTATTTTATTGTTTCATGCTTTCTAAAAATTTAGAATTATCACAAGCCTATGCTGATTCATGGAATTTCAAAGTATGAGAATATTCCCAGATGTAATATCCATTGAGTGAAGAGTGACACAAATTTCATTTTGTGGTAGGTTGTGATTTGAAAATAGATCAATTTTTTAGGTTATATAAATTTAAATGTGAGGATTAAATATTATACGTAATTTGTTTTTCAAACTGGAGATATTTTGGTTTTCTTTTTTGTATATGATCATTATGTTTTCTCATTTTTTATTGTTGTGTGATTTTTTATTTGAATATATGAAAATTTTCTAGGAGTGAAATAGTTATGTTTGGTGGAGTGATGAAGCTAATATTTTCACATATTTTATTATATAATTTAATTATTATGATCTCTCCATAGTTTTATTTTAGGGTAAATTGTCAAATAGTTATATTTTTTTTTGGTATTTTGAGCTTAATTTTAAAAATGGAATATTTTGGAAATTAACTATTTTTTTGTTATTATGTATTTCTTCCATACCATTTTATAAATTTATTAAAAATTAGAAAATAATTTTTTTCGAATTCCTGATATTTGGTTCTTCAATTCATCCTTCTTGATTTGTTGCTCGATCCACCTTTTAGAGGACCAAAATCATCACACAATCTAAGTCTCAAAAACTATATAAATATTTGTGAAATTTTAAATATGATCTTATATCTACTAGTGGGAAGGCCCAATAAGGCTAAATTTATATTCTGATATAGAAATGGAATTCATGAAAAAACTTTATGAATGATTTTGTATGAGAGTTATCTGAATTCATTTTTATAATGGCCTAGGATGTTCCAGTTTGGGAATACTAAGAGTCTACACAGAAATATTAAATTTATAGATTCAAACATATATAACACCCCAATATGGTGTAAAATCAAGAATAAATATAGAGGGAGCAAGAGAGAGATAGTGGAAAACTACTTTTATTAAGAACACATTCCAATATTCATAAATTTTATTAAACATACTTGTGGAAACATTCATAAGACATATTTTTAAATAAAATTGATCTCACTTTTTTTTACAATTAATATGTTTTTAATCTCACATTACAATAGATAACCATTCAATGTTGTCAATGTGTAGTTTTTTTCTGGACTTTTTCTTTATATTTTTATTATATATTTTTTTATCAGTCTTATTCATATCTTTTTCTGCCATTTCTTTTATTTTATGAGATTATATGACTATTTTCCTTGGATAAATCCACTAAAAATTGAGATCTAATCATGATTCTTGTTTGAGGGAGGGAATATTGGTTTGATTGTGTTTATTTTACATTAATTTCATATATATTTATTAAATTTATATATTTTTGGTGGTGGTTATATCGATTATGATGATAATTCACATCGTTTCACTAACACTATGTTCTTCTATCGTTTATCATTTTCCTTCCCTTTATTATTTGTGTCATGGATACGGTGGATCATGGGATGTGTAGTGATGGTTGGCTAAGCGTAATCCTAGATTAATTAAGGAATAAAATTACCCCTTATATAGAGGTCCTAGTATTGTGCAATTATATTTCAAATGAGAAGGTGAGGACTGAAATGTCTTAATCACCCCATTGAATTGAAATTTTAGATTCCTTTGAAAAATGATTTCAATCACCCCAGACTCATAAGAAAATTTTCTGTATTTATTTCATTTAAAATAATTCTATATTAAATTTTATTATAATATTAATTATTTTATATCTCATTCACTTTTAAAAACCCCCCAATTTCAGTTTAGTTAATTTCGTTTTATATTTGTTACATTATTAGAGTGATTATTGAAAAATAAATGTGTATCAGTGGCCTCCATGAGATTTACCAGAGTGTAAACACTATATTGCATACTTAAGTAAATAAATTATTGACGAGTGGTTAACGAAAAACTGCTATCATCAATAGCTATAGCAACATTTGAGATTATATAACCCAAAAAGGAATCCTTTTTCTTCCAAAATTCTATATTTGTACATTATTAATAAATTTTCTCATATTGTAGGTTCATGAGAACAATTTTAATATAGAAATAATTCTCTTCATTTCCTTTCAATAGATAATAGTATCATCTATAAATATAGCCAAAATGATATACATAATCTCTACAGTCTTAATTTATAAAATCCATGAATATAGTAGAGGAATTAGTATTACTAAAAGGCATCACTACTTATTCATAGGGTCTACAACCTGTATAGTAGGCCATATTGGGTATATCATTTTTTTGACCCTCAAATAATAATATACATAATGAAGTTAAATCCGTGAGAATTATTGAGCTTTGTGTATTTTATCATACAAGTCCTCAATATAGGTAAGATGATACATGTTCTTGATCTTGATCCTCTTCAACAATCGATAATCAATTTAGAGTTGTGTTGACACATCTTTATTTTTAACAAAATGAAATGGTTCATGTGATGGTGATAGACAATAAAAATGAGTCCCTTATCAGGGTTTTCCTAGAATTTGTTCTTCAATTAATATAACTCTATTCGGGAGATTCTATAAGAAGACATTGAATTTGGTGTTGAAAAAGGTATCAATTCTATCGAGAACTCAACTTTACTTTTTGGTGGATGGCTAGGAAACTGTTTTAAAATGACATAAAAATTTACGTAAAATTAGGAATTTCCTCGATGTCAATCTTCCCTACAACTAGTTGAGATAAATATCCCTTATAAATGGAAATTAATACACATACATTGGTTTTAAACCCTACAGAATGTTCGTACTTTTCGTCACATTGATAGACAATCATATGTTGGTTTGATGTATCAAACATAACTTCTCTTCATCGAATCATGATGTGGTATTTATGAAGAGAAATCCAATCTATGTCTAATATGACATAAAATTAAAATATAGGATTAATCAAAAGAATTTAAAGAAGTACATTCCCAAAAATATAAACTTGATATGAATTACATAATTGAGTTGAAATCACTGTACCTATGGTGGTTTGCACGACTAATTCCAAATCTAATAATTTTGGTGGAATCTTATTTCCATTTTAAAATTATTTAAATATGAGTGATTTGGTTGATGAAGAATTAAATAATACATTATAAGGTCTAGAGTGGATGTTATTTGTACCTTTCAACATGTAATTATCACACCCCTCACCAAAATCAATGATCACATGAGATTTCCCCTTGTCCCTTGGCTTAATAGGTTGACAAAATTGATCATAAACATTAACCTTCTAGAATGGGAAACGTTTTAGAATAATTCCTACTCTCTTGATACTTGTACCACTAAAGTGGGTGAGGTTAATTCTCTGTATCTTTCTCTCGATTAAAATGGTTAGTTATCTTCTTCCCATCACTTTGGCAATGAAATGACCCATGACCTTCCTTTCTAAACTTAATATATATATTTGACCCATTAAGAAAATTTATTCCATGTTTCATACCTCACAAAGATCATATAAGTAATATAGTCTTGTTCTCTCTATAGTTTTTATATTATCCTTTGTACTCCATCTTCATTTTCTTGTCAAAACCCAAAGATAGATTCCTATATACAAACTCTATTTCATCCATGATTACACAACACATAATCTCTCTGAAGATACTGAAGTATCTTATAGCCAATTTACTTCTATTAATTTTCATCAAGGCATTGGAGAACCTAACAACATTATATTCGGGTTGGATGGTAATACCATGTGTGTAAATCAATGTCCTTTAAAATTAACCTCATAATTACCAACAAATTTATAATCCATTTAATTTTACTCAAAGAACACTTTCTACATATATGTACGAAGAATACAAGGAAATTACATGATAAGAAATATTCTCTTAAATTCATTACATTCCAAGGATTCAACTTCCTTTTTGGCCTCATATTGTGGATTAGATTCCACCACTGGCCCACTTCACCTTGTAACCAATAAATAGCCAGAATAAGTTTATCATGTTCCAAACTCTGAAGAATAGAGAATATTTTTTGAATGGAACTGATCAATTTTTAGTGACAAGTGGATTAAAATACCATTTTTAGGAAGTTATATTTTTTCTAATTAATGACTTAATAGAATATTGTTCCCTACATTACTCATTTGTACGTAAAACATAAATCATAGCTCGATAAATTTGAGTGAACATGAAAATAAGATTTTCCATTCTTTCTTCAAGAGAATTTGTATTATCATGAGAATTACAATTTAATTTCTCACCAGACTCACCATTTATTTGGATTCTTTAGGTTCTATCCATTGAATAAAAACAAAAATAATAGAATATGAAACAATAATCACATTGGGGAACAAGATAATCCTAAAATAGCACTTATATTTTGCCTAAATTATGACACCTTTTAAATCTTTGAAAAAATTGGTATATCCTTGATTAATCATAGCCAAATTCACTTTAAATAAATTATGAAGGTTCATGAAAATTTTTATAATTTCCAAATAATATCCCCGGGGAGTTTGAATCCAGGTGTCCAGTAAGGAACTTTGTTATAAACTAGTTATTGATCAAGTCTAGCTCAATACAATGTTTTCAAGGTTGTTACCTCTGTGTAATTTTTTTTAGAGACACATCAACTTATAATATCTATAATGGGATGTATTGGTAGGAAACTAGTCACTCCAAGAATTACCAAAATTCTAGTATATTTTCTATACATTGACTCATCCATAGAAATACACTCATATAAATGTTCTTACGGAACTCACTAAGGGTTTATCATCCTATTTTATAGAGGGTAACTAAAAGTTTCATCTAATATCAATTATAGAGACCGAAACATAACATACATTATCATTATATACTTTTTTTGGAATACTTAACTCATGACAGAAATAAATTCCAAAAGACCGTATTATTTTAATCCATTTAAAAACATGGAAACATAAACACTGGTACAAATGTGAGAAAAATTATCTCCCACTAGGTTCTTCATGACTAGAACTATTCTTATTAAAATAATACACAATACAATAGTTCATAACCAGGGGTAAGTAAACCTAAAATGGGATGAGATTGGATATTAATTAAGGGTAAATAATACAAATACTAAGCATAATAATGAGAATAAATGTAGGATAACATGATCATAACATATTAAGACCATACTCAGCATATCAAAGATTATATAAAAGAATCACAAAATAAATGTTGGTACGAAAAAAGTCTTGTATAACAATGGAATCAATAACATAATTTTTGAAATAATAAAAGATGAATAAAAATGGAATTTTTGCAGAAAAAAATATAAGGATTTCTATAGTAGTCAAGACAACACTCCTAAGACCATCTTAGTGGAATTATTTCACACTCCAGACTATAATTGTAGTCAAGGATCACTTCCAAGATAATCTATGTAGAAATGGTCCTTTACATAATAGAGTTCACTCCATGTTCCATCCATGTCGAGCTCATGAGATATAAATGTTTACCCAATTCATCGGAGGGAGTTATAGGTCCCACCCATCTCATAATTAAATCATCTATATTTATGCCATTAGATCATTAAAATTCATCATATCACAAACCATGAAATGAAATAGGTATCATAAACATGTAATAATATCACAACCTATTTAAGATATACATGTTTCATAATCATTTCATTAAATCATAACCTGTGAAATGGAGATGATTTCTAGATCATATAACTCATGAATGTGAAACAGGTTTCATAAACAACATTCTATTAAATCATAAACCATTCTGAGAATGAATACTAATAGAAAATTTTGATAATTTCTACAGAAATGATTTATTAACACCAATATATGTCATCTAATATGGAAAATCATTTTTAGTGATATTTTAAAAACATTTATTGTTGAAAATATCTTTTATGGTTTGAAATGTACTTCTTAAAACATTAACCACTTTTGAAAACATTTTAATTTGAAAATAGATTTTAAATGATATGAAGGATGATTTAAAACCATTAAAAATTATAATCAATTTTAATTGAAAATGATCATAATATATCAATTTAAAACATTTTCTAATAAATATTTTTTTTTGATAAAATAGATATTTTACAGAAGAGAAGAAATAATGTAAAATTTCTATAGAAACATTTTTTAATTATATTAAGTACCAAATATTGGGAAAATAGTACTATTACCTGAATATATATTCAATTTAAAATGAATAAGAAAATTCATTATTTTTATTGAGGGATTGATCATTAGATTTCATTAATGAAAGCATAATCATAAATAATCCCTATAAATGGTGAGATTGGTGTGATGTACTTTTACCAATTTGGTAACATTTAATGAAACACCCAACGTAGTAAAATAAAATTACATGAAGTTTGAAATATATTAAAAATGAGTATATTAATGATATAAAATTTAAAATGATAGTATTTATACCTCGTGAAATAATATAAGTTAATAACAAAACATGTGTCTTTCAGAAGAAAAATTGAGTAAAAACTACAATTCTAAATTCGTGACTTTTGAATCATCAATCCCCAAAAAAGATATCATAGAATGAATATTATAATTACCAAAAAAATTAAGCTTAATAATAATATAATACATTCGTGGGTATTATATACACCACACTAAATATACAAGTGGTTAATAGTGCATAAGTCTTGCATAAATAAAAGTGAGATTTGAAATCCCCTTACCCATTGTCTTGAATGTATTTATAATGCTTAAAAATAAATGTATAATAAATATATGTATATTATAAATAAATAATATAACAATATAAATATATTTAATACCATATATTATTTTTTACATTATATTACCCGTTTATTAACACTTCCATATTAAAGCTATGTTTCGAGTAATAACCGCTTTGTTTTTTCCCTACGTTTTGATTTGTTATATTTTTTGTCCCCTTATTTTATGATTTCATAATATATATAATTATATCCATGAATAAAATATCATATATATTCTGTATAAATATATTCATAATAATCTATAAAATATAGAAATATAAAATGAAATACACTTTTCATGGAGAGAGTAGGTCATACATATGCAAGAACATTTATTCCATTTTCTTTTTATATGAAAAGGAATAAATTAAATGAAAGTTATATTATAATTAATGTAAAAATATTATGAAATATATATCATACATTTTCATAAAACCCATCCTTAATAAATTCCATTTAATTTGTGATCGAATCACATTGCTTTGAGTATGCAACAGTCCACACATCCACAAACAAAGTTATAATATTTACCAAAAACTGTATTCATTAATGAATGTGTTATATAGTAATTATATAAGAATAAATAAAAAATAAATATCAAATAAATAATATAATAACATAAATCCCATCATTAATTGAAACTTCTAAAGGTGGAAATGGAATAATGATCGACATCAGTTCATGAGTCGATAGTTCTCCGTACCCAAGAACGATGATTTCATATTGAATTTATGGAAGGGTGTGTGCGTGTAGGTCAAAACCATAACATAACAGCATATAATTATATTTAGGATAATTAGGTTATTATATAACAATATAATATGAAAAATTTAGGTGGTGGATAATAAAAACAAAACTAAAGTGCTAGTGAAAGGATGTTACATATTCTTTAGGCATCTCTCATTTGTTTTCACTGAAGAGATATCTTTAGTTGATTTACACCCAAATGGTGGCTTATAGGATGAGGGGGATGGGAGTTGGGAGGATATTATGGGAGGATTTGGGTTATCTAAATTGATTTAAAGGTGAGAAGAAGTGATGGGGGTGCCATTTTATAATGGATGAGGAGTAGTATTCTAGTAAATATAAAAAGGTAAACACTATTGAGAGTTGTCCCTTATAACTTTTGGCTCAAATAATTGTAATTTTTTTGAAATATAGGTTACTTTTTTGAATTATTTCCATCCAATGTATTTTTTACATGTTTCTAGGATATTTGACCCCCTAAATTAAAGTTTAACTACTAGGTATTCTTGTTTTAACCGTAATCCCTGTAATTAATATTAATTAATTTTACTAATATTTTTTTGTCAAAAAACTATGTTTAAGATATTAGAAATTATATATTATTATGATTAAAAATATTTAATCAATTTATCCAAATTCTAATCACATAAATGTCAAAATTTAATTTAATATTAATCCCACATATGTGCCACGACATGAGGTTTTTAATAAAAAAATGCTTAAATGCTTGAAATGTTTTTATATCAAATTTCAAGGTAAATTTGGTTAAAATAATATAAATTTGATTAATTTATGTATAAATTACATAATTAAATAATAAAAATATTAAAAATTTCATTTTAAAATATAAATAAATTATAAGAAAAAATTATTTTGAATTATAATTCATTATTTTTCATTATTCATTTAAAAATGATGTTTTTCAGAAAAAACCAAAATATTTACTCAATAATAAATTTTAAATTATGAATATAAAAATGATGGTTTTTTATAAAATTAAAATTCTTATATTCTTTAAAGTAAAAATTATTATTTTTTATTGAAGGACATAAAAATAATTTTATTTAATAAAACTGTATTTTAAATAATAAAAAGACTTTTTCAAACCTTATGTGTATTATTAAAATATTTTTTATTTTAATAATACCACTATAAATAATATTTTAAAATTAGATATTACTATTTAAAGTGTTAGTTTTAATAGCTATGTTATAATAATATCATTTAAATAATTATAATAATAAAATATTGTTTTGTGGAAACTACTAATTTCATGTAATTTAAACCCGGTCAGTTTTATGTTTTTTGCAAGATTTACTTGGTGTAGTTTATGATGAATTATAAACTTGGTGCATCATATATGTAATTATTAACTTAGTGTTGCATGAAACATATGAAATAAAAGAAAATTATATTTAAAAAAAGGGTATATAAAAACATAGGGTGTCACCTTCAGTGTCAAAAAATGTGGCTTAGTGAGGAGATAAAATTAATTCTTTGAAAGTTGTAGTAAAATAGAGTTTTTTGAGGTTTGCTTTTCTATATATTGGAATGCTCATGATCATAAATGAGTTATAGACTTTGAAAAATGAATGTTAGTAGGAATACCTTGTGTAATCTTTCTCATGATGATCCTTCCAGTATTTAACAAACCATTCACTAATTGATCCTACATTTCTTTTGAATGTGAAAGTATTCTAATAATTTTCTATAAAATAAGATGGAGGGTTCATTTGAATAATAATAATTGATATGTTCTTGATACATATACTATGATCTAACTCCTTTCTCAATGAGGTAGTGAGATATTTTATTGAATAATGATTTAATAACCTGGCGGCATTATTTAAAAAAAATTGTCATTAGAAGAATTTAATTCAAATAAAGTAGATCATTAACAATAGAAATTTTGGAGTAAAGACTAATCTGGTGGAAATATATCTCTGATGACATGTCATCTATGGTGGAAATACATCTCTTGAGGAAAGACATCCTAGCATCAAGTCATATCGGACGAAAATTCAGTTTGTAGATGAATAATTTGAAATAATTGTTTCTTAGTTTGGCGGGGACTCAAGATGGATGTGAGTAATTTGAACTAACAGTGAGATATGACTGGCAACTGCTCAAATCTAGAGGTCAGAGTTTTGAACTGAAGATGTGTCATGCTGATAGTGATTCTTGTCTGGTGGTGAGTCCTTTTAAACTAATTGTGATGCATACCAAAATATATCCAAATTTTTATCAAAAATCATTACAAAGTAAAATTATATAATAAATCTTAAAATTCAATAAAAACATTGTATAAAAGAATTTTCAGCATTTAAATAAATAGTATCGAATAATATTCATCTTTTTTATGATTATGAATCATATCATTTTTACCGACAATATATAAGATAAACATGGATATAAAAAATTTAATTTAAAGGATAAAAATCTTTTTGACAATAAAAATGTCAATTTTTAGATATATAAATAAAATTTTTATCAATGTAATGACATATTAATGGGTAAAAACCAATCAGAATATTATTTTCAAATAATAACAACCAAATAATTCATAATAAAAAGAGAATAGAATAACCAATGATTAATTTTTTTTTCTATAAAAGTTAAAGAGAATAGAATCTAGATAATGATGATATCAAAGTACAAAAAAGGATGGTATCAAATTAAAATGGAAAAGTAAAAAAAGGAAAATCTATTCATGTCAAATTAATGTGAATTCTAAAACTATTCTCCCACATTTTGGATTATTAAGAAGGTAAATTAAGAATATTTAATGATAAAAATATGAATAATTATAGAAAGATCAGTTGTCAAGTATAACAATTCATTACATTATTGCAAAAAAATATACCTAAAAATACAATAAAAATTTTCAACAAAGAATATTATTAAAAAAAAGACACTCCCATCATGGGTAGTAGGGTCAGTAGGGCCCTTTTAGAAGTTATATATAGGACAGATAAATATAGATGCTGAGGTGTATGAGGTAGTGGTAAGATGATTTATAATAATCACTATCTTGAGATATTGGTCTAATTCCTTATGATATATAATGAATGGTTGAAAGCAAATAGAAATGGATTCAAAAGGTTTAAAATTTCCATAATAATGTGTCCACCTCACTATATTTCACAATATAAATATTTATTTCCCTTGATAAAAATCATATGAAGAAGGGTATTCACCTTTAACAGATTTAATTACTCTATGAAATACATAATTAATAGAGGAATCATTAGATTATCAGTTAAAATATTGAAGTGATGAATAAGATCATGTTTAGTATACATCCTTGAAAGGTAATATTAAATGGACTTATTAATGGTTTCATAATCACTTTTTTCTTCTTTTAAACATTTTCTTACCATCTTGTATATTTCCTCACCATGCTGATGAATTAGCCTTGGATCCTCCTGATGAGTAATATAAAAAAATCCCAACACAGATTCCATCTCTACTCTAATGATATATGGAACCAAGTTCGCATCAAATAAAATCAAGGGAGGTAGAACAGAAGATATAGAAGCCACTAACGGTAAGATCTCAAATCATTCCATCATAGTAGACTAGATAGAATTAAAAGAGGTTCTCATTTCCTCCATAACTGACCTTAAGGACCCTATCTCACTTTCTATTCTATGGTTTCAGTTTCAATCACCTGAATATTATGATTCATATTTGGTAGAATATGCATTATACTAATCTCAAAGGGTATTATCGTATTAAACACACTTAGACGAGTCATTGGAGTTCTAGAGACTTCAATATAATTCTAATGTCAGGAAGGAGAGTACTTTTAAAAGACAAAATACCATGAACCAGATCTGTTTTCTACGAATACCGACACCCAATATAGAAAATTAAAAGGCTCCAAGGTCATTCCCTATCCCCTCCTGCTGGAGCATGTGACCAAGTATCAATAAATTATGTTTTGGAATAATTTTCAAGAGAATGAAACCATAAAACATTAAAAACATTCAATTATAAGAATCTTAAATTTTTATACCAAAAAATTCTTAACAACACCAGAAATGAATACATGGTTTTAAACAGAGAAAAATTGGTCCAAATAATAAAAAAATAGCAGCACGTCGGCCCCAATAACTCCCCACAACAAGGGGTCACTACCCCCGAGCCGTCTCCACAACACCAAACCAAGAGGGTACTGACAACACAAACCGCCTTAACCCGACATTTTTCCTTTACCTGAGTAAAAAATAATGAAGTCTACTTGAACCAAATGGGTGTAAGTAGGCTTTGAGCCAAATAATAGTAGTATTATGCCCAAAAATTCTAAATGGTATTCAATACAAAGTGAAAAGCATGCAGTTTTAAAATGTAAAGAAAGCGATGATAAATTACAGGTAGTGGAACTCTTAATAGAAAATAGTTTTTAAACTAAAAATTTCATAATGATAACACAATTAAATAATACATGTTATAAACTATAAATTTAATCAATACACACCGTAATACAAGGGTAAATACCATAAATCCAATGATAAAAAAACCCGGAACACCCATAGGCATCTAGATATTCTCGAGCCCTATGAACCTCGTACCTCGGTGACAAGTTGCCATAGAAAAATATGTTCTCATGAACGAACCACTAGTTTGGAACATAATCATAACCTATTGTTCCTAATCATCATCCATATAGTTTAGTTCATGTTGTCATTATCTATTTTATCAGTGAAAAAGGGAAACACCCATCCGGTTCACTAGATGTACTAGTACATATCCGGCCACATAGGTTCTGATGCTTCTCCTTTGGTAGTCAAACAATTTGAGTAAGAAGAACACATCCCGTTTCATGTAAAATAACCAATAATTTTCACTTACAAATAGTACATTAGATACACACACTTTATACCACATAAAATACACAACGAAGAATTTTGATTTTTAATAAACAACTTCTCAAAATACTGTCTTGCTTTGTGCCCAAAAATCCTTGAAACCACCACATTGCACAACATTTGCACACTTTAAGTTATCAAAACGAAAACATTAGTCCAAAAGATTCCAATGAAACTAAAAAATCAATCTTAGGTAAGCCCCATATAATTCAATAAGTGATAACATTGTAAAACCTATATTTTTCACAAATATGGCAGTTAAAAATTTATGTGTTTCACAAACACCATTAAAACATATTTACGCAACAACCACCAAAGGAGATAAACATTCAAAACAATATTTTTATCCATAATACATTTCAATAAAATCAACTAAGAAATTATTGGGTAGCCCTAGGTGAAGCAATAAAACACTTCTTTGTAAAACCCCCAATTTCACATAAGTGTGACACCAAAAAACCATTTTAATAATAAATACAACTCAAACCATTTTTTAGAGAAACATTTAAATGAAATAAACATGAAAATACCATTTACACAGAATTATAAGTCACAAAATATTACACCCAATTTAAGAACCTCCCAAATTAAAGTAAACCATGAATCATTTGTGCGAAAACTGAAATGCACCATTGTTGTACCTCAAAGATGGTATATCAAGCATAAAATTAGAATATTAGACCATGAAAACCCAAGTTTAAACCCTAGGTTCTAAACCCTTCCCACTGGTCATTTGGGAATTCAAGGATAAGGGAAGAAAACCTAAGCACATTGAATGAAACCCTAATAAAAACAAAGGAAGAATGAAGGAGACCCACTTACTTGAGGGATCTTGAAGAAATTTCCCCACACACAGAAGTATATAAATTTGAAAATATCCAAAAATGAAATTTATTTTGGGGAAAGGAAGATAAGTTTAATTGATAACTAAAATTATGGGAAAAGTGTGAAAAATGAAAGAGTTATGAAGGAATCAAATTACCTTTTTAAATGTGGAATAAATGTGAAATCTTGAAATACTTTGACCTAAACCGTAGAGAAAAAAGAGCTCCAAAGAGGGGTATAAGTGAATAAAGGAGCACCTTTGTTCAGGGGGCTCGGGAAAAAGGAGGTAATTAATATTGAATAAGATATTAAATAAAAAATTCTTAATTTTTAAATAGAAAATGGGCTTCCGGGTTAGCCCAACTCTTAAAAAAACCCAAATACATCAAGATTATGGATTTCTAAAGGCCCAAAATTGACATGGTGGTGTTAATAGGTTGGATGGGGCCAATTATGAATTTTAATGGATGAAAAATGTTGAAAAATGAAGGGCTTATAAGAGAAACAAAAATTATTTTTAAATCTGGAATTGGGCTCACGGTTTGGCCCAAAAATTGAAAACCTACCATTTCCAACAAAAAATGCATGGGAAACACCCAAAACAAATAAAGAATTGAAATTAAATGAAAAATAAATTGAAAATATGTCATTCATGTGACACTCAATATATATCCTAAAATCAATATCGACAGTAACTAGAGTGGATAGTGTCTCAACCCTAATCATGGATTCCTATATAGGTTCTGGTCTAGAAGAATGAACATCTCAACCAAATGATTTAAGTTCATCATTAGGATAAATTTAATAAAAAGTGATCCCTTTGGATCTGTGACAAATCTAACTGAAATATAAAGTACTCCATCCATTGGTATACTTATCCCATCATCATTTTAGTCACCATATGTTAATCCAAAAAACATTGAACAAAATAAGGATCCCACTTAGAGAATATTTCACCCTAGGTCTGAGAATCCATATGATATCCAACATCCTTATCATTATATATGGACTCTAAATACTCCAAAACAAGATGAAAATATCACTTTAATTTCCCACATTCATCAAGAAAATCCAATCAGATAGAACTAGGGGATTTCTCAACCATAATAGACACTCTAGTCTCTCCTATAGGAGACACATCAACTCTAACTGAGATATATGAAATTTAATTCTCCGAGGACTCATATCTATATGAACCATGTCTCTTTAAAAATCTAAATAAAACATCTGAATCAAAAGTGAATGGGTGAGGTGAATGCATCCTTTAAACATCCTGATCATGATCAGGTCCTATATAATCACTACTATCATCCTCATCATTATCCTCATTTCCACCATTATTACCATCTTCTCCATTTCCTCCCCATAGAATTCCACAAAATAATTATAAGTTTTGAATAATATATTCTAATATTTCCATCACCAAAAACTTTTAAATCATCATCATCATCATCACTTTCACATATCAAAATCTCTCTTGTAGGGATAAATGTACGTGTATTAACAAGTCCAAAAGTTGCGGTTGGGATTTTTGGAATGTCAGGGTCACTACCCTCTTAAACTAAGAGTCCCACTTCCTTGTAAACAAATTCTATAACCACATATACTTATTAATTATTATACCCAACTATTTCATTTGTCTCTATTTTTGGATTCATAAGTATCTTGGGTCTAGTATGAAGATCTATGGGATGAAATTCGTAATAGATTTTAACAATATGTCAATCTCACATTTTCATCTAAGGGTTTAATATCACACTAATCCTTATATAAATAACCTTTCTTAGATTGAAACCACAAAAATTAACATTTTATTAATCCACCTCATCTATCATGAATTTTTTTCCAATAAAGAGGAAATAAACATAGGATAATTGAGAGATTTATATATGGATAATGACCTAACCATATCACACATGCACATCATTATGTATTTTCAAAAGCTAATACTTTACCATATTTTCATGCAGATCAAGAGATACACCTTTTAAATCTCAACCTTTTAATTTCTTATTTTCAAGGACATAAAAATTATGGAAAAAACAAGAAGAATATTTTATTCTCCATCCAACTCTATAACAATATGCCTTATTTGAGTTAACTCAGTTATTAAATTTAGTAAATAATTTGTATATCTGAATGATTAATTTCAACTAGGCATAATACCTAGATAATCTTCAAATGATACTTTTTGAAGAACTTTAAAAAAAATTTCCATTCCTTTAATGAATATATAAAATATTAACTATCATTCATACTTTAAATCAAATCCTTATTTTTCCCAAAAAGGAGCTCACTATAATGATAAAACTAATGAAGAAACCAATGATAGATTAGTCCTTCATTTATAGAGGACCAATCTACCCATCCTTGGTCGTAGATCTCCCTTAGAACTAAGGACATTCTAGAATGGATCAATTCAACATCCACATCTTTTCAACAACCATAATGTGATTTTCTAGCTGTGGATTGTTCTACTCGACTGCTACTTAGTTTGGTTAGCCTTTTGATATTTTAGTAGGTTTTTATTATATGTGATGTTACATAGAAGGGTTTATTATCATCGCCATTTTAGTGGAACAATGTAGAATCAATGGGAAAAAGTAGGCTAGAAGATAGGAGTGAAAGGGGAAGGTGAAATGGCTCGATGGAGGTAGGTGTGAGTGAGAGTTACCCAAGTTCAAACATTAAGGAATGCAATATCATTTACTAATTTGAAAATAATATAATATAATACATTAAAGTGACTAAATTGAATAAATATTAAATACCAAAAAATAGTAGCATCATAATAGATAAAAAAGAGACCGTTGACGTGTCTAATATTGACTTTCCAATGGTAGCTCATCCACTAGTGACTTCCTAATGGTGATCTGCTAATGGAATCTCATCCAACGGTTCCATTTCAACAGCGAATTTCTAACATAGGCTCTTCCAACATTAATGACTAATAAAACATTATCATTCCAAATTCATGTTTTATGTAGTTTAATCTCTCTTAATTCAATGGAATTTCACAAATATCATCACTCTGATGTTCTATCCTATGAATTAGAGAGTTATATCATTTTTTGGGAAATAATCCCTAAAAAATTGATTTATTACATCAATATTATATTTCACAGAATGAGACATAGGTTTTTTAGAAATTTTTATCATATTTGTGTTGTCACTACTTAGGGGTACATGTTTGAATTGATATCCATATTCTAGTAATGTGTGTTTCATTCACATAATTTGACTACATAACCTCCCTGTATCAATGTATTTTTCTTCCCAGTAGATAATGAAAAATAATTTTTTTATATCTAATCTAAGAATCTAGAGCATTTCCCAAATGATGAAATATTCTGGAGGTTCTTTTTCTATCTAACTTGTAACCACCAAAATCAGAATCCAAAACACATATTATGTCCAATTCTTATTCTCTAGTATAGAACCATCCAAAAGTTGTTGTATATTTTAGGTATTTGAAAATTATTTTAACAATAATTAATTGATACTATATATTTTTTTAATAAAAATGGGTGCACATACATAGACTAAACATAATATTATGTCAACTATTAGTTATGTATAAACAGACTCCAATCATACTTATGTAATGAGTATAATCTACAATGCATCAAGATCCAATATATATGTGGTAATCATATGATTTTCACTACTTTTGTGTTATTAGAAAAAAAATTAATTGGAGTTTAGTGTACATACATTGAATTAAAATAATTCCATCTATATTTTGAAAAATGTTTAAACCCAAGAAGAATTAATGTACACCGATTAAACTCATTTCAAATTTATTTTTCATCATGTATTTAAAATAAGTACCTAAATATTTTTTTAAAGATTAAAAAATAATATGATCAATATAGATTTTAACTACTAAAAAACTACTAAAACTACTCTTATAAAAATATTATGACTATTAATACCTTTTGAAAAAAATTGAATTAATTAAAGAACTGAGCCTATCATACTAAGATCTTGAAACTTGTTTTGAAACATATAATGCATTTTTTAATTTTAAAAAATTATTTAGGAAATGAGAATTTTGAAATCTGTGGGGTTTTCTAATAAATACATTCTTAATATTAGAATTATTAAATATATCACTTTTTACGTACAATTGATAATTTTTGAAATCTAAATATGTTGCATAGGTTAGCAATATATTAATTTCTTCCTATCTATACACTGATTAAATGTTTTCCTCATTGTAAATACAATATTATTGATTACATCATTGTGAAACCAACCTAACTATATTTATTACTATGGATCCTAATTCAAAAACCATTTTTCTGAAAACCCATTTATTTCTAATAGAGAGACTATCTTTAGTCATAATTAAGAGTACCCAAACATTATTTCATTCTAACTAACTAATTCCCCATTGATGGCCATCATCCAAAATGAATCATTAATTTCATCATTGATTTTCCTTAGAAAAATATTTAAAATTAATTCATTATGATCAATCATATTTCTATGAAAATATATATTCTATGTACTTCAATCAAGTTCTACAATGGCATAATGTAAAGGATGATATTTTTGTGTCCAAACAACTATTGGAAATGAAGGTCTAGAAATATCATGGTTTTCTACATATTCAGGTTCTTGTTTTGTATGTTCCATAAAACCAGATGATTTTTATTCAAATTTTACTGAAGTGGAAAATAATATGGCATTAATGTACAGAGTTGAAAAATAATCCTCAAGGTTTCTTAAAGTGGTTTTAGGATACTTTTGATTGGTTTCATCGAACATTAAATGAATAGAGTCTTTAATAGTTTTGGTTGTTTTTGTAAACACCATATATGATTTAATGGATATTGAATAACCAAGAAAAATTATTTCATCACTCTTAAATAAAAAATTCTAAATATTATACAAAGTGGTAAGAATAATGACTTCACAACCCAAAACTATAATGTAATTAAGCATTGAGTTTTTACTATTCCATAATTTATATAGGGTTTTTTGTAAGAGAGGTCTAATTAAAACTCTCTTTATTATATAATAAGATCTATTCGTATCCTCTTACAAAAACTAGATAGGAATTTCATATTTAGTGGGGGTTGTTTGATTAATTTATTAGAGTGTACAATTCCTTCTTTCGGTAACATCTCTCTATTGTGGGGTTATAAGAGCTAAAAATTTATGATTTTAGACATTTTGTGAGTAAAGATATTCAATGTATTGATTTTAAAAATCATGCCCAAAATCAATTTTTAAGGATTTATTCCTATTTAAAATAATATTTTCTATAGATTTAGACTTAAGGTTAAAGTAAGAACATGATTCACTTTTGTGAGCTAGAAATAATACTCAATAATACCTTGAAAATTAATCTAAAAGGACATTAAAATATTACCTACCATTAATTTTCCATTTAGAATTATCACCAAATGGGACTACCCACTGACATGGTTTTTTTGAAATTATTAAATATTGAGTAATATCTTGTAATGTGTCTAGAATAGCCAGTATTATGGTTCCACGGATTCTTACAGGAGCTCATCAAGAAGCTTCCCTAAAGAAGAATTACACCAAAATTGGATTTGGTAAATAAATCCTCCTGGGTCTAGAAATGATATAAATTATGGATTTTGGAACCCATAATTTCAATATAGGTTTCATTTAAGTATTTTTTAATATTTTAGAAATAAAATTGTATTCCCCTATTGAATAAGAACAAGTATTAGGTTTTCTAAATGTAGATTTAAGAATATAACTATTATTATTAATCCTCCTCTACCCTGGTTAATAACCTTTGTCAATAATGTATTTATATTCTATATATTTTCCAGGTATTTGAGTAATATTATTCCTCCAATTAGTGATTCGTTAAAAAAATTTCCTTAATTTATCATTAGAAAATTTCAATTCATTATTCCTTATTAAATTTTTATCATTTCCACATTTTAAATTACATGGTAAGACATAACTTTAGCAGTTAAAGGATATAATTCCTTTAGAGATTTATAGAAATCCCTAAACTCATTATATGTATATTCTATAATGTTACAGTACTCAAACATTTGACTGTTATTAATGTTTTTTGTATATTCATCTCTAGAATGATTTAAAATATGTGCATGAGATGCAGGAATGTTATTGGATACCTTTTATGCGTTTTTGATGAAACACAAGTTAACTATATCATGTAATTCCTCTTAGGTAGTATCTGAATCACTTGATATTTCTTTAGAAAAAGTCCATGTTGATTTCATTACTTTATTATAGTTCTAATATATATCATCATATTTCTATTTTTATTTTAGGATTGGGTAGTCATTTTTTAAATTCCCTTTCCTTTTATAATCATAAAAGATGATTCCATTGAAGCATCTTCTCTCTATCCATCCATCTAATATTTTCCTCTATTTTTATAGTTGCCTTTGTAGCATGGTTTCCTATAGAAATTTTTCTTATTATAAAACAACTTAAATATTTTGTCCAGATGGGACATCTCTTCATTATTATTATCTAGTGATTCTTCATCACCTGAACAGTTATCCAAAAATTTCTCCTTTTTTTACGAGGAAGATGATTTGAAGGATACATATTTACTTTTTTGATCATCAACCACTTACCAATTATATTTTAGTTTTTTCTCCAATATTATAAACATTCCAATCATATTTTTTATTTGTATCTTACTAATATTGAATTATTACCTAATTGTGATGGAGGTTCGCCTCCATATTTCTATTAGACACCTCAAGAGTCACATCACTTGGTCTTTATCCAAAATAACATCACTAAAGATTGAATTGTATTCACTATCTTATTAATACTGAGATTCAGTATACTAATAAACTCATTAGGTTTCATCATAAAAGTATCTTATTCAATTATATAATTATAAAAAACAATTTAATTAATAATAATTTTTCACCAATGTGAAACTGCCAAAGTTTCATAGATTTCAAAAGTAGTATCCCATGTAGTAATTATATGGAAATAATCACCACACAAATAAAAATAAAAGTAATTTTTAGA
The DNA here is from genome assembly GCA_963277665.1 of Viscum album. NCBI lineage: Eukaryota > Viridiplantae > Streptophyta > Magnoliopsida > Santalales > Viscaceae > Viscum > Viscum album. The sequence continues at coordinate 178,225,176 of OY728143.1, read as the reverse complement.
TTTATAATAATTCTCATATGATGTTTTATTAGAATCATCTCATGTGTTTCTAGAAGTATATGGAATTTTATATTTATCTACAATAAGAGTCCAAATTTAAAAAACATGCCCTCAATATTAATTTTCATCCTGATTTTCCACCATGAATAATCTTTTCCACTAATGAAAGTTGGTTTAGTTGTAGACGAACCTTCATGCCTATTAACCATTAAAGAAAAAAAATTAGAACTAATATAAATATGATATTTTCATATTAAAAAAATTAATAATATTTGAAATGTTATTTAGGAATCCTTGAAAAACAAATTTGGTCAAAGTGAGTAACTCAAGTATTTTTTGAAGGGAGTTCCAAATAAAATTTTCTATTAGAAACATGTTTAAATAAATTTCCATCAAATAAAATAAATTTTCCCAGTTAATCAAAATTGTAGTTTGGTTAGTTTGTTTTCTTTTTAGATATTTCCCAATGATTGGTCAGTTCTTATTTAAAATAATATTAACAATTAATTTATCTTTTTGAATGAATTTACTCAAAAGAATACAAATATAAACATCATATGAAGAATATGAACAATTAAATTTTTTCTATAGTTTAATTGAAATACAGTTTCATACTTTGAATGTTATAAAAATATCTAAATCACAAGACATAATAAACAAGGGGTGCAGTCTCAAGACAAGACCCAATCCCCTATACTTGTCATTAAAATACTTCGGATAAGATTATATAACTATAATTTGATCCAAAACCTAGATATGGTATACAAACAACAACTCATAAGATGTCCAAGCTCAATTGACACTTCAACAATTATGTGTGTAAAGAGAAAAAACCCATGAAACAGAATGAAATATTCCACAGATATTGTGGTAAAGATGTTGAATATAGATAAAAGTGAATATTAAGTATTATCTAGTTCTAGGGTAGGATAAAATGTGTGTTTATATCTAGATAAAACAAAAATGTGCTAAAAAATAATGTCAAACAAAATGATGACAATGAAATAAGATATAGAATGGTAATACTGCTTGGTATGAAGTAATCTAAATAGTAAAGTTTACTCAAATGTGGCATAGTGTGGACATCAATATGTTTCTAGGATTATAACATCTTGTTACCATTTTATAAAGTACACCCTTAAACTCATCATTTTTTCTCTCCTCTTCAAGTGGGAGGATACCTATAATGGTTATGTAAGAGACTTTTTGGACATTCAACTTTAACAATCCTTTTCTATAGTATTATGGATGATTTGATGATGTGTAGATATGTTATACACCATAAAATTTTTCATGGGTATAATCCCTGAATGTGGTTTCACATTGTGATACTTACACATCATGATAGGGGTTTCTTAATGTGACTACTTTAAATAACATATTTGAAATCAGAGTTGGTGAATTTTTTAGAGTACTTATACACCATAGATTTCACGGCATGTTACTATATTACAAATCATGAAATAGGCTACATCATGATTTTAATGTGGGGGAGCGGTTGTTTTTTCTGGGATCCTTCTCCAAACCACTTATATCTTGAACCAAAAATTATCCTATGTAATTTTCAAAAACACCGCTCCACCTAGATTGATTTGTTTTGCATTGGATCTCTATTGTGGTTTGTTATGCCTCTCCGAGTAAGTGACCATTTCACTTCTTTATGGATTTTGATCACGATAATACCCTTGGGTTGTGTTGATGGATCCTTTGATCAAAGGTTGGTGATTAATCCTTGTTTTTTTATAGATTTGTTGTGTGATCTCGTTCTGGAGGACTTATCTTTTATTGTTTGTATTGTGGTTCCTTTTAATCATTGAGATTTAAAGGATTATTTTCTTCCAAGGAACCCATGCAGTCTAAATTGAATCGATCTTGATGTAGATTTGATTCGATGTAATTTTTTTCTCATTATTGTGTTTTTTTATTTTGTTTTTCATTGTGGGCATGTGTGAACTGAGTTTTGGGGAAGGTGGTTCCATCTCTAGCCTACATTGATGAATCTAATTTATTTGTCTTATTAATTATTTTTTATATTTAATTAGGAATGATTATTTTGTGTTTGTTGAAAGGGGTTTTGGTGAAAAATGGTTTTCCATGGTTATTGATAAATAGAGAGAAAATGGGTATTTTCAAAGCATTGAATTGGAATTTGTGAAAATGGGTGTTTTCAATTAAATGGAATGAACTATTAAAAATAACACATTGTATACATTTGGTACTAATGTGGAAGATGTATCTTAGGTCTAAAAGCTACTCCAAATAATGGAAGGGAAAGACTCATCAATGTAGGCTAGAGATGGAACCAAATGTATACATTCCATGGATTCAACTTCCTTTTTGGCCTCATATCGTGGATTAGATTCCACCACTGGCCCACTTCACCTTGTAACCAATAAATAGCCAGAATAAGTTTATCATGTTCCAAACTCTGAAGAATAGAGAATATTTTTTGAATGGAACTGATCAATTTTTAGTGACAAGTGGATTAAAATACCATTTTTAGGAAGTTATATTTTTTCTAATTAATGACTTAATAGAATATTGTTCCCTACATTACTCATTTGTACGTAAAACATAAATCATAGCTCGATAAATTTGAGTGAACATGAAAATAAGATTTTCCATTCTTTCTTCAAGAGAATTTGTATTATCATGAGAATTACAATTTAATTTCTCATCAGACTCACCATTTATTTAGATTCTTTAGGTTCTATCCATTGAATAAAAACAAAAATAATAGAATATGAAACAATAATCACATTGGGGAACAAGATAATCCTAAAATACCAGTTATAATTTGCCTAAATTATGACACCTTTTAAATCTTTGAAAAAATTGGTATATCCTTGATTAATCATAGCCAAATTCACTTTAAATAAATTATGAAGGTTCATGAAATTTTTTATAATTTCCAAATAATATCCCCGGGGAGTTTGAATCCAGGTGTCCAGTAAGGAACTTTGTTATAAACCAGTTATTGATCAAGTCTAGCTCAATACATTGTTTTCAAGGTTGTTACCTCTGTGTAATTTTTTTTAGAGACACATCAACTTATAATATCTATAATGGGATGTATTGGTAGGAAACTAGTCACTCCAAGAATTACCATAATTCTAGTATATTTTATATACATCGACTCATCCATAGAAATACACTCATAGAAATGTTCTTACGGAACTCACTAAGGGTTTATCATCCTATTTTATAGAGGGTAACTAAAAGTTTCATCTAATATCAATTATAGAGACCGAATCATAACATACATTATCATTATATACTTTTTTTGGAATACTTAACTCATGACAGAAATAAATTCCAAAAGACCGTATTATTTTAATCCATTTAAAATCATGGAAACATAAACACTGGTACAAATGTGAGAAAAATTATCTCCCACTAGGTTCTTCATGACTAGAAATATTCTTATTAAAATAATACACAATACAATAGTTCATAACCAGGGGTAAGTAAACCTAAAATGGGATGAGATTGGATATTAATTAAGGGTAAATAATACAAATACTAAGCATAATAATGAGAATAAATGTAGGATAACATGATCATAACATATTAAGACCATACTCAACATATCAAAGATTATATAAAAGAATCACATTATAAATATTGGTACGAAAAAAGTCTTGTATAACAATGGAATCAATAACATAATTTTTGAAATAATAAAAGATGAATAAAAATGGAATTTTTGCAGAAAAAAAATATAAGGATTTCTATAGTAGTCAAGACAACACTCCTAAGACCATCTTAGTGGAATTATTTCACACTCCAGACTATAATTGTAGTCAAGGATCACTTCCAAGATAATGTATGTAGAAATGGTCTTTTACATAATAGAGTTCACTCCATGTTCCATCCATGTCGAGCTCATGAGATATAAATGTTTACCCAATTCATCGGAGGGAGTTATAGGTCCCACCCATCTCATAATTAAATCATCTATATTTATGCCATTAGATCATTAAAATTCATAATATCACAAACCATGAAATGAAATAGGTATCATAAACATGTAATAATATCACAACCTATTTAAGATATACATGTTTCATAATCATTTCATTAAATCATAACCTGTGAAATGGAGATGATTTCTAGATCATATAACTCATGAATGTGAAACAGGTTTCATAAACAACATTCTATTAAATCATAAACCATTCTGAGAATGAATACTAATAGAAAATATTGATAATTTCTACAAAAATGATTTATTAACACCAATATATGTCATCTAATATGGAAAATCATTTTTAGTGATATTTTAAAAACATTTATTGTTGAAAATATCTTTTATGGTTTGAAATGTACTTCTTAAAACATTAACCACTTTTGAAAATATTTTAATTTGAAAATAGATTTTAAATGATATGAAGGATGATTTGAAACCATTAAAAATTATAATCAATTTTAATTGAAAATGATCATAATATATCAATTTAAAACATTTTCTAATAAATATTTTTTTTGGATAAAATAGATATTTTACAGAAGAGAAGAAATAATGTAAAATTTCTATAGAAACATTTTTTAATTATATTAAGTACCAAATATTGCGAAAATAGTACTATTACCTGAATATATATTCAATTTAAAATTAATAAGAAAATTCATTATTTTTATTGAGGGATTGATCATTAGATTTCATTAATGAAAGCATAATCATAAATAATCCCTATAAATGATGAGATTGGTGTGATGTACTTTTACCAATTTGGTAACATTTAATGAAACACCCAACGTAGTAAAATAAAATTACATGAAGTTGGAAATATATTAAAAATGAGTATATTAATGATATAAAATTTAAAATGATAGTATTTATACCTCGTGAAATAATATAAGTTAATAACAAAACATGTGTCTTTCAGAAGAAAAATTGAGTAAAAACTACAATTCTAAATTCGTGACTTTTGAATCATCAATCCCCAAAAATAATATCATAGAATTAATATTATAAGTACCAAAAAAATTAAGCTTAATAATAATATAATACATTCGTGGGTATTATATACACCACACTAAATATACAAGTGGTTAATAGTGCATAAGTCTTGCATAAATAAAAGTGAGATTTGAAATCCCCTTACCCATTGTCTTGAATGTATTTATAATGCTTAAAAATAAATGTATAATAAATATATGTATATTATAAATAAATAATATAACAATATAAATATATTTAATACCATATATTATTTTTTACATTATATTACCCGTTTATTAACACTTCCATATTAAAGCTATGTTTCGAGTAATAACCGCTTTGTTTTTTCCCTACGTTTTGATTTGTTATATTTTTTGTCCCCTTATTTTATGATTTCATAATATATATAATTATATCCATGAATAAAATATCATATATATTCCGTATAAATATATTCATAATAATCTATAAAATATAGAAATATAAAATGAAATACACTGTTCATGGAGAGAGTAGGTCATACATATGCAAGAACATTTATTCCATTTTCTTTTTATATGAAAAGGAATAAATTAAATGAAAGTTATATTATAATTAATGTAAAAATATTATGAAATATATATCATACATTTTCATAAAACCCATCCTTAATAAATTCCATTTAATTTGTGATCGAATCACATTGCTTTGAGTATGCAACAGTCCACACATCCACAAACAAAGTTATAATATTTACCAAAAACTGTATTCATTAATGAATGTGTTATATAGTAATTATATAAGAATAAATAAAAAATAAATATCAAATAAATAATATAATAACATAAATCCCATCATTAATTGAAACTTCTATAGGTGGAAATGGAATAATGATCGACATCAGTTCATGAGTCGATAGTTCTCTGTACCCAAGAACAATGATTTCATATTGAATTTATGGAAGGGTGTGTGCGTGTAGGTCAAAACCATAACATAACAGCATATAATTATATTTAGGATAATTAGGTTATTATATAACAATATAATATGAAAAATTTAGGTGGTGGATAATAAAAAAAAAACTAAAGTGCTAGTGAAAGGATGTTACATATTCTTTAGGCATCTCTCATTTGTTTTAACTGAAGAGATATCTTTAGTTGATTTACACCCAAATAGTGGCTTATATGATGAGGGGGATGGGAGTTGGGAGGATATTATGGGAGGATTTGGGTTATCTAAATTGATTTAAAGGTGAGAAGAAGTGATGGGGGTGCCATTTTATAATGGATGAGGAGTAGTATTCTAGTAAATATAAAAAGGTAAACACTATTGAGAGTTGTCCCTTATAACTTTTGGCTCAAATAATTGTAATTTTTTTGAAAAATAGGTTACTTTTTTGAATTATTTCCATCCAATGTATTTTTTACATGTTTCTAGGATATTTGACCCCCTAAATTAAAGTTTAACTACTAGGTATTCTTGTTTTAACCGTAATCCCTGTAATTAATATTAATTAATTTTACTAATATTTTTTTGTCAAAAAACTATGTTTAAGATATTAGAAATTATATATTAGTATGATTAAAAATATTTAATCAATTTATCCAAATTCTAATCACATAAATGTCAAAATTTAATTTAATATTAATCCCACATATGTGCCACGACATCAGGTTTTTAATAAAAAATGCTTAAATGCTTGAAATGTTTTTATATCAAATTTCAAGGTAAATTTGGTTAAAATAATATAAATTTGATTAATTTATGTATAAATTACATAATTAAATAATAAAAATATTAAAAATTTCATTTTAAAATATAAATAAATTATAAGAAAAAATTATTTTGAATTATAATTCATTATTTTTCATTATTCATTTAAAAATGATGTTTTTCAGAAAAAAGCAAAATATTTACTCAATAATAATTTTTAAATTATGAATATAAAAATGTTGGTTTTTTATAAAATTAAAATTCTTATATTCTTTAAAGTAAAAATTATTATTTTTTATTGAAGGACATAAAAATAATTTTATTTAATAAAACTGTATTTTAAATAATAAAAAGACTTTTTCAAACCTTATGTGTATTATTAAAATATTTTTTATTTTAATAATACCACTATAAATAATATTTTAAAATTAGATATTACTATTTAAAGTGTTAGTTTTAATAGCTATGTTATAATAATATCATTTAAATAATTATAATAATAAAATATTGTTTTGTGGAAACTACTAATTTCATGTAATTTAAACCCGGTCAGTTTTATGTTTTTTGCAAGATTTACTTGGTGTAGTTTATGATGAATTATAAACTTGGTGCATCATATATGTAATTATTAACTTTGTGTTGCATGAAACATATGAAATAGAAGAAAATTATATTTAAAAAAAGGGTATATAAAAACATAGGGTGTCACCTTCAGTGTCAAAAAATGTGGCTTAGTGAGGAGATAAAATTAATTCTTTGAAAGTTGTAGTAAAATAGAGTTTTTTGAGGTTTGCTTTTCTATATATTGGAATGCTCATGATCATAAATGAGTTATAGACTTTGAAAAATGAATGTTAGTAGGAATACCTTGTGTAATCTTTCTCATGATGATCCTTCCAGTATTTAACAAACCATTCACTAATTGATCCTACATTTCTTTTGAATGTGAAAGTATTCTAATAATTTTCTATAAAATAAGATGGAGGGTTCATTTGAATAATAATAATTGATATGTTCTTGATACATATACTATGATCTAACTCCTTTCTCAATGAGTTAGTGAGATATTTTATTGAATAATGATTTAATAACCTGGCGGCATTATTTAAAAAAAATTGTCATTAGAAGAATTTAATTCAAATAAAGTAGATCATTAACAATAGAACTTTTGGAGTAAAGACTAATCTGGTGGAAATATATCTCTGATGACATGTCATCTATGGTGGAAATACATCTCTTGAGGAAAGACATCCTAGCATCAAGACGTATCGGACGAAAATTCAGTTTGTAGATGAATAATTTGAAATAATTGTTTCTTAGTTTGGCGGGGACTCAAGATGGATGTGAGTAATTTGAACTAACAGTGAGATATGACTGGCAACTGCTCAACTCTAGAGGTCAGAGTTTTGAACTGAAGATGTGTCATGCTGATAGTGATTCTTGTCTGGTGGTGAGTCCTTTTAAACTAATTGTGATGCATACCAAAATATATCCAAATTTTTATCAAAAATCATTACAAAGTAAAATTATATAATAAATCTTAAAATTCAATAAAAACATTGTATAAAAGAATTTTCAGCATTTAAATAAATAGGATCGAATAATATTCATCTTTTTTATGATTATGAATCATATCATTTTTACCGACAATATATAAGATAAACATGGATATAAAAAATTTAATTTAAAGGATAAAAATCTTTTTGACAATAAAAATGTCAATTTTTAGATATATAAATAAAATTTTTATCAATGTAATGACATATTAATGGGTAAAAACCAATCAGAATATTATTTTCAAAGAATAACAACCAAATAATTCATAATAAAAAGAGAATAGAATAACCAATGATTAATTTTTTTTTGTAAAAGTTAAAGAGAATAGAATCTAGATAATGATGATATCAAAGTACAAAAAAGGATGGTATCAAATTAAAATGGAAAAGTAAAAAAAGGAAAATCTATTCATGTCAAATTAATGTGAATTCTATAAATATTCTCCCACATTTTGGATTATTAAGAAGGTAAATTAAAAATATTTAATGATAAAAATATGAATAATTATAGAAAGATCAGTTGTCAAGTATAACAATTCATTACATTATTGCAAAAAAATATACCTAAAAATACAATAAAAATTTTCAACAATGAATAATATTAAAAAAAAGTCACTCCCATCATGGGTAGTAGGGTCAGTAGGGCCCTTTTAGAAGTTATATATAGGACAGCTAAATATAGAAGCTGAGGTGTATGAGGTAGTGGTAAGATGATTTATAATAATCACTATCTTGAGATATTGGTCTAATTCCTTATGAGATATAATGAATGGTTGAAAGCAAATAGAAATGGATTCAAAAGGTTTAAAATTTCCATAATAATGTGTCCACCTCACTATATTTCACTATATAAATATTTATTTCCCTTGATAAAAATCATACGAAGTAGGGTATTCACCTTTAACAGATTTAATTACTCTATGAAATACATAATTAATAGAGGAATCATTAGATTATCAGTTAAAATATTGAAGTGATGAATAAGATCATGTTTAGTATACATCCTTGAAAGGTAATATTAAATGGACTTATTAATGGTTTCATAATCACTTTTTTCTTCTTTTAAACATTTTCTTACCATCTTGTATATTTCCTCACCATGCTGATGAATTAGCCTTGGATCCTCCTGATGAGTAATATAAAAAACTCCCAACACAGATTCCATATCAACTCTAATGATATATGGAACCAAGTTCGCATCAAATAAAATCAAGGGAGGTAGAACAGAAGATATAGAAGCCACTAATGGTAAGATCTCAAATCTTTCCATCATAGTAGACTAGATAGAATTAAAAGAGGTTCTCATTTCCTCCATAACTGACCTTAAGGACCCTATCTCACTTTCTATCCTATGGTTTCAGTTTCAATCACCTGAATATTATGATTCATATTTGGTAGAATATGCATTATACTAATCTCAAAGGGTATTATCGTATTAAACACACTTAGACGAGTCATTGGAGTTCTAGAGACTTCAATATAATTCTAATGTCAGGAAGGAGAGTACTTTTAAAAGACAAAATACCATGAACCAGATCTGTTTTCTACTAATACCGACACCCAATATAGAAAATTAAAAGGCTCCAAGGTCATTCCCTATCCCCTCCTGCTGGAGCATGTGACCAAGTATCAATAAATTATGTTTTGGAATAATTTTCTAGAGTATGAAACCATAAAACATTAAAAACATTCAATTATAAGAATCTTAAATTTTTATACCAAAAAATTCTTAACAACACCAGAAATGAATACATGGTTTTAAACAGAGAAAAATTGGTCTAAATAATAAAAAAATAGCAGCACGTCGGCCCCAATAACTCCCCACAACAAGGGGTCACTACCCCCGAGCCGTCTCCACAACACCAAACCAAGAGGGTACTGACAACACAAACCGCCTTAACCCGACATTTTTCCTTTACCTGAGTAAAAAATAATGAAGTCTACTTGAACCAAATGGGTGTAAGTAGTCTTTGAGACAAATAATAGTAGTATTATGCCCAAAAATTCTAAATGGTATGCAATACAAAGTGAAAAGCATGCAGTTTTTAAATGTAAAGAAAGCGATGATAAATTACAGGTAGTGGAACTCTGAATAGAAAATAGTTTTTAAACTAAAAATTTCATAATGATAACACAATTAAATAATACATGTTATAAACTATAAATTTAATCAATACACACCGTAATACAAGGGTAAATACCATAAATCCAATGATAAAAAAAACCCGGAACACCCATAGGCATCTAGATATTCTCGAGCCCTATGAACCTCGTACCTCGGTGACAAGTTGCCATAGAAAAATATGTTCTCATGAACGAACCACTAGTTTGGAACATAATCATAACCTATTGTTCCTAATCATCATCCATATAGTTTAGTTCATGTTGTCATTATCTATTTTATCAGTGAAAAAGGGAAACACCCATCCGGTTCACTAGATGTACTAGTACATATCCGGCCACATAGGTTCTGATGCTTCTCCTTTGGTAGTCAAACAATTTGAGTAAGAAGAACACATCCCGTTTCATGTAAAATAACCAATAATTTTCACTTACAAATAGTACATTAGATACACACACTTTATACCACATAAAATACACAACAAAGAATTTTGATTTTTAATAAACAACTTCTCAAAATATTGTCTTGCTTTGTGCCCAAAAATCCTTGAAACCACCACATTGCACAACATGTGCACACATTAAGTTATAAAAACGAAAACATTAGTCCAAAAGATTCCAATGAAACTAAAAAATCAATCTTAGGTAAGCCCCATATAATTCAATAAGTGATAACATTGTAAAACCTATATTTTTCACAAATATGGCACTTAAAAATTTATGTGTTTCACAAACACCATTAAAACATATTTACGCAACAACCACCAAAGGAGATATACATTAAAAACAATATTTTTATCCATAATACATTTCAATAAAATCAACTAAGAAATTATTGGGTAGCCCTAGGTGAAGCAATAAAACACTTCTTTGTAAAACCCCCAATTTCACATAGGTGTGACACCAAAAAACCATTTTAATAATAAATACAACTCAAACCATTTTTTAGAGAAACATTTAAATGAAATAAACATGAAAATACCATTTACACAGAATTATAAGTCACAAAATATTACACCCAATTTAAGAACCTCCCAAATTAAAGTAAACCATGAATCATTTGTGCGAAAACTGAAATGCACCATTGTTGTACCTCAAAGATGGTATATCAAGCATAAAATTAGAATATTAGACCATGAAAACCCAAGTTTAAACCCTAGGTTCTAAACCCTTACCACTGGTCATTTGGGACTTCAAGGATAAGGGAAGAAAACCTAAGCACATTGAATGAAACCCTAATAAAAACAAAGGAAGAATGAAGGAGACCCACTTACTTGAGGGATCTTGAAGAAATTTCCCCACACACAGAAGAATATAAATTTGAAAATATCCAAAAATGAAATTTATTTTGGGGAAAGGAAGATAAGTTTAATTGATAACTAAAATAATGGGAAAAGTGTGAAAAATGAAAGAGTTATGAAGGAATCAAATTACCTTTTTAAATGTGGAATAAATGTGAAATCTTGAAATACTTTGACCTAAACCGTAGAGAAAAAAGAGCTCCAAAGAGGGGTATAAGTGAATAAAGGAGCACCTTTGTTCGGGGGGCTCGGGAAAAAGGAGGTAATTAATATTGAATAAGATATTAAATAAAAAATTCTTAATTTTTAAATAGAAAATGGGCTTCCGGGTTAGCCCAACTCTTAAAAAACCCAAATACATCATGATTATGGATTTCTAAAGGCCCAAAATTGACATGGTGGTGTTAATAGGTTGGATGGGGGCAATTATGAATTTTAATGGATGAAAAATGTTGAAAAATGAAGGGCTTATAAGAGAAACAAAAATTATTTTTAAATCTGGAATTGGGCTCACGGTTTGGCCCAAAAATTGAAAACCCACCATTTCCAACAAAAAATGCATGGGAAACACCCAAAACAAATAAAGAATTGAAATTAAATGAAAAATAAATTGAAAATATGTCATTCATGTTACACTCAATATATAACCTAAAATCAATATCGACAGTAACTAGAGTGGATAGTGTCTCAACCCTAATCATGGATTCCTATATAGGTTCTGGTCTAGAAGAATGAACATCTCAACCAAATGATTTAAGTTCATCATTAGGATAAATTTAATAAAAAGTGATCCCTTTGGATCTGTGACAAATCTAACTGAAATATAAAGTACTCCATCCATTGGTATACTTATCCCATCATCATTTTGGTCACCATATGTTAATCCAAAAAACATTGAACAAAATAAGGATCCCACTTAGAGAATATTTCACCCTAGGTCTGAGAATCCATATGATATCCAACATCCTTATCATTATATATAGACTCTAAATACTCCAAAACAAGATGAAAATATCACTTTAATTTCCCACATTCATCAAGAAAATCCAATCATATAGAACTAGGGGATTTCTCAACCATAATAGACACTCTAGTCTCTCCTATAGGAGACACATCAACTCTAACTGAGATATATGAAATTTAATTCTCCGAGGACTCATATCTATATGAACCATGTCTCTTTAAAAATCTAAATAAAACATCTGAATCAAAAGTGAATGGGTGAGGTGAATGCATCCTTTAAACATCCTGATCATGATCAGGTCCTTTATAATCACTACTATCATCCTCATCATTATCCTCATTTCCACCATTATTACCATCTTCTCCATTTCCTCCCCATAGAATTCCACAAAATAATTATAAGTTTTGAATAATATATTCTAATATTTCCATCACCAAAAACTTTTAAATCATCATCATCATCATCACTTTCACATATCAAAATCTCTCTTGTAGGGATAAATGTACGTGTATTAACAAGTCCAAAAGTTGCGGTTGGGATTTTTGGAATGTCAGGGTCACTACCCTCTTAAACTAAGAGTCCCACTTCCTTGTAAACAAATTCTATAACCACATATACTTATTAATTATTATACCCAACTATTTCATTTGTCTCTATTTTTGGATTCATAAGTATCTTGGGTCTAGTATGAAGATCTATGGGATGAAATTCGTAATAGATTTTAACAATATGTCAATCTAACATTTTCATCTAAGGGTTTAATATCACACTAATCCTTATATAAATAACCTTTCTTAGATTGAAACCACAAAAATTAACATTTTATTAATCCACCTCATCTATCATGAATTTTTTTCCAATAAAGAGGAAATAAACATAGGATAATTGAGAGATTTATATATGGATAATGACCTAACCATATCACACATGCACATCATTATTTATTTTCAAAAGCTAATACTTTACCATATTTTCATGAAGATCAAGAGATACACCTTTTAAATCTCTACCTTTTAATATCTTATTTTCAAGGACATAAAAATTATGGAAAAAATAAGAAGAATATTTTATTCTCCATCCAACTCTATAACAATATGCCTTATTTGAGTTAACTCAGTTATTAAATTTAGTAAATAATTTGTATATCTAAATGATTAATTTCAACTAGGCATAATACCTAGATAATCTTCAAAATAATACTTTTTGAAGAACTTTAAAACATTTTTCCATTCCTTTAATGAATATATAAAATATTAACTATCATTCATACTTTAAATCAAATCCTTATTTTTCCCAAAAAGGAGCTCACTATAATGATAAAACTAATGAAGAAACCAATGATAGATTAGTCATTCATTTATAGAGGACCAATCTACCAATCCTTGGTCGTAGATCTCCCTTAGAACTAAGGACATTCTAGAATGGATCAATTCAACATCCACATCTTTTCAACAACCATAATGTGATTTTCTAGCTATGGATTGTTCTATTCGACTGCTACTTAGTTTGGTTAGCATTTTGATATTTTAGTAGGTTTTTATTATATGTGATGTTACATAGAAGGGTTTATTATCATCTCCATTTTAGTGGAACAATGTAGAATCAATGGAAAAAAGTAGGCTAGAAGATAGGAGTGAAAGGGGAAGGTGAAATGGCTCGATGGAGGTAGGTGTGAGTGAGAGTTACCCAAGATCAAACATTAAGGAATGCAATATCATTTACTAATTTGAAAATAATATAATATAATATATTAAAGTGACTAAATTGAATAAATATTAAATACCAAAAAAATAGTAGCATCATAATACATGAAAAAGAGACCGTTGACGTGTCTAATATTGACTTTCCAATGGTAGCTCATCCACTAGTGACTTCCTAATGGTGATCTGCTAATGGAATCTCATCCAACGGTTCCATTTCAACAGCGAATTTCTAACATAGGCTCTTCCAACATTAATGACTAATAAAACATTATCATTCCAAATTCATGTTTTATGTAGTTTAATCTCTCTTAATTCAATGGAATTTCACAAATATCATCACTATGATGTTCTATCCTATGAATTAGAGAGTTATATCATTTTTTGGGAAATAATCCCTAAAAAAATGATTTATTACATCAATATTATAGTTCACAGAATGAGACATAGGTTTTTTAGAAATTTTTATCATATTTGTGTTGTCACTACTTAGGGGTACATGTATGAATTGATATCCATATTCTAGTAATGTGTGTTTCATTCACATAATTTGACTACATAAACTCCCTGTATCAATGTATTTTTCTTCCCAGTAGATAATGAAAAATAATTTTTTTATATCTAATCTAAGAATCTAGAGGATTTCCCAAATGATGAAATATTCTGGAGGTTCTTTTTCTATCTAACTTGTAACCACCAAAATCAGAATCCAAAACACATATTATGTCCAATTCTTATTCTCTAGTATAGAACCATCCAAAAGTTGTTGTATATTTTAGGTATTTGAAAATTATTTTAACAATAATTAATTGATACTATATATTTTTTTAATAAAAATGGGTGCACATACATAGACTAAACATAATATTATGTCAACTATTAGTTATGTATAAACAGACTCCAATCAAACTTATGTAATGAGTATAATATACAATGCTTCAAGATCCAATATATATGTGGTAATCATATGATTTTCACTACTTTTGTGTTATTAGAAAAAAAATTAATTGGAGTTTAGTGTACATACATTGAATTAAAATAATTCCATCTATATTTTGAAAAATGTTTAAACCCAAGAAGAATTAATGTACACCAATTAAACTCATTTCAAATTTATTTTTCATCATGTATTTAAAATAAGTACCTAAATATTTTTTTAAAGATTAAAAAATAATATGATCAATATAGATTTTAACTACTAAAAAAACTACTAAAACTACTCTTATAAAAATATTATGACTATTAATACCTTTTGAAAAAAATTGAATTAATTAAAGAACTGAGCCTATCATACTAAGATCTTGAAACTTGTTTTGAAACAGATAATGCATTTTTTAATTTTAAAAAATTATTTTGGAAATGAGAATTTTGAAATCTGTGGGGTTTTCTAATAAATACATTCTTAATATTAGAATTATTAAATATATCACTTTTTACGTACAATTTATAATGTTTGAAATCTAAATATGTTGCATAGGTTAACAATATATTAATTTCTTCCTATCTATACACTGATTAAATGTTTTCCTCATTGTAAATACAATATTATTGATTACATCATTGTGAAACCAACCTAACTATATTTATTACTATGGATCCTAATTCAAAAACCATTTTTCTAAAAACCCATTTATTTCTAATAGAGAGACTGTCTTTAGTCATAATTAAGAGTTCCCAAACATTATTTCATTCTAACTAACTAATTCCCCATTGATGGCCATCATCCAAAATGAATCATTAATTTCATCATTGATTTTCCTTAGAAAAATATTTAAAATTAATTCATTATGATCAATCATATTTCTATGAAAATATATATTCTATGTACTTCAATCAAGGTCTACAATGGCATAATGTAAAGGATGATATTTTTGTGTCCAAACAACTATTGGAAATGAAGGTCTAGAAATATCATGGTTTTCTACATATTCAGGTTCTTGTTTTGTATGTTCCATAAAACCAGATGATTTTTATTCAAATTTTACTGAAGTGGAAAATAATATGGCATTAATGTACAGAGTTGAAAAATAATCCTCAAGGTTTTTTAAAGTGGTTTTAGGATACTTTTGATTGGTTTCATCGAACATTAAATGAATAGAGTCTTTAATAGTTTTGGTTGTTTTTGTAAACACCATATATGATTTAATGGATATTGAATAACCAAGAAAAATTATTTCATCACTCTTAAATAAAAAATTATAAATATTATACAAAGTGGTAAGAATAATGACTTCACAACCCAAAACTATAATGTAATTAAGCATTGAGTTTTTACTATTCCATAATTTATATAGGGTTTTTTTGGAAGAGAGGTCTAATTAAAACTCTCTTTATTATATAATAAGATCTATTCGTATCCTCTTACAAAAACTAGATAGGAATTTCATATTTAGTGGGGGTTATTTGATTAATTTATTAGAGTGTACAATTCCTTCTTTCGGTAACATCACTCTATTGTGGGGTTATAAGAGCTAAAAATTTATGATTTTAGACATTTTGTGAGTAAAGATATTCAATGTATTGATTTTAAAAATCATGCCCAAAATCAATTTTTAAGGATTTATTCCTATTTAAAATAATATTTTCTATAGATTTAGACTTAAGGTTAAAGTAAGAACATGATTCACTTTTGTGAGCTAGAAATAATTCTCAATAATACCTTGAAAATTAATCTAAAAGGACATTAAAATATTACCTACCATTAATTTTCCATTTAGAATTATCACCAAATGGGACTACCCACTGACATGGTTTTTTTGAAATTATTAAATATTGAGTAATATCTTGTAATGTGTCTAGAATTGCCAGTATTATGGTACCACAGATTCTTACAGGAGCTCATCAAGAAGCTTCCCTAAAGAAGAATTACACCAAAATTGGATTTGGTAAATAAATCCTCCTGGGTCTAGAAATGATATAAATTATGGATTTTGGAACCCATAATTTCAATATAGGTTTCATTTAAGTATTTTTTAATATTTTAGAAATAAAATTGTATTCCCCTATTGAATAAGAACAAGTATTAGGTTTTCTAAATGTAGATTTAAGAATATAACTATTATTATTAATCCTCCTCTACCCTGGTTAATAACCTTTGTCAATAATGTATTTATATTCTATATATTTTCCAGGTATTTGAGTAATATTATTCCTCCAATTAGTGATTCGTTAAAAAAATTTCCTTAATTTATCATTAGAAAATTTCAATTCATTATTCCTTATTAAATTTTTATCATTTCCACATTTTAAATTACATGGTAAGACATAACTTTAGCAGTTAAAGGATATAATTCCTTTAGAGATTTATAGAAATCCCTAAACTCATTATATGTATATTCTATAATGTTACAGTACTCAAACATTTGACTGTTATTAATGTTTTTTGTATATTCATCTCTAGAATGATTTAAAATATGTGCATGAGATGTAGGAATGTTATTGGATACCTTTTATGCGTTTTTGATGAAACACAAGTTAACTATATCATGTAATTCCTCTTAGGTAGTATCTGAATCACTTGATATTTCTTTAGAAAAAGTCCATGTTGATTTCATTACTTTATTATAGTTCTAATATATATCATCATATTTCTATTTTTATTTTAGGATTGGGTAGTCATTTTTGAAATTCCCTTTCCTTTTATAATCATAAAAGATGATTCCATTGAAGCATCTTCTCTCTATCCATCCATATAATATTTTCCTCTATTTTTATAGTTGCCTTTGTAGCATGGTTTCCTATAGAGATTTTTCTTATTATAAGACAACTTAAATATTTTGTCCAGATGGGACATCTCTTCATTATTATTATCTAGTGATTCTTCATCACCTGAACAGTTATCCAAAAATTTCTCCTTTTTTTACGAGGAAGATGATTTGAAGGATACATATTTACTTTTTTGATCATCAACCACTTACCAATTATATTTTAGTTTTTTCTCCAATATTATAAACATTCCAATCATATTTTTTATTTGTATCTTACTAATATTGAATTATTACCTAATTGAGATGGAGGTTCGCCTCCATATTTCTATTAGACACCTCAAGAGTCACATCACTTGGTCTTTATCCAAAATAAAATCACTAAAGATTGAATTGTATTCACTATCTTATTAATACTGAGATTCAGTATACTAATAAACTCATTAGGTTTCATCATAAAAGTATCTTATTCAATTATATAATTATAAAAAACAATTTAATTAATAATAATTTTTCACCAATGTGAAACTGCCAAAGTTTCATAGATTTCAAAAGTAGTATCCCATGTAGTAATTATATGGAAATAATCACCACACAAATAAAAATAAAAGTAATTTTTAGATTTATAATAATTCTCATATGATGTTTTATTAGAATCATCTCATGTGTTTCTAGAAGTATATGGAATTTTATATTTATCTACAATAACAGTCCAAATTTAAAAAACATGCCCTCAATATTAATTTTCATCCTGATTTTCCACCATGAATAATCTTTTCCACTAATGAAAGTTGGTTTGGTTGTAGACGAACCTTCATGCCTATTAACCATTAAAGAAAAAAAATTAGAACTAATATAAATATTATATTTTCATATTAAAAAAATTAATAATATTTGAAATGTTATTTAGGAATCCTTGAAAAACAAATTTGGTCAAAGTGAGTAACTCAAGTATTTTTTGAAGGGAGTTCCAAATAAAATTTTCTATTAGAAACATGTTTAAATAAATTTCCATCAAGTAAAATAAATTTTCCCAGTTAATCAAAATTGTTGTTTGGTTAGTTTGTTTTCTTTTTAGATATTTCCCAATGATTGGTTAGTTCTTATTTAGAAGAATATTAACAATTAATTTATCTTTTTGAATGAATTTACTCAAAAGAATACAAATATAAACATCATATGAAGAATATGAACAATTAAATTTTTTCTATAGTTTAATTGAAATACAGTTTCATACTTTGAATGTTATAAAAATATCTAAATCACAAGACATAATAAACAAGGGGTGCAGTCTCAAGACAAGACCCAATCCCCTCTAATTGTCATTAAAATACTTCGGATAAGATTATATAACTATAATTTGATCCAAAACCTAGATATGGTATACAAACAACAACTCATAAGATGTCCAAGCTCAATTGACACTTCAACAATTATGTGTGTAAAGAGAAAAAACCCATGAAACAGAATGAAATATTCCACAGATATTGTGGTAAAGATGTTGAATATAGATAAAAGTGAATATTAAGTATTATCTAGTTCTAGGGTAGGATAAATTGTGTGTTTATATCTAGATAAAACAAAAATGTGCTAAAAAATAATGTCAAACAAAATGATGACAATGAAATAAGATATAGAATGGTAATACTGCTTGGTATGAAGTAATCTAAATAGTTAAGTTTACTCAAATGTGGCATAGTGTGGATATCAATATGTTTCTAGGATTATAACATCTTGTTACCATTTTATAAGGTACACCCTTAAACTCATCATTTTTTCTCTCCTCTTCAAGTGGGAGGATACCTATAATGGTTATGTAAGAGACTTTTTGGACATTCAACTTTAACAATCCTTTTCTATAGTATTATGGATGATTTGATGATGTGTAGATATGTTATACACCATAAAATTTTTCATGGGTATAATCCCTGAATGTGGTTTCACATTGTGATACTTACACATCATGATAGGGGTTTCTTAATGTGACTACATTAAATAACATATTTGAAATCAGAGTTGGTGAATTTTTTAGAGTACTTATACACCATAGATTTCACGGCATGTTACTATATTACAAATCATGAAATAGGCTACATAAAGATTTTAATGTGGGCGAGCGGTTTTTTTTTCTGGGATCCTTCTCCAAACCACTTATATCTCAAACCAAAAATTATCCTATGTAATTTTCAAAAACACCGCTCCACCTAGATTGATTTGTTTTGCATTGGATCTCTATTGTGGTTTGTTATGCCTCTCCGAGTAAGTGACCATTTCACTTCTTTATGGATTTTGATCACGATAATACCCTTGGGTTGTGTTGATGGATCCATTGATCAAAGGTTGGTGATTAATCCTTGTTTTTTTATAGATTTGTTGTGTGATCTCGTTCTGGAGGACTTATCTTTTATTGTTTGTATTGTGGTTCCTTTTAATCATTGAGATTTAAAGGATTATTTTCTTCCAAGGAACCCATGCAATCTAAATTGAATCGATCTTGATGTAGATTTGATTCGATGTAATTTTTTTCTCATTATTGTGTTTTTTTATTTTGTTTTTCATTGTGGGCATGTGTGAACTGAGTTTTGGGGAAGGTGGTTCCATCTCTAGCCTACATTGATGAATCTAATTTATTTGTCTTATTAATTATTTTTTATATTTAATTAGTAATGATTATTTTGTGTTTTTTGAAAGGGGTTTTGGTGAAAAATGGTTTTCCATGGTTATTGATAAATAGAGAGAAAATGGGTATTTTCAAAGCATTGAATTGGAATTTGTGAAAATGGGTGTTTTCAATTAAATGGAATGAACTATTAAAAATAACACATTGTATACATTTGGTACTAATGTGGAAGATGTATCTTAGGTCCATCATCCATTTTTTGTGACTACAAAGGAGTTTTGTTTTAGAGATATCCTCTATTTCCTATTCTTGTTGTTATAAGAAACCAATATTTTCATTTTCGGGTGCTTACTCATGGGGTATTCCTCTTCTTCAACGGATTGTTATTTTAAGATCAAAATTTGTATACCTGATGGATTATGGTATAATTAGTATGGAGCTTAGACCTATAGTATTCCATGGTGTTGTGATACTCATGCGTCAGTTTTATATTTCTTGTCTTTTTGAGTTATACTTGATAGGCATTTTTTTCTTTTTGAAAATGATATGGAAATGGTTCATGGAAATTTATATATATGCTTTTGTATCATATATTTCAAAAAGATAAATGTTTACCCTGATTTATATAAAACTAAATTATTTCTATCATGGATTGTGGTTATTTAAAATTAACATACATGGATATATATACAGAGAATGTTTACGGATCACCTTGGTGGGATTTTACTGATCCTGTTACCTCACACTCTGTGCACCTCTTCAGAGGTGCGTAGACCATTGATTATCTTCAACTGTAGGGAAAGGAAAAGTCACTTTAGTGAGGCAGAAAGTTTTGTGTCATCTAGTTGGCTAGATGGTGGTGAGATGGTGTGAGTCTTTCCCTTCCATTATTTGGAGTATCTTTTAGGTCTTTATCCCTTTATTGTCAGACATGTCTTGGAGTTTTTATATACTTTTTCATATTCCACTATTTCTTCTTGTTTTGTATATACATTTATATACAATCTGATTTTTTAAGTTTGGTGAAATCTGTCCCTATGTTGTGTTGTTCGATGCCCAGGTTCTTATCGCCAGACCATGAGGATCGGGAATTCCCTTTGGGTATGTGATATATTGGTTCAGTTTCTAGGTTTGAAGGTAAACTAGGTCAATTAATTACAACTTGGAATTTGTAGTTGAATGTCCTCAAGATTTCAGGTATTGGGACATTTATTAGGTCGGAGATATGATTTTTGGGACTTGAGAGTTATGTTATGATAAGTGCCTAGATAGCTCTTGTTGTAATGAGAACCGTGTTTCCATGGGACATTGGGATGTGTGTCCTTAGTATTAGTTTTTTTAAATATCAGTTTTACCTTATGGGATTTCTTGTTTAATATGATATTTTTTATATTCTCTGATCATTATAATGTTTTAGGGGGCCACAATATGTCTCTGAGACCTCTTCTATGTGTTCCTCAGGAAGGTGCAGCTAATGCTCCTCAATGGAACACACCTATTGATCATAATACCATAAATAATATCTTACAATTAGTTTTTTCTATTAATCATGAAGTTCCAAAGGTTCAGAACATAATGGTTGTGGTACAACTAGGTGCTAAAGGAGAGAGAGATCGATCATAGGAATAATTTTTCCAACAGCCGATGTCCTTTTAAGGGATGAATGACCCTCAATAGGTGGACAACTGGATGGATATGATTGATCAAATCATCAAAATTTTGGTGAAATAATAGAACATTAGGGAAAAGTGTGAAGTGTTTAGATTCATGGGGTCCAACAAGCGATGGTGGGATTCTTTGATCCAGGTAGATATGCGTGTAGAGATGGATGGGAAGGGTTTAAAAACCCTGTTCTTTTAGAATATTTGTCTATAGTTTTTGATGATATTTATGTCTCTGATGTTCCTATCTTTATAATAGGGAGAGTGTTCGGTGTGAGCATACACCAATCGTTTTGCTGATCTCTCCTATTTTTCCCCAATGATGGTGAAGAGTGACCAGATAAAGGCTTAGAAGTTCCTATAGTGGTTGTGACTAGATATAAGATCACATGGGTTTGTCCTTAAACTTTATACCTATATAAAGATCATAGAGAGATCTAGGAAGAAATAAATAAATTTTCATGAAAGGATATATTTTACACCTCTTCCCTTCCATTGGGTGTGATCTTTTGTAGCGCACAAGGGATAAAGAAGAAGTTGAAAGATCATCATAGGAGTAGTGGAGGTGGATCTCAACAACGAACCTCCTCTGTACCATATGTTATAGTATGTAATGAGACTCTAAATTTCTATTAGTTTAGAAAGGGAGTAGATAAAAAATGTTCTTGTCCTATGCTCATGAAGATGTGAAATAGCTGTGGATAAATTGGTCATTAACAGTACATCAATCAGGCTATGACTACACCTTGTTATGGTCATGCTTCATTAGCTCCGAAGGATATTGTGGTCAAATCAGAAACATCAAATACCACAAAGCTCCTGCCATAGGCCTCAGGATGGAAGAATTTTAATGCCGTATATGGGTGTCCTATGAATGTTTATGTAGGTCCTTCAATAGTGAAAGGTATTATCCTTATTGTACCTTTAGTACCAATTTCATGATTTGATAATGGTACCTTCCAATTGTTTATATATGCATGTTTTTATGATGTTATCAAAAATCCAATGGAAATTATTTACTTTATAAAAGCGAGTTAAATTAGCTATTGGAATGAGGAATGTGTAGTTGTTCAGGTTTCCTTATTAGTCATTAATGATCACTTATACAGATTTTGTGTGAGTTTTTCTCATTCTTGATCTAAATATGCTTGACGTCATCGTCAGCATGGATTGTCTTGTTGCTTATCAAGATGGTGCTAATTGTTACCATATGTATGTTATGTTTCGTACTAAATATGGTATCCCTCCTGAATTTTATGGGAATTATGATTCGATGTCGATTCATGTGGGACCTTCCCACCATGAGGTCTGATGTTTGTAGGTTGTAGTTTCATTTTATCCTATAGATTTTTTATCTTTGGATGATCTTCCCATTGTTATTCAATAATTTTCTGACATTTTCCTAGAAAATTTCTCTATTTTTATATTAGAAAATAAGATTATTATATGATTGATCTATGATAGGTAATTACCCAATATTGATTTCTTATTATCACTTGAAACTGCTGGAGATGAATCAACACATGATTTAGTTAAAGGAGCTTTAAAAAAAGTTTTTGTTTGCAATAATATATCACCATGGGAAACCACAATGATCTTTGCTAAGAAGAAAGATTGATCATGTTTTTTAGGTGTGTACAATCAAATGATGAACTAGGTAATGGTTAAGAACAAAAATCCTTTGGCTCATGTGGATGATCTATTTGATCAGCTAAAGGAAGAAAAGTGGTTTTTCAAATATTGATAGTTGGTTGGGTTATCATCAGATTAGAGTTCGGGAGTCTGATATACCGAAGAATGCCTTTAGAGGGAGGTATTACCTTTATTAATTTCTTACGATTTCTTTTGGTATGAATAATTCTTCAGTAGTTTTTATGTCATTGATGAATTTTATATTCCATCAATATCTTGACACATATTTGGTTGTGTTTGTGGATGATATTCTGGTTTATTGAAAATTTGAGTCTGAGTATGAGCACCGTCTGAGGTTTTTTTGGGTGGAAATTTTGTGAAGTTACCATTTGTATGGAATGCATAAAAAATGTATTTTCTAGATTTAGTAAGTGAAGTTTTTTGGGCACATAATTTATGAAAATGGCTTCTTACCTGATCCAAAGAAGGTAAAGGGTGTTTTGACATGGAAGGAACCATGAAATTTCATTGATATAGAAATCTTCCTTGTCCTTTTCTAATATTACTAATGGGTTTTCATGTAATTTTCTATTTCCTCGTAATCTTTTACTATACATAGCAGGAAAGTTGTGAAATTCAACTGGGATGTGAAGTGTTAAACTTCTTTTGATGAATTGATAAGGATTCTGGCATATTCTCCTATTATTATCTTGGCTATGCCCAGTATATGATATGTGGTGTTTAGAGAAGATTATGGTGCTATTTTGGGATTTATGATTATGCATGATGAGAATGTGGTAGATTATAGCTCTCTTTGGCTTCAACCACATGAGAAGAATTACCCCAATGATGATTGAGAGATTTTTTCACTTATTTATGTGCTTACAAATTGGTGGAACTATATTTTTGGGGAATTGTTCATGGTCTTATCTGATCATAAGAGTCCGAGTTATATAATTTTTCTAAAGTTCTTGAAAATCATTTAGAGGTGATGGATGGAATACCTTTAGAATTTTGATGTAGATATCTCCTATACCACTGGAAAGGGGAATTTTGTTGCAAATTATCTTAGCCGGAAAGTACAATCACATGCTGTTCTAAAATCGGAGGAAGAGTGGAACCTTGTGGGGATTTTATCTCAATTTAATCTTGATGCTCTAGATGATGTTTCATTCATTGTTCTAGCCATTTTTCTTCTATCATCATCTCTCTTGGAGTCTATTTTGTAGACTCAGTAGTAGGATGATGAGTTTCATATGAATTGAGAAAGCCCTTATGGTGTGGAGACCATTTGGGTTTGGTCTCTTTCTTCGGATGGTATGCTTCACTTCAGGAACATCACTGTCATCCAATAATTTTTAAAACATTAGTCTTGTTTGATTATCACATATCTTCATGAGTAGTACATCCTATAACTATAATAATGTATTATGACATGTGGAGACTATTCTAGTGGATGGGAGTGAAGCGTGACATGGTGGAGTTTGTATCTCTCTGTTAAACCTACCAATGGATAAAGGTATATCATATGAAAAATTTTGAGATGATTTATCCCTTCTTGTTTAGGATTGGATATGGGACAAGGTATCCACAGATTTTTTTGTTGGATAAACGTGGACTACCTGAGGGAAGAATTCTATTTGGGTGTTTTCTAATCGATTAATGGATCTTCTCATTTCATTCTGCTTAAGGACACCAATAATTAAGAATACTTGGGTAATTAGTATGTACAGGAGATTGTGAGGTTACATGGGAGTCATTCTTCTGTTGTTTCAGATAGAGATCCTTGTCTTACCTCGAGTTTCAGGAAGAGTCTCCAAGTAGGGATAATAACTCTGGTCAAGATGATCAAAACATACCATTGTTAGAGAGATGGTCAAATAGATTGATTAATGTATATTCTAGAGGACATACTCTGTGCCTATGTATTGGATTTTGGAGGATCCTGGGATATCCATCTGGGGCTGGTTGAGTTTGTTTGCAACAATAGTTATATTTTTTTGGTAAGAATGGATCCCTTCTAGGCATTGTGTGGTAACCTATATAGATCACCTCTTTTTTGGGCTGAGGTGGGTGAAGTTTTTTTGTTGCACAATGTTTGGCTTAGAAAACATACGCAATGATTCAAGATGTAAATAGATGTCTAGTTACAGCCTTGAGTTGAAAAAAATTATATGTAGGTCGGCACCATCTTCCTTTCGAGTTTTCTATTGATGACTATGTTTTCATGAATGTTTATACACATTTGGGTTACCATCGACATAGAATGTATAGAATGTTGGATCCATGAATATGTTGGACCGTTTGAGGTCAAAGGGTAGCTCAAACATGTATCTTATTGGTCAGCATTTTAGCTTCAGTTAATAGGTATTCATGATGTTTTCTATATATCTCACCTCAAGAAGTATCATCCTAATCCCTCCCACGTTCTGAATTAGGATGAAATTGAGTTATAGCCATATATTTCTGGCTCGGAAAAACTAGTTGAGATCATAGACTCTTAAGTGAAAGTCTAGCAGGGGAAGTCGATTCCATTGTTTAGAGTCCAATGACTACAAGGATCATATTCTCATTAGACATGGGAATG
This sequence comes from Viscum album, assembly GCA_963277665.1. Lineage (NCBI taxonomy): Eukaryota > Viridiplantae > Streptophyta > Magnoliopsida > Santalales > Viscaceae > Viscum > Viscum album. Next base: position 178,198,693 of record OY728143.1, on the reverse strand, counting down.
TTAGTCATTGATGAGGGAGTCGTGGTCTCATCATTTTCCAGGGATAAAATATTCCACATGAATTCACGATGATGGATAGTCTTTAATGTGGGTAGCTTGTAACATCCCATTACCATATTGTCAGTTATTCCCCTAACCTCATAATGGGGTTTCAGTCCTTTGTGATTGGGAAGATACCTATAATGGTGAAGTCAAATATTTTTTGGACATTCATCTTTAACCATCCTTTTCTGCAAGATGCATGAGATTTCACATCGTGTTACTGGGTTTCATTCTATGTATCTGTTTCTGGGTACAAGCCGTGAAAGGTTATTCATGCTATGAAAGTAAGAAATCTTGAAAGGGGGATTTATTGTGTGACTATTTAAATAAAAGATTTTAAATATGACGTAATGGATTTTTAGCATAATTGTACACCATGGATTTCAAAATGATTAACTAAATTACATGTCGTGAAATAGACCACATACAAATTTTAATGTGGGATAATGGATATTTTTTCATGGATCCTTCTATAAACCCCTAGGATCTCAAACCGAAACTCATCCTAGGTTATTTCAAGAGACACATCTCCTCATAGATCAGTTAATTCGGTGTTGGATCATCATTGTTGTTGTAGTACACCTCTTCGAGTAAGAAAACTTTTTGATTCTTAATTACATTTTGTTGCGGTAACACCCTTGCATTGTGTTATTCTATCCATTGGACTAATGTTGATCATTTTTCTTCATTTCATTGAATATCCTATGTTTGAAATAATTCTGGAGGCCTTTTCTTCCATTGGTCATCGTGCAATAGGCATTCAACTTTGAGATATGTAGGTTTCTTCTCTTCCACTAACCCCTTGTCTTTTAAATTAAATCAGTTTTCATGTGGATTTGATTTTAGTTCCATCATTGGTGTTGTTGGATTTCACTGATCTAGGATTCCGTTGCTAGCATGTGCAATCCAAGTTTTGAGGTAGGTGGTTTATCTCTAGCCTATGTTGATGAACCTGATTGGTTTTCTTTACAAACTATTTTGTATATAGAAATTAACATGATTGTTTTATATTTGTTGAATGGGTTTATAGTGAAAATGAATTTTCCCTTGTTATTGAAAAATGTATAAAAAATGGGGGGGCTTTCAAATCATTTAATTTGAATTTGTGAAAATGGGTATTTTCAATGAATTGAAATGACCTTTGAAAAAGCACACATGTGATACCGTGGTTATATTGGTGGAGGTTTTAGGATAGGGACATCTTCCATTGTTTTTTGATTATCAAGGAGGATTGTCTTTGGGATTCCCTCCATTTCCTAGGCCTATTCTTCTAGGAAAAAATTATAGACATTTTATGGGGTTTATCATGAGCTATTACTATACTTCCTTGGATCATTGTTCTTGGATAAAAATCTTTGAAGCCGATTGATTGTCGTATGTGTATTTTATATCCTGGACCTATTGTATTCCTCAGATTTGTAATACCTGTACTTCTATTTTATATTGCATGGACTTATAATTTAGCCAAGATATTCATTTTATGCTTGGGGAAAATAAAATGGAAAATTTTCTTTGAAATTTATATACCTTATTTTGTTTTAGAGCTTTGAAAAATTGAAATGTTTACCAAGATTTATATAAATTTTTTACTGATTACTAGTCAATGTATTTATTTAATGTTAGAATACATGGATTTTTATAAAGAGACTGGCTATGGAAAACCTGAGTGGGAACCTACAGAGTTATTATCTCACACCCTAGTCACCACTTTGGTGGGGCATAGAGATTTTTTTGTCTTTTAGTGTAGGGAATGGAAAGGGGCCATTGCATGGAGGTTGGGTTCATGTCAGCCGGTTGGGTGGATATTGGTGAGATTGTGGGAGAGCCTCTTTACCATCGATTGTAGTAGCTGTTTGGTTTTTAGTCCTTTGTTGTTGGAATTATGTTAATGTTTTTAGCTACTTTTTCAGTTTTCTATTTTTTCTATTTTCATAGAATTATAGAATATATATATTCTTTTTCTTTCATTGTAGCATCTTATTTTGTATATACATATATATTCCACATGGTTATTCAGGTTGGAAAAAATCATTCCATCTATTGTGTTATTCGAGGCCTGGGTGCTTGTCGTTAGCCCGTGGGGATCAAGAATGGCCTTCTGATTTGAACCATATTGGGTCAGGTTCCAGGTTTGAGGGCACCCTGGTTCGGTAAGTTACATTGAATGTTACAATAAAATAGAGCATCGTAAGGTTCTATTTTTTATCTATAGGAATCAATATAGATCTTCAAGGAGTTCCCCTATTTCAAATATGATAGTCATTATGTATGTAGTGTGTATGATTTCTCATTATGACCATTATAGTATTCAAGAAGTCATTAACTTATTGATCATACATCTGTTAAGCACAAGGGATTATTTGTAGTATATAAAGCACAATGTGAAGGAATGGTTATTTGGGTAAAAATCATTCATATCTTCAAGATCGTCACACTAAGTTCTAGCTCCTTCTTCAAATGTGTCCATTCAACAGTTTAATGACTAATAATTAAATAATCATATTCCATTAGTTACAAAAATAGAAATTATAAGAATTTAATTCAAATCAATTATAACAATGATGCTATCACTTATAGAGGAATGTCATCTCAGGTGGCAAGACATTATTAGATGCATGAAATCTTTGTGTTAAGACATCTCTGGTGGCGAGTTATTCTTGGAATGACTCATTTGAACTAACAGTACACCAGAATAATACTGACTCAAGCTGATGGTGATTCATTTGAACTAATATAGAAACATGTATGGAAGTGAGACATGTGTGGTGGCAGATAAACACTAATGGTGAGAGATTTTAACTATTGGTTACTTATTTTATAAGTGATACACATCTATCAGTGAGTCATTCAAAACTATCATTAACTCATTAAATCACAAAAAAAATTTCTAAAAAAATCCTCCCAAATTAAACTTCAACCATAAAACATAAAATTCATTTGCAACATAGTAAACATGATTTGTGATAGTTAATATAAGTAGGTTCCAACACATTTTTTTGTAAATCCATAATAAAGACGTGAAAAACACTAGACTTTTATTCACGCATAATATTTTCATAAAATCATCACTTAATATAATATGAACAAACATGAAATCATGTTCGTGAGTGATTTATATAATATCAGGTGATATATCACAATTTCTAATTCATTGGAGTGTAAAATAATTTTTCCCCACCCCACACATCATAAATATCCCATAATCATGCATTAATCATAGAAATAAAACATATAACAATCATATAATAGAAATAAAACCTTGATATGTAATGAATTTCATAATGATTTTGTAATGAATGTCATAAGAAATAACCTCAAATGTCCCCAAAAATATACAGGTAAATCAAATTTTTAGTCATAAAATATTTTCATAAAATCAATATAGGTCAACATAATAATATGGAACAACTTAACAGTGTTGAACAATATGTTTTAGAAAATGTTTAAAAAAATATTTATTGGTTCCTTGGAGATCCACACAATGTTTTACGAACATGTATACCCCAAAAATAGAAATAGTGAAAGGAAAAAAGACCTACATTAAGAAGATATTCATATAATAATCAAAGAGGAAATATAAATCAAGAGCAGATAATCCTATAAGAGTTTGGTTTGAGAGTTACCCTTACCTACGGTCTCACTTTATTTCATCATGTTTACATCACCATTATAAAAATTCATGTTTATTAAAAGATGAAAAATTAGTTAATTATTCTCATTTTTTTCAGTTGACAATTTTTTCATTTGATTTACTTTTTTAATATTCAATGTTAAAGATGAATGGTTTTGTTAATATAAATTCCACAAAATTATCCACTATTCATTAAATTTAATTGGTTGGATCATTTTTAATTTATCTTCCTATAAAATTATATCTATACTTATAAAAAAAATTAAATTAAATTTATATATTTTATCAATAGTCTATATTGTCCAATCATGAAGGTGGTGCTATGTAAATCAAATATAACATCCCCTAGGTCTATGAAACCGATAATGAATTTGAACAATCAAAAGAGGGGGAAATAGGTGTATAGTATATGTCTATATTACAAGTAATTTTTTATTTAAATATTATTATAATTAATAACATATTAAATTAATATGATTGATTTGGTATGTATTTTGGTGGAATAATTGAAAAATATAAGGTTAAAAGTGATATGAAAGAGAAATAAACAACTAATCTTATTTATGAAGCTCATCCTTTTTCTAAATCCATAACACCAAGAGAGATTGTAGTTGAGTGAATCTATAACATGCTTTATATTAATATAGGTCTTAACAGTAGAAAATTTGGAATATTATTTCATTTGAAATGTTTATGTTAGATGATTTTCCAATAGAAGGGAGAGTGAGTATTCAAATATGGGGATAAGTTAGTTTCGGGTTAAAATTAAAAATAAAATATAATTTACATGTTGAACCTTTTATTAGTGAAATATTTTGATCTTATGAAATTTTTTCAAAATGTATATTTTTAAGACAATTACAAAGTTTATACACCAAATTTACAAGTTTTTATAAAATAAAAGAAGAAAAAAATTAAATATTATTTTTCAATGAATTACATATTATTTTTCAGATTTTTCAATTACTTTTATGTTTCAATAAGGATTTATAATATTTTTTATCTTTTTAAATATTTCTTTGGTCAATCCATAAATTTTAGAATTGATTTGTACAAAATTACATCATGAATTATGGAATTAAACATGTATTTTATGCAAAACAATATTTCTACTGTTCACAAAAATGAATGTTTTTTACCAAATTATCAAAAATTAAGTGATAGAAAATGTCAATGTGTGTATTATGAGAATGAAATTATTTTATGTAAACAACTTCATAACTCTCGTAATAGTAATTACGAACTATAAAATAATCACCAATAAGAACTTCTTTAAAATACTATGTTTAAATTAATAAAAATACCACTTCTTTTACATTCTATATTTAATAATTTTTTATTGAATTATATTATTATGATTTCTCTAATTTAAATGAAATAAATAGTATTTACATGTTATTTTATTTTTTGTGGGTTATGATACTATTATAATGGATAACATAAAATTTCAACATGTAGGTTAAAATAAAGAATGATCATATTACTATTTCTAATATTCATACTTCTATTCCTATGATTATATTAAGATCATAATGGGTAAATGGGTTTTATACTTCATATAAATGTATATTATTTGATTCATTCATCATTAAATTTTCTCTCAGGTTCTATATTCTTCCTTTCAAATATTTCAATTTCATTACATACATTATACTTCTTTTCTAAAATATTGTACATGATATTTATATTTTTAGGTGATAAAAGATATCCTATTTTTCAGTATAAAATTTAACTAATTATTTAATCATACTTTTTAATGATTTTGGATAGGTTATGTATATTTATTTTATATTGATCTTGTTCAATGATATAATTTTTTAATGGTTGTCATTTTGACGTATTTTTGTTTTATTGTGAACTATATTCCTATATATGAAACAATTGTTTATTTTAAAATAAAATATAATATATAAATTTTGAGGTTTTTATATTCATTTTAAAATACTCTTATTTAAAAGGGAATTCATTTTCATAATAATTTCACAACACAAGTCCTCCTTTTTATTGACTTCTATATTAAATGATATTTATAAAACACACAAGTCATAGATTCTTACATTATGAAATAATTTCCCAAAAAATTTAATACAATCATTTTTGTATGGATTTAATATTTTCACAAGACATTCACTTCAATACATTATACATATAACATAAAAAGTTTTTATTTCATTTTCCTTATAATTATATATTAATTTTTTGATAATTTAAAACATTCTTTTGGAAATAGAATACATTACACCTGAATGTAATGGTTTTTCTATTATAGAAATATATAACATCAAAAAACTGATGAATTTTAAAAAATAAAGAAAAACAAAATTTCAAATCGTATACAAACATAATATATTTTACAAATAAAAAATTCAATATATATGAAGATAGACATCAGATAATTTCAATTATTAATAAATCACAAAATACATAATAAGCTAAAAAGTCATATATAAGAAATACAACATGGTAAAATCATTCAACAAAAAAATTAACAACCTAATAAATAATAAATAAATCATCTTATTCAATATTGTTATAAAATAATAATAATTAAAAATATATAAACAAAACCAAATAAGGTTGTTTTGTACAAATCAAAATTCTATGACAAAACAGAATGAATAAATTCATACATTATCCCATCAATAAATCATATCATCCACCTTATAGTATAAATTTGAACACAACAACACTGATCAATACTGCTCTAGTTATCTTTATTGAAAATAAATTACCACACCTATCATCGATCTATCACTTATAAATATCATGACATTGAACACAATTAATGATCAAGTCTTATTTCATGAATATAATTTTTTGAAGATGATTTTTTTGTGATTTTATATATGTGTAAGACTTGTGATTTTAATGAATGTATTGTTTGAAACAATTTTAAATATGTTTCAAGAAGGATAGTGAGTGAAGAACATGAATAATTTCTTACACCATGAAGAAAGATGTACTTTAGGTGATGACTAACCATCCATGATGCACTGAACATACATTATACTATTAAATATGAAGGATAACATTGGGATAATCATTTTAACTAATTTAAAGTGATTATTAAGAATTAAAAGTGAATTAAATTAGATTTGATGAATTTTGGGTTGTATGGAAATTCTGTGAATAATTGAGAAATCTAAAAGGGATAAGTCATACATAGGTTATAGGGTATATTGTAATATTATATGGGTAAAATTATGTGACAACATATGGTATATACCTTAAATAAAAACTAGAAAAAATGAATTGACATGAACCCAATAATGGAATTCTTTGAGTTAAAGATCTTTATAGGGTATATGGTTTCTTTATAGAGTACGTTAACCCTATATTTGAGATGTCACTGGGTATAAAGAAATTACTTGGTTATATCCCTTTATGAAGTTTTGAGAAAATGAAATAATTATAGGGCACTAGGTAATTTAATGGTGGGAAAAGGTACATCCTTAGAACCATGCTCATCATCATGTACAATAAATCCAATGGAGAATTATAAAAAAGTGTATCAAGAAATTAAAGGGTGAAAAAATAATAAGTCCTATTTGGCTATATAAATATAAAAATGAAGGAAAATGAAAATAGATTATTCTAAAAAATATTAATTTTTTAGTCACTACTTTTGATATGTCCATCACATGATTAATATAACAATTACTCAATTTTATTGTGACTAAAAATGAGGAGTGTTACACACTATAAAGTAGAAATCTACAGGGAAATGAAGGATGTTACCAAGAATAAATAATAATATGAAATAATTCATTATTTTCTATTTTGTGGAGAATTAAAAATTGCATATTCAAAATAGCATGAGTAAAGAATCAAAGTGTTTAGGGAGTTTTAAAAAAGTAATGTTATTGTTTTTAAATTGGAATTTTGAATAAGGATTATAGTTTAGAATTTTCCATTTACTATTTAAGGAGTCTCTTTATTTTGAAATAGAAATAATATTAGTGAAAATATTTTGTGTATATAAATTCGTAGGAAATTTAATAAATTTTTTGATGAAGTTAAAACCTTAAACATTTTTAATTAGTGTTATACAGAATAAAAACACATAAAAGGAGAAAATATTATTATGGAGGTATAAGGACATCTAATGGGAAGATTTATTGTGAAAATAAGAGGAGTATAATGATTTATCAATTAAAAATAGCTCATGAAATTAATTTTCAATCTTTCTTTGTGGATTAGATAATGTTTTTTTTATTAAATTCAGATGTTTATATGACCTAGTTCATTCCAAAATCTAATTGTGGGTGTAGTTTCATACCCTTCCATATAGTTATTTATTGATAGTGAAAGAATAATTATGTGTTAGTGGGATAAGAGACACTATACACCAATGAATAATCTATACATTTTTTTGGAAAACTTATAAAAAATGTGTCACGTTATATATTTTATCTGGTATTATTTTGTATGATCAAATTCATTATGTACAAGTAGAAGAGAATGAATGTTTTTAAAGAAGAATATAATAATTGATTCACCACTTTTATTAATTTTCATTTATTATTTGATCTCCTCATTTGGTATTAGTGAATGTATTAAATTTAAAAATCTCTCATTAGTCAATAATTGAACATCCAAACATATTTAATCATAAAAGTTTACAAGAATTATATGGAAATTGTTTTCAATTATGTAATGAGATAATGATGAAATATATTATATCATTGGGGTGATATATTCATGATACTTCTATTCAAGGAATCGTTGTGATAATAATGCTTTCCCAACAATAAGTAATTGATAATAAGAATGTATAAAATTATAGTATGATATTGAATGACTAAAATTAATCATTATCAATAATTGAGTTAACTAAATCTCAATGATGGAAAATTGAAACTTATATTAATGAAAACAATAATTTCTTATATAATGGAAATATAAATATAGAAGAGGTAGATTTTATAATATAAATACATCAATTAGATGATATAAGAATGCAATAAGATGAATATTTTAATAGATTTTAATAAAATTTAACTTAATTAAAAGATCAATTTGTGATTATAATGAAAATATCAATGATCCTATTACGTTATATATGTTTATTTTTATACCCCCTAAAAACCATGACACCAATATTTCAGACAGGGAAGAAGAAGGTCTTCATAAACTCTCTGCTCAGGAAATACACCCAACAATCCAGAATTATGACATAAGAATACGATTTGTTCTTAATAAAAATATAAATAAGGATATGGGAATTTCATTCAAGGATCTTATGAAATTGAATATTGAGGATATTAAAATTTGATTAGTTAAAAGAAAAAATATGTGAAAAAATGATATGAATATTTCCTTCTTGAAAAGAAAAATTTTGTGCGGATAAGTTAAATATAAGGGGATGTATCCTTTTAAATTCCTCAATTATGGGAAAGATGGTCATTTCTGTTAACAATTTTTCAATTAATATTAAAATTATGATGAAGACAGTATAACTAATAGAGTGTCTTCATGTAATGGAAGAACGATACAGATTCTCAGTTCAAAGGTAAAAAGGAAAAGAAAATAATTATTTTAAAATAAACTTATTATTAGTTTAGGAAGGGATTTATAATTGTGAGGAGATAAACAGTGATTATTAGAAACATATGTAATCTTTTCATATAAAGATCATAGACCATTAAATATAAAATATTCATTAATCAATTGATTATTCCTATTTTAATAATGAGAATGTTATCATAGAATGATAATAATGACAAGAATACCAAAATAAAATGGATGTCAAGATGTTTATATATTAAAATAAAATATAGAGAGATTAAAATTAAAATCTCAATACATGTTCTAAAAATATTAGAAAGTCTCAGATTTAGAAATAATAACTTGATGATGGATTAAGAATTTTGAGACTTGATCATATATACAAGAAGAATATCATTGAGGAAATTATCTAAATTATAATTCATATAGATTAGAATATGGATGTATATAAGTATATGACAATTGATATATAAAATTATAAAAATAAAGACATATATAAATTAATAAAAGAAATTGGAGGTGAATTCTTTCGAACGAAAACACATATTTTATATGATGCATTAAATAAGGAACATGAGATGAGTTTTGTTATGTACATCTCATCCAGAAAGGATGTAATGATCTCACAAGAATCCATTGTGAAATATGAATATATTTTTTTAGAAATTTAAGGATTATCCTATGGATATTGAAATTATTCAAAGGGATAAATAAAAATAAATTATACAATCCCATCTTAGAAATTCACTTATTTAAAAAAACTTTTTGGGGAAATATACGCAATGTGGTTATGATACAGAGTTTATATAAAAAATTTTATAGATAAAATCTATTTATTAAACAAGAAGGATTCAAGGATATCTCCAGTTATATTATTATTTTGTTCAAAAGGAATTTAATTCATTGTATAATATTCATCTTCTTATATTATTTAGATGTCTTAGATCAATTGGAAGAAAACAAAATTAAGGAAAAACTAGTTATAATTATCGAATACATGAAAAAGTTGAAATATAGAGTATATTAGATTGTCTCTAATAATATTATGATAGATTTTTTCATGAAGTTAATGATTTAGATGATTGTTATATATTCATAAAAACAAAATTTAATAACCATTATAGATAGGGTGGTATTGAAAATAAAAAAGTTGGGATGATGTTATAGAAGTTTAATTCAAAGCATGATAAAATAAGAAGCACTAAATAATTGAAAATGGGTTTTCATCAAACATGACTCAATATTTTAGAAAGATAATAAAATCATAGTCATATGATTATGGAGATGTTACGTTTTTAAAGGAAAACTCTTTAAAAAAATTTGTTTGAATAGGTAAAATTTAGAAAAGAAAGACTAGTCCTAATAATAAAGTTATTCCATGCACTACTTAATAAGATTATAATTGTTTCAAAAGTTTATAATTATGGATTATGATTAATATTTGGAAAAAATTGATGTTAAATAATGATTATTAAATGTATTGTTCTTATGTCTAACTGGGTGTCAACTCAATGAATCTAATTTCATATGGGAGAGGTAATATCAGATTATTACCTGATACATCAAGATAAAAATAACTCATAACATATGAAGATTCATCATCTCATACAAACGAAAATAAGGAAGTAAATCATAACGGAATAAATAGAAAACAATATAATATTGAAAGGACACATTCATATTATTTTTATAAATCTTAAAAAATAAAAAAATAGTGAAAAAATGGTAAATGAGATGATATTAAATTGTTTTACCATTAGAGTTGGAACATATTGTTGTGTGTCATCTATTGAAAAAGAATTTACAAAGTGGAAATATTTAATTACTTAATTTAATTCATGAATTTCCATGAATATGAGGTATCATGGTATTTTCCCACATATCTCAAGAATTGAAATTTTTTTGAATCATTCTCATGATTGCTTAAAAATAACCAGCATTTCCCTAAAAGATGTAGATATAAAATAACATTACAAAATATTCCAAAAACTCTTTCTTAGATTACATTGATAAATATGAAATCAAATATAAGTATAGTTCTCTATACACCCCTAAAAATTGGGGGATCTTAATGAAAAAATATAATATTATTGATGTAATAAACTCTTACTGAGAATGATAAATAAAGATTTTTCTTGTTATATCAAGTAATAATAGCTGTCATTCTACAAAAAATTGTTCTTATTAAGATAAATTATTAAAATGCATCTCTATGAAATGTCGTTCTAAAAGAAACAAATTGTAAAACACTTTCGAGTGTTTCAGATTCTATAGATAACCGTGAACAAGAGAAGGTACATTATAATGATTGATAAAAAACTGCATTGATTTAATATTATTTGGATAAACAAAAAATTTTGTTGATTAAGAGACTTATAACCTATGTCTATATGTTTTCAATGCTAAAAGGGGTATCATGGATGAGCCTGTAAAGTGCTTCGCATCGCTAGGTTTCCCCCCACCACTGCCTTCCTCTCCACATTATATATTCAGTTGGATCTCTGCTCAATGATTTTCTTGGCACTTTTATGGCATGGTATCTTCATGTGGTGGCATCGTGCGTGCTCTTCATGCTCAGATAACCACATAATTGGTTGTCCTTTTTCTCTACCGATCCTTCGAACTGAATAGGGTTTCTCATGGCGGCACAATGTTGTTCCAGTGTGTGGGTTTTAGATGCTGCGGTCATGGGGTTCAGTTGTGCTCCATGTCATCTACTATTTTATTGGGAATATATGTTCTTCAGGTGAGGTTATGAAGGTGGTTACAAGTTCTGATTCTATATCTTGTGGAGGGGTCCCTTTTCATGGAGATTATATTTTTGGAAGGTCCTCATTTAGGGTTTGGATTGTGTTTTGAGATTTGATTGTGTTTTAGGTTTTGGATGTGTGGTGTTCTTGAAGTCACACTGTGTCATCATCGTTGGGGTTTGTATCTAATCTGGAAAACGATCGGGGTGATCTCATGATGGAATCCTGGTGGATGCCCATGTTTCTTATAGAATTGATGAATTTGTGAAATGTGTTTTGGTTCTCCATTATTGAATTTGTGATATCATGGAATACGTTTTGTGTTGGCTGAATTTGTTAATTGGTGTAATGGTTTTTGTGTTAGTCTAGTTGAGTTTTGGCACTACGGTTCATGGTTTATGGGTAAATTCATCTAGTTCACTTCAAGGGATGGTTCCATAAGATGTTCAGAGTATGGATATTTTATAGATCATGGCTATCCATAATTAGAAGTTTGAGAGGGTATGGATTTTTCCATCGGTACTCTGCTCTTGCATCCCTACACGGGACAACTATCCTTGTAGTGATGAGAAGGTGGAAGCTCATGTTAATTATTTTATACTATGGAGGGTGCCTTCTTCCCAGTTTTGAATGGTATTGTTTTTGGTCTTGGGACATTAGACAGTGGGGATGGATTTTATTTTATGTCATTAATATTTTTTGGGTTCTCCCATACCCATTAATTGTGGGTATATCTTAATAATTTTTTAATTTTCAGTCATATATGATCATTCCCTATGATGACTCGATTGATTTTAAAAATGAAGAAGATGTCTACATACTAATAATGGTGGATATAAATTATTATTTTTTTAATACTGGATCAATAAAATTGAATTTATAAATAAATTAGTTTAAAAAATATGATATGCAATCTTCTTATGAAAGGGATGAAGGGGGGGGGGGAAGACCATAGGTGTAGGTTCAAGATTTGGAACTCATTTTGATTATAATAATATCATTTTGGTCTAGAATCCTCAACCATGTTTTTTACTCTAAAAGTGATCCAAAAAGTGTAGAATAGGCTTTCAAACCCAAGGGTTGATCTTATGAAATGATTAATTGCATAGATCATATTGAAGAAAATGATACATGGAAACCTGATAAAATATCCAAGGAGAAAAACACAACTGAAAGAAAAATATTTTTCTAGAAGAAGTTAATTAATAAGGAAGATCTTGATAGAAATAAGGTCACACCTATATACAATGGGTACAATAATACTATGTTTATTAATTCTGATGATTCATTTCCAGTACTATCCAAGATTGAACTATTCAAATCAATTTTGATATTACTAGTCAATGAAACAAAAAACTATTTTAAATGAATATAAATTCATAATTTCTCATTTGTGAATTTTGTGATGAACTATATATGTAACAACATTAGAGTGTTGTACTTGTTGATGATGGAAGAAGTGTTTCAATATTTATGAATAAATTTTATGGTCTAACACTAGATCCAAGAGCATGGTACATCAATAATGTTGAGTATTTGGGGAATATGGTCCAAAAAATGGGATGGTTGACAACCATATATATACAAATATTACTAACACCAGATCACTTAGCTTGATATTGTATGTTAATGATTTTATATTGTATTTTTCTACTGTGAAAGTAAAGGAGAAATTTTCCCTAATGAATTATATATATGATATATATATATATATGTGATTAATGTATTATATTAGAATTATAATTTCCATGCATAATGAGTTATACATGTCATTTTATACTACCTACAATGGATGTATTGGATGAACATTTGATTAAGTAACCTTATAAGCAAAAAATTGTTATATTTTTTATGAGATGAAATGATTGGGCATTAAAAATTTCATATGATGAATGAGTATATTGGTAATAGAATTTATTCAGTGTTCGTAATGAATTAATAAGTTAAATTTATTGAGGAGCATGTTCTACAACCAATATAAATTACTAATATGTGATGTTAGTTGTGTGATGGTTCCATGATGATTTATCGAACCTCTCTTAAACCTAAATAAAATTTCACCATCTTCCCTTAAACCCAAGGATCTATAAATGCATGAAGGAAGATATGATCCCACTAGAACATAGAGTAAATTTGACCATACCAATAATAAACCGTAGAGAGGGGATGCTATTTGCATTCCCATAGGGATGTTTATCAAAACCATGAATGGAAGTTTGAAGGTGTTGTATATTCTCATCATTGTAAGGTAATCAATTTAAAATAGTGTTCTCAATTTATGTTTATATACAATTTTTAAATATCTAGCATGGTTGACCTCGAGGAATGGATTTAAATATCTTTTAAATGTTGTGATAATAATTATTAGATAAGATCAAAACTCTAGTGATGTTTGGGTGATCCAATACATTAGTTCTGTGAATACTTGCATTAAAATGAACAAGAAATGAAAATAAATAATTATTTTATCCGTATAGAAATTAATTTTATAAAAAATCATTACCTTTATATAGTGAATTTCTTGCATAATGGTCAACCTTTATTAACAGTACACAATCAAAGAAACATAAGGCTTACCTTCATGAGAAGGGTTTACGTAATAATAGTTTGTGTTGTAACCCTTACATAAATGGGTCTAATAGTTGTATTATAGAACAATATAATAGTGTTCATTATTACGCATAAAATATCTTGTGATTTTATATTGTGAAATATAAAGGATACCTTAAGCTTACATTTTCATGGAACATGATAACATAAAGGAATATACGAATTTATTAAATTCTTCTAAAGGTGTTAACTTTAAATACCTTTTTGAAATATAATAATTTTAATCTTAAATTTATATAGAAGAGTTTTTCATGGATTAACATATCTATCATTAAGCAATGGGATTTTGTTTAATTACAGAAAAGTTGTATTGAGTATTCAAGGCTTGTATAAAGGTAACTGACAGGTTAGCCTAACACCCCTAGAGGACTACACTTACATAGTATTTAAAAAGAAGCATTATATGCTAATGTTTTTCATTAAAAATCTGATTTTCATTATGTAGATCATTTATGTAATAGTATAAGGTGTATAGGATAATAAAGAGTAAGGACTCTACATAATGTTAAATAGAAACTTTTTAATTTTTTTTACATTTAATTAGTTATTATGATTTATAAAATGTTTATAAATCATAGTAATAATATTTTTGTAATATTAAATTTATACTGAATTTATAAATCCTTTGACTTTTAATAAAAATATATAATTAATTAAATAAAAGGCAATCAAACATTTTATTCCAAAATAGTATATGTTAATTTTTAAATATCTTTTACAAAATTTACATAGAATTACATATGATCTAGAAACAAAATTATTTTTTTAGAAATCACAAGTGATAATTTATAAGTGGTTAAATATTATTAAATGAGTCCAAAATATTAATATGTTTATATTCAAAATACGAATTGTTTATAATTAAATATTTCTAATTGTTCAAATTAATGGTAACATTTTAGGAATATTACTTAAACCACATAAAAATGGTTTTGAGGATTAATTTGATAAAATTATAAATAATTAATTAGTATATGATATTTACATTTTTTAAATTCATTACATAATTAGTCATTGTAATTGACTTATAGGATGAAAAATCATTGGTCGGTTGGGTGACTTTTGGACACCATTTCAATTGGATAATGACAAATGAATATATTTTGGTTTGTTGTCCTTTGGATAATATGTGGTTGGGACATTATCTTGTAAGGGGTTTCCTATGAAACGGGGTTTCATTTCATTTTCATATAAAGGGCTTGACCCCAACATGTTTCAAAAGAATAAAAATAAAAATATATAGATGATGAAATATTGGAATGGATATATAATGATTATATTGGAAATTATGGAATGACCAAAATGTTGACGAAACAATTATAAAATGGTTTATATTTAGGTTTTCTTTTTTGAATTTGAGCAAACTTAGATTGGTGAGAATATATATTATATCATGTTAGATAAATATTCAATATATATTTGAATAATAAATGAACTAAAACAAAAACTGGTCAATATATTTAGAGACTAGATAGATAATCATCATATTTCATAATGGATCTTCAACATCTCTCACTATTTTTTATCACATAGTACACATCATAGAAGTACCATATTTACACCCTTTTTCATAACTCGAGGCCAGGAAATATAATAAAGCATGAGATAAGATTCTTAATAAGGGAATTAATAATAGATATCAAAAAATAATCATAAATGAGTGTATTATAAAAATGTTTGTATGATAACATGATAAAAAATTATGATAGCTGTACCTTATTCTCTGAATATCATTAATCATAAACCATGATATAATACATTTAAAAAATAATAATTAACAAGTTCATGAAATCCTAAATAATCAACCACTATCTATGAAAAAATTTCATAAAAATGTCCTATGTTTGTGGCATACATAAAAGTATATAAAATCATTTACTTAGTCAAGAATCAATACAATGACTATCATATTTGATAGGGTTTACTCCATATTCCATCATTTAATTTTTCAATGTTCTCTCCCAAGACTATTTTATTATATAGTTCCCCTTACAGAGCTGTGTTAACACCCCATTCCAATCCTAATTATCTCATGATATACCCATATTTACACAATTAATTTGAGCGATATATATATTCAGTCCCACCCATCACGTAATTAAAGCAATAACTATTTGTGACATATTATTATAAAACATTATCATATTATTATATCATATCCCACAGAACGAAAACAAGTTTCATAAACATTTCATCAATTCATCATAGCAAAATTCATATAAAAGAAATTTTTTCTAAAAAGGATTCATAAAAAGTTAATTAAACCATGGTAAAGAAACATGATTCATAAAATTATCCTTAAATAATAATCATTATAATCCATACAAGGATATAATGTGGATAGTATAATAGGATCATATCCCTAGATAATCATAACATTCTTTAATAGATGTTGACATATTTAGAAAGATTTACTTTAAACATTTATTAATAAATTAACAGGTAATTAAAATGATTTTTAATCCATTTAAAATATAGTTAAAAACATATTTGAATCATTTTTTAGATAATGTAAAAGGATAAAAAATTTCAATGTTAATAGAAGAAATAACATTGAATTATCTCTTGAAAATTTTTTGGATCATTTTTGGTACCGAAAAGTGAAAAATGGTAATAATGCATAAAAATTGATGGAATACAAAGACAAAAATGAAATATATGGATGGTATACAATATTATCCAAACCATTTCACTCAATATAAGTTTAACATAGACAATCCATAAGAGAAATATGATTGTTAAATATACCTTAGTTTATGTCCCATCATGCTTCATATGCATTAAAAATTCCAATATAATAAATATAGGTTTATTTTATATATCAATATATTAAATAACAGTATTCAAACATAACATAATACATATCATTCCATTATAATTTCTTTCTTTCCATTTATTCAGAATTTATTCATTAAAATGAAACATATGGTGGAAAGTGGGGTGTTTTGCATTCATGTTTCTGTTCAGTGGTTATGGTACAAAAATCATAGTCATGGTTTAATTATACATATAATATTAATCCCTAATAAAAATTATATCTATTCAAAATTTAAAAATTTATAATTATTCTTATAAACTGGTGATTATAAACGAATAACATCTCAATGTGGAGGTGGTATTCCACACGCATGCAAGAGTTGCGTAACCATTTTATAATGAATAGAAAGGCAAGATAGTAGATAATATATTATAATTAGAAAATATTAATTATTTTATTAATATAATATATATCACTAGATATATTATAATAAAAATCCATGAACGATGGTGATAGAAAATATATCATATCTCTACGTCGAGGATATAGTCCACACATTTATATGAGGGATTCATTCATTTCAAATTTGAAAAATAAAAGGAAATGGTTATCACATCACAATAATTTTATATAAGTATATTTATGTTACTAGAATAATTATTTTAAGATGGATAAAATATAATTAAAGGATTTAGTAGAATAATGAAATATGAAAAGACTGCTAAGAACATATACTTGATTTTTGAGAAACCTCCTCGAAGTCTCTTATAAAGGACCCTTTGGATGGTATATTATGAAGATAAAAAAATATAGAACATGGATATGGTATTATATATAATATTTTGGTATGAGTTTTATGAGATAACGTTATAAGGTTGTAGAAAAAATATGAAATGGATTTCCCGTTTATAAGTGAGCATTGGAGGACACTTATAATTATAAGGAATATTAAAATATAATAAATTCACAATATTATTATTGTTTCTAAAAATTATCTCATGTTGAAATATAATATTATATAAAATATAAATATAATTATCCAATAGGATTTATTAAATGATTTTTAAAATTGTAAACCTCATTTTTTTTACAGAAATATTAACCCCTTTTAACCTCTACTATAGTAAGGAATATCTACCTTGGTGACTATTTATAATGACCAAAAATTATGTTGAACCTATTAAGTAAAATTAGTTACTTTTATTCCAAATATGTAATCCTTTAAAAAAATTAAACTTCTATATGTGGTATAAATACCATTTAAAATATGTTCATAAAGCATAAGAAAACTATTTTTAAGAAAATAAATATTAAACATAAAAATGATTTTACATATATAAATTTATGAAGAAAAACAATGGGATTAATGAAAATATATATTTTTTATATATATTCAATATAAATAATTATTAAATAGATAATAATTAATTTAATAATATAAATGCACATTGTCGGCCTAAAAAATATTTATAAAAACGTCAATTTTTTTAAATTCAGATGATTTTATTTTAATTATTATCTAATTGAAAAAGCATGAAATAAATTTATAGATACATAGATTTTTTTTTATTAATTTAGTTATTATTATCTATACCAACCAACAAAATTCTTTTGTTTTAACTATAAGATTAAATAATAATAATTCAATTGTATATATTAGACCGTAGAAAGAAGGTGTTTCATTTTAAAAAATCTATCGATATAATCAAATTTATTTGAAGATAAATATTTCATAAAATATATGGGTGTCTTAATTTTTACATTATGTAATTTATCCACGATAATTACATCACATTGATATAAATTAATTAGGATATCTCTTCCTCATCAAATCTTCAGGTTCCCGTGCAGATTCCCCAAATTTATGTTTTCATCCCAAAATATTGACACGATGAGTCGTCTTATTTTTCAAACACCATCTCTCTTTGATCCAAAACATCATCCAGTTGTTTCTAATAAATGATATTATTCTCCACTGGTATGAACTATGATTTTATAATATATGAATGATCTTTTTTGTAGTTGATTTGAAGAGATACATGAATCATATTATGAACATGAGAGAGATCCAGTGGAAGAACCGAATGATATGTAACATTACCAATAGGATTGTGAATATAAAATGTGATAAGGTATTTAGGGATTATATTTCCATTCTTTTCACAACTCATAACCATCTACCGACTAGATATTCAGAGTAAAAAATATTCAACAACATTGAACTCTGGATCCCACTAATGTTTATCAGAAAATCTTTTTCCTATAATCTCCATGTTTACCAAATGTGTTACTAATTGAAAAAAACCATACCCAACATTTACTCATCTATCCTTATTCCAAATTATTTTCCTTCTCTAAATATATCAATCCAAGTTGTATTTTTCACATTCTAACATATATAGCAACACAAATTACCATATGAATGCACATGTAAAGGATAGTATTGCATGAAAATTATATGAAAGATTGATTTTTAATCCAACACACTTTCGAATGCATATAAAAGGATCTAGGAATATTTTATTGGGTATTAATGGACCTCTTAGACTAACCATCTATCTAATGATGATATGTAGTGATAACATTCAACACTTTAGGCAATAAGTGTTGTAAAATACTCTATAAAATCGAGTTAAACTTTATATCATGATCTGTTCCAATAGAATGTGGTACTCTATAAAGGATTACACCTTTCTTATTGTATATTTATATGAAATTCAATTTTTTTATTTTACACATAGTTTTTTAGTAATTTATTGTGTTTTATATTCTAAATCATGTTTGTAAAGATTATTTTTTTACTATTGTGAATTTTTTATTGTGTTATTTAATCTATAAGTTTTATGTTAAAATGTAAATTGATTTGATTATTTATTTTATATAGATAATTTATAGTTGAGAAATTGATTATTTATAGAAATAATTTTTTTTGTTTTAATATTAAATTATTTTTTCTCATTCTATGTTAATATTTATTTCATTTTATATTCCATCAAATAATCATAATTTTAAATATTTTGACTTATTTTTTTAAAATAATAATTTTTTCATTATTTCTGTTTCTTAAATTAAAAATAAATTATTTTTTCTGTAATATTATTATTTGTTTTTATTTTTTTGTAACATTAGTTCACATTTAAGTGTGTTTTGATTTATTTTTCAGTTAAAATTTCTGTGTGGGATCATGATAAAATTTGAGACACCCATGATCAATTTTGTGAACGTAATAAGAATATTTAACCTACCACAAGAAGGAACATCATGTGACCAAAAGTAAAAATAAGGTGATTATATGAAGTGAATGTAGGATAAGAAAAGTGACCATGGCACACCAAAATTGAGTGATCATGACTGTAACCATTTATAACAAGTTACTTTGTCTGTTTCAAAAAATTAAACAATGAAACATAATTTAAACCAAGGAAATATCGCATAAGTAAACCTTGATAAGATTTTGAAGCTAACTTACCTTTTTGATAACCTTCCACAATGTCGAAATGAAATCAACCACAATGAATTGAGATATACATAACACAAGGACAATTGATGATTTACCACGGATGTGGAGTTTTCTTGAGATCTATCTTGCTCTGAAAATTTTATTTAACCCAAATGAAGGTCGAATAAATCCACGTACAATATAAAATGAAATTCTAATTTGAGGTGAATATAATATAAGAAAAAAATTCAAAAATAAGATATCATGTCTCTATAGCAATGACTTTGAGCTGTGTTTTTAAAACATTTTTGAATGAATTTCATTAAAATTTGTTCATGATCTCAACATTGGTTTCATATTCTAGGGCTTGGATCTGAGCTTGGATATTATTTAAAAAAATATTTGAAATGGAAAATATAATTCTGATTAATTCTTTTGGATTAAAAAAAGATAAAATCGAATTGTTACCTTTGACCATTTGTGAAAGACTGTAGTCGATATAGTAGAAATATAACTAAAGATGGAGGAAGATGGAATGAACCGATTCTATACTAAGGAATATGATACCCTAGAAAACTAATTGAACCAGATCCACTATTTATTAAGTATTTTCTCTGATCAGTTTGTCTTCCTCTATATGAGGACCTATGACTACCCAAATTTGAGCCTAAGATATTGTCTACTACTGAGAAACTAATTAAGAAACCATAATTTATTAATAATTTCCAAGAATGGAGTGTTTTTTAAACTTTTTGAAGAAGATTTTTTTTTGTTTTTTTCCTGTTTATCGATTTTAGGGTTCTGCAGGGCTACATCGATGATCTTTGTACCAGTTCACTATCTTGAAGATAGTGTTAGCCTCTTGTTTGATTGAATGTTTCTAATATATGAAATGTGGTTTTTGTTATTTCCATCATGAGACTCATAGTTTCCTTATGAATTGATGGTTTTATGTTATTCTAATATCTTGAATATATCTTTGTGTTTAGAGACCTCAAGTTTGATATCAGTTACATATAATATTATACTCAGGGGTTGATGCATTTGGAATCAATAATATATGGTGAGACTAAGCATGAAAATTATGTTCATTGGTCTAGCTCTTTTTCCAGGTGATTTGAGATAATAAATGGTCCACATATCATGTATTCCAAGATTGTATTTTAGTGTCAATTATAGAATATATGAGGTGATATATATAAATTAGTATTGATGAAATAAGATTTTAGTATATCAGAATAAGTTAAAGGAATTTATTTGGAAAGGAAATGAATAATAAATAAAATTATATCTGTGTCCAATTTCTTGATTTTAATTGAATAAGAAAGAACATTGGTTCTCTCTTCATTAGTTTGATGGTTATTTTTTCAAACGAAAATCTTGTGATAAAATTCTATGACAATGTCCATGTGCTTTCTACTATGGTAAGGACATTCTAAGACCATGTTTTCACATTAAAATTTCCTTTAAAAAATTGATTTAAGAGAAAATTATTTTGAGTACTTCACTATCTAATCATTCATTAACATATCTTGTAAATCTACTAACACTGTATCTCGAGAGATGGGAGTTAAAGTTAATTTATAGATAACATCCAATAGCCTCAATGAAATATGAAATCAAAAAAAATTGATGAGGTGATAATACAAAACTAAAGAGAGAATATCTTCTACATTTACTCATTTGTATATTTTGAATCATTAATTAATTGTTTTCATGCTCACAATCTAATTTTTAGGAACATGAGTTGTGTTTAATTTCTGGAGACAATTTTTTTCATATATTGAAAAATGAATTGATGGTCTGTTTTCTTCACCTTTAAAATTCAAAATCATTCTTCCTGGATTTCATTACATCAATTCCATTCAGGATTTTCATGATGTTTCACAATGTGAATAGTAATTCAATAGCTAATTTGAGTAATTTTTCTCTAATTTTAATGATTTTATTGAATGTTAGGGATTTTTAAATAAGTTCTCACCATTGAATATGATTTCATTAATTGTGTTAGATCTCCATTTTCATGTTATATTGGTTTTATATTTTTATAACATCCTCATTTCATTGAGTTTATTCATTAATATTCCCTTATTATCTATATTTTATTTGTCACAGTTATTAACATAGGTTCAATTTAACACCACATAATTTTCATCCGCTCCTTATCCTTTAACATTATACACTTTCTGCATCCATGTTATAGTTTTATGATAAATTATTAGTATATTAGTTCCTCAAATAATCTAGAAAAAAATATGAACATCCTTTTAGATTAACCTAGATCACCAATATATAATGGGTATTAGAGAATTTAAATTATTAATTTGGTAGAATCATCAAAGATGATGTCATTAATAAATTTTTCTACCTTTTATAGGTCATAGAAGAAAATAGTGTCTAGTATTTTTGATAGAAAAAATGTAATCTAAAAATGAAAAATTATATATTTTTTCATTTTTAGTTGATTCTAAAACATTAGAATATGTAGTCTCTATCTATTTTTATCATTTGTACATCCTTTGATTCTATGCATTAATTTTTTTATATTTATAAATAAATGGTATATGTTTTTTCAATATTATTCATGATTTGGTAATTATTAATTTTTTACTATTATTATGTCGTTATCTATAATATGGAAACGCTATATAGAAGTGTGTGAAAGACCATCCACAATGACCAGATCATTATAGAAAAAACAATAATTTTTTGAACCAAAACTAGATGATCAATCAAAATTCAAAGTGATTTTCATTAAAATTATATATAATCTTCTATATATATTAAGAATAATCTTGAGTCAAAATTTAACATTATGAAACTTGGGAATTTGGTCATTTCGTTGAATAAAAATAAAATTTTGAAATTATGGAAAATGGGGAGAAATAATAATTTGAACGTGATATTATAATGTCTAAGGAATGTAAGGAAGAAGATCCATGTTGTGAAATTAAACATGATAAAAAAATAATTATAAGGATATTTACCCAACTCTTTAACGAGGAGTCCATGAAGGAATGAAAATAATATGCCATTTTATTTTCCTAGCTATCTCTTTAATTAAATATAAATCCAATACATTTTTTAATTATGAGTATTTTAAAAATAACCATAAATAAATAACACACCTAATGAAAACCAATTCTTCAAACTCTTAATATGAATTACTTGAAAATTATTTGACATACTTTGAGAAAAAAAATTAATTTTAAATGGAATGTATAATTGTTTTATTATATATTAGGATTGAAATTTTTTTAGTTATATGAGGTTTGAGAGTATATTTATCATGTCCGAGATAAATTTTAAAAAAGAATATAAATGTAAAAATCCTACAACCCGTTTTCTTGAAATATTGAGTGTTGAACACATCCTCATAAAAATTGCACGACATGGGTATATCTAGTAACTATATATTGTTTCATGGAATGTATAGCTGGGGACAATAAAAATTGCACGACATGGGGGGGGGGGTCCTTGATTTAATAATCATTGTATTTATAATGGGTGTTTATTTTACATTGAATTAAAATAAATTATTTCTCTTTGTTCATTACAATCCTTTTTATTTCTCATTTGATTAATGATTACTTCCTTTCATTCCCACCATTTCATAGTAATATCTCTTAGAATATTTTTATTTTTTCTTATTGCTAAATATATTTTACATGAATAATTTTGTTTCTTTATTGATCATGTTTTTTTAGTGTCAATGGGGAGTGATTTTAATTCATGAACTGACCCATCATGGAATGAGTAACGACCACCCCCAACCCCACATCCAATATTCTAGGTACATGATACTAGTGTTGAGTAAGCATATTACACAAATGAGAGACCTTAACCTATGGTACCTATACACAAGAACCAACATGTATCTAAAGGAAAAATGTATATATAATAACAATTGAAAGATAAAATGTATGCATACATCTATTTCAAAATTATACAACATAAAATGTTCTGAATGTGTAAAAAGAAAAAAATACAAGCCCATGAAAATAGTAAAAGAGCCCAAACTACTTAGAAGGAAGGAAATGATTTCTAATGCAACCACTAGAACACACCTTTGTAAAGAACAAGTACAGAACATGGTATATCTAGCTATGTTAGCCCCATCTTCACCTAGTCCTTATATGGCTCCATGAAAAGGAATGTATTATAAAAAAAGGAAAATCATGTGAGGGAAAAAACTATGTATGGGTGTGTATAAAAATACCTAGTAGGAACCCCAAAAACCCAAAAAAAAAGGAGTAATAGGAAGGAAACAGTCCACTAGACCCATGCATAATGGAGCCCTTGTGAGAGAGAACTAGAATCTCCATCTCGACCACTCCTCAACTATATGTAACTATTACGATTACATTATATCCTATGTCAATACTAACATACATAATCACTATAAGGAATCCCAGAAACATCCAGATATTCTTCTCTTAGACTCTATGTCTCCAGAGGTCTCGACCTCATATCCAGAAACATGATTCAACCTGAGGAATAATGAAAACTCTCATATAGAAGAACTCACAGTAGTATCCCTACCTTCCTATATTTCAATATCCTGAGAGATACCATCCATTGTGTATAATCCTTCAATTATTGATGACATGTACGAGAGAAAATTTTCCATCATGGACTTATATCTATGAGGAAATATAGTTCCCAACACAAGATGTAATATTACAACTTTCTTTCTCCCCACCCAATATCATCAAAAACCATGTTGATATGGCCTACACCTACTACTACAAACAATAGTGGGTGCATTACTCCATCCAATGCACCATATGTATCATCTCCAAAGTGAGATTAAGGAGGTACTCACACCTCACCACCACCATATAACTAAGGGAGTACTAACCCCCAACCATCCCATAAAAAATATTTTGTACTGGAAGGGAGGGATCTTCACCCAACACATTGTGGTAGAGTTACCTCCTGACTATGTGTCAAGAATAATAACCGGACGACCTACTCCTAGAAAATATGTTCCACATCCTTGGGAACTCCAACTCCCACAGAGGACCTGCTCCCTATCTGTACTCGAATATAGGGGTGTATTTACAGGTAGATAGTAAAACCCTTCATGTTTATAGAGGACTTAATTCTATTCTTGTATGATCTCAATGGAGGACCAACACCTTGACACGATAGTTGAGTACCAACCATGGAATAGATGTACTGCAACCTAGTATAAATGAGATTATTTTCTCTGTCTAAACATCACATATGGATACCCTGTGTCCTTGTGGGATGGGGGGGGGGTAAATCATTATAGTTGGAGGAAAGACAACCTTGAATGATAGGGTATTATTGATTCTATCTTCACAATGAGTATGTTGGACATACGCCTTGATATGATAGGTGTGCTCCGTCCCCCTCAATTCAAATGATATAAGGGACCCATAACCATGTCCAATTTTGGGGGGGGGGGTTCCAAAACTGAGAGTACTAATCCATGTGTATAAGTCTATCACTCTATGTGGGGTAGTTTATCTCAACCAATCCAAGAGATAATAGAAACTGGTGTCTTATTTTTAAATTAGAGTACGAGTGACAAAATATCTTCGACAAACAAATATGTCATATCAGATCATCACGCATCACTGAAAGGAGACTCATGTTAAATATACCCATTTCATAACACTACCATGGGTAGGTGACCCTTTCCCTGCTAGTTTGGGAGCACTTCTCTACCATCCTATAGAGTATAAGGGACCAATTTATAGAGATTATAGGGAAGGGTGTTGACCCTAAAAACTCTCTAGTGATCCACCCTGATAACTACCATTGAAAGAATGGTTAATTCAACATCATTCTTGAATCAAAATGTTCACATATTTAAATTCATCAATAAGGCTTCATTCACATTATATGTGTTATAATCATTAGGATAGGATACTTGCATACCTGAATCTATGCTCCGAAGAGGGAGATACTCATGGTAGAAGTTCCCAATAATAGTTCATTATGTATAAATAGTCTTTCATGGTGTGTGAACCCACATGAACACATATCTATGTCCCCTTCCACACATATTGGATACCTATGTGTTCTTACATGTTCTACACATGGTGTAGATAGTGTATCTTGCCTCACATGGTCCCCTGACCATGCCATTCCTCATAAAGATATGTTATCTATGTCTTCTAATATGTGTGTACCCCTATAAAAATGTGTTCTCTATAACCATCCCTTATACATTTATTCATCCCATGACCGTTTACGGAACCACGTGTCCCTGTCTTTGACCATGTTATTTCACGTGACTATTCCCCTTAACTTGGGTGCATATCAATGTTCGGAAGCTACTGCCCCATGATTAATGAGAAATCACCCTCATGTTTAAAGATCTGTAGATCCTACTGTCATTACTAACACATTTATTCATCCTACATTAAAGTGTGGATCCTCACATCCTATTTCATGTTCCACATAACTGGGTATGGATTATTGATTTAATGTTAATTAAAACAATAAAATCTTTTAAAATTCACACCAATATTATCCCACGATCAGGCACTGAATGATGTAAATATATGTGTTGATCATAAGGTAAATCCCATATTCTAATCTCAATTGGGGTAAGAAGATTTCTGATCCAAGGAACTATTGTTCAAAGGGTAAAACTAGTCACCTGATATAAGTGGGATATAGCTAATCACACATGATCTTGTCTTTCATGGCCAAATTTCCCTCCTAAAATGAGGAAAACTCTTTCACACATGCTAGAAATATCACCACACCAACTAATGGACACTAATGAGCGTGGAAGATTGTAAACCACTCCATAATAATGAAAAAAATTAGGGCCACTCTCTACCACTATAGAAAGGTTCTATGAGTGTATTTCCCACTAATGTGTCTAAGAAGCAAACAATTCAATGTAAAATGATCCGTTGCTATCTTGAGGGCCTACCCCAACACTCATACATAAATAACCTCACCAAACCCACATGTTAAAGGAACTCATCCACCCCACATATACACTATCCTCTTTGGGAAACACTGACTCACACACATAGTTTTAATCAGATAATAGTGTTGGAAAATGACGTTGTCCTCAAGATTTAGTAAAAACATTAATCTTACCCATCACAAGGATCCACCAATTCCACATGTGACCCAGGTTATGCCTTCTAAAAGAAGTTCAACGAATAAATTACCTCACAAAATTATCTACCAAAAGTAATACACGAGAATTAAGGACACATAACCTACCTCTAACCATCATTAGACTCCTAGGTCATTGGATTATGTATCCTTTAGCTATCCCCAACCCATCCTACAACACCCTGATCCTAGTATAGACCCCTTGGTGGTGGTGGTAACAAAATCTCAAACCCTTTTATGCCACTTGATTCTCTCCATGATCTTCTACCACATCCTCCAACATATGAGACTAGATGATATAGATGCTTCCTCTAACATAGAAGTCAATCGACATTCTACCTATATATAGGATGATAGGTCAGAAAAACTCATGAAAGGTGTCCCTATCCATCTCAGGCATAACACAACCTCTCTGGAGACTGAACAAATCCCTAACACGACTCTGTTTCTACATACCTAAAGGTACGAGGTTGTTCATGGGTGTTCTTCCCATGTTGTGATCTTGTTGAATGACAACTGCTAGTTTTTGCTACTAAATCTTCCCTTCAATCACCACTACCAGCCCCATCTTCCAGAACCTCCTCTAAGAAGATTTATATCACTCGAACTCACTTTAGCACCCCAAAATTAAGAGACATAATATTGATACAACACCTACTCATATGTGTAAGTTGATTCCATGTTCTTAAAATTGGATATTCAACTATATACATGGATTATTGAAAAAGTTATCTGAACCTCATAGAGTATGCTAACACAAACATGATAAACTTTCATTACTGAAGAATCTCCTTGATACACAGTAATGTCAATAGGCACATATATATACATATACATATATATAACTTCAGTGAAGATACACTCAAAATCCATCTAGTTGAGCATCATCTCATCATGTGTCTACTTCATCACACTCAACCATCTCCCAACCATGCCCTGATAAGGACTTGACATTGGCACCACCATCTGATCAGGAGGTTTCCTCACAGGGCAGAAAACACACATGATATCCTCATGTAAGTTATCAAATTCCTTGGGATCTGGATCCTCCTAATAAATTTAAGGTATCATCTTATAATACTCTTCTAGAATATTCATACTACAAACATCCTCATCCAGAATTTCCGGCACAACACACTTCTCAATGGGTGGTGTCTTGACTAGTAGACTAATCGAAAGTATTACCTCAGGTCCAATGCCCTGCACTAAAGATTCATCAGCACGAAGTTTGTCATCAGAACATCTTTATGTAACCCTATTTAGGTGTCATCATAGTGGAGTCCTATTATAAACATTAATATGAACCATGGTCAATGAGTATATATGGGGAGCTAAATCAAGAAGGGAATGGAACCCTGAACCCTATCCTATATGATGCATGTACCAAAGATTCCCTACATACAGTGCCTACATTTTCAAGTCGATAAAAATGTTATCAGAGTCCACATGAATGGATAAGTCAACCATGAAATCAACACTGGAGTCCATGGTCTTAATGATGAAATCAAACGATAGAAAACTGTCACCATAAATCTAAATCCAATATCACATCTAGAAAATCTATACACTATGGCCCCAACTTGGATCCCACTCTAATATTAATCTATCATTACCTGACCTAAGAGGGATTTATCCATGACTAACCCAAGACTTCCTCCAACATTCCATTGGTCAGAGACTAGTGCTTAGTCATCCTATGAAACAAATGTGAGTACTTATCCAATCCTACCTGTATACACAAACCCACAACAATCTCCATACGAAAATTTAGAGAGTAAAAAACTGAATGTCATAATTATTGGATAAATCTACCCAAAAATTAGTGAAAAAGAAAATCACTAATTTGTTAAAAAGGAATAAATAAAATCCATCCAAAACTAAACAGTGAATCCATCTCACTCATAAGAAGGGGACAACAATCAAATTCAACAACTGGAACACACCACACTCGAGAATCAGTAAATGCCTCTATCTGTATAGTTCTACAAGATCCTCCTACTCTGGTTCCTCCTAGTAATCCATATAAATGAATTTCATCCGCACAAGACATGACATGTGTGTTAAATGACCATGTAGGGGTGATTATTAAAATAACCAGTAGGCACCCAAAAAAACCCTAAATAAAATGAAGCAACTGGAAGAAAATATCCTGATTAACTCAAACCAAATGGAACCCAAGTGGGAGGGAATAAGAAAATATCTCTCAACCACTACTAAAATATAAATGACTAGTTAGCTCATACCACATGATATGTCAATCATGATATGTTACATCATCGAAATGATTCCCACAATAACCCGGATTTAATTGTCTCAGACTCCATGTCTCGTGAAGTCCCAAACTCATTGTGAACTACAAGATTATACTCAAGGATCAGTGGAAATGATCATGCAGGATAACTGACTAAAATAGTTTTTCCATCAAAGATTTCACTCACCCAAGAGATATACTCCATAGATTAGAAAACTACTATCCCAGATGGTCCATCTTAGAGAACAAACATGATTTGGAACTACTCATTATGACAAACTCTAGTGCCCAGCAATAGAGTTCCTATCATCGATATATTTCACCCCATGAAAGCTAATTAGAAACCAAGAGGCGAGGCACACTCCTCGCCACTACACACAATAATGTGAGTGACAAATCAATCTATGTACCATACGCATCCTCCAAAAAGGAAGTGTAAGGAGGTACCTACACCTTACATCTACCTTGTAGCTGAAGGAGTAATAACTCCCAACCATCCCATGAAATATCTATAGTAACTGTTGGGTGTGGCCCACACCTCACCATGTTTTGGGATAACAACATCCTATCCATTTTTAACACATGGAAAGTCGAGGGTCTTCCTCCATGAAATTGTTCTCCACAGTCAAAGGAGTTCCAACTCTCATATAGGGCCCACTCCACCATGGTACTCAATGATGGGGGAGTACTACTTCATAAAGAGAGGACACGTACCCTATGAACTTGTGTGGTTCATATATATCTATATGATCATAATGTAGGACTAATACCTTAACATGAAAGTGGAGTACCAACCTTGGAAGTTAAGAACCACACCCTAATATGATAGTGGAGTACCAAACTATCTGAACATCGCCTATGGAAGACCCATACCATGGTGGGACAGGGGAGTACTGACTATATTGATAGAAGACCAAATCACTAGTGTGATAGTGGAGTACTAAATCTATCAGAACAACAATTAGGGATGGCCCATAGGCTGATTTGAAAGGGGATATCCATATCAATATACTCAAATGATACATGGGAAACAAACCCCGGTCTGATAGGGGAGTACCATCCTCGGAAGAATAAATCCATTGTTAGATCACCCATGCCCTTGGTGAGGGAGTTCTTCCTCTATCAATCCGATAGATATGGGAATCCCTTAACCTAGTATTTCATGAGAGTATCTATTCTGGAGTCTCTCTGATAAATTAATCCAACCTAGATCATAATTCAGGCACCCCTGGAAGGACCTTCATGGTCTTAATTCTTCTCATCGCAAACTTCAACTAGTAGGGAATCTTTACCCGAATGGTAGTGACCTCTAGTTTATTAGCCTAAAGAGTATACAAGGACCCACATAGTTAGACGATAGGGAAGGGTACCAACCCTAACATCAATCAAGTGATCCACCCTAACCTCTACCCTCGAATGAACCTCTATTGCATCATAATTACTAAATCAGTCTTGATTATATCTCAAAATCCACCACGAAGGATTCTATCATGTTATGCATGGACAACTCTTCAGGATAGGCTACTTATAGTCTTGAATCGATGAACCAAAAAAGGAAACACTATAGGAGGATGTTACCAAGAATAATACATGATGTATATTGGGGTTCACATGGTGTGTGACCTAGCATGAATACCAGTTGGGTCCTCTACCAATCATCTTGGTTGTCCCCCTATGATTACATTGTGTGTACATGATGTCCATGGGATGTATCACCTCTCTTAGGCCCCCCTAGAAATTTCTTCTACACATGTTTCATCTAGCCAAGTATTCTTCATGGAGTGTACCTCTAGAACATGACATGTTATGGCTAACCATCCCATTTCCCCATGTCCTCAAAGTGTACATGTTCACTATACCATGTGACCATGTCTCTAGCTATGTTGTTTCAAACAACTATGTCCCATTACACAACAAGTCTATCCATGTACCTCAACCACCCAATTTGGGCACACTACCCAAAATGTATCCATCGTACATGGAATGTAGTATCTATATGTTCATCTAACCCAAAAAAAATATCTCATGGAATGTTCCCCTATGTTATACTCAGTGTGATTGGAAATCGGGAATGGAAATTCTCTACGAGCCTCCAGAAACACCCTAGTGTCAACTGAAACCAATAGATCTTCACCTAAGGGATAAATAAAAGTTTTAATAGTGATCCAAAAACATTTAAAAATCGTATAAATGGAAATTGGTAAATAAAAATCAAATACACATACATCATCGTAAAAATAAACACTTTGGGTGCAGATGCACACTTCGAAGATACTGCACCATGACCCAATAGTGATCACCATCAAGATCAGAGATCAGAGGTTCCTTTTATTCTTTGTTTTCCCTTGGTTCATCCATAGTATGGGGGAACATATAATCCCATTATGTGTACTAAATAAGTGGTGATGGATTTATTGGTTTACTTTTTATTTAACTAATAATCTCAATTTAACTTTATACCGACGTTCACCCATGACTGGGCACCCAATTATGACAAACATTATGTCACTCTTAGGATAAACACAAAATTATTAACTCAACCAATATCTTAGATTTGATACCAAATACTCTGATTAGGTGTTCTTAAATTTTTTCAAATGAACTACATTAGTGTGATAAAATATTTTTAAAACTCATAATATCACCTCATCGAGGCTGTCTGTGCCACATAATGTGGCATGGACTCAACGATTGGCTTTGAAAATATTCTTAGAAATATTTCAAATTTTACAGGTCAAAACTTGTGTTTCTTAATTTTAATTGAATGAATGAGTGTGGGAAGTGGATTCACATAGTTTTGAGATCTATTTACCATTGTATGAATAAATTTGATCATCTATGTCGAAGGATCTTCTAGATGGTGTGAATTATTTTTTCTTATCCTCTTAAAAATCGTTACCATTAAATAAAAGAAAAATATAATATGAAAATTATTGATGTTGAAATTTTTAATATTAATCTATCAAATAACACATGAATACAACTGGATTATGAAATAAAAACTATAATATTGGTTTACATCCTTATTCATTCATTCTTTTCCTTTATCATTCATTTACTATTTTATGAGTTATTTTTCCATAGATAAAATTTCACTATATCCCTTTAGAAAATATATCTATTCATTATGGTCCTTATATTATGTGAGGATATTCTCATGGTGGTAAAGTTATGTTATGAATTCTAGTTTCATTAAAATTTATTTAATTTTTAAATCATCTTTAGAATTTTAAATTTTCATATTTTTTTTAATATAATAAAAAATGTTTTCGAAGAAAAAATTAATTCTACAAGGAATTCATATTTAAAAACCTAAAATAATATATGAGAGAAAATTATTTTGAAATCTATTTGTTAGTGTAATTTTACTTTTTATCTTCATATATCATTCATTGTCCATTAAATATGAATTAATGGTTTTGTAAGGATAAAGAAGATCAATGTTTTTGTGAATTTGATGTTGCTATAATTTTGGTATATTTCTCCAAATATTTTCATGTAACTTATTATTTTAATTTATTTTTATTATTTTTAATTATTAATTTCGTTACATTGTTAATTAATTGTCAAATTATTTTGTTACTTGGAATTTTTTAAAATATAAACTTATTTGGTTTTTTAATATTTTATATTTATGTAATAGATATTTGAGTAATTATTTTTAACCATATTTTATATTCCTGTTTTCATATTGAATTAGTGTAAGTCACCCTTTTTTATATTAATTAAATTTATTTATTTGTTTCTCAAAATAATAATTATAAATATTTTAAGTTAATTTTTTAA
The DNA here is from genome assembly GCA_963277665.1 of Viscum album. Taxonomy (NCBI): domain Eukaryota; kingdom Viridiplantae; phylum Streptophyta; class Magnoliopsida; order Santalales; family Viscaceae; genus Viscum; species Viscum album. Next base: position 178,164,805 of record OY728143.1, on the reverse strand, counting down.
TTAATTAATTAAATCTTTATTTTTTATTAATAATTGATTTTTTTTAATTTTTTTTTTTAATTTTTGAAATTTAATGTTAACTGATTTTTTTTCAACTGAATTTTTTTGTATGGTAGAATGATAAATTTTTAGTCATCCATTGGTCATTTAAGAGGAAGTAAGAGGAAATTAGAACCTACCATATGCACTTTTAGTCATCCCAAGGAAAAATAAAGTTTCATCATGAAGTTGCAGCAAGGTAGTAAAGGAGAACCTGACAATCCAATATCAACCGATCATTCAAAACTATGTTACCAAATCCTGTTATAATATCTCACCACTTATGTTTATAAACCAATAGTATAGAAATAAAATCGATCACAAGATAAGACCAATTAATTGACCATGTTTGATATTATGAATCTTCCATACCTTTAAGAGAACGTAATAGAAATCCAAAATGAGAATTACTATAAATTAAATAAACCTACTAATCATAAGAATATTTTATTTTCAATTATAGATGGGGATTTCCCCCTTGAACAAGATTGATCTAATAATTTCATATAACCTATATAAAGCTCATAATAGGACATGTATGATTGGGAATACAATGAAAATTTTACCTAGATTTTAAAGTAGGATAACATATTGAAGAAGATGTGATTATATCTATCTAGAAATGATTTGTAGAATTATTATTAAATGATTTTTGTCTGAATTTTATTGATTTTTATTGAGGATTTCCACATTAGATCTAAATTATAGTGCTTAAATCTAAAAATTGATGTTATTTCAAAAAAATTGATGGAAATTTAAAATATGGTTATTTTCATTCCGATCATGTAAGAGGGAGTTGAGTTGTTTTCTTTGAAAAGACTCATAAGAAATGATCCATTCTACAAGAAATTGATTAGATGTGGGGAGAAGTCGATGTAAACTCCTTCAATTGTAAATAATAGGTTACCTAATCTAACCAATAGAACTCAAACTATTAATCATTGTATATTTTTGTACTACCATCAAAGTTACTCTATATACAGATCTATGCTTTTCTAACTCCATTCATGCATTGTTTTTGAGTTCTAATGAAATGTCTAAGAGACCAAAATACATTAATTATATCATAGATTAGATTCTTTCCTTTATATTTTTCATAAGAAACATATGTTGGCTTTCATGTTTTTTATTTTCAAATTTTATCAGAATTCACCCATTTCCATCATACTGGTCGTAAATATGTAATGTAGTGCATTCCATCTGTTTGATCGAATGTTCCAATGATGTTTAATGTGGTTTTGGGTTTTTATGGAATGAGATTCATGGTCACCACCAAGATTGAGTGTCTAATATTATTCCATTATCTTGATGGGATAATCTACAATCTAATATAAATAGTTTGACATTGGCCAATGTTGAGATGATACCCTGTAGATGAATCATTTGGACATATAAATACAGGATGATGCCAAATGTGAAGAAAGTGTTCACTGGGATTACGCTTTTTAAGGATTGTTTTGGATTACAGTTTTCTATCATAGCATGAGATCCAATATAGGATTTTAATGAAAAATATATAATTTTCTATTTTAATTTGATAAACCATTTTTAAATTAGAGTGATTCAAAAAATCATAGATAAGTTTTTTGAATTTTTTTTGTAGACATGAGTATAATTAATCAAAATTAGAAATGATTCATTGTTGTTTTTATCAAATTACTAATATTGAACTTTTGGGATCATCACATCAATTTAATGGGTGTTTATTAAGTCACTTATAGGTGATAAAGTATTGTGACAAAAGAAACTAGTTGGGTTCCATGGAAAGGACTTCTGTAGGATTATTTCCTAGATATTGACACTTTTTTGGCATAGTGTATTTATGGGAAATTAATTTTATGACTTAACCAACTAATCATTTATACACACATCCTAACTCTCGATTAACAATATATATTAAAATTTTTTAGATGATGATTCTTTCTAGAGAACTTATAATATATTCCATTTGAGAGGAAATAAAAGATAAATTTGGATGAGATAATCCTAAATTTGAGAGGGAATATAATATATCTCACTGTTTTATTTTTAATTAAATTATTTTTTTCTAATGATAATAATTTAATTTTTCTGATAATTTATTTTGTATAATGTTTTGAAATATTTTCATTATCTTTGATTTATAAATTAATTAATTTTCATGTTTCTACACTTTTAGATCTCGAACTCCATATTCATGTATTTTATTCACTCAATTTAGTTATTTTTTTGCATGACCTATCAAATGGTGAAATGTAATTCCAAGGTTGCTATGAAATTTTTTATGTGGATTTATTTGAGATATTCAATTGTTTTAATATTTTAATGATTGATAATAATAATTTAAATTTATTTCAATGAGTGACATTACTGTTTTCAGTTTTTCGGTTATATTTTTCAAGAATATCATCATTTTTCATGTTTCTTCAAGTGAATTTCCATCATTATCTATTTTTTCATGCACATAATCTTTTTCATATGTTAGACCTAACAATAATAACATATAATCACCTCTTCATCCATATTTTCCATTAAATTATCTCATCCAATGTTCACTATTTTATCATATGTTTTTGTAAATAACTTCATCCAATAATGCCTTAGAGAATATCCCTCACATTACATGTGGATCACAATGAAAACCACTTTTTATTGAGAGTATGAGAATTTAATTTTTAAATCTTACATGTTCATGACCAACCATTTCATGAAAATATATGATTATAAGACGATCAAGAGATAAATCATATCTAATAGTAACGTATGTTTTTGAATTTATCATGTGATTTCCTACAACTAAAATAACACTATTCCTTTTAGATGTTCTGGGGAGTTTGATTAAAAAATCCATAGGAATTTTCCTATTTTCATTATTTTAAGAAGAAATTGTTGTGACATACTGTATACTTATTTCCCTTTGACAAAACAATATATAATTCCTGAAATTAGGAAGCATATTCTTCAATAAAAAATTTCAATTTTATGCCTACGAAAAACATTTAAATATCTCAGAAAAATATTCATTCGTTTGGTAAGAAAATTTTACAATGAACTATAAAATTTATCAAATAGATGTTTCTTAGATTCTGGTATTCAAAGGACACAAAATATATTCATAAACGTTATCATTCTATAACAATCATTGTTTATGTTAGGAACATTTCTAATCTTATTCTATAATTTGAAGAGCTCTATCTGTGCCTCTTTAATCATTACAGGGATTGATTTTTGAACATTCATAAAAGAAATATATGATCAACCCCCTTCTTCATGATTTAATGATTCATATTATAAAAATATAAAAATATTATATCTTATTCAATATTCATCATTGAAAAGAAGTATGGACCTTTCTACTTACAACATCAACCAACTTATTTTCCATCCCATAGTGGTAATATTTTGACAATTCATAATATTTAATCAACTCCCACGATATAAATTGAAACATATTAAATTATTTATATATTAATATATTTTTTAGGATTTAATTATTAATATATATATCTCTAATTATTAAATATTAAGATAATTCCATTATGTTTTCAATGAAACAATTACTTCTTCCAACTCCAAATCACAAGTCTGGTAAATTTTTTCCTTAATTTTCATTTGGTGTATGAAAAAATCCATCAAAATAAATTAAAATATGGGGAATATTATGAATATATTCTTTATAGAATTAATATAGATAAGAAAATTAACTATTGTATACTAGTTTAATCATGGATTCATTTATAAACCTTCTTTGTAGCTTGTAGAAATATTACTCCCATTCAATCGAATAGGGTAATTTTCTCCATTGTGGGTCAAAATGGCTATTGGAAACGATAACCAATGTAAATACCTTATAATGAATCAATATAATCCATCCAATTAAATAAAAAAATTTCAGTTAGTCATTGTTGTAGTTCTAGGAAATTTTTCAAAAACATCTTTCTCTGAAAGATCCACCAATATGCCCACTCATGAGATTATATGATCTAGGAATGAAAATTTATATACCTATAATTTACAATTAATAAATTTATAATACATAATTTCTTTCCATTTGGTCCTCAAATCAGTAATAAAATTATACTCACCATATACCTTTCACATTGAATATATAATAATATAATATATAAAGACTACTTTAAACATTCCAGGGAAATCTAGAAAGACTCTATTAATTAAATTGATGAAGACATTAGGGTCTTTGGAAAGTCCATTTGGAACCATTGTATATTCATAATTATCATTCCTCATATAGAAGTTTGTATTAGGTATATCCTCATCATTGAACCTCAATGGATGATACCCAAAAGTATCTCGAATTTTCAAAATCTATTGATCTCTACAAAGTTCATAAAAAATATCTTAATTTTGGGGAGAGGGTAGCTTTTTTTATAATGAAAATTTTAAGTTCATTATAATCAATGAAAATATTAATCCACCCATATTTCATATTTCTTAAAAGAGTATGTTCACCCCACAATGAAACACTCTAGAATAAGAATCCCTTTTTTGGATTCTATAAGACTTTCCTCTTCAATTCCTGGAACAAAAATGTGGAAATTATATAAGGTGTATCTGAAAAAGGCGTAACATTAGGTATGAGTCTCGATGAAAAAAAATCCTACTAATTTGGGGGAATAATAGGAACTTTTTTTGAAATATAGAAGATATTTTTGAAGAATTGGAATTTCTTCATTGTTGGGTTTCTCTCCTAACATTTTAGAAAAATATCATTCATTAAAATGCAGTGAGACAAATAAAATGGAATAAAAATCCATTGGAACATAATATTCATAATCACACTAAAAAAAGATCATAGCTTGATTCAAAATATCAATATAGACTTCCGTTCCTTAAATATTGAAATTGGATCTTCATTCGGTGATCCAATATAATCCCAATATTACATAAAATTAAATAAAAGGGAGAACCATAAGATTTTCAAGAAGCACATTACCACACATGTATTTCAAAGATGATATATAGTATTGAGATAAAATAATTTTATATAAACTATTTTTATTGTTAAATGAACATATAATCATTGAGGTAGTGATGTCATAACGTTATAATTTTTTTGGAAAAAAAATATTAAGTTGATTGAGATTAAAAAAATTATAGGGTTGATGGTATGTGTACCTTTCAAATAATCATTCTACTGACCAACTTTAGTAGTTGTGAGAACATGAGAATTAAATTTGTCTTTTGTCATAAAAGGATTATGAAACCAGTTATCAACATCAACCAATATTTTTTTTTATGATTACTATACTTATTACAATTATAACCTTGGATCATGGGTGGAATATTTTATTGATATTTTCCAGCATTTCTCTCATTGACAGCACACTTCAAATTACAATAAAATTATTTTTCATGATGTACATAATTTTTACACAAAAATCAATTAAAAGAACATGTATGGAAATTTTTGTTATTCTTTCTTCAGACATATAATAGTATTTAAGATTATTTACCAATGTTCTACTGTGTTTAAATATAATCTTCATGAAACTATACCTTTCTGTTTTTCTTACTCAAAACCATGAGGAAAATGAGAGTTTTCAATTTCCATTTCCATCAAGATATCACATAGAAAAAATTATTCATAGCTATAAAATTATCATATAGGTAATTATTTTGGTTACATATTCCCAAGACACTAAATAAAGAGTTAACATTTATCTCCTCATTTATGATAAATCCAAAAGCATACCTTTTAATTCTGGTAAAATTTTATTCATTGATAAAAACATACTTATTATCTTATTTACTTATTTTATGAAATTATGTTTCTAATTTTAATTTGAAGAATTCAGGGGAATAAATATTGAAAAATATATTATTAAACCATTCCCATGTCATGGAGTCAATTTCATATTTCCTTGTATTCTTAATAAGATTCCACCAGTGAGTAGATTGACATTACAATTGATATAGTAAAAAAATAAACTTCTCATAGAACATTATTTTGAAAACATTAAATATCAAATATATAACACTAATATATTTCTCATTAATAATTGAATCAAATGAGACACCAATGGATGGATAACATTTCTACCTAACAAGCTCAGTAATGTTTTGTTCCATGCCTTGTTTATTTATATTTTTATCATATTTTATGTTACCATTAAAATTTTGAGGGAGTTAGGGGAAAATAGTACCAATATTTTATATCCCATATTCTATATAATTTACATTATAAGAAGGGAAGTTGTATCATTTCCAATCAAATTCTATGTCATCTTGATTCCTCCTTAGTCTATTCATTGAATAAGAACAAATAATATTGTGTGATAAACAATAATAATAGCGAGTAATCATGTAATCATAAATAATAAGGCACAAAATTTATATATCATAATATCAACATATTCTTTTAGGGAACCTTAGTTTTATACAAGCTCATTTTAGGTCACCATCTATTAAAAATACTTCATAATTGTCCGTAACAAAAATTTGAATTATCCTAAGAAACTCCCAAGGGTGTTAATAGTAAGTTGTGTAGTCATAGGACCACTCGTAATTAAGAAATGGTGATTAAGATAATATATAATCCCTCATTTCATGTTTTTTACACCCAAGATGCTATATGAATCTACGAAGAACACTTAATAACATCTAAAAAACAATTTATATTCTAGTAATAGCACAAAATCTCTACTTTTCCAATGCTTCATGATGTTGACCTTTATATAAATTAATCCCAATGATTTTATAATGACCAAATCTTGACATACCTGGATATTACATAATTTTAGATAATTGTTCAATAAATTACAAAAATATATTCCCAATGATAGTGATAGTTTAGTGTCTTTGGAAAATTAGAAAAAATGAATTCTATCAGGTAGAAAGATCTTCAAGATCTCCCATAAACACCTCCACCATTGTTACTTCTACCTATAACCCTTATTCATACTCTAGGGAAAGGAAACATAAGAAAGGGGGAGCTCAGATTCTTAGTAAGGGTAAATAATGGAAATGAATAATCATAACTAAACAAATGTGTATGGTACTTGAGCATAAAATTTAAAGATCATGATCTCTATATTTGTGAATATAATAAATAATTGCAGTTCCTAAGACATTAATCATAAGGATATAATTATCATAGGAAAAGAAATAATAAAATCAGAAAATAAATGGAATTTTTTTGATGCATGTTGGTTTATAAAGTACTGAACATGTATTAGTAGAAATAGGTTCACTCGTTAAGTTTAGGACTTGATATCAGGCCCAAAAACCAACTTTTGGACATGCATCTAGGACCGTGCATTAAATTCTGAATATGTAATGAGGTTCATGCATAACCTTAGGGAAATAAAACCAAGTCTATTTATAATATATTGAATATGTAATTTGATTCAATAATTACCTGATGGATAGGAAACCAGATCCATGCATAACAATGTGAACGTGTAATCAGGTTCACAAATCACATTGTAAAAATGCAATTTCGTTGACACATAAACTTATATAGATTCCACCAGGTCCATGAATGACATTGTGAACATGTAATAAGGTTCATTCATAACATTTTGAACATGTAATCAGGTTCACACATAAACTTATAGACTTGCAACCATATGCATCAATATTGTTATGAACATGTAATCATGCTCAAGCAGAAAATTTATACTCATGATTCATACATAGTTACTAAATGAATTATAGTTATATATAGGTCCCACCCATCTCATAATATAATCTTTCATACATGTTCCAGACAATAATAAAACATTTATTATATACTGAACCATAAAAAGTCAAATGTTTTATAAACATAAAATCATAACCTGTGAAATTAAATGGGTACCATTAACATTTGACAACATCAAAACCTATGTAAAATACATAGGTTTAATGAACATTTCGTCAAATCATAGCCCATGAAAATAACCACGTTTCATAAACATGTAAACTATGAAACAGAAGCAGGATTCATAAAGACCACAAAACTAAGAATTAGCCATTCATAGAAAGGATATGAATGGAATCACTAGATCATTTCTTAAAATGGAATGAGTAACATAAATTAATGTAATCTTATATGGAATATAATTGTGAAATATCTTTCAAAAACATGTTTTATGAAAATATACTTTCTTCTTTGATAACACATTTTTTAACATAAAACCTCTTTAAAAACTTTTCCTTTGAAAAGGACTTCAAAAAAGTACAATGAATGATTTGAAAACCATAAAACATTTTGAAAATACATTTTCCTTTAAAATTATCTTCAAGTATCTTTTGAAAACATTTTTTAATTTTTTTTTCTAAAAAATAATTTGGAGACAAAAGATTTCTGACCAAAGAGAATGACAACCAGATCATACTTAAAATCATTATATTAAGTATCAAAGGGTGGTAAAGGGTACTAACACATGATTATATCATGAAAAAATATAGGATAGGGAAACTCCTGAGTTTTCTTGATATATGGATTATATCATTTCATTAATATAAGCATAAACATAAACAATCTCGAAGAGCTATGAGATTTCCTTCATAAACTCTTATAACTCCGTAACATGAGACCATTCACTACATGTAGAAAAGGAAACAACATGAAGCAAAATATATTATAAAAATAAGTTTATTCATTATATAACATACAAAATATAAGTTTATAAACCTCAAAAAAGATTTTAGGCACATACCAAAACTTGAGTCTCAATGAAGGAAAATTGAAACAAAACATTTTTCCCGATTTGGTTTGTTTTGAAGCTTAGACCCCATTAAATAAGGATTATAAAATGGGAATGTGAATACCAATAATTTTAATTATAATATACATATAATTTTTTCATGGTCATTACCTATTCTATACAAAAAGAAATAGAAGCAAACTTAACATGTATCTCAAAGAAATTTAAAGTGAAATGAAATTCTCCATACATTGTGCCTTGACTCTCTTCATACATTTAAATGATTTCTTTATGATAAAAATAATTTTATTATTAATATTTTAAAAATAATAATATTATATATATTACCATAATTTATTTGATTATTTCCTTATATAAACCTCTTTTAAATGATCCAATGTTATTGTTTCACATCGGGTAATATTCACATTGTTCTTCACATGCATTTTAATTTTTAATATTATAGGTTATTATAATTATATCATGATTGAAGAAAATAAATATTATATCTATTATATATATATTATAATAATTAATATCATAACTAAGTATAAACTGGAATACACCGTTCCCGGAGATGGTTAAATGTACGCAGACGTGAACATTGTTTCTGTTTTTATTGTCATATTGAAAGAATCTAGGAAAATGAAATATATATATATATATATGTATATATATATATATATTTGTTCAATTATTAAATAGTAATTAATATATCAAATATGTCATAAATTTATATTAAATATGTCATTAATACATTTTATTTTGTGTGTGAATGAATCAAATTGATTTTATAGGGCGGTAGTCCACACTTCCTAAAAAAGATTATTGTATTAACACCAAATGGAAAAAATTAAATGTTTTGTAAAAAGAATAAAGGAGAATAAAGACATGATAATTTTTATATATAACATATATAAATTGAGTTTCCTTGATAATGACCACCATGATTTGTGGTGAAGGAGAAATGAACAATCATAGTTTTTTGAGGTAGCACTTCACCACACTCAAAAATAATATATTCAATATCCATTATATGGTGGTCTGTGTATGTGTTTGTTGAAATATTTTCACTAAATAAATCTCATTATATGGATGGTATTGATGTTTTCAAAAAATAATGTAATAATGAGAGTGGAGGTTTGTGACAATGCAAGATAAAGGAAATGATCTTGAGAGAAGACATTACCTCCTAATGGGTAGCTCTGTTTGGTTTGGGCAAAAAAGGGTTCATTGAGAGACTTTTTACACAAATTGAAACTTGAAGGTCAAGGTGAGGGAAGTTAGAAACTTGTTTTAGAGTATTTGTTCGATCCAATGGGCTTGAGATGTGTGATAATGTAGTAGAGTTTCTTCTTTTTTATAGTGGAGGCGGAGTGCCACTCTTGTAAATACCAAAAGGTTTTTATTGATGGTTGGTCCAGCATACCTAAAGTTTATCTAAAATAGAAAAATAATGTATTATATCAGAATAGTGGTCGACTAAAACCTCCACCAGACAAAATTATATGGATTCTAATAATTTCGTTCCTTAACTTCTAAGATTCATCAATTTTATCATTTTGGATTTTAATAAACCATCTACTTTTCTAATCTTATTCATTAAACAAATATTATTCTACTAACCATAAAGACCAAAATAATGTGTGATTGATTATAAAATATTTATACATTGAATTATTAATATGAAATATAATATATAAAATAAAACTCTCATGTGTTTTGGAAGTTAATTTGAAAATAATATCGTGTGATGCACTAAAACAATGCTTAAATCGGGACTCAGTTAACATTTTTTACAATACATGGGTAAATATGTTAATTAAAAATGGCTAATTGGTTTTCTTGAAAATATTTTATATTTGATTTTTAAAAATTACAAGTTTTAATATAGTATTTTTTATTAATTTTAAATCATTTAATGTGATTTTATTTATGGTAAAATAATAATATTATCAATTTTGATATTATTTTATTAATGTTAATTTTTAAATATCAATATAGTATTGGAATTAAAATATATAAAGTGTATAGATGTGTAACATTATATATTTATCTAAAAAAATAAATACAAATGGCCAATAAATTAACTTTATATTTAATATTTATAGTATCATTTATTTTAGTCAATTATTAACTAACTAATCACTACAATTTTGTTTATTAATATTTTTAGGTAAATAAACCATAAATTCAAATTATTGATAAACTATGATGATGAAAATGACCGATATATCTTTAAAAATTATATAAATAACTGAAAATATTTTATTTTGTTCATATCTAAATTTTTTAAAATGGTTGAAGCTATGGAAAGATCACTTTTTGGATTTTACCTTACATAACCTTTTATATAGAGATTTTACATTTAATAATGTCCAAATAACACATAAATTTCAAACCATGTGGGGATATGTACAAAATATTGGCAGAAAATTACTTTTGGACAAGTTTTTCAGGTCATTCTGGTCCTTTTGATTAATGTTTAGCCTCTTATTAGGCTTAATCATACCTTAATCACTATAATTAGATTTAATCACATTCAGTAATAATTTTAGTCAAAATATTATGTTGATATTATTAGAATAAAAAATATCATACTTTTTCAAAACGTGTATGTAAGATTTTAAAATTTCAAATAACATATTTTGTGAAATTATGATTAATTCTAATCCCATAAAAAGTGTGAAATAACCTATTTTTAAAGTAGAAAAACGTTTAAAAGTTTGATAAGTTTTTTATGGAATTAAAAGTAAAATTAATTTTTTTGAAATTTAATGTATAAATAGATTTATTATTGATCTTACGTGACTTTAAAACCAATATAAAATATAATTAGTTATTATTTTTTTTAAAAACATAGGTTTTTAACTATAATTTAGAAGAGTTCAATATTCATAAAAAATTATGTTTCTCAGAAAAATCCCAAAAACTCACCGTAGGACAATTTTGACATTCTGAAATAATAAATCATCCTTATTTTACAAAATAAAAGTCATAAAAGTGTCAAACTTATGTTTTAAAATAATTTTTAAAATAAAAGACGGTCAAAATCAGTCTTGTGTGTACCAAAAACTAGCTTAGTGTTGCGTGTACCACACTCTAAGCTAAGTGTTGAGTGTAGTGAATGCTCAAATTGGTTCTGCGTATCTAACAAGAAAAATAAAATAAAATAATCTATTTTCAATGTTTTAATGTATCAAAAAGTTTAATTAAATCAAGAAATATTTTTCACAAAATCATAGGGTGTTACATTCAACCCCCGTTAAAATAAATTTGGCCCTTGAAATTAATCTGGTTTATCCTTGTTTTTATACTTGAAAGTTTCATTCATCAAAACCCACATAATAAAAATGAATACTAAAAATTCCATTGAAAAAGGAATGTTGGAACCATAATAGTTACCAGAAGTTACTCAAAACGAGATTCCCACATAGGAGAACATAGGTGGGAAGAAAAAAACATGGACATTGATGAAAAATATCACTATAATGTTGTGATGGAGATTAATAGAGAATAGAGTCAGGAGAATGTTGAAAAACACAAATCCATAAAACTGTTTTGAACTAAGGAACCATCTAATTCCGCAGAAATGGAGGTACTATGGTAGAATTTTTAGCTTGAATATCCCCTTTTCATAAATATTATGATTTTTCATTAAAATATATACCTGTATGATATTTGGACAATGTCACACCATTATTTTCTGTTGATCCACTTCACCTCTTTCTATAAAATCGAAGGTGGAATTTTTCATTCCTAATGTTCTAATAGATCATGTGATCCATGATAGGAAATCTAATTTGTTATCAGCTTTCATAAACACAAAGTAGTTTTAATAGGCTCTAAAATATTCATAAATCCTCATATAGGGAAATAAAGATTTAATCTTATGCACTTTATCTATTTTTAACAGAAAAATTCCATAAATGTTTATCCTCATAAAACCTCTTAAATATGGGAATTCGAGGATTTATAAAGAAGGTCATTAAATCATATTAACATTGATCCCCCATGTATACCAATTTACCACTTGGTTTTCACATTTTAAAATGTGAATAACCCCATCGTATATTCCCTTAAACACAATAATTACCATAAATACTTTTAGAAAACATGTATTGTTCCATATTCTAATGACTACTAGATAAATTATTTAAATCCTAAATGTTATATAATTCATCCATTCGGAAATAGAACTCTTTTTCAATAATCATATCTCGGGAAATCTATTCCCCCAATTTACATATTCATATCCATCTTATCTTTATCCAAACAACAGAATCTCAATTCTAGACATTAATTATGGGTTAACATCATTTAAATAAAAATATCAACATACCATTAAATAAAATTTCTATGTCTTCATCACCATTCAATATATCTTTTTTAGAAATTATGGAATGATTCTACCAAAATACTTATATATTTCATGATTCATATAACATAATCATTGAATTCCAAACGTATATACTTCATCATTGAAACCATATTCATAAAACAATAATCATATTTCATAAACATAATCCTTAATACAACATTCCATGAATATTAATTTTGAAACATGTATTAAGATCTCTCAACCATAATCCAATCATGATTCTTCTGATTAATGTAAACAATACTAGAAGAACATCACATACCATTCACATGTCGTTTTCTGTCTCTATACATTCATAAGTTCAACCAAGATTCATACAACCTTATAGATTATATTTATAATATTTTCCATTAGGGATTTCAATTTTCATAATGCCTAAACATTCCACATTTGAAAAATTCAATGTTAAAAACGTTACTTAAAGTTCTCTCCATTGACTAATCCTAGAATGTATAGTGTGAGAAACATTTATCATAATGAAATATCATATAATCATGAAAAATTACACATTGGATGCCTAGATTATGGCGCATAATTCATTAATCTAGGACACCTTATGTTTATTCAAGGTTATTAATAATCAAATTCAATTTAGATCATTAATGGTTTTATATTAAGACTTTGTTAATTACCGAAGTGTATCACCCATGATTGTCAAACAAGGTGTGTAGCAAGGCCCGTTGTCATGTTCCAGATTACCCCGAGTCAGGTCTGAAAAATCATGTCAGAGTTGTAACCCCAAGGTACATCTGGTCCAGAGGAACATCGACTTATAGTACCCATATAATGATGTATTACTAGGAAAACACTCACTCTACCATTTACTAAACATTCCATCACATTTTTTTACATTTTCACTCAAACTTATTCTTATCCATAGGTACATCCCAAGACATATCCTTAGAAATATAACTAGGGATCTCAATACAGTTTTATCATCATAGTTTCCAAATGATGACTAAACCTTTCCATTGATAACATCAATAGAGACCCAAGCTTGTCATAGATGGATATTACATCACTTTAGTTGAATATTCAACACATTAAAAAAAATACATGCCCAAGGACTATAATAGTTTAGTGTATTTGGAATCCTAGAGATAGAATATTCTATCCTATTGAAATATATTCAACATAATCCAAAAATATCTCCCCCTTTAGTACTTATACATAAAACCCTTCTTCATACCCTTGGGAAAGGATTCATTAGATAAGGGATAGATCAGATTCTAAGTAAATGTAAATAAAGAAAATTCAGATAGATAACATAAAAAAGGGTATGAAACTAGATCATAACATTTGAATATAATGCCCCAAATATTACAGGACATGATAAAGAATGGATGTTCATTATACTTGTATCATATAAAAATAAATAACATAGTCCAAGGAATAATAACACATAAAAATTCCAGGAATTTGAGGTGTGCAAATTGATTTATAATGTTGTGAACATGTATATATATAAACGGCTTCACTCATTAAGTTATGGAAATAATATCATACCCCAATATCAACTTGTGGACAAGAAACTGGGTCCATGAATAAAATTTTTGACATGTAATTAGGATAATGTATAGCCTTATGGACATTAAACCATGTTCATTTATAACATTGTGAATATCTAATCAGGTTCACAGAATACCTAATAGACATTCAACCAGGTCCATGAATAACATTGTGAACATGTAATCAGGATCATGCATAACATTGTGAACATGTAATCTGATTCATGCTTAATATATGGACTTGAAACCGAGTCGATACATAACATTGTAATCATATAATAAGGTTCATGAAATAACTTATAGACATGAAACCAGGTCCATGAATAAGATTTTGAACATGTAATCAGGTTCACACATAAAATTTATACTAATGAGTCATCCATCATTACCCAATACATTGTAGGGAGATATAGGTCCCACCCATCTCATAATAAAATCACTCATACATGTGCCACAACATAATAAATAATTCATTATATCTTAACCCATAAAAAACATAGGTTTTATAAACATTAAATCATAACTTATCAAATGAAATGGGTATCATTAAAATTTCATCACATCAAAACATGTGGAAAAGATATCAGTTTCATAACCATTTCATCAAATCATAACCTGTGAAAAGAAGCAGGTCTTATAAACATGTAACCCATGAAATGGGAACATGCAGCATAAAGAACATGAAATTAAGCATAATAGATTTATAGAAAAGATATGAATCGAACCTTTAGATCACTCAATATAAGGTAATGAGTAACATAAATGGATTCTATATTTATGGAAAATAATTCTGAAACATATTTCAAAAACATTTTTAAGTAAAATATCATTTCTTCATTTAAAACTTTTTCTGGTAATGTAAAAACTTTTGATAGCATTTATCTTTGAAAATACCTTGTAAAGTATATAAAGTATTATTTTGAAACAATATAAAATTTTTAAAATATTTTTCCCTTGAAAACTACATTCATTGATCTTTTCAGAACATTTTGAAAACATTTTCAAAAACATTTTTTTTGAATACAATAGATTTAAGAATGAAGAGAGAGACATTTAGATTTTACGTAAATACATTTCTCAAGAAAAAAATGGTGGAGAAAGGGTACTACAACATGAGTATATCTTGAACAAATAGAGGACAAGGAATCTCATGTTTTTTCTTGAGATATGGATCATAATATTTCATTAATGGAAGTATAAACATAAACAATCTCGAAAAGCGATGAGATTGCCTCCATAAAATCTTTTAAGATAGTAAATTGGGATCATACTCAAAATTTAATAAAAGGATATTAAATGAGTCATAACATATCATTAAAAGAATTATATTAATGATATAACATTTAATGTGTAATTATATACACCTCAAAAAATAGTTTATGTGTATAACAAAACATGTGTCTCAAAGAAGGTAAATTTAGACAAAACATTTTTACTCATTTTGTAACTATTGAAACTGAATCCCCATGAAATAAGGATTATAAAATGGTCATGTTAATACCCATAATTTTATGTATATGATACAAATAATTAAATCATGGGAAGTATATACACTATACATAATGATGGATTTTTGAACATAACATCTATCTCATGAAAATTTAAAGTGAGATGGAATTTACCTTAACTTGTGCCTTTAATCTCTTCATACACTTAGAAGATTAATTTATAATAAATATTAGTCTATTATAGATTTTATAAAAAATAATATTCATATATCTGTTACCATATATGGTTTTATTATGAACTTATATTACCATCTTATTAATTATCCAATGTTAAATTTTCACTTCGGGTAATATTCTGATTGTTCCTTACATGTATCTTAATTTGTTATATCATTGGATATTATACGTATAAATATAGGTAAATTGGTTATTATACTTAAATCATAATTATAGAATGTAAATAATGATTTAGATTTCATTTAGATCCCTTATATTTTTTTTATAAAAAGTTACAGAATAACGAAGTAGGAAATGGAATACAGCTTTTATGGAGATGGTATGTCGAACACACGCATGAACATTGTTATATTTTTATTATCGAATCAAAAGAATGTAGATATGTGAAATATTTATATATATATATTTATATATATATGTATATATATTATTCAAGTATAATTTATATAACATATGTATAATATATTTTCTGAAAATCCATCCTTAGACCATTCTATGTGACGTACGACCAAATCACATCACTTTGAGGGGGCAGTAGTCAACACTACCTCAAACAAGATTATCCTATTAAATTCAAATAAAAATAAGAAATGTATGTCGTATAAAAATGTATAAAATATCATAATTTTATAATAAAAATTATATATAACATATATATATATATATATATTGATTTCATCATAATGGCCACCACGATTGGTGGTAATGTAGAAATGAACAATCATCGTTTCATGATGTAGTAGTTCACCTTACACAGAAATAGTGTGTTCAATAACCAATATATGGAGGTGTGTGTAAGTGTAGGTTGAAATATTTTCATAAAAAATGATAGTTTATGGAGGATACAAGTTTTTGAACACATTAATGGAATATAGAGAGTGTAGTCGTGAGTAAGGAAAATAAAGGAATGAAGCTTGAGAGAAGTTGTTGCCTCTTAATCAGGTAACTTCCTTTGGTATGTTCTAAACTGCTTCCTTGAGAGGATTTATGACCAAAGGGAGGCTTAACGGTCTATGGGAGGGAAGTGGGGAGTTTATTTGATCCTATTTTGGTCGATCAAATGATATTGAGATGTGTTATAAAGTGGTAGAGTGCTTTCATTTTTATAGTGGAGGGGGAGTGCCACTCTTGTAAGTAACAAAAGGTATTCATTAATGGCTTGTATATCCAACCTAAAGTGCCTAAAAAATTGAAACAAAATGGATTATAGAGGAATCATGGTAATTCAAAACCTCAAACACACAGAAGTATGTGAATGTTAAAAATTTGATTCCTTAAATTTTAATATTCACCAATTTCATCATTTATGTTTTTATTAAAGAATATACTTTTATAATATATGTCATTTATTCATAAATACTAAAATAATGTGAGTTTTTGTAAAAAAATATAATTCCACTAAATTATTTATATGAAATATAATTTATAAAATAAAATTCCAATGTGGTTAGGAAATTAATATTAAAGTAAACTCATATGATTCACTAAAACACTACTTAAACCTTGAGCGTGTTAACAATGTATTTAAAATATATGGGTATATATGATAATTATAAAAGTTCAATTAGTTCATTAATGGACCATATTATATAATTATTAACACTTGAAAATCACATGGAATAATATATGTATTTTATTAATTTTAAATCATTTAATAAAATTTCAATTACTCTAAAATAACAATAATGTTAATTTTGACATTATTTATTTGATGTAAATTTTAAAACATAAATATACTATTGAAATTTAAATATATTAATTTTATAGATATTTATCATGATATATTAATCTAAAATTATATATAAAGACAATAATTTTTTCAATTAAATTCAATTTTTATATTTATAGTATCATTTATTTTAGTTAATTATTAACTAAATAATAACTACATTAATGTTTTTAAAAAATTTTATGTTACTAAAACTTCTATAAATATTATAGATAAATTATTATGTTAAAAATAAACATTATATCCTTTAAAAATATATGTATAACCTAAAATATTATGTTTTTTACATATCTCAATGTTTTATAAAGGTTAAAGGTAAGGAATGTTCCTTTTTTGTATCTTTCATTACAACAACTTTTATATAGGGAAATTCCATTTAATAATATAAAAATTACCCATATATATAGTACCATGTGGAGATATAGTCTAAATATTAGTAGATGATGGCTGTTTTACTGTTTTCCATGTAATTTTGGTCCTTTTGATTATGGTTTAGTCCCTTACTAAGTTTAATCATTCATTAATAACCGTAATTAATTTTAATCACATTTACTAATAATTTTGGTCAAAAAAATAAGTTGATGTTATTGGAACACACTTATTAAAATCATTACTACCATTTTTGTAGGTTTTTAAAAATTAAAATCCCAAATGGGGGAAAATTAATATTAATACTAATCCCGTAATTGGGAAAAAATAACAGGTTTTAATGTAGAAAACTGTTCAAAGGTTTGTTATTTTTTTTATTAAATTCAAAGTAAAATTTATTTTGGTGAACATAAATGTATAAATAGATGTATAATTGATATAATTGTTCACTAAGAAAATATAAAATATAATTTATCATTAATAATTTATCAAATGAAACTGTAGTTTTAACTAAAATTTAGTAGTTTTCACTATTCATCAAAAAGCGTTGTTTCTTACAAAAATAGAAAAAAAATAATCCTAGGATAATTTAGACATTATTAATTCTATAATGAAGTTTATTTTACAAAATAAAATTCAAAAAAATTTCAAAATTGATTTTATGAATTGGTTTCCCCATACAATATCTAAAATGTGGTCTTGCATGTATCGTAAGTTAACTCAGTGTTGTGTGTATTGCGGTCACGACCCGTCTCCCAGGGCCCGTGCAGTGAATACCCCATTCCCTCCTTCCATAGGCCAGGGGATGGAGACTAGTACCAAAGGAATACTTCCCTAAAACTAGGAAGGCATTTCCTCTATAACCTGTAAACACACACCCAAGCAAGCACACAACTGGACGAAACACCATGTAAACTGAATAACAACAGTGTGCTGAAAGTAAAAGGGGCCAGAATACAAGCCCAACTGGAAAGTACAAGTGCAACAGTGATACAATAAAACTGAAAGAAAAGGGAAGAAAACTACTGGGTCCTCCTCTGTGGTTCCTACCAGAAGGGTGGGTACAAATCGCCTCTACAACACTCCATGTCCTTCCGTCTCCTCCGCGTATCGACACATCGTATGGTCAACCTCTGGGTACCGTCTAGTCCTGATACACTCATCCTTAGTCAGAGTTCCTAACCAAAAGAGATACACTTGAATACAAATAATTGAGGTAATCAAAACTTTATAATATCATGAGAATAAAGGGATTCACGATATACTATGTAAAAGTACATTTGACACACCATATAATAGTGAACTGGTGTATAACAACAAATATGTCTCAGTGGAATGTAAATTGAGATGAAATTTCTTCTAAAGAATGTATCCTTAGGTTACGGATAAATCAACGACATAATTATGCATGGAAAATATAAATACACTCAATATGATTGGATATAATGTGAAAATAAATTAGAGTACATTCACACATATTCTTGTAAAAACAACACCAATGAATTGGATGTTTAACTCAATAAATGGAGATTGAGTTAAAATTAATCTTATCAAGTTCATGTTGATGACATGAGAATTTATCAATGGACAGATTATGTGCATCAAAATTATATCCATAGAAAGGGGTGTGGAAATTACTGCCCAAATAATAAATAGTGATTCCATACATAATCTCGGAGTAAAATAATCAATTATGTATGTGTAATGCCTACTGACCAGAAATTTAAATTTGAAATTCCCTTACTAATTTGGTAACATATGAAACATACAACCCATGTATGATGGATCATAAAATAAAGATGTAAATAATCATAAATTAAAGTATATTACACCAAGAATACAATCATGGATAGTATATACGCCACAAAAAAGGAAATAGTGTCCAATATAGCATGAATCTCACAAGAATAAAATGTGAGATAAAAAACCCTTACTTCGTTGTAATCAATAATGTTGTATGACCAAAAGTTAATAACCGCCAAATTAATCATAGAATACCATAAATATAAATAGAATCATTATAATATATATCAAATTGTATTACAGAATACACCACATCCAGTAAATAAGTGGCGAACAATGGAAATCTCCCAGAATTAAAAGTGAGATAAGAAACCCCAAACCATGTACATTTCCTTGAATGAGGGTATGTTAATATCCTAGATAATGGTGAAATAACTGTTATTAAATTATACAATAACTATATACATTAATATGATATCATATATGATCTACTAATATTGATATTTTAGTATTATCGTTAGGTGTTAACTGATTCATTCTCTTTTATATTCTTGGTTATGTAAGACATGTTTATAATGGATGAGATGTATCTTATTAATATTCATAATTATATTAAGTCT
This sequence comes from Viscum album, assembly GCA_963277665.1. NCBI lineage: Eukaryota > Viridiplantae > Streptophyta > Magnoliopsida > Santalales > Viscaceae > Viscum > Viscum album. The sequence goes on along the minus strand of OY728143.1, from coordinate 178,144,101 downwards.
TTAACCATTATTTTTAATCATAAAATAAGTATTATTCTTGAATGGATACGATGGGGAATGAATCTCATCACGTTTCTGGAGGTGGTAATCTGTATGTACGCACGAGCGAAAATATCATTATTTTGATATTAAAATCATATATAATTGGATGATATATCATATATACAGAATCATTATCAGGTTATATTTATTATTTCCACCAATTATACATCATTATTATAACCATTAAAATAATAATGTATTGAATAACAACTACACCACGACGTGGAGATGGTAAGCCGTATGCACAAACGTATGGTGGCATGTCATTCAAAGGATGGATAGAATAATGAATATGGTTGTACCATATTTATAATAACATCAAAGTATATAGAATATACTGGAGTTATTATTTCAGAATGTAAACAAAAAAAATGAGTAAGTGGAAGAACAAAGGAACTTGAATGAGGTGATGAAATATTTACCTTTTCTTCGGGTTCTTCATTTTGATTTGATCAAAATGGCTCCATAAGTTGGATTTATTACTAAAGTAAGCCCTCTAGGATTAAGGGAGGAGAGTTGGGAAGATAGTTGGGCAGGTTTTGGTAGAGAATAATATATTTGAAGGTGTGAATTATAGATAAGAGGGAGTTTCCTTTTATAAGAGGGGTGAGGGGAACCTTAGGAAAAGCTAGAAATATAATTTTATAATAAAATAATTTTCGATTTCTAATGGATAAAAAATGAATTATTTAGAGGATAAGATGGGGATCGGTCGAAAACCACTCTTCTAATAGGTTTTATATAGGTTTGGGTCACTATATTAACCTTATATTTGAGATTTAACTCTTAGTAAAATAGATTTATATTTTCCATGTCTCTATATATTTTTATATTATATGGTTAATAAACTTACTCTATACTTCCAAGTGAACCCCAAGTTGTTCATTTTTTATAAAAAAATAATTATATAAGTCATTTTTTCAAACCGTATATTTTTAAGAATAGAATATCAATTAATAAAAGAAAATTTGTTTTAAAAACTCTTTTATGTCCATTTTCACACTATTTGGTATTTTGTTTTTTTCTAAATTTATAACAGCATTATTACTTACAAAAAACTAATCTAAACAACCCTAACATGTCATATTAACCTAAAAAATTAGTCTAATCAATAAAAAGTCTCAAATTAAATTTATTTAGATATTTATAATATCAATTATTTTAATATTTCATTAATTAGGTAATTATTGCATCATCATTTTGTCATAAATAAATAAAATTATTTAATATCTAAAAATATAAATAAAAACACCATAATTTATGAAATATCTTTATATTTCTAATGAATATATATAGTCTAATTTATCTTATGTGTAACCATATATTAAAAATGGTTTCGTTATTAAACTTTGAATTTAATACTTTTAACTCTTATTTGAATTAAATAATAATAAATGTCTTAGTCTAATCCAAGTGGAACTAAAGGATAATATTTTATTAATAAGGTATTTTTTGGTCTAATTACACTTATACAATATAATTTGGACATGTTTTGGGTAATAATAATATCATTTTTACCATTAATTACCCTATTTACTTTTAACCGTGGTAAATAAAAGTAAAGAGTTACTATTCAAAAATATTATTATCATCTTATTGAACCATATTTTACTTATTGATATCAACCGTGTCTCTCGGAATTTTTAAATTTAACTCACAGAAGTGGTAAAATTATGTTTTATGTAAATTTGCAAATGCACCTAGGAGGTGGGTAAAAGACGGTAAAAAGATCAATAAAATTTTATACATCTAATTTTATTATAAAATGACTCCTATGAATTAAATTAAAATTATATAGGTATTATATATCTATTTTTATTTAAAATAATTTTAAATAAAATAAATAATTATTTAAATAAAATGTCAGTTTTAAACTATAACGTAGTGTTTTCACTATTCATCAAAATTTTGAATGTTTTCAGAAAAATAAAAATAATGTACCCTTTGATAATTATGTTTTTATGAATTAAAAATATATTATATTTTACCAAATTAAAAACATACAATTTTCCTTAATTAATTTAAATTTAATTCTCATTGTCAAAACTGAAAAGCGGTTTTTAAAAAAGTAAAAACTATCAAAAGATTGACATGTGTTTATGACAAATTTTAATGTGAAATTACGTTTAATCACCTACAATTTATTAAATGATAAAAATATGATCTAATCATACTTATAAACCATTCAAATACATAATTTTACACTATAAATTATTTCGATTAAAAATGTTTTTAATTTAAAATTTTGTAATTTTCAGTATTCATCATAATATTAAAGTTATTAGAAAAGTACCAAAAACTTATACAAAATAAATTTTTATGTCCTTATTTTAAGTAAGAATTTAATTTCATTAAATCGAATATAAAAAAGTGCGAAATATTTATTTAAAAGGGTTTTCCCTTAAAAAGTGATAAAATTGCAATTTTTTTAAATAAAACTTCTTCTAACTAAAAAAATGAATTTGTTCTTATATTATGTCTAAGAAACACATCATATGGATTCTAAAATTGTATTAAGTATATAAAATTAAAAATTCAGTTAATAATTTTCATAACATCTTTTGAACAACTAGTTTGGAATGTCGTGGTGTGCTCTAACTCAGTGTTACTTGTTGCACAAGTTATTGAATTAAAGAAAATAACCTAAAATGAAATATTGGGGTGTTACATTATTCCCCACTTTTAGAAATTTCAACCTCACAATTTTTAAATTAGGGTTGGAAACTTCATTAAAAGTCCCACATCGGAAAAAGGATCAATATAACTATCTCTTTAAAAGCAATAAATAGAAGTACAAAGGTCACCCGAGATAACCCACACTAGGATTCCATGTAATAAAACATGGATATAAAAGAGAAAATAATTTTCATGTTCTAGTGGAGAGTGATAGAAAACATGATTAGGAAAAATTTAACAACAAGAAAACCACAAACTTGTGATGAGACAAACGTTCATTAGTTTCCTAGTGAAAAAGTAAATGGATAACATTTTTTTGTGTTCAAATTCATAAAGTTTAGGAATTTATTTATGATATTGGATGAGAACATAAAGAGAAATATTTTCTATTTAAGTATATTTTCATCCTTTAATAAATTTCTACCACTAAATCATCTTTTTTTTCAAACGATGAGTATTCGAGATGACTTGGTCACACCTGAAGCGCTAGAATTGACTTCTAGAGAATCACATAATCCACAAAGTATAAACTTTATATATTTACCTTGTCTTTAGAGAGTAAACAAAACCCAAATGGTGGGAACTACATCAGATGATCCCCAAAAAATTATAATCCTTTAGAAAAAGAAATACTTATCTTAATTTCATAAATTAAACCTACAATACCCGAAGTTCAATAAATACCACTCAACAAACAATTCTCCATGAAATCCATCAATATAATCCAAATTAATATTGAAACCCAAAACATAGATGAATTTTTTTATGAAATCATCCATGTGAAATTGTATTTCCAAATAATATCGACTACTCTTAAAGTCACATACTTAAACGTAATTAACCCAATCACATATTCACTTTGCTAGGATAATCATTTCCATAAATAACCCAAATCTCTATATGTACACAATAGAAAAATAGATAAAAATCAACCATTACTCCGCAAATTAAATACCATAGTATTACATTTTCTTTAGTCATATAATATTCCAAACAGAGTGAACGTCTTCCAAAATAAAATTTATCAGTTAACCCCCGGATCATTTTATTATAAAAAGGATATCCATTTTATAAGACATAAGATCCTAAAAAATCTTATTGTTGATCAATAAAATAATATAACTAAAAATAATTAGTCACACTAACCAGGGACGTCACGTAGTCTAGTGGCATGCGATATATCCCAATCGCACTACGGTTGTGGGTTCGATTCTCTTAGCTTTTTCCGATGCACCGAGTTGTCACATGGTCTGCGTGTTGTCATTTTTCAAAAATCTATATTTTGAAATGTTCCCAAAATGTGATAAATTCCTCAAAATAATTATAACATAATTTCACCACAAAAGATATCTCATACCTCGCATTTTCATCCCAAAATTTAAAAACATTTAATTGCCTCAAATTCAAGGAACATATAATCCAAAATGGTTATTTATAACTATATCAATAACAGAAAACACAATTATTCCTAAAATAACATTTTCACATAATAAACTGTAGGGTTACACATAAGAGAAAAGTCTTCAAAAGTAATCCCATCAACAAAGATCACTAATACTTTTAAACATTTTATCATCTATTTATTTCCACATAAGTTCTTCCTTGACCAAGAGGTTATCCTATATAATAGGTAATTCACTCAGGTAATGCCCAGGTCCCCTAAATTTAATGAAAATGACTGTAAAAGGATTCTCAGGATCATTTTTATTTTCTTCCAAAGTACTCTTCATTTTTTCCCGGCAATTCTTTACTTTATGTCCTTATTTCGCACACATAAAGAATTTATTTGTTCCATTAAGACACTTCCCTAGGTGTCTCCTTCCACATTTCCAGCATGATGGAAATTGAGCTTTTTTTCAACATGGTCTCCACTGCTGGAGCTCTTATCATTCACCGCCTTTCTCTTCTTTGTTGAGTACGAGATTTGGTAAGTAGATATGTTGTTGATCATATTTTTGTAAAACAAATTTGGAATGAACATGATATATTTTACACATATCAATATTCCATTCTATTTCTCATTTCTTCCGTCGTTCCCACCTTGTACATCATGTTCAATGTTACTATGACTTCATTGGAATCCAACCACTGACTAACACAAGAAAGCATAGTGTGGGTCATAAATCTTTTAGAAAATTTCATAGTACATTATTTTAAATCTAAAACACCATAGGATTAACGACAGTTATTTATTATCATCATATATTAAAATCCTTCAAATAAGTTTGTAAAGAAAATGTGAATTATCTTAAGCATATCTCTCAGGAGTGTCATAAACAAGAGTGCAGCAAGGCTCGTTCACTACTGGAAATTCAGGCTATTGCCACAGTTCTAAACTGTGGCTATAGGCCCTCAAACCGTGGCTATAGGTAATAGCCATGGTTCCTCGAACCGTGGATAAGTTTGGCGTGGCTATAGGCCTAGACCTATAGCCACGGTTCCAAATCGTGGCTTTAAATCTATAGCCACGGTTCAAACCGTGACTTTAGGAATACAACCACGGTTCAAACTGTGGCTATACTAAAGGCCGGACAGAATATATTGCCACGGTTTAAAACCGTGGAATTATGTCTATAGCCATGGTTAAAAACTGTGGCAATAAACCAATAGCCACGGTTTAGAACAGGGGCTATAGGGTGTCCAAATCCATAAAAAATTCCCCCTGGACACCCCCTGGACACCCATTGGACACCCCCAAGACACCCCCTGGACACCCCCTGGACACACCCGGGACACCCCCTGGACACACCTTGGACAGACCCTGGACACCCCCTGGACACCTCCTGGACACACCCCGGACACACCCCGGACACACCCCTAGACACCTCCTGCAGACCCCCCCCTGCCCTCCTCCCAACTGCCTTGCAGACCCCCCCCCCCCCCCCCCGCAGCAGCCCCCTACCCCAGCACACCCCTACCCCTCCCTGCCCCCACAAAATTTAATTCAGTTAGCATGCTTGCAATACAAATGAAACCTACTAAATTAACTGTAAAAGTAGTTTAATTCATAAATTTATCTTATGCTCAATTCATTATTACAATAAATATTTATTTTTATAGTAATCCAACTAAAATATACAGATGGTTTTTAACTTCTAAATATTCAGTTCATGAGGAAATATGAACACATAATTATACTACATGATATATAACTAAAATTTAAGAATGATATGTAAGTAATTTAGTCTAAACCCAGGGACACCCCCCCCCCACGTGCACACACCCCTTGGACACCCCCCTAAACCCCGGGACACCCCCTGGACACCCCCCTGGAACCCACCCCAGGACAGACACCCCCAGACCCTGGACACCCCTGCCAGTCTGCCCCCCCCCCCAGACCCTGCCCCCCCCCCCCAGAACCTGCCCCCCCCCCCCTCCCAGAACCTGGACACCTCCCCAGACCATGGACACCCCCCCAAACCTGCCCCCTCAAACACAGACCCCCCCAGAACCTGCCGCCAACATGCACACCCCCTCACTGGACAGACCCCTTATAGCTTCTCCCTTCCCCCTTGGACAGACCCCCTAGCACATCCCCCACCCCTTTACACACCACAACTCTTCGCTCTAGATAGAATCCCTTAGACCCCCCCCTGACACCCCTGGACACCCCCTTGACACCCCCTTCAACCCCCAGTCCACCTGCACCCAGCCCCCCCCCCCATCCCCCTGCACCCAGCCCTATATCCAGCCCCAACCCCCTACACCAACCCCCCTCACTACCCCTTGCACACAGGTCCCCCTCCCCCCCACTGTACCCCCACTATTCACCCGCACCCCCACTTCCCCCCTGCACCCAGGCCCCGAGCCCCCCCATCCCCACCACCCCCCTGCACCCAGCCCTATATCCATCCCCCACCCCCTACACTCGGCCCCCTCACTACCCCTTGCACCTAGGTCCCCCTCCCCCCCACTGTACCCCCACTGCCCCCCTGCACCCAGGCCCCCAGCCCCCCCCCCCCATCCCACCTGCACCCAGCCCTTTATTCAGCCCCCACCCTGTCACGAACCAGCCCGAGTCGACCCTTAACCGGTCACCTGAGCCGGTCCGCGGAAAGTCCTGAGGGGCATTCCCGATCCCCCCGGGATGGCAACTAGTGTCGGGCATCAAAAGTAAACAGGCAGGAACGATTTGGCCCAAAAGAAAACCAGAAACAGTAAAATAATAGAATCTAAACAAAACATACAAGCAAATATACACAACCAACGTACCATCACGTGACCCCACAGGTCACCACCCAACTGAAAACCAACCTTGATCCAACACTGAGCGACTAAACTAGGGAAACCATGTACACAAAGGAACCTACAACTGAGAAGATAAAAGATAGGCGTGAGCACAAAAAGTACTCAGTAGGTGAACCCAGCAACTATTCCCAAAGCACTGCCAATAAATAAAGAATCTATAAATTCCATGTTTGAACTACAATGTATAAAAGTATGTTTTTTCCGAATATTTTACTTGAAATCAAAACACGAATCATTTCACTAATTTATTTCCAAAATTTGGACTCCTTTTCATTAGTGTCAAACTCATTCTAAAATTGAAAGAAAATGTTACATCTTCAATTTTTATTTTCCCAAAGAGAATAAATCATTTTCATTTGAAAACCATTTTTTTCACAAAGTAGAATAGTATGAGCTATAAAGGACAACTGAAAGTAAGCAAGAAAGGAAGAACAAGAAACTGTCGGTGATCCTAAACATCCCTAGAAAACCCCTGGACGTACTCGGGTTCAGACTACCTGCCGACATGGTACTCCATAGTCAATAACCAACTGGCCGCCCTAACAGCCAACCAGTGGCACGCCCTACAAGGCCTTACCTACCAAGGGGGGACTAACTAGTCTAATCGGGGTTAGACAGCAACCGTCACTCGATTCACTAAAAGACACTCAAGAACCCACAGTAGTTTTAATAACACTGTGTAAGTGGGAGGCCCTTGCACGCGTGACTCATCGCACCGCACTTGCCAACCCCTTACACGGACACCGCTTCACGACAACCCTCGAAGGGAAGTCCCTCTGTAGAGATACCCCATAAGTACGTACATTATATACATATGTATAATCACTTCACATTTAATAAAGTGCCAACCGGGCCGTCATATCATTTACATTTTGACCATTTAATACTAAAGCATTTCTAAAGGGATATGACACACCCCATTTCATTGAAAACCAAAAACACACTTAGAACATTATTTATGAAACTCAAATCAGCATGTTAAACCTGAAACACACTGGTTTCACTAGTAGAATCATTTTCTGATATCCAAACGCACCCCACTTTTATCAAGATCCAAACGGGCCTTTAATCACTTTTTGAAGGAATACAATTTCTCAGTTGAAATCCAAACTTTTAATCACGAGTCAAAGGAAATCATTTTTCAACAACCAAGAACCACACTGAAAGTTTTCAAAATCATGTTTAAAGGTCATACGACATTTCTTCTAATCAAGGTTCTAAGAAACACCTTTTCCATAAACAATACACCTACTAATTTATACACACCAAAAACATTTCAAAACACAATTTCACATTTCATAAAGAACCATTTAGAAATATTACCATGGAAGCACACAATTGAAACCAAGAAAAACACTCTCAATGAAATGCTAGAATTTAAACAGCTTTTATCAGCAGATCACCACACTCTAAATAACTACTTAAAAATACTTTTAAACTTACTGAAACTCAATGAAAATACAAGGAATAAATAAATTCTACATTTAAATGCGAGTGCAATGGGAGACCTACCTCAGCTTGAAATCCAAACGCACAGTGTGTTGCACCTCGCACAATGGCACAAACACACGCACTTTGATGACCACAGTATTGCGAGGTTATCTCGCTAACACGCTGCATCGAACGCACAACAATTAAAATAACATAACCACCGACTTATAATAATTCATATAAAAACTAATATATATATATATATATACATATATATATACACACACACAAATATTTAAACGTTGATATAAAATAATTTACGTAAGAACAAAACAAACCTCTCCTCGATTTGAAAACTGAACCCAATGGCGCAACACACCTTGTGCGGGTCTGTACGCGCTTGCAAACTAAAGACCGATGCGTTGCGTAATTATTCTGCCAACGCGCTGCAACAAACACAAAAACTAAAATTACACCAATATAGCCTTAAAACACCCCAAACGAGCAACAACGCGAAAGAACCACCTAGACACATTTTCAAAACATCACTGGCACCATAAACACTATTACAAAACCACTTTTAAGACTAAACACACTATTGACACCACCAAAAAGTCAACTACACCCCAAAACATTCAAAACAAAACTACACAAAACATTGGAGCTGATAAAAAGCCCAAGGCGAGTCTTCAAAAAGAATATGTGCACCAACACCACCTCAAACATAACACAAAAAATTCAAATGACCAATGAACCAAATAGAAACAAATTCGCATCATTTATAAAAATTAAATTCGCACCAAATTAACCAGCCACAAAACACATCAACTCAAACAACTTGGTGAAACAATTATCCAAACAACGAAGAACCGACAATTTCCACATGATGTAATTAATCTAACAAAAAAAACACATAAACAAATAAATAACCAAATAGACAAGTAAATAGATAAATCAACAAGTAAATAAATATACCATGTAAGGATGTGAATGCCAGCAAAGAGGGATGTAGCCACGTCAGGGAAAGGCAAAGGCACCGAGCAGGGTGTTCGGATCGATGGTGAGGGAAAAGTCGGATCAGAAGGAGGAGGCAGGGGTGTGCGGGCCACTGGGAGTAGGGAGGAGGCACCGCTGGCCGGAGCGGGACGAGGTGTCCGGTGAGCGGAAGGCAGCGGCCGGGTCGGAGGAGGTCAGTGTGGCGGAAGGGGGGTCCGGGACGTCGGAGGGAGCTGGGACGACGGAGGTAGCCGGGATGGCCGAAGAGGAGGGAGGTCGGGACGGCGGGAGTCGGGCGTGACAGAGGCCAGGGGGGTCGCCGCCGGACATGGGGTGCGGGAGGACACCGGCGCAGAACGAGGGTCGCGCGGGGGCGACGAGCCGGTGCGACGAACTGTGCGCCGGAGCGGTAGCTGAGACAGAGCGGGAGCCAACTGCGGGAGAGGGGAGTTGCGCCGGAGGGGGAGCGCGCCGGAGCTGGGTGAGGTCGAGACGGCGACAGGCAGGGAGGGGGTAGGCGGCGCGATACGCAGAAGAAGGAGGCTGCATGAAAGAAAAAAAAGAAGAAAAGGGGGGGGGAGAAAGAGAGGCCGCCGGCTAGGGCTTGGGATAGTTTTAGGTTTATAATATATATATATATAATAATAATAATAATAATAATAATAATAATAATAAAATAATGAAAAAGGAAATAATAATAATAATAATAATAATAATAAAATAATGAAAAAGGAAATAATAATAATAATAATAATAATATGATAAATTATAATAATAAGTAAAAATTAGTTAATTATAATAATAATTATTCTGATCAAAAATTTAAAATAATAATATCATTTAAAAAAATAACACACACATATATATTTATACATATATAGATATATATATACCTATAAACATATAAACGTAAATACAATAAACATTTATATATAAACATATATAGACATAAACTTATATAAGCATATATATTAACATATATAGACATATATATATATACATTACTATACACATATATAAACATATATAAAAGTACTACAATAATGATAACCTAATTTAAATGGTAATAATAATAAAATGTTAACATAAAAATTTTAATATTTAAAACGCCGGGTGAACACATAGTCACCCAGGCCGAACGCACGGTCACCACTAGTGATGCGATGACCACGCACCGGTGCGAAAACCGCCAACACAATCAAACCTCGAAAATTTTAAATCGGGACCATGGAAGAAGTAAAATAATGACATCTACGGTCGGGGTGTGACAATTCTCCCCACCACAGACACTTTCTGCCCCCAGAAAGTCACCAAGCCAAAAGTCTGCCAAAATTCAAGTCTATGCCCAAATAGAACTAGAGGAACTGAAGAGAACTGAGATTCTCAGGATGACCTTACTCCACACAGGTCACACCTGACCGATTCAAGAAAAAACTGAGATCCACGGTTGATGGAAGAACACAAAGGGGTTCTCCCCACCACAAGAGCTCAACTTGTGCAGAAAAGTTGACCATCTAAATAGAAAACCCTAGGAAAGGGGGGGGGGGGTCGATGTGGGAACTCCCAACTGGTTTAAACCAACTCTTATAGCACGAGTGAAAAATAACCCTTCATCGAAACATAGAATCCTCGACTAGAGTCAACAAACTTCAACACCAAGGATAACCCACATAAAATACTTACCCAGACATCATACTGGAGGCATGATCCATTGAAGTCCACGAATCATAACCACATCCGACAAGCATAAATCAACCGAGGTAAACCCAGACATGGGTCAAACACACTTTTAAGAAAGACACACGAATCAGAATACCATGTCCACGCGACAAGTCTGCTTAGATTAGCATAGAAAAAGTCCATCATCACATTATAGAAAAAAAATGCATTTACAATGCTGTTGAAACTTTAATAGTAGTAAAACAAGTATGAAAGGGTTTTTAATTGTTCCACCATCAATACGGAAAACAGAACTTGGACCAAGGCTTCACAACCCTAGGAAATCCTGACTGTGCACGAGCTTCACTCCGAGACCTGTGGCTGGGGCTCTGATGGCTAAAGTATCATCTGCCTCACAATCAGGTACTGACATTCTCCCATCACGGCGTCCTCTTTAAGCGACCCTTCCAGCAAAACTTCTCTAGATGACCCAGACGGCTGCATCGATGACACGTCTTCAGAGGGTTGCGACAAGACGACATTAAATGCCCGAAACGACCACACTGATAGCACACCACTGAACAATATGATAAACTGGAAGCTGGGACCAAGGGGGATAACTCCTGAGGAACAGGTATCTCTGGCGTATTTTCCACACCAGAGGGGGAACTCTTAAGAACAACTGGGGATGCTGGAGTACTAACCAACTGTGTTTCGGAAACCAACTCAGCCAAAAATGCTTCCTCCATCAGCTTCTCGAAATGTTGGTCTTGAGAAGTAAGGACTCGCTCCTTGATCTCTGGATGAAGACCCCCAGTGAAAAGGGAGGCCTTCACACATGTGCAAACATTCACAAAGAGGACCTGGGGTTTCATCCCGAACAATTCTTGACCAACTCCAAGCAATAACGAATTTGAAATTCAATAGATTTCAGTTTTAAAACCCATTTCATACATTTAATGTCTTTTAAAAGAAACCAGTCCAATTTTTCAAAACCCCTTTTCATTTCCATCAACGTACTTACACAGACCAAAACAAAAGCAGCATCCAAATTTGCATCAACCACTAGAGTGAGGGACTAGTAGTCACGCTCAACCTGGCGACAAGGTAGTGGGCCATGTCCCATGTCAGCGTCGACCACTAGGAGGAATTCAAACCGGGTACTCAAACTCAACATGGGTCACTACTCCATGTGAAATCGCGATGTAACGTCAGATTGCCTCCGTTGTCATCTCTCAATCCAAGATAGACCAGAAAGAGACAATGACACAATTCCCGGAATACCCCTGGCGACTCGAGTTGCGGAACAGGCGAGGGTTCATGACGTCCTTCCCGTACCTACCTCTCAAGTCCCGATAGTGCTAATCTCCACCTACCAGACAAACCAAATAACAAGAACCACCTCTAATACCATTTTGTCACGAACCAGCCAGGGTCAACCCTGAACCTGTCACCCGAGCCGGTCCGCGGCAAGTCCCCAGGGGCGTTCCTGATCCCCCCGGGATGGCAACTAGTGTCGAGCATCAAAAGTAAATAGGTGGGAATGATTTGGCCCAAAAGAGAACCAGAAATAGTAAAAGAATAGAAACTAAACAAAACATACAAGCAAAACTACACAACCAATGTACCTCCACGTGACCCCACGGGTCACCACCCAACTGAAAACCAACCTCGCTCTAACACTGAGCAACTAAACTAGGGAAACCCTCTACACAAAGGAACTTGCAACTGAGAAGATAAAAGATAGGCGTGAGCAAAAAAAGTACTCAGTAGGTGAGCCCAACAACTATTCCTAAAGCACTTCCAATAAATAAAGAATCTATAAATTCCATGTTTGAACTAAAATGTATAAGAGTATGTTTTTTTTCGAATATTTTACTTGAAATCAAAAAACGAATCATTTCACTTATTTATTTCCAAAAGATGGACTCCTTTTCATTAGTGTCAAACTCATTCTAAAATGGAAAGAAAATGTTACATCTTCAATTTTTATTTTCACAAAGAGAATAAATCATTTTCATTTGAAAACCATTTTTTTCACAAAGTAGAATAGTATGAGCTGTAAAGGACAACTGAGAGTAAGAAAGCAAGGAAGAACAAGAAACCGTGGGTGATCCTAAACATCCCTAGAAAACCCCTGGACTTACTCAGGTTCAGACTACCTGCCGACATGGTACTCCATAGTCAATAACCAACTGGCCTCCCTAACAGCCAACCAGTGGCACGCCCCACATGGCCTTACCTATTAAGGGGGGACTAACTCGTCTAATCGGGGTTAGCCAGCAACTGTCACTCGATTCTCTAAAAGACTCCCAGGAACCCACAGTAGTTTTAATAACACTGTGTAAGTGGGAGGCCCTCGCACGCGTGACTCATCGCACCGCACTTGCCAACCCCTTACACGGACACCGCTACACGACAACCCTCGAAGGGAAGTCCCTATATAGAGATGCCCCATAAGTACGTACATTATATACATATGTACAATCACTTCACATTTAATAAAGTGCCAACCGGGCCGTCATATCATTTACATTTTGACCATTTAATACTAAAGCATTTCTAAAGGGATATGACACACGCCATTTCATTGAAAACTAAAAACACACTAAGAACATTATTTAAGAAACTCAAATCAGCATGTTAAACCTGAAACACACTGGTTTCACAAGTAGAATCATTTTCCAATATCCAAACGCACCCCAATTTTATCAAGAGCCAAACGGGCCTTTAATCACTTTTTGAAGGAATAATATTTCTCAAATGAAATCCAAACTTTTAATCATGCTTCAAAGGAAAACATTTTTCAACAGCCAAGAACCACACTGAAAGTTTTCAAAATCAACTTTAAAGGTCATACGGCATTTCTTCTAATCAAGGTTCTAAGAAACACCTTTTCCATAAACAATACACCTACTAATTTATACACACCAAAAACATTTCAAAACACAATTTCACATTTCATAAAGAACCATTTAGCAACATTACCATGGAAGCACACAATTGAAACCAAGAAATAAACTTTCAATGAAACGCTAGAATTTAAATAGATTTTATCAGCAGATCACCACACTCTAAATAACTACTTAATAATACTTTTAAACTTAATGAAACTCAATGAAAAGACAAGGAATAAATAAATTCTAAATTTAAAGGCGAGTGCAATGGGAGACCTACCTCAGCTTGAAATCCAAAGACACAGTGTGTCGCACCTCGCAAAAACGCACAAACACACGCACATTGATGACCACAGTATCGCGAGGTTATCTCGCCAACGCGCTGCATCGAATGCACAACAATTAAAATCACATAACCACCAACTTATAATAATTCATATAAAAACTAATATATATATATATATATACACACACACGCAAATATATAAACGTCGATATAAAATAATTTAAGTAAGAACAAAACAAACCTCACCTCGATTCAAAAACCGAACCCAATGGCGCAACACACCTCACGCGGGTCTGTACGCGCTTGCAAACTAAAGACCGATGCGTTATGGAATTATTCTGCCAACGCGCTACAACAAACACAAAAAATGAAATTACACCAACATAGCCTTAAAACACCCCAAACGAGCAACAACGCGAAAGAACCACCTAGACACATTTTCAAAACATCATTGGTGCCATCAACACTATTGCAAAACCACTTTTAAGACTAAACATACTCTTGATAGCACCAAAAAGTCAACTGCACCCCAAAACTTTCAAGACACAACTGCACAAAACATTGGCGCTGATAAAAAGGCCATGGTGAGTCTTCAAAAAGAATACGTACACCAACACCACCTCAAACATAACACTAACAATTCAAATGCCCAATGAACCAAATAGAAACAAATTCTCATTATTTATAAAAATTAAATTCGCACCAAATTAACCAGCCACAAAACACATCAACTCAAACAACATGGTGAAACAATTATCCAAACAAGGACGAACCGACAATTTCCACATGATATAATTAATCTAACAACAAAAACACATAAACAAATAAATAACCAAACAGACAAGTAAATAGATAAAAGAACAAGTAAATACATATACCATGTAAGGATGTGATTGCCTGCAAAGAGGGATGCAGCCACGTTGGGGAAAGGCAAAGGCACCGAGCAGGGTGTTCGGATCGCTGGTGAGGGAAAAGTCGGATCAGAAGGAGGAGGTAGGGATGTGCGGGCCACTGGGAGTAGGGCGGAGGCACCGCTGGCCGGAGCGGGACGAGGTGGCCGGTGAGCGAATGGCGGCGGCCGGATCGGAGGAGGTTAGTGCGGCGGAAGTGGGGTCTGGGACACCGGAGGTATCTAGGACGACAGAGGGAGCCGGGATGGCCGAAGAGGAGGGAGGCCGAGATGGCGGGAGTCGGGCGCGACGGAGGCCGGGGGGGTCGCCGCCAGACAGGGGGTGCGGGAGGACGTTGGCACAGAACGGGGGTCGCGCGGGGGTGGCGAGCCGGTGCGACGGACTGTGCGCCGGAGCGGTGGCCGAGACAGAGCGGGAGCTGACTGCGGGAGTGGAGAGTTGCGCCAGAGGGGGACCGCACCAGATCTGGGTGAGGTCGAGATGGCGACGGGCAAGGAGGGGGTAGGCGGCGCAACACGTAGAAGAAGGAGGCTGTGTGAAAGAAAAAAAAGAAGAAAAAGGGGGGGAGAAAGAGAGGCCGCAGGCTAGAGCTTGGGATAGATTTAGGTTTATAATATATATATATATGATAATAATAATAATAATAATAAAATAATGAAAAAGGAAATAATAATAATAATAATATGATAAATTATAATAATAAGTTAAAATTAGTTAATTATAATAATAATTATTCTGATCAAATATTTAAAATAATAAAATCATTTAAAAAAATAACACACACATATATATTTATACATATATAGATATATATATATATACCTATAAACATATAAACGTAAATACAATAAACATTTATATATAATCATATATAGACATAAACTTATATAAGCATATATATATATAAATATATAGACATATATATATATATACATTACTATACACATATATAAACATATATAAAAATACTACAATAATGATATCACAATTTAAATGGTAAAAATAATAAAATGTTAACATAAAAATTTTAATATTTAAAACACCGGGTGAACACATAGTCACCCGGGCCGAATGCACGGTCACCGCTAGCGATGCGATGACCACGCACCGCCGCGAAACCGCCAACAAAATCAAACCTAAAAAATTTTAAATCAGGACCATGAAAGAAGTTAAATAATGACATCTGCGGTCGGGGTGTGACACACCCCCTACACCCAGCCCCCTCACTACCCCTTGCACCCTGGTCCCCCTCCGCCCCAATGCAAAATCTGTTGAAGTCCAAAAAAGAATACTAGCAATAGACACCACTGCTGGACACCCCTCCCCCTAGACCACCACCCCTGGATCACCCCCCTAGACACCCCTCCCCCATGATGGACACCCCTCCCCCCTACCTGAATAGCCCCCCCCTGCTAGACACCCCTCCCCCTGCTGGACACCCCTGCCCCCTGCCCCCTGACCCTAGACACCCTAGGAAAGACCCCACCCCAGGACATACCCGCCCCAGACCCCAGACACCCCGAAACAGACCCCCCTAGAACCTGGAAAGCCCCCCAGACCATGGACACCCCCCAGAACCTACCCCCCCCCCAAACCTAGACCCCCCAGGACAGACCCCACCAGACCCTGGACACCCCAGGACAGACCCCCCCCCCCCCAACTAGACCCCCTAGGCACCCCATGGAAACCCCCCCCCCCCCCCCAGGATAGCCCCCCCAGACCCTGGACACCCCAGGACAGACCCCCCCACTGGACCCCCCCACTGGACCCCCTATACAACGAATGGATGTCATGGGATATTGCTAGAAGACCGAATCTGGTTGCTCAAATCAGCAGTAAGTAAGAAGAGGTAAATGAAGAAAAATGAATAAAATTTTCCAAATATACTTGGGGAATTTTATTCATCAGTAGGAAGAAGAACAGAAGAATGGTAGCTGAGAGTTCCTTCCCCAGAGGTGGAGAATGATTTTGTTACATAGGATCTGTCTAATATTTAATGGAAGAAAGAGGGAGAGGAAATTAAGTACCTCATTACAAGTGGCAGCATCCAACAAATTCTCTTCCAATGGAATAAAATATTACAAAAAAATATATAAACCTTCTCTCTCCACTTGTGGCTTCTAGGTGTCCAGGTGGTTAATAATTTGGTTGAGGTGAGGCTGTGGACTCATGGGGGAAATCATGAAGGAAACTAAGTTGGACTGGATTTTAAGTAGGCTGGTCTTGTTTTTCTGAAGTGGCAGGGCTGATTGGGTCTAAAATAAGTGAGTTGGAACAGGAATTTAGATGAGGGTTCAAATGTTAAGGGGTCTGGTTTAATTGGTTAGAATTGGGTGAGGTTTGTAATGGTTTTAAAGTTGGATTCTTGGGGGAAAATGTGGCATTGGTGGCTTTGAAGTTGAGAGGTGGGTAGGCCTGATTGGTGGTCAAGTTGTAGATGGGTTGCCTAGGTGGATTGAAAAATGGTGGGGGACTGGGAAGGAGTTCATAGTGGCTAAATTGAAGTGGGAGATTGGAATTTTAGTAGGGCTTGAGTTTGGATTTTTTAGTGAGTGTGTAAATGTCCCTGGAATAGCTTGTTTGATTTTGGTGGTTTGGCCATGGGATTTTTATAGTGCATCGAAAAATAGTCACTAGCAGGGCTTGGTTTGGTGTGAAATTCAGTCAAACGGTTGTGGGAACCATCATGGAAGCAACTACCAAATACAGACCAGAGATAGTCTCCTCTACAGTGAAGACCCTTCATGGAAACTCTTCAAGAAAACCTTGTCTCCAGTTGCATCTTTGTCCATAAAAAACAAGCCCTATTTGCATAGGCCCAAACAGACCTCCCTTTGCCAGCTTGTGGGGGAAATGTGGCAACTCCAGCATGAAATAGGCCCTCAGAATTGAACAGCCGCTTTGGAATTGCATCAACCAGATTTTGTGCAGCCTTTAAAACTCAACTTAGCAGTGACCATCCTCCTCCAATGAGTGCTACATGAGATGCGGGAATTATGGAAGGAATTTCATCTAAAACAGCCAAAAGCAGACATTGAATTTCCATCACAACAGGCTGATCCGGTTCAGACGACATGTGTAGAGGATGAGGATGATCTGGTTCGGACAACATGTGAAGAGGATGAGGAAAAATAATAATTACCGAACAAATATTATGTGATACATGTACAATAAAATATGCGAGACAATTCAAAACCAATGTTTTCAGTTGAATTGAGCCTTTGTACCACCTGCTATGCACGTTTTTTGGAAAGATGGATGAGAGGCAGCGCTGGGAGGAGATATAGTTTAGGAATGAGGAAATGCGAAAAATTATAGAGCTAACCATTCAATGTTTCTCTAAGGAGGAGTAACCGCCGCAGGGTGTTGTCCTGGAGCTGGGCCAAATCACGGCGTGACTGCGGCGTGACCGCGGTGTGACCTCCGCAGGGTGTCGTCCTGGAGGAGTAACCGCGGCAGGGTGTCGTCCTGGAGCAGGGCCAAATCCTGGCGTGATTGCGGCGTGACCGCCGTAGGGTGTCGTCCTGGAGGAGTAACCGCCGTAGGGTGTCATCCTGGAGCAGGGCCAAATCCCGGCGTGACCGCGGCATGACCGCGGCGTGACCGCAGCGTGACCACAACGTGTTGGCCCGGTCCAGCGACATCTGCAGGGCAACATATTCCACTTAGTTTCAAATAGGATGATATGGATGGCATGAGAGGATGTTTTCTCAAAAGATTTAAAGAAATAAATGCTAATCTATGATGACTAGAGGATTGGATGACCCCTGATATACCTAATTCGGTGAGGATTGGAGATCTAGAAATGTGTAGGAATACCTAGAGGAATACCCCATGGGATCAGGAAAATCACAGGTTACATAACATGTAATCTGACATTACTGGTACTGTGGGACCCCTGGGCTGTGGAACTGGGCTTTTGGTTGGATTTAAATATCACATGACATGTGACATGGTCACACAACATGGGACCCATCTTAAAAGTCTAACGGCACTTAAAGATTGTCTTGGTTCACACAATTGTTTTAATAAAAAGAAGGAAACCCCCTACAGAGATATAAAAAGGGTCAAGTACTATGTGTGCTTTATGACTAACAATGAAATCAAGTATAAGGAAAAAATCAATGCAGTAATGTTAAGCAAGGTATACCACTGTGAGTTTTCGCAGACAGCGCACCTCCGTTGGAGGGGTTTTATTTCAAAACAAGGACTTATTTATCAATCAAAACAATTATTTGAACTAACACTTATTCAAGAATTGAAATATAATATAAACATGAAAAATTAAGAAGGCAACTAAATGCAATTTAAAACATTCTCGAATTAAATGGGCTAGGAGAGGGACCCTACCTCAACCTCAAGGCACATTTGCTTTTGACGACGACAAATCGAATCTTCCTTTTTTCCACTTTCCCACATATGCAACTTAACATATATGTAAGGAAAGCTATCCCCTATGTACATATTTGAATGGCCAAATATGCACAAGGGGGGCCTTATATATATTTTTATTCTTGAATGTACCCCTATATACTTACACGAGTGTGAATTTTTCATATCTATATATAAGCACACCTAGCCCCAATATATATATTCATACTGCCATGAGTGAATATATATAAAGGGGGAACTTATATATGCATATGACTACCTATGAATACACATGTAAGCCTTCGTGAACGGATACTCGAATCCACCTCAATGAAATCCAAAACACACAACAAAAATATGAAGAACCCAAGCCCTGGACACCGTTGCCAGTCCCTCCCCCAGACCTTGGACACCCCTGCCAGTCCCCCCTAGACCCTGGACACCCCTCCCCCCTGGCTGGACATCCCCTCCCCCTGTTGGACACCCCTCCCCATGCTGGACACCCTTGCCCCTTGCCCCCTGCCCCTGCCCCTTGCCCCTACCCCCTGCCCCCTGCCCCCTGCCCCCTGCCCCCTGCCCCCTGCCCCCTGCCCCCTTCCCCCTACCCCCTGCACCCCACTGGACAGCCCCCATGCCCCAACTGGACAGTCCCACTGGACACCCCCTGCACCCCCTAGAAACCCCTCCCCCCTGCTGGACACCCCCCTGCCGGACACCCCTCCCCCTGCTGGACACCCCCATGCCACTGATAAGTGCAGAATTGTACAGAAATTATGCAAGCCATCCTCTATTAATACTTCGTTGAAAGATGCTCTGAAATGGAAAAATATTAATACAAACACTATGTTAGAAAAAAATACAAATAAGGTTATAAAGAGGTCACCAAGAGTACCAACAACCAACATACATGAATCAAGAAATAGAAAATAGATTGTTCCCAATAATTTTTACACAACCAGAACATGTCTAGGACCATCATTAAAGACCTCACCCTATAGGTTACACATGACATATACTAATAGGGCTGCCACATTTTACTCTACCTACTGTTACACCTATTCATGCTCCATCTCAGCTAGACATTCCTCAAGGACAGCCCCTCCCCCTGCTAGACAACCCCTCCCCCTGCCTAGACACCCCTCCCCCTGCTGGACACCCATCCCCCCTACTGGACATCCCTCCCCCTACTGGACACCCCTCCCCCCTGTGGGACAGCCCCTCCCCCCTGCTGGACAGCCTCGCCCCCTGCCTGGACAACCCCTCCCCCTGCCTGGACAGCCCCTCCCCCTGCTGGAGAGCCCCGCCCCCTGCCTGGACAGCCCCTGCCTGGACAGCCCCTGCTTGGACACCCCTCCACCCTGTTGGACACCCCTCCCCCTGCTGGACACCCCTCCCCCCTACTGGACATCCCTCCCCCCTGCTAGACAGCCCTCCCCCCTCTTGGAAAGCCCTCCCCACCCTGCTGGACAGCCCCGCCCCCCTGCCGGACAGCCCGCCCCCCTATCGGACACACCGCCCCCTGCCTGGACAGCCCCTGCCTGGACACCCCTCCCCCCTGTTGGGAACCCCTCCCACCTACTGGACAGCCCTCCCCCTTGCTGGACATCCCTCCCCCCCCACTGGACAACCCTCACCCTACTGGACAACCCTCCCCACCATGCTGGACAGCCCCGCCCCCCTGCCGGAAAGCCCACCCCCCTTCTGGATAGCCAAGCCCCATGCTTGGACACCCCTCCCCCCTGCTGGACACCCCTCCCCCCTACTGGACAGCCCTCCCCCTGCTGGACATCCCTCCCCCCTGCTGGATAGCCCTATCCCTACTGGACAGCCCTCCCCACACTGCAGGACAGCCCCACCCCCTGCTGGATAGCCCGCCCCTACCGGACACCCCTCCCCCTACCGGACACCCCACCCCCCAGCTGGACACCCCTCCCCCTGCTGGACAGCCCTCCCCCCCTACTGGACCGCCCCTCCCCCTGCCTGGACACCCCTCCCCCTGCTGGACAGCCCCTCCCCCTGCCTGGACACCCCTCCCCCCAGCTGGACACCCCTCCCCCTACAGGACACCCCTCCCCCTGCCTGGACAGCCCATTCCCCCTGCTGGACACCCCTCCCCCTGTCGGACACCCCTCCCCCTGCCGGACACCCCTCCCCCCTTCTTGACAACCCGCCCCCCCCTGTTGGACATCCCTCCCCCTACTGGACAGCCCCTCCCCATACTTGGACACCCCTCCCCCCTACTAGACACCCCCCCCTTCTAGACACCCATCCCCCTTCCTGGATAGCCCATCCCCCGTTCCGGACACCCCTACCCCCTGCCGGACACCCCTCCCCCTGCCTGGATATCTCTATTGGTAGTCACACAATTTTTGGGAAATTTTCTCAGTCGTGGGGAACTCAATTTGGTTGGATATACATACCAATAACCCAAGGTTTGGACACTATGTGATAACCCATGTAAATGTGGACATGTATATAATCATTCTTGAAGAAGTAGTCTTAACTAACTAGATGAATGTATAGACTTTCTAATCCAATACGAAAGGAAACCACAGTTCTACATGAATTATATGTTTCTTCCATCATTATCCAGAATTTAATAGGGACAAGGAGTGTTCTTTTTACAATATGAAGGGGAATGATGTCTCTAACTATGAAAGTTGGAACGGTAAGATGAATATTCCAATCTATGACTTCGAGTGAAAATACACTATTGTCCCTTATAATGTGGATAAGATAGGGGTTATATCAGTGTAGAAGGATACTGGGAAAACTATAGACTTAATCACTTCAACATCACCTTAGGATGGTCCTTCTAATGAAAAAACATGGATTATTCTCATTGTGTTGTATTTACTCTAGAGGGCCCACCCCCGGGAAAATCCTTGAATGAGGAAAATGTACCCCTTCCTGATAGAGAGATAAACATTGGATAGAACATCCAGTTCGAGGGGAATGTATTTTGGGGGAACCTTTCCCTGATGTTTTGTACAGATCCAAGGGACTTTAGGTATTTCCAACTTTGTAGGAAAGCCTAATGTAAATACTCACGAATGGGAAAAATAGGCAGAAAGTCAATGTGGACCTCTACACAAATATAGCTGGTCTTGAAGAGAGTACTTCAAATGAGGCAACATTTGATGGCATGCCTACATAGAGGTGTTGATTTTAGGATGCTTTACCTAACCTGATTTCATCTCATGGTTCTCAAGTGGTGAAAAATGGGAAAAAATTCTTGTAGGTTCCTACCTATCATTAATTTATCATGACACATTCTGAGGGACCCCTCATGCATGTTTCATATATAGCTATCTAGGAACAATCCAGGAAGGAAACCTCACCAGGTTCTCTGAATATGAATACACCCAAGGATCATCAAAATAAGTTGCAGCAGAATCCCATACCTACTAAAAATAATGATCGGTATGGGGTTTCACGAAAGTACCTGCTACAATGATTACTAAGAATAAGGCCTCCATAGAGTCACAATGTTATCCTAGATAGTATATGGATAAATTTACACACTTAAGTCGTGTATTATGTTATGATGATGATGAGGAAATTTCAATCAGTTAAAAGGTTATCATCACCTCCAATATGGTAAATGAAGATGAATATACAAAAGCTAAATACATGTATGATAAAGGCATGGGTAGTGACCCAAAATTAAAGAACAAGAAAAATAATTGGAGTAATGGTATGGAGAAACTCCCCCTGCCCCCTGCCCCCCTCCACCCAGCCACTTATCCTGCACAACACCCCCTGCACCCCCTGCACCCTCCCTGCCCCCTACCCCCCTCCACCCTCCCCCCTGCCCCTGCCCCCTAACCCTACCCCCTCCACCCTGCCCCCCTGCCCCCCTCCACCCTGCCCCCTGACCCCCTCCACCCAGCCCCCTATCATACTTCAATACATCCTGAAGATATTATCAAATACACTTCATGACATAAAATGACTATTTTCAAATAATATAACAGAATACCAAAATATATGATGCAAGAACCACAAATCAAATACCCCTCTCAACATACATGATGTAGTATGGTAAAAATAAATAAACGAACTTACCAAAATGTTACCATCATAAAAATGGTTCCTTAAGAGTACTTTGGGTGAATATTTATTTTTCACCCTAAGTATAAATTTTACCTATAAGAAATAAAGAAAAAATGATAAAAATAAATCAGAAGTAATTAAGTAGAGAATAAATAATTGATAAGAAATATATTTGTGTTTATGTGCCTGAATACAAACATGTATCCTGCAAAAATAGTAGATGCAAGAACCACAAATCAAATCTTACTTTAGAGGAAAATGTTTTGTTTTGAAAAGTTCAACTATTAGAAATTAGAGCTTCAAAAATTTCATCACCAGTTGCACCCTATCTTCATCAAACTGTAAACGGTTTATGGAAGAAATAAGGTGATACAATCATATCGAGCACAAAAATTGAGTACCGTAGAATTCATCTCATAAAAATGATTTTATAATTGGAACCATAAAACTATGATTAAATTTTTATTTTATGTTTTTAAAACTACATGGGAAAAAAATAATATGTTAATATCACTCCAATCAAAACCAATAACTGAGAAGTGAAGTTCACATAGATGCCCATTACCAAGAATGGATATTCCCCCTTGCTTGTCGGTTGCATGCCAATGTGACCGCATTTGAACCAACACCAACCACCTCGTCCTATGGTATAAATGATTAATTAGATATATGCATCAATTTGTTACAATAAAGAATTTTTTTATCTAATTACAAAAAAAGCATAAAACTAATATATTAAAAACAAAAGAAATGAAGAACATAGAGTTCAAACAATCACACAAAATGCATGAATGATACCCACTAGTTACTATATTAACAACTTCAACACATATTCCTGGATTTTAATGTAGATGCATGTTAACATTTGAAGTTCAAAAATGATTTTTAGTAAAACATTAAAATAAGCATACACACCAGAATTTCAATACAAAAAGGTAGTAAAAAAGGAAGCAACAACCAACAGATTTAACAAGATGATTTCAGCATACAAAATTTATTAAAAGGCAACTTCTAACCATTTATTTCAACTAAAAAAATTAGTGAATTTTCAAGTTTAAGTAGAAAAAGCACAGCATTTAAACTATTACTCCCATGGTGTAGATGCTCTATTCATTTGAGTTCATTGGAAAAAATTTCCCTTCTTTTCTTGTTGAATAAATACCTTTGGTTTCCAAAATTTCATCTCCTATAAGTGTAAACATATACATTAATTTATAAAATTTAAAGTTCAAAACAAAACAAAAATAGAGTAAAAACTAAGGTAGATTGGTTCAAAGTTACTATGAAATATAACTTCTATAGATCTATAAAAATCGTTGAATCTATACTTCAATATGATGTGAAATTATGCTCACCAAAGTACTAAAAAATAAAAATTATAACGTACATTCACTTATTCTATGTGAATAACATAATTTTTTGAATAAAAATCAATAAAAAGGAATGTTTAAACAATGATTTAGAATTATAAAATTTAGGATTAGAAACAAATTGTGTACCCTTACCTCACACTTAATTTGAAGCATATAATAAGAATTAAAACTCTTAAAAATTTAAGGGTGGAATGAAACAACCTGAAAATTTTCTTATAGTGAAAGAAGTTACTCAAAATGGGCTTCCATGTGAAGTGACCCACCTAACTTCCTACAAAAAAAGACCTCAATCAAAAAAACATTATTAAAGAAGGTCAAATAAAAAAACTAAAAAAAGTAACAAGATAATCTTGGTTTTATCCCCCAAGGGGTTCTATATTTAGATTTCTCACAGTTGAAAAATCATTGATTCAACACCAATTAGATGAAGGATGTGTCTTCTTACTTACGAACTAGCATAAAATATTCTTTCTAGCTATAGTAATCAACTCAAATAGTTTTTTAACACCCCATTTTCATATACTTTTACTTTCACCACTTTGAAATTATAACTTCCTAGGAGTAGTGGAAAGGGGGGAAAAGGGGGTATATTCCCTCTTCTTCAACTTGAGGAGTGATGTGCATAAATAGTAAAAATTCAATTCTTGGATGTGATTTTTCATCCGATTCAATATCCTATATAAATTCATTATTAAAAACCACATATGTATCAATATCCACTTTTTCATTAGTGCGCAACTTCAAAATATCCTCTTGCTCTTCGACCACTCCCAAACATTGAAATACAATTAGATTTTTTGAGTTTCAAAAGTTTCTCATCAGGTGTATTAAAAACCTTATCATGTACCTCTAGTAAATAATGAAATTCACTTGAATCTACACAACATACATAGGGAGAAGAGAAATAAAAATCATACACAAAAAATCACATTAATATAAAAGAAAAGCTTGTTCAATTAAATAAAAATCATCATTAATTTGGTCATCTTTCTGTTTCTAAAGAAAAAACGGTGATCCTAGGAGTGTTTCTAAGATAGAAGTGATTTATTCAACCTCTTCCAACCTCTTATCAAAAAAAATCCTCAATTTTATAATTTTTCAAAGTAAAGGAAAGGGTATCTTTAATTGGTTCATCATCTTATGATTTCACAAGAATTTTGAAAGGATTATCAGGAATCTACAACTACTAAAAGACCACCTTGGAGAGGTGGGTTACATTCCTTCTATTTGTCCTTTGACATATTCATAGACCTATTCCCCATTGGTAGAGAAAAATATTAGTAATCCCTTTTATCTTTCTAGTTGACCCTCCCTATCTTACTCTTCTCATACATGGATACATTTAATCCTGAACCTAGTCCTCTAAATCACCTAAAAAGTGGAATGAACATTCATCACATGACCAATCTCCAGGTACCTGCTCCTCTCCAACGGTTATGACCAGGTATTGTTCAAAATTCTGGACTAGTTCATCATATGACAAAAGATCAAAATGGTTATCCATCACAGTACCTCCCACTTCTGTAGAACTCTTCATGAATGTGGCCTCACTCCCTTAAACCTATTCTGATACATTGCCGCTTGTTGAAAATGAGAAAATAGAGGGATTCTTGGGACCAACCTCATCCATATTCTTCAGTTCCATAACTGAGTAATGCTCACTGACACCATGAAGAGGAGGGCGCGGCGCGGAGGGTGCGGCGAGGAGGGCCCGGCGAGGAGGGCGCGGCGTGGAGGAGGCGTCAGCGAGGAGGCATCAGGGAGGAGGGCCCAGAGAGGAGGCTTCGGGGAGGAGGGCGCAGCGTAGAGGAGGGCTCGGAGAGGAGGGCGCGACGAGGAGGGTGCAGCGAGGAGGGCACGACGCGGAGGAGGCATCGGCGCGGAGGCGTCGGGGAGGGGGAGGGCACGGTGAGGAGGAGGAATCACGAGGGGGAGGAGAAGGAGCCCGATGGGTTTGGGAAAAAAACGGGGCTGGTGGATATAGCCACGGATGAAATAATTAACCGTGGAAGTATAAAAGATATAGCCACAGACCAATAAAACCGTGGCTATTGGTCCGTGCCTATAGCTCAGATTTGTAGTAGTTGTTTTCATTAAACAAGATACCACGGGTCAGGCCCGAAACTCCTTATCGGAGTTTTCACTCCTAGGTACATCTGTGCCTTAGCCGCCTCTACTAGATTGTATCCAGACATGGATTTATTGTTTAGAAAACCGACATAATCTCTACAATACCAAAATTCTAGGAAGATCTTATATACTAATCCTCCAAGTCTATATTAGGGTATTGTTCTCTAATCAGAGTTTATCTAAATATAGATTTAAAGGATTTTACTAAACTCCTTCTGATACCAACTATATCGCCCCGACCCCAGAAGCCCAGAGTCTGTGCATTTTTATGTATCATTGGAATGATTAAAAAAGATCAACTCTTGAAAGACCGACTAGTGTAGTAGCCTTGGAAGTACTATATACATTCAAAAGGTTTACATAAAATCATAAAATAGAAAAGTTCAACAACAATGTTTCCATAGAAAACACTGAGATGACATACTTATCCCTATAGGTCAGTCTTAATATACTTATTTGTATCATGGAAAAATAAAATATAGAAAGGGGTGAGCTCATATTCAGTAAGGATAACAATAGTGGAAAATTTCATAAATAAGCATAAACATTTAAGGAAATGTATAAGACTAAAACAAAAGACTTTTTAAACACGAACTTTAGAATAATATGTAAAAGATAAAATCAAATAATGCCATTTAAATATTCACATGGATATTCTACTAGTCGAATAATTACATGCAATATCAATATCCACTTTCATAATGATGGAATGCATAATGCCAGACTTCATAACCACACAGTCAAGGCCTTGTGCCAATACTAAAAATGAAATTTTTTCAAGGACTTGGTCCAAGACAGTAGTTTGTCTAATGATATCTACCAATGCATTAAGGAGCTATCGCAGGCTCCACCCGTATCTTAATATTTCCAAGGAATTCCTCATATGAAAAGTTTGAAATATAACATAAATATTCTTATTAAAACTAGAAGAAAAATGTCAATACATTATCCACAAACCATGAGTGGTATAAAACTAGAACATCCATAGTCAAACATAATTAATTCAATACAATATGGAAGATTGTATTGTAATGGATTATCCTCAATCGAGAATAATGAAGGATATTGAAATAGATGAAAATGATCATCAAAACTATTGGATAGAAATATCCCCATTTTCTTGAAATCATTTAAAAGTTACACTATTTGTCATGAAACTCTTTAAAAATATATTTTTGAATCAAAGTGTCCCACACCAATTTGAAACTTTTAAAAGGAATTTTAATTTTAAAACCTTATTTTCCATATAAATAAATCCTTAAAACTATTTTTAAAATAAGGACATTAATGAGAATTATTTAGAGTAATAAATCTTTAAAACATATAAAATAATATTTTAGTTAGAGTTACAAACCAAAAGAGAGACACTTTAATCCAAATAATTGTGGTAATCAAAACATTATAATATCATGAGAATAAAGGGATTCATGATATACTATGCCAAAGTACATTATATACACCCTATAAAAGTGAATTGGTGTATAACAATAGAGAAGTCTCAATGGAATATAAATTGAGATAAAATCACTTATAAAGAATATATCCTAAGATTAAGGATAAATCAATGACCTAATTATGTGTGACAAATATATATACACTCAATATGATTGTATATCAAGTATAAATAAATCATAGGTCATTAGCACATATTCTTTTAAAAAAAACACCAATGAATTGGATGATTAACACAATAAAAGGATATTGAGTTAAAATTACTCTTATCAAGTTCATATCGATGACATGAGAATTTATAAATGTAGTGATTATGTGCATATAAATTATATACATATAAAGGAAAGTGTAAATTACTACACAAATAATAAATCGTGATTACACACATAATCTTGGAGTAAAATAATTAATGAAGTATGCGTAAATCCCACAGAGTAGAAGTTAAAATTTGAAATTCCCTTACCGATTTGACATCTTATGAAACATAAAACCCATGAAAAAAGGATCATAAAATAAATACATAAATACTCATAAATTAATTTATATTACACCAAGAATACAATCATGGGCAGTACATACGCCACACAATAGGAAATAGTGGCCAATATAGCATGAATCTCAGGGGAATAAAAAGTGAGATAAAAAACCCTTACTTCATTGTTATCAATCAAGTTGTATGAATAAAAGTTAATAACCACCAAATGAATCACATAATAACCTGAATAGAAATAGAATCATGATAATATATATCAAATTTCAGTACACAATACACCACATCCAATAAATAAGTGGCGAACAATGGATATCTCACAGAATTAAAAGTGAGATATGAAACCCCTTACCTTGTCATTTTCCTAGGTCAAGGGTACATTATTCTCTTGTATAATGGTTAAATCATTGTTCTTAAATTATAAACTAACAATATACATTAATATGATATCATATATCATATTCTAATATTGATATTTTAGTATTATTGTTGTTTTGGGTGTTAACTGATTCGTTCTCCTTTATATGCTTGGTTACATAAGACATGTTTTTTAGGGTTGGGATGTATCTTATTAATATTCATAATTATATTAAGTCTTTAAAAATTATTTTTATTCATCTAATAAAAATTGTTCTTGAATGAATACAATGGGGAAGGAATTTCATCGCATTCATGGATACAGTAATTCGTACGTACGCTCGAGCGATAATATCATTCTATTGATATTAAAATCATATATAATTGGATGGTATATCCTATATATAGAATCATTATTAGGTTATATTTATTATTTACACCAATTATACATCATTATTATACCCATCCAAATAATAATGTTTTGAATAACAACTACACCATGACGTGGAGATGGTAAGCCGTACGTACACATGTATGGTGACATGTCATTCAAAGGATATATAGAATAATGAATATGGTTGTACCATATTTATAAAAAAATAAGAGTATATAGAATATACTGGAGTTATTATTTTATAATGGAAACCACAAAGAAATAGGATGTGGGAGAAGAAAGGAACTTGAACGAGGTGATGAAATATTTACCTCTTATTTGGGTTCTTCCTTTTGATTTGATCAAAAGGGCTCCATAGGTCAGCTTTATGGCTAAATTAATCCCTATAGGATTAATGGAGGAGAGTTGGGAGGATATTTAGGTCGAGGATGGCTGAGCCTAATGGCTTTGAAGTATTGAATTATTGAGATGGGTGAGTTCCCTTTTATTAGAGGGGTGAGGGGAACCTTAGGAAAAGCTAGAAAAGTTATTTAATAATAAAATCATTTTCGGTTTATAATGGCTCCAAAATGAATTATTTAAAGGCTAAGGTGGGGATGGGTCTAAAAAAACTCAACAAATATGTTTTATATAGGTTTGGGTCACTATATTAACCTTATCATTTAAATTTAACTCTTAGTTTAATAGTATGACATTTACCATTTATCATTGTATTTTTATATTATATGGTCAATAAAATAACTATATTCTTCCGAGAGAACCCCAAGTGGTTAATTAAAGATACAAATATCATTATATAAGTCTTTTGGCCTAACCTCAGATTTTTATGAATAGAATATCAATTAATAAAATAATATTTGTTTTAGAAACTCTTTTATGTCAATTTTAACACTATTTAGTATTTTGTTTTTTCTAAATTAATAAATGAATTATTACATTGAATAAAATTCATTTAACCTACCCTAACATGTCATATTGACCTATAAAATTAGTGTAATTCATAAAAAGTCTCTAATTACATTTATTTGATTATTAATAATATCAATTATTTTAATATTTTATTAATTAAGTAATTACTCCATCATCATTTTGTAATAAATAAATTAAATTATTTAATATATAAAAATATAAATAGAAATACCATTATTTAGTAAATCTTTTTATATTTCTAATGAAAATTTATAGTCGAATTTATCTTATGTGTAACCCTTTATTAAAACTGTTTTAGTTATTAAACTTGGAATTTAACACTTCTAACTCTTCATTGAATTAAATAATTATAAATACCTTTGTCTAATACAAGTTGAGCCAAAGGATCATATTTTATTCCAAAGGTTTTTTGGTCGAATTAAAATTATCCAATAAAATTAGGACATGTTTTTTGGGTAATAATAATATCATTTTTACCCTTAGTTTCCCAATTATCTTTTAACCATTGTAAATAAAAGTAAAAAGTTACTATTCACCAAACATTATTTTCATCTTATTGAACCATATTTTACTTACTAATATCAAACGTGCCACTTAGATATTTGATATTAAACTCATAGATGTGGTAAAATTATGTTTTATGTAAATTTGCAAATGCTCGTAGAAGATGGGTAAAAAACGGTAAAAAGTTCAATAAAATTTTATACATCTAATTTTATTATAAAATGACTCCAATGAATTATATTGAACTTATATAGGTATTATATAACAATTTTGACTTAAAATAACTTTAAATAATAAAAATAATTAATTAAATAAAAAGTCGGTTTTAATCTATAACGCAATGTTATTCACTATTCATCAAAAATTCAATGTTTTCAAAAAAAAAACTACCAATAATTTACCCTAAGATAATTTTGATGTTCCAAATTATAAAATTAATTCTATTTTACCAAATTCAAAACATATAAGTTTAATTAATTAATTTAGAATTAATTCCTTTTGTCAAAACTGAAAAACGGGTTTATAAAAAGTAAAAACTATCAAAAGATTCACATGTGTTTATGTCAAATTTTATGGTGAAATTACTTATAATCACCTAAATTGTATTAAATGATAAAAATATAATCTAATTATACTTTCAAACCATTAAAATACATAATCTAACACTATAATTATTTCGATTAAAAAATTTGTTTTCAGTTAAAATTTATTATTTTTTAGTATTCATCAAAATATAAAAGTTATTAGAATAGTACCAAAAATTTATCCAAAATAAATTTTTATGTCCTAATTATAATGAATAATTTAATTTCATTAAATTTAATATAAAAAAGTTTCAATTATTTGTTTTAAAAAGGGGTTTTCATTAAAAGGTCGTAAAATTTCATTTTTTTGAAAAACACTTCTTTTATATGAAAAAAATTAATTTGTTCTTATATTATGTCTAATAAACACATAATATAGAATCTAAAATTATACGGAGTATCTAAAATTCAAAATTTAGTAATTAATATTCATAACTGCTTTTGAACGACTAGTTTGTTAAGTCATGGTGCGCTTGAACTTGGTGTTTCATTTAGCGCAAGCTATTGAATTAAAGAAAATAACTTACTATGAAATATTGGGGTGTTACAAGCAACGGGGGGGGGGGGGGGTACGGCTTGGTTGTCGGGGGGGTTCGGCCGGGGCACCCTGGGGGGCGTGGGCCGGTTGGGCCGGGGCGCCGCGGGGGGTGCAAGACGGTTCGGCCAGGGCGCTGCGGGGGGCACGGGGCCATTTCGGCCTGGGGCAGTGGCTCAAATTGGTGGCTTAGCACGACGGCGGTTCGGAGATGGCACAGAGAGGGGGAGACCGCGAGTGGCGCAGCGCCGTTTCCTTTGTCACCTTCCTCCATTTTGAAGTACACATCAAAGTAGAATGATGGAGGGGACAAACCAAGATCGTTTGGCCCACACCGCCCGCATTTTGAGTGGTAGCATTTGGCTCAACAAGAAAGAAGAAAGATGAACATGAATCTCTAAAACCTCCATAAGGAATATTTCACAAACCGTAAAAGAAATCAAGGAATGAATTTTCACACAAATAAACCCCAACCTTGTGTTGATACATCGACACAGTCGTGGGAAAGAAGACGAATCATTGGGAAAAGATGGATGTCAGTGTCATCATAGTTGATGATGTCCTATGTCGAAGGAAGTCTCGAAGAAGATGGTCGAATTCGGGGTCGGCGTTCTTCTTTTTCATTCTTCGTTGGAGAAGCTTCCTCTCAATTTAATCCAAATGAAAATGGCCAACTAATGAGTTTCCCCCAAAT
Source organism: Viscum album (assembly GCA_963277665.1). Classification (NCBI taxonomy): domain Eukaryota; kingdom Viridiplantae; phylum Streptophyta; class Magnoliopsida; order Santalales; family Viscaceae; genus Viscum; species Viscum album. The sequence continues at coordinate 178,111,085 of OY728143.1, read as the reverse complement.
TTAATCATTGGAACACATTAAAAATAGCCTAATTAAATACCTAGGACGACACAATTAATGGTATGTGTGTTGGCACAATTAATGCGGAGGAATCAAGAGGATGCTCCACATTAATGAGGGGGGTTGAGTGGGTTTTCTCACTAAAAGGGGGTTTTAGGGGGGTTTAATCCCGGGTGGTCCCCACAAACATAACATCTCATGGGAGGTTGTTGTTCGGGTGGTCCAACCTAACATTACCTCTAATGAGAGGTTAAGGTCTGGTGGTCCCCACACCTCAACTTCCATATGGAGGTTTTTTTCCGGTGGACCCCACCTCCCAACATCTACATGGGTGTTGCAAATAAAAATAAAAATGTCATACACTTTTATTTTTATTTTATTCTTACACGAAAAACCGGAATACTTACTTTTACCCTCGACCAACTGTCGCCGAGGGGAAAGTATCTTTAATCAAATTTCGGAACTACGAGTTCAACGGTGCCCTCATATTTCAATTCTGAGCACCAGTTCAAATGTTATAAAAACTCACTCGTAGTTTTACTGAATGTACCTAAAAAAATGTTCAGAAATTCATTTCGGGATCTCCGGGCCTCAGAATCACACGCCGTGAATTTTTGCGGACTCGTAAAATTCCAATTTATTTTAATAAAATTTACATGGAAATTCCTGGTATTTACATTATCCCCACCTGAGTGATCTACGTCACTGTAAGCCACAACTCAATATAGGTAAACAATTGGGGGTACTGAGCACGCATCTAAGCCTCCTACTCTCATGTGCTCTCCTAGAGGTTCCCGTGCTTCCAGTGAATGCACACCAGAGGTATCGACCGTCCATGAAGGACCCACTCCTATTGATCATCAATATCTACTAGAACCTCCGTAAAAGTTTCCCCATCATCGTCATCCAGCTCTCTATGGTCAATGATGGGAGAAGGGTCGTGAACATATTTCCTCCTCTAGGATAAGTGGAAGATATCGTGCACCCGGTGCAACTGAGGTGGAAGAGCTAAGCGGGAAGACAACTCACCTACTCTGTTGAGGACCTGGAATGGTCCGATTAATCATGGAGATAACTTGTCGCCTTTTCCAAATCTCTACCAACCTCATCGAGGTGAGATCCATAGAAAGACATGGTCGCCATCCTTGAACTCTAGAGGTCTTTGTCTCCTATCGACATACAACTTCTGCCTGCTCTATGCAGTCTTCATCTTCTCCTGGATGATCTGCACCTTTTCTGGGGTAGCCTGTACCATCTCTGGTCCCACTAGTGCTGACTCCCCTTGGTCAGTCCAGCACAAAGGTGATCTACAAGGTCGCTCGTACAACTCCTCGAAAGGTGGCATCCCAATGGTGGAGTGATATTTGTTGTATGAAAACTCCACCAAAGGCAAGTGATCCTCCCAGCTACGACTGAAGTCGAGGATGCAAGCACACATCATGTCCTCATGGGTCTGAATAGTCCGCTCAGTCTGACCATCCGTCTGTGGATGGAAGGTGATTCTCAAACGAAGCTGCGTCCCAAAACCCTCCAACAACCCCTTCGATATCCAGGATGTAAAATGTTCATATCAATTGGAGAAAATAGTCGAGGGTAATCCATGAAGCAGCACAATCTCTTGCACATAAAGGCATCCCAAGCTCTCTACTGAACCCTGCTCTTTGATCGGTAGAAAGTGGGCCGACATTGTGAGTCGATTGACGATCACCCAAATAAAGTCATGACCCCTAGATGTACGTGGAATTTATATCATGAAGTCAATAGATATCCCATCCCATATCCACTCTAGGACCTCTAAAGGATGAACTAAGCCTACTGGTACCTGATGCTCCACCTTCACATGCTGACACATGAGGCACCGATAAACAAACTATTCAACTACTTTCTTCATTCATGGCTGTCGGTGCTATTGTTGGAGATCCTGGAACATCATCACCACTCCTAGATGTACCGCTAGAGGGAATGTGTGGACACTGGTACCATGGTATATCTTTTGAAGATGATGGCATGCTCCTCACATTTAGATAATCCATCAAGTTCATATCCTATGGATATTTAAGCATGTCGTGCCTCGCAGTCAGCATCCCAACATTGAGCCTCCCTGTCTCACTGAAGAAGTGGGGGAGTGACTCTAATAGACTGTAGAAAACATGTTCCATCTCTATCCACAAAGAATATCTATAATGTGGCCGACTACTCTATTGCCTCACCTGGCAGCTGTATACCAGACATCCTACATAGTCCATCTGAAAGAATGTACCCCTTCCCTAGAGTGTAGAATATCTCGAAGTCATAGTCCTGGAGGAACTCAAGCCAATGCCACTGTCTCAGGTTCATGTCCTTTTTAGAGAAGATATACCTGAGACTCTTGTGATCAGAGTACACTGTAAAACGTTATCCCATCAGACAGTTCCGCCACATCTTCAAAGAAAATACCACAGCTGCTAACTCCAGGTCATGGGTAGCGTAGTTCTTCTTGTGTTGTCTCAGTTGTCGAAAACCATATGTGGTCCCTACTTGATCCTTCATCAGGTCACATCCGAGCTTAGTCTCTGATGCATCGATGTAAACTATGTACCCTACACCCTCCTCCAGATGCCTCGATATGGGGGTACTAGTCAGCCTCTTGCATAGCTCCTGAAAACTCCACTGGCATTTCTCCGACCAAATGAAGGGTTTCCACTTCTTCATCAAGGCTAATAGTGGTGCTACAACTATGGAGAAGTCAGGAACAAACCATAAGTAAAATCTAACCAAACCTAAGAAACTCCGTATTTATGTCACACTCCTGGGTGGCTCCCAAGAAAGTACCGCCTAAATCTTCACCAGATCCACATCAATTGTAGCCTCTAATATCACATGTCCTAGAATGTGAAACTCTAACATCCAAAACTGGAACTTCTTGAGATTACCATAAATATGGTGCTCTCGGAGTGTGTCCAGTAATACCCGAAAATGATAGGCATGCCCCTTCTCAGTAGTCGAGTAGATCAGAATGTCGTCAATGAATACTACGTCAAAATGATCAAGTTATGGATGAAAGATCACGTTCGTGATTCCCATGGACACAACTAGATAATTGGTTACTCTGAAAGGAACAACCAAGAACTCGTAATGTATTTACTGACATATGAAGGTTATCTTCTGCACATCCTCATCTCATACTCTGAGCTGGTGATAGCCTGATCTGAGGTCTATCTTCGAGAACCAACATGCTCCCTTCAGCAGATCAAAGAGGTTGTCCATCCACATGATTGGGTACCTGTTCTTCATGGTCACCTGGTTTATGCACCGTTAGTCAACACAATGCCGCATGATCCCATCCGCCTTATTGGCGAATTGAGTCGGGGCTGCCCAAGGAGAAACACTAGGCCGGATGAATCTCTTCCCTTGTAAGTCCTATAGCTGTACTTGCAGCTCACGATTATCCATGAGAGCCATCAAATACGTTGGTCTAGATATTGGTGTCGTCCCGGGGTACATGTCAATGTAAAATTATACTTCACTGTGAGGAGGTATACCCGGTACATCTACAGCAAAAACATCCGAATACTGGTCCAACACTACAGGATAACTCAAACTCTCCATATCAATAGCTCATAGGGTAAGGCTAGCCATTTGATGAGGGATCGGCTGCACTCTCCTCTAGGTAAGTCCATCCTACACTAAAAAGGCTCCCTTCCTGCCAATGAAGGTAAAACTGGTCCTATCCCAGCAGACACACCGCACTTTTGTGCCTAATACAGTCAATCTGAGCATGGACTGTAGATAACCAGTCCATATCTAGGATAACGTCGTAAGGCCTCAACGCAACTACTAAGAGATCCCAACTAAATCTCTTGCCTCCTAGAGTAAGTTCGCACTGCCGAAAGAAGTGAAAAATCATCAAATATATTCTCATAGGAGTCTCTAGGTGTAAGGATCGAGCCAACAGCTCCGTCGGAATCTCCAAGCTCCGAATGAGGGTAGTGGCAATGAATGAAAGGCTAGAACCTGTATCTATAAGAACTGTAGCTAAGGTAGAGATTACATAGATTGTACCTCGTATCATATCTGGAGTGCCATGATCATAAGACTCAGTTGCATGGAGCTGATATATCCCCTATCCACCTTCTCCCTACGGTACGGGTGGACCTCCTAGTGTTGGTGGCGGTAATATATCGAAACATTGCCCACCGCCTGCTGCACGGCCTGATCCTCTGCCACATCTGCCTCCCACCTATAGACCTCCTCGATTGAACCTATGTCTGTACCTGGGAGGTATCTCGACTATCTACTGATCATCCGTATGGCGGGTCGGATAGTCACGATCCATGTGACCCTTTCTTCTTCATGCGTAACATTTCCCGCTCCTGTCATGTATGTATCCACTTCGGGTGCCCAGCACAACCGATCCTGAGTCATGCTGTTGTCCAATTGTAGGTCTAGTCCTCTTGGACCTCTACGACATCTATCTGCTACCAGCTGCAGAGGACTCCTCTACGTGTTTAATGGGGGTGGATATCGCTGTAGGAGACAGCTTAGCAAGGAAACTCTCGACTAGGAGGGCTCTCTCTAACACCCCCTCCTATGTCGGGATGCTGAGTGAGATCATCGAAGACCTGATCTATCACCCGAGTCCCTACTCGATGGTTCTGGCACTGAATAATGGGTCCCGCACCATATTGGTGGAGCAGCGAGAAAGGTCAGTGAACCCCGCTGAGTACTGATCTACTGTCATGTTTCTCAGCTGTAGATAAAGTAGCTCCTATGTGCACACTGCGCAATCATCTGCTGGAACAAAATTTTCTTGAAATAGGCTCTCGAAGTCTGTCTAGAGAAGCATCACCTCATTGTGGACCTGAAGCATCATGTTTCACCATTTTCCTATTACTTCATGTAGAAGGATGGTGGAATGGATCACCATGAAATTGGCTGGTCTACCTACCAATCGAAAACTCTCACCATGACCTCCAGCCAATCCTCAGCCGTCTGTGAGTCCATCACTCCCCTGAACCTGGGTGTCCTCTGGCGCTGGAACTCATGAAACATGCTCAAGTGGTGTGCATCATCTACTGCTGGGGCTCGTGGCATCGGTGGCCCCACGGGGAAAGGTACCGCTAGTGCCTCCACTGTAAAAGGGCCCTGCTCCGTGGCCTCATCACTCGGTGGGCTATCAGTGCGTACTCTAACTGGCTATCTATGTGGAGGAATCCTGAAAATAAACTGGTGATCTTCAGTTAGAATTTTATACATGGGGAGTTGACATGGTGAGTTGACTTAAAGAAAACTTTTTAAAACACACATGCAATCAGGGTTTTCGTGCACTGAGTCGGAAATCGGAAGTCAGGGTCCTAGTGTATGAATACGTTGGCTGCCGCGCCAACACTGGATTCCGGAACTGAAAACCACACTCAAACACGAAACACTACTGATTCATAGAAAAGATCAGAGTCCTATGTTGTACGTTAGAATCGAGTCCTTTGATAACAATTTGTTACGACCCATCCCCCAGGGCCCATGCCGTGACTACCCCGAGCCTGCCTTTCGTAGGCCAGGGGCTGGCGACTAGCACCAAAGGTGTAATTACCTAAAACTGGGAAGGAATTGGGTTTATAACCTGTAAACACACACAAAAGAAAGTACATAGCTGGAAAATACACAATGTAAATTGTATAAAAATAGAGTGCTGAAAGTAAAAGGGGCTAGAATACAAGCCCAACTTGAAAGTCCAAGTACAACAATGATACAATACAACTGAAAGAAAAGGGAAGACAGCTACTGGATCGTCCTCCGGGGTTCCTACCTGAAGGGTAGGTACAGATCGCATCCTCAGCACTCTACGTCTGTCTACCTCCTCTGCATATCGAAATTCTGTATTGTCCACCTCTGTGTACCATCCAGTCATGGTACTCTTTGCCTCAGTCAGCATTTTCCTTCATCTGCATCCAACACAACAATGTGCTGGCATAGCCTGTTTAGGGGTGAGTATAACGATACTCAGTAGGGACCCCGATACCCTTAAGGTCTCACAAAATCTACCAAGGATAAACCAAAAATAATGAAAACAACAGATAACCCTACTTTGTTATATTCCCATACATATACCTAAGTTATCAAGTGATCCATCTCAATCATGAAGAAAACACCGAAAAACCAACTGAGCTCAACTAGTATTTTATTCTAGGGGTAGTATCAAGCAACATCCCCAGTCACATTGTCAAAACCTTGGCTTCTGGGGAACTCCTCCTCTACAAGTGCAGAGGGCCTTCTGCGACACCACGCGCGCTTCCCACTAACCTTGGACTTCTGACGTACTCCTCCTGTCGAGTACCGTTGATCTGTCGAGGCACCAAGCGTGCTCCCCACCGTGGGATTTCCCCACCACCAAGCACGCTCTCCCTCATAGCCTATTGAGGTACTCCTCCAGTCGAGTACCGTGGTTCTGCCGCGACACCAAGGTGCTCCCTACTGTGGGTCTGCCGCGACACCAAGGCCCTCCCCACAGGGATAATCGAGTCACTCCGAGTCGAAACTGTCAGTAGTCTTTAGATCTCAGCCAGCTACTAGGTCTCCACACTATGCTTGCTCGTCTTCGGAAGGGTCTACTCCATGAGCTACTGGTCGATACTCCAACCGTCACGAAGTCCCACTATGAAGTATCTCAATGGTCCGCCATGTCATAGGGGTCCTGACGCAATATAGGACACATCAATCAGACTCCAGGTCTGTGAGTTATTAGTCATTTAGTCCTGGGGGCCCTGTTGGATTCGTGCTCGATACAACCAGACAGTTTCCCATCTCAATGCAAAACTCCAGTGCTGTAACACCCCAAGATTTCATAGTACACATCTCTTTAAATAATATAATAGCATGTGTTGTTCAGAACTTGAAGTTCGAACACACCACAACCAATCAAACTAGCCGTTATGAATAGTAATACCCACATTTGAAAATTTATAAATTTTATCATTCAAAATGGACTTCATTTTTGGATTTGTAAAATTGAAATTAGCTTAGGGTTAATTTTTTGGTATTTTTCTAAAAACATTCAATTTTTGATTAATTGTTAAAAACACTAAGTTACAGTTTAAAACCGAATTTTTATTTAAATAATTATTTACTTTATTTAAATTTATTTTCAGTCAAAATAGTTATATAATACCAATATCTGTTCAATTTAATTAATTGGAGTCAGTTTATAATAATTTTAGATATTTAAAAAATTTATTGATCTTTTTACCGTCTTTTACCCACCTCCTAGGAGCATTTTCAAATTTACATAATAGATATTTTTACCGCTTCTGTGAGTTGAATTTCAAAAATCTGAGAGACACGGTTGATATCAGTATGTAAAATGTGGTTCAATAAGATGAAAGTAATTTTTGGTGAATAATAACTTTTTTACTTTTATTTTCCACAGTTAAAAGTAAATAGGGTAATTAGGGGTAAAAATGATATTATTATTACCCTACAACATGTCCTAATTCTATTGGATAAGTGTAATTTGATCAAAAACAACCTTAAGAATAAATTATGACCATTTATGTCTACTTGTATTAGATTAGAACATTTATTATTATTTAATTCAAATAAGAGTTAAAAGATTTATATTCAATGTTTAATAACAAAACCATTTTTAATATAGGGTTACACATAAGAGAAATTCTACTATAAATATTCATTAGAAAGATAAAAATATTTTCTACATAATCCTATTTTTTTTAAATTTTAGACATTAAATATTTTAATTTATTAATGACAAAATGATGATGTAGTAATTATCAAAATAATGAAATATTAAAATAATTGCTATTATAAATATCCAAGTAAATGTAATTTGAGACTTGTTATGAATTAAAATAATTTTCTAGGATAATATGACATGTTAGGGTTGGTTAGATCATTTTTTTAAGGTAATAATACTTTTATAAATTTAGGGAAAAAATTACCAAATAGTGTCAAAATTGACATAAAAGAGTTTTTAAAAAAAATATTATACTATTAATTGATATTCTATTCCTAAAAATATAATATTCTGCCAAAAGGCTTATATAAATATAGGTTTATCATTAATGAACCACTCGGGGTTCTCTTGGAAGTATATAGTAAGATTATTAACCATATAATATTTAAATACAAAGAGATATGGTAAATGTCAAACTATTTAACTAAGAGTTAAATCTAAAAGATAAAGTTAATATAGTGACCCAAACCTATGTAAGACCTATTGGTTGAGTGGTTTTCGACCCATTCCCACCTTATATTTTAAATAATTCTTCTTGGAGCCATTTTAATCCTAAAATTATTTTATTATAAAATAATATTTCTAGCTTTTCATAACGTGCCCCTCACCCCTCTTATAAAAAGTTACTCCCCCTTCTCTATAATTAACACCTTGAAAGCCATTTGGATCTGCCAAACCCTTCCCAAATACCGTCTCAACTATCCTACCTTCATCCTAGAGGCCTTACTTTAGTTATAAATCCAACCTAAGGATCCCTTTTGTTCAAATCAAAAGGAAGAACCCGAAGAAGAGGTAAATATTTCATCACCTCTTTCAAGTTCCTTTCTTCTTCCAATTCCTCATTCTTTGTTGTTTTCATTATAAAATAAAAACTCCAGTTTCTTCTATATACTATGATGTTATTATAAATATGGTACTACCATATTCATTATTCTATCCATCCTTTGAATGACATGTCACCATAAATGCGTACGTATGACTTACCGTCTCCACGTTGTGGTGTAATTGTTTTTCGACACATTATTATTTGGATGGGTATAATAATAATGTGTAATTTATTTATATAATAAATATAAAATGATAATTATTATTCATATATGATATACCATCCAATTATATATATTTTAATATCAAAAGAATGATATTTCCGCTCGTACGTAAGTACAGATTATAGTCTCCACGAAGGCGATGAGATTCATTCCACATCATATCCATTCAAGAATAATTTTCATTAGTTGAATAAAAATATGTTTTAAAGAATTAATAAAAATCTGAATATGAATAAGATACATGCTATCCATAAAAAACATTACTTACATCTAAAATCGTATGAAGGAAAACGAATCAGTTTACACCCAAATTGACGATAATACTAAGATATTATTAACAATGCAATGTTAAAAGATCATATATGATATCAGATTAATGTATATGATTATTGTATAATTTAATTCCAATTATTTCACCATTATAAATAATTTTAACCTACCCTATACCTAGGAAAAGTACAAGGTAAGGGTTAATTTCAAAATCTCTTCATTATCCGCGGTTGTTTATATGTAATTATCTACTAGGACCTCTTTATCATCCACATCCATGTTTCATAAAAATGAATTTCACAACATTCTTACTATTTTATAGACTATGGGTTAAAGTCAATTATACCCTTTTTTGTCTTTTATAATATGTTTATAAAGGATTCTTTCCGTCGTTTTACAATCTAGGTACTTAATGACCTTTTCGACAAAATTTTGGTAAGAATGTTTTTTAACATATACGGAGGGTGTGACTATTTTACGCCATTATTAAATTGTAGAAAATTAACTCACAAAATTATAATAATATTTTCAAATATAAATGTTTTATTTTATAATTACGTGACTTTTAAATGATTTCAAAACATAAAGATATATTTATCTAAAAAGGTTATGATTTCATCTATTTCAACATCCTTTGATGGATTTTATGTTTGTTTGAAGTTGATTAATTATGATACAAAACTTCCATATTATATTGATTTTTTTGATATGTTTGACTATGGATGTGTTATTTAATACCATTTATGGTATATGGATAATTTGTTGTCATTTATTATTAATATTTTAATACGAATGTTTATGTTACGTTTAATCATTTTCATATGATGAATGAATTGGACTTAGTATGTGACAGATGGAGCCCACTATAGCTCATCAATGTATCGCTAGGTCTCATGAAACATACAAGTGCCTGGGAATATGGCCTTGAAAAAAATATTATTTTTAGTCTTGGCACAATTTCTTGACTATGTGGCTATAAAGATTGGCATTATGCATTCCATAACTATGAAAGTGGCTATTGATATTGCATGTGATTGTTCGACTAGTAGAATATCCATGTGAGTAAGAAAATGACCTTATTTTGATTTTATCATTTCCATATTATGATGAAGTTCATGTTTAAAAGGTTTTTGTTTTAGTCTTATTCATTTCCATAATTGTTTATACCTATTTATGATCTTTTTTTCTATATTGTTATCCTTACTGAGCATCTGAGCTCACCACTTTATATTTTTTATTTTTCCCAGGATGTGAAGAATTACATTGTGACTGACCTATAGGAAATGTCTATGGGATCTCAGTGTTGTCTATGGAAACATTGTTGTTTTATTCTTCCATTTTATGATGTAATGTAAACCTTATGAATATATCTAGTACTTACAATTCTACAAAACTAATCGATCTTTCGAGATTTGATATTTTGTGATCATGCCAATGATACTTAATAATGCACCAACTCTGGGTAACTGTAGTTGGAGTGTTATAGTTGGTATTAGAGGATGTTTAGTACAATCCTTGGAAACTATATTTAGATAAACTCTGATTAGAGCACATGGCCCTACGATAGGATTTGAGGATTTGTATAGAAGAACTTTCTAGAATTTTGCTATTGTAGAGATTTTGTGAATTTTCCAAAATAATATATCCCTGTTTGGATACGAGTAGGTAGAGGCGGCTCTGGCACAGATGTACCTTGGGGTAAAACCCAAAAACACCGCTTTGAGCTAGACTCGAACGGGAACTGGTGCACGACAATGGGCATTGCTGCACTCTTGGTTACGACACTCTTGGGGGATATTCATAGGATAATTCTCATTTTCATTAAAAACAATTATGAAGGGTTTTTGAGAATATACTATCCTCAAAGAAAACATTTTTATGATTGTGGATTATATCCATAAACTGTTCAGTATATGTTAAGTGTTTTACAAGTATGAAATTATGTATTTTGATTCATAATCTAATATAGATTAGGCCATTGTTTAGAAATGGAGCCTAGTGGAAGGAATTGAAACTATATCAACACACATAATCCATGATGGGATTTCCATCCTACTCAAGATAATTATATTGGAGCTAGTGAATCAACTGGTGTTGATCAGCTTATCACCATACTTGGACAACTAATTATGGTTAGGAATAATAAACAAACCCATATAGAGCACCCTGATCCACAACATGGAGGATCAATGTTAGATCGCTTCAATAGGCATCAAACACCAACATTCAATGGGAGTAAAAATCCATTGGTAGATGAGCAATGGATAAGTTCCTTAGTGAAAATATTTCTTGCTTTGGGGAGTAACGAAAGGGAAAAAGTTGTCATGGCAATTTACCGCATCACTGGTGATGCTGATCAATGGTGGTCATTGATTCAAAACCCAATGGAAGATGATGAAGTATCAAATATGGAATGGAGGAAGTTTAAAGATCTTTTCATAGAAGAACACTTTCCTCATGACCATCGAGCGGATATGGAAATACAATTATTGAGTCTGAGGCAAAAATAGGATGAGAATGTCACAAATTTTAAAGCTAACATTACAAGGTTAGAAAGGCATGAAACAGATTATACACATATCCCAAGAAGTAATATTGATCGTTTCATTGATGGGTTAAAACCATTTATCCGTCGAGCATTTGTCTCACAATCCTTCTTTCCATACTAAGACATTATCTCATGCGCTATCAAGACCGAAAAGGAATTCACTAAGTCTTACGACTTTAAATCAATGAATGATAAGAAGAGATCTGATAAAAACTCTAGAAATGGAAATAAGGGGAAGAAGGGAAATGTTGAATATCCATCCTGCAGTAAATGTGCGGAGAAACACCTCGATACATGCCTAAAGGGAATCAGAGTCTGTTACAAGTGTGGTGAAAAAGCCACCAGGTTCATGATTTCAAGGGGAAGAAAGAGGCTCTCGATGTTGAATGCTAAAATTGTAGTGAAAGGGGGCATTATGTGAATGAATGTCTTAAGCGTAAGGGGAACTTACGTAAGAAAAGGACAATGGATCAAGGCCAAGATTATACTATCACTACTACTGAGGTGGATGCTCCAAAATATGTGGTGGAAGGTAATTTAATGATTTCCTCAAGTTTAGAAAATGCATTCTTTGATTTTGGATCATCGTATTGTTTCATATCTTCCTAGTTTGCTATGAAAATTAGATATTTCCAATTTTATTTTACAAGGGAGTTGTCAATCAAAACTATTAAGGGAAGTATCATTGCAACAATGTTTTGTGAATCAATTCCCATTAAGGCATATAAACGTTCTTTATCTACTGATCTCATCCTCATAGCCATGATTGAATTTGATAAGATCCTTTTTATGGATTGGATTTCATACCATGATACAAAAATTTATTTTAAGGAGGAGGTCACAATTTTTTATGATGATAAGAGGTACATAATCTTTCGTACAGAAATTTCATACCTAATTCTTATCTAGATCCACCCACAGTAGCTCAACTAAATTCAATTATAGGGGAGGAAAATAATGAAATTACTATGGGTGAGTAAAGGAATGTTCAAATATAGGATGTAGCTATTGTGAAAGAATATGTTGATGTGTTTTTAGAATATTTACGTGGACATCCTCCAAAACGAGAAAATGAGTTTTCCATTGATTTAATTATTGGTTCAAGGCCCATATCAAGGACCCCGTATAGAATTTCCACTGTGTAATTAGTGGAACTAAAGAAACAACTAAAGAAATTTTGTAATTAGGGATTTATTCGCCCTAGTGTATCTCTATGGGGATCCCCTGTCCTTTTTGATAAGAAGAAAGATGGATCTATGAGGTTATGCATTGACATCAGGGAGATCAATTCTATAACAATAAAGAAAAAGTATCCCTTACCTCGCATTAATGAATTATTTGACCAACTTCATGGAGATCAATTGTTTTAAAAGATTGACCTTTGATCTGGATATTATCAGTTGTGTGTGATGAAGGAAGACATTTGAAAAACAACATTTCAAACCAGGTTTGGGCATTATGAGTTTACATTAATGCCTTTTGGATTTACTAATTCACCCTCTGTCTTCATGGATCTAATAAATAGAGTTTCCAAGGAAAATCTTGATTAACTTTGAGTGGTATTTATTGATTATGTCTAGGTATACTCCAAAAGCAGTTAATATCATGAAAATCACTTGCGCATTATCATGAAGACTCATAGAAGACAGAAATTATATGGGATGTTTAGCAATTGTGAATTTTGGCTTTAGGATATTTATTTTCTTGGACATATTGTTTCTAAGGATGGAATCTCTATTGATTCTTCTAAGACATGTGTAATCCATGAATGGCCAGCACCGATGAGTATAACTGAGGTACACAGTTTTATTGGATTAGCAGGTTATTATCAGTGTTTCATCTAGAATTTTTTCCAATTGGCTAACCCATTAACCACACTCACACGTAAAGGGGTGAAATTTGTTTGGAAAAAAGAATGTGAAGAATCTTTTGATGAACTGAATAAAATATTAGTCAATGCTCCTATATTGACTCTACTATTGGGGAATGATGGGTTTGTTATTTATAGTGATCCTTCAAAGAAAGGACTTGGTTGTGTCCTATGGAGAATGAAAGGGTTATTTCCTACGCATCATGATAGCTAAACATTCATTTGAAAAACTATCCTACTCATGATCTTGAGTTATCAGGTGTAATATTTCCTTGGAAGATATGGAGACATTATCTCTATAGTGAAAATTTTGAGTTTTATAATGATTAAAAGAGTTTGTAAGATATTTTCTAACAGAAAGAACTTAACACGTGGCCAAGGAAATGGCTTGAACTACTAAAGGATTGTGATTTCACGATACACTACCACCTGGGGAAGGAAAATAAGGTGGCAGATGCTTTGATCAGAAAAGATCATGGAGTTTTGAACAAGATGAGAGTTGAAAGGGATCCTATTTTCATAGATATATTAAATATGGTTATGGGAATAACCATTTTTGGTGAAATATCAATGCTTTTTCAAATGGTTGCCACATTATCTTTACTAGAAAGGCTAAAAAAATTTCAAGCCGATGATAAAGAGTTTCAAAAGAAGATTAAAGCTGTGAATGATGGGATATTGAGTAATTTTGAGTATGAAGATGGAATTTTGAAAATTTGGAAGAGACTTTGTGTTCTTGATATACCAGATCATGAAAAATAATTGTTGGATGATGCTCATAGTGCTAATTTTTCTATACATTCAGGTAGCACTAAGATGCATTGAGATTTAAAGGAACGTTATTGATGGGACAACAAGAAGTGGGAGATTGCTAATTCCATGTCAAGATATATGGTTTGTCAACAAGTAATAGCTGGAAGGGAACATACTGGAGGAGTCATGAAACCTCATCTAGCACCTGAGTGGAAATGGGATGATATCATGATGGACTTTGTCATGGGGATACCAAAGACTCCAAGAAGGAACGTTGCAATGTGGGTCATTGTTGATAATCTTACCAAGTTTGCATATTTTCTTGCTATAAGAGAAGATTTACAACATGAATTTCTAGAAAGAATATATATTAAGGAAGTTTTGAGACTTCATGGTGTACCGCAATCGATTGTTTCGGATCGTGATCCACATTTTGCATCATGATTCTAGAAAACTCTTCAGAAATCCCTGAATATTGAACTTCGTTTGAGCACTTCCTACCATCCCCAAACTGATGGAAAATCAGAACAGACCATTCAAACCTTAGAAGAAATGATGAGGTCCTGCTCACTTGACTTTCAAGGTATGTGGGATCAATATTTACCTCTGAATAAATTATCCTATAACAAAAGCTTCTATTCACGTATTCCGATGGCACCATATGAAGCGTTATACAGAAAGAGATGTCGCACACCAACCTGTTGGGATGATGTTGGTGAAAGAAAACTTGTAGGCCTAGAACATGTGGAGGAAAAGATGGAAAAGGTGAAGGTAATAAAAAAACACATCAAAGCATCTCAAAGTAGGAAGAATATCTATGCCGATAACTGATGGAATGATTTAGAATTTCTGGTAGGAGATCATGTTTTCATGAAGGTTTCTCAATGGAAGGGTTTTATACATTTCTTTAAGAGGGTAAAATTAAGTCCCAGGTAAATTGGACCTTTCTAAATTCTAGAATGAATTGGGGCTGTAAATTACAGTTTGGCAATGCCGCCAAGTCTCTCCAAAGTTCACGATGCGTTCCACGTATCACTGTTGAGAAAATACATGCATGACCCAACCCATGTACTCCCCAATGAGGAATTAGAATTGAAACCAAACATATCTTATTGCGAAGAGCCTATCAATATTTTTGATACAAGAAAACAAGTTATGAGAAGCCGGACGACTTTTCTGGTAAAAGTTTTATGCAGAAACCTTAAGATGGAAGAGGCAATGTGGGAACCGGAGGAACTTATGATGAAGAACTACCCGAGTCTTTTTCTGTAGTAATATTCTAGAAATTTTGTGGATGATATTATTTAAAGGAGGAGAGAATATAACCACACAAGCTTCCACCATATGCCTCTCTTTGAATAATACAATAGTGTGTGTTGTACGCAACTTCGAGTTCTAACACACCACAACCAATCTAACTAGACGTTATGAATAGTAATACCCACTTTATGAAATTTTATAAAT
Organism: Viscum album; assembly: GCA_963277665.1. Taxonomy (NCBI): domain Eukaryota; kingdom Viridiplantae; phylum Streptophyta; class Magnoliopsida; order Santalales; family Viscaceae; genus Viscum; species Viscum album. Next base: position 178,095,405 of record OY728143.1, on the reverse strand, counting down.
TTTACCTTTCAAAATGGACATTATATTTGGATTCAGAATATCAAAATCATCTTAAGTGTAATTTTTGGTATTTTGTGAAAACATTCAAGTTTTGATGAATAGTGAAAAACATTTAGTTATAGTTTAAAACTGAATTTTTATTTGAATAATTATTTATTTTATTAAAATTTATTTTTTTTCAAATTAGATATATAATACCTATAAAAGTTCAATATAATTAATTGGAGTCATTCTAAAAAAATATTAGACATATAAAAATTTTATTGTACTTTTTATTGTCTTTTACCCACCTCCTAGGAGCATTTTCAAATTTACTTAAAACTTAATGTTACCGCTTTTGTGAGTTGAATTTCAAAAATCTAAGAGACACGGTTGATATCAGTAAGTAAAATGTGGTCGAGTAAGATGAAAATAATTTTTGGTGAATAGTAACTTTTTACTTTTATTTACCACGGTTAAAAGTAAACAGGGCAATCAACGGTACAAATGATATTATTATTACCCTAACACATGTACTAATTCAATTGGAAAAGTGTAATTTGACCCAAAACAACCTTAGGAATAAAATATTATCCTTTAGGTCCAATTAGATTAGATTTGGACATTTATTATTATTTAATTCAAAGAAGATTTAAAAGTGTTAAATTCAAAGTTTAATAACAAAACCATTTTTAATATAGCGTTAAAAATAAGATAAATTCGATATAAATTTTCTTTAGAAAGATAAAAATATTTATTACATAATTTTATTTTATTTATATTTTATCCAATAATTTTTTAATTTTATTTATGACACAATGATGAGGAAGTAACTACCTAATTAATGATATATAAAAATAATTTCTATTATAAATATAAAAAATAAAAGTAATATGAGACATTTTATTAATTCCACTAATTTTAAAGGTTAATATGACATGTTATGGTTGGTTATATAAATTTTATTCGAATTAATAATGCTATTATGAATTTAGGAAAAACAAATACCAAATTGTGTCAAAATTGACATAAAAGAGTTTTAAATAAAAATATTATATTATTAATTGATATTCTATTCTTAAAAATATAAGGTTCAGACAAAAGACTTATATAATGATTTTTTTATCACTAATGAACCACATGGGGTTCTCTTGGAAGTATATTGAATGTTTATTAACCATAAAATATTAAAATACAAAGAGACCTGGTAAATTTCAAATTATTTAACTAAGAGTAAACTCTAAAAGATAAAGTTAATATAGTGACCAAAACCTATCCAAAACCTATTGGTTGACTGGTTTTTGACCCATCCCTACCTTATAGTTTAAATAATTTATTTTGGAGCCATTATAAACCGAAAATTAATTTTTTATAAAATAATATTTCTATCTTTTCCAAAGGTGACCCTCACCCCCTTATAAATGGGCACTCACCCTTCTCTCTAATTCACACATTTAAAGAGATTTTCCTTAGACAAAACCTTCCAAAATACCCTCTCAACTGTCCTCACTTAATTCTAGATGCATTACTTTAGACATAAATCCAACCTATGGAACCCTTTTTATCAAATCAATAGGAAGAACCCGAAGAAGAGGTAAATATTTCATCACCTCTTTCAAGTTCCTTTCTTCTTCCACTTCTTCTCTCTTTGTTGATTCCATTATAAAAAAATAACTCGAGTATAATCTATATAATGTGATGTTATTATAAATATTGTACAACCATATTCATTATTCTATCCATCCTTTGAATAAAATGTCACCATACGTGCGTATGTACGGCTTACCGTCTCCACGTCGTGGTGTAATTGTTATTCAATACATTATTATTTGGATGGATATAATAATGATGTGTAATTAATGTAAATAATAAATATAACATGATAATTATTCTGTTTATATGATATATCATCCAATTATATAATATTTTAATATCAAAATAATGATATTGTCGCTTGTGCATACGTACAGATTACCGTCTCCATGAACGCGATGAGATTCATTCCCTATCGTATCCATTCAAGAATAACTTTCATTATATGATTAAAAATAATGTTTAAAGACTTAATATCATTATGAATATGAATAATAAACATCCCATTCATAACAAACATTACATACGTAGCGATGCATATAATGGAAAACAAATAAGTTAACACCCGAAACGACGATAATACTAAGATATTATTAACAAAGGAATGTTAAAAGATCATACATGATATCATATTAATGTATATAATTATTGTATAATTTAATAACAGTTATTTCACCATCATATTGGAGGTTAACATACCCTCGACCAAGGAAAAGTACAAGGTAAGGGTTAATTTCACAATCTCTTCATTATCTGAGGATGTTTATATGTAATTATCTACTGGGACCTCTTTATCATACACATCCATGTTTCTAAAAAATGAATTTCAAAATATTATTAATATTTTATAGACTATGGTTTAAAGTAATTTATACTTTTGTTTGAATTTTATAAGATGTTTATAAAGTAATCTTTTGGTCGTTTTCCAAACAAGGTACTTTAGGACCTTTTCGACAAAATTAAGGTAGGAATGTTTTTTAACTTATACGGTGGGTGTGACAATTTTCCGCAGTTATAACATCATCGAAGCATCCCATAAAATATTATAATAATATTATCAAATATAAATGTTTTCTTTTATAATCACGTGCCTTTAAAATGATTTCAAAATAGAAAGAGATATTTCTTTAAAAAAGTTTTGATTTCATCTATGTCAACATCCTTTGAGGGATTTTATGCTTGATTGAAGTTGATTTATTATGATACAAAAAATCCATATTGTATTAAAGGTGTTGTGATATGTTTGTCTGTGGATGTGTTATTTTACACCATTCATGGTTTATGGATAATGTATTGAAATTTCCTATGCCAGTTTTAATATGAATGTTTATGTTTTGATTAAACCTTTTCATAAGAGGAATGCATTGGACTTAGTAAGTGACGGGTGGAGCCCACTATAGATCCTCGATGCATCGGTAAGTCTAATGATACAAATTAGTATCTTGGAACAAGGACTTGACAAAATATTATTTGTAGTCTTGGCACAAGGCCTTGACTATGTGGTTATGAAGTCTGGATTATGCATTACGTCATTATAAAAGTGGATATTGATATTGCATGTGATTATTAGACTAGCAGAACATCCATGTGAGTAATTAAATGGAATTATTTTGATTTTATCATTTCCATATTATGCTTATGTTCATGTTTAAAATCTTTTGTTTTAGTTTTATACATTTCCTTAATTGTTTATGTTTATTTATGAAAGTTTCTGCTATATTGTTATCCTTAATGAGCATCTGAGCTCACCCCTTTCTATGTTTTATTTTTCCCCAGATGTGAAAAAGTATATTATGACTCACTTGAAGGGATATTCTATGGGATCTCATTATTGTCTATGGAAACAATGTTTTTGTACTTTTCCATTTTATGATGTCATGTAATCTTTATGAATGTATCTAATACTTCCAAGGCTACTAAACTAATCGATCTTTCGGGACCAGATCTTTTGTGATCTTGACAGTGATACGTAATAATGAACCAACTCTGGGTAGCTGGGGTAAGGGCGTTATAGGTGGAGTATACTCAAAGGGACCGTCTCACTCCAATATTTCTAGCACTGGTGACGGTTTGTCAATCAGACATCTGGTGCCAAAGATACGGATGAAGGAGCATAAATTTGTTGTAGTGGGACAGGGTCCAGTCCGACCCTGTCGGACTGACCCAGCCCGACCTGGATTGGGTCATCCCAGTTCATGTCAACCCAGCCCGACCCACTGGGTTATGCTGACCACGGGATTTGGCCTAGTATGCCGGGAGGTCTGGTAATCCGTGAGGGGCCACGGAGCATGCGGATGCCGTGGGGCGGCTCAAGCGCGGGGGTGCTGCCTGGGCGCGGGGCCGGTTCGGCCAGTGCGCTACGGTGGGCGCGGGGCCGGTTTGGTCGGGCGCCGCTGGGGCGCGAGTTTGGTTCACCCATGGTGCCTTGGGGGCGCTGGCCAGTTCGACAGTCAAGCCACGGGGGGGCACGAGCTGGTTCGGCCGGGGAGGCATAGAGGGAGAGGGCTGATTCGGTGGGGGCGCCACGTGGGGTGTGGGCCAGTTAGGTCGAGGCGCTGCGGGGTGGCGTGGGCCGGTTCGGCCTGGGCGTCACAGGACCGGTTAGACCTAGGCGCCGCAGTGGTCGTGGGGCCGGTTCGACCCGAGAGGGCGGCTCGGCTTGGCAGATCGGCATAATGATAGTTCGGCAGTAGCGCGGAGTGGCAGAGGCCATGGGTGATGGAGTGACACGAGGCGCGGAGGCCACAGGTGGCAGAGTGCCATTTAATTTCTCACCTTCCTCCATTTAAAAGTACACATCCAAGAAGAACGACGGAGGGGTCGGGCCATGTTTGTTTCACCCACACCCTCCGCATTTAGAGTGGTAGTATTTGGCTCAACAATAAAGAAGAACAATGAAATTAAAACTTTACAACCTCCACAAAAAATATTTCCCAAACCTTAAAAGAAATCAAGGAAAGTCTTATCAGGAAAATAAAGTCCCTACCTCAGGTTGATACATCGACAGAGTCGTGTGAAAGAAGATAGATAGTTGGGAAATTAAGGACGTCTGTGTCGTCATAGTCGATGACATCCAATGTCAGAGGATGTCTCAAGGAAGAAGGTAGAAGTGGGGGTCATCGTTCTTCATTGGCATTTTTCGTTGGAGAATCATTCTCCCAATTCCACTCAAATAAAAATGGCCAACTGATGTTTTCCCCCAACTTTAATCGTTTGAACAAATTGAAAAGAGCCTAATTAAACACCTACGTTGTCACAATTAATGGTATGTTAGTTGGCACAATTAATGTGAATGAAGTAAAGAGGCTCCTCCACATTAATGAGGTGGGTTGAGAGAATTTTTTCAATAAAAGTGGGGTTTCAAGTGGGTTTTAATCTATAGTTGTCCCCACCACCATAACCTCTCATGGGAGGTTATGGTTCAGGTGTTCCCCACCACCATAACCTCAAATGAGTGGTTAAGGTCTCTTGGTCCCCAAACCCCAACTTCCACATAGAGGTTTAGTTCCGGTGGACCTAACCTCCCAACATCCACATGGGTGTTGCAAATATAAATAAAAACAAAAAAACTTTAATTTTCATTTTATTCTTACAAAAAAAAAACAAAATACAATCGTTCACCCTTGACCAACTACCATCGAGGTGAAAGTATCTTTAAGTAAAAACCCGCACTGTGAGTTATTTGGATCCCTCAGATTTCAATTCAGAGCACTAGTTCAAAAGTTATAAAAACCAGCTCGTACTTTTACTGAACGTACCTGAAAAATTGTTCCGAAATTCATTCTGGGTACTCCGGCCCTCAGAATCACGCGCCATCCATTTTCACAGACTTGAAAAATTCCCATTTATTTAAAAACAAAATTTACATGGAAATTCTAGGTCTTTACAACTACAAGCTAAGTTATGTGTTCCGTGTAATGGAATATCCACTTGCTATTGCCTATATAAAAAAAATATAAAAAGAAAATATTTATAATGGTGAAAAATAGGAAAAAGATTAATTAAAATGAAGAATAAAAATATTTACAGTATCTCATGGTGTTATAGGTTTTCAATAAAGTTTTATAATACTTGTCTCCATAAATAAATCAACCATTCTCCAATATGAAAATTGGAAACCCTTATATATATATATATTAAATAATATTTGATAACTATTATATGCATCTCTAAATTATAAACCCCTTAGAACAATATGGGTTTAGTGCATTAAAAGACTAGATACATAATCACGTTATTTAATGAGTTATATTCAATACCTTTGAAAATGTTCTTCTCACATAGTATAATTCCACTTCATATACTATATAAAATATTCCTTCAATTTCTAGAGGAAGGAATCACATATAATGGAGATCTTAGATTATCAATAAGGGTAAATGTATGAGATATGATTCGGTGATCATAAGTGAGCATAAGATGTGAATATGGGTATGATAACTTGATAAAAATATAAGATAATCTAACCCAATAAGAAAGAAAACATAAATCATTTATCATTTCATAAAAACTCATGATAATAACATAAATAAGATATATTTGTGATGAATCATCAATATCCAATCATGATCTATAAGAACATTTCATAAGATTAAGTCATATGTTCTTGGAATACACATAAGCATAGAAAATAATCTACTTAGTTATGGATAACATCTAATACTGTAATAATGGACTGGGTTCATTTCCAATTCCAAAATTTACTTAGTAAATGATCACACCCAAGACTATCCTATTGGAAAGTGTATGTTACTAAATGTGGTTTACTACCCTTTCCATTCCTTATTATCTCATGAGATATCCATATGTTCTTAATGTATTTAAGGGATGCATAGCTTCAATCAAACCCATCACAATATAAAAACCATACATATGTCTCCCACTAGATCATAAAACCCTCATCGTGTCATCATGACATCACTCATGTAAATGAAACAAGTTCCATGAATATATCATCGTTTTTTTACAACATAACTCATCGAAAAGAAATGATTTTTTGAATGATTCTTTATAACATAATTAAAAATAGGAAAATAAATTTGTTTTAGAGAATAAAATGTAAATCAACATCATCATAAGTCATCCTAACAATGAAGGTGGATGGTAACATATGATCATAATCCTAGTAAAGTATACCAGTCCTTCAAGTATGTTGACATAAATGAAAAATACATTTTAATGAACATTCAAAAAATTATTTCAAAAAATTTAAAAACTATAATATTATTTTAAAACAATTTCAACTGAAAATTTCCAATATTTTAAAAAAAATGTAATTTTTTTTAAAATTACCTTAGATACTTATAAATTATTATTAAAAAAATGTTAATGATGGTAGTAAAATCAGATTGTAAAATATATGTTAAAAGAGGAAATTATTTTTACTCATTTTTAAAAAGTAAAAAATGAATTGATCGTGAATAAATTTTTAAAAAATATTTAATAAAACCATTATAACTAAATAAAATGTTAATTAAATGATGTATATTTTATGTATTGTTAAAAATATTAATTTTCACTTCATCATTACATTCATTTTTAAGGTTTATTTCACAATCTCATTCCAATCAAGAATATTTAATCTTGAATATCAACTGAAGAAAATTAATTGATTATTTCCTAATAAACCCACTTCACTTTATTCATATATGTTTATTAAGTATATATTCAATAATTTGCGCCATTTTCACACATATTGTTACTTAAATCAATTTAGAAACATTTTTTAATGAAAATCTGACATCATTTCACTATTTGGTCTGGAATCTATTTTCTTCAAAAACTATTTTTTATAAAAATGTTTCCAATAAATACTTTTATCTTTTTTTAAATGATTAATTAAATCATTTATTTACCCATTTTTACTTTTTAAAAAAACATTCAAAGTAATCTAATGTTGGTTTTAAAATAATTATCTTTTGGATTTTTCAAAAAATGTGAACAAAATCCTCTTATCTTTATCCAAATGAGGATCATTAATAACCTGTTTATAGATAAAAAGAAATGTTTTTTTAACTTGTAATACATGTATGGAATTACCCACCATCATGATGATCACTTATTTGAATCATTTATTTCATGTGTATAAGCATGTTTTTTATGAATATTTTTTACTACATATTCTGAAAATTATTGGTTTTTTAATTATTTTTCAATAAAAAAATATAATTTTTTTTTAATTTTTCAATATCAAGATGATATTTTAATTAAGAATTTTTTTAGAAATATTATTTGAAATTTAATTCCTCAAATACAATAACCCATTATTCTTACTCTAATAGGTATAAAATGAATTTACACTATAATTATTCTTTTTCTAGATGGTTTATGATAATTGTTTCCAAGGAATGTATTGACATTATATCCCTTGATTCATTTTTGTTGTAATTAACTATATTTTGAATTATTCAATATACTATAGAAATTAATTATTCCCAAAATATCATTGTTATTTATCATAGTTATATTTATTTATTAGAACATATATCATTTCAACATACAATGTTTTACTTTCAGAGATATTTGATTGCGTGATGAAATACTGATAAATAAATATATTTTACTTAGTAGTGACATTTTTTTAAAAAACATTGTTCATTAATTAGATAAATTATTTAATATATGATTTTTTTTTGAAATTCAATACTTAAGTGGGAACCATTAATATAACACATGTAATGTCCCGGTTTTGGGTGCTGCCCAATGCAACCCCATTCCCGGTTGGTCAAATGACCTCAAATACATTTCTCCAAAATCCAGAGGCTTTTTACTAGCAAAAAGGGCCATGGTCAAATAATGGGGAAACTATGCCGTCATTATCATAGTATTCACTCTGGAATAACTGTAAGAACCTGGTTTTTTCTGCAAAGACTTCGGAATATTCTTGATTTTATTCCAGAGCAGCACCTTCAGACGGTGTGCGATTCAGAGCCCCGGAGTGGCCAGAATTAAATTTTTTGTGCGTTCACACTAGGAATGAAAAATAAATGCGATAACTCATAAACAGTAATCTGGATCAGAGATCCGAGTGTACGGATGGATCCATAATGGGTTTATTACCCTGGTAATGACATAAAGTATGTCAGAGCGGGATGTTTGGACCCCTCGCTCGCTTTCGGAATGTTAAACGGATAAATTTATTTATTTATTTTTTCGTTTATTGTTGAAACTGAAATATCTCATAAACGGTAGCTTGAATTGGAAAACCGAGGGCACCATTGAGTTCGGAGCGTGCTATTTACCTTAGGAGGGGTATATGTTTCGCGGCCGCGGGCCGACAGTGAAAAATGGCCACAAGGGCGTTTTCGTAATTTGTCATCCTCGGGCATTGAGTTTAATAACTTTTGAATGGGGCCTCAGATTAAAATTCAGAGACCGCCGTTGTTCTCGGGAGGTGGTGTTTACCCAAGGAGAGGCTTAACCTCGACCCCGCCGGGAGTTTCAGATGCAGGTCTTTTCAGGGGTTTTAAATTAATTAAATCGTTAAATAATTTATTTAAACTCTCCCCTCCTCCCTTTCCCTTCTCCCTTGAACCCCCTGGAAAAACCCTCTCCCCTCTCTTCCTCCATCTACGGCGAGGTGACTCCGGCATGGTGTGGTGATGCCGGCGGATCGACGCGAAGCCCAGCGAGGTTGGAGGTTTTGGTTGCGTTATAATTTCCGAACCTTATTTCAACCTCAATTATATGCGTCGATTGCTGTTCGATTGTCGAATGAATCCCATGAGGACGTATTAGTTTTTATGAGATATCTGATGCATCTTTCAGATTTGTTTTTGGAGTTCTGAGGAACCCGCAATCATTCGCCGAATATTGCGGGTTTTTGGATGAGTTTTGGGATGCTCCAATGGTTTCCGCCAGTCCGGCGAGTTCGTAGGGTGGTGCAGCTTCGGTCCGAGGAGGCGGCAGCGGCGGCGACTCCATCAAACCTCGGCGGCTGAGACGGGACGACTCGTGGGCGAGGGGACGTCGGGCGAGCGCGGTGGAGGTGGCTGCGGGCGGCACGCCGGCGGACGGAGGCGAGGCCTGGTTCGGGGGGGGGGACGTAGGGCAGAGGAGGGGGCCGCGGGGTGTGCGACCCCGTGCGCCGCGACAGCGACCCTCGTAATGCGGGTCACTACAGGAAAAGGACAAGCCATAATGGTCGGTCGGGTGCGGTAAGCCACGGATAGCTGGTCGCGGCGGAGCGAACCGGACCCGAGGCTGGGCCGCGGGCTGGTTGTGTGTGGACCGGCCGGACTGGGCCGGTCCGGCCTAGGGGGGGGGGGGGTTCCCCATTTGAATTTCCGTCACCCGTAGATTTCGCTACGGGCATATATTTTGCGTTCCTTTAGTGGCAGCACAGACCTCGCGTTGAGGGGAACGTTTTGAGATGGTTTTGGGAATTTTTAATTCCCTAAACGAGGGGCCTCGGAGGCGCGACACACCTTTAAGTGAATTGACGTTTTTCCGGGGGGGGGGGGGGGGGTCTTGTTTTGGACGGCGCGGCCGCATCTGATGTCCGTTTTAAGCGCCGTCAATGGCGTTGAGACCCGGGAGCCGGGGAGGTAATTTACAGTATGGTTTTGGGCACTGAAGCCGGAGTTGAGGCATGGTCCCCACAACCCGTCTGTTGAGCTGCGTGCAGGTTTTAGCGGTTTTTTCATCGGACGTCCGTTCGGGGCATGCGAGCAGACGATGTTGGGTGTTTTTACGAGGGCATCGCATTGGCGCAGTCTTCCCACTGTAATTCCGCATGATTGTGCGGGACCCATGAGGGTCATTTGGGAGTTGACGGTGATTTTTCCATCTTTATCACCAGGTGTCCGTTTTGGACAATTGTTTAGTCCATCTCCTGTGCTTTTTCGAGAGGATCGCAATGGTGTGATCCGTCCATTGAGTTTCGAGACCGGGATGCAGGTCCCATATAGCACCGCTCGTGTTCAGTGCACCGAAATGCCTATTTTTCTCCGGATATCCGTTGCGCTCAAGTGAGAAGACTTGTTTGACGTGTTTTGCTGAGGGTATCACAATGGTGCGATGCGCCTGACTGTTTTCGGGGTCGAGGCTCGGGATCACTGGAAGTCGTTCCGGCGTGTGGCAGTGTTGGTGACTTTTTCATTGGATATTCATTTGAGTCAAGTAATTAGTCGATCTCGTGTGTTTTTTCCACGAGGATTACAATGGTGCGATCCGTTTGGTTGACCAGAGCCTCATACACGATCTTATTAAATGTGGAGCATGATAGGTGCTCCGGTGGTGGTTCGTCCTACATTTTTTGTAGAGGACCCATGGTGTGTGATTGCGCACCTTTGGGAGAGTGATATAAATGATCCACAAATGTGGTTGGCCATGCCTGGTCCTTTGAGGTGGAGTTGTTACGTCACGCCTTCGCATTAACGCTGGGTGTCGTGTGCACGATAGCCTTTATGCTGGAATGAGGTATACCCTGGGAGTATACGGGAGCACTTGGAGGTACGTGTGGTTGTTTGTACCTGAGAACGTTTGTTCACTCAGTTGGGGTTGACTTGGGGCCACACGTCGTGTGGGCCCCACGTGCGTGCCGTGATCTGATTTGCATACTCTTGACCTCTCACGACGTAGAGGGTCCCTCTGTACTCGTTTGTTTGACCAGCATGGTGGATTTTCCCTTGACCTGGTGCTCTTTTGTCTGACCAGCAGGGTTGAGTGGCCTCATCCTGGTCTTGTTCTCGATGGTTTGGCCGGCAGAGATGGTTTGGATCATCTACTTCCTTAGTTGTGAGGGGTTTCCGTATCGTTCCCCTTTCACCGGACTGCGACACCATCTGCAACTATGGGTGTTCGTACAGTGTGGGTGTTTTCCTCACTTTCTAGGGTGAATTGACTTGGTGCACATCAACAGTGACTTAGCGGATTGGAGAGGGATATCCTTTTGAGGCCTGGGGAGTTTCTCCCGTCACCTCGTAGTCCCTGGTAGAGTTCTTGTGGATTCGGTGTGACCAACACTTTATGCGGGCACCGATCCTCTACCCAAGAGGTTGTTTCCAGTAGGGCTGAGGTTGTTACCAGTAGGGTTGAGGTTGTTTCCAATAGGGCTGAGGTTGTTTCCAGCTGGGCTGAGGTTGTTTCCAACAGGGCTGAGGTTGTTTCTAGTAGGGATGATATTGTTAACAATAGGGTTGAGGTTGTTTCTAGTAGGGTTGAGGTTGTTTCCAGGAGGGCTCAGGTTGTTTCCAGCAGGGATGAGGTTTTTTCCACCAGGGTTGTGGTTGTTTCAAGTAGGACTCGCCAGTGCGTTACCATCCAGCAGGGACGGCCAGTATAGCGCTGTTCACCGAGCAGTACCATCCAGCAGGGATGGCTAGAGCAGTTCCGGGCTTACCTCCAGCTGGGCTGGGCAGTGGTCCCCGATGTCGGGCTTACCTCCAGTGGGGCTGGGCAGTGGTCCCTGATGCCGGGCTTACCTCTAGTTGGGCTGGGCAGTGGTCCTCGATGCCGGTCTTACCTCCAGCTGGGCTGGGCAGTGGTCCCCGATGCCGGGTTACCTCCAGCTGGGTTGGGTAGTGGTCCTGTCGCCGACTTTAGCCGGGTCTCCCTTCAGGGGATTACCCTGTTATGGGACTGGGTAGTGTGGCACCCGTCAACTTTCTGGGTCTCCCTGTAGTGGGAACTTGTTGACTTCAAGGGACCCTCCAGCGAGGCTGGGCTGGGGGGGTCACTTGTTGACTTTGAGCAGACCTCTCGACTGCGGGGTAGTGACAAGTTGTGGTTGACGTTCCCCAAGAACTCTCAAGTACGATGAGCGCTTTCCCCCACCGGGATGCGACCTAAAACCGTGCGGGCGATTCAGTGCTTCCCAAAGTCGATAGTGTCGAGGTGTGGTGATTGAGCCCCTTGGCTTGCGGTTCGGGGCAGACGTGTGGGATGCTGGGCATCGATGGTGTTACTTCTAGGACTGTTGGCTACTCTTTTCTAGGGCTGAGCTACGGTATGGAGATCCCCTTACTATCTTGTTTGGGCTTCTTGATTGAGCATATGGACTTGTATATACCTTGTTCTAGTACCCACGTATTGGGTTTGGTTACTCTCCTTCTGGGAGAGGCAGAGATGTGCGGGGTTTGCCACGTGCTTTCCGTGTCTATCTTCTTGGGGTTGGATGAGTCTACTCTCATGCTATAGGTAGCGAAGACTCGAATAGAAGTTCATCTTCTCACCATTTCCATCTCCTTTTGTTTGGACGAGTCTACCTTCTTTCCTCTTGTTAGGTTGAGCTGGACTTTTTACTGTACTCTTTACTGCACTCTCTGTTGTACTCCTTTATTTTTCCCAGTTTGATCTACTACTCACCCTTCGGTACCTCCTTGGTTGCTCCCTCAAGCCTTCAGGGTGTCCTACTGAGTATTTTTATACTCACCCCTACTTGGGCTTTGCCCGCACTTGGTGTGCCCTTGCAGACGACAGACACGTTGGTCATGAATTCAGTGGAGCATAGGAGTTCGAGAGCTTGGACTGCGTTCAGTGGTCGGAGTCGGGTTCCAGGTGGGAGACCCGTCAGCTGTTTCTTTTTGTTTACCTGTTGCCGAGTTGTGGCACCTTTTCTGGTTGGGCGCGTGTTTTGACCCTTTTTCCTTTTCAACACTTTACTTGTACTGTTTAGAGGTCGATGGACATTTTTGGTATTTATATATCAGTTTCTCTTTTACTCTACTCATCTTTTCTCTTTTACTATGCACTTTTGCATTGAGTGTGTTGTGTTCGTGTGTACAGGTACTTAGGAAAAGGCCTCCCCGAGTTGTTGTGCCTTCGACACTGGTCTGTAGCCCCTAGCCTATGAAGATGGGCTTGGGGTAGTTGCAGCTTGAGCCCAGGTTGGGTCGGGTTGTGACAATAACAAATACTAACCAATAGTGGAAGCACTAATACCATCCAACCAAAGTAATCAAGGGATTTCTCATAGTAATATAACAACATGAGTATATATAAATGATTCGTTTCACATGTGTCTTGGAAAGAATCCAAATAGATCACAATGCTGGAAATACAATAATGAAACCAACGAACAAGAAATCCGAAAATTCCAACTGAATCGCAATCCTCAACATGTTCCCATGCTCTGCTTCTCTAATAAAAATCATGTACTTGATGAAGAAGGGTGCGTTTCTTTATCTACACCAGAAACCATATAATCCGTTTTTGTCAAAAATCATGTCCCAAATAGAGTGTGAGGGGAATCCTAGTATGAAAGCACCAAATTATCTATGCCTAAGTGTCAGTGAATATATATAGTAGGTAATATGAAGAAATGAAGAAATAAACTAGAAAGTACACAAAAAAACAAATACTACCGTTTTCAATTACATTCATTTTTAATTTATAAATTATTAAAACCTTTGAATAAAAAATCATATTATCTAGCCTTTCCTTCTCATTCCTCTGTGTAGTAGTAACAATAGACGTCTTAAAAGACTTTCTAAACAATCAAGTATGACTGAGTCCAGGCTTATGATTTGGATAGGAAGACTCATCACTATCATTCAATCATTAATAAAAACCCCTTTGGGAATGTTTTCATGGTCTAACCCCTTTGGATTAACATAGAACTATTCATTTACAAACTACCCCATGGGAAGATCTAACAGTAAACACCCCTGGGTCAAAATAGCATAAAAAACTTATAAACAATCTTATGGGTAGCTCTCATGGTCAATACCCTTGGGTTAACAAAACATAAAAAATACATAAATGACCTTCTGGGTATCTCTCACGTTCACTACCCCTAGGTCAAAGTCACATTATGCCTCTCATAGTCCTATGTAAATAAACATGGAAACCGCTATATTTTTGAATGTCTAAGGATCTCACGGTCCATTGAAAAAAAAACAATCATATCAATAGAGAAACACATGTAATCTATTACTACTACATGACTAACATTCACTAGCATAACACATGTGATTCATATAATCAATCCAACTCCATCCATAATAATTCAAGGCATGGAAAAAAGGTAAGCCTCATAGACAACCTAGACCAAATAGGTATAAAAAGTCAAACTAGGGAAAACACACTGATGTGGTGTCTTTTAAACAAGGCATCTAACCTTACACATATGCAACAACCCCTTCTAAAAAAATAAACCTTAAAAGGTAAATAATATGGTTAAATTCCAAAACATGAAAATACACCAAACATGGTTATTCGTAAATTTAATTATATATAATCCAAATTAAATAAAAGAAATTCACAAACCACATACCTTGATTTTGTAAGATTAACACTCCTGAACATATGCCCTTGAATATTCCTATAATTAGGTTTATATACAAATAGGGTAAAAAAATAACATCCTCCAAATAATCATGATGGAGGAGGAAGAAGGAAGAAAGGGTCTAGGGAAAGAGATAACTCACTAGTGGGAATGAAACACACCTAACAATGTCTCAATCAGAGGTCAATTAGAGAAACGATTGGAGTTCAATGTTCTTCGGTCATTAGACACTCTCATGTATGAAACACATGGATAATTATGATGTTATGTGTGTGAGATGTGACCTTTCTATGATTTATCAAATAAAAATATAAGTACATGACATGTTCATTTAATGTACGTGCTGTGTACTAGCCTCAATGAGCTCCCTCTTTATGTGGTCTACTAGGTCACCAACACGACTATGTACTTGGCCGTTACACGTCTAGTACATGGCTACATGTGGAAACTTGGATCATGGTACTTACATATAAAATTACCCATTTCTTCTATTTTCCAATAAAACATCCCAATACAAAGATCCATACATAAAATGAAGATCTATGTTCTTATAAACATCCCCCGTTGAAGAAATTTGTCCTCGAATTTTCCTTCTAAGGGTGGTTATGAAGAAACTTCAAAAAAAATTGGCCAATGAGATCGTACGTCGACATCCCTCTCCCATGTCTCATCTGGTACTCACACGTGGAACCATAACACTCATACCTGAGGTTCATACTAGCCCCAGAGAACCATCATACTATGATCTAATATACAAAACGGGTGCTCCTAGAAGGACGCATCTGCCTCCAACTCAACCTCTTCAGGTTGGAAAACATGAGACGAGTCTGAAAATTATCTTTGTAGATGAGAAAAATAAAAGACACCGTGAATAGCCCAGTACCTCTGAGGTAATTTTGACTAACATGCACCTAATAGAGACTTTCTAAAACCTCAAACATCTCGATGTATCTCGGTGAATGTTTCCCCTGTCTCCTAATCCTCATATGTACAAACATTATTAGAAAACCTAATCCTGACCTCGAACTCTTGAGGTCAGCTCTATCGATCAATAGAATATTTCTACTGATACTGTGCAGTGTCCATCCTCTTCTAAATCATCTCCTCTTACTCAGTGGTCTCCTGGATAAGGCGAGTTCCCAACATAGCTGCCTCTCCTACCTTCATCTAATATAGGGGTGATCAGTATGGCCAACCGTACAAATCCTTATATGGTTCCAAATGAATGATCACCTGGAAACTATTATTATAGGAAAACTCCACTAGGTGTATGTGTATCTTCCAAGAACCCCCAAAGTCCAGGCAGCATGCTCAAGGCATGTCCTCCAAAATCGGAATTGTTCTCTCTTTCTGAAAATCTATTTGTGGGTGGTTTGCTGTACTTAGAAATAACTATATACCCAGATCCCTCAGTATTCCCTATTAGACAGGATAATTAAACAAAACATACCTTTCTAAAATGATAGATTGTGGAACCACATGAAAATGTACAATTTATCGAATGTACAACTATTGACACTCATAAACACTGAAGTTTTCCTTACTCAGTAAGAAATGTGAAGCCTTCATGAGTCTATCAACAAAAACCCTAACCACGTCATTCCCTATAGTAAACCTTGGTACACCCATCACAAAATCCATCACGACATCATACCACTTCCACTGATGAATTGGTAACTAATGTAAAAGCTCTTTCGGTTTCTGATTCTCCACCTTCCCCTACTGATATGTGGAACATATTATAACAAAACAAAAAACAACTCTCTTCATTCCTGGCCACAAGTACTGAAATTTTAGATCTTGATATATCTTGGCGACACTAGGATGATATTCCCTTATCGAGGGATGAAAATTACACAAAATATCTTTTTTTGTGTTTTTAGATTCCAATACAATCTCATAAAATCACAAAACCTCATTCTCACCTATGGTGAACCCAGGAGTAGGATCCTTTCATTACACACTATCCTGTAGAAAATGTCCTTCAGAATCTGTTAGTTTCCTCATTCGTACTCATTCCATATGAGTATAGGTAACAACTATAGAATAAAGAATAATTTTCCCATGTCTGCCATGAACCTCCAAAATCATTTTGAAGAATATATATAAGTTTCCACCCACTATTATCCTCATGAACAGCCTATATCTGAGTCCTCTTGCTCAAAACATCATCCACTTCATTGCTTTTCTTAGGCTTGTAGGCAAGATCAACGTCAATAAACTAAAGGTATTGAACCCACCTTCACTGTATCAAATTTAGATCATTCTATGTAACGATTTACTTGACTATTTTATGGTACGTTTATACCACAAAATGATCTCCCAAAAGATAATTCCTCCAACATTGCAAAACATGCACAGCTGCAACTAACTTGAGATCATGTGTTGGGTAATTCCTCTCATGTAGTATCAACTGTTGTGACCCGTACGCAACAACCCCCCCTGCATAAGCACTTCTCGCAACATGATACATGATGCATCGCATTAAATGGTCTAATTCATGCCTAGATCTAGAAAAATTAGTACCAGTGCTGAAGTCAATTTTCTCTTTCAGCTTCTAAAAGGATGAATCACATGATTTAGTCCACACATCTTTGGAAACCATCTTAGTCAGGCACATCAATGGCACTGATAAGCGTGAGAAGTAATGTATAATGTACCCGTAGTAACCATCCACCCCCATAAAACTCCATACCACAAATATGATTTTCTTATGCTCCCAAGAAACTACTTATCTCAAGTTCTCTGGGTCTACAGATACTATTTCCTCTCAAATAATAGGACCCAAGAAGTAAATCTTGTCCATTCAAAAGTGGCACTTTGAGATCATAGCATAAAAATGATTCTCTCTCAATGTACTCAAAAGTATCACAATATGGGTGTCATGGTCATGTTGAGTGTGAGGGTACACCAAGATATCATCCATGAAGACAACAACCAAAGAATCCAAGTAAGGATGGATCAATCGGAACACCATATCCATAAAAACTGCTGAAGCATTTGTGAGACAAAATGACATAACCAAATACTGGTATAGAGGATACCTTCGCCAAAAGGTTATAAGAGGTATAAATTATGGTCTAATCTGCAACTGATGCTAATATGATCTCAATTAAATCTTCAAGAACAGTAGTGATACTCAAAGCTGATCAAATATATCATCAATCATCATAATGACTTCATTGAACTGTGCATCAACACCTACGTCCAGTATAAAAGATGGTGCCAAGATGTGCACGAAAGGATGATCTACTGGTAGTCCCTGTTATACCATTTTTGGGGTTTGTTCATTGCCTTGCACCTAGAATATGACCGGAGGACGTCTTGGTGGCATGAAATTGTTAGGTCAAGCACACACCTCTATTCAAGATTATCAAGGCCTACAACTTAGAACTAAAAAAATAGATAACAAGAAGAAAAATATTTATGTTTTACAAAATAGATTCACAAGGCGTGCACAATCACTACATAGCAGGTTCCCTTATTCTTGAACATTGGTGTGTACCTCTTGCAAACCTGGTCATGTAAAGCCTCTACACACAACATGTTCTTCCAGAGACATGACATGTACTTGAATTTTCACTCCTGCCCAGGTTCTTCTACACAATTAGAACTACATAGTTCTATCCTCATGTAACACTACAATGAATGAACACCCTGGAATCAACATGTACAACTTATTTTATTTCCACCCACGTTTTTAGTCACACTGTCAGATACACATTCGATCACCACATGACATGTACAATCTAGACATGACATGTACCATCCGAAATTCATCCACCCATGTCATTAGTCACATGAACTGATATAAGGTCTCTTTACCACAATATTTACATGTAGTAAATTTCATGTTATTCCAAATATTTATCAACCCAATTTCTCTTCTCACACAGTCATCCACACTATTATGTACAACACATCGTGTACATACTGTACACGGTGTGTACTTAAGAAAAGGTGTTTCCTTCAGAATAGAAGAACACATGGCCGGTGTTTGTAATAACATATAATGTTTTTTCTAGGTTTCTCATTATTAAGCCTTTTAATCTTCTACAGAACCCTTAAAAACATAATCTTTTATCCATGGTATGAGAAGTTCTGACCCGTGGGAGCCCTTACTCCCCATGAATCAATGTTTGGCATCCTTTTTCACATCCTAACATGAAAAAATTAAACTAAAGTTCAAACATGATCCACCAAATTCTGATCCATGTGTACACATAAGAGGCAGGTCCTAAGATCAAAAACCATCCTTAGATACCACTTTCTAACATCCGGGTTCCAGGTGCCGCCAAATGGTTTCCCACACCCGGTTGGCCACATGGCTTCCTGCACATTTTCCCAAACTTTTGAGGCTGACTACTAGTAGTGAGGGACATGGTCTGATAATGAGAAAACTATGCCCTCATTGGAAGAGTATACAATGTTGAATAAAAAATAGTAAACAATAGTAGAAGTAGTAATACCATACATCAATAATAAACAGCAGAATACTAATAGTAATATAAAAAAATATTGTATATACAAAATATGCATATCGCATGTTTCTAGGAAAGCAGCCAAACCAGTCAAAATGATTGAAATACAATACTGAAACCAAATTATAGAAAATAAGTAAACTCCAACAACATCACAAGCCTGATCTTGGTCCCATGATCTCTATCTCCAACAACAATCATGTACCTGATGAAGAAGGGTGCTTTCCCTTTTATATACATGTAAGAATATAATCTGTTTTAGTCCCAAAACATGATCCAATCAGGGTGTGAGATGAATCCCAGTAGGCAACCACCAAAATATCTATTCCAAACATTTAGTAAATATATACAGTAGGAAATATAAAGAATTGAAGCATTAAAATATTAAGTACTAAACAGTAACCAATCCTATAGTCTTCAATTATATTCATTTATCATTATTGACTATTAAAACTATTGAATAATGAATCTTAGAATCTATCCTTTTCTCTATATCTCTTCGTGTAATATTAACAACAGACGTATCAATATACCATCTAAACAATCATGTAAGACTGAGTCTAAGACTGTTATTTAGCATGGAAGACTCATCACCATCATTCAATCTTTAATAAACAACCTTCTAGGAATGATCTCATGGTTTAACTCATTTGGTTTAACATTGCACTAATTATTTACTAATTACAACCAGGGAACCTCTCATGGTCAATACCCCAGGGTCAAAAATGCATAAATAACTTATAAAGGACCACTTAGGTATCTATCACGGTCAATACCCCTAGGTGATCACAACACAAACAATTCAAAAATAAAATCTTGGGAAGCTCTCATAGTTAATACCCCTTACTCGAAGTCTACACCAAGGCTCTCATCATACTGTGTAAATTAGCATGGAAACCCCTACAGTTTTCTTGGAACCAAGCTCTCAATGTCCATTGGAAAAACAACACGCATATCAACATGGAAACACATGTAATCTATAACTAATACATGGATAACATTCAAAAGAATAACATATGAGATTAATATAATCAATCAAAATCCATCCAAAACAATTCAAAGCTTGGAAACTGTGTACGCCTCATTGAAAACTTAGGCCAAATGGTCATAGACAGTCAAACATGGGAAAACGTACCCATGGGGTGTTTTGTAAATAAGGAATCTATCCATAGTCATATGAAACAATCCCTTCTGAAAAAAATATAACCACAAAAGGTAAATAACTGGGTGAAATCCCTAAACAAGAAATACCCCCAACACAGGTATTCAGATCTGTAAGCATATATAACCCGAAGACAATCAAGGAAACACACTAACCACCTACCTTGATGTTGTACGATGGAAAATCTGGACATTGGCCCTTGAGTCTTCCGAGAACAACGTAGACCTACAAAAAGGGTAAAAACAAGCATCTTTTAAATACGCACGAGGGAGGAGGAATCAGGAAGAAAGGATCTAGGGATAGAGAAAACTCACCGGTGAGAATCCAAACCACCTGAAAATGTCTCAATCTGTGGTTGGTCAGAGGAACTGGAGGAGATCAATGTTCTTCAACCATTCATCTCTCTTCTATATGAAACAGTGGGAGAATAAGGGTATTTTGGATATGAGATGTGACCCACTCTAATTTATCAAATAAAAAGAAAAGTACATGGTGTATTCATTTAATGTACATGCCATGTTCTACCCTCAACCAGCCCCCTCTTTATGTTGTTTCTGAGGTCACCCACATAGCCATGTACTCATCCATTACATGGAGAGTACCCGACTATGTGAGGCCACCTGGAACATGGTGTTTACTTGGAAAATTTCCCATTCCTACCATTTCCCTCAAAAACAACCAAAAGCAAAGATCCATACATGATATGAAGATCCGGGTTCTTACTACTCCACTTGATGAATTGGAAGGTCCCTTGCTTGAAAATTAACTTTATAAAACCTATTAGTTTGTACCCAGTATTTTTATGTTGTCTTGTGAAGGATCATGATAGTTGAGATATATATTTCTATATCATATCATCTTACACTCATTAGTTTTAAGCCTTACTATGAAACTTCCTGATTATAGTGATATCATGTTCTGGAGATATGATGTCTAATAATTAATCATTTCCTTTTTTTGGATTTCATCTATTATTATCCATGAGTTTTTCACAAAGATATATTCTCCAGATGCATTTTATACTCAGTTAATTAATTAAATTGGATGTGTATTTATTTATTTAACCTTCAATATTTATTTTTCATTATCCTATTATTTAAATGAAATGCATGTTTTGTTATTTACCTTTCCATATTGATTATAACTTATAATGTTATTTAAATGGAATTTCTATTTAGTTATTTACCATTCCGTATTAATTATTCCTTATCAAGTAATATAAATTGGTTGTTTCTTGAGCGATTTAAATTTCCATGTTGATTATATTTATTTATTAAAGATAGATTCCACTATCCTTTAAGTCCCCCTACCTTTCTCAATCTATGTATCTTTATCTCCCTATATCCACTAACACATTTGAAGTAGATCTAATTTGGGAAGATTCCAGTTTTTTATCCTCTGGAGGATCTATTTAATCTTATAGTTCTCATCCAGATATGATTTTTAAGTAGATCATACTTTTGTTGTGCTTATGGCCATCATTGGGGAACTTGATCGACGGTGGAGGCACCATGGAATCAGTTGTTGCAACATGGGGTAGATGAGGTGGCTTTGTCTGGTCCAATTATCCAAGAATTAGGTAGGGTTATTGGGATTATGTTATATCTTGGTGGAAGTGGTGCATTATATATGTTGGAGGGAATCATGAAGGTGGGTGGATATGTTCCATGTTCTTAGAGAGGATATATGGAGTTTACAAAAATGGAATCATGCATGATAAATGTTTGGATAGTGTTGGTAAAGTGTCTCCATCATTGGAGTTTCATCTAAGGAAAAGGGATATAGGGTTCATGAAATATGATTTTGGGATGGGAAAATTTGATGTTTACTTCTATGGGTAGATATTTTTATTGGTTTTCTAGTTGAAGTTTGTTTGAATGGTTTTTGATGGCGTCATAGATGTTGATATGGGATTTGGATCTTGTTTAATCACATTCGGATGAGAGTACAACTTCCTGCTGGTACTATAGGGTGGGAGGCCCCAAAAGGGGGATTGGTGTGCTTTCACCATTCATCTTGCCATATTTCATCCTTTGGGTTTGATATATTACCACCTATATTTAATTTTTCATACTAATTTTGGTCTTGATTTTCTTGTGTTAGGATGGATTGTTGTAAGATCTTCGTAAGCATTATTGGGTGGGAAACAAGATAGACATATATGTGTGATGGAACCAATCATTTGGTATTCCCATCACATTTCAGTATGTGTGTAATGGATTTTATTTTCAATGAATTATTTTTGGATATTATATTTTTTAATTTTCACACTAGGAGGCGAGACGACGTGTGATTCCAGGACATAGTGTTCACTGAATAAATGTTTGAAATTTATTATATATTTTAAATATCCCATGAACATAATTTTTTAGAAAAGGTGGAATAACATCTTAATATGTTCCCATATTAGAAACATGTTTGAAAATTTGAACATAGAATTTTAAGTTTAGCCTGGGAGTAATATAAAATTTGTTGGTGTAGGTTGTTTGTAGAAAAGTTATCATGGGTGATTAATAAATACACTAAATATATCAAAATAATTGACGGTGTGAAGACATAGTTTTCTATTTTCATATATGTTTATAGTGAATACATATGAATACATACATAACACTATGAACATGATGAGTGCCATTGGAGCATTGGAGGAGACCCATTTGGTGGAAAATGTTGGATTTTGGAATCAAAGATCAACAAACCCTGGATTCGACATATCATGCCAAATGATGGTGATGATTCATCATTCTTCATTAGCGATTAAATCGAATTGATAAAACAAATCAATCGACGAGCAGATTGATTTGCAGATCGATTGCCTTGTAGGATGGGTTTACATGTATGGTTTTGTTGGTAGAATTTATCTTTGTGATTAATTATTGATTAATGATTTTTGTTTTAATGAACATGAACCATGATCCACACAAACATCGATTGAGGGTTGTTATTATTGAAGGATTGTGCTTTTCTCCCCTTTTTCATCCTTTTTCATGGGCATTAATCATTTATACTTTGGGTTGATGCATTATCGATCAATAAATCAATTCACACAAATTTCTTAGAGTAGTAATCTAAGAATGTAGATCTAGGACTAGTATAACACAATAGAGGTGTGATGACTATAGTGAGAAATGGATCAGAGTAGTTCTGAAATGCCCAATTTTTGTGTGAGATGTACGGAAGATGATTCAAATGAACAATTTTGTTTTCTGATCAGAATCGATGGATGAATAACATTTCTCATTGGTAGTGATTCATGGAAAAAATAGATCTTAAAATCATATTGAGATTGAAGGTGAAATTTGAGGCAACATTTGATGGGGAACACACAACATATGAAACCCGGGTTTTTGATAAAACATGATCAAGAAGGCGTGTAATCCACAATTACATGGAATGTAGGGCCACCGGTGTTCCAGATGTGGTTTTAGGTATGATATTAGTATCACCTGATGTGTGAATCGGACTACACGATGTGTGGTCCCTACTCGAATACTCAGTGCGTACCTTAGGCAGTACAAAAACACGGGGTGGACTATAAGGCAAGACTACATGATATGTACTCGCCCATAGAGACAAAATTTACATGACATTGGCTGTTTACACATGAAAAACATTAGATCAGGGGAAAAGGCATGTACCCATACTATAAAAATTTTACATTATTATATGGGGCTTAGACCTATTGTCCTTTGTATCTTGGAAAAAATTCATTAGGTTTAATTCCACTTATAATTTCACTAATGGTTGGTATGAATCATTAACTACTCCTATGACTATGATCCCTTCAGTAGGACTTGTTTTAAAGTGTATTTGGGATCCATGTGAGAGGCTGGTAGTGTGGTCCTATATATATATATTCATGGCTTAGGTGGAGTTGTTATTACCAAAGTGTCCAACACTACAATGGTACTAATCCTCTACATAGAAGGGTTAATCCAGACTGAGTTGTTGGTATCACTACATTGCCCTTTCTCTGATCCTCATCTGTTTGTCATATTCTCTTCAGATAGGTCAGTTTATATCTTTTTGATGATGAGTTTAAATGAATATTTGTTCTCAGATGGAGGTCACCAGTGCTATCAAACTCTGGAGTGTGTTCTCCCGGATGAGTGGTTCTTGGAATGTTCGAGCCAGAAATCCTAGGCTAGTATAATGTAGTTTTGATTTACCTCTACACTAAGTGGATTTATTGAGTATACCTATAAATTATTCTTATATGGTCTATAGGCATATTAATATGTATATCCATCTATCATTCCATTTTTATAGGTTTTTGGGGTTTGGGGGGGGGGTCCTATTGTGAATTTTTGCACTCACCAATGATTTTTTCCCGCATATCTTTTTTGAAGTTGACGATCATACTTTTGATGGATTCCTAGGGGACTAGGGCAAGATGGTTCTTCGTGAGGCCAGATAGATAGAGGTGTGTTCCTGTGGCTTTCAAATAGCTATCATAGTTCCCTTAATTTTAGGTTGGACTTTTATTACTGAATCTTTTTGTTGTTCTTTTATTTTTCCTTTTTATCCTTCCTATACATCCATTCATACTCTGGTTGTGGGATATAGATATATACATGCATTGGTTTTTTTACATTTAATAATTTTATGGGATTATAGATGTGTAAA
Organism: Viscum album; assembly: GCA_963277665.1. Classification (NCBI taxonomy): domain Eukaryota; kingdom Viridiplantae; phylum Streptophyta; class Magnoliopsida; order Santalales; family Viscaceae; genus Viscum; species Viscum album. The sequence goes on along the minus strand of OY728143.1, from coordinate 178,070,336 downwards.
TATGTATATGTATAATGGAAATACATATCACGATAGTGATAAGACTACTCATGGCTAGTCACCATCCCCTGACCTTTTGGAGGTGGGCTACAGGACTCGCGGAACAATTCCATATGAATTTTTCATGAATGTGTGCTATCAGAGGTGATCGATTATACCTAAGTATAAGGAGACTATGAGATTGATTTGGTTAAATAGTGTTAAGTGTATTGAGTTATTCTTTTAGGCTTGTGACATAAGTAATGTTGAGACTACTGAAATACCCATTTACTATGAATATGATAACCTTTTTTGGAATTGGTACATGAGAACCCATGTTTTTTGGAAAATAATGGTACACTCATCAAATAGGAATGGGTTATGGTTCCATTTCCATATTGAGTCTTCTCTCTAGATATAGTAATTGATCATGGTAATTATTGTTTACTTTCAAGATTCCATTGTGATGTATACCAACTTGGATTTAGAAACTTGATCATGAGAACGATCCCCTTAGTGAAGAGGCATCAATACAAGGACTGGTTCCCACGATGTTACCTCCAGGTGGTGCATGAGCCATACCACCACCTATAGAGAAGAATATGGTATCCATAGTACCAGAGGATGAAGTTTATAGGATGAGCATGATTCACATGTATCTATGACCGAGATCCCTCATGTTATAAGCCGAGCCTGACCCACAATAAGACAAGAATTGGATGGAGGTGAATAACATTGTTTTCCATCTAGTCAGGACACCAGGAAATCAGATAGTGGTCCTGACAGTGAGGATTTTTCATGTATCAACAAGGCAATGATGGATTTTAGTTACCGAGACATAATAGAAAGAAAATATTTCATCAGAATACTTTGAGAACACTTTCAGATATGTGTTCTAACAAGCTAAAATGGGGGTTATGGTCATTCAAGAGCATATCTAGCACAAACAAGGAATCATGAAAGTATTTGGGTATTCATCAAGATTAACCAACCTCTCCCAGTACCAGATGGATATGGTTTGAGATCAGTTCATTACGGATCAGACTATTCAGGGAAGATTGAGTAGAGACATTCAATCTAGTGTTATCCCAATATGCATTCTTACCTATTCTAGGGTATTAGAGCAATTTTTTGGTTGAGTTTTTATTATACAAGAAGATACGGCTGATGGATGTTAGCAGCAGACAAGAAGGAGTCGAGACCCCAACATTAGAGAGATGTCGTCAGTCTTAGAGACAAAAACCAGGGAGAAAATTCATAATGAGGTCACAGGGTAGAGAATCTATAGTTCAAGACTCACATGGTGGGTCCACTGATTACTAAGGGAGGTTTTTCTACTCATGTGACCACCGAGTACATATCACCCATGATTGTCCGATCCACCATAGTGTTGACAGAGAGACTATGGATGGACCAATTAAGTAGATATAGCTGTAGGAGTAGTAATTTCTGCAGGGTTTGGGATTTGGCCTAGGTGTTGGGGGAGAAGCATGATGTGGTGGACATTTCGATTTGTTACCACCACCACCTCCATTTCGTCAACACTAGGCTCATGGATCTGGAGGAAAATGGTGGGGACAACCATATTCAGTCGAGGATCATAACCCACGGATTTCAGAAATGATTTATGGTATGATATGTGACTTTTATAATTTAGATATTGTACTGATAGACACAAGAGTTAGTCATTATTTTTATTCCACATATATTTTTCAAGAAGTAGAGATTCTGGTTGAACCATTGACTCAACCCATACACTTAGAGAAATCAACTGGAGAAGACTCGGTGATCACACACTTATACTGATTTTATAAACTGACTCTTATAGGTGAGAGTTTCAGTTTTTATATCTCGGTAAAATTATTGAGGTCTTACACTGTCATTATTGGCCAGGATTGGTTATCTATAGTTCTATGAATGATTGACTAATTTAGGAAAAATGTGTGGTGTCTCGGTAGTGATGTATCCATGTTTTAATTTTATTGAGAGAAGGAATACCAATAATCACATTATGGACACTTTTATAGGATGGTATATCCGATTACTCATCTGTTGGCTATCCAAAACCTTGGTGTAATTGACATCGTGAGTACCCCATTTCTAAAAATGGTGATATATTATGAGGGAATATTTCCCGATGATGTTCTAGGTCTACGTCACCATAGATATAAAGATGTATGAATTGATATAAAATCTAGGATGACACTAATATCTTCGACAGTAAATCAGATGTATCCTTCAGAGCTTCATGAGATGTGGGTGTAGTTGTAAGACTTACAGAAGAAGGGATTCATGATACCATGCGTTACATGTTGGGATGACCTCGTTTTTCTCACCAAGAAGTAAGATGGTATCTCGATGATGTGTGTGGACTACCGAAGATTTAACCAAGTGACTGTGAATAGCATGTATCCACTATGGAGGATTGCTGACCTCATTGATTAGTTTAGAGGAGTAATATAAGGATCATGCAATAAACATTACATAATCTTGAGAATTCCTTTATAATTCAGTTCTTTACACTACCAAAGTTATTTTTTGTTTAGAGTTATATAAATTGTGGGTATAATTCATAAATATCATCCCAGAATAATTCATCATGGGTACACCTAAAATAACATCCATTTTTCATAATTCTGGTGTTTTTAATTAAACCATGAAATATTTTAAAGAAAAATCATTTAAAATTCATCTTGTATTCTTATTTTCTCTTAACCATAATTAAATACATGTGATAAACTTATTAAAACTTAGAACGAGCACCAAAATATTAGTAAGGTACACAAAAATAAGGAAATAAACCATTAATCTATGAATACTTATAAACATATGAAATCATTTTCAAAAAGACATACTTCTCACCCATAAAGAATCACATACCTACATTGTGAAACAAGAGATTTACATAAAATATTGAAAGAAATTAACAAACTATATAGGTCACATGGGGAACTAATAACTTAATACTGTATCTCTGGTAGATGCCTTATGATTTTTAACCCTCACAAATACCTCAAAATGTAATCATCAATGCTACCTTATGGTGTGAACAACACAGTTACACATAAAGTAACCATACAACCGACCTCCAATATCAAAATACCTTATAGATTTGAGGGAGATATAGGTCCCACCCTTTATCATAAAAAATTCCCAAGGATAAGATCACAATTATAAAATAAAAATATTTGCATAAAAACACACGTTTTCAATTTTGTAAATATAGTAGTGTAAAATAGTATTTTAAAAGAAAAGTCCCTTACAAAAAAACAAATAATTTTATTAAATGAATGAAATATGAATATAAGAACTATAAATCCATTTAGTACAATAATATATTAAATATTAATTTCAAAATTAATCTTATCATGAAAAAATCAATGAAGTATAAGGTTAACCCTATGAATAGAAATTTGGTTAAAAATCCTCTTACATTAGGTTTTTCATACTTCAAACGTGTTCAATAATCTAGAATTAAGGTTTATATATTGTTATTAACATTTTATAGAAAAATATTATTTTATATAACAAATTATATGATCATTTAATAACATCATTCCACCCATTTATTTATAATATTTTGTTATTTCCATTGATTTGGGCCTGGTTTATACATGGTTTCCATTGTTAATTTATTATGGAATTTCTTATTTGTAGGTAGAAAAAGTCAAGAATTAAAATTACATGATATTAATGAACATATATAATGTTAAATGGTGTTACATATCATCTTGGTTATTTGGTATGAGGATGAATCATTAGTTAACTCATTGGAGATGACAGTTAGTTTATTTTGATGAATTTTGATCATTACGAACAACATTGGTTTTCATAATTAAAAATATGCATTATCACTAGTTCCATAACATAATATGACATATAATTTTTAGAATATAAAATTATTTAATCATATTAATGGTTTTGGGACTAGGATGTATAGTGGTAATGAAAATTGAAAACACATCATCCACGATGTCGGTAGTTCGACACATCACATACAATGTTTTAATTTTTAAGATAAACGTGGGAGGAGAAGAAGTAAAATGAATAATTTTTCAATAAAAACTATTAAATTATATTATATATAATATAATTTGTTTTCATGATTCTTGATTATGGGTAGGTGAAAAGAGTATTAGAAAATAATATGAATTGAAAAAAAATAAAATAAAATTAAAGAGGAATTTTGCCACTTGAATTATCCTCTTTGAGAACCTCTTTATAGCCTTTGGTTTTGGGCTTTCAGTGAGAACAGTAGGTCTTGGATGTGGTGAAGAGTATTGTTATGAGTGTTTAGTAGAATTTGGATATTTCTCAAATATTTTTCATGTGAGGAGAAAAAGGGGTGAGGTGTGGTATTTATAGTGCAAGAGAGGAGGACTTTTTGATTATTTTTTTCATTAATTTATTATGATTTATCAAGATAATAAATAGGTTGAGAATTAACACTGAATATATTAAAATGATCAGTGGAAGTTAGAGATTATGATTCTTAAATAATTCTTGATTTTTGGAATATTATATTTATCTTATGATTTATATATACCATAAATTACAGTATTTTACTATTCACAAAAATCATGTATTTTAGAAAAACAAAAAAAATCAACCAGACCATTTTTTAATTAGTATAATTAAAAAATGAAATCCATTTTATCGATATAATTTTCTACATATATGAAATTTAATTATTAAATAAAATCATAATTGATTCGAAAAATAAGAATTTTTAATCAATAACACATTTTACGACACATTGTAATTTTAATCAAGTTCCCATAAATTTATTTTATAACCACAAGAAAAAATAATAATTTATTATAAAATTTTATGAAAATATATTTTCATTTATGTTATTAAATTAAGAATAAAATTTTATTTAATTTTTTATGAATTACAACAATACAAACACTTAATTATTAATTTAAAAATATTTATTTTCTTATAATATGATCATATTATCACGTATAAGATGCATAATTTTGATTTTTAATTTCATTGGTGAGGTTACTATTCGTTTGGGCATATTACTATTTATAAAGGTAATATTACTTTCCAAAAGTGTCAAGTTACTATTTCCAAAAAAAATAATGCTATTAGACTTGAAATATATTACAGAACACAACTCTTTATATAAATATTTCTAAAATAAATTCATATATGTAACACCCCAATATTTTAATGTATGTTTTTTAAATAAATTCAATATCTTGTGTTTTACGCTACACCAAGGTAAGATTTCTGTACACACAACACTGACTTAGCTTATGCTACACGCAACATCGAGTTCAAGTGCTCTATGACCTCTCAAATTAGTCATTTTAAAAAAGGTTATGAGTAGTTTTAACTAAATTTTGATTTTTATATATTCTATATTATATTAAAATTCATCTTAGTTATTTTCTATAAATGAAATTTGAAAAGATTCCATGTCTCGGAAAAAAAATGTATGTTCAAAAAATAAAGATTTCCCATCTTTTGATGAAAAAAAATATTAAATAATATATTTTCACATTAATATATTCTATTTAACAAAATAAATTTCATCTTTTGGGGAAGTATATAAAAATTTAATTTGGTAAAATTGTTTTTATTTTTCGGATATGTTTTAAATTTTCATGATTAGTAAAAATATATTATTTTTTAAAAAAAGTTTTTTTTAGAAATAATTTATGTTGATAAATTATATTATTAAATGTTTTTAAAGATAAGTGAAATATATTTTGTTCATTTAATAAAATTTTTTCATTGGAATAAATTTTACAATGATTTTTTATTTAAAGAAATTTCAATTTTTGTGGTGTCTTAACTTTTGAAAACTCGTTTCTAGTTCCAACAATCATATTAATTTTTAAATTATTTACTAAGTCTTATATGTTTTGAATCTTGATAAATTGATTAAATATATTTAATTAGTGCATCAAAATTATTTAAATAGGTTCCTTTAATTTTTGGTCATTATGAATATTAACTTTAGTAAATATTTTTATTACGATGGTAAAAGGTAAATCTGGTAATTAAAGTTAAAAATAATATTATAATAATATTAAACTACCATAACAGTTATCCTATTCTTGTTAGATGAGTTATGAAGGACCAATACATCCCATGGGAGGGAAATATTTTATTTGGAAGCCACATGGGTGTGATTATGACATTAATATTTTATTTAAAGTGAAAATTAAAATATCATAAACATGTCTTTTTACTAAAACAATATTAACACGGGGTAATATAAGTGATCTATTCGACTATAAATTTTCAATATAAATATAAAAATATTACCTACATCATTTTTTTAATTATAGTTTTATGTATTAAATAATTAAATTTAATCTTGACACAATGATGACATAATGATTGCTTTATTAATGAATGAATCAAATAAATGAAATTATAAATATTAAAATAAATAAAATTTAGCATAATTGAAAACATAAAATAATTTTATTGACGACATATAGATGTTAATGACATATTAGAAGTATTTTTTTGAAGTCATCATGTTGTTTTTATATTTTTGTTAACATGAAAATATTGAATAGTATCAAAATTGACAGAAATGATTCTTTAAAATAAATAATATTTTATTAAGTGTTATAAAATTAATAAAAATATCAGGCGGAAAAAACTAACTATGATAATATAAAATATGTCCTAAATGATCCAATTTCAGTTTTTTTGAATTTATATTAACCATATTATCATTATAGGCTAAACGAACAAATTTTCTTTGTAATAGTTTAATGGGTTAAATAATGCTTGAAACCAGAATATAAGAATTAAAAAAATAATAAAAAAAAGTCAAATATTTTTGGATGGATAATATTCGATTCATATAATATATGGTATGAAATTTAATCACATAATGTAAAATTCCCCATTAGTATCACATTAATATTATTTAAATTATTGAATGTGGCAAAATGTCACAATGTCACTTATTATAAGTATATTAATTTTAATATAGAGAAATCCAAGAAATAAAATAAATTATAAATAGTCTTGAAAATTTTAAATTAATTACCTCTCTCTTATAAAAAATATATATATATATATATATTATAGATTAAATAATTACAAATATTGATGATATAATAGTAAATTTGAAATTGTTTTATTAATAGAAATATCAAATATATTTTTCTAAAAATATTAAAATGAATATATTTTGAAATAATTATGGTGATATAGTAATTTTATAGGGGAATATATCATTATAGGAGTACATTAAAGGATTATTTTTGATGATATATTCTTGTATATATTTTAACTAAAATCAATGTAATAAATAATGTCAAAATTAACATTATTTATTTTCTATAAAAATAAAATTTTATTAAGATATTTAAAAATAAAAAAATTTACTAAAATTAAAAAATTATAATTATATGGCTTAAAATGTAGTTAAATTTCCATTTATGGTAGATTTAGACCATATAAGTAAATATTTATAACCGTTAATATTTAGAATATTATTGCTATAATTAAAATTAAATAGAATGAATAAAGATAAATCAAAATGATAAAGTTTAAAATAAAATAAAAACATGTCAAAATAATAGTTGTTTATATTATTTACAACCATACTAATATTATCTTTTAAATAAATCTCTTTGGAGCCATTAGGATTTAAAAATTAATTTATATTAATTTAATAGTTTGGGTATTTCGTAAGTACCCATCCCATCTCTTATAATAGTAATCTTCTCCTTCTCTTCAATTCACACTTATAAAGACCTTTTTATTGGAAAATACCTACCAATTTCTTCACCAAATATCCCTCTCTTAATCTTATATGCCTCACATTGGGTTGAATTCCATTCTAAAGAGTTTGTTTGTGTAAACAAAAAGGAGACACTCAAAAAAGAGGTAATTGTTTTATCATCTCATTCAGGGTTATTTTATTTTTACAAATCCTCTTTCTATGTTGTTTAAATACAAAAATAATAACTATAGTATCATACATATACTGAGATGTTATTATAATCAGTGTACAACCATATTAGTTATTTTATCAATCATACAATTTACAATATCACCATGCGTACACATGTACGACTTACCGTCTCCATGTTCTGGTGTCATTTATTATCCAACACTGTAATATTTGGACCAGTATAATGATGAGTATAATGGTTATAAATAATATATATTACATGATAATGGTTCTAAATATTTAATATACCATCCAATTAAATACCATTTAACCATTAATGGAAGGATACCAGCGCTCGTTCATACGTACGACACACCATCTCCAAGCCGCGATTAGAATCATTCTCTATGTTAACAATTGAATAATGGTTATACAATTTATATGTTGAAAAAATAATAATAAACCTAATTTATTTCTATATATGAATTTAAAATAACATATTTATAACAATTACTACATACTCGACAAAACATGAATGGGAAAACAATGCATTTAACAACTGAAACAACGGTAATACTGAAATATTATTACCAAAATGATTAAGATAAAAATATATGATATCATAAATTTGAATATGTTCCTATTATAATTTAATATAATGTTTTAACCAATATATAGGAGGCTAACTAACCCTCAAAGAAATGAAATTATAAGGTAAGGGTTAGTTTCACAATCTAATTATTATCCGAGTATGTTTAAATATAAGTATTTATTGGGGAATATTTATTATCCATGTATATGTCTCGTAAAAATAATCTCAATTTGTTTTTACTATTTCTAAAAAAATTAATGTCATTTATACCCATTTTTTTCCTTTTGAATAAATATTTTGAATGGAATACTTTTGTCATTTTCCATACAAGGTACTTTGTGATATTTTTAGAATGGTAATGGAAGAATGTATTTTATAATTATACGACACAAGAAGTTTATTTGATGTTATGTCACCATGACAATTCAATGATTTCCATACATTTATAAAAGTTTATTTTTAAAATAAATATTTTCTTTTATAATTATATAGGCTTCTAAATGATTGTATTCTAAAAAATGGGGTTTTCTATCAAATAGTTTTAATGTTTTTTAAATTATTTTCATCTATGTCTACAAACATTGTTATATTTTATTTTTATTTCAGGTTGAATAATTGTGATTCAATATTCCACATTATATTGAATGGTTTATCATATATTTTACTGTTTATGTTCTATGTTTACACAATTAATGGTTTATGTTTAAAGTGTTAAACTTTCGTTTGATACTTTTAACACGAATTTTTAGGTTATATTTCACCCTTTACATAAGATGAATTTATTGGACATAGTAAGTTACAGGAAAGGCCTACTATAGCCTCTCGATGCATCGATAAATCCCATGATACAAACAAGCTTATTAGAAATTTTCCTTGACTATATGGTAATGGTCTTGGCATAAGGCCTTCAGAGTATGGTTTTGATGACCGACATTATGAATTTCCTCATTATGACATTAGTTATTGATTTTACATGTCATCATTCGACTATAAGAATATCCACATAAAATTTTAAAATGCATTATTTGATATATTCATTCCATATTATGTTGAATATAATATTTTAAAAGGAATGTGTTTTTGTTTTATAACTTGGATTAAGAGTTTATATGTATTTATGATAGATTATGAAATCTTGTTTATACTTACTGGGCATTTGACCTCACCCCTTTATTATGGTTTATATTTTCAGGATTTGAAGAAGTGTATTTTGATTTATATGGAGGGTTATGCTTTAAGAATAATGGTGTTCTCATAAAATTATCTATGTTTCATTTTATGTTTTGATTTGTAATTTGAAGTACATGTATGTAATCAATTTTTATAAGACTGCTTAACTAATTGATCCTCAGGGATTCAATTCCTGGTAATAATGCCAATGTATTAGAAAAACACCCCAGATACTGGCTTCTAGGGTATGGCAGTTATAGTTTTATCAAATTATGTTTATCAATAACCTTGGAAACTGGATTTATAAATCAACGATTAGAAAACATAAACCTATAATTGAATTTGAGGATAAGAATATGTATAGGATATCATTTTATAGATTTGTTAATTGATAACCAACGTCAATCATATGTACATATGGATTGAGAAGAAGACAAAAAAATTTAGAGATCCTATTAATGATTCTTAAAGACTATAAGAATATTATATGTGATTTTAATACTCTGATTCAAGTTTTGGTAAATGATTAGAATCATAATAGTTATACATGTAATATTATATTGCTGAAAATGAAAAGGATGAAAATGAAAAATGAGATGATGGAGGCATTATGCAATAAGATATTGAATCAGAGTTAATGGTTTAAGATTGATGTGGAAAAATCATGGTTATTTTGTATTTGGAATCAAGATTTATTCCACAAGTTTTTATAACATTCATGATAATTTTACAGTATTACATATTCTTAAGGATTTGTAATCCTAAGAGTTATCAATATAGATTTAAGGTAATCAATTATATTCCATGTGAAAATAAGAGCTACATTACGTTGTTTGGGGAATCTGATGTTATGATTCAACTTGAATGGAAGTATTTTAGTTGGGACTTAAGGTTGGAAATGATTTAGTTGAACATATGATAGTATTTTCTATGTTTAAAACAATTATTAAGATTATTTTTAAAATGATATATTAATATTGTTTTAAGAATAAGATAACTCCTAAGTTGGGGGATGACCCATCGCGTCCTATATGGACATAAGGCTTGAACCCACAACCAACGGAAAATTTGGGTAAATCACCTACCACTACCCAACATGTTATACAGGATTATATAACATAGTTTTCATTATTTAAAGGATAAAACTCTACTTTTTAATTAAGTATGCATCCTTGTGTTCATAGTCTACGAAGTAAATTAATTTTTAAACACTACAGAAAGCATCATAAAACCAAAATATTTTTCCTACTACATTCTATTGTGATGAATCAAATGGTCCCTTGGAAAATTGTATATTTATATATTTTTGGTTGTCAACATTCTCCTAATAATGTTCTCTATCACTCTCCAACATAACTTTGTGGTCACATTTCCATTCAGGTCAACATTTTCTTACATGGAACCTAAGTATTTGTTAATTCTAGTAACCTTTATACTTCCCTTTCATTTTTTTAAAATATAGTTCTCATTAATCCGTTTTTCAATGTGGGATTTCAACATTGATATTTTGAAATGTCAGATCCCTAATTTTCAATCCTGAGATTAAATTGTGAAGATGTAATTTAATGAAGTAGGGGAGAATGTAACACCGCAAGATGCCACAATATGTTTATTTTTAACTTACGTCAATTGATTATGTTGTAACCTATTCCATGATAATATTGCACTACAGACAACACCAACATAGCTTGCGCTACACGAAACACCAAGTTCAAACTCACAATGACCTATCAAATTAGTCGTTTAAAAAGTAGTTATGAATAGAGTTAACCAAAATTTTAATTTTATAAATTCCATATAATATTTACATTAATATTATTTATTTTCTATATATGATATAAGAAAAAGATTTTATCCTTCGGATAAAAGATGTATTTTTTTTAAAATGCAGTTTTTCTGCCTTTTGATGGCACGCCCATTTTAAATCATGTTTTTGACACATTAAAATATTCTATATTAAAAAATATTTTTTTTGAAGTCGTATATGAAAATTTCCTTTGGTGGAATTTTTGATATTTTTCTGAAAATTTTATATTTGTATTAATAGTAAAAATATACTAAATTTTTATTGACAACAAATTTTTTCATAAAAATAATTTATGTGGATTAATTATAATATTTAGTGTTTTTAATATATAAGTAGAGTGTATTTTTATCATGATATATAATTTTGGTCATTGGAATTAATTTTACCATCATTTTGGATGTAAAAACATTTCAATATTTTGCAATGTTTTAACTTTTAAAATATCGTTTTAGTTCCGATGACGTGATAAATTATTAATTTAATAATTTCATTTTTTATATTTTGAATCTTGAAAAATGGATTCCATATTTTCAATAAGTAGGTTCAATTAAAAAAATAGGATTATTTTTGGGCATTAAGAATATTAACATATGTAATTATTTTTATTACCATGGGTAAAGATAAATCAGGTTAATAAAGGAAAAGGTTATATAATAATAATAACAATAAAATACACTTACACTGGTCCTAATTATATTGGGATAAAACTTTGTCCTTTGGAAGCCACTTGGGTTTCAATATGATAATAATAATATTTCATTTAAAATAAATATAAAAATATCATAAACATGTATTATTACTAGAACAATTTTAATATTGGGATATATAAGTGATTTATTCGACTATGAATAGTAATTATAAATCTAAAAATATTACTTAGTCATTTTATTTTTCTTATAATATTCATACATTAAATAATTAAATTTAATTATGACATAATAATGATCGAGTGATTTCATTATTAATGAAATAATCTAATAAATTATATTATAAATAATAAAATAAATATAAATTGTATTAATTAATGATATACACTAATTTTTTAGATATCATAAACATGATAGTGACCTATTGGAAGAATTTTTTCAATGTTATCATGTTTTTTTTGAGATTTTTAAAAAAAAATATTTAATATTATCAAAATTGACATAAACGGTACTTTAAAATAAATAATATTTTATTATGTGTGAAAAAGTTCAAATAAAAATATATGGTTCCACCAACTATCTAAGATAATGTTAAATATATCATAAATGATCCAATTGAAGTTTTATTTTCTAATTTATAGTAACCATAATAACATTATATATTAAAAATAAACTTATGTCATGGTAAAAGATAAAGTGTTTAAATAATGGTTAAAAAAAATATAATAATTAAAAAAATAATAAAAACTTGTTAAAAAATTATTGGATAGATAATATTTTACCCTTATCATATATGGTTCAAAATGGAATCAAATAATGGTTATTATCCTAGGCATGTTACATTAATATTACTATAATTAATGAATGTGACAAAATGTGACACTCTCATTTGTTATAAGTATAATAAGTGTAATATAGAGTTATATAGGAGATAATATCGATTACAAGTAGTATCTAGAAATTTAATAAAATTATATACCACATAAAAAGTTATTTATATTTTTAGAAATTAATGTTTTTCCAAAATATAAGATATAATATTGAATTAGAAATTATTTTATTAATAGAAATATCAAATAAATGGTTATAAAAATAATAAAATAAATAAAATCTGAATTAATTATTGTGATAAAAGAATTTTATAGGTGAAAAAAATTAGGATTACATTCAATTGATTTTTATAAGTTATCTTATTGTTTAGATTTTAATTAAAATCAATGTAATGAATAGTGTCAAAATTGACACTATTCAAATTTTATAGAAATAACATATTATTAAATTAATTAAAAATGATACAAATTATGAAAAACTAAATAGTGATAATTAAAAGGTTTAATATTGTCATAAAATATCCATTTAGGATCAATTTACACCATATATGTAATTATTTATAACCATGTAATATTAAGAATATTATTACCAGAATTAAAATTAAATATATTAAATAATAATAAATTAAAATGATAATGATTAAAATAAAATCAAAACCTGCCTAAAATTTATTTATTTTGTTGATTTTGACCCATAATAATCTTATATTAGAAATAATCCACTTTGGGGAAATTTTGATTTAAATATCAATTTTTATTAATTTAATTGTTTTGGTGTTTCCTTAAGTGCCCCCCTCTCTTATAAAAGAGAACTTCGTCTTCTATTTAATTAACACCTCTAAAGCCTTTTTTTCATGGACTAAACCATCCCATTTTTTCTACAAAAATCCTTCACATCATCCTAGAGGACACACTATGGAATGAAATCTATCATATGGAGTCCTTTTGTGCAAACCAAAAGAGGACACCCCACAAAAAGGTAATTGTTTTATCACCACTTTCAATGTTTTTTTCTTCTAGTTTTTCATTATTTGTTGTTTCAATATCAAAATAATAAATAAAATATCATACATATATTTATATGTTATTTTAATATTGGGAAATCCATATTACTCATTTTATCCATCACATGAATAACAATATCAACATGCGTGCGTAGGTACGACTTTCCATCTCTATGACATATTTTAAATTATTATTCAACACTATTAGATTTGGATGGGTATAATGATGATTATAATGGATATAAATAATGAATATAAAATGAAAATTATTCTGTATAATTAAAATATCATCCAATTTTATACCATTTAACCATTAGGGGAATGATACCGTCTCCCGTACTTACGCATGACCTACCATCTCCACGACAAGATGAGATTCATTCTCTATGTAACCATTAACGAATGATTATAAAATATATGTGATGAGTAACAATAATATTTATGAACATAATTTCATTCTGGATGTGAATAAAATATATCATATTCATAACAAACATGACTTAAATGACAAACCATGAATGGGAAAACGAAGTAGTTAACACCCGAAACAAAGGTAATACTAAAACATTATTACAAAAATGATATAAAAGGATAATATATGATATCATAAATAAGAATATGTTCCTTTTATAATTTAATGACACATTTTAACCATTATATAAGAGGATAAATCACCCTCGACTAATATAATGTGTAAGATAAGTATTAATTTCACAATATCATTATTATCCAAGTTTGTTTATATGGAAGTATTTAGTGGGAAATATTTTTTATCTATGTCCATGTTTCATTAAAATAAAATTCTAAATATTTTTATTATTTATAAAAACAATTTGAAGTCATTTATACCCATGAATGAATTTTTATGAAATATTTTAAAATTAATATTTCTATCGTTTTCCAAACAAGGTACTTTGTGACCTTTTAGATAAATTAAAGAAAAAATGTTTTTTAACTTATACTCTGCAAGAGGATTTTAAGGCCTTTATGTATCCATAACATTTTGATGCTTCCCTTACAATCTTAAAATGTTGATTTTAAAATAAATGTTTTCTTTTATAATTATGGTGGCTTCTAATGGGTTCCAATATAAAAAAGGGACATTTACCTCAAAGAGTTTTAGTGAATTTGTTAAATTATTTTCATATATATTAACATCTATTGTTGGATTTTATAATTATTTGTGGTCAACTTATTATTATTCAATCTTCTATTTTTTATTGAAGGGTTTATGATATATCTGACTTTGAATGTGCTATAATTATGCCATTCTTGGGATATAGTTAAGGTATGAATATTTCGTATGTTAGATTTAACACGAATGATTATGTTATGTTTCGTCATTTTCACAAGAGGAATTCATTAGTCATAGTATGTGACGAGTGTATCCTGATATAGCCCATCATTGTATTGGTAAGTCTCATGAGAAAAAATAGTGTCTTGGCACAATGCCTTGACGGTATGGTAATAGTCTTGGTATGATGCCTTGATGGTATATTTATTATGTATGGAATTATGAATTTCCTCATTTTGAAATTAGTTACTGATATTACATGTGATTATTCATCTAGTAGAACATCCATGTGAATGTTTAAATGGAATTATTCGACTTATTCATTCAATATTTTTCTGAATATAAAGTTCTAAATGGATTATGTTTTAGTTTTCTTATTTTTTAAGAGTTTATTCTTATTCATGATAGCTTCCACTATATTGTCTATCCTTACTAATCATATAATCTCACCCATTTCTTATTTTTAATTTTTCTTTGAGTACAAGATGTGTATTATGATTTTTATACAGGGTTAATCATGTATAATAATGGGGTTCTTAGTGAATTATCAATGTTTGATTCTTTGCTTTGAATGATAATGTGATGTTCATGATAGTAATCTATTTTTCCAACCATGTTAAACTGATCAATACGTCAGGATTTGATTCCTTGTAATCATGCCAATGTATTAAAATGTTGCACAAGATTTGAGATTTTAGGGTTGGGAGTTATAATTGAAGTGGAAAAATTATGTTTAATGGATTGGGTATAACTATATCCAATATGTAATTATAATAAAAATTTGTGTTTAGTGGAGACTCAGTGTTACATGAATTTCCTTCAATGTGAAATTTTTTATAAATACTTCGGGTGGGACATTCTCTCCATCTTCTAGAACATAATCCTAAAAATTATTAATTTTACATATTAAATAAGTGAAGTTACCTTTCCCTTTTAGAAATTTTAAATTCCCATGTCTCTTCTTCAACAACGTGGTTTCTCCACTAACACATAACATGGTGGATTAACTTATTCCAAAATACATTATCTATATGATCAAAATATTAGTATTATTTTATTCATAATAATGGTTCTATTAAAGATGAACAAATTTTGTTCTAAAAATATGAGATGAATCTGGAAGATACTATCTCAACATCGAAAAATGAAAAACATTTTGTACCAGAGACAAAATCGAAGTCAAAGCTACTCAGTAGGTGAATGGTCTTGTCGTAAAATCAGTTTATATTAAGTTACACTAACTTGATGATTTCCACGTTTATTAAGTGTAATGGTAAAGGATGGGAGAGTTCGGTAATCTCTAATTATGATTTTCTGGCAAATTTAGATGTGCACGGGCTATGTACAGTTGGTCTAAACTATATAGATATACTAGGAGAAACTATGTGCAGTTTTAGTTTTGAGGTAGTACATTCTGCATGGTATGAGCACTGTTAGGGAGGCTGTGTGAGGAGGTTATGAATGGGGTTTTTATGGGAGTATCAAATGCAATGTTATTGAATGGTTTGTAAAACTGTGTGGTCTAACCGTGCGCTAGGAAAAGGAAGATCTTATTTTTAGTATCATTCTCATTTTCTACTACGAGTCATTTTTTATATAAAATGTCTGTAATTGTATATTTTTATCCATTTATGGTTTGGGATCCTCTCCCAAGAATTTTGGGACTGATACAAAACCCTCCTTTTTTGTTCGAAATCCCAATTCTCCTAGTAAGTTGAATTATTCATCATTCTCATCATGTTTCATTAGATCTACATAGATCTACTTCTCCTATCCACCTTATTTTTCAGGTCTATTCTTGTAAGGCATATATCTATATTAAGGGATGACAAATATGATGATATTTGGGTATTTTAATTGAATTAGAAGAGATCTAAGGCCATTTTGTGGAATTTCAACCTAAAAGCTAGAGCATTCTTTGTCTGTTGTTGGTTTTCACCAAAACTGTCAAGGTAGGTAGCTTCTCTATCAACTAATATTTCTAGAATTTATTGGCATTGTTTTAAATTGGTTTATTTGAGTTTAATTTACTGTGAAATGTTGGGAATAAATATTCAATAGTGATTATTTATGGTTTTGAGTTATAATCTGTGACCTCGGATAATTCTTTTGCAAAGTGATTTAGTTTGTTGAATTGAAAATGGTGATTTTAAATTATGGATATTCCAGAATTTCAAAATGGTTTAATGGAAAATTTATTTTCAATAAAATGGTTGTTTTATGGAAATGGTTTGGTGTTTAAAATGTTTTGGAGGAAATTATTTTCAATAAAAAGGTGTTATTATTGAAAGTGGGTTTTTTGTCGTGATACTTAGGCATATATGGTGTGTGTGTTCTCGTTTTATTTATGCGGAATGGATAAAATATGAAGATGTGTTTAGTACGAATGTTCAAATGGAACATGGGATATAATTTTCTTATGATGACTTGGTATATCGACGAGAAACTGCTCATGAGATTGGAATTGTCATCACATAGCATGCATTGTTGGTTATGTGGATATGTGGAATTGATTCGGTATGCCCAAGAAATTTTGAGAAATCATTTTAAAGAATTGTTTTGTTATTTTTATTAGAAAATAACATTTTTTAAAATTAGTTTCAATAGCACCTTTATGCTTTTGGTTATAAATGGTTTTGGAAACTTGTTTATATTTTATTTATAAACTACTTTGAGAAATTGTTGATTATAATTTTTTTAAATGGTGCTAAATCATATATCCTAGTGGCATGAGTACAAAATAAATTGGGGAAAACTAATGTGTTTTATACTCATCCTTACTTTGTAACTTTGGTGATTTCCATATAATATATTTTAGGACATGTGAAAAGATAAATTATCACATGTTTTTTTCACAACATTGTGATATTTGGGCTGTTTGATGATTGTGAAGAATAGAGCATGTGGAGAATGAATTCATGTGGTCATCCTGAAGTATTTGGTTTTTTTATTATGTTCACATTGATACATTGTTGGTCTTCTTCTATGGTACAATTTGATGAGATTTTGAGATATATGAGGTTGTTGAGTTGTCTTTCATTTGTTCATGAAACATATATTGAGTTGTTTGGTTGTGGATAGTTTGGATAGTGGTTTTATGTATTAAAGGGTAAATCATCCCCACTTGTTTTTGAAACACTTTGGAATTTATTTCTGTCCTTTAGTGTCTTGGGGATGTTTCTTAATACCTAGTAATGATTTTTTTATTCTCAAACCAATGAGAATTTTCGGGTCATTACAAATGGTATCCACTTGTTCGGTCTGTGCCTAACAATCAGTCCTCAGTTTTCTTGGTCATGGGGTTGAAATTCATTCTTATTTATATCCTGTATTATGATCATAGGAAGGAGTAGTATTGTAAGAACTTGAATTGTATAACATTAAATGATATACATGACACTTTTATGTTGAACTTAATGTTACCATGGAGTAAGGTACATATGTATTTGGAGACACTTCTCGGATTTTGAAATATAATTGTCATTGGTTTAGCCAATGAGACAAGAATTCAATAATTAGAGGAATTAATTCCCAATATGAGTGTATACATCATTTTGAGTAATGATTTTTTTAGAAGAGTTTATTTGTGAAATAGTATAAAATTTTTTTCCAAATAAAGGATTTTGAAAATGTAGATGGTTATGGAATCTTGAAAATGGTTTCATTTTTAAAAGAAATATTTGATTTTTCAAAAATGTTATAATATAAAAAAGGCTGTTTTTGGTGAACCATTTTGTGATAGTTAATGTGATAGAAATATAATTTAATATCCATTAGTTGATAGAGTGTGAGACTTATAGTGTAATTATTTATTTTAAAAATGGTACCTAGTAGGGGTTATAGAAACCTACTCAAATAAGATGTAGATTATATGGTTTCACCTGATCCACTGGTGAAACAATAGTTGGTTATAGGTGTCATTCAATCATTTTAATTTGTAGACATGGGAAACCAATGGGATAATCCAAGGCATGGAGATCATACCATCTAGTTCATGAAGCAGAATCCACCCATCATCCTAGGTGATTCTGAACCTGAAAAAGAGGAGGTGTGACTCAATAGGATGAATCATATCTCTGAATTAACCAACACTCCATCGTTGCTCAAAGTAAATATGAACATGCACATGCTTTTGGACCTTGTATGTATATGGTGGGAACTAGGGTTGAATTTTAATGGGGATAAATGCCTATGTTGGGAGGATTTTGAAGAATTGTTTAACACATAATTATATCACCATTAATTCAAAATCTAGTGTATAACATACTTTCTTATCCTAAAGTAGTAAAATATATATGTCAGAGAATATGATGCTAAATTCATGAATTTAGAATTATTTCCAGCCAAATTTGTAGTGAATGCATCCATAAAGGAACACATTATCGAATCATGGACAAATCACAAAATTAGATTGAAGATTGCGGTGATCTATATTATGCATTATATAGAGATGGTAATCAGTGAAATAATGGTTGAAGAAGACATCTAAGGAGCTATGATAGAAAGAAGTATGATGATACCTATAGGAAATGGTGGGGACTAGAATGTTGGGAGCAAGAGGAAGATAGAAACCTACTTCCATGGTGGGATCGAAAATCAGAATTAGACAACTGAATCAGTATATCTTCCTCTATGACTAAAGAGAAAATTATGATAAAACCAATGTGGTTATTTTAACCGAATAAAGAGATAGTGTATAGCACCACCAAGATCATTCTATAATTTCCAAATTATGGGACTCATTAAGAGCTTTTGTTACAGTGATCATAGGTCAGGTTCTTCAGACACTTCTCGGGTGTCGCAAGCATCATATGCTTTGACAGTATGAGGAAAGTAGACTAAGTATCTTTAGTTGATAAGATCTTATGACAATGATTCTCATAATTCCATGACTCATTGTCAAGGGAAATATCAGCAAGGAAACAATTAGCAGAGTGGAGTTATGATGAAGTTATATAGATATGAGTATATTATTATGGATTATCATGCAGAACCATCAATGGTTAGAGGTATGATTATTTTGAATTTTACTATTATGAAAGGGATGTTCGATACTAGTGCATTACTTTGGTCAATTTATTATTGTTCTATTGACTTCCTATGCTTAAAACATGATATAATGCCATCTTTTTTAAAACATCAAACTCCTCTTGGTGAATGAGAATGTCGAGCCTTCATGTGTAGATCATGTTCAAAAACTATTAATAGAGATGAGACGAAATGGGACTTCCTGGTGTTGGAGATGGATACTTATGATGTAATCATGGGTATGGATTGGTTGATAATCTTAAAAGATCGCATTGACTTTAATAGAAGAATAGTTAGTATTGATAACGAGGATGATGATGAGAATCTCTTCAGAGGAGTGAAATTTGTAATGAAAGGTGTGACAAGATTGTTGGAACCAGCGGTGGAAATGATCTCTTAGTAGTTGGCATAGTTAACATTGGCATCAGTGGAAGAGATCAAGCATACCATTTTCCAATAGATTTGGATTAGTTTACAGATGGATTTCCTATGAACTTCTTAGGGTTACCACCTAAAAGGGAAGTGCAGTTTAAGATTGATCTCTTTTTAGGGACCAGTCCTAGTTTCCTTCCATATTATAGGATGTCACAAACTTAATTAACAGAATTGAATGTGTAGTTTGAGCAGCCAGAAAGAAAAGGTTTCATTTAGCCTACCACATCAATGTGGGTAGCATAGATCCTGTTCGTGACGAAAGAATATGGAACTATTCGGTTTTTTATCGATTATCCTAAACATAACCAAGTGATTATAAAGATTCAGTATCCACTTCCATGCATTGATGATCTGTTTGATCAATTGAAGGGAGATCAGTGGTTCTCTAAAATTGATATGCGATTAGGATATCATCAACATCTAGTTCACAATGAAGATATTCCAAATAACTCTTTTAGAAGCAGATATCGACACTAAAAATATGTTGTCAGACCTTTTTGTATTACGAATTCACCATGTTTTTTAATAGATTTGATGAATCATATCTTTTATAGATATTTGGATTCTTTTTTGTGGTGTTTGTGTATGAAATATTTTTTGTATTCAATAAAAAGGGTTGGGCTTGAGAAACAAATGGAGGTAGTGTTTGGAATCTTGAGAGATCGCCATTTTTATTCTATATTGCAATTGCGTGATTTTTGATATAAGAGGCATGCTATCTTATATATGTAATTTATGAAAATGTGTTTCAGTGGAACCTGAAAAGATTGAAGCAGTTATCTCTCGGAAACTGCTGAAGTATGTATTTTAAATACAATGTTTTCATGGTTTAGCTGGCTACTACAGATTGTTTGGGTGTGTATTCTCATGACTATCTTCACTAATGATAGATCTGAAATTTATTAACTCTCTATTCCAATGGACTAAGTAATTATATAAGTCTTTTTAAGAGGTGAATGTTCATCTTACATCAGCCAGACTCTTGATTTTCTTGAAATCAAGACAGTGGTACATGGTGTACTATGATAAATTGAAATCTGGGATGGGATACTTTCTCATGAAAGGATACAATGTTGTTTCTTTTGGTTCATGGATGTTTAGAGTGCATTAGAAGTACTACCCAACACATCACGTGGAGTTAGCTGTCGTTTTATATACTTTGAAGACATGGCATCACTGTCTCTTTTGTAATTTTTGTGTGTGTTAATAGATCATTAGAGATTGAAGAATATTTCCTTGTGATGATATTTCAATCTAAGTAAAATGAGATAGATGGAGTATCTTCATATTTTTGACATTGAACTAATTTATACATCGGGAAAAGAAAATATAGTGTCAGATGCATTAAGCAGGAATTCATATGCTCAGTTGGACAAAGAAGCCTCAAATGAATAGTACTTGATGTCGGTCCTGAGCGATATGAATTTGGAATGTGAAGACCTAGGTGATGCATTGTTTTTAATTATTGTTTTAATCATGCATGATTTGGTAAATATTGTAAAGGATGTAAAAACATCCGATGCGGAATGCTTTTTTATGAGTTCAAAACTCATTCGTGGGGAGACCATTGAAGAATTAAAACCTAATGGGAGTTTATTTTTGTGTTTTAGAAATCAGATTCTTGTACATATGGATTATCAAGAACTACTACTTCACTATTTCCACCATTAGAGATGGGATGTACATCTATGCACACAAAAGATGTATAAGGCATTAAAGGTACAGTTTTAGTGGATTTTGATGAAAAGGAAGGGGGGTGAGTTTTTTTCGCAGTGCATAACATAGTAGTAGGTTATAGTAGAGCATCAGAGACCAATGGGTATGTTACAGTCGTTACGAATTCCATTGAGTAAATGGGAGTAGATAGAGATTTATTTTTTTAGTAGTCTCCCATGAGTGGTTCGGAAACACAACCCCATATGGGTGATAATGGATCAACTTATGAAGTCTTTTAATTTCCGTAACATTTTTTAAACTCATATGGTGGAGGTCCTAACCAAAACCTATATCCTAGAAGTTGTAAAGAGACAGGGAATACATATTTTGTTGATGTCAGATAGAAATCTTAGGTTCACATCTCATTTCTAGAAATCCTTACAGAAATCCCTCAGATGTCAGTTGACATTGAGTGTGGATTATCATACTTAATTGGATGGGAAATATTAATGGATGATACATACATTGGGAGACCTATTGTTGGATTGTTGAATTGATTTTGGTGGCTCATGGGAGGATCATCTAACATTAGTGATGTTCTTGTATAATAACAGATATTATGCCTTGATACTTATTGATTCATTTGAAGCACTGTATGAGATTCCTTGTTGTTCACCACAATGTTTGGTGGAAATAGGATGAACATCACTAATTGGGCCTAATATTGTTCAAGAAATAATGGAAAAATTTATTTGATCAAAAAAAGGATGGAGAAAATTCATAGTCGGCAAAAATATTTTGCAGATCATCATGAACAACCACTCTCATTTTCTATGAGGGTTCATGTGTTCTTGAGAATCTCTCCAAGACATGGACATCATCATTTTGGAAAATCGGGTATGTTATCTCCTTGATACATTGGAACATTCATGATACTGGAATGGGTTATAGAAGTGGCATATTGGTTGGAGTTTCCCCCATAGTTCAGTTGGCTTCACAATGTGTTTCATATATCTCAATGGAAATGTATCATCCTTGTCCTAACCATGTGATTGGATATGATCACATTGTCCTAGATCCGGATGCAACATTGGTACATATCTCAGTGTAGATTTGGGATAGGTATGAGAACGTTTTACTTGTAAAAAGAAATAGTCTAGTGTGGGTTTTGGGGAAACATGGCTAGATTCTGGAAGAGAACTGGAAATGTGAGAAGGAAACGAAAGTGCAATGGTCATAACACTTTCAGGGAAGCAATGGATTTATACATTTGAAGGGAAAAAATTCTAATGGTCTGGATAATTTAGTACCCAAAATTTATTTAATGTAACCCTTAATTGATTATTTTCATGGATATAATGTGTAAGGTTAAAGGATGAGAGATTTGGGTGAACTGTAATTATGTTTTGGGCATAAAGTATATGTGCACTGGTAGCACATAGTTTTTCTAAACCGTATATATATCCTAGGTGAAATAGGGCCTATAATCAATTATGAGTCAGTAGATTCAATGAATGTTTATCATCTTTAGGGATACCATTCGATAAGTTCATACGAGGTTTTCCTTATGGAAATATCTAACACATTGTTAGCACATTATTTGTCGAACCATGTTATCTACTGTGTGCAGGTAAAAGATAAGATCCTATTTATTAGCATCATACGTGTCTTTTATCATACTTGATCATTTATTTTCCTAAACAACCTGATTAGTTTTATTTTTCTCCACTGAAGGTTGGGGAACCCCTCCCATGTATTTGGGAATAGATTTGGAGCCCTCCCTTGGCTTTTGAAAGCTCGATTTTCTTGAAAAGTGACGTTTTTCTTCATTCTATCATTGTTTCTTTAGATCTACACAGATATAATTCTCCTATACTATTTATCATTCATTTATTAACCTTTTATTGGTAAATATATGTTGTGGGATTCTAAATATGATGTGATTTGGGTTATTTGAGGGCATGAGAAGAAATCCAAGGCTGTTTTTGGGTGTTTCAACCTGGTTGCTAGAGCATTCCTCATCCATTGTTGGTTTTTGAAAAACCCTCCACAGTATGTTGATTATATCCTAACCCATCTTGCTATAATTTATTGTATTTGGTTTAAAATTGGTTTATTCAAGTGTAATTTATTATGAAGATCATGGGATAAATCATCTCTAGTAATGAATTATGGTTTTGGGTGGAATTGTTTGATCTTTGTGAATTTTTGTGAAAAGTGATTTAGTTTCTCGAATTGAAAATAGTGACTTTATATTATAGGTTTACTAGAATTGAAGAAAAAATTAATAAAAAATGTTTTTCAATAAGAAGGTTGTTTTGTTGAAAAGGTTTGGAATAAAAATTGTTTTTTAGGAATTGGTTTTCAATAAAAATGTGTTTTTATTGAAAGGGGTTTTCTTGGCATGATCCTTAGAAAAAAACTGGTGTGTGTGTGTTCATGTTGTATTTATGGGGATTGGTTGAAATATGACCTTTCTATTAGTTCCAATGGTCAAATAACACATGAGATATAATTAACATGTGATTAATTGATATATCGATGAGAAACCACTCATGTGGATCGAACTATCATCGCAGAGCTTGCCTGGAGGGATGTGTATATGTGTGGAATGGATTGGGTTTTCCAAAAGAATATTTAAGTGCAGTTTTAAAGCTTATTTTAGTTATTTTTATATAGAATTAAATTTTGGGAATACTCATTTCATTTGGAATTGTATGATTTTGGTTATAAATGGTTTTCGAAACATTTTTATATGTAGTTATAAACTACATTGTGAAAACGTTGAATAAATTTCTTTATGTAAATATATATAAATATTCTATCATCATGGAGTTATAAGGGATGTCAGTGGGGGAAAGATTATTGAGTTTTATACTCCCCATATCATTAGAACATGGGTGAATTTGTAGATTCTTGCTTCCAGGACATGGGAAAAGGTAAAGTATCAGTGGTTTTAGAACCATCTCGTGATACATGGTATGTTTTGTTATTGTGGAGCACAGATTATGTGGGGCATGGAGTCTTGTGTTCATCATGGAATCTTTTCTTGTTATCTACTATTTACATTGATACTTGTTTGGTCTTCCACTATGGTATAAATTGATTTATTTTTGGGAAATAATAATTTTTTGAGTTGTCTTTCATTTGTTCATGCATCATATATTGATTTATTTGGTATTCACTTGTTTATTTAGAGGTTTTATTTCTAAATGGGTAAATCATCCCTCCCATATATTAGAACCCCATCATCATTTATATCCAGCCTTTGGAATCTTGGGTATATCACCTAAGGCCTAGTAATGATTCATAATATTATAAATCCAATGAGAATTAGCAGGTCATTATAGGTCTATCCTTATCCAATATTATATAAGGTCCAATCAATCAGGGATTTGTATTTCATTTCATACCAAAATTCATAACAACTTCCGTGGTGAGATTATATGAAAAACATGATTACCTACCTTGAAATAAATTTTTTTCACCTATTATCTGCATGATGTTTCTCCATTATTTGAGTTTTCCTCATGTGTTGATGATTCATATTCACTTTCTTATTCACTTCCTCTACTAATTATGGACCCATCATCTTCCATTCCCCAAATTCATCAAATGATTTTGGAGTCTGACACTAGTTCACAAACTGTGCCTCAAAATGTATCATATGTATATTGTAATGAAAACTATTATTATAATAAAACTCGACTAAAGAAAGATACGAATTCCACCATCCCTAGTAGTCCATTGAACAAGCATGAATCAAATATTCTAATGTCTAAATTTTATCACAATCTCCCAACAGATTGAGAATGAAAAGATGTTCTGAAATATAATTTTATGTCCAACGACTTTTGAAGGCCTTTTTAAATGCAAGAAGTTAACCTGTGAATATAGTAAAATACAATGGAATGAGGAAATCCATATAACCTGAAAATCTCTTTGAGGCACTATAGATAATGATGATCCAAATACATAGTTTTTCAAATAAGAAAGAAATGTGATGATTTAGTCAGTCAATCAACCATAACACAAATTACATTTTAAAATTGATTATTCATTGGTAGTCCCACCATGATGACCATGGAAATATTTTCTCATTTACAATCTGAAACTAGAAAAGGCGGAAGCAAGCCCTTTGGAAGTTGGCACTCAACAATAACCTATTGACTTGTATAACATTTCCCAATAAAATATGTAATATCTCTTTTCAATCTATCCCATTAGTTTTACTCCTAAAGGTCGATGTAATCATAGTACAACTATGATGAACTGAAAATTGGGAACTATGATTTTCACAAAACAACTAATTTTATATTTTGGATTCACCAGGACCAAAAAATATCATTTAAAATCATAAAACACAATATTTGTAAATGTAAAATTCTAAAAACATACCCCTTTTAACCAATTATACATTTTTCTGTAACTCTATGTCTTCCTTCTGAGCTGTCATAATTTTTTCTAATATAGGCCACATCACTGAAACTTAAAAAAAAATAAAGAAATTTCTGACACCAAAAACATCCAAGAAAAAATGAATCAAATCATTAATAATGTGGTAATTTTTTAAAATGTAACATGGTTAATGATGCCTGGTATTTTCAACCCAAGGGATTGTACACTTTTGTTTTTTTGCAGGTTGGCCATTGATAATGAAATCATAATATTTTATGATTTCAATCCATCTTCTCTACATCACATTTAATTCATTCTAAGTGAATATATAATTCGTCATTTTATGGTAAGTATATATTTCACATTTTGATCCATATAAATTATGCCTCCAAATTATCAAAACAAATACAATAAATGGTAATTCCATAACATGTGTGGGATAATTTTACTATTGTGGCTTTAGTTTTATTAAAGGATAAGAAACTACCTGATCATTATTAATCATAACAACACCATATCCCATGAACTAAGAATTAATGTGGATGTAAAATTAATATTTTCTAGAGGGCAGGGCCAAAGGTGGATCATTTAGTGATCCCTTCTTCAGTTCCTAAAAGCAAACATCACATAATCTACCCAATTAATTTTTACCCCTTTCTATGTTAACAAGGTTAGTGGGCTTGATAACCGTGCAATGTCTTTCACAAAAAGTCGGTAATAACATGATAATACCAGAAGACTTAGAATCTCTATAACATTTTTCGGTTAAGGATTTTCATAACCAACTTTTTTTAGAGGGATCAACTTTTATTCCATCCTTATATACAATGTTCACAAGATATTTTTTTTCTAAAACCAAAAAATAAACTTGTTAAATTTTTCTTATTACTTCTTCTCTTTGAGATTTTTCAAGATAATATTTAATTTTTTCCCATGATCCTCATTATTTTTTAAAATAAAAAATTATCATCAATATTTTCTTTATAAAACTAATCCAAATAATAATTGAAAATTCTATTCATAAGATCCATTAATTCAAAAAAAACATTTTTCAAACCAAAGGCCATAAAAAACTCATAATGCCTATATCTTGTATGAAAATATATTTTCGTGATGTTAGCCTCTTTCTACTTTTGCTTATGGTACCCAGACCTCATGTAAATCTTGGAAAAATACCGATCTCTATAGAGATGATAAAAATTTATCGATATGAGGTAAAATGATTCGTATTGTTAACAGTAATGTTATCTGAATCTCTATAATCAATGAAAAGTCTCATGGAACCATATTTATTTTTAATGAACAAAATAAGAGCACCCCATGGTGTAGTACATGGATGAATGAAGCCTTTATAAACTAACTCGTGCAACTGATTTTCCAATTTAGGAAGATCCAATTGAGACATTTTATAAGGGGGTTTTTATATTTTTTTAGCACTAAGAACCAAGTAAATAGTAAATTTCAATTCATGATTAGGTATAACATCATCAGTATCATCAGAAAAAACTTATAGGTATTAATTTACCACTAGAACATCATCAATATGAAAAGTTCCCATGTTTTCAAAAAATATAAAAAACATAACTATCATTTCCATCATTTAACAGTTTCTCATCTTCTTGATATTTTATAAATTTTATGGGTTCATTATTTTATACAAAATTCAATTATTTTCGAGAAAAAAATCTTTATCTTTATAATAAATCATAGCATGATAAAATAAATTCAATCCATACCCAGAACGATGTCAAATTATATTACGTTTAAGACAACATGTTTATTTGGTAAAGTGTTTCCCCAAAAAACAAATGGAATGTTCTTATAATTCATTTTTGGTGAAATATTTTGCATCAGGTTTTTACAAGAAGTTTCGGTATCATTTCTTGAGGTAAAATTTTCCATTTACTATACCATTTTTCAGATATAAAAGAATGTGTGAACCTTGTATCATATATGAAATTAGAAAAATATGAGTAAAAAACCACAAACCACATACCATATACCAATTCATTTTATTGCTCAACATTTGTTGACATTGTTTCAATGTATCTCATTGGATGTTTCTTCTTATAATTTTAATGCATTCAATTATTCATTAATTTATTTGGGTAGTTATTTTCATAATGAACCCTCTCACCTCACTTGAATCATGTTAATATTTTGTAATTAGAATTGATCTTCTTTAATTTTTCATAACAATATCGGGCCATATGTCCAATCTTACTACATTTAAAACACTTCAAAATTTTTTAATGGAATTTCCTAGGGTTCTTTTTAACTCACTTTTCCCAATCTAGAAATTGGTCTTTCATACCATCATATTTCCTTGATGGATTCTTACCCATCACTTGTCATCTGAACCACTTCTTCAGCCTATTTTCTATGTACCCATGGTCATACTAAAACTCCATTTCTACCTTTTCATCACATTGGAAAAGTTTCTAAAAACTTTTTAAGTCAATAGATACTAATTCCCTTTGATACCAAGGATTCAATTAGTGAGTAAACCAATTGAATATCATATCGAGATACTGAATAATATATATAGAATACCATCTAAAACTGGTGAATGTTTCCTCATAAAAGAGCACTACATCATCGTCCTTTGGTTTCAATTCATGGAATTGATTTTCCATCTGATGTCAAACCCCCTTAAGAAAATATTTTTTGAGGAAAAAATTCATAAATTACTCACATTCCATGGCGTCAATTTCCTGAAAAACCCTGTATTCTTAACCATTGACCACCACTGGGTATCTTTACCTTCAAAAAGATAAATAGAAAGACTAAAATTTTGATAATTTTAACACCCCATGACATAGAATATCATTCCAAGGCTTTAATCATTTTTATAGCTACAACTAGGCCTGGAGATCCACAAAAACATAGAGGGTGATTCCTTGAAAAGTGTTCCACTATCACCCTATTCCTTTTCAGTAAATCGGGTTGTTCATATGCATCGATTCCTACACCATTTATAACCTACACCAACAAATTAATTACTATAAAAAATTGTTCAGTTCCAATTCCCACTATTCCACATTGTGGATTTAGAATGATATAACTCTCTTAGTTCCTTCCTATATCAGCTTCCATATTTGATCTGTGGAAAATCATTCTGAATAAAAAATATTAGATGAATCAACATGATAATATTCAAATTCTATTTCATTTAATAAAAAAAATAAGGTTAAAATCTATGTAAGGTATTCTATTAACAACATCCTAACACAAAATGTTATCTAAACCATAATCTGATACAAACTATAAGGAATCAACCATAAACATTGTGTAATATTGTAAATTCTATTATAATTAACTTCTATACATTCCCAATGATCTATTTAATTTATTTTTTAAAAAATTATGGATATAATTCATACATAACATCAAACAAGCATAAAAAGTGGGTTCAACTAAAACAATATCCTTTTTTTAATAATACAAAAATTTATAATAAAAACATGAAATCTTGTGAGGAAAAATATTCAAAAAATTTATCTTGGATTCTTATTTTATCTTACCCATCATTAAATCCCAGTGAATTTTTATAAATTTGGAATGTGAAAAGAAATATCGATTATGTATATAAAAATAAGTAATGAAACCATTAGTCCATTAATACTTATAAATATATGAAATCATTTTCACAAAGACATACTTATAACCCCAAATATTATCATATACTTTGTGATATAAGAGATTATTATATAAAATATAAAAATATAAATAAACCATATATGTTACTTATGGAACTAAAAACATAATATTTTAACCCAAACAAATACCTTAAAATTTTTAACCCTCATAGCTAACATACAATTTAACACTCATGACTTCCATATAGTGTAACCATCACAATTACACTTGGAATAACCATGCGGTCGACCTCCCACATACACATTAACGATGAATTAGAGTGATATATAGGTCCCACCCTTCATCATAATTAATTCCCAAGGACCATAAAATAATCATAAAATAATAACACATACATAAAAACATCCCATTTGAATTTTTTAAAAAATAAAAGTTTAAAAGAGGATTTTAAAAGAAGTGTCTTTTAAAAATATCATATAATTCAATAGAAAAAATTAAATATGTGTATAATAATTATAAATAAAATAATAGATAATTATATATTATAAATTCATTTGAAAAAAATTATTTGCATGAAAAAATTGATGAAGTAGAACGTCAACCAAATGAATGGAAATTGGGTTACAAATTCCCTTACCACAAGTTCATCGTACTTCAAACGTGTTCCAACCTCCTGTATAAAAATTTATAGAGTGTATTAAATATTTTAAAAACATTTTAACTTTTATAAGACATTATATGATCATTTAATATCATCATTCCACCGATTTATTACCAATATTTTCTTATTTCCATCGTTTCGGGTGGGGTCTTTATATGGTCTCAAAACTTGGTATGATATGGATTTTCTTGTCGGAAGGTATAAATATGAACAAATTTAAATTAAATGAAATTAATAAACATACAGAAAAATTAAAGGCCTTATATATCATTTTGGTCATTTAGAAGTAGTATAGATCATAAGATATATCATTAGTGTTGATCCTTAGTTAATTTTGCTGAATTTTTATCATTACTAACAACTTTTAAATTCTTAATTAATATTATGCATGAAAACCAATTCTAGAACATAATATAACATATAATATCTATATCTAAAATTTATTTAACCTTGTTAATGGTATTATTACAATCCTTAGATGCAGTAATTTAAATTTGAGACACATCATCCATGATGTCAGTAATTCTTCATATCTCAGACAACGTTTTTATTTGTAGAATAAACGGGTTAGGAGAAAAAGTGTGATGGTTAATTTTTCCATAAACATGATTAAATTGTAGTATATATAATATACTAGAGTTTTAATTCCTCTTGGATAAGTTTATGTGAAGAGTGTATAGGAAAATAAACTCAATTAAAATGAAAATAAAAGAAAACAAAAGAGTATTTTTACATCATGAATTATCCCCCTTGAAAACCTCTTTTTTGCCATTGTTTTTAACCTTTTTGTGATACCAAAAAGTATTGTAAATGTGGAAGATGCTTATTAATTTGGTTGGGAAGAATTTGGAAGATTTTAATTTCTTGAGAGGTGTGAATAGAACCGGGTGTGAGGGGTTGTATTTATAGTGGACGTGAGGTTGGTTTTTTTGTTATTTTATTCATTGAATTATTATTTTGGCTCAATAGTATGAATTGTTTGAATATTATCACTAAATATATTAAAATAATAAAGGTATGTTCGATATTAATTTTTTTCAATCACTCATGAAGTTAGAAATAGTGTATTCATCTTAAAATGTATATATACCGTAAATTACCATATTATTCTATTCACAAATAAGTCATGTATGTCAAAAAAATCCAAAAAACTCCGTCAATACATTTTTTGATGTGTTGAATTCAAAAATTAAAATAGGTTTATAATTTTTTCTAAATATAAAAAATTTATTCTTTAATTAAAATCATTATTTATTTAAAAATAACAAATTTAAAACTATAGCTGATTTTATAGAACATTGATAATTCAATCAAGGTCTCGTAAAATTATCTAATAACCATAAAACAAAAAAATAATTTTCATTATATTCTATGAAAATGTATATTCTTTTATATTTTTAAATTAATTATAAAATGATAATTAAATATTTATGACTTACAACAATACCATCACTTAAACAATATTATTAAGATATTTATTTACTTCTACTATGATCATATTATAATTTTTACAATGCCTAAATTTTTTTTATACATTAATTGTTCATGTTACTAATCATTTTTTTATATTACTATTCATAATGTTAATATTACTATTCCAAAGTGTTAAGTTACTAATTAAAAAAACAAGTTGATCCTATCAGACTATATATATCTTATTGGTCACTACCATGTATGTATGATTGTTTAAAATCAATTAATTGAAGAAACACAATTATGTTTAATGACTAGGTTTTTACTATATCTATTAAATAATTATAATAACAATTTTTTTACCAGAAAGACTCAATGTTTCCGGAATTTAATTCTATATTAAATTTTTATTTATATCCTTGGGGTGTTATTGGAATGATGGTTCTCAAAGTCATGACTCAGATCGTGATATCATCAATTGAGATTACTGGAGGAGGATATATGGAAGACATCATTCAGATGTTTTTATTGTCACTATGAGTAATTGGTGATTCCATTTGGAATGGTAAAGGCCCCATTAGTGTTCCTGGGACTCATGGAAAATATCTTTTAGATTTACATAGACCGGTTAATGGTAGTCTTCATTGATGATTTCCTTTTTTACGTGGTGTCCAAGAAGTCGAGTGAGAGACATTTGGGGATTGTTGTGGACGTACTCTGAGAGAACCAAATTTATATGAATATCTTGATGTTCTAGTAATGGATTGAGGTACTACACTTTATGGGACATGTTATCTTAGTGGGTAGAGTGGCTGTGGACCAAACCATGGTCGAGGAAGTGTCATCTTGGGATCCACCTAAGAGTGTGATGGAGGTTTAGAGCATCCTTTTATTTTAATTCTATTACCAGATATTCATTCATGACTTCTCTAGAGTATTAAAACCCATGTATCTTTTTACTTGAAGGGGGTATCCATTAGTTTGGATATAAAGGTTCAAGTAGCATTTTTGGATGTTGAGTAATAGTTTCACGAGCGCTACAATTTTGAGATTACTGGAGAAGGGTGTTAAACACGTTGTGTATTGCAATGCATCAAGAACCGATCATAGTTGAGTGTTAATGGGGAGGAAAGTGGTGATTACCTATGGTTCACCCCAGTAGAGACCAAAAGACCCAAACTACGTGACCCATGATCTATAGATAGAAATAATATTCTTCTCTTAGATGATGTGTAGACACTACTAGATGGGTGATAAATTTATCATCTATTCTAATCATAAGAGTCTCTAGTACATATTCTCTTATTACTATCTCAACTTGATATAGACATGATGACTAGATCTCTTATAAGATTAAAAATAAGAAATTTTTTGTACTCCTGGGAAGGGGAATGTTGTAGCATATTATCTCTATAAGAGAAGAAATTTGCAGTTACTGAACAAGGTTTCAGATCAATTGGCATCATTAATATTATTATTTATGGTTGGAGATAGATCATCATACCTCCAGTCAATGGTTTTCCCTTATACATTTACAGGGAGTCATGGAGGCACATCACAGGGACATTGATTGTGAGAACCTATGTGCTCAAATATCTATATAGCATTCTCCGGATGGATATTCAAAGGGATAAGTGCCTATAATGTTTATTCATAGGAGGTTCTATGGTACTAGTGACCTTGCATATGGAGGTTCTTATAATGATTCTTTAATATCCATTGGCAGTACATCTATTTATAGAAAAGATGTATTAAAACATCCAACATTAGATCTAGTGGTTTGGGATAAAGAAAGAAGTTTAAGAGTTCATCTCTGGATGAATTACTTATTTAGAAAGTGAAGGATAAGCACCATGTTAAAGAATGTATGACCCAACCTCTTGATGTTCCAGAATGGAAGTGAGATTTGATATATGTGAAATTCATGATGGACTTACCTTGTATGTCCAGTGGAAATGTTGCCACTTGGGTGATCATATTCTGGCTCACCAGGTCAGCCCACTTATTATATATTTTATAATAGAGATCAATTGTGATATTGGGACACCACAATGTGTAGGGGATAATCAGACTCCATTGATTTCAATTAAAAAGTATTTTCATCATGATGTTCTCTTTACATCCCAGTTGTGGAAGGATTTATATGAAGAATTTGTGAACCAATTTCTCTTGAGCCTAGTATTTCACCACTACACTAATGGACACTCTAAGTATACCATTCATGTTATGAGGAACATTATATGACATTTCATGATAGATTTTGGCTGTATATTGGAGGAACAACTACCATGGTGGAGTTGGAATAAAACAATAGCTACCATTCAACCATTGGTATGAAACTATTCGAGGCTTTGGACGGGTGAACCTATATGTCATCACATTGTTGGACTGACCTATAAGAGTAAGCACTCATGGGTCTATAGTTGGTATGAACTCCAACATAGAATTTTCATACCATCTAGTAGTAGATTAAGACTACATAGATCCATCTTATGTATTATGCTAATAGGTGACATATTCCTTAAGAATTTGAGGAAGGAGACATTGTGTTCCAAGGAGTTTCACCATGAAGGGGATTATAGATATTTGGAAAGTGTCTAATGCTATATCCAATTTTTATTGGCCATTTATAGAAACTTTGTATAGTTAATATAACGTAGTATTTAATAGCTTTACCCCCATAGTTAAACTAGATACATAACATCTTCCATGCATCACAGTTAATGAGGTACATGCATGACCCATCACACATTATCAAATGGGGAAAGCTAGACATCATGGATGGAGAAAACATTGACAATTACCCAATAAAGATCAAGGATAAATATGAGAGAATCCCTCGTGGGCAATCAATTCCTTTTGTGAGTGTCTAGTGGTAGTATAAGAATCCTCAAGAGATCACCTCTGAGCGGGAGGCTCATATTCATGCCCAGTACCCACATATTTTTTTGAGTAGCCTTTATTTTGGATTTTCATTGACATAAATCCCTAGGGGGAGAATATATTGCCTATTATTTTCCCTTTATAAATTTTGGGTTTTAATTGAATTAATTTTGAGACCAATTATCGGGATGGTGTATGATTCTATGGCACGGTGTGGCTAGATAAAATGATTGAAATGTATTAAATATATTAAATAGAATGTGTCTGTGGTTTTTCTAAATAAGATTAATAAAATATATTTAGGTTCCAAAATATGAAATCCAAGGGAACCATTGAACTCATAATGCATGGTTTACCCCAAGTGAGACTAAATATTACTTGGCACAGGTCGTTTGTAGAAAAGATTTCACGATCATATAATAATTAAAATTATATAATAAAATTATTTTATGACAAAAAGGCCTCATTAACTATTAAAACATAAACATATGGAAAACTCACAAGGTTAGCTGGATAACCCTATGAATTTTTTGAAATCTATTAGAGTGTTAGAGTATACCCTATTGTAGGATAATGACAGATTTGCGAATCAAAGAATGAATAATTTCGTATTAGATAGATCATTACAAATGATGATGGAGAGATATAATTTTTCATTAGTGATGGAAAAATCATGGAAGCTCATGTTTTTTTTATTTTTGTTTCCTCCCCATTCCTAATTTATATAATGAAGAAGAATTCATTAGGAAATAGATTTATTTGTAGATCGATCCACATGCGAGATTCATTTACTTGAGGAGTTTTCTTGTTATAATTTTTTTGATTAAATGAAGATTATTCAATTATAGTTCTAATGGAAATTAACCAAGATCGACATGAACATCGTTTGAGGTTTATTTATCTTGATTTATTATTCTTTTCTCCATATTAATCATTAGTCACATGTGTTATTTTTTTGAAATGTGGTTCGAGGGTTTACCATCGAATCGATTGTTTCACATTTATTTCATGGAACAATGATATAAGATTGTAGATCTGGGATCGATATAATGCAATAGAGGTGAGACTTTGGTAGCAGAGAACAGATCTAACTAGTTTGAAAACCCAAAATATTCAAGAAAGACGTGTGGAAGATGATTCAGATGAACGATTCCATTTCCGGATATGATTCTATGGACGAAACACATTGCTCATCAATGGCGATTATCGACCAAGAAAGATCCATGAATCCCATTGAAATAGAAGGAATAATATGAGGTGACGGTAGCCTAGGCACATACATTATAAGGAACCATGTTTTCTAGAAAATCCCAATCAAAAAGCTGTTTAATATGGATAAACTTGCATTTGGGCACCCCAATGTTGCTGATAGTGTTTAGGGTAGGAGATATGAATCCTGTGGCATGAGGCTCGACCTACATGGTGTGTGGTACCTCCCTCGATACTCAGTTTGTACCTTAGGAAGTACATTGAGATGGGGTGGAATGCATGACCAACCAATACGACATGTACTCCAACACAATGAAATAGTTTGAATGACATGGGTCGTTTACACAGGAAGGACCCATGATCAATGGACATGATGTGTACCCATAATACAAGGTGTGTACTTTTTTATACATGGTTTAAATCTCATACCCTCTATATCATGGACAAATTTACATTTGGGTTTATTGCCCTTATCATTTTCATAATGGTTGATATGAATCGTTTCCTACTCCTAAAACTATGATACCCTTAGTAGGACTACCAATAATGTTTTTTTGGAACCCCCCTGAGAGGCTAG
The DNA here is from genome assembly GCA_963277665.1 of Viscum album. NCBI lineage: Eukaryota > Viridiplantae > Streptophyta > Magnoliopsida > Santalales > Viscaceae > Viscum > Viscum album. Next base: position 178,033,274 of record OY728143.1, on the reverse strand, counting down.
AAGTGTGATCCTCTATTCAGCTTCATTCCCTGTGTGGTGTACATGGTTTCTACATGACCAACCCTACCAATCGGCCGATACTCTACATAGAAGGGTTAATCAAGATTGAGTTATTGGTATCACTGAATGGCTTGACTATGATCCACATATGTGTATCATATTCTCTTAGAATTTATTATACTATTCCTTCTCATGATGAGACTTGAAGAGCAGTACATCTCGAATGAACACCATTAGTGATATCAGTCTCAGGAGCTTGTTCTCAAAGAAGAGTGATTCATGGATTATTCAGGATAGATATCATAGGACTGTATATTTTGGTTATGATTAACCTTTATATTGAGTGTCATTTTTAGTATATCTAAACATTCTTATTCTATGTTTTGTAGATATATAATTGTATATATCTAACTATACTACCTTTTTCATATGCATTGGGGTCGTCAAGGTGACCAACTGAGTATTGTTATACTAATCCTTGTATTGGAATTACCCACCTATGTAATTCCATGTGTAGATGATCGGTCTTTTGAAGGAGTCTTATGGGAACTAGGACCAGATTGGGTTTAGTGAGACTGGATAGACTGATGTGTTTTTCTATGACTTTCAAGAAGCAGTCCCAGTTCCCTTACTTTCAGGTTATACTTGTGTTACAAACTTGTTGTGCTGGGAATTTATTTTTCATTCTATACACTACATTACATGAAATCATACATTGTTTTTGGTATATAGATGTATGAATTCATTAGATGTTCGTTTTTTTAACATTTTTCCATTTTTGGTGTTCTATTTGTGTGTGTGTGTAAATGTAAATTAAAAATGCCTCCCATGTTAGTGATATTCATACTTTTTTCTAGTAGCCTTCCAATATTAAATTGGATTCTTTCTTTGGGAGTCACGACTGGAGCCCCACTGGGATATTTCTTGATTGTTTGTGTGAGGGGTGCACTGCCTCTTTGTGCTGCCACCATGGCACAATATATTTTTAGAGGGGTAAACCCAATTTCTTTGAAAAATTTCATTTTGGAATTTTCATTCATTGGTGGTGATTAAAATTTTACCCTTTATTGTCTTGAAATTTGATTTCCATGGAAAACCCATGACCATTATCAATCCTTTGGGGCTAGAATCCTTATTGAATTTTTTCCACTGTGTTTGTAATGGGGTTTCTCTTTTGCCATTCATTAAAAGTGGTCATATTGAATTTATAAATAATAAATGGGGATCTTGAGATAACATGTTTAAAGAATACTAATTCATGAATAATATAAGTATCATGTTTCCCATAATAACTAAACTATTAGGTCCCATGTGGTTATATTCCTTATTTCATATTCCAATGTAATAAATTATTCACCAACTCTGGGATAATGTAGTCGAAGGCCATACAATTTCTATCAAAATGAATTTAGTATAATCCTTGATAACTATATTTTAGAAAACATAGATTATGGAATATAAACAAATGATAGACATTAGGATATGTGTAGAAGAACATTATAATATCTTGATAAGATTGATATTTTATGGTTTTTCATATAATAAATCTCTATCTATATACTATAAGTGAACATGAAATTAGAAGAGATGTACTTAGAGGCAATTTCATAAATAAATGTGCATTTGGATTAACCCCATATTCACTTGATGCATGAAAACAAGCATTACTGCACACGTTGTTTGACACTCCTCGAGGATACTCTTAAGATAATTCATATTTTATTTAAAAATAATTTTGAAGTATTTTAAAAAATATATATCCATAAATAAACCATATTTATGAGTAGAAGATTATTTCTATATAAATTTCTCAATTTATATTAAATATATAAATTTATTAGGATTATTGAATATACATCACAACAGATGTTCATATCATGTTTATTCCACTATTTTTAAAGGGTGCTTAAAAATTGAAATGAAAATTGCATCAAGAAACCAAAAAAAATTAGTATGAATTATCTTTTTAATAATGATATTAAGACAATATTACAAATTAACTAGTTTGAAAAAAATTCTCATCATATAAGGAAAGTGTATAACATTCCAATAATATAGAGAAATAATATTTTAAATATTTTGGCATGGAAGGAAAGAGAGACAAGAAGTGGATAAAATTAAATAAGATTGATAAAATGAATAATAGATAGTTTGGTCTTCCCACATGTGATAATAATGTAATGAAACACATTAGTACTTTATTCAATGGAATAATATTTTACTATAAGCATGGAGACAATGGAAAATATTTTTGTGATTCAATGAGAAAGAATTGTTTTCCCAAAATAAAATGATTCAACTATATGAATATATGGAACTATAATAATTAGTGTCCCAAGATTAAATGGAATATAACTAAAATGACTCTAGTAGTTATTAGTCAACATTAGGATATTACAAAAAAACAAAGAGTAATGATTAATGTAAATATGTTGGGATTTAAGAATTATGACTTTTTAATAATTTATATATGATATTCTGGTTATAAGAATTAAGAAATATATAAGGATTGTCATGAAGTAGTTTTCTCTTAATATATGAATGTTTATGTTGAAGGGTACCAATTTCCATGAAAAATAATGTAGTGGAAAGTAGAAATTCCGGGAAAGTACACGATTGAATGAAACATATCCCTTAAAATGTTCTTCATATGGTGATAATAATGTTTTGATAAAGTGATAATTTTTATGGATAATGAAAATTTTATAGTACTGACTAACTTGTGCCTCATTAATGATTTGTTGAAAAATTGATTTAAACTATCATTGATGGAGTTTTCAAAAATATTTCCACTTAAATAATATATCAAATAATCTATGTTTTCCCAAGAGAATAAAGAATAATGAAATTTCTTGTATAGTTTTTTTTGAAATAAATGTTATTACATTGTTTTAAGAGAATATATGATGAATGTATTCATGTGTATGGTATGTGAAAATTCTTATCTACTTCATATTGTTTGGGTGATTAATGATTAGTTAATATTTGAAATTTAGTGACCTTGTATCTAAATTAATGTATCTTATTCTTTTAAATGATGTATAAGGATTTCCATTTATCAAATGATTTGTGTTAAACATTGGATGATGTTTTAGAGATAAATTTAACACACCCCTATATGAGTATTTGTGTATAATGTATTACATGTGCTAACCATGTTTTTTTAGTGAATAGATATTGATAGATGAAAATAATTTTCAAAAATTAACGGATGTTTTGATTTTTTAAAAGTGAATTTTAGTGTTGTAGGAATAAAACAAATAATTCTTGGGTATTCATTTCTTTGTGTAAAGATGAAAATTAAAAATTTATTGAATCCAAAAAATGATTAAATTGTGAGATTGAAATATAAATGTTTCAAGTATGGATATTTCATTATATTTATAGATATTAAATAATAATCATCATTAGGAAAATGATCTTGAAAAAAAGGTTATCCTATTACCATCATTTTTATGATATCATTAACTTTTTTAAAAATGTTTTATTTTTGGTTTTGAGGAATTTATAATTCCATTGACAATTCAATTACTTGTGATCAACTAACTCAATAACTCTCTAAAATTATTTAAAATTTCCCCCATGTCCATATATACAATATCCCCCATTTTCCTCCAATGTGGAAACATAATTATGAGTTATCCTAAATGTCCTCTCTACATCTGTTTATCACTTATTTAGAGGATATTTTTTATACCTATATCAAAATTTTTGTTTTTATGAAATTTTATTTCCAAAATTCAATCCCATGATTAATTAGATCAATTTAAAATATTTAGGACGTAATTTCTATATGGTGGGGAGAACGTGACACCATGAAATTCTAAAATAAGATCATTTTATTTGTAGCAAATATGACAAAAAAAACTCCAATATTAGAAGAAAATAAAACACCTTGAGGCTTTATGATATTTTTATTTTTGAATAAATTCAATATTTTCAACAGTATTCATTATATACAATACTGAGTTTATCTTATGTTAAATGCAACACTAATTTTATCTTGTGTAACACGCAACACTATGTTTATCTTGCACTACCTTCAATAATGAGTTTATATGAAATTTGAAATAATATCAAAATATTATTATAATTAAAATATCCTAGCCATTTGAATGGTGTTTATGAAAATTATTAACTAAATATAACAATTTATGGTTAAATAATTTTTAGAATTTAAAAAATAATAATTTAAAATATGAGGAAATGTTTTTTGAAAAAGTTAATTTTCCCAATAACCAAATTTAGTCATTCTTTACTCACATAAATTAAAATTAAAATGTAACAGATTTACATTTTTTCATTTATAAATTTAAATTCATTTTTTAAATAAGAATAATTAAATTATCTTAGGGTAATGTTTTGGGATTTTTTTAAACGTTTAATTTTATGATGAGTTTTGAAAAATAGTGAATTCTAGTTGAAAACATTCATTTCATTTATAGAATTTAAAATTTAAAATTATCATTTAAAATTTGTTTAAAATAAAAATATTTAAATTTTATATCATTTAATCCATTTTATTCCATTGTAATAAATTTTGTTTTGAATTTTGATGTAAAAACCCTGTAATATTTTGATCATTTTCTCCTTTAAATCCCATCTTCTTATCGTGTTTGTGGGATTAATTTTAAATTAAAAATTTACACTACTTGGAATGAAATTTTATAAACTTTATTATATATTTTTAATAATAATAATTTATATAATCAAATTTTTTTCAACATAATTTTTGACCAAAATGAATAGTGAAATTAGTAGAAAATTAATTTTTGTGGCGATGGTAAAAATAGAATTAACTTAGGGTTGATAAAAAGGATAAGGGATAAAGTGACCTATAAAATTGTAAGAAACCCGTTTATAGATGTATTTACTTCCAATACATCACAATATATAATATTATTACATTTTTAAGCATGATTTAGGTGAATTTCATTATTATTTTTGATTATTTTGGGAAATTTATAAGAACTTTTTAAGAGGGTCCTCTTTACCCAATTATAAAATTAAACTCTCTAAACTCACTTATTCACACCTCTCATGAACTTCGGATTGAAAACAACCAACCCAATTATCTCTACAACATCCCATGTCTCATTATAGATCTTATGGTCTAACCAAAAGACTATCCATAGGGTCCATAAGAGGAGGCCCCTTGGTGGCTTCTCATAGAGATGGTAGTTTTCAAAAAAAGACAATTCATTTTATATATTATTTTTCGACATTCATTTAGGTTTTAACACATAAAATATAATAAAACCAGTACACAAAAAATAAATATATGTTATTATGTTTACGATATAAAAATTATATGTGTCAGATTCAATCAAATAGGTTATGAGATCACCATTGGTGTGGACAGAAGGATAATACCCAGTGAACCGATGTCATTGGTTTTTCCATTAACACCAATAATAGTTGGATATATTTATGGGATTAAAAAATTTATATTATATTTATTATAATATTACACTTTTATAATTTAAATATCACATATATCTTTTTGTGTTCCATTTCATTTAAAATATTATAACACCGCTCTTCTGAACATTTGAATACCAACTTATGAAGAGATGTTATGCGTTTTTAAATTACACATTAAATATAACAAAATAATGTTAAAACTAAGGAATATATGTGTTATATAAATGATTATATTATTTAATTAATGTTAATATATCTCCCACTTCCTAACCCATTCACTCGTTATGGTAAAGATATTGTTTCTCATACATACGTACGACCTACCATTTCTTTGAAGCGATGTAAATAATTTTTCATGTTAAACTACTCTAATGGTTATAATAATGCATCTAAAAAGTAAATATAACATTTATAACATTTAAATAATTACTTATATTATGTATATATATTTCATGCAGATGAACGAGAACTTTCATGAGAAAATGTGTATGGGGAAAAAAGGAAATTAACACCAAAAAACATGAATATAATAAAATATTATTAACAAACCAGTGGTGATATGTAATAGAAGGATCATGTATGATGTTATATATATATGACTATTGTTCAATATTATATTTATATATCTTATGTACCATTATAAATCAGTTTAAATAATGGTCAAAATAAAGGAACTGTGATGTAAGGGATTTCTTAACATAATTTTTGTTTATTATGTTAAAGTTCCACTTAATTTATTATGTCATCATAAGATTGAATTTATATTGATATTTTATTAAAATAGTTTATATTTTGACATTTTTTACATTAATTAATAGATTATAAACATGATTTATTTATTGATTAATTATCACTTCAACGTTATGATCAATATAAGGGTTTATTTCACAGTCTCATTCTTATTGAGATGGTTTATTCATGCATATTAGTTTAAAAACATGAATTGAAAATTCCAATATAAACCCAATTAATTTTATCCTAAAATAGTTATTCATGATATTATATGTAATGGTACCTTTTTTCCTCTTTGTAACATAAAATAATTGTGAAAATATTATCAATAAAACCATATGTCAGTTCTCTATTTGTTTAGAAACATGTTCTCATTCCAAATAATAGTTTATAATTTTTTTAAAATATGTTCATAAGCATTAAAAATAATTTCTTACAGGTTTTTTTACAATTTATTCCATTTTTTAAATAAATCAATGTAATATCATTTCTTTTTCAAAATTATGCAAATTTTTCATTTACTGAATATGTGAATGGAGTCTTCTTATCATTTTATGAAAGAGGAACTTTACTGTACATTTTTAGTAGAAAATAAATGTAATTTTTAACGTTTAAAAAATATGTGGAATTAAAATCAACAAATAAAATCATATCAATGGTCCATCATATGCCTTTTTAAAACTACGTTTTTTGAATAATTGATTTTTTCCAAAACATTATCTAAAATTGTATTTTGAAATGTGATTTTCAATGAAATTGAATTTTTAAATGTTGTATGATTTTCATAATGTAATGGAAGCTTTCCTCAATTATATTAAATATTTTTGTGGTATTTATATTCATATACCGAAAAACCTTCAATATTACTCCAATGGAAATATAATTAATTGATACCATACTTATTAATCCTTTAGATGGTTTATGACGATTTTGACCAAGTAAAGTATTGCCATGATTCATTTTATTTCATTAACTATCCCTTCAGTTATTAACTTTCTTATGGAAATGAAATTTCCCTTTAATTTATATATTATTTATCATGAATATTTTTATTACATAAATAGTATATAATTTCAACATACGGTGTTTAAATTTCAGATTTATTTTATCGACATGGTAAATATTGATATATTTATATTTTTTACTCTATACATATATTTTTATAATAATAACTCTATTATTGAATTAAATATTTTATTCAATATTTGAGGAATGTTTTGGACATGAAAGGGATGGGTTGGGAACATTTATTGAAACTCCCTTGGTGTATTTGTATGTCTCATGAGAGAAAATCAGTTGTTCAAACCATATGTGATTGTACCCGATTGTTGTAAACTATTAAGTGAAAGTTAGTGAAAGTATATATATAATTAGTCCATCTATATTAGTTTTTACCTAAATGTTTTAAACCATATTGTGAAATGTGTTGATGGTAGAGTTATCATGTAAAAATCCAACCTGAATATTCTATCAAACTCGTACATGAACTTATACTCCATATAATCACAGGTCATTCTCGATCCCCATGGGCTAGTGACTAGAAACTAGGAATAAAAAAACTAATCGAGGGAATGATTTATCACAACTTTAGGCATGGTTCTCTAACATATATTTGACAGATACAATAGAAAAAAGGATAAATATAAGTCATATTCCAAAAACATATAGTAGAAACTAAACAACTCGAGAGTAGAAACATAACTCCAAGTACAAGTGAAATCACAAAGGACTTATAACAGAGAAAAACCAACTAATCCATGGGATTGCATGGAAAAACTCCCACCCTCTCACCACCAAATACTAGCCCCATCTAACTAAAAACATTTCCACCTTACTACGAATCCTTTCATTTAACTACATGAAAGACATAACTAGGTCCATGCACTTTTGAAGAAGTACATAGAGTGTGAGACAATTGGCTCAATAGGGTCTCACCTAAGTGTTTACTATCAAGTATGTTTAAAATACATGAAGAATAAATATTAATGAAAATGATGAATGAAAAGAGATTTACAATTTTTATATCAAAAGTATTAAAAAATAGTTTCGGTTCCCACCTTTCCAAATTTAAAAAAATGTAAGTAAATCAGTTTCAATTTATTTCATAATCGTATATTATAAATGATACATATTGACGCAATACAAATCATGCATCACATATCATATCAAAATACATGGTAGTACAAAAAAATAGAAAAAACCAATATTATCCCAAATCAGCCAAGAATCATAGTTAACATCACACCAAGTATCACACTATGTCAGGATAGATAGGAAACAAATACATATAATTTAAAATCAAATATAAATAAATTCACTAGATATATGAATCGAGTTTAGAGGGTAAAGAAACAACAAAGAATGTGAACCCTAAACAAGACTTACAATTCCCCAGAACAACATGACTAGAGAGTAGATATAATCCCCATGAGAAAATCTGATGAAAGTGTACGAGACCTATTAAAATAACTTCCAAATATGTATCCATGTATTGCAACATGCTCTATTTTAGAAACCAATTCATCAATCCATTTTAAACATTTCATTATTTTAAAAAATAACACAATGCTTTGAAAAAACTTTTTATTTAGAAAACCATGGGGACAAACATCCATTATAAAATCCCAGTTCAACAAATATACTTCTAGTAAATAATATCTAGTAATTTTGTTTAATAAAAAAATTTCTCAAAAAACAAGACCGCTGAAATTATCCATCACATAATAGAGATTTACCACCAACGTCAAAACACCCAAAATGTATACTCTAACAAGAACATCGCGACAACAAAAATGGAGGCCTTAGAACCAATCCAAACATATAAAAAATTGATTCAATTTAATAAAAGGGTTGGTATATAGGATGAAACTACCCAAACTTTGTGAACAAATAACCTTCACAATGCAACCAACAATGGAAAATACACTTAGAACAAGACCTCTTAATAGATCAAGAGATAAACCAAAAGAACCATCACTACAGACCAATGGATATGATGATGTATTGTTATAGTGTTACCAAAATTAAATAAACAGTGAAATAAAAAGGGGTTAATTTTCTAGAGAGACTCATACAAACCACAATGATGATCAATCACTAAACGGATCAGTCTGGATTGAACGATGACTCCAAATACCACTGTAGAAGCCTTCATGTTCACGTGAAAAAGGAGTTGTGAAATAATGAAAAACAATTCAACCGATGATGCTTTATAAAAGTCATATCCCTAAAATTTACAAGTGGTGTTATCCCTTTACATGTTGTATAATCCTCAGGGCTCAGATACACCAAATATGCATCACATTTTTATTAAAAATATATCTTTTTTATTGTATGAAATTAAATATATACTTAGTGTGAATTAAATTCACATTGAGCCTTAGGTTCATAGTATCTACCCTATAAAACATACACATCGTGTACTACCATTACATGACCTGTATTTCTCTTGCATTTTGAATAAAATATAGATTCTTATATAAAATACCAATCCAATACACAATATCTATGAACATGAGGAGTACCAAGACACCCCAAATGAAAGATGGAAAAAAGAAAAGAGAATAAAATTACCTAAATTTGGGTTATGAGATTTTTGAAATCCCCACACACTATGTATATTCATTCCATGCAATTAAAGTGGAGGAATGATGTCTATTAAATATGTGAGGTCATTTTTACCTCATCAATGTCTTACTCCCCCATGTCTCATGAGAATCTAATGTGTGTTTCTATAACACTCTGGCCAACAGAATAAACTTCCCATGCATGAATTTACCTCGATATTATGTGATATCAACTTACTACTCCACAATAGAAACAATTATCTTTAACACAATCTATTCCCAATAAAGAACATTATAGGGGATATGATGATATTTTAGGTGCCATGATACATATAAAATATCATGAATTCCCACCAAATGAACCATTAACTTCAACCGATAAACAAAATTTCAAAGCCTCTCAGTGACCTCAAATGGTCTAACATATCTCAAAGCCAGTTTTCCATGTTTTACAAGAATATAGTGTCCCAAATAAGGAAATAATATAGAAAACTTTATCACCTAGTAACAAACTCCATAACAATATGCCTCTAAGGAAAATAATATTTCTACCAACTATGAACAATAACTAGATGCCAATGTATATTCTAAGTCTTAATATATGCCTCCAAATCCAAACATGGTCCCACCAAAGATTCTTTTCTAACCTGTTCCCAAAATAAAGGTGACCCACATGGGTGACGATACAATTCCATGAAATGATATATTATGATTGAAAAATTATATTTTTTCTTATAATAAAACGTAATCAATATTATATGGATAACCCATGACCCAACAAAACTTGAGACAGATGAATAAAGAATATCCTCGAAGATCGGAATAACATGCCATGTCTGACTATCAATCTATGGATGATAAGTTTTACTCAATCTGAACTATGTCCCCATTTCCCGATAGAGACTTATCTATAACCATGAATTAAATATATGATCGCTTTCATAAATAACATTTAAATTAACCTAATGTGAAGTCACAAATTGATGAATGTATAACTTACCATATCTTAATTTTTTTTCCTATGATCAAAATGAAACAATTTAACATTTAAACCAATTAATTAGTATCCACATAAGATTACTCTATTGGGGAGTCTATTGTAATATGATAAAAATGTCAATGGATACCTCATACCATTCCCAAATAGACAATAGATGATGCTGGAGTAGACTTGATGGTTTCAAATACTCCACCATTATTTGTTTGAAGGTGTAACAATAACGTACATTCTCGAAAATTTCATTCTTCATAACAGCACAATAAATTCACCATCTCATTCCATAATACATCTTCATACTGCTCTGTTGAAGAAATTAGGATGAGAAAAGAAAAATAGATAAACTGAGTTCCTTACAAGTGCTTGAATGGAAATACAACCCTTAAAATGAATCATACCATGTAAAGAGACAATCCATCCCAAAATGGTATCCCCATCATATAAGGATTGATTAATTCCTCTAAACAAGACAAAATTATATTGAATCTACAAAATAGTCTCAAGGACATATAATTATTATTAATCACTAGTCAAAACCATGCATTAAACATTCTCTTGTGTATCGATATGAAATAGACAAAAAAGCACAATTAGTTTCCAATATTACATTGATTCCACAAATGATTTTGATTATAATTTAAAACAATGATAATCTACAAATACAATCACATTTTATAGGGTTTCGGTAATATCAAAGTCAAATGTTTTAAGGTATTCCACACATCCCCTATTTCTTATATTCTAGTCTTTCAATGAAGAGATATATCACAAGATCTTATGGTTTCAAACGATTGTGAACATTTCCCCAAAAAATATAATTCTACCAACACCTAGGGCATGAATAACTATGGATATATATAAATAATGAGTGGGTTAATTCTTCTCTTGAGGTTTAAGATGAAGTGAACTATAGGCCATACAATTATATTTCTTCAAGAGAAAAAAAACCCAAACTAGTCCCAAAAGCATCATAGAAATCCACATACCCATTACCAGGCTCAGGTATGATCAAAATAGGAGAAGATGTTAGACATGTTTTCATACTATAATATTAGAATAGATACATTTCATCTGATATGAAATTTGACCAATTCCTAGTAAGAGAAGTCATATATGAATCCGACATTGAGAAATCTTTGACGAACCATCAAAATTTACCAGAATGAACAATGAGGATCCATGTTTGAAAGGCATTTCTTACCTCTTCCCATGAAATTATATCACCCACCTTCTTAGGATCAATTAACATGATATGTTAATAATGTAAATTACATAATAAAATTTACTTCTTGAATGTAGAAGTTGAATTTTGAATGATTTCCATACAAAAAGTGATTCCAAAATATTTCCAAAACCAAATAAAAATTGTTCTTTTGATCATGCTTGGATATCAAGTAAACCAAAATGTAATTATGATCACAACCACAATGTTTCTTGATACTAGTGGATCCTAAAATTAATAAAATCCATAAAAACTGAAGAAGTATTAGTCTTACCAATTGGGATAACAAGATATTCGTAATCTCCATACCTACTATTGAATGTCTTATTTAGTGTATCACATTCCAAGACTCTAGGATAATGATAACCCAACCGAGGCTCAATATTTTAAATCCACTTTTCCCCACTAACTGGTTGCAAAAATAACCCCTAGGAAGCCATGTGTACATCTTCATAACTATTACCCAACTCCACTTGTGATAGTCTACACAAAAAAGAGTGATTTATCTACCTTATTGTAAACGTGCATTGGGGATTCGAAAGATGAAACCCTAGGGAGGTAAAAACCCATCACCACCATATCATCTAATTAAATATTGAGCTTGTGAACTTCTATATTTTCAATGTGATAAGAGGATGTTGATATTTTTTACATCCTTGGAACTAAGTAAATCATGAGATCTACCACCCTATTCAGAGGAGTCTTGTAGAAATCATATTGTAAAATTTCAATAAAACCCTAAAAAATTGTGGTAAGATTAAAAATAAAGGATAAATTATAGTCATTGGATGAAACAGAAAACAAAAAACTCTTTAGCTATGGGTGGGAAGGTCATATATGATGAGGCCTTAGATCCAACTCTTTAAAAAACACCCATGATCTTCCATTAGTCATTAGAAAAGAGACACATTGATGATAAAAATCAACTTCAACATGATAATAAACAATAATATCCAAATTCATGATGAAATCAAACAAAATCTAAATCGAGAAAAAGAAAATCACAGGTTAACTCCACATCAGATATTGATATTCCATATGAAGGACACTGAAACCCATTCTCTTTCTACTTCACAAGAGGTATAACTAAATCTATAACAAAGTGACTGAGTTCAATTGGAAATCTAAGAATGACAAAGAATTGAAAATATATAAATGTGTGGGATGTTCCAGTGTCATATAGTGAAACCACTACTGACGATGCAATAAATATTATACCTATCACCTTCACTATACCAGCTTATAACATCACTGGAAACTAATATAAAACATGAAGGTACATTACTCCTAAGGGTTTTGGTTGTATTCTAGTATTTTATGAATCATATGACTACAACACAGTTTCCTTTACAGCTTACAATGCCTGAACATATCAAGGAGTACACATGGCCTAAAAGAAATGCTATAAATGACCATAACACCCACATCTATTACACATCTTTGTGATTAAAGAACCTAAATTTCAAGTGTGTCTGAACATACTACAATGATACATGTCATAGGTGCTCCACTAGTTATAACTAGAGTTTTCAAAGAGGGATATCGTAAAGAACTACCTTTACCACTCTTTTGATGAACCCTCAACTTCCTCCTTTTTTCCTTTCATTCCACTTAAGATGCCACTAGGTGGAAGATAAGTTGAAGAATATTCATGTTTTCCTGTAATATTAATTTCTTCCATAATATCCATATCCTATGTCTCTACATTGGTTTTATTATTCAGCATAAATACATATTATTGTATATCAAGTTAAAAACATAGCTGGTACATCTAGGATTTCAACTAGTCATTATTTACATCTTCTGGTGAAAAATAAACAAGTTCATTAAACATATCGGTGTAAGGCAACACCAAAATTTCTCCCTACGACAAAGATAGTAACTCCAGAGCCATTTATATCATTAGTGACATTATAAAAAAGTGTTGTAATAAGAGATCCTTGAAAACCATAACACGACCACATGAATATCATCCTATACCATGAAATCTAACCACCTCTTATTTGGCTCCATGCATGTATAAAACCAATACACTTCACCTTGATATGATCAGGTTTATCTAGGATGTCAATGATAGGATTGATATTTTCTAGATAGTCCTCCACTTGTTGAGGTTCATTGATACTTTTAAGGGATGAAGGTTTCTCAAAAAGATACTCATCTGGTCATCCCCTATCTTTTATTACTCCAGGATGTTCCACAAAGAATGCATTATCAAATTTTGGAAGATTTTTATCAACATCATGAACTTATTTCCTGATTCCCTCAATAAAATTCCAATACATTAGAGGATTTAATTGAGGAGCATCCACTACACCCTCAGGAGAAATGTTCCGAAAATGTCTTAGAGGCATAAAAAGACTCTCCAAAATAAAATAAATGATCAAGAAAAAGGATAAATATTTATTCAAAGTATAAAAAACACAATTAAAACTTCAATTAACAACAATAACCCTAAATAGGAGATAAAAATCCCAAAATACCATGCTAATTTTAGTCCCATCAAAGAAAGAGATGGTCAGGAACATACAAAAAGAAACCTCTCATATCCCAAAAATCCTATCATTATACTATCAAACTTCCCATGATATAGAGAGAACTATAAAACTGAGGGTCCAATACCAAACTGTAATTAATTTTCAAGAATACTATCTCTAATGGGTTCTTGACCCATTACTCCACATTCCTGAAGGGCGTTCCCGATCCCCATAGGCAAGATATTAGATCCCATGAACCAAAAAATAAACAAAACGAATGATTTCTACCAAACTGAAGCAACACAATAGACTGCATATATAAGAGAGAAAAAAATTTAAAAGAAAAATATATGGAATAACTAAAAACCAAAAGTAGAGATAAAAAACTACATATTAGAAACAATAATCTATGTATAACTCTCACTACAATGGACAAAATTTTTTGAAAAACCATCTACTATTTCTAAAAAATATGAATAATTCCTCTATTTCACTACCAGAAACCCATCCCAATTTATGAAAAACCTCACCTCCTTACTACGATGAAATTACATTCACTACATCGAAAGACATATATAGTTTTATGCACTGTCGAATATGTAAGCATTGTGTGAGTCAAAATGATCAGTAAGGTCTGACCCATGTGTTCCATACCATGTCTCTAAATAGTAATTTAAGAATTCTGGTCATTAAATAAATTGTTTGATATTCATAGTTTAACATAATTTATATCAAAGTAATGTATCAAATATTCATATTTCATCTATTTCACAGTTCGAAAATAAACAGATAAATCATTTTTAAATAATCTCGTAAAAAGAATATATATAAATATATAATAAGTCAAATAAAATCATAAAACAAATATCATATCAAAGTCCATTTTAGTTAGAAAAATATATCAAACCAAATGTATCACAAATCAGAAATGAATCATAGGCTATATCATGAAAATGATCACACTAGTTCAGTATAGCTAGGAAACTCAAACCTAACCTAGACAATTGCATACATGTCAAAAACTGGAAATATGCATTGAGTATAAAGGGTAGAGGAACATTCCAGAATGTGAGCCCACCAACAAGTTTAAAAATTACATTTAACAATGGGCCTAGGGAGTAGAGATAATCCCAATGAGAAAATCTCCTCATACTAGAGATGTCATATTTCTATGAATTCCACCTATATACCTAATGTTTCCCAAGTGATCAATTTTCCAAACCAATTCATCATTCCATTTTCATTATTTCATTCCTTGAAAATAATTTATCAAAACCATTTCAAAATGCATTAAATCCATTTTTATTTACCCAAACTATGGAAAAACAAATTTTAAGAACCTATTTTCTACTCACTCAATTCCAATAAATCACATCATGCCATTTCATTTACCAAAATAATTTATCAAAATCAAGGGAAATGTAGTTCAACAACATAGGTATGAGATGGAACCACCTCCCTCAAAACATGGACCCTTACATGCCCATAAAGGATCCTCCATCTAGAAGATCACAAAAACAACAATAAAAGAAAAATAACTAATATAAACATTTTATAATTAATTAAATTTAGAAAAAGGGTTAACATAGTTAAGGAAACAAAACATCCCTAAAGAACAGAAAACCACTACAAGATAACCAACAATGGAAATGACCGCCAAAACAAGATGACACAATATATATATATATAGATAAAAATAGGAAAAATCTTTACGGACCGACAGACGAGAGAAGCCAATTTTCTAACACTACCTGGATCAATGAAGTGAATATAAAAAAAAACCCACTCTCCCACAAAGTCACAAAGAACAAAAACTGTTATCAATCAGATAGAGTATTAATCTTGATCGAGTAAAGACTCTAGAATTTTTTGGGGAAGTCACATAGGTTGAGATACAAAAGAACTATTAAACAATGAAATAATCTTAAACCTATAAAGCACCCTAAAATTAATCTCAATGGAATTTAAATATCATGTAATTCATCTACATATCATGAATACTCAAAGCTCAAATATTCCAAAAATACATCAACTTTTTATATAAAAACTAATATTTTATTATTAAATGTTTTTTAATCCTTACAAAGCATGTATAAAATTAACGCATTAAATTGGGTTAATGGTAGATGAATAGTATATTTTAAAAATATTGTGATTCCATTACATAGTGTGAATATTTCCTACAGTCTTAAAAAACAATAAATTCATACAAAAGAACCAAAACCAACTCATGAATTTTCTAAAATTAGGGTGAACCCCAAAATACATTACATTTTTATTCAATGATTCCATTAAT
Organism: Viscum album; assembly: GCA_963277665.1. Taxonomy (NCBI): domain Eukaryota; kingdom Viridiplantae; phylum Streptophyta; class Magnoliopsida; order Santalales; family Viscaceae; genus Viscum; species Viscum album. Next base: position 178,016,560 of record OY728143.1, on the reverse strand, counting down.
ATAACCAATATCCATCCCTGACCCATAAGTCATTTTTATAGAAATTGTTACCCATACTAGAAATAAAAATGATGTATAAAATTAATGATGAAAACAAGAAAATAGAATTTAATTAATTGAATGCGAGTAATGAGATATTACAAATATTTTTTGTAAGAGATGACATCAAATAATTAATCATGTAATTAATTTAAAAATACATTGTTTATTATCCAAAATATTTTCCAAATTATATTACATTTTTATACATTTCATTCAAAATTTATTATTTAAATGGAATGTGTTTTCAGTTATTTAGACTTCCCTATTGATTGTTCTTAATTTAATTTATTAAATGGAAATTGTGTTCAATTATTTACCTTTTTATATTGATTATTCTTTATCTTGTTATTTATATGGAATGAGTGTTCTATTATTTACCTTTTTATATTGATTATTCCTAGACCAGTTATCTAAATATCTAGTGTATTAAATTAATTACCTTACATTGATAATTAATTCTATTGATTTATGAATGATCCATTATACCTGACCCTTAATATGCATTTGACCTCAACCATAATTTTTTCCCTTTCCCTGGTAATCCATGAAGTCTACTATATTTTATAATTAATCATATGATAGAAGGAATAAAATTATTCAAAAACCATTCTGATTAATTTTTCTATTCAAATTTAATGTAATACTGATGTACGCCTCTAGTTTACTAAGACTATTATATTATTCATCCATTTTGGATTTGATTCATTGTATCTTAATCAAATTTAATAAATCATGAACCAACTCCATGATACTAGGCTATGAGTCCTTGTACATATTTTTATGTTTCAATTTTTCTGGATTCAAAGAATTATGCTATGAATAATATCCTAGGATATTATAGAGAGTGTAATGATGTTCTCAAAAAAATTGTTTTATTATATTTTTTTTCAAATGTAGGGGTGAGTAAATAATATATCTAGTTTACCAATACTGTTAATCTATAAAATACTTTTAGATAAAATTATACGTATATATTACCAATGTAACAAAGTAACCACTAGCTATATGCTACTAGGATTGGGGACATTATAGTTGGTATCAGAAAAATTTTATTATAAAACATGGGAAATTGACTTTGGAAAACATTTATCATGTAATATAAGCATATTAATGACATTAATATTGCGTCTCATTATTGGATATCATCATAATATTCTTGTACTAGATAAAATCTGTGTTTTTTCTAAAAATAAATATATGTCTGGATAATACAAATGTATGTAGTTTTGGAATAGATGAATAAAGGGGTAATATCACTAGAAATAGTTGGCTGAGTATTTGTCATCCATCATTATAATTCATGGTATACAATTGGAATTAAAATCCTATGTGATATTCTTATCTTAACTCATATTTTATTTATAAAAAATTATAAATAAAATCTTCTTTTATTCTTCCTTCCACACATAAAATATTAATGAAGATTAATTTTCATTCCTCTATGGTGTTTTAAGAGAATATTATGGAAAATATATCTTTCTGTTTTTCTCCTTCAAACCATGAGCACAATGAGAGTTTCCAAATTCCATTCCCATATATATATTACATAGAAAAATTTATTCATAGCTATAATGTGATCAAATATGTAATTTTTCACACCAGTTATTTTTTAAATTATTTTATTTTATTAATTGTCTTGGAATCTAGAACTCTTATTGATGTTTTTACTGAATCCCAGACTGATTTTTTCTGTTTTTATTGAAAAATGTGTTCTTTTTGTTCTTGAAATCATCTGATGTTTAGGTAGAGAAAATTTTGGAAACCATGAGGCTTCACCGGGTCACCGTGCAACATACCCTATCTGTGAAACGAATAAAAAATTAAATGAATAATAAATACATTTATAATTAGAATAAAAATAAGAAGAAAATGATTTAAAATTAATAATAATGATAATAATATTATAAGGAATAATATTATTGATAATATTATTATTATGAGTTATAATAAGGATAAGATTATTATTATGAATAAAAATATTGTTATTATTAAGTTTATTATTAGAAGGTTTGTTATTATCTTATTTATTAAGTTTATTTTTTTTATTATTAATTTTATTAATATCATATTATTATTATTATAATTATATTATTACTATTATCTTCATCATCAACATTTTATTATTATTATTATTATTATTACTATTTATATTATTAATATTCATTTATTTTTACCTTTTCACTATTGAGTATGCTCTCCCCTTCCCAAACTCTCATGCCTCACCCTCTACCCCATCCCAAACCATCATGCCATGCCTCTCCTCCCATTGTGGTGCATTGTCCCCCAAAGATGCCACCTTCTTGCGGTCCTCCAAAGAACAACCCAACCGTCCAAACCTGTCTCCAGTGCACGGCTAGGCCAACAATCTCCTCTCTGGCTCCCCCCTTTGGTAGTTTCTTCCTCTACTTCGTTGGGGTTTACTTTTTTATTGGTGTGGGTTTCAATTAAAGTTTTCCTTTTTTCATATTTCAGTTAAATATTTTTTTATAAGGATCAAGGGTTGTTTCATGGGTTATAGCTAGGGTGCAGATGATGATTCACACCATGTTTTTGGAATTTCTATGCCAATGGAAATTTATTCCTTATATAAAAATTAGTTGATGAATTTAATAAGATTTTTCATGATTATAAATGTGTTCTATAGTTTTATTGGGTGGTAAAGAAGGTGAATTTCAAATGTTTTGGCATTATATGTGTGGGTAATGATATCTATAAAGAAATTAGCTATGTATCTATAGGTAATTCGATGTTGTGTTTTATGGAAATGTTTTATGGCTTGGTTGTAGGGTTTGAAACACATTTTAATATGGTTATGTTGGGAAATTATTTTATTAAATTGTTTCGTGGTTTCAAATTGTTCTTTGATGTGGTTTTGGTGTGCATTAAATTTTAAGAATGGATTTTGTGGTGCATTGAACCTCACCTATATATTTTTGTGATTTTAGGATACGTTGTACTATGTTTTGATCAATTTTTGAGGTAACACATGCATATACATGAGGTATGTATAATATATATATATGTCCTTCGTGTATGTGTTCCTTCATGGAATAGGGAATACATGCATTGGATTATGGATATATATATATATATAAGTATGTGTGTGTGAGTGAAGGCCAATTAATAGTGGTTCCCATCTAATTCATCAAGCACCGATGTGTCTTAGCTTTGTTTAATCCCTTATTCAGATTGGTTTCCCTATGAAATTTCCATTAAATTAAATAAATACTGATTTCTTTTTTTGTTCACTTATTTTTATGCTAATTTGTAATTTACTATTTTCATAATAAACTATTATTTTGAAATATTGTATGAACATATTTTTATTTTAATTATATTTATTTTTTATGTGAGCATTTTTTGTTGTGAAAAACTCAATCAATATATTCCCTTTTAATGTAGCACAGTGGTGACCATAGGGTTGTCTCTCGAGGTGGTTGCAGTTCGAGTTGCAAAACTGTCACTTTTGTTATATATTTTTTTTTCTAAATTGAAAATGGGGATTTGATTAACAATTTGAAAATAAAATTTTAATTAAATGCTAAAGTGAAATAATTTTAAAGGAATAATAATTTGGGTTTGAAATTAGGAATAAAAATAGCAGTCGTAGACAAGCTTCATCCTCTTGGACACTCTCATCTTCCTTATATATAAAAAATATCTCTTAATTTAAATTCATAAATGTACTCCCAAGGACCCCAGGTGTACAGTATAATTTTAATATAAATCATATTAATACTTAAATATGATTTTGGTCCCACCTATAAAAATGAGTCAATTACTTAAATACCTCCACGTAATTGATCCTAATTGAATTCTCTATGCTCATTGGAAAAACCTCACCAAAGAATTTTAAAGAGAGAAATCAATTGTTCTACTTTATATATGGAACAATGATCATTTTTTTTTGAAAATATATTTAAGAAACATAAAAACAAGAATCATTCAAAAATATTGGTTTAAGAGAAATCCAAAACTAAATTACACATTAAAATCAATACTTGAAAGTGAGTGTCCGTCGGGTGTCGTCCTCTGCAACCACTTGCCGCTTAGCCCTGCATCACTTGATAAGACATCATCTTATCTATTGAATCCTCCAATGATGGAATATTCATAAGTATCTGAATCTTTTGCTTCCACATTTCTCTCTCAATCCAAATCCCTTTGTGATGGATGGTGTGGCTATGAATGGAATGTGATTTAGAGGTAGGACCTCCTCTCCTTTATATGAAGATTTAATCATCAAACTGTTGTTGCGTTTTTGCCCATTAATTTTCCAATTCACTAATGGAACTCTTCATAAATATTGTTCAGAACTGCGTTGATCGTCAACCCTCCAAATTTCAGATTCATTGGACATGTCTTCAAGTAGTTGTGATTTTTTTATTTTCAATCACTTTCTCTAGATGAATCTTCCTGGAAGCTTCCTTCAAAACTCTATCACTCAATGGCCATCATAAGAGTTTCCAATCGGCTTCAAATTAATTGTGTAGATGCGTCTGGGAGTCCTTGTTAATATAAAAGTGGTATATAATCATTTTTAGGAGTTTAGGCCGAATTATTCTTCCATTACTATTGTGGGGTCCACGCAGTCCGCCCGGAAAAATTGTCAATTCATTGATTTTTTTGGGCATCAAGATGCATGAATCTTTTCCTGGTCCTGAAGACAAAGATGATGGAAATAAAAGTAGGGTTCAAAAAAAATTCGATACTGAAAATTTGGAAATGTATTTTATGAGAAATGACCAAAATACATCTGTGATAAAAAGATGTTAAAAATCCCGAATTATGCAATTTAAACTTTTAATCACAAAAGACACACTAAATCCAAAATTGTTACAAATTAGGTCAAATTGTTAAATTTGTGAGGTTTAAATAATTTAAATAGACATTAAAAATAGTGTAAATATTAGCTCTATCAATTCCCCCACACTTGGCTCCTGGACTCCTCGACAGGTGAGCACAAAATCCAGAAAAATAAAACACATACCAATGGGGTTTACCAATTTACCGCAATGAATTAAAAAGATATCATTCCTCTTTAAAGACAAATATTTAAAATTATAAATTCAAATCATTCAATCAATTTCCACTTATTTTGTCTTCTAATGGATACAACACACTTACCTCACATTCATTTTTTGTCAGCACACCATATAGATTTGCAACAAGGATTTTCACATCCAACCCATGCATGAATTTCCACAGGCTTGATAAATTTCTATATCTCCACACGATCTGAGACATGAACATGTGATTATCATGAGGACTTTACAAGGTTTTTCTGTGGCTTGGGGTTGGTAGGATTCAAATGTAAAAAATTCTATGGATGAATAAGAAGGGTTTGGCTCATTTTGAAGCATAAATACATGATTCTAATTTTTTATCAAGTATGGTCTCCTCCATATTCTCCTATGAAAAATAATCATATCTGATCATCTATTTTACACCCCATTCCATCAATATTTCAGTAGCAAATATGACTTTTTTTAATGCTCCATATTGGGCACAACTTATTTTCATTGCGAGCTCTAGACAGGCACAACTCCATTTCATTTGAGAGCTCTAGATAGGCACAACTCTCAGAAAAATATATTCCAGCATCAGAAATATGCCTTAAATGTTTAAATGTTCTCCCAAAGCAACACCAACTGAGGTAGAACATTATGATTCATCTTCCCCCACACACTTAATTTCAACAAGATCATGCATTTATACTCCCAGAGCCGGTTAGAAATGGAAATTTGGCTTGTATTGTGGCTAACCTAATAGGCTATACATGGTTACTAAGGGCTCAATAAAGATCAAATGTTCAAGGAAGGACAAAATAAAAAGGATAATAATGAAAATAAGGTTCTAATATTCAAAAGAATGCCTCAATCATTTTAATCACAAGTATCCTAGACCTATTGTTTTGATAGAAATAAATCAATTTCTGGATTAAACAAACACGAATTGGTTCTCTCAAGAAAGATGTGAATGTGAAGAAGATATAAAAATTGGTCCAGAGGCCTCACATGATTGATAATTTCAATTACAATGTTTGTGATATGTGCCATGAGATTTAAAAATCAGTGGTCTTTTCAAGAATTTTCCAAATTTTTAAACTTGAAACAATTCCATTTTCAGCATTCATTTATGTTTAGTTTCAGAGGATCAATTGGTTCGCTTCTTGGCATGAGTTTCAAATGAAATTCCAGAAATTCCAAAACATTTTTTTAATTGAAAAATAAACATGACAAAAATGGAATGAAATTATGGAAAAAAATTCAAACAGAAGTTTGTAAAAACCTATTCTACCTAGCATTTTGTCCCCCCACACTTATTCTATGAAATTTCCTCACTGTGTAGTTTTTTATTAGCATGAAATTTAGAAAATTAAAGACATAGAAAAAATAAATTATAAGGAATGACAAAAAATGGCATCAATTATATTCTACGTCATGAAGTTTCATCTCCTCTCCTAGAGGATCTTGAAAATTTTCATGAAATAGCTTCAGCCTATGACCATTGACAGTGAATGATGTATTTTTTTCTGGATCATTATTCGGTATTGCACCAAAAGGAAAAACATGAGTAACAATGAATGGGCCATACCATTTGGAATGAAATTTACCTAGGAAGAGTTTCAATCTGGCATCGAACAACAGAACTTTGTCTCCCTCCTTGATGTTTTTTTGAGAATCCTCCCATCAAGAAAGGCTTTGCTTCTCTATTTGTATAACCTAGAACTTTTGTTTGCATTAATTATGATCTCCTCCAACTCCCGTAGACAATATTTTCTTTCTTTCCCAGCAGAATATAGGTTCATGTTACATGTTTTTACAGCCCAAAATGTTTTTTGTTATAACTCAACTATTATATGAAAGGCTTTTCCATAGACCAATCAAAATGGTGAAATTCCAATTGGGGTTTTGAAAGCAGTTCTGTGGTCCCAAAGAGCATCATCAAGTCTCATACTCCAATCCTTTCTATTTGGGTTCACTATTTTTTCTAGGATTTGTTTGATCTCTCTATTGGACAACTCAACCATTCCATTTGTTTGAGGATGATAGGGCGTAGAGACCTTATGATTAACACCGTATTCTTCAAAAGATATTCCAAAGTCCTATTAAAAAAATGGGTACCTTGATATTTAATTAGAAACATAGAAAATCCAAACCATGAAAACAAATTTCCTTTTAAAAATATGGACACAATTTTTGAATCAACAGTTCGGGTGGGGATAGCCTCTACCCACTTGGACACATAATCAACATCCATCAAGATGTATCTATATCCAAAAGAATTGGGAAAAGTCCCTATAAAATGCATTCCCCATACATCAAAAACATCACAAAACAAAAGTCGTTTTTGTGGCATCTCATTCCACTTGGAAATGTTTTCATGGATTTGCCAATTTTTTCAGGTTCAGCAGAATTCGAAAGAATCTCTAAAAATGGTGGGTAGTACAATCTAGAATAAAAAACTTTTCTTACTGTTCTCTATAGTCCGAAGTTTCCTTCACAATTTAATGTGTGACAAAAATGTAGAATGGATTGAAATTCAGAGTTCGGAATGCATCTTCATATCATTTGATCACTACCAATGTGCCATAAATAAGGATCATCCAAAATGTATTTCGTTAAATCACTCACAATTTTATCAATTTTATTTTTGGAAAACCATTGGGGATGTTCATAAAAATCCAAATAGTTTACAAAATTAGAAAACCAAGGTATTTCACTTTGATCAGAAAATAAATCCACATCTGGAAAGGTTTCCTTAATTTGGGGACTCATCTGAAATTTTCTATTCTCAATAGATGGTATCCTGTTCAAATGATCAGCAACAAGGTTCTCACATCCTTTTTATATTTTATTTCACCATCAAATTCTTGTAAAAGAAAAATCCATCTCAGAAGTCTTGGTTTTACATCATGTTTCTTCATCAAGAATCTGATTACAGAATGATCAGTGAAAACAATCACATTGGAGCCTAGCCGATAACTTCTAAATTTGTCTGGAGAAAATACAACATCCCTCAGTTATTTCTCAGTTGTTGTGTAGTTTGATTGGACTTGATCAAGAGTTCGTGTGGCATAGGCAATCACATGAGATTTCTTTTCTGTCCATTGATTCAATACTTCCCCAAGAGAAAAGTCAAATGCATCGGTCATTATTTCAAAGGTAATGTACCATTTAGGAGGTTGAACAATGGGAGGGGTTATCAGTCTTTGTTTCAGCACATGAAATGATTTTATACAATTCTCATCAAAGAAAAATTGGACATCTTTTTGTAATAATCTGTACAATGGAAGTGAAATTGTACTGAAATATTTAATGAATCTCCTATAGAATCCATCATGCCCAATTAAGGATCTCACATCTCTCACAATTTATGGGTATTGTAATGAAGAAATGGCATCAACAATTTATTGATCAAATTGATTTCCCTCAAGGGACAAAACATGTCCAATAATGATCCCTTTATCAACCATAAAATGGAATTTTTCATAATTTAAAAGAAGGTTCTTTTCAATGCATGTTTCAAGGACACATTCAAAGATTTTTAAACAACTTTTAAATGATGATCCATAAATAGGGAAGTCATCCATAAAAACTTCCATTCATGTTTCCAAAAATTCATAGAAGATACTTATCATACACCTTTGAAATATTCCAGGGGAATTACATAAACGAAAGGGCATCCTTCTGTATGAAAAAGTTATAAATGGGAAAGTGAATGTGGTTCTCTCTTGAGCCTCAGGTAAAATGTGATTCTGAAAATATCTAGAGAATCCATCAAGAAAATAGTAGTAGTTTTTTTTCCAGCTAGTATTTCAAGGACTTTATTAAGGAATGGTAACAGGAAGTGGTATTTCCTTGTAACCAAATTTAGTTTCCTATAATCAATACACATTCTCCATTTATTTGGAATCCTTATGGGAAAAGGATCACCAAATTCATTCCTTGAGACTGTAAATCCACATTTTTTAGGAACAAAATAGACTGGACTTACCCATTGAATATCAGATATGGGAAAAATTATTCCAGTAGCCAACATGTTGGTGACTTCTTTCTTCACAACCTCCAAAAGTGTTGGGTTCATTCTTCTTTGAAATTGTCTTACCGATCTAGAATTCTCCTCTAGTAAAATTATATTCATGCAAACTAAGTTGATATTTCCTATTAAACCAGATAGAGTCTATCCTATGGCTTCTTTGTGGGACTTGAGAACTTCCAACAATTGTTTATCCTGGACATCTGACAAATATTTTGAGATCATTACATGGAATTGTTCATTATGAACTAAGAATGAATATGTGAGGTTAACCGGAAGTGGTTTTAATTCTACCACATGTGGGTTGGTTTAATTGATAACAGGGAACCCCTCATAAGTTAGATTGTTTAGTGAACCTCCATGTTCATCATGGTGATCTATTTCTATTATCTCAAAACTTGATTCATGTGAAATATTGGAAACCTCTCCTGGAATACCACTAACAGATTCAGTGGTTTCTAAAAATTCATCTTCATCATTGATAAGATCTCCAGCCTCAACATCCCAAGACACATCATAGTCTCCAATTTCATCCTCATTTTGATCTGATTTAGTATCATACAAACTTCCCTCTTTTTCACATCAGTTGGTATTTCATCGTAGAAAAATAAGGTAACTTGCCAGAGGAAAACCAATCCATCATGTTTACATGTGGAGTTGAATGATCATGAACCAGGTGTTTCATTGAATGAAAAATGTTGAAATGAACAACCTCTCCTCGAAATTATTGTGAAAGTGTTCCATTGTGAACATTGATGATCGCTTTTTCCGTTTTTAGAAATGGCCTCCCTAGGATGAGGGGTGCATGTGTGCTGAACCGATCATCTTCCATATCCAAAACATAGAAGAGAACATGAAAAATCATGTCTCTCACTTGAATGAGAATATCCTCTATAACTCCAGCAGGTTTGGTGGTACTTCAGTTTGCATGCTGAATGATAATTCCAGAGGGTTTCAAGTCTCCAACCTTAAGAGATGAGTAGACAGAATATGGAATGACATTGATGGAGGCCCCTAGATCAAGCATCGCATCTTTGAATTCCCATTTCAAAATGGTACAAGGAATGGTAAATGTCCCAGGGTCTTTACACTTGACAGGAAGGGCATGTTTAATCATCGATGAAACATTCTTTCCTATGTTTATTTTTTCACCTCCTTTGAACTTAATTTTGTTGGTACACATGTCTTTCAAAAACTTAGCATATCTTGGAATTTGTTTCACAGCATCGAGAAATGGAATATTGACTTGGAAATTGATAAATGTTTCCAAAACATCTTTATCTAATTCTTTTTCAGCACATGACTTTGGTGGTGGTTCACACCTTGGATAAGGCAGTGGAGGTTTGAATGTTTTTGGGGGTATTCTGAGAATGTTTTGGAGGAACATATGGACCATACATCGTCTTACAATCATTCTTTGTTCTTTCAAACAATATTTCTTCTCTTGACTTTTTTTTCTATCAAAATCAAAATTTTCAGCATTTTTAACAAGGGTAGGATTTTCATCAACCGTGTCGGCAGTAGGGATGATGTTCTCAATCTGAGGGTTATTAAATTTTGTGCCACTCCTGAGTACAATTGCACTCACATTTTCCTTAACATTATTCCACTGATTTACTTGTAGATGTGAGGGTAAACCACTACTCATTTGATTTTTTATGCAATTAATACTAGAGGCAAGTTGACCCACTTGAGTCGTCAAGGTATTCATTTTGTTATCTTGTTCTTCTGAGTATTATTTTAGTTCCCTCATTTCCTCTTGTTGTTTCCTCATTTCCTCTTATTGTTTCCTCATTTCTTCTTCAAGGTTACTGTCATAGTTTTGAGTGGGTAAAAGTTGCTTCCAGAATGAGCATTGGCTTGCACATTGAAATAAATTCGTTGATAATTACTTGATTTTCATCAGAAGAATCCTCTTGGTTGTTCAGGATGATGAAATATTTCATTTGAGTTTTTGTTCCATCCCTGATTTAAATTTTGGTTGTTTTGATGTATTCCTTGCTAGTTTTTATAAAATGGTCTTCCAGGAAAAATTGCATTGTAGTTCTCATGAGGCTCTTTCATTTGTGGGCATTTGTCACTAAAATTTTCATTAGAAGAACAAATCCCATAGTGGACATGTTTTTGGAAAGCCACTTCGGGTTTGGGTTGGGTTGGTGGGGTGTTAGACAACATTATTTACCTTACCATGGTTGTATGATCATATAGAGGACTTGCAATTGTGTTTTTTAGGACTAGTAGTAGGGAATTCTTGTGCAGCTTTGACATGAAGAAGGCCCCTAGTTCCAAATTGTTGGGAATTCTAGGCCATGTTTACAATTGGAATCCTAGCGACAGCTGGTGTCTTATCAACTAAAGCTCCTCTTGTGGCAGCATCGATCATACATATATCAGTGAGACAAAATCCTTCATAAAAGTATTTATTGAGAAGCTAGAAACTGATTTGATGATGGGGGAATCTAAAATAAATACGTTTGAACCTTTCCCAGTATTCGTGAGGTGGTTCTCCTTGTGTCTGCCTAATTCCACAAATCTCCTTTCGAATGGAGGCAGTTCTAGATGCATGGAAAAATTTGTCAATGAAAATATTTTTTAATTAATTCCAATTTCTAATCAAGTTTGAGTGAGAATAGAAAAACCATTCCTTATAAACTCCATCTAGAGAAAAAGGGAATGACCTCGGCTTCATTTGATCGACATCGACTCCATGTGGCTTCATGTTGACACACAAGTAGTTGAATTCTTGGAGGTGTTTGTGTGGTTCTTCACTAGGAAACCCATTGAACATGTGAAGCTCATGGATAAAACCATACTTGATTTCAAATCTAGTGGGGGAATTAGGGTACTCTATAGGATTCTCATGATTTTCATCATAGGACGAAGATAGTTCTTTCAAAGTTCTATTTTCAGAAATTTGGATCTCAGTTTCAACTAAGTCCCTCATACGTTTATTGGTGAAAGATTCACAAATTACAACTTGGGGATTAGTAGCTACAACCCTAGTGTGAAAAGATCTATCAATTTTAGAATCTAAAGGTAACAAGTTCGGTTCAGAAGATTGGGTCATGCAAGAAAAGAAAAATAATTAAAATAAAATTAACTCTAGCAACCTCCCCAAAAATGGAGCTAGTTGATGTGAGCATTTTTTATCCTAAAAACCTCAATCAATATTTTCCATTTTAATGTAGCATAGTGGTGAACACACGGTTGTCTCTCAAGAAGGTTGCTGTTCGTGTTTCAAAATCGTCAGTCTTGTTATTTTTTTTTCCGAAATGATAATGGGGATTTGATTAACAATTTGAAAATAAAATTTAAAATAAATAATAAAGTGAAATATTTTCAAAGGAATGATAAATTGGGCATGAAATCATGAATAAAAATAGCAGTCACAGACAAGCTTCACCCTCTCGGACACTCCCCTCTTCCTTGTATATAAAAAATATCTCTTAATTTAAATTCCTAAATGTACGCCCAAGGACCCCCAGGTGTAAAATCATATTTGAATAGAAATAATATTAAGACTTCAATATGATTATGGTCCCACCAATATAAGTGAGTAAGTTACTAAAATACATCCATGTAATTGAACCTAATTGAATTTTCTATGCTCAATGGAAAAACCTCACCAAAGTATTTTAAATAGAAAAATCAATTGTTATACTTCAAAGATGGAACAACGATCAAAAAAAATTTCTTGAAAATATATTTAAAAAATAAAACAACAAGATTCATTCAAAAATATATGTTCAAGTGAAATCCAAATGGATATTACACATTAAAATCAAAACTCGTAAGAGAGTGTTCGTCGGGTGTCGACGTCCGCAACCACTTGCCGCTTAGCCCTGCATCACTTGATAAGCCATCATCTTTTCTACTGAATCCTCCAAAAATGGAATAATCATAAGGATCTGAATCTCCTTCTTCCCATTTTCTCTCTCAAGCCAAATCCCTTTGTGATGGATGGTGTGGTGATGAATGGATTGTGATTTAGACATAGGATCTCCTCTCCCTTTATAGGCAGATTTCATCATCAAAACGTTGTCGCATTTTCTACCCATTAATTGGACGATTCACGTATGGACCTCTAAATAAATATTGTTCATAACTGTGTTGGAAATCCACCCTCTAAAGTTCAGATTCATTGAATGCGTCTTTAAGAAGTTAAGATTTTTTTTATTGTCTATCACTTTCTCTGGATGAAGCTTCCTTGAAGCTTCCTTCAAAAATCTATCACTCAATGGCCATCATAAGAGTTTTCAAATGGATTAAAATTAATTTTGTTGAACCGTATGTGAGTCCTCGATAATATCCAAGTGGAATAGAATCATTTTTAGAATTTTAGGCCGAATTATGCTTCCGTTACTATGGTGGGGTCCACCCAATCCGCCCGAAAAAATTGTCAATTTAATTGATTTTTCTGGGCATCAAGATACATGAATCATTTCCTGGTCCAGAAGACAAAGATGATGGAAATAAAATAAGGGTTCAAAAAAATTCTAATCACGCATTTTGTAAATGTATTTTATGAGAAATGACCAAAATACCCCTGTGATAAAAATATGTTAAAAATATAGAATTATGAAATTTAATCTTTTTATCCCAAAACACACTATAAATCCAAAATTATTACAAATAAGATCAAATTGGTAAACTAGTGAGGTTTAAATCATTTAAATAGACATTAAAAATAGTGGAAATATTATCTCCATCAATTTTGTTATTAGATGTTCTAAATATTAGTTTTAGTAAATTCCCCACAGGACCTTATAAATGTTCATCAGAATTAATATTGTGAATTGAGTTTCTAAAATGGGTTTACAAGTGTGTTTGTAGTTATCAAAGTTCTGTATGTGTGATTCTTTAATAAATTGATTAGAATGAATAAATCCTGTGAGGCCTGATTGGTTTTTTTGTAGACATGGTTGTCTTAAAAACACTCAATGGAACGGGTTTCCACCTTGCTAGTTGATGAATATTGGGAGTTTCCTAAGTTTGAGACATCCATTCTAAAATGATGGTTTTAAGGTGATGGACTTTATACTTAGTGTAACTCAGGGGTGAGCTTGTGGTATGTGTTGACTATATGTGATGAATTTACTAATGAATAGATAATTATTTGAAATTTTTGGGTCACCCCCTTTTTATTCTAAACTTGTGAACCTAGCATAATGAGAAAATTGTAAGTGAATGATTGATGCAGTACTATAGTTTATTACACTAGATTGTGTCCCATAACAGGGGGTTATATTGTAATAATTCTTATGGGATTGGGCCCATCGGTCATGCTAGGTTGGCAACGATAAGGCATTTGGAAATTTTGACATCATAGGTAGGGAATTTCTTTGGGAGGAGTCACATATATAGCCCGTTCTATAATATTCATGAGATATTAGGCTCTCCAATGTAATTCAGCACTTAGTTATCTATTGTCGATAATTAAGGTGCATTTTTTGGTTGGACACTATGGTTGAAATTTTTTATTTCCCAATTTTTATCATATCTTTTAACTCCTTTTATAGTTTATCTCTTTTCTAATGGTGATAAAATGAATTTGAAATATTTTTGGAAGATTTTTTTAAAATGTTTGAAACTTCTTTCCTCTCTATCCTTCTTTTTGTAAAAATGGTTTGATCTTTTTTCATAGAAATATAACATGTTTAAAATAAGATAGGCAGTGGAATGTGATTTTTTATAAAGGGAAGATGTGTGAAAAAAAACATAATTTTATATATTTTAGTTCATACTTGAAATTGATGCTTCCTTATTTAAAGGAAATTTATTTGGTAATATAATACTTGGGAATGCCGAAATAGATTTAAAACTAATGCCAATAATTTGTTTATTTTTTTATTCTCTGGTGTAGGTTTCATATTTATCTCAATCTCCATGGTTTATGTTTATACTTGTGAGTCGAGTGTGACCTATGGGGTCATGTGGAGTTTTAGTCGTCATTAGGTTTGGTTGTTCTATTTATCACTTCATGCTCTGACATTCTATTTTGTTAATTTATTTTGGTCTAGTAATTAATTATTCGACTATATTTGTTTATTTATATTTGGTGAAATATTTTTCATTATCACTCTGTTGATTATATTGGCACTTGTCACCATCCCGGCAGGATTAGGAACACCTCTTGAGCCTTGTCCTGGGCTGACTCAGGTGATCAGTTCTGGGTTGACCAATGTTTGTTTGTGAAAAAATCATCTCTAAGGTGGTTATACTCTTTTGGGTCATATTCATTGGGGAAGAGTTTTGGTAGACCATATCTATGATTTTTGTGACTTGACATTCCAATTATGATTCGGGTTTTTGGCTTGCAGACCGCATGATGGGACTGATGTCACTCGGGGATTCAGGTTTCATTTGAGTCATTTAATAATTATGGTTATTTTATATTTGGGAAATGAAATGGGAGTCGGGAAAAATGTATTACGGATATTTCATTGCCTAGAAAGCCATACATAGCAGTGATTGTTTTCCAAAAACACTCTTTATGATGGTGGATTGGTTGGCGTGTGGCTGCCAACTATATGTCCAAGTCACCAGCCATCACTAATTTCCTCTTTCCATAACATGTGTTTCCCTATGTATTGAAAAATAATCTGAAAATATTCCTTTGAAAATTTAAGGAGTATAGATTTTAAACTGGAAATGGGTTTATATTAAAAGGGTGGAAATGGGTTTTTGGAATTTTTTTGAGTGAGGTTTTGTTGGTCGGAGTGGTTTACTCAAGAGGGGGGGGGGGGTGAATTGAGTACCAATTAAAATTTCTGTATTTAAAAACACTGTCTTAAAGACCCCCAAATAAAATAATAAATTAAACTGTAGTGAATTTATATTAAAGTAGAGGTTCTGTTAGATTCTCAAGGGATTGATTAATTCCCAGTTAATCAATACAGGAGTGTATGATTATCTTTTGAAACTAACTTACTAATCTACACTTAACATAAACACTTGCTAATTTAATTATCAAAGTAACTTTAAAAACAGTATTAGTTTTAAAGTGATTAGCAGTGGAATAAAACTTTGAAAGAGATGGCACAACAAATGTAACCAAGAGGTTCAGTCTCAAGCCGAGACTTAGTCCTCTCAAAAGTTTATATAAAAATGATCCCCACCCTGGATCGGGGTTCAACAGTTTACAACTGTCCCGGTCCAAGACCTCTACCACTGTTATTTGTGGGAAACAGTACAACAGCAACCAACTGTCCAGGTCACACACGACCTCTACCACTGTTATTCGTGGGAAAGAAAGAATTCAAGAATTTGGTAAGGATTTACAAATCCTCCATTTTAAGTATAGGAGACAGTGTATGTGTTAGATACAGCAGATAACACACACTGCTCGAAATAAATAATAATAAATCACAGAACACGGGATGTAGTGTTTATAGATGGTTCTGGTGATTTCAGTGTAGCTCTGGACTCCTTTGAATTCGATCAGAAGTGAGTCTGAGTCCTCTTCTCGTTTCTGTTTGAGAAACAGAGTGTCGTATGCTCCAGGTTCATAGACAGTGAAAATGTAGTGGTTGAAGTTCTTCAGTGTTCTTCTTATATGCACAGAACACTTCTCGAGTATGCTTGATTGTCTATGAGCTTCTCTGTGTTCTTGATGGAACTGGTTTTGCTCTTGATTCTTCTTGTTCTTGTGTTTCTGGTATATTTCATCCACCACACACTTCTCCCTTTTTTTGTTGGGCAGCGTAGTCTTCTCGTATTTATCTCACGGGCAACAGGGGACAGAAAAGATTTCCTTTTTGCAGGTACGAGGTACGGGTTCCTGACATCCGACAACCTTTATCAGATATTTGACAAATCATTAAAATGTACATGATATGACCGTTAGATAGATTAAATATAGGAAATAAAGAAATTCAAATAGTGAGTTGAGTGATCGGTAGGTAATCAGCATCGGTATCTTGGACATCGGTAGCTCAATTTCATTAGTTTCTTTGACTCTATCGGTGGCTCTATGCGTCGGTTGGTATATGCTTGTATCGGTGACTTTGTTTATCGGTAGCTCCATGCGTCGGTAGCTCCATGCGTCGGTAGCTCCATGCGTCGGTAGCTCCATGCGTCGGAAGCTCCATGCATCGGTATCGGTAGCTGTGAGTCTGTCAGTAGCTTCGTCCATCAGTGACTCTTATTCCATCGGTAGCTATTTATACTTACACTGGTAGCTCTATGTTTGTATCGGTAGCTTTCTGTAAGTCAGTAGCTTACATTTACAAGCACATCGGTAGCTCTGTGTTAAGTATATTGGTGACTCTGTCTGTTGGTAGACTAAGTCTATCGGTAGACTGGGTACCGGTAGCTCTTTATCAGTAGCTATAGGCAGATTACTTATCTGTTTTATGCAGAACACATCTGATTGTGTTAGAATTAATTTATAACTTGTATGAACATGGATAAATGAGGATTAACATATTCCAAAGACTATTTTAAAAATTAATATTGGTTGATCACAGATTTGAAAGAATTAAAGTATAGATCAATGATACTTAAAAATATCATAGAGAATGAAAACATAATTGGGATTTTCATCACATATGAATACTTGATTGAGATTATCAAAACAGGTGAGGTCAACAATCTCCCCCTTTTTGATAATCACAATCTATGATATGGGCATTTAACATAGTGAAAATATAATAGTAAAGAGTATAATATTGAATTCAATTTTCTCAGAGAAAACAGCATCAGAGATAATAGAAATAGTATGATATAGACATAAGTTATCAGAGGTAACAATCAGAAGGTACCAAAGGTAAAAAGAAACACAATAATATCAGAGATAAAATTGAAAAGAAGGTAATTTTTCTCCATTGAAAATATTTCTCATTCTCTCATTTTGTTCTCCCCCTTTGTGATAATCAAAAAGTGGGAAAGCATATATAGGAGAAAAATAAAACATGAGAAGTAAAAAGAGTTCCTCTATATTAGAGCAGTCAGAAAGTACAGAAACAGAATACAAATGAATTCCTATCAAAAATCCTGGCCACTGGATCAATCCACATCTTCCACAGGAGATTTTCCTTTGGGATCAGAAGAAGGTTCGGGTGGTGAGGATGCAGGTGAAGGTTTTGGAATGCCAGAAATGATCAAAGGAGGCTGAGCTACTGACACAGAGTCAGGCCTGTAGGTTGAAGATCTTTGGGTGATCATTGGTGTGAGGCTTCGAATAGCTTGAGCAGGAGTCAGCTAGACTGTGGAAGCAGCTGAGGCAGAAGCAGGCAAAGCAGGAGGTACGATGACTGGTCTGGCATCAACATGCAAGAAGGGCAGCAACAAATTTCTAAAATCCATAATAATTCCTCCTCCTCTTTCCATAGCAGAGATAAAACCATCTTTGTTCTCCATGAATTTCTCCAAGGTAGGAGTCAATTTTCTTAGTTGGCTCACTTGTTCTCTAAAAGCTTGAGTTACTGGAGGGAGCTTCATGTTTTCCAACATCAGCATGAAGTGGTGATCGAGTTGATGCTTGGTGAAAATTCTGGTGAAGTAGTAGTCCACTTTTCTCTTTATGGCTTCCTGAGAGGCAGAGGCTTCTCTCATATAATCTTGAACAATCTTCATTATTTCTCTAGCAGAATCTCTTGTAGAAAGCACCACTCGGCTCAACTCTGATGATTCCACAGAGCCACTGGTTGAAATAGAACCAATCTCCTCCTTCAACATTGCTCGGACTAGATTCAGGTCAACTAATAGTTTGGATGTGAGAGGACCAAGAGAGAAGGAAACAGTTTCTTTGAAACTCTTAGACAAACCACTGATTAGGCTTTGAACTTGAGAGTCCTGTAATTGAACGTGATCCTTCACTGAGGTTTTGAAACTTTCAAACACCGAGACAAACTGGCTTACTACACTCTTCACATAAGCTATGTCCTTGTCAGCTTGAGACTTGGAGCTCATATAAGAATCCAAAGCAGCAACTGATGTCTTGAGAGCTTCAAGATCTGCTTCGATTCTAGAAGACTGATTCTGGCACTCTTTCACTTCTTCCATAAGCTCAGACACAAAAGAAGATAAATTACAAGCCAGAGATAGCTCGAAGGATCTCTCTAACATTTTCATTTCTTCATTAAAGCTTTTATTCATCTCAGCAACTGATATACTGAATGATTATTTCAGCTCATTCTTCATGGATTCAAGATCAGATTTAGAGACAAAATCATTAGGGACAACTGCAGCAGATCCCCTTGCTGAGGCCAAACTAACTACAGAATCAGTCATTATTGATTGAATTGAGGATGCAAGGGAGGTTTCCATTAACTTCACTTCTTCAACAAAACTGGTTTTGAGGTCCTCTTTCAGCTTATTCAGATCATGAAATCTGAACACATTATCGGGCAACAACTGAGAAGCAAGATCATAATTGGTCTTCGGTCTATTCACAGACATCTCATTATCTGAATCCATATAATCCAATCCACAGACTATAAACCCTGGGTCTTCTACCCAGTCTCCAAACTCAACAGCTACTGTAACATTTCCAAGAACAGATTGATGCTCTCCCTCAATGGGTGCATTCCCATGTATCACAACAGCATTCAGTGCTGGATTCTCTTCATCAGAATCTTCTACTACAAGTTTCATTGGTGCTGCATCTAGAAGATCTTCTGATACAGGTACAGATTCTTCTGTATCTCTTTCTACTTCAGCAGCAGGCATAGCTGAGCTTCCAATCAAATGACTCATACTTAAAATACCAGAAGTAGACGATTCAGAAACATTCTTCTTTTCCTCTTCTTCTTGGTGAGGTACAGACTGGTCTTCCTCATAAGTAGACAAAATTTCCTCTACCTTTCCTTTCCTAGAATAAACCAATTCGGCAACAGGACTTGGGGGCAAGTCTGGATCTCCTCCAACATCCATGGGAGTTTCTTCTTCTTCTTCTGTTTCTTCTTCTGTTTCATTACTATAAACAGGTTCCTCTTCATCAGGTCTCAGACTCGGATCTATCATATCCTTTGGTCTTGAGGGATGATCCACAGGATTAAACCTATCATATATCTTCTGATCATCACTGACCCATTCTCCCTTCCATGGGTTCCAGTTAATTTTCATGTACTTACAAACAGTCGAGGTGATGCAGAAATTTTTCCTGACTACAATTGTCTCATCCTGAGACCCAGCTATTCCTTTCACTTTTATCATTACTAAAATCAGCTTGGCAAAGAATAAAGCATTAGTCTTTGACTTTGGTCTAATCATGTCTTCCATTTGAAGCATTAACAATCTGCACAGATTGATTTTCACACCATGTCTTAGCAGATGAAGAGGATAGATATCTTGATATCTCAGATTTGCAAAATCTCCTCGCCTCGGTATGAACACATGCTGAACAAACTTGAAGAGCAGTCGATTCTCTCCATCCATTTCAGCAGCAACCACTTGCCTTTGATTCCCATTACCGGTCAGCTCTTTTAAGGCGGTTTCATAATCAAATATGTCACTGCTAGGTGGCATTGCTCTTAATACATACCCAGAGACACCTTCATGTGGTACTTTTAAACACTCATCCCACTCTACTGAAGAAAAAGACATCTCTTTTCCATTTAAAAAAGAGCTTACCCGATTCTCATTTTCAGACTTCTCGAAGGTTACAAACTCGTAGAACTGTTTTACCATCTTCGAGTAGTATGGTCCATTGTTATTTGAGAAACAATCCACCCATTTCTGGTCCTCCAGAATCTCGAGTACTAACGATTTTCTAGGCAGTATCCATTCCACGCACAGTTCCTTCTCAATTACTATGTCTCTATTCTGCAAATGAGGATTCACTGGTCGCCTTCCCGATCTAGTTCTGACTTCACTAACACTGGCTTTATGCTATGTCTTCTGCTTCTTAGCTTTTGGTTCTACACTTTCTTCTCTGACGATAGGAAGCTTAGTTTTTGCCATCGCGGGTTTAGGGTTCTTGGCCGATTTGGGAGCTATGGTTCGAAGGTGAGAGATTTTGAGCTCGGTGAGGTAGGAAGTGGCTTAGACTTAGTTTTATCATTTAGGAATTCCAAATAAATGACTAAAATAGAGTAAGATAAAATAAAATAAAACGATTCGTATTCTTGGCGGCAGACAGAAGTTTTAAAATATAGCATCGGTGAGAATTTCAACATCGGTGAGGATTTTCACATCGGTGAGAATTTTCACATCGGTGAGGATTTCACATCGGTGAGAATTTTCACATCGATGAGCATTTCACATCGGTGAGAATTTTCACATCGGTGAGAATTTCACATCGGTGAGAATTTTCACATCGGTGAGAATTTCACATCGGTGAGAATTTTCACATTGGTGAGAATTTCACATCAGTGAGGATTTTTACATCGGTTGTGATTAAACATTCCCAATTCGTGTCTTATGTAACTTAGCCTATCCGAACATAAAGGTTTAGTGAAAATATCAGCCAATTGATGTTCAGTGCCAATAAATTCAAGAGAAATATCACCTTTTTGATAGTGATCTCTTAGGAAATGGTGTCTTACATCTATGTGTTTGGTTCTAGAGTGAGATACAGGATTCTTAGAGATGTTTATTGCATTGGTGTTATCACAGTTGATTGAAACATGTTTAAAAACATATCCATAGTCCAAAAGAGTGTGTTTCATCCACAGAATTTGTGCACAACAACTACCAGCAGCTATATATTCTGCTTCGGCAGTAGATAATGCAACTGAGTTCTGTTTCTTACTACACCAAGAAACTAAGGATTTTCCAAGCAAATGACATGTTCCTGATGTGCTTTTTCTATCTAACTTACAACCAGCAAAGTCAGCATCTGAATAACTCATTAACTAAAAGGATTGTCTTTTTGGGTAAAATAAACCTAAGTTAACCGTGTGTTTGAGATATTTTAAAATTCTTTTAACAGTAATCAAATGATATTCTTTTGGATTAGCTTGAAATCTAGCAGACATACATACACTAAACATAATATCAGGTCTAATAGCAGTAAGATAAAGCAAACTACCAATCATACCTCTATAATTTGTTTGATCAACTGGTTTCCCAGTTTCATCTGCGTCCAATTTACAGGTAGTACTCATAGGAGTTTCACTTTCCTTGATACTATCCAGACCAAAACGTTTTAAAAGATCCTTTGTATATTTACTTTGATTCAAAATAATACCATTTTCATTTTGAAATACATGAAATCCAAGAAAGTACTTAAGCTCTCCCATTAAGCTCATTTCAAATTCATTTTACATACTTTTTGAAAAATCAGTACATAAAGAGTGTTTAGAAGATCCAAAAATAATATCATCAACATATATTTGTACAACTAAAACATCTTTAGAAATTATTTTAATGAAAAGAGTTGGATCAGCAATCCCTTTAGTAAAACCTTTTGAAATAAGGAAATTGCTAAGTCTATCATACCAAGCTCTTGGAGCTTGTTTTAAACCATACAAAGCTTTAGAAAGTTTAAAAACTTGATTTTGAAAATGGGGGTTAGTAAATCCAGGTGGTTGTTCTACAAAAACATCTTCAATTATAAAACCATTTAGAAATGCACTTTTCACATCCATTTGATATAACTTGAAATCCAGATGTGCATCATATGCAAGTAAGATCCTAATGGCTTCTAGTCTAGCTACAGGTGCAAAAGTATCCTCATAGTCTATACCTTCTTCTTGACTATATCCTTGTGCAACTATTCTAGCTTTGTTTCTAACTATATTTCCTGATTCATCTACTTTATTTCTAAAAACCCATTTTGTGCCTATTGTCAAGGTGTCCTTAGGTCTGTCAACTAATTCCCAGACTTTGTTTCTTTCAAACTGATTTGATTCTTCCTGCATAGCCATTACCCAGAATTCATCATTGATAGCATCATTGATATTTTTGGGTTCTAGCTATGAAAGAAAAGCTTGATGTTCAACCTGGTTTCTTAGAGAAGCCCTAGTTTGTGTTCCTCTATCAAGATTACCAACAACAGCTTCTAAAGGATGATTCTTTAGAATCCTCGTTGATCTGGTAAAGGTTGGACTAGAAATTTCTGGTTCATCTATAGGTTCAGGTTCAACAGAAGCAGATTCTGGAAAAAGTCCAGAACTGGATGTTTTGATAACAGGTTCTTTAGATTTATCATTAATGTCCAGAACAGATAAGTCTTCTTCAATATTTTCAAGATAGGTTTTAGACTCATGTGGATCAGTTTCATCAAACTTGATGTGAACAGATTCTTCCACACATTTAGTTTTCTTATTGAATACTCTATAGGATTTACTTGAAATAGAGTAACCCAGAAAAATTCCTTCATCACTTTTGGAAGCAAAATTATCCAGATTATCATTAGTATTCAGAATAAATACTTTGCAACCAAAAACTTTAAAGTAATTAACCTTAGGCTTTCTATTGTTCCACAATTCATAAGGGGTTTTCTTAAGAACAGGTCTAATTAAGACTCTATTAATGACATAACAAGCTGTATTTACAGCTTCAGCCCAAAAATAAATAGGCAGGTCATATTCATTGAGCATGGTTCTAGCAATTTCTTCAAGGGTTCGGTTTCTTCTTTCTACTACACCATTCTGTTGGGGTGTTCTAGGGGTAGAAAAGTTATGAGTATAGCCATTGTGTGAGCAATAAGATTCAAAATCTTGATTTTCAAACTCACGACCATGATCACTCCTCAAAGTTTTAATTTTAAGTCCACTAAGGTTCTCTAGAGATTTAGAGTATTTAACAATAGAAGAACATGCTTCACTTTTGTGAGCTAGAAAATATACCCAAATATATCTAGAAAAATCATCTACAAGAACATAAACATAGTGCTTCCCATTTAAACTAGAAACTCTTGATGGTCCAAACAAATCCATGTGAACCAATTCAAGTGGTTGAGAAGTCGAAACTTCTTTCTGTGATTTAAAAGAAACTTTGTGTTGTTTTCCCTTTTGACAGGGGTTACACACTCTATCATTTGGGAATTCTAATTTAGGTAGGTCTCTAACTAGGTTTTTTTAGAGAGTTTTCTAAGTGATTGAATGTTGCAATGTCCCAATCTTCTGTGCCATAGCCAAGATTCTTTATGAAAAGCATTCAAACAAGTAATATTCTGCTTAGCTAAAGAATTCAGATTAACAGCATAAACATTTTCATTTCTTAAGGCAGAAAATACCAAAACATTCTTAGAATTAAAAACTTTTCAGGAATAATTTTCAAATTTAACATGAAAACCATCATCAAATAACTGAGAAATACTTAATAAATTTTATTTAAGGCCATCGACAAATAAATCTTTAGAAATCAAAATTGAATCAGTGTTACCATTCTGGCCAAGGCCGATGATTTTTCCTCTTGAATTATCACCAAAGGTGACATATCCTCCATAAACTTTTATTAAACTCTTAAAACAAGAGAAGTCTCCTGACATATGTCTTGAACATCCACTGTCCAAATACCAGGTCTCTTTACAGGAGCTCTTTAAGCAAGTTCCCTACAAAATAGATTCAGATGGGAGATGATTTTGGTACCCAAATTTTCTTGGGTCCAGACAGGTTAGCCAATAACACTTTAGGTACCCATATTTGTCTAATGGGTCTCATATAATTTGTATAATTGACATGCTTTGAAAGATAAACTTTATTAGATCCATATATATGTATATAACTGGTTGAAGCATATGAAGTTCCAGAATTACCTTCATTCTGTCCATATTTAGAAATGAATCTAGTTTTGGAAATTTTCCTTTGTCCAGGTTAGTATCCTATACCAGTAGTATATTTAGGTGCTATTTGCTTTCCTAGCATTTGTGTTAGTGTATTTTTTCCATTGGTGAACTTCTCTAAGTCTTTCTTGAGTTTCTCATTGGATAGTTTCAGTTCAGTGTTTTCTTTTAACAGTTGAGCATTTTTCTCTTTTTCAATAGTATGTTCGGTGTTAACTGTAGTGGTGAGAGCATGTTGTTTCTTTAATGACTTGTATTTATCCTTAAGTTCATTACATGTCTCTTCCAGCATATCACAGTACTCAAACAATTCATTTTTAGGCATTGTTCCAGAATCAGAGTCAGATTCTGCATTATCTCCAGAGTAATAATTTAAAGCAGGAGTTTCAGCAGTTACCTGAGAAGTGTTTGTCATAAAGCACATATTTGCCTTATTTTTTTGTTCAGTTTTAGAGCTTTCAGATTCAGTAGAGCTATCCTCAGAAGCACTCCAAGTAGCCTTCATGGCTTTCTTAAACTTATTGTCCTTATATTCATATTTCTTTTTATACTTCATCTTTGGACAGTCGGCTTTAATGTGTCCTTTTCTCTTGCACTCATAACAGACAACATCATCTGATTTGTCATTCTTCTTCCAATCCTTTTTCCATTTAACTTGGTGATCATACTTACCCTTATAATTTGTTTTTCTGAAGAACTTCTTTTTCCTATAAAATTTCTTAAATCTTCTAGCAATGTGAGCCATCTCAGCATCACTGTCAGAATCACTTTCACTGTCTTCACAGCTTGAACTTTCAACTACAGCTTGAAGCTTTTCTTTGTCCTTATTCTTTGAAGTTGAAGATTTGAAAGCGACAGACTTTCTTGGAGGTTCATTTTCTTCCTCTTTATTCACTTTAAGCTCTTCTTCATACATCATCAGCTTGCCAATTAGTTCCTTGACAGGTAGAGCAGCAATGTCACATGATACTCTGATTGAGACAGATGTGCCCCTCCATCTATCAGGTAGACATCTCAAAATTCTCATAATCTGTTCCTTCGATGAGACATCCTTTCCCCGCGAGATCATTGTATTGAAAATTTCATTGAACATGAGATACATGTCAGAAATGGGTTTGTCAGGCTTCATTTTAAAATTATCATACTTGATAGTATAAGTGTTCAATCTCATTTCTTTAACATTCATTGTTCCTTCATGAGAAACAGCTAAGGTATCCCAAATTTCATATGCAGTTTTATAAGAAGAAATTCTATTAAACTCTTCATCTCCTAGAGCACAGTACAAGGCATTCATAGCTTTACAGTTGTTATTGTAAGCATTCTTTATAGGTTCATCCCAAGTAGATCTAGTAGTAGTAGGAATTTTGTATTCTGATTCAATAGCAGTCCAAATATCAAAACCTATGCTTTCTAGATGAATTTTCATTTTCAGTTTCCACTGAGCATAATTAGTTCCATTGAAGAAAGGTGGCCGGTTAGTAGCAGCACCATCAAGTCTATTTTCCATGATGAGAAAATTTTAAAGAGATAAAAATTTAGATATAACAAAAATTTTAAGAACTTTAAAATACAACTACAATCACAGTTCAAAAGAAGAGTACTTTTAGAAAGTATTTTCAATCCTCTGATACCAAGTGTTGGTCGTAGTGGTTTACTCAAGAGGGGGGGGGGGGGGGTGAATTGAGTACCAATTAAAATTTCTGTATTTAAAAACACTGTCTTAAAGACCCCCAAATAAAATAATAAATTAAACTGTAGTGAATTTATATTAAAGTAGAGGTTCTGTTAGATTCTCAAGGGATTGATTAATTCCCAGTTAACCAATACAGGAGTGTATGATTATCTTTTGAAACTAACTTACTAATCTAAACTTAACATAAACACTTGCTAATTTAATTATCAAAGTAACTTAAAAAACAGTATTAGTTTTAAAGTGATTAGCAGCGGAATAAAACATTGAAAGAGATGGCACAACAAATGTAACCAAGAGGTTCAGTCTTAAGCCGAGACTTAGTCCTCTCAAAAGTTTATATAAAAATGATCCACACCCTGGATCGGGGTTCAATAGTTTACAACTGTCCAGGTCCAAGACCTCTACCACTGTTATTCGTGGGAAACAGTACAACAACAACCAGCTGTCCAGGTCACACACGACATCTACCACTGTTATTCGTGGGAAATAAAGAATGCAAGAATTTGGTAAGGATTTACAAATCCTCCAGTTTATGTACAGGAGACAGTGTATGTGTTAGATACAGCAGATAACACACACTGCTCGAAATAAATAATAATAAATCACAGAACAAGAGATGTAGAGTTTAGAGATGGTTCTTGTGATTTCAGTGTAGCTCTGGACTCCTTTGAATTCGATCAGAAGTGAGTTTGAGTCCTCGTCTCGTTTCTGTTTGAGAAACAGAGTGTCGTATGCTCCAGGTTCATAGACAGTGAAAATGTAGTGGTTGAAGTTCTTCAGTGTTCTTCTTATATGCATAGAACACTTCTCGAGTATGCTTGATTGTCTATGAGCTTCTCTGTGTTCTTGATGGAACTGGTTTTGCTCTTGATTCTTCTTGTTCTTGTGTTTCTGGTATATTTCATCCACGACACACTTCTCCCTTTTTTTTGTTGGGCAGCGTAGTCTTCTCGTATTTATCTCACGGGCAACAGGGGACAGAAACGATTTCCTTTCTGCAGGTAAGAGGTACGGGTTTCTGACATCCGACAACCTTTATCAGATATTTGACAAATCATTAAAATGTACATGATATGACCGTTAGATAGATTAAATATAGGAAATAAAGAAATTCAAACAGTGAGTCGAGTGATTGGTAGGTAATCAGCATCGGTAGCTTGGACATCGGTAGCTCAATTTCATTAGTTGCTTTGACTCTATCGGTGGCTCTATGCGTCGGTTGGTATATGCTTGTATCGGTGACTTTGTTTATCGGTAGCTCCATGCGTCGGTAGCTCCATGCATCGGTAGCTCCATGCGTCGGTAGCTCCATACGTCGGTAGCTCCATGCGTCGGTAGCTCCATGCGTCGGTAGCTCTATGCATCGGTAGCTCCATGCGTCGGTAGCTCCATGCGTCGGTAGCTCCATGCGTCGGTATCGGTAGCTATGAGTCTGTCAGTAGCTTCGTCCATCGGTGACTCTTATTCCATCGGTATCTATTTATACTTACACTGGTAGCTCTATGTTTGTATCGGTAGCTGTCTGTAAGTCATTAGCTTACATTTACAAGCACATCGGTAGCTCTGTGTTAAGTATATCGGTGACTCTGTCTGTCGGTAGACTAAGTCTATCGGTAGACTGGGTACCGGTAGCTCTTTATCAGTAGATATAGGCAGATTACTTATCTGTTTTATGCAGAACACATCCGATTGTGTTAGAATTAATTTATAACTTGTATGAACATGGATAAATGAGGATTAACATATCCCAAAGACTATTTTAAAAATTATTATTGGTTGATCACAGATTTGAAAGAATTAAAGTATAGATCAATGATACTTAAAAATATCATAGAGAATGAAAACATAATTGGGATTTTCAACACATATGAATACATGATTGAGATTATCAAAACAGGTGAGGTCAACAGGTTTGAAGATGAGGAATATTATAAATTGATTTTATAAATAGCGTCTTTGCGAAAGTCAGGGATACAGGTTGAACGCTTGTTTCGGAAAGTGGGAAAGATTTTATTTTAACCTTTGGTACTCTCATCAGTGACCACATGCATATGATATGTGTAGGATGTAAATGGGTTCCTAGTTGGCATTAGAACAAGAATTTAATGTCATAGGTGAGAGTGCAACCAACCAACACTATTTTATTTTCAAAAATGATATTGAGGGGAAATTGGGTGTTTTGATAACCAACGATTGTGTTTTGTGTCTTTCATATGTTTTTTGAATATTATTGTGGGGTGTTATGAGTTTTTTATGATTTATTATTTGTGAGATGTTTGAATTCGGATTTTTCAATTAGTTGTTTTGAGATATTGGTTAATGGGTTTTTTGAAAAAATGATTGGGATAACTTTGATTAGGTTCCCTTTGTCTGTTTTGTGTTTTCTTATGGTATTAGATGGTCCAATGGACTCATTTGATTTATTTTTGGGCATTTTCTTAATTAGATAGTGTATTCCCCCATAAAGAGTTAACACACTATTGATATGGGGCCACGGGTGATTCACTATTGGCATATCCTCTAATTTATCAATTAAGAACTCTCATTGGTTTTATGGTGAGTTTATATTTCCTATATTTCGATTTAATAAGATCCTATCACATCGGGATAGTGGATATAGAAGGAGTTGAGGGAAATCATAATTTCTTGTATTACTTGAATTGCCAATGGTGAAGTCATGAATATTTTGGCCTCAAGGTCTTACCTGGAAGCAGTGAAGGAAAATCCAGTGGGGAATTTGGAAATCAGTCTGATTCGTTGTTGTTGTCCATGTCCTAAAGGGAATTTGTATATTTCATCGACTAAATCTATGAAAATGTTCTTGTTAGTCCACCAATGTGGAAAATCTATTCATAAGAGGTTGTTATGATCTTTTTCGAGAATCATGTCTTGGGGGGACTTCGTTTAAGGTTCCCCTTCCTCGTAATGTTTCTATTGATGTCAAGGTTCAGGTTTGGTAACATATTTCTATGTTATGTTTCCTCTTAAATGTGAAGGTGGATTTACATGACCTTTTAAGAACCTCTAATTTATCTGAAGGATATCTTCCTTTTGGGGAATTGTGAATTACACTTTTATAGTAAAGGTTCCAATTAGGTGTCCCCACATCTTTTGTTTCTTTTTTGAGTGAATGAATGATACATTAATACATATATACATATATATATATATATATTTTAATCCCTTGTTTTGGATAATGTTCTATTTGCGAGTAAGTGGGTATCAGGGTGTTCTCTTTTTTATTGGGGCTGACTAGGATGCAGCGTAGTTACTTGTGGAACCAGTATGAGGAGTCTAGTATGAGGGATTTTAGTACATTACTGTGAGGCAAGATATTCTTTAATCACTAGAGATCTAGCCTTAGGTCCCCAAACGTAGATGGTATGAATTCAGGAACCCCATTTTTTAAGTGATATTAGTTTTACATTGGACTTCTACATTTGAATTCAAGAGAGATTAAGCTATATATAGTTTTTCATTCTAGTGGTCCCATTTATTGGAAAGAGGAGTTGGGATATTGCTTTCATGTTCTGATCGTCATGGGGGAAAGAGTTCATCTTTTCATATAGTTTGGTGGGGTTGTTTCATTTACTTGAACCCTAGTTCTTGTGCCTTTGTGGGTGCGGCCCATCGAGTCATTGTTCCCGTATAAAAATCATTGTAAGTATATTTCTATTTATGTGCTGGTAGGGCTCATCCAAGGATGGTAATTCCTATTGGAGTGATGAACTGTGTGATGTATTCTATTTGGTTTGGGGTTTTTCTGTTCGAGGCCTTTTCTTGAAAGATTTTGTGTTTGGGATGACAACAAGTTAACCGTGTCAGGTTTTCCGTGTTGGTTCATTCCATTAAGCTATGCTAGTTGATCGTTATGGTAGAGAGACCCACCATGGGTATCACTGAAATTCAACTAGAAAGAAATGGTGGTAGACTATTTCACGTGGTGGGGAGTATGTTTGGTCTTTCCCATGATAGTGTCCTTGTATTGTCTGGGTGCTTATTTTCTTATGGTAGGGAGTTCATTTGGGAATCCCTGTGTCAGAAATTTGGTTATATGTTTGGTTTCGACATGGTGATTGGGGTCAACTTGGTAACGGAGCACACCCAATTATTTCACTGAATTAAAATCATACAAGGATTTACCAGGGCGTGGTCTGCTTTTGTTTCCCATTTCAAGCTTGCGACGTGTGTCTAGTTTTGTGATGTATGGGGTGTTTAACTTAAGGGGATGGATTATGTATTATGGGAAGATCTTTTTCTTTGATAAATTAATTGGAGGTGTTTTAGCTTTTGGGGGTGGGTGGCACAAAACAAGGAGTCCATTTTGAGTCTCCTAAGTATGACATGTAATTCAACATTTAATAGTGTTATAACCTTTTCTTATTTGTTGCTCCATGGAAATATACAATGGATGATAAAAGGGAATCAACTTCTATGTTGAAGTTAGTCCTTTTGTGGAATTCTAGGGGAAGAATACATTATGGTGGTTAAAATTATCACACCAGACCCTTTATATATTATATTATTTTATTAATTTTTTTGGAATCATGTAATTCTGATGAGGATAGGGTTGAATCTCATATTTATTTTCTGTGTTTCTAATGAAAAAGTACTTTTTATGTGCTTGGCATCATTTGTTACGCAGCCAGAGCACATGTTAGAGACCAGAAACCTCCATCAGCTCACCATGTGACATGTTCAGTTTTCAAAATGAATAAGATATTAAATAAATAATAAAATTAAAATTATAATAAAAAATAAAATGATTTTAAAAAAAAATAATGATAAAATTATTATTATACATAATAATATTATTATTATTACATCTGTTATTATATGTTTTATTATTATCTAGTTTAATATGTTTATTAATATGTATATCATGTTTATTACGTTTTTTAATTTCAAATTATTGTTATTATATTATTATTATTATTATTATTATCATCTCATAATAATAATAATTTTTATTATATTAAATTTTTTTTTATTATTATTATTAATGTTTTATTTTTACTTTTCTCTTTACGGTTAGCACTCCACATTCCAAAACCCTGAGCCCTCACCCTCTCCCCCTTCCCAACCTATCACGCCCTGCCTCCCATCCTGATGTGGCGTATCAACCCCCTCTACTCTCTATCCAGATGTCCACCGGCGCAAAACACCTACTAGTGCGATAGTCCCCCAGCATGACACCCCTTCTGGTGTGAATGACCTCTGATGTATAACCCAATTGACCATCCCCCTCTCTAGTGTGCAGCCTCCCCAGCAGCCTCCACTCTAGTTGTCGCAACCTCACTGGTTCCCTCCTCCTTTGGTAGCCCCCACCAGTAGTTTCCTCCTCTTCTTGGTCGAGGATTCCTTTTTCATAGGATATGGTTTCATTTAAGGGTTTCAATTTTCAGTAGTTAAATTTAATATTCAGGTTTGGGGTTCGAGATTGGATGCATGGGGGTAATGAGGGTGTGGATGGTGATCTGCACCACGTTTAATGGTTTTCTGACACCTAAGGTAGGAGATTCCTTGGATAATAATTTTTTGATGAATGTGTTATGCATTATCAAGATTAGAAAAGTGTAATATAAAATTCATGTTTGATGTGAAAGGTGATCTTAAAATTCTTTCGCATGCTATGTGAGGGTAATGGGTTTTAAATTTGAATTACTTGTGTTTTTTTGTGGATAATTTAGATTTTTTTACAGAAATGTTAAATGGGTTGGTTGTTTTGTTTGAAATATGTTTTAATATGGTTATATTTTGTAATTAGTTTATAAAATTATGCAATCTATTCGAATTGTGTTTGATGTTGTTTTGGTATGTGTTTAATTTTAAAAAGGGTATTTGTAGGTGTGTTGAACCTTGATGCTATATTATTGGGCTATTAAGATATGTTTTACTATGTTTTGATCTACATTTTAGGTCACACAAACATATAATTATAGTATGTATATATTTAATATATATTTCCTCAGTGTACGTACTCCCTCATGGCGATGAGAATACATTAATTAGATAATATCTATATATATGTATATATATATATATGTACGTATGTATGTATGCATGCATGTATGTATGTATTTATGTATGTTTGTGTGTGTGAGTGCGGGCCGGTAACGAGTGGTTGTCGTCTAATTCTTCAAGAGGCGATGTGTCTCAGATTTCTATGCTCCCTTATTGAGGCAGGTTTCCTTATGCATTAGCCTTTGAATTAAATATTTATAGTTTTATTTTTTTCTCACATTTATTCAATAATATATAGTAATTTATGGTTTTTAGAATAATTTCTTAATCTAAAATAATGTAATACCCTCTTTGTATTTTAATATATTTGGAATTTCTTGTTAAAATTAACAAATAAGTGTCTGATGAAATTCTCTATTGGCACAAATAATTGTGCTTTACATTTAATGTGGTGAATTAGGTTTTTAAAATGGGTCTCCAAGTATAATTTTGTTTTTTAATGTGGTGTGTGTTTGAATATTTATGAAATTGGTTTGCATGAGAAATTCATGTGAGGCCTAGTTTGCATTTTTTCAAAATTGGTTTTCTTAAAAAATATCTAGGGAATGTGTCTATTCCATGATGGTTGACGAAATATGGGAGTCTCCTAGGCTTGACACATCTCTTGTTAAATGATTATTTAATGGAAAGGGACTTTTCCTTGGGGTGACTCGGGGAGTGACCCTATGGTGGGTTATGACATTGTATGATGAATTTACTTATGAATGGATACATATTTGACATTGTTAGCTGATGGCCTTTTTAGTATGAACAAGGGAACCTAGAATAGAGATTGAATTCTAATGGAAGGATTACTGTCATATTATAGGTTATTTTCACTCACTAGTGACCCATATAATGGAGTAATTTTGTTATTATTTATATGAGATTAGGCTCATAGACCAGGCTAGGTAGGGAAACAATCGGGTGTTTGGGCATTATGATATCCTCAGGTAGGTCATGGATTGAGGGTTAGTCACATGTATTTTACATTCTATATTATTCACGAGCCCATAAGTTCTCCCATATACATTGGCACTTAGTATTCTATGGTAGATGATTAAGGTTAATTGTTTGGTTGGTCACTCGTCTTTCTATTTTCCATTTCCCTTGCATGATCATTTCTTTTGACTCCTTGAATGATGCATATCTTTTCCAATGGAGATAAAATAAATTTTTAATATTTGTAGAAAATTGTTTTAAAAATGTTCTACACTTCCTTATTCTATATCCCTCATTCCGTAAAAGAATTAGATATTCCTTCTTGTAAAAGAAACTAGTTAAAAAAAAGAATTGAAATAGACCGTGATTTTTTTAAATGGAAAATGTGTGGAAAAAACATACTTTCATATATTGAATCTCAAACCTAAAATTTATTTTTCATTATTTAAATGAAATGAATTTGTGAATAGATTACTTGGGCATGCCTAATGAGTTTTAATACTAATGCCTATAATTTTTTCATGTTTTTAGTCACAGGTGTAGGTTTTAGGATAATCTCAATCACTTTGGGTGATTTTGATTCGTGTGATCGGACTGTGACCCATGGTGTCATGTGAAGTTTTAGTGGTCATCAGGTTCAGTTAGAAATATTTATCAGTTATTTCTTTTAAATTATTGTTTGGTTATTTGTTTTGGGATATCCTTTTATTATTTCACTTCTTGTGTTTATTTATATTTGGATAAATTGTACCCATCATCATGTTGCTAATTCACATGGCACTTATCGTCAGCCCATAATGATTGAGAATGCCTTTTGGGCCTTGTCGTAGGCCGAATCAGGATTCCAGTTCAGGGTTGAACCAAGTTGGTTAATGAAATAATTCCTTTTGGAGACCTATTCCTAGGAAATGAAAGAATCAGTTAACATTTCATTCCACATCAATGATAAATCCATAACCATTCCTGGTAATTCTGGACAAATTATCCTCATTGATGCATGTATATTTATTATCTTTTTTATTTGTTTTGAGAAATTAATTTTCTCATTTTAATTTTAAGAGTTTATGTAAATAATTATTCAAAAATAGATTTTGAAATTCTCCCAATGTCATGGACTCAATTTCTGCTTTCCTTTTATTATTGATATCATTACACTATTTATCATATTTACATTCCAAGAAATGAACTGACAAAAAAAATTTATCAGAGACTAAGAATTGTAGAACATGAAATATAATATATATAAAATTGATCTATTACTAATGAATAATTTGATCAAAAGAAACAATGATGGATGGATAAAATTGCTTCATCACAAGATCAATAATGTTTTTTTCTTGCCTTGTTTGTTTGGATGTTTATCATTTTTCATGTTTCCATTTAAATTTTGAGGGAATTAGGATAACATAGTACCAATATTTGATATACCAGCTTCAATATAATTTACATTTTTATAAGGGAAGTTGTATCCTATCCCATAAAATTTAGTGTCATCATTATTCCTCCTGGTTCTATCTATTTAATAAGACCAAATATCATAGTGTGATAAAAATTAATAACATTGACTAATCATGTAGTCATGAAACATTAATCATAGAATTTCTAAATCATCACACCAATTTTTTATATTAAACCTTATTTTTATCCAATCTCATTCAATGCCATCATCTAATAAAAGTATATCATAATGGTTCGTAACAAAAATTCGATTTATCCCATGAAACATTATAGGGAGTTCATAGCTTGTTGTGTAGCCATATGCCCACTCATCATGTACAAATATTGATGAGGTTAATATTGAATCCCCTTTCATATTTTTCACACCCATATTGATCTATGAAAATATCAAAAAAACATAATAGAGTATAAACTACATTTTATTTTCTTATTATAGCACATAATTTCTACTTTACCAAAGATTTAAGATGTTAACATATACTAAAAATAATCCCAATGGTTTTAAATAATGTTATCTTATCCGTGTATTCATAAATTAGTAAATCATTATATGATATGAAATTATGTATCCTTTGTATTTCATAGATATATATTAGAACATGTTTAATAAATATTTTATGCATCTCACAACTATACACTCCCTAGAATAATATAGGTTTGTGATTTTAAAGACTAGACACATAATCATGTTATTTTATGATATGTATTCAATATATCCCAGAATTTTCTTCTCAAATAGAATAATTCTTATTCATACACTACTTAAAGTCATTATTCATTACCCAGATAAAGGAAACTGAAGAATGGGTGGGCATAGATTCTCATTAAGGATAAACATATGAAATATCACTCAGTGATCATAAGTGATCATAATATAAGTATAAGGGTATGATAAGATGATATTTTTTTATTATAATAAAAAAAGAAAAAAAATATCATTAATCATTAATCATGTAATAATGCCTCATTATAACAATATACATAATTCATATTTGTACAGAGTCATCCTTATATTTGAAAAAGAATGTAATTTTTAACTATTAAGAAAAGTATGCAATTACCCACTATTAATATTGACACATATTTTAATCTTCCATTTCACAGGTATATGTTATTTTTTTCTAAAATATATTTTTTCCTTCGAATTATTAAAACTATTAATTTTTAAAATTTACTTTCATAGAAAATGATTTTTATTTTTTTGTATTTTTCAATTCAAAATGATTTTTTCCTCAAGAATTTTTAACTATATTTTTATTGTATTTCAATTCATAAACTATAATAACCCATTATTCTTACTCCAATGGGTATACAATACATTTATACCATCCTTATTTATCCTCTAAATGGTTTATGATCATTTTGACAAAGTTAAGTATTGACATTAAATTCCTTGATTCATTTTTGTTGTCATTAACTTTTCCTTGAATTGCTCACTTTAATATGGACATTAAATGTTTCCAAAACATAAAAATTATTTATCATGGATATGTTTATTTCTCATAACATATATCGTTTCAACCTATCATGTTTTTAACTTCAATGTTTTTTGTTTTTACTGGTGATATATTGATAAATCCGTATATTTTACTCAATATTGAATTTTTCTACAATAACATGTTTAATGATTTAAATCGATTATTTAATATATGAGGATTTTTTGGATATTCATTAATCAAGGAGGGAACCATTTATAGAATTCCACTTGATGAATCTTTAGGTTCTATGAGACAAAAATTATTTTTCTAAACCCTATGAGTTTGTACATAATAATTGTAAACCGTATTGTGAAGGCTCTTCATAGTAGAGATATATATTTCCAAATCGTATAGTCTTGTAATAAATAGTTTTAATCCTTCATGTTATAAATATTGATTGTAGTGATATCATGTTTCAGAGACATGATATACAATAGTTAATCATTTCCATCAATCATATTTCAGCTATTGTAATCCATGTGATATCAAAATGAATTTTTTTCCGAGATGCATTTCATTGTTAGTTAATTAATTAAATTTAATGTGTTTCCAGTTATTTAAAATTACATAATTATTATTCATTATCTTATAATATAAATGAAATGTGTGTTTAGTTATTTACCTTTCACTATTGATTATACCTTATCTTGTTTTTTTTTAAAAGAATCTATGTTCAATTATTTACCTTGCCATACTAATTATTCCATATCAAGTAATTTAAATGGATTGTGTATTTTGTTATTTACCATTACATATTGATTATACTTATAGATTAATGATAGATTCCACTATACATTAAGCTCTTGAAACATTCTCATTCTATCTCTCTTTCTCTCAATCCTTCCACTAATGCAGTTTCTGAGGTCTGGATAGTGATGATTCTGATTTTCTATCATCTAGAGGATATACCTTATATTATATTACACATCTAGATATGAGTTTTTTATGAATATATTCTTGGTTTGTGTTCTTATATCCCTGATTGGGTGACTGGATTGGAAGAGGATGTGTCATGGCATCGATTGTTGTCTGTTGGGGTAAATGAGGTGGCTTTGTCAGGTCGATATTTTCAAACATTGGGTGGGGCGACTGTGATTGTGGCCTATCTTGGTGAAATTTGGACATTATACATTCTATAAGTAGTCATGAAGGTATGTCACAGAGTTTAGTATTCATGGTGATTAAATATGGAGTGGACAGAAATGGAATTATTCATGATAAATAGTGGGTTAGATTTGGACTCGTGTCACCATCACTGGAGATTCATATGTGGAGGAGGGATATGGGGTTAACATAATTTGATTCGGTAATGATAATATTCAATGTTTAAATCTAAAACAAGATAATTTTATTGGTTTTCTAGTTGAAGTATGTATGAATGGTTGTTTGATGGGGTCGTAGATGTATTTATGGGGTTGCATCATTTTTCTATGCATTAGGATGAGAGTAAATATTCTAAAAAAATATTTGGGTGGGAGGAATCGAATGTGGGATTTATGTGCTGAAACCAATCATCCATCCATATATCCCCCTTTTTTGATGGATTGGTTCCATGATTTGAATTTTCTATGTGATTTTGTTCTTGAGAGGTGTTTCATCAGGCTGACATACTATAATTTCATCACGAGGTTTTTTAGGAGGGTGAATCAATTGACATATAGTAGTGCTAGAACCTCTCTTATGGTCTTCCATTCACATGTTATTTTTTGTGTAATGTATTGGTGTTTTCATGTATTATTTTTGTATATTATATGGATTAATTTAAAAAACAGGTGGTGATATTGCGTGTGATTCCAAGGATCTATGTACCTCAAATAAATTTCACAAATGTATTAAATATATTAAATATCATGAACACACATAGTCTTTCCGAAAAAGTGGAATAACTTCTTAAATGGGTTCCCAGATCAAGAATGTGACTAGAAAATTGAACATAGAATGAAAGGTTTATCTTAGGTACAACTTAACATTTGTTTGTATAGGTCATTTTTACAATAATATTCATGGATGAATAACTAATAAACTAAATTAACAAAATTATTTATTGATCCATAAAACTTGTTTTCTATTTAAATATATGTTTATCGTGAATTCATATGGTAAGATTTATAACCCTGTGAATTTGAAATGTTACATTGGAGTATTGGAGGAGACCTCATTGTTGTATGATTCCGAATTTGTGAATCAAAGATGAGAAAACCATTGATTAGAACTATCACGCCAGATGACGATGACGATGCATTACTCTTCATCGGTGATTGAGATGAAATGAGATTGAGTCTATGTTTTGATTTTTCCCCATTCATAATTTATGTGATAAACAAAAATAAATGGACTAATGGATTGATTTGTGGATCGATCACCTTGTGGGATGGGTTTACATGCAAGGTTTTGTTGGGAGAATTTATTTTTGTGATCAATTGTTGTTTTTTTGATTAACTTTCTTAGGGAAATGAACCATAATCGATATAAAAATTGATTACGGATTGTTCCTCTATATTGATTATGATTTTCTCACCTAGTTCATCATTCTTTGTAAGAATTATTCATTTGGCCCATGGTTTGGAGAAATATAGATGAATCGGTCATTACACACATGTTTCAAGGTGTCCTACTAAGTATTTTTATTTCACATCTGCACTTCCTTTTCCAGATGCTGTGATTTATTATGTTGATGATTGACCATTTAATGTGTTCTTATGAGTACATGGTCTAGATGATTCTTAGTGAGACCGGACAGATAGAGGTATGTTCCTTCAACTTTAAAAAATTAGTCTATGTTTTTAAATGTCTTGTTGGAATTGTATTATAGACTCTTGGTGGTGTGATTTTATTTGGCCCATTTTACATTACATCCTTTCGAACTCTGTTTGTGGAATATTTTTGTAATAATTCATTGGTTGTTTGGATGTTTTTATATCTCCTCATATTGAGGGATTGGGGATCTCTCTCTCTCTCTACGTGTACATAGAAATCTCCTCCCATGATAGTGATATACTTACTCTATTCTAGTCACCATCCCCTAGCCTTTTGGATGTGGGCTTGTGGAATTGCATCACATTCCCACTTGTTCTAGTTCTTATAATGTTGTTTTAGAGGTTGTAAGTTCTACCATTTGGACCGAGATTCTATGAGATTGATTTGTGGAGAATTAATAACTTTGTCATGTTTGGATTTCAAGATATGGACTCTAGTGTTTGTGTAGAAGCTAATATATATAGACATTATGACTCTGATAACCTTATTTTATAATCTGTACATGATAACATTAGTTGTAGGGAAAATAATGGTACATGCATAATATAGGAAAGTGTTTTGGTTTCTTTGTGGTCTTAAGTTAGCCCTACAGATACATCCATTGACTTTGGTATTTCATGTTTACATTCAAGATGACTCTGCGATGCATACCAGCTAGGATTAAGTAAATTGATCAAGGGGATAATCCCCATAGTGAAGAGTATTTGATATAGGGACCAGTTAAAAAGACGTTACCTCCAGGCGGTGCATCAACCATACCACGACCAATAGAGTATAAAAAACTCTCCACAACACGAGTCGATGAGGCACATATGTGGAGCACACTTCATTTGTTTTTGTGATAGTGGACCCTTAGGATCTTATCTAATGTTGACCCAGAGTAAGCCGATTAATGGATGGAGGTGATGAGAAAAGTATTCCGATTAGTCAGTACACCAACAGATCAGATGGTGGTTCTTACGGTGATCCATTTTTAGGGATCAATAATAAAATAGTGGGTTTTGATTACCCAAGCGTACTATGAGGTGACACATTCATGAAAATAGTTTTATTACCTTTCATATATTAGTTAAAACTATCTATGTCAAGAGGTGTGAATATTCAAGAGCTTCTGCAGCTCTAGTAGGGAAACATGACCGAAGTTAAATATTAATAAAAGTTTACCAACCTCTCTAGTTACTCGATTGATATGGTTCAATATCATTTTTTATGGAATAGACTATTGAGGGAGGTCCTAATAGAGGCACTAGATCTAGTGTTATCCCTCTATTTTTTCCAACCTATTTAATGGAATTAAATAATGTTTTGGTGGTTGAGAGTTTCTTAATAGAGAAGATAGAATCAATTAATGTTAGTAGTGAGAATGTAGGAGCACATACCTTGATAGTAGGGAGATGGCATCAATATCAGAGTCCTAGACCAGAGATACATTTTAATATGAGGTTACACGATAGAGGATCTGCACTTCAAGGATCACATGGTGGGTTCAATTATCCTATAGAGGGGTGGTTCTACACAAGTGACTATCTGGGACATCTCACCCGTTATTATTCGATATTCCATACAGCTAATAGGGAAAATGTGGATGGACCACCTATGAAATATTTTGCTGTATAATTAGGAAGTTTTGTAGGTATTTGGATGTGGTAGAGGAGTTGGGGGAGAAAAATGATGTTATGGAAATTTTGACATCTTACCACCACCACCTTCAGGTGTTCCACATCAGTCTTAGAGATCTAGAAGAGCTGAAAATAGTTAAGGATTATAACCCAGAGACTCCTGGAAGGAATAATGGTATGATATTTGAATTTTAAACTTTAGCTACTGTACTGATAGACCCATTTTATATTCATTCCATTCTTACAAATTTCTTTTCTAGGGCATATTTATTCTTGATGAACCGATGACTCAACCCTTGTGCTCAGAGAATCCAACTAGAGATGACTATATGATCACAAAATTATGATGACAATGTGAGCTGACACTTGGAGGTGATATTTTCAGTTGGGATCTATTAGTTTAATCATCAAGGCCTTACGATGTGATTCATGGTATGGATTGGTTATCGAGATTATAAGAACATATTAACTATTTTAGGTCAAGGGTGTGGTGTTTCAACAGTGATGGAACCAGGATTTCATTTTTCATATAATTGGAAACCTAGGAAGTGAATTATGGACACATTTATAGAAGGGTGTAGTCGATTACTCATTAGTTGACTCTCCAATGACTTGGCGTAGTGAATTTGCGAGTTCCCAATTTCATAAAGTGGTGGAAGATTATGAGGGAATATCTCCCAATGATTTTCTAGGTTTACCTTACCATCTAGAGATAGACTTATCTATTAATATACACCCTAGGATGACACTGATATCTTATATATATAT
Source organism: Viscum album (assembly GCA_963277665.1). NCBI lineage: Eukaryota > Viridiplantae > Streptophyta > Magnoliopsida > Santalales > Viscaceae > Viscum > Viscum album. The sequence continues at coordinate 177,975,085 of OY728143.1, read as the reverse complement.
TAGTTGTCTCTAGCAGTGATTAAATAGATGAGGTTGAAGTTGTAGGACTTATAGTGGAAGCTCTTCATTAGACCTTATGTATCACATTGGGAAGCGCAAGTTTTGTACTCCAATAAGGAAGAAGGGATCTTGAGGATTTGTGTGGACTATCAACACATGATCTAACTGACCATGAAGAACATGTATCCACTATGGATTGTTGATGACCTCTTTGATTATTTGAGAGGGGTACTATAAGGAGTCGACCTTAAACATTACAAAATCTACTAAATTCCATTAGAATTCATATATATGAATTACCAAAACAATTTTTGGTTTACTGTTTTTTAATTTTAGGAAATAAATCATACATATAATCCCACTAGAATAAAAAGTGGGCACCAGTAATATAATATCCATTTTCTATAATACAAGAGTTTATAATAAAAACATGAAATATTTTAATGGAAAATCTTCACAACATTTTCCTGGATTCTGATTTTCTATTACCCATCCTTAAATACCTATGAATAACTTTTTAAAATGTGGGATGAGTTCAATAATATCAGTAAGGTTTATAAAAATAAGGAAAGAAACCATTACTCAATGAATACTTATAAACATATGAAATAATCTTCACAAACACATACTTATCACCCATGAAGTATCATATACATTCATTGTGAAACAAGTGACTTTCATAAAACATTGAAAAACATAAATCAACTATATTGGTTAATTAGGGTGTTACATTCTTAATATTGTATCCCTCGTGGATTACTTATGATTTGTAACCCTCATAACTACCTTACAATGTTCCCTCAAGGCTACCTTATGGTGTAACCAATATAGTTATACTTGGACTAACCATACTACTGACCTCCAACATAAACATAAATAATCCATTGGAGGGAGATATAGGTCCCACCCTTCATCATAAACATTTACAATGGATCATAACTTAATCAAATTCATTCATAAAAACATACATTTTGAATTATGTAAAAATAATAGTTTAAAAGAGGATTTTTAATGAAAAGTCCCATAAAAATATCATATAATTGAAAAAAAAATGAAATGAATATGTTTATACACATTCTAAATACACATAATAATACAATATATTAAAATTTTATTTCACCAATAATCTTATCATGAATAAATAAATGATGTACAAGGTTAAACCATGGAATGGAAATTAGGTTAAGAATTCCCTTATACCTTGTTCCTCTAACTTCAAACGTGTTCAATATTCCTGTATAAAGGTTTAAAGGGTGTTATTAATAATTTAGAGAAAATTATTCATTTTCATAACACCTTATATTACCATTTAATAAAATTATTCCACCAATTTAATGAAATTAATTTTTCATTTCCATTGTTTTGGGTGTGTCCCTTACATGGTTTCCATGGAATGTTTATTATGGATTTTCTTATTGGAGGGTACAGAAAATCTAGATTTGAAATTAAATAATATTAATGAAATTAAAGAATATTAAATTTTTATATATATCATTTTGGTTGTTTTTTTGAGGATGAATCATTAAATAAATCATTAGTGATGATCATCAGTTTATTTTGGTGAATTTTGATTATTGTGAAAAACACTAGTTTTATTAATTAATATTATGCACAAACACTAGATCAAGAACATAATATAAAATATAATATTTTGGATAAAATATTATTTTACCATATTAACGGTTTTATGACCAATGTTGAATGTGTTAATGGAAATGGAAGACACACCGTCCATGATGTTGGTAGTTCGACACATCACAAACGATGCTTTTATTTTCTGGATAAAAGGGAGTAGAGAAGAACTATGATGACTATTTTTCTATATATTTTATTACAATATATTATATATAATATAATCAATTTTCATTCTTATTAGATAAGGGGAGGTGAAGAGAGTATACAAAAATAAAATGAATTGAAAAGAATATAAATGAAAATGAATGAGGATTTATGCCTCTTGAATTATCCTCTTTGAGAACGCCCTTAAGGCCTTTGGTTTTGTCCTTATGGTGATAATAGTATGTATTGTACGTACTGAAGAGGATTGGGAAGACTATAGGATGGAATTTTACGGTGATCAATTCATGGGATGTGTTTGGATAAGTGGGGGTGATGGGAAGTATTTATAGTGGAGGATAGGAGGGGTTTTTTATTTTATTCAATAATTTATTATTTTTTATGAAGAAAATAACAATTTCGAGAATTATCAGTAAATATATTCAAATAATCATGATAAAATTGAGATTATGGTACGTACATCATTAATTATGTTTGGAATAGTGTATTTATCTTATATTGTATATCTACCTTAAATTATAGTATTTTAATATTCACAAAAATTCATGTATTTTATAATAATCCCAAAAATTCACCGTAAACATTTTTAATGTGTATAATTAAAAAAAGAAGTAAATTTTATGAAAATATTTTCATATATATATAATAATGTAATATTTAAATAAAACCATAATTTATTTGAGAAAAAAAATCTAAAACTATAAATGATTTTATAACACATTGAAAATTTAACAAAAGATTCATAAAAGTATCTTATAACCATAAGAAAAAGATGATAATTTATGACTAAATTTTATGTAAATAAAATATCAATTATATTATTAAATTAACTATAAAACTATAATTAAATATTTATCAATTACAACTATACCAACAATTTTTAATAATTTTAAATATTTATTTATTTATATAATGATCATATTATAACTTATATATTGCCTGAATTTTATTTTTTATTTCATTGGTAAGGTTACTAATCATTTGGTTATATTACGATTCATAATGGTCATATAATATTACTAAGGTTCAAGTTGATCTTCACAAAAAAATATTCTTACTAGACTCTAAATATCTTACTAATCAAAAACATTTATGTCCATTTTTTAAAATTCAATTCATAGAACTGAAAAAATTATGTTTAACAGCTATGTTATAACTATCTCTATTAGAAAATTATAACAATAAAGTATTGTTTCATAGTTACTCATTTTCACATGAATTTCATTCTATATGAAATTTTTTTATAAATCCTTGGTGTGTTAATTCTCCACACAATCTAAAAATTAATTCCTCAATTTTTTATTTACTTATTATAGAAGTGAGGGTACCTTTCCCTCATCACACTTTCATATTCACATGTCACCTATTCAACCATGTGGTTTCTCCACAAAACCATAACCTAGTAGATATACTTATTCTACAATACTTTATCTCTATGATCAAGAATCTGAATGAAATTTTCTTCAAAAAAAATGTTCAATTCCATTAGATCAACTTTTGGGATCAAAACATGAGATAAATCTAGATCATACATTATCTACATTGAAATGTGAAAAACATTGTGTACCTGAGAGAAAATTAAAAAAAAAATACTCAGTAGGTTACTGTTCCATCTTTCTCCTGTATTTCATAGGATCCAATGAATAGTGGAATTATCCATCCTTTCTCACCAAAATGCATAACACTCTTCCATGGTGAGATTCTAAGATAAAAATTTCCACCTACCTCAAAAGAAATGTTTTTCATATTGTTATCTACGTAACTTTTCTGTGTTATCTATGTTTTCCCCATGTGCTGCGAGATCATCTTCACATTCTCATCTACACCACCTATTAGTTATGGCCCCATCACCTTCTGTTCCCCGACATCATCCCAAAATGATGGATTTTGACACCAGTTCCTATACAATTCCCAAAAACTCTTCTTATGTATACAGGACTGAAAAACATTATTATAAGAAAACTCAACTAAGGAAATATGATGACCCAAACATCCTTAGAAGATTATTAGACAAAATCAATGAATATCCTACAATGTATAAATTATTTCACAGTCAATCCATCATATTGAGGATGAAAAGTATAGTTGAAATTTATTTTTGTGACCAATGACTTATGAATGCCTTTCAAAAAAGATATAAGTGAATCTGGGATCATGATTGGATTCAATGGAAATAATAACTACATGAAACCTGAAAATATATTTAAAGTAAATTCTTTAACGATGAACAAATACATAGTATCATAAAAAGTAAGGAAATGTGATGATTTAGTGAGTCGGTCAATAATATCCCAAATTGCATTTTTACCTTGATATGTCTTTGGTAGTGCGAGTGTGATGTCTATGGATATATTTTCCCATTTCCACTGTTGAACTGGAAAAGGATGAAGAAACCCATTTGGAAGTTGTCACTCAGAATTAACATATAGACATGTCAAACATTTCACGATAAAATATGAAATATCAATTTCCATTCAAACCCACCGATAATACACCCAATGGAATTTTTACATCTTAGTAATTCCAGCATTAATTGAAAATAGAGAACTATGAGATTCACACAAAAAGTATTTCTTTATCTGATAATCACAAAGAATGCATAAACATGTTCCAAATCTTAAAAAAATCATTATCAATGCTAAATTCTAGAAACAGTCCCCTTTTAGTTATTCTACCGTTTTGGTAACTCACAATCTTCATTCTGTGTTTTATTAATTCTATATTATAGAGTAGACCTCACTAAAACTAGAAAAAAATAGTGGAATTTTATACACCAAAAACATACAAGAAAAAATTAATCAAATCATTCATCAAGGGGACTTTTTCCAAATGTAAAATGGTTAATGATGAATGATGTATTTGATTCACGGGATCATCCACTTTTTTTATTTTCAAGGATTTTTATTGATCATGAAATCATAATATTTTTTCATTACATGACATCCTCTACACCATATGTTTAATTCCTTCTATTTTAACACAATGTTCTTACATTTATAGTTTATAAATATTTTATATTATTCCTCATATTAATGATTTCTCAAAATTTTCAAAGAAAAAACCACAGATTCTAATTCAATTGCATCAGTGGGAAAATTTAACTAATGAGGTTTTAGTTATCTGGATTAACAATCAACTACATGATCATTATGAATTATAAATCAACCATTTCCCTTCATTGAAGAGTCATTTTAGATGGAAAATTAATTTTAGATGGAAAATTCACCAATCTGCAATTTAGTTCCGAAAAACAAACATCAAATTCCTCATTCAAAATAAATTTAACCCATTGTCATGTCAAAATTATTAGAGGGCTAGATAACTTTTAATATATTAAAAAAACCTTCAATAATAACATTCTAATTGAACAAAACTTTAAATATTTGTATCATTTCTATTCCATGGAAATTCAAGAAAAAAACATTTAGTAGGAACAAATGTTAATCCATCCTTATTTACAATCTACACATCAAAAAAATAATATGAAAATAGAAATCACCATTGCTATATTTTTGATATAAATTATTTTCTTTGGTTGTTTTCAATAAAATATTTACTTTTTCCAAGATACACCTAACATTTTGAAAATTCAAAATTATCATCAATAAAAAAAATGTATCCAAATATTCATGGAAACTTTCATTCCTAAAATCAATGAATACAATATGGGTATTTTTCCATACAAATGGAATAACAACAAACATATAATTCCCATATCATGTATGAATAGATATTTTCGGAATGTCATCCTCCTTCACCATCTACTAATGGTACCCAGATCTCATTTCAATCTTTAGAAAATTTTGTGCTCCCAATAACTGATCAAATAAGTCATTACTATGAGGAAGATGATATTTATTCTTAAGAGTAATTTTATCCAAAGCTATATAATCAATCAATAGTCACATGGAACCATATATCTATTTAATACAAAAATAGGATCACCCCATGGTGGAGTTCATGGACGAATAAATCCATTATCAAGTAACTCCTTCAAATGATTTTTCAATTTAGGATATTTCATTTAATCCATTTGATTAGTGGGATTTAATATTTTCATAGCTTCAAAAAAAAAATTAAATAATAAATCCAACTTCCCGATTAAGTATAAGACTTGGAAACTCATTCCAAGTAACATCTAGGTACTAATTTACCACTGGATCATAATTAATTTGAAAAGTTACCTTGTTATCTAAAATATAAAAAATATAAAATTCATTTCCATATTTTAAATGTTTATCGTATTCTTGATATGTTATCAATTCTATGGGTTCATTCATTCATATAATCTGAAATTTATTTTTAAAGTAACTTCATTAGATGTAAAATCAATATTACCATGATAAAAATAAATCCAATAAATATATTGAATGATGTAAAAATATACTAAGTGTATTGAAAAAAATATTGATGTTGATGTCTTTCCAAAAACACCAACATGAATATTCTGATAATTTATTTTTTATAATATATTTCCCCATGGTGTTTTAACCAGATATTTTGGTGACATATCTTGAGGGGAAATTTCCAATTTACAAGAAAATTTTATCGAAAAAATGAATGTGAGGGACCCGTACCCAACAAGACATTATAGAAATATAAGTAAAGAAAAAAATAGTACCTGATACCACTTCATTTGATGGACCGACATCTTCTGACATTGTCACAAAGGATCTCACTTCAACTTTCTATTTATAATTTTAATACGTTCCATTATTCAAATATTTATTTGGGAAGGTATTTTCATAATGACCCATCTCACCACTTTTGAATAACATTACAATTTTGTTATTATAACCAATCGTAAGTTCATTTTCATTAAAATCACATTCCATGTGTCCAAATATAAACCATTGGGAACACTTCTCATGTTTTAATGTAATTTCACATGGTTATTTTTAATACACTCTTCACATGCTGGAAACTATAAATTCATACATTCATATTACTTTGATTGATTCTTACCCATTTATTTCCATTTGATCCAATTATTTTTCTTTATTTAAATCTACACATGTTCATATGAAAACTCCACATATACCCCCTCAGTACATCAAAAAAGATTCTCAAATCTTTTTAATTCACGAGAAGCTAATTTCTTTTGATATCTGTGCATCAATTCCAGAGTAAAAATAATTGATTTAGTTATCATGATACCAAATAATATTTTAAAAGTACCTTCCCAATCTGGTGATGTCTTCTTTATACACAACCATTAAGTATTCACCATATTTCATCAATTTATGGAATTTTTTTTCCATCCTATGTCGAACCACCTTAGGAAAATATTTTTCAAGAAACATATTTTTATATTTATCTTATTCCATAGAATCAATCTCTTCACTATTAAATATATTCTTGACCATTGACCACGACTGATAAGATTAACCATTAAATGAAAAAATTTAAAGACTAAACTTTTTATTACATGAACACCCTCAGACATTGGATAACATTTCAAGTGGTTTAATCCATCCATTAGCTAAAACTGGGTCAGAAGATACAATAAAACACGGAGGTTGTTGCCTCATAAAATATTCCACTATCATCATGATATTTTATAGTGACTCTGGTTGTTATATTGCATCGATTCCACCCTCATTTATAACCTATGTCATATAATCCATCACTATCACATAATGTTCAGATCCATGTCCCACCATTCTAGGTTGTGTATTTATAATGAAATCATCCTCTCGATGCCTTCCTACTCCAGCTTCCCTATTTCATCTATGGAAAAAAATTCTGAACAAACAAGTACTAGATGAAGAAACATGGTAAAATTAAAATTATATATCTTTTAAACATAAAAATAAGGTAAAAAAATAATTCATGGTATTCTATTATCATCAGTCAAACCCATAATGTTATCTAAACTGTCCTCTAATACCAACTATAAGGACCTGACCACAAATAATACATAATCTTGTAAATTTATTACAAATTCACTTATTTGAATTCCCAATTATATATTCAGTTTAGTGTTTTAGAAAATTTGGACATAATTCATGTATATCATCCCACATGCATAAAATGTGGGTACAACTAATACAGTATCTATTTTTTCATAATAGAAAACTTTATAGTAAAAAATGAAATCCCTTCATGAAAAGTCTTCATAACATTAATCTTGGATTATTATTTTATCTTACCCATCCTTAAATCCTTGTGAAAAAACATTTGGAATCATGTGACTAACATAAAAATCGTAGTAATGTACATAAAAAATGGAAATAAATTATCTGTCCATAAATACATATAATCACAAGAAATCATTTTCACAATGTCAAAATTCTAACCCATAAATTATCATATACCTATGTTGTGTAACAAGATATTTATATAAAACATATAAAATAAAATAATAAATATAGGTTAATTATGGAATTACATACTAAATATTGTAACCATCATGGATACCCAATGATTTGAAACCCTCAAGGTTACCTCACAATGTAACACTAATGACAACTTTATTGTGTAATAATCATAGTTACACATGGAGTAACCAGATGATCAAACTCCAATATAAACATACCTAATGAATTGGAGGGAAATATAAGTCCCAACATTAATCATAAATATGTCCTGAGATGAAAAACATAATCAGAAAAGAATAATACATGAAAAAAACATCTCGAAAGATTTTAAAAAAAATAGAATTTTAAAAGATAATTTGAATAGAAAAGTCCCTTAAAAATATCTTATAACTAAATAGAACAAATGGAATATATATATAATGAATTTAAATTCATATAATAAAATTTTATATATTACAAATTACTTTCAAAAATAATATCACTATGAAAAAATCAAAAATGATGAAGGTTATCCCAACAAAAATAAAATAGGTTACGAATTCCCATACGTTAGGTTCAGCTTACTTAAATGTGTCAATACCTCTTATATACAGGTTTAATGTGTTATTAGTATTTTATAGAAGTAATTTAATTTTAATAAAACCTTATATGATCATTTAATTACATCATTCCACTAATTTTTTATTAATATTTTTTTATTTCAATCATTTCAGGTGGGTTCTTTACATTGTTTATATAGTTAGTTTATTATAGAATTTCCTACTGGAATCTAAAAAAACTACGTAATTTAAATTAAATGTCATTAATTAACATATATAATATATTAGGTCTTATATATTAATTTTATCATTTTTATGATTAATAATCATTAGATAAATCATTCGTGATGATCGTTAGTTTATTTTGTTTAATTTTGATCATTATGAAAAAAATTTGATTTCTTAAATTATAAAATTCATAAAAACTAATTTTAGATCATAATATAAAATATAATAGGTATAATAAAAAATTATATAATCGTATTTAGGGTTTTATGACCATCCTTGAATGTTGTAATTGAAATTGAAATCACATATTCTACAATGTCGGTAATTCGACACATCTTAGATGATGTTTTTATATTGAGAATAAAATTGAGAGGAGAAGAATTATGATGATGAATATATCCAATAATATAATAAAATTACAGTACATATTATAAACTATTATTTTTATGCCTATTGGATTAGTGTTGGTGAAGAGAGTATAAGAAAAAAAAGTAATTGAAAAGAAAATAAAAGAAAATGAAAGGGGATTTTTACCTCTTGAATTATCATCCTGGAGAACCTCTTTAAGGATATTGGTTTTAGAAGTTTTGATAGACTAATTGGTATTGGAAATGGGGATGAGGGTTGGGTAGAGGGTTGGGTAGTACTTGAAAATTATCAATGTTTGAGAGGGGTGAGGAGAAGAGGGTGTGAGGGTTGGTATTTATAGTGGAGGAGAGGAGGGGTTTTGATTATTTTAATCATTAATTTATTATTTTGGCTCAATACTATGAATATTTTTATAATTATCACTAAATATCATAAAAAAGATAAATTCGTGTTATAGAATATGGTGCTTACATCATTCATGATGTTAGGAATATTTTATGTATATTTCAATGTATATATATCATAAATTATCATATTTTACTGTTTAACAAGGATTTAGGTATTTGAGAAAAATCCCAATAAATTAATTCAAACCATTTTTTTATTTGAATAATTCAAAAATTAAATCCATTTTATAAAAAATATTTTCTAAATATAATAAATTTAAATTTTATATAAAATCATAATTTATTTGAAAATTAACAATTTTAAAACTATAACTAATTTTATAACATGTTGAAAATTTAATCAAGGGCTTTTAAAATTATCTTATAACCATAAGAAAACAAAATAATAAATTTTTATTACATTTTTAAAAATAAATTTTCTTTTATATTCTTAAATTAATCCAAAATTTTCAATTAAATATTAATGAATGAAATAAATACCAACACTTAATTAATAATTTTATAATAGTTATTTATATATGTTGTGATCATATTGTAACATATAATATGCATAAATGTTATTGATACATTCATTGGTGAGGTTACTATTAATTGCTTCATGCTACTATTCATAAGGGAAATATATCTATTCAAAAGGTTCAAGGTACCATTTTGAAAAAAACGCCAATCCAATCCAATAATAAATATATTACCAATCACTATAGTGTATATCCGTTTTCTGACATTCAATTCATATAAGTGAAAAAAACTATTTTTAATGGCTAGATTATAACTATCTCCTTTAAATAGTTATAATATAAAAGTGTGTGTCATAGAGATTCAGTGTTTCATGCATTTCATTATATGTTTAATTTATTTTTAAATCCTGGGGGGGAGGGGTTAGAGGAATGATGGTTCTTTAATGTTGACCTCTGATCATAATATCACAAATTGTGATTATAGGTTAAGGATATATAGAAAAAATCTTTCACATGTCGCTCTGGTCACTGTGAGTACATGGTAATACCCTTTTGGTGTGATGAAGTATCAAACATTGTTCCTAGGATTCATGAATAATATCTTTTAGAGTTACATAGGCCAGTTCATGATAGTATTAATCGATGATATCATTACTTACTTCATGTCCAAGGAGAAGCATACAAGACACATGAGGATTGTTCTGGATGTACTCTGGGAGAACCGGCATTACTAGAATCTATCAAAGTTACAGTTTTGGATTTTTTCAATCCACTTTCTGGGACATATTATCTCAGTAGCTAGACTGGAAGTGGACCCGTCCAAGGTCAAGGCAGTGTCTGTGTAGGAGCCAACAAAGACTGTGATGGAGGTGTAGAGATTCAATGGTTAGGAGAGCTGTTACCAAATATTCCTACCTTATTTATCTAGAGTATCTGCATCCATGTCCTATTTTACTCGAAAGGGGTATCCATTCATTTGGATAGAACAGTACTAGCCAAATATTTAGCAGTTGAGGCAGAGTTTGATGCATTCTCTAATCTTTTAATTTGTAGAGGAGGGTGTTATGTACGTTGTGTTATATGATGTATGAAGAACTTGTGTTGGTTGTGTTCAGATGGAGAGGCAAGTGGTTATTACATATTCTCCAAACCAATTCAGAACACATGATTACAACAATGTGATGCGCGATCTTGAGTTAGCAATGATATTCTGCTCTTGGATGATGTGGATACACTACCGGATGGGCGATTGATTTATCATCTATACTGATCACAAGAGTCTCAATTATATCATTTATTAGAAGTATATCATCTTGAGACAGAGGCAGTGGTTAGAGGTCCTCCTGGATTATGATTTAGAAAATTTCTAAAATCATTGGAAGGGGAATGTTGTAGTTGATGCTCTCAGAAGGAGAACTAGTTATTAGTTTCTGGATGAGGTATTAGAGTCATTGGACTCATTACTATTATCATTTATGGATTGAGATAGACCAGATTACCTCGAGTCAATGGTTGGCACCCCTCCACATTTACAATGAGTTTGGGAGGCACATTTTGGGGATATAGATTGCAATCCCCTATGTGATTATATATCCACAGGGCATACTCTGGATGGATATTCAAAAGGTTAGAAGCACGTCGTTTTATTCATAGGAGGAATAATGGTACTAATGATGTCATAGGAGGAGGTTCTTAGAAGGATTCATAAATCTCCATTGGCATTAAATCATGGTAAGGAAAAGATATATCAGGTAATCTAAAATTAGATTTGGTGGTTAGGGATAATGAAATAAGTTGTAGAGTTCATCTCCCAATTCATTACTTGTTAGAAAGTGAAGTCTAAGAACCAACTTAAAGTAGGTTTTACCCAACCCCTTGAGGTTCCATAATTGAAGTGAGACTAGATATCTTTAGAATTAATTATTGGTTTTACCATGTCTATCCGAGGGACACATTTCCTTCTGGGTGATCATATACTGACTCAAAAATTCATCCCACCTTCTTGAAATCATAGAACTGAGTTCAGTACATATTATTGGACAGCTCTAAAGTTTGGAGACAGTCCAAATCCATAGTGTTCCATTGATGTGTATTGTGATAATGATTCTATCTTTACATCCTGATTGTCGATGATATTATAGGAGTCATTTGGGACCTAGTTTTTCTTGATCTCAGCATTTCACCCCTAGCAGTTGGGGAATCTAAGTGTACCATTCATTTCAAGAGGACACGATATTATATTTCTTGTTATATTTTTGTCATAGTTAAGAGGATCACCTACCACTAGTTGATTTGGAATAAAACAACAACTGTGATTCCACCATCAGTATGGAAGCATTCCAGGCATTGTACGTGTGATCCTACAGGTCACCCCCTTCTTGGATTGGCTCATGGAAGTCAACACTCAAGGGTTCAAAGTTAGTACAGGCTACAACAGAGTAGGTACTTATCATTTAGGATAGGATGAAGAGGGCATGGTTCCATATGATGACTTATACAGATAGGAAATAGAGGGCATTAATGTTTGAGGAAGGATACTAGGTTTTCATACAGTCATCCACTTGATGTAAATTATATATATTTTGATAGAGTGGAAAGATACCTCCAAGTTTAATTGTACATTTATAGATACATCATATAATTGATGTGGTGGAGTACCGAATAGCTCTACCTCTACAGTTAGACCTATTACATGACGTCTTCCATGTGTCATAGTAGATGAGGTAAGTGCATTACACATCACATATTATTGATTGGGGTGATCTAGATATTCAGGATTGTGTGTTCTTTACTGAGTAACCAGTGGAGATCAAGGAACAAAAGTAGAGGATCCCTCATAGGTGATCAATTCCTTTTGTACATGTCTAGAAGTAGTACATGAATTTCCCGGATAGCTCCTAGGAGCAGGAGGCACAAATTTTTTCTCAGTAGCAACGCCGTTTTTCAGAATCAATTATTTTCATTATTTTGGGACATAAATCCCCATGTGGGGAGAATATAATGTCTCTTTTTTCTATATATTAATTTTTGGTATTATATGAATAAATTTTGAGACTACTCATTGAGTTGTTGTGCGATTCTAAGGCCCAATGTTCCTGAAATAAATGAGTTAAATATATTAAATATATTATATTGAACTAATGAATAGCTTTCCAGAAAAAGTGTATTAACTTCTAAATGAGTTTTATAATTACAAGCATTTATGAACCATTGAACTTAGTATGTGTGGTTTACCCTAGGTGCGAATAAAAAGTAGTTGGTGATGTTTTTTTGTAGAAAAGTTTTTGTTAGAATAAAATAAATAAAATTATTTAATAAAATTATCTTTTTATGTAGAGACCTAGTTTTCTATTAAAATATACAGATATGGAAAATTCATAGGAATAAACACATAAGCCTATGAATTTCATGAGTTCCATTTGATTATTGGAGTATATCCCATTGGACGATGATGATATATTTCCAAATCAAAGATATAAAAATGCCAGTTTCGATAGATAATTCCCAATAGATATGATGACACATTGTTTTCATCATAGACTGAATGACATTGAGGTTTAGAATGTTTTTTACAGGGAAATATTCCCCATTCATTTTTTCTGGGATGAACACAAATATATTGATAAAAAGATTTATTTTCATATCGATCTCCTTGCTGTATTTGTTTACCTGAGGGGTTTTGATGGTAAAGTTTATCATTTTGATTAATTGATGAATTTTTGTTATAATGGAAATGAACCATGATCGATATGAACATCAATTGAGGATTGTTCCTATTCATTAATTGTTCTTTTCTCCCATATTCACCATTCCTCATTGGAGTTCCGGCAATTGATTTTTTCACCATTTCTAAAAGCTGGTTTATGGGTTCCCGGTGCCCAAACACACAACCAAGGATAAGTAGACAGCAAAAATAGACAATATAGACTTAAAAATCATAATAACCGGATTCATCTCCGCAACCCAAGCAGGAGTCCTCTTCATCGGTAGCTGATTCCCATTCTGGATTTCCCCAAAAACTTCAACTTTGAACATGGCTTCGAAGTTGTTCTAGAACAGATTGATCAGGGGTAGCCTTCTTGGTCTTGCTGCCCTTCTTAAAATCCAAAGTCACCTCCTTATTCCGCTTTAATGAAGATCTAGTCTGCATCGGCCTCAGATGAAATGAGTAATCCTTCCTAGGTCTTCTTCTTGGAGTAGCGGACAAAGGACCATCAGCTGTGGGTATCATCTGATTCCCACTTTTAACAACATCACTAAAGGATCTACCAACTGGACCACTCAAGTTCTCTTTCACTCCCCCCGAAATCTCCCTTCCAGTTCCATCTCTCTCCCTTAAATTAGCAGCAGTAAACTCTGTGTTGATTCCTAGCTTCTAAACTGGAGTATTACACTCCATCAAAGGTGGTCGCCAGTCTTTAATAGGAACATTTTCCACAGGAGGTATGGCCATGTCCCCCAGCCTATGATCCGTGCTCACCACCAAAGGACCGCTCCTTGCCCCATTAGTATTATTTCCCTCATACATGACACATGCTGCCTGTCCCTGCCAATCTGTCTATTGATCCTCCTTAGATTCTTCACCAACCAAAGTAGGATCATGCACCCTACGATCAGCCTGCTGGTCGTCAACAATATCCAGACTAGCAGCCTCCTCCAAACCCGCATCCAACACATCTTCAGAAAGCCCTTGAAACCTGTTACTCAAAGCTAAAAAAGGTTTGGCCAACGGGTCGAGGCCTTTAGCAGCCATACCACTCGTGGAGACAATATCTACAACACTGCCGACCCTTCCTTCCTCGCTTTGAGATGTACATATATCACCCATGGGAGCAACAGGTACTCCCAAGTCCCTCCTTAACCGTTGGAAAACATCAGACACCAGCAGATTACCCTGTGTTGCCTTAGCACCGGTAGTTTCAGACACCCGACGAGAACTCGCCCCCTTCTCATCAGAACAACATGGACCCCCTCCTTTGTCAGCCGGTTTTGCAGCTCTCGAAACCAATCCCTCTTGAGCGCCATTACAGACACCAAACTCAGATCTCACCGAATCAGACTTCCCATCACCACGAGCTTGCATCAACAGAGACTGACTCTCCCTTCGGAAAACATCAACCGAATGGCCCAATCTCTTGCAACAACCACAGAAATCAGTCCAGTTCTCATAGCAGACTTTCTGTTTGCACCGGTAATCCTCGCCGATAGTTAACCAAACAGAGTCAAAAGGGATGAGGGATGCATCCATCTCGACACACACACGGGGATTCACCGGATGGCATACCTCCTCGGTACGACAATCCGAGCAGAGGTATCTACCAATCATATTTCCTAATATCCATATAATCGACGGGTTTTGGAACGGTAATGGAAGAGATGTAAAACTTACCCAGACAGCAATTGAAGGTGCATCATGGTTCATATGTAGATCGAAGGACCAACACAAAATCAGAAAAGAAGATCCCTTAAAGCTACATGGATCCCTCGCCCATGCTCGGATGAGTTCCTCCTCTGAATCAAACCTAATCTTTATTTGTTTGTTGTCCAGTAAACCAACCACCGCACTATATCGAAGATCCCAAGATCCGAAGATGAAACGGTCAAAATAATCCACAGAAGGTCACATGTGCTTGAACCGGGACACCAGGGTGAGATTCATCTGGGTCGAGGCATCCGAGAACTTAGAAGAGGAAAGAGGGAGATTCGGCAAACCATCAATTAAATCTGGAACTTTATGTTTTAAAGAAGACTTCGGAAACTGAGGAAGAAACTCAGGGTTTGAGAAGGGGCGCAAAGGCCTAGGATTTCCATGAGACAATGAAACCCCCTCCCCCACCAAGGGGGGAGGAGCCGGCGCAGAGGCCGTCGTCTTCACCAGTCGCGGAGGAACCCTTGAAGCCTTCTCTCGCCATCAAAGACAAATATATCCTCATTGGAGTTCACTATTTTGAATATAGTTCAATGATTTACCGATGAATTATTTTTTGTACATTCATTTATTTCTAAAAAGATCTAAGATTACAGATCTAGGATCAGTATAATGCAATGGAGTTGGGACTATGGTAGCATCAAATAGATCTGATCATTTTGGAAACCCTTGATTTTGGACTAAAATGTGAGGAATATGATTCATATGAACAATTCCATTTTCTAGTATGATTTTATTAATGGAATAAATTTTTCATCGATGAAGATGCTTAGTTGAGATACATCATCAAATCCCATATACATTGAATGATGGATATGAAATGGTAGAATCATGGGAAAAAATAGTTGAAAAAACCATTGTTTTTGAAAAAGCATGATCAACATAGAGTGAAATACGAATTTTCATGGAATGTGGGGACCCATAAGTGGCAGTTTGGGTTTTGGGTAAGGGATAAGTATCAAAGGATGTGTGACTCAACCTACATGTTGTGAGGTCTCTCTATTGATACTCTACGTGTACCTTTGGATGTACATGAAAATGTGGTGGACTACATGGCTATCCAACTTTGTGTGTACTCCCACACACAGACACAATTTGAATGACACGGGCCGTTTACATGAGAATGAACAAGGGTCATAAGACATGGTTTGTACCACTACTAATCAATGTGTAATATTTTCTATACTACTTAAATCAACTTTCCTCCATATCATGGACATGTTTAATTGGGTTTTGTTATCCTTATTAATTTTTTAGAGGTTTGTTTGATTGATTTTATACTCCTAGGACTATGATACCTTTAATAGGAATTCCAAGATAATGTTGTTGGAATCCCCTTAAGTGGCCTGAAGTGGGATCCCCTATTACTCCTCATTCCCTAGGTAGAGTTGTTGGTATCAAAATGAAAAACACTACCTGGGCATTGATCATTTACATAGTAGGGTTTATCCAAGTTGAGTTGTTGGTATCACCCCATGGTCCTCACTGGGATCCTTCTCCATATACCACATTCTCTTCAAATCAATTAAATTGTATATTTATCATGATGGGACCCAAAAAGAATTACCTATTATAATAATGTAATCAGTTCTATCAGTATTAGGAGTGTGGTCTCCCAGATGAGTTCTTCGTGGAATATTCAAGCTTAAATTCATTAGATGACATGTAATGGTTGTGATTTACCTATATATTGGGTGTATTTGTTGAGTATATTAGGGAATTATTGTTATATGTAATGTAGATATATATTGGTGTAGAGATGAATATAATACCATTTTATATGCATTTTTTTAGGGTGACCTACCAAGTATTGTTATACTAATCCCTACACGTGCTATACCAGCGCAAGCCCTTCCTTGTGTAGATGGTCAATATTTTGGTGGATTTTTTAGAGAACCGGGACTAAATGGTGATTAATGAGACTGGATATATTGAGGTGTGTCATTTGGTATTTTAGAATGTAGTTAGTATTCAATTACAATCATGGTATACACATGTTATAGACTACATTTTGGCAGGATTATATTTTCCATTTTTACATTCCTTTCCCTCATGTCATACTCTTGTTGTTCAATAATGATGTATGCATTCATCCATTGAACATTCTTTTACATTTTAGATTTCTTTGGGATTGGATATGTGCTTATGGGTGTATTGGTACATAAGAAAATTAACTTATGTTAGTGATATTACTACTCATTTCTAGTAACTATCACATGGAATTTCAGAGGTGCTTTTGGGGAATCACGACACGTTCCCCACTAGGACATGTCCTGACAGTGGGGGGGGGTGAACAACATTTGTGTGATTCTAACAAGGAACAACTTATAATAATAGTGGGAACCACATTTTAATTGACTAATTTCACTACAGAATTTACATTCATGGGTGGAAATGAATATTTCCCAATTCAGTGTGTTAATATTTTATTCTTATTAGGAACCCAAGACTTTTTTTCAAACAATAGGGGATGACATACTTATTAAATTATGTTCAAGTTTTTTGTAATGATTTTCCGATTTTACAATTATTCAAAATATGCCCTATTTTTATTTGGATTTAATAAACTGGGGATCATCCAAAAACATGTTTCAAAAAATAAATGTATGACTGATATATGTATCTTTTTTTAAAAAGAAAACTAAAATATTCGGTCTTATGTGATGTTATTCTTTACATCATATTCCAATGTAGTAAATTATGCACCGAGTCAGGGATAATGATATTGATATACCGACAATTATTATCATAATAAAGTTAGTAGAAACCCTGAGTACTAGATTTAAGAAAATATAGATTATGGAGCGTAACACTAGAATACAGTTGAAGATATTCCCGAAGAGAAATTTTTTTGAAAATGGTTCATTATGATAGAACAAATTGTGATTTGATACACAACAACAAGCCTTACTGTGCGCCTTGATTAACACTATTAGGTTATATTCTTAAGATAATTCCTATTTTCCTTAAAAAATCATTTTGATGTATTTTAAAAAATATATATCCATAAATAATACATGTTTTTAATACATGATTATTATAAATAAATTTCTCAATTTAAATCTATTACATAGTTTTTGGGGGGTTATTATATATACTTCAAAATGATATGATATTATCATGTTTATTCCATTATTTTTATATAACACCTACCAATTTGAATGAAAATTACATCAACACACATAATCAAAAAAGTAAGAATTATCATTTATTTTGTAAGCCTACGATAATATTTTAATGGGATCTAGTGTGAAAAAAATTATCATCGTATAATGATAGTGTATAACATTCTAAAAAGACAGATAAATAATAATAAATGTATTATAGAATTGAAGGGATGTGAGATAAGAAGAGGATGCAAATAAATAAGATTGATAAAGGGATGAATGGAAAGCTGGGTGTTCTCACATGTGATAATCATGGAATGAAACACAATGGTACATTATTGAATGGAATGAATTTTTTCTAGAAGCATGCAGATAAAGGAAACTATTTTGTGATTGAATGAGAAATAATTTTTTTCTAATACAATATTATACATCTGTAAGAAGATACGACACTATGTAGATCAATGTCCCATGACTCAATGGAATATAACTCAAATGAAGCTAGTTGATCTTTTTCAACATTATGATACAACAAAAAAGAAGATTATTGATTAATGTAGTTGTGTTGGGATTTAATAATTATTTTATTTTAATATTTTAGAAATTAAATAATAGTTATAATATTTATGAAACGTATAAAAATGATGTTGTAGTAGTTTTCTCAAAGTATTTCTATGTGTATGTTGAGCGACACCGATTTCCAATAAAAATGATGCAGTGTCATGTTGAAATTCATGGAAAGTTCAAAATTGATGGAACTATATTGATTAATATGATCCCGATGTTGGGATAATAGTGTTAGTATAAAGAGGTGACTTTTATGGATAAGGTGAATTTTGATATTACTGACTACCTTGGGACTCGATAGTGATTTATTTAAAAATTTCTTTAAACTATAATTGACAGATATTAAAAAATCATTTTACATACGGATTATATCCAATATTCAATGTTTTATGTACTAAATAATGAATAATTCAAGTTATTTTAAATATTTTATTACAATTCATGTTTTTACCATGTTTTAAGAGAAATCAAGAATGAGATATTCACAATTTTTTTGTGGAATCTAAGTGCTTCTTCATGTTGTTTGGTGGATTAATGATTAGGTTTTTTTTAAAATTCATGACCATATTTCTAAATTCATGTAAATTAATCATTTAAAATTTCTATAGGGTTAACCATTTCTGAAATTGTTTATGATAAATATTGAATGATGTTTTAGAGATCAATATAACACTTCAATATATGATGATTTATGTATAATTGTTTACTTGTGCGAAACATGCTGGTTTCAAAGAATAATTTTATATATATGGATAGATTCATCACCCTTTAATGTATAATTTTATCAGTTAAAATTTATTTTAGTGTTATAGGAATAAAAATTTAATTTTTTGATTTTCATTTCTTGGAGTAAAGTGGTAAATTAGAAATTGATTGAAGGAAAACATAAGGATTAAATTTTGATTATTAAATTGAAACTTATCAGGTACATATATTTTCATATATTATAATTTATTAAAGAATAATACACCTTAGGAAATGTATCTTAAATAAAAAATGATACATTATTTCCATCATTTCTGATGATACCTTTATCATTTTCAAACCTGTTTGATTTATTGTTTTGTGGCCATTAACATTCCATTGATCATTCAATTTATTGTGATCAATTAACCCAATCACTCTATTCAATTCTTTACACTTTTCCCCCATGTTCATAGCTTTACTAGAGTCCAGTGACCTCATATGTAGAAACACAATTTTTTGTTATTCCATACGACCTCTAAACATCCTTTTCACATTTATTAAGAGTATATTTAATTATCCTGTTTCATAATTTTTGTTTTTAAATAATTTTATTTTCAATTTTGAAACCATTGATTACTGAGTTAAATTTTAAATTTTGAGGATGCAATATATAAAATGTGTTGAAAATGTGATAACCTGAAATTCTAAAAAATGAACATTTTATTCATTAGCTAATATGACATACAACACAAATATTAGAAGAAAAGAAAACACCATGATGATTTATGATATATTTATTTTCAAATACATCCAATCATATCAATATCATTAATTACACAAAACACTGATTTTTTATTAGGTTACGTGAAACATTGATATTTTCTTTTGTTACACACAACACTAAGATTATCATGTGTTTTATTAAATACCTAGTTTACAAGAAATGTGAAATTATATTGAAATAGTATTACAATAACAATCACATAGACATTTTAATGGTGGGTATAAGAATTAATAACTAAATAAAACATATATGGATATATATTTTTTAGGTATTAAAAATTAAACATTTAGAATATGAAGAAATATTTCCTAAAAACAGTATTTTCCCAAAAAGACAATTTATTCATATTTTAGACACAAAAATGAAAATTAAAATTTTCCAATTTTGTAATTTTTATTTGATAAAATGAAATACATTTTTAAATAATAATAAATAACTAATCTATGGGTGAAATTCATGTATTTTTCTTAACGGTTTCATGTTTTGATGAGTTTTTAAAGATGGTGAATTCTAGTTGAAAACTTTTTTTCATTTAAATAATTTATTTTGAAAAATTAACATTTTAATTGGTTCTAAAATAAGTAAATTTTAATTTTATATCAATTAATATTTTTTATTCTATTGTAATCATTATCATTTTATATTTAGATGAATAATCATTGTAAAAATTTTGACACTTTCTCCTTGAAATATTGCATTCTTATAAGGTATAGGGGATTAAATTTAAATTAAAAACTTCCACTACTGGGAATGAATTTTTGTATTATTTATTATATTTTTGGAAAACTAATAATTTATATTATCTAATATGGTCAACTTATTTTTTTCACCAAATTAATAGTGAATGTAGTAAAAAATTAATTATCGTGGTTAGGGTAAAAATAAATTTAATATAGGGTTAAAAACAGATAAGTTGTAAATTGACCTACCAAATTGTTAAAAAATAATTTTATGGACGTATATACTTATAATATATCATAATATATATTATATGGACATATAGACGAATATTTCAGGTAACGGAATTTATCCTTTTGGATTATTTTTGAAAATTTCAATGTAATTTTTAAGAATGCTCCATTTAACCATTTATAAAATGGCACTCCCTCCCCTCACTTATTGACACATCCAAAGAACATTGGAATGAAACAAACACTTTAAATTATCTCTAAAACATACTATGTCACATTATAGATCATATTTTCTTCCTGAAAGACAATCCATAGGGTTATAAATAGGAGATGAAACAGTGGTATCTCTTAGAGAATGTAATTATCTAAACAACGATTCTTCATTTTATATATTATTTTTTGACATTAAATTATTTATTAACACTTCCAATATAATAATACTAGTATTTTCAATTTTAATATATTTTATTATGTTTATGTGATAGTAATTATCATCCTCAACTTCAATCAATTGGTTATGAGATCACCATTTGTGTGTTTGGAAGACTACTACCCCGTGAACTGATGTCATTTGTTTTTCTGTTACAACCTATCATGCTTAGATATAATTATGTTATTAAATATTTTATATGATATTTATTATATTATTACAGTTTTACAATTTAAATATCAAATATACCTTTTAGGTTAAATTTATTTTAAAATATGATAACACTGCTCATTTGAATGATGGATTACCAACTTAGAAAGTCTGACAACCAAGATCCGGATGCTACTTATGGGTTTCCCTATACCCAATGGGACAATGGCCTCAAGTGTAACTCCTTGAATTCTAGAGGTTTTTGACTAGAATTGAGAGCCTAGGGTGTGTCTGTGGGTATATTATTCCCTCATTACCATAGTGTATCAGAAAAGAGAATAGTAGACATAGGTAAATAGCGAATGAAATATATGTAAAAAAAAGTCACATCAGATAAATAGAGACAAAAATAACTATAAATGAATCATATGGAATATCATTCAATAACCAATGATATGCCTTGTCTACATAAAATTAGAAGACATCGATACAAGACAGAAGGCACAACATGTTCTATAAACGTATAAAGGATGTTAAAGACTATCCCAAGAATTCCGAGCTCCAACTTAATAATATGCTATCATGATTCATACTAAACAGTAAGAAATCATATTTTTTAAGTCTTAATCTCCCCTTTTTTAACACATGGATCAATATAATCTAATTTGGGTACCAAATAGTTCCTAGAGAGGCTGTGAGATAAATCTCAATAGGAAACCATCAATAGTGTCTTCAACATTTGGCTATTTTAATCGAAATGTATAGTGCTGAGGCATGTATATATAAATTAAGTTATAAAATGTTACTAAATAACCAAGTACCTTCTTTATCCCTTATATGTCTTCTAAACTTGTAAAAAAATCATTATATTATAATTACCATTTTATAAATAAGTCACATGTTAGAAATTGAAAAGGTTCCAAGTTGTAACAACACAACCTGTAATGATATTTAATAGTAATGTCCCAATATAATATCGAAGGTAACGTATGCCTCAAGGGTATCTAACTCAATAATATCATTAACCTAGAATGAGGTAAATCTGTAATCCATGGATCGTAGTCCAAGGTATTCCAAAATGATACACCTACCCCATCCATAGAGTTCATCCAAGGTAAAATGGGATATGAAAAAATTGGGCCAAATTGGCTTTAACCATGGATCTTACATGTCAATTTAGGATCCAAAGAGTCTATCCTATGAATATTGTAATAATATTTTAGGGATCCTATGGTGTCATAGAAGAAAACCATATAATATGAATGGATCAGGATCTAGGTGGGTCTCAACCTAAGAACTTTTATCCTTGAATAGGAATGAGGTTCCTGAGTGCTCATGAAATTCTCTGATTAGAATCAAAGGTGAACTAGAGTTAGGACATTCATATTTAATTATGAATTAATGACACATTTCGTGTCCTTAAAGAATTCTCTTTGATTAGTGTGTTAATTTAATGTTTCATGCAAACGTTAAATCATGTCATTTTGTTCCTGCCTTGCCTTCCATTTTTGTGACAAGTCCAATTAGAATTAAACCATTTATTTAATCCATTTAAATAATATTCCATATTAAAGGATCATTATACTACAATACATCAATGTGTTAGAGGGTGATATGGATATAAAAACTACTATTCATTTACATTTATGTCTATGTCAAATACTTTGTATACTTTCCAATTCTCATGTAACATTTTATTGAAAAATTCAAGCACTAACCATTGGTGGGTGAAGTGGTGAGCATACACAGTACATTACATTATGAAATTAAAAATATAAAATAATAAATTTAATATAGAAAATATTACCCTTATATGGTTCAAGAAAATTCACTCATGAATGGTGGATTAAACAAGTCAAATACGAAAAATCTAATTATATCATAACATCAAACATGGGATGGATGGAGTTATGGTCATGACCACAAATAATTACTCAAATATATGTAAATATCATAATTATACAGATCTGTGGGCTATTATCATAGAATATAATTTCTATATGTTACAGCCAATGAAATCATCGAGCCCCACATGATAATTCCAAAATCAACAAACATGAGGGATGAGTTATAGACAACACACATTAAGGATGTATGCCTCTCCACCTCTGCTATGGGAAATTTATTTGACATATAATGGAGTAGTTCATAGAGAAATTGAAATGTTCTCACACCTTTATTACTAGTTTGAGAGCAATAGAGAAGGGTAAAGGATTAAACAAAATCAATTACATACCATTTCACATCCTCAGTGATGAACAAAACCTCAAACGAGTCCCAGATGAAGGATATATCTTTACTCCTACCTAAGTTCATAACAGCTCGAAAATGAGAGGAAAATTGGTTAATCCCACTAGTTATTATATTTGGGATGAACGAGGGATCTAATTAAATAATTAATAAATAAAGGACAATTTCCCCAGAAAAATAGCATATGCACAGTTTGTATGAATGAATTGATAAACCATGCAAAAACTAAGCATGGTTACCTTGGAAGAAAGGGAAATTTCATAATTAGGACACACCAACATCCTTCAACCATGTGATGTGGATCTTTCAAAAAATACCATCCACAAGGTTAGGAAAACCATGCACAACCATGCGCCAAATGTGTGACTTGGACAGTTTCCCCAAAAGGATGGGTTCCAGGCATCAAACATGCCCCAAACACCCCTGACACCTTTTTAACTCATTAACAATCCATATTAGGTCCATATTAATTATATAGAATAAATTTTAATGGAACCATACATGAGTGAAAAAATGGGTTCTTGCAGTCTTCCACCCTTAAAAGAACACATCATCGACTTCACCTTCCATGGGTGTAGAAACACTATCTGAGAATAAATCAGGACAGTGGGCTTGTACGAAGACTTCCTAGTCCCACGTATCATCCTTCATAGGTCCATTCTACCGGAGAACCCATACTATAGGGACATAACATCTTTCGAAAACTGCCTTGATCCGGTCGACGATGTGTACTAGATACTCCCCAAAGGTAGCATCAACATCTAACTCAACTTCATCCGGGTCAAATGTATGATTTGGATCCTCATGATATTGGAGAAGCTGTGAGATTAGGAATAAATCGAGAATTTAATGATATATCAATGGTAATATAAACTGATAGGCAACCAACTAGACTCTTTATAGAATCTCAGATGGCCCTACATAACGAGGAGATAGTTTTCTTTGCTTTCATAAATGTCTATCCCCATGAATAAGAGATACCTAATGGAAAACATGATCGTCATACTCAAACACTAGATGTTTTTATGATGATTGAAATATGATTTTTTAATATTGGGTTGTAGGCATATGCTTTCTCATCTCTTGAACAAGATGGGGACCTTGTTGGGATGCCTCACCTACCTCTATCTTGCATAGGGGTGAGCAAAACCACCTACCCTATAAGTCGTCAAACAAATTCATTTGAATTTTCACATTGAAGCAGCTATTATAGGAAAACTAAATAGGAGGGATATTCTTCTACTAAGAACCACAAAAATCAAGGACACATGCTCGAAGTATATCTTCTAGAACCTATATCATCCATTTCAATTGTCAATCGGTCTAGATGGTGAAAAGATTTTATTAGAAGCACTAGTGTTCTAATAGCCTTCTAAAATACCTTCCAAAACTATAATGTGAAATGAGAATACCTATCTTAAATGATACTACATTGAACCCCATGTATTCATATAATTTCTTAGACATACAGTTTTCCAAACAAATCCATTGAGAAAGTATCATTAATAGGATTGAAGGGGTATGGTTTCATTAGTCGTCAATGACTACCCAAATAACATTCCTACCCATTGGTGTCCTTGGTAAATAGACTAATATATCTATAGAAACATCTTCCCATTTCAATTTCGGGACTAGAAGTGGCTGTAATAAACATGTGGATCTCTAGTGCACTGTCTTGACCTACTCACAAGTGAAACACCTGGTGATAAATCATAATATATGATGTTTCTTCCTAGGCCACCAATTCCAATGTCATATATCTCGATATATATTCAAGATTCCAGGATGATATTCCCATAGTGATTCATGTGAATATTTCATCAACTATAGTCTCAAATCTATAAAGACCCAGACACATCCATTGATATGAAGGATGTCATCTCAGTATACAGACCAATCTAGAGATGGGTTACCTCCAGATATTCTCTAATAATGTACCAAAACATTAGTATCCGAAAATTTTATACACTTCACCTTTCTCAATGAGGGAAGAGGTAACAGTAAATTATGAGAGATATGACTATTCAAGACTGTCCTGAACTCCATATACAATACATAAAAGAGGGCCATTAACATCAATTCATCATTGTCATTCTTTACTACTTGTGCCTATGTTTTCCAACTCGGTGAATCTACAACAACATTACCCTTCCCAAGTGTATAGGTATGATCAAAATCAATGAAATATAGATATTTGACCTATATCCTATATCTGAAGTTCATTTCATTCCATGAAGAGATACATTTTGAGGATTTTGTGGTATGCGTACACCAAAAAGTGCTCACCCAGTAGATAGTGTCTCCAAAAACATAAGGAATTGAAAACTGAATTTTGATCATGGTCATTATTCATGAAATTTCTCTCTTGAAGGCCTCAATTATTCAAATCCATGCTAAAAAATATATATTCCTTCACCAGCACAACGTATAGGTTGATGCACGATGCATCATAAAAGATGTTATAACCTTTTCCTGGCTCCAGAATAGACAGAATAGGTGCCAAAACACGGATCATTTTCATCTCTTAAATGTATTTCTCAAATTCTTCTGACCAACGGATCTTGATACCCTTCTTTTTATTATTAGTGAGAGGTGAAGAAAGATGGAAAAGTCCTATTTGGAATTCTTGTAAAATCCATCCAGAAATCAAGAAACTCTTTATACCGAACATGTTCTTGGGTTTCTCCAGGGAAAATACAACACTAACCATTTATACGTCATTATAAACACTTTTTTTAGATAATATGACCCAATAAGTGAAACTTATAGATTTACAAGTGGCACTTATATTGGTTAGCCTGAAGTTGATGCTCTCTTAGGGTACATAGAATGACCTCAAGATGTTTGTCATGGTCGTTATGAGTGTAAGAATTCACTAAGATGTCTTCCCCAGTGACCAACACAAACGAGTAGAAATAGGGATAAAACAAATTATTCATTAAAGCCATGAAAATGGTGGGTTCATTCATAATATATAATAGCATAAAAAAGTACTCATATATACCATTCATTCTAAGGAAATTTTTACCTGGTATGTCTGATGGTTTGAATCATAATTAATGATGAACTAATTTTAGTTCGATCTTAGAGAATGACTTTTCCCCTTAGATCTGGTCAAAAAGATCATCTATTCTAGGCAGTATATATTATTTCTTGACCGTAAGCTGGTTAAAATTTCTATAATTCATGTATATACATAAGGTTCCATTGACCATCTTAGAGAAAAATCATGGGATAAATCCAAGAGGATGTATTGGGATATATAAAGACTTTTTCCTATAAATCATATAAAGGCCTCTTATGCTATTGAAGCTCTGTAGGTGGCTTCTAGTATAGAGGAATATACAATTGAAATGCTCCAAAAAATATCTCGATTGTAAAACCTATCTATCTTTTGAGAGGTAGGATATGAACATTTTCAGGAAAGACGTCAAAGAAATGATCGACTATAAGAGGAAAATCAACTTTTCTAAAACCCTGATCATTTATGAAGATATCTCCAATTATTGTGGTCACTCCACCAATCACATGATGCTCTGGTGCTGTTCTACAATCTTAGAAATCACACTAACCCTTATGTAGATAAATGTTACCCTTTGGTGATGTAAATGACACCATGCAGAAGAAGAAAACAACTAAAGCATGATAGTGAACCAACTAGTCCATCCAAAGAAAGACATTAAATACTATAATCTTTAGAACGAAGAGGTTTCAAAAAAATTTAACCACATACCTAAACAGATAGTCCCTACACTAGAATATACCCTTTTTTGTACCCCAAACGACGTATCTAGTGTCATTCAACCCTATTAATATTGTATCTATAGTCCCAGAATTTTCATGATAGATATAGAGATAAATGATTTTGAAACACCTATATCAAATAAATCAGATACTATAGTAGATTCCATAATAATACTACCTTGTATTGTAGATGGTCTTGTAACTTGATCCTTTGGTATCAGATGTAGTGAATTCATCTAACGTGATCCACATCCCCATGAAAAAGATGGGAAACCACGATCATAACTTCTCTGCAAGAACTACTAGAGATTAAGGGCCTGGCTTCCATTAACATGACCTCCTCCTCATCCATACCTTGTAGTGCTATTCCAACTCCCCGCCTAACGCATCGTGAAATAAATTTCTACCGAAGGTGGAGCTTTTGCAGAACATTTTCCACTAAAGGCTAGAGGAAATATCATGAATAAATACAATAGATTCCCTATATGGATGCAATCCCGAAACTCCAAGGGGTATCTATCACACTATGTATTCAATTTACCTCCATCATCTACACTAATGAGAAACATTAGATATATTGATATTGGAATTGTAGTTTTCACTATCCTGATGAGAAGCCTTGAGGGAACGTTTCCTACCTACAGAAAAACTACAGGCCTACCGCTCCACTCATCCACTATACCAAGTACGATTTTCAACCATCTGGTTGTGCTCAGTGATAATATCTTGATTAAATTTCTCCTAAAAAGTAGGTAGGTGAAAGAGATTCACCTACATTTGGATGGAATACAAAAACCCCACTTTGAAGCATCTAGCACATGAATGCTCATCAATAGATAGAAGAAGTGAAAAGAACTGAACCTATATGAAACATGATAAATATTATAGAATTGATATAGAACCCTTCTTGAGATGCATGAAATCTCTAGCTACGTTAGTTCTCAGCATCTTAGGAATGATCTGATCATAGAAAAAAGTCTAGAAATTAACCCATAACATTCCTTGATGACATCAAGCTCAGGTAATCACATCCCACCAATGCTTGGACGAATCCAAAATCATGTATGAAGAATGTTATCAATACACTATGGAGGTGTTTCGAGATGTTTAATAATTTACAATGTGGTCTCTTTCCAAGATTCAATAGCATGTGGACCACCATCCCCTAAAAATGTAGGAGGATACTCCTACTGCAACTCATGAGTCAAATCATCCATCGTAGGTGCAAGCCATGGAAAACCATGAAAATAATGAATTAGATGTCTGAAACTGTTATGAACATGGGAATCAGTTCCAAAATCATATATAGAATGTGGTTCCTTGACCAAAACTCCAGTAGTTAAGAGTAGATTCTCAGGACCCGGCACATA
This sequence comes from Viscum album, assembly GCA_963277665.1. Classification (NCBI taxonomy): domain Eukaryota; kingdom Viridiplantae; phylum Streptophyta; class Magnoliopsida; order Santalales; family Viscaceae; genus Viscum; species Viscum album. The sequence continues at coordinate 177,945,539 of OY728143.1, read as the reverse complement.
TGGAGAATGGATGTCGCCACCCACATTGTGTATGATACAAGGACCTCGTGGTGTAAATGGAATACAAATTTCCAGAACACACCTCATAACATGCTTAAAAATAAAGATATAATCACTAGATATTGTTCAATATAAGAAAACACACAACCCATGGCGGTCTACTCGAACTATGAACTCTGAAAACCATGTATCCGTAAGTTATCAAGTATAAGTTTCATTTAATTATACATTTAATTACTAGTTTTACTACTTTACCTTTCATAAACATGAAAATATTGTATAAGGAAGTGTAATAGTTTCATTTTAGAGGTTGTGATTTACATTATAATGAATATACATTTTTGGGGAATTAGTGTGCCTACACATATCACTAGAAAAAAACACATTTATTTATAACATAATCGATCATCTTGGTAAATTACCCATCCCAACCCATGAGGGCTCATACACTCATGATCTAAGATAGGAAACCAGTCAATCACAACCAAATGTAATACAATCCCAAGCTATCTATGAAATCATCACTCAACAATCACCGACATATCATGTGATGAAAAATATTGACATACACCTATATTGCATGCCAATATGTCTGAAATTCGAATTATGGATTCTAATAATGATGCATGTAACAATTCTCCTTTCCCTCATTTCATCAGGAACAAGATGAAATGAAATCCTCAAACATAGTAATAATCATCCATACTACCCAACATGGGTATCACAAAATGGTGAAATAATTACAACATCTATAGGAAAAACATAACAAAAATTTATAATTTTGGGTAACATGGATTTTACCCCAATCATGGATTCACAATTCCCAATAATGTTTTCTGACTTAGTTCCCAACATTCCATATATCCAGTATATTGTCTCAAAAAATGCAACTCATGAAAGATAACGTAGTTGTGATGACACTTTGTGATGTCCCAGACCTAGATGCCACATAAGAGGTGCCTGGATCCCAATTGTCCACTTGGACAAAACCACATCTCACCGAAAACCATAGGATAAGGAATAGAAGTTAGGGACTACGGTGTTTATATGGGGAGTCTATTCCCTTATCACCGAAGTGTTGTGCATGGGATGAAAGTAATCAAACATAAATAGTAGAAGAAATATAAGTAAACAGAAGGAAAAATGAAAAAAATATAGATAAAAATAACAATAACTGAAACAAATATAATAACATTAAACAACTGATGATATGTCATGTCACTAGAAAACTCTAAACCATTGATACAAAATATCAGGAATAACATGTTTCACATGGGTATGAAGGAAATAAAACAAAATCCCAGGAATCCTGAACTCCGACTCGATCATCTACTGTCAAGATCCATACTAAATAGAAATAAATCAAGTGTTTAAATACAAAGGCTTCCCTTTATCAACACCGGTAACTATGAAATCTACTCTTGGTACCAAATGGTGCCTGGAGAGTGTGTGGGATAAATCTAAGTGGGCCACCACTAAAGACCTCTATAACATCTAGCCCATGTAATGGAAATGTAAATATTTTATGAATACATATAAAATATATGTAGTATAATGTTACTAAATACCTAGGTACATGCTTCATCCCTCATCTAGTGTCTGAACATGTAAATAGTTCATTCTTTTAATATTACTAGTTTATAAAAAATTTACATGTTATCAATGAAAAAGGTTTTATCATTCTTATGTTTATTTTATAAAAGGTATATCATTTCTACAAATGGTGTTATACTGTGATATTTATATTATATACGGGGTAATTCTTGATAAATCTAGTTTTTTTTACACAATACACATATTTTTTTATAATAACATTATTCAATAATTAAAAAATTATTTGATATTTGAGGAATGTTTTTAAAATGAAAGAGTAGGTTGAAGACCATTTATATAAATCCCCTCAATGTATTGGTAGGTATCATGATAAAAAATCAATTTTTCAAACCCTATGAGTTTATACCTAGTTGTTGTAATCTATCTAGTGAATGTTCATGATAGTAGAGACATAATTGGTCTATATGTATTTTTCAATACCCAATAGTTTTAAACCACATTGTGAAAGGTCTTAATGTTAGAGGTATCATTTTAAAAACTAACCAGAATATACTCTCAAACTCATACCCAACCTGATACGCCACATATTTGAAGGGATTTTTTGATCCCTATTAGTACGAAAATAACACCTAGGAATATAAAAACACATAGTGGGAATGATTTATCCAAAAATTAAGCACTTGAATGGAACAATTATATTACAGAGAAAATAGTAGAAAAGATAAATATTTGACATAATAGAAAAAATTGTAAACTAAATAACTCGAGAGTATAAACAAAACTCTAAGTACATGTTAAAGAAGAAAGGACTTCCAAAGCATAAAAACACCAACTCCATGAGATATTATGGTCATACTACCACCATCTCACCACCAGATATACATCCCATCTAACTAAAAACATATCCTCCTTAGTACAGATCCTTTGGTATTCCTACATCGAAGAAATAACCTAGTATATTCCCTATTTAAGAGGTATACATAGTATGAGCTGACATTATCAATATGGTCTCATCCTGGTGTTACATGTCATGTATTTAAAAATATCCTAGACAAATCAATATTATGGAGAACAAGGCATGAAAAGAGATTAAATGTTTTAATATCAATTGCACAGAAGAAAATTTATCTTTACCCTCTTTCTAAATTTCAAAAATAAGATGGTAAATCAATTTCAAATGATTTTAGAACCAAATATATTAAAATATAAATATTAAAACAAAAGAAATCATGCATCACATATCATTTTAAAATCTATAGATTTACAAAAAAATATCAAAAACCAAAATTATCCCAAATCGGCCAAGAAGCACAGGTAACATCACACCAAGGATCGCCCCAGGTCATGATTGATATTAAACAGGTACCTAATATAGGAAATAACATATAAATAAATCGAATTGACATATCCATCAAGAATAGAGGGTAGAGAATAACCCAAGAGAGTGAACCCTTATCAGGTCTTACATGTCACAATAACAATAAGTCTATGGAGTAGATATAACCCCATGAGAAAATCCCCGAATAGTGGACTAGATCTATTAATATACATTCCACTAATGTAACCATGGATTTCCATGTGCTCTATTTTCCAAAATAACTCATCAATCAATTTTAAACATTACATTATTGAAAAAAAATTCACAAATGAATTTAATATTTCTTTAAAAAATTATTTTATTTAGAAAAACTAAGGGACACAAAGCATTTATTAAAATGAATTTCCACACACATAATTCAAGTCAATTATAAAAATAAAATATTATTTAATAAGAAAACATATGATAATATAAGTTAAAGGAAATTATCCAACACATAAACAAGATAGATCCACCTACATCAAAATTCCCAAAAAGGACACTCTAACAAGAACATCACAAAAAACAAGGGAGGCCCTAAAACCAGTCAATAATCTTATAATTTACCCAATTTTGCAAAAGGGTTTGTATATAACAGGAAAAAACACATACCTGAAGAAAACAAAACCATCTCACCAATACTAATAAAGGATACAATACTTGGAACAAGATCACTTAATAGATCTATAGAGAAAAAAGGGAAATCACTACCAACCAATGGATATGATAATGTAATTTAATGGTGAAACCATAATAAAAAAATAATGAAACAAAAAGACATTATTTACCATAGAGACTCCAAGAAAACAAAATTATGATCAATACTAGAACAGATCAATCTATATTGAATGAACACTCTATAAAAACACCGTTGAAGACTTCGAGGATGAGAGAAAAAGGAGTAGTGAAATAATGAAATAAAATTAAACTGATGATTATTTCTAAAAGTAAAATCCCAAAAATTTTCATGGGGTGTAATATCTTTACATGTCATATAATCCTCAAGGCTTAGATACACCTAAAAACCCATTAATATTTTATTAGAAAAAGATCATTTATAATTAAATGACATGTTATATATACATTGTGTGAACCCACATAACACTTTGCATTAGGTTCATAGTATCTTCCATACAGAATTTACACATATTTTACTCCCATTACACGAAAATTATTTCTCCACCATTTTTCAAAAACTATATATTCTTATATAAAACACAAAACCAACTAAGCATTCTCCGAACTTGGGTTGTCATAGGACACACCAAATTAAAGTGGAAAATAAGAAAAGAGAAGTAAATTACCTGAAATTTGGTAATGTGATGTTAAAAAATCACCACAATAAGACGTTTCATTCTAAGGACGTCATGTGGAATAATGATGTCCAATAAATAGATGAGTTAATTTACCCTCATCAGTTTCTCACTCTACTAAGTCTCATGAGAATTGGCTCCGTGTTTCCATAATGCTCTAACCTACAGAATATACATCCCATGGAATAATTTTATACGTTATTGTGCGATATCATCTTGTTGATCCATAATATAAACATCTCTATCTAACTCAATCTCTTCCAATTACGAATTTGAGAGAGTTCATGATGATATTTTTAGGAATTATGATAAATGGGAAACATCAGGAATCCCACCAATTAAACCATCAAGGACAACTAATAAACAAATTTTTCAAGACTCTTAGTGACCTCAAATGGTCTAACATTTCATGAAGCCAAATTTCCTTGTTTTCTAGGGCTATAGTGTCCCAAATAAGGAAAAAATGTTTATAGAAACATAGTCACCTATGAAATACTCTAAATCATAATTCCTGCGATACAAGTAATATTTATACAAACTCTGAACTATATTTGGATACCAATGTATATCATACATCTGAATAGACATCTCTTAATCCAAACTGGGTCCCACAAAAGAAGATTTTCCCACCCCTCCCAATAAATATGCGACCTACATGGGTGAACATAAAATCCATGAAAGGATCTATTCTGATTGATGAATGATAACTATTATTATAGGAAAACATAATTAGTTCCATTTGGATATCCTATTAGCCACCCAAAAACAATAAATATGATTGAATAATATCCTCTAGGATTGCAATAACTTTACACGTATGACCATTTATCTATGGATGACATGTTTTTGTCAATCATACCTGAGTACCCATTGCTCCATAGTGACTTCTCTAGAACCATAAAGTAAATATATTATCCCTATCAAAAATAAAAAATGAAGTAACCTTATGAAAACTCACAAGTGATTAAAAATATAACTTCCCCATATCTTAATCATTACTGATTCCATTGGCTGGAATGAAATGATTCGACAATTGAACAAATCAATCACCACCCAGATAACATTCCTCTATTGGAGTGTCTGTGGTAATGTCAGGACAATGTAGATAGATACGTTATCCCATTCCAAAATAGGCATTTTTAGATGATGTGGAAAACAATAGAGTTTCAAAAAATCTCCCTTCATCTATTGAAAGTTGTAATAGAATGGTACGTAATCAAAAATTATATTCAACATAACAGGCCACTAGAATCACCATCTCATACCATAATAAATCGTCAAAATTCCTGAATGAAGAACTCACGAAGATACATAACAATATGAAAAAACGGAGTCCCTTACACATTCTTGGATGACTACCAGATCCTCAAAATTTAGCATACTATCTATAGACATAAACCAACCCAAAATGGTCTCCACATCATCATGGGTTTTTTAATTTTTCTAAATTGGTCCATAACTTTGGAAATAACCGTTATAAATTATTGTAAATATTTCCAAATTAAAATAATTCTTCAAGAACATAAGTGAATGCGTAACAATGAAATGATCTAAATCATGAGTTGGGTAATTATTCTCATGAGGTTTAATATAATGTGAATTATAAGCCATAAAATGATCACCATGAATGAGATAAAAACCCAAAACAGTGCCAGAATCATCATAGAAAACCACATACCCCTTACCAAAATTAGGTAAGGTCAAAATAAGAGCAGATGTCAGAAGTTTATTTATACCATCAAAATAGGACTGATACGTTGGATCTGATATTAAAATCACTCCTTTCATGGTAAGAGAAGTCAAATTTGAATCCATCATTGAGAGATCCATTACAAATCATTTATACTAACTAGATGTAGGAAGGATTATATGAATTTATATGAAATTAATCATACCTTCCCTAGTAAATATTTCCTTTACCAACTCAGGATCAACTGATATGACATTTATGAAATTACATGACAATATAATTTCACTTCTTGAGTAAAGAAGTGACATTTTGAAAGCCCTTGATAAAAACAAATACTCATCAGGACTTCCAAACCAATCATATATTGTTCTCATGCACCCAAATATATATTAATTAAAACATAATTTAATCTATGATCATGACCACAATGTTTTGTTATACTAATAAAACATAAAATTAATCAAATCCATAATAACTGTTAAAGCATTCATCATAATAGTCGGTATAACAATATACTAGTAATCTCTGAACCTACTCCTGATGTGTTCTTTAGTATATCAAAATCTTTATCTCTGGACTATTGATAACCTAGATAATGATCAATATTTGGAATTGAGATTTCTCGATAAAATGTCCAAAAAATAATCCACAAGATGCCACGTGTACTTTTTGTTAACCATTACGTGGTTCAACATCGAATAGTCTTTAAAAAACCAGAGTGATCCATCTACATTATTTGAAAAAAGAACATAGGATTCCTAATGTGAATCACTAGGGAGGAAAAAAACCCTTCCCCAAAATATCATCCAACATAATATTGATATCTTTAAATACAACTATCTCTCTATGATAAGAGGGTATCGATATTAATTGTGTACTTGGAACTAGGTTAATCATGAGCTCAACCTAAATCTTTAAAGGAATCATAGAGAATTTCTCTTGTCAAATTTCTGAAAAAACAATAATAATTATAGGAGTATGATAAATAGAGGTATAATTATAAGCCATAGATGAAACATCAGACAAAAAATCCTTGGTTGTGGGTTGGAACGTCCTATTTGACTAGAACTTAGATCCCACTCCCCCTTAAACAACCAAGAGCTCTACTAGGTCATAAGAAATGATACACACCGATGATGACAATCATCCTCAACATGATAATCAATAAGACAATCCAACTCGATGATGATATCGTACAATCCTAAATTTAGAACAAGTAAATTACTAACTAACTCCACCCCTTCTATTGTTATCACACATGAAGGATTGTGGAACCCCATCACTTTCTAATTCCCACGAGGTATCACTAACTCTATGAAATATGGATTGAGTTCAATTGGAAGGTTATGAAATCAAACAAAATTGGTAGATATAAATGAGTTGGAAGTGGCCGTTTCAAAAAAAAGAAATAACTTCTGAAGATGTAATAAATATGGTACCGCTCACATACAATGGAAAATATTATACCTCAACCAGAAAGACATCTACTACATGATGGTACTTTATGACTAAGGGGTTTGGTTTATTCGTGTAGTCATTAAATCATATGACTGCACTACGGTTTCCATTAGAGCTAAAAATTCCTGGCCCTATTAATGAGTAGACATGTCCTAATAGAAACTCTATAGATGACTATATAACACACAAATACTACACAAATTTTCAATTAGAGGACAAGAATATAATGTGTGTCTAAACTTACAACAATAATTGAATTCTAGAGGCACAACACTATCTAAAATTACAAGTGTCGAAGTGGGATACTGTAGAGATCTACCTCCACCACTATTTAGATGATCCCTCCACTTAACCCTTTTCCCTAGTATGCCATTGAAGCTTCCACAAGGTGGAACATAAGGTAAAAAACCTCCAAAATTTCCTTCCATATTTAGTTCTTCCATCATATCCCTATCATCTGTTTCCGCATTGGTAAAAATTATCACCAAAACTGTTTATGGTATGGTATCTATTTAAAAATGTTACTAGTACTGAATGATTTTATCTAGTAGTTATATGTATCTATTGGTTAAAAATTATACATTTTATCAAAAATATTGGTGTAATATGACACCATATTCTCTCTCTTTTGCACAGATAGGAACTCTTGTGAAATTTTCATCATAAGAGACTCTAAATAAATTTCTTAGTATAAGATATCAATGAAACACTTACACAAAAATACAATATTTTTAACAACATGTACTATGGAATCCAGTCACCTTTGTATGGGAAAATGGAGTCTAAATGAAAAAAAATTACCTTGATATGCTCATGTCTATCCAGGAAGTCAATGATATGATTGAACTTTTACTGAAAGTCCTCCACCTCTTTAGGTTCATTTTTTCTTTTAATAGACGGTGGATTCTCATGAAAAAAAACACATGTGGTCGATCCCTTTAAAATCATACACATCAATATACCTCAATGATTGAATTCTGTAATTGTGGATCACTTTAATCAACATCACAATCTACTATATGATAGCCTCTTTAAAATTTTTATCCATCAGAGGATTTACATGAGGATCATCAGTTGCACTCTCATGAGAAATGGGTAAAAAATGTCCAAGAGGTATACTACTACACTCATAAATAAGAGAAATGAACATGAAAAAGGTAAAAACTATATTCAAATGAGAAAATACATTATAAAAAACTTGTATTAACACTAGTAACTCAATGAAAAAGAGACACACATCCCAGTATTCCATGATAATTTTTTTCCATCACATAGAGAGCTGGCCAGATACTCCATGTAACATGTCTCTTATATCCCAACAATCATATCTCCAGTCTATCAAACATCCCATTACATTGAGAAAATTAAAAATATAAGTCTCCAATACAAAACTTTAATGAACTAAAATCAATACTATCTAAAATGGGTACTCAACCTGATAATCCACATTCCCAAAGGGAATTCTCAGTCCCCAATGGATAGAGACTAGCACCTGGGAACCTACCAATAAATATAAAGACTGATTTCTTCCAAACTGAAGTAACTACATGGACCAAATATATAATATAAATAGAAATTAAAAATATAAATATACGGAATAACTTAAAACAAGCATGTAAAATAAAGAAGATCATAATTAGAAAAAAAAAATCCACATAAAACTACAAAAATAAAGGAATACAAATGTTCAAAAACAAACAAATCCTTCTAAATGAATGGGAAAAATCCCACCATCTCACCATTAGAGTCTCATCTCAACTGACAATAAATCTCACAACCTTACTGCGATGCAATTTGTTACCTTACATCAAAAGATATATCTAGTTTTATGAACCGTCTATGTGGAACATGTGGGGTGAGTTAACATGGTTATTTGGGTCTCACCCAAGTCCTCCATATCATGTCTATAAAATATAATATAACTGTTATTTACTATAAAGAAAAAGAGTCATGATCCTAGTGGAACATCATTGATTTCAAAAGCATGGAAAAAATATTTCAATTTCGCATATTTTCATAAATAAAAAATTACCTTGTAAATAAATTTTAATGAATTTCATAACCATATATCTCATCTGATATATATCAATGAAAAACAAAGCATGAAACATAGATCATATCAATGTATATTTTAGTTCAATGATATACCAAACTAAATTTACATGAAATAATCATAGAATAGCATGTTAAATGATGACAAGAAACACACTAGGTCAAGATATCTAGTACACTTGCACCTAATTAGAAAAAATACATACACATAATGAAACAAGATATCTGAATCAAGACTATAGGGTATTGAAAATCCCCATAAAATGAACCCCTAATTGTTTTAGAAAGTCTATATAACAACAGGCTTAGGGTGGAGAGATATGTACCATGGGAAAATCCATTGATACTGGATAAGACAAATTTCTATGAATTCCAAAAAAGTAATCGAGGAATCCGATATGATCTATTCTCTAGACCTATTCATTAAATAATTTTATTCTTTGAAAATAATTTCTAAAAACCATTTCAAAAGGCTTAAAAAAAATTATTATTTATCAAAGCTAGTGGAAAAATTTTTTAAAAACCCTTGTTCCACACTAAATATCTATTACATACATAACTTATTTTTAAGGTATTTTTCATTTAATTTCTATTATTACTTTGTTTTGGGGGTTTACCATTCATTTTGGTGGAAATGGGGGGTTTTCAAAATTTGGGCCAAACCGTGAGCCCATTTCCAGATTTAAAAAATTATTTTTGTTTATCTTATAACTCATCCAATTTTCAACATTTTCACCCATTCCACTTCCAACATCGCCTATCCTGACCTATTAACACCACCATATCAATTTGGACATTTTAGGAATCAATAATAATGGTGTATTTGGGTTTTTGTATATGGAATTTGGCCATCATGGAATTCCATTTTAGGTAAAAAAAATTTATTTAATATCTTATTTAGTTTTAATGAATTTTTTAGTGATTAAACATAACAATAGATACCAAAAGACCATGGAGTGACCCAATACTCATGTCTCTTTCTTTGGATCTCATATTCGTCTCAGATAATGTCGAAACATCTCAACCATTCTCAATTCATCAAGATTTAAAAAGGTAAATTTTTTCCTTCATAACTCCCTCAATTTTCCCTCTTTTCCCCCATTATAGTCCTTAATTGTCCTTTTCAATATTATTAAACAAAGAATTACATTTTGCAATTGTTTTAAAATTCATATACTGGTGTTTTGGGGAGATTTCTTCAAGATCCCTCAAGTAAGTGGGTTTTCATCCTTCATCCTTCAGTTTTCCTAGGGTATCATTCAACGTGATTATGGGTTCTTCAATTTATTCTTGAAGTTCCTAATATGTAGAATTTAGTTCTTTGAACATAAGGTTTAATTTTGAGTTTCATGGTTTATTATTTTCGTTTATGGCTTGATCTATGTTCGTAGTGGTGCGTTGATGGTGGAGTTGGATTTTCGCACAATGATTCAAGTATTTTCATTATTGTGCTAGGTGATTCCATGGGTAATCAATTATATATGAGTTATATTATCTGAATTAAAATTTTTATCACATGTATCATGTATTAAACATATTTCAAAAGCTTGTTTTTGTGGAATTTGTTGAGTAAATGATTTTTAGGTACCAATATGGTGTTTAATTGGGTGTTTTACATGTCAATATTATGTTATTCAAAATGGGTTATTTTATAACTCATGTAATGTGTTTATATAAATTTTTAGGGTTCTAAAAATTCTGTTTTAGTGAATATGGGTGTGCCCATGGTGATCCATGTGTGTTTTCAATGGGATTTTATGTGTAAAGCATTGATAAATTTTGTGATGTTTTTTCTTGAGATTCTAAAGGATTTATTATGTGGTAGAAGTGGTGAAAAACATGTTTAGGTACTGTTATGAGATGATTATGAACAGAAATGATGTTCTTACGTGACAATGACTTTTGGTATCATGCGAAAATGGTTTGAGCACCACGGGGGATGCTTGTGGACCAAGGAGGAAAGATATGTACTTGTACACTACAGATGCAGCTGGGTTTTGTCCCTATTTCACTGAGAAAAATGGATGATGGAAAAACTAAAAAACTATATTTTTGATGATTGGGGACCACTAGGTTATGGTTATGTTCCCTAGTTGTGGATCATGCATGAGAATGGATTTTTCTAGGGTTACTTTACTCCGAGGTATGTGGTATAGGGGGCACAAGACTTCCTAGTTCCTAGGGGTGTTCCAAAGATTTTTGCTCATTGAATATTTTGTATTTATCTTTGGAATATGTTTTTTGGTGAAAAAATATAGTAGATGACATGTTTTACTAAAATGATTTAATTCATGGATAAAATTCCCCTAAAAACTGATTACATTTGAATTTTTCATTCTTTATAAATTATTTCCACCGCTTCATGTGTATCAAAAATAGCTATATATTTTTTTGAATTTTTTACCATATGGAATATCATTGTGGTATCCTATTGGTATTACTCTCACACCCTACATACACCACTTGGGCGTAAGTAGACTTGGCCTCATATGACACATGTAAAGGAAATGATTTAGGTGATGGCAGTTCAGGGTGTTAGTTCCCATCCATGGTGCAGAGTTGTGGAGGCAGCTTCTGGGTGATGACCCCATATCTTGTGGAGTCCATGGAGCTATTTTTGGATATTTTTATATGTATTTGGACCAATTTCTGTATGTTTCAACATATTTATTCAGTTGTAGAATTTTTCTAAATCTTGTTTGGTATGAATTTTTCATATTCAGTTTATTGACTATTTTTTATGTTTTATATATCCATATTCCTGTAAATCATTCCCAAAACAAAATATATGAAACATGGGAACTTGTTACAATCTGTGAGGATATTTAATTCCCTTTGGGCCTTATCATGGTCTAGGTTTGGCATTGTTTTTGATGGAGACCAGATTCGGTTTGTGAGAAAATGGTATTAGGGTATGTTAATGGTTTACGGTTATATTAATATTTTTGGGATGAGTTAGGATAGACACGAACTAGGACTATAAAGACTCAGAGTTTTGTTCGTGATTAGGTTTTCTGGCATGCAACTCTCTTGGAATACCCTGAGTCACCATGAGACATTGGAATTGTTTGTCTGACATCACTTCTAAGTGAGACGTGTGGGTTGTAGACTACACATGGACATGAGGTGGGGGTGAGGTAGTTGTTTTTTTACTATTTTATTGTCTTTGGATTATTTATATCTGATTTTATTGATCAAATATTGATAATTTTAATAATAATTTTTTTGTGACTGTTGTTTTTTGCAGAAAAATGCCTCCCTGAAAAGCTCCTATGCACCCACATGAGGAAGCTGAAGAGAGTTATCCAACAACACTTGATTAGAGGCTAGTAGAGGTGGTTGTTTAGGATTTTAAAGCACTGGGGAAGGTACTAGTTCCTGTTCAAGCCCCTATAAGAGAATCTAGGGCTGGACCTAGGAAGGATAAGGCCGAGGAGTTCCTGATAAATAAACCTCCTACATTATGAGGTAGCATAGATCCCTAAAAAGTAGAGTAAACTCTTGAAAAGATCGAGCACATGTTCAAATTCTTGGATACACCTGTGGAGCTTAGGGTGAAGTTTTCATTTTTTTAATTTGAGGGTCCCAATCACAGGTGGAGAGAATCAGTACTTCAAACTGGGAAGAATGTTCAGATGTGCTAGGGATATTTCAAGGATGTCTTCAAGGAACAGTAATGCCCTGGGGTCTTGGCTTATGCCATATCCCAGGAGTTCCTGGATCTTGTTTAGGGGGATCTATCTGTGATATTGTACACCAACCGTTTCCCTGAGCTTCTTCAGTATGCTCCTGAAAACATTTCTAATGAGAACATGAAGGTCCATAGTTTTTATAAAGGCTTAAGACTAGAGATAAACTCACATGTTTTATTATTTTTGTTGAGCACCTATTATGAGGTGGGTAATCGGGCATTCATGGTAGAGATTAAATGGAAAGGGAGGGATAGTTTCTCTAAGACTGTATTGATAGGGGGGAATCTTATCTCTTCAGAGCAGAAAAGCATGTGGGAGGATCAGGTGAAGAAGGGAGGTGGTAGTTCAGGCCACTATTCCAGGCAGTTTAAATTTGCATCTTCAGATGCAAGATTTGTTGTGTGACACTAGTGTTGGAGACCAGGGCAGATTTGATTATCATTTCCACTTCATTAAAAGACCTGTTATAAATGTGGAGGCATGGGTCACTTGCAGTGCTTTTTCAGGGTGGAACGTCCACTTCAGATTGGGGAAGGGTCAATTGATTCAAGAGGAGTTCCAGCTCAGTCTGATATGTCGAGGATGGGGGGATCTCATTTTGGTGGTCATGGTGGTAGGGATTGGTCATCTTCTGGATAGACATAGTTTAGTGAACAACCATAGACATGCAGTCATCATCAGGTGGAGACAATACATCTCCATGTAGTGGATCAGGCCAGAGTAAGATTAGATGCGGGACTGTCGACATTTTCAGGTACCATTTTGATCACATATTTTATAGCTATAAATATTTTGGATTCATGTTCCACTATTTCATTCATTTATTCTTGTTTTCTGGACTCACTAAATTTTCAAATCGATATGTTGTTTTTTTTTGCGATGGAGTTGGTGACACCACATGGAAAGAAGGAGTAGGGTTTCAGGTTCCCATTGTGTGAGCTTTCTGTGTTAGGGGTTGAGATGGAGTGGGACATCTTGTTCTTAGATATGGATATTATTGAAAATATTATTTGGAATGGATTGTCTAGTACACTTTGATAAACACATTAATTGATATAGGAGGTGGGTGTGTTTTACGGAACCTGATGGGAGCCGTCAGGTTTTTCGTAGGGAATGAGATCCTCGATCGAGTCATGTGGGTCCTCCACTCCTAGAGTAGAAAGATGTTTTCTTATAGTTATCATCGATCGTAACAGAGGAAGATGGTCATTCTTATGATGGTTGACTACATTATGTAGTTGTCATGTTTCTGGAGGTTTTTCGGAATGATTTATCAAGTTTTCCCCTCGATTATAATGTGGAGTTCTCAATTGATTTGGCACCGGGAACACAAACGATATCTCTTACTTCATATCGCATGACCACCACTGTAATGACCCAGAAATTCCCTGACTTTTTTCCAATTTCATGGGAACTTTATGATTCCGTAGTTTCTGACAGCACACGATTCTGAGACCCAGAGTGCCCAGAATGATCCATCAAAATTTTGTTAATCTTAAATTAACGTGCATAAGCAGATTTCTTGAAAAAGTGGAATAACTCTTAAATGGATACTCAGATCAGATATCTGATGCCACCATTGTGCTCTGGTTAGAGGGTTTACCCTAGGTGTGACATAAATTCAGTCGGAGCAGGCCTCATGTGAGAAAACCTGAAGATGGTATAACATTAAATAAAATAATAAAATAATGTTATTTTATTTTTCAAATGATTATAACACACAAATGGTAACTTGGATTAAAAATCTGAGACCACCGCTAAACTTTTTAGAGTAGCATTTCTTTAAGCAAATACTAACATGTGTCGACAAGGGCCACTAAAGAAAGATAGTTTTTGGATGAAAATAAAATAATTATGTGACAATTGTTTTATTGTATATTTCATGACTTCTAAACGCTAACTCGGACTGAAAATCCAAGAGTACCATTGGGTTTGTTGGGGAGTGTTTCACCTAGGCAGAGCCTAACCTCAACCGCAGTGGGTCGAGGGTGACTGATATTAATTTTATGAACTTTTTTTCAGGGACGTTCAGTAAACGAACGTTCGGGATTTTATAACATTTGAACAGTTGCTCGGGATTGAAATCCGACGGCACCATTGAACTCACGACATTGGTGACTTCTTAGTAAAACCTTCACCGTAGTTGCGTTCTAACAATAATGGAAGATAGTTTTTGGGGGTTATTAATTAAATAAAATAAAAATAAGGTGTACTTATTTTTATTTGAGGTGGTTAAAACCTCCAAAGGGAGGTTACATGTGGGGCCCACCATAACATAACTTCCAATGGGAGGATATTATTTGGTGGGGCCCACCATAAGTTTTAACCTCTCTTGCAATAAAGGGGGTGGGTCCCACATGGTATTTAATACCCTTGTAACTCTCAATACAATAAGGGAAACTTTTGAAATTCTTCACCTTCCTCCCTCAATAAATTAGGACAGCATCACCCATTAAATTAGTGAGGAAACCTAATTAAATTTAAAACATTTCAAATTCATTCCAACTAGAGAATAATAGGCAAACCTATTATTTCATTTTGGTTGGGCATTATTCCTGGGTGGAATAGAAAAAGGGGAGAACTAGGGAGGGGCCTTTTCACTCAAATGAAGAATGACACCATCATCTCCCTTCTTCGACCGAGGCAAGAAAGGGATGCGACGCTCATGAAGAATGCCGACGTAGTCTTCGACTTCGTCCCCTTCGAATTCTCATCTACGAACGAAGAGTACCCTCTTCCTCCTCTGACGTTGACAGAACGACACCGCCTTCCCGTGACTCCGTCAACATCACCGAACTCCAGGTAGTGGGATTAGAGTTAATTTATATATGTGTATAAACCTCTCTTCTTCATCATTCAAATTTCTGGATTATGGATCACCATGACGAGGTGGGCTCAGACCGCATGAACACGGCCTGATCCTCACATTTTTTTGTTCTTGTTTTATTACGACAGAGGCGGTACATGCGGCAACCGGCAACAAGTCAGCCATGAAGAAGCCGGCGGCGCAAGGCCATGGGGTCGCCACAAGGGCTCGACACTGGTGTGCTGCGTAGAGAATCGAGCCAGGCCAGGTGGGCCATGGTGGTGTCAGAGGGGCGCGGTGCCGTCGCACCATGCATGAAGGAAGAGCTGCGGCGGTCAGACGACGAGCGTGGTGCCGTCGTGCCGCGTAGAGGCCAACAGGACTACAACGCTGTCGTTCTATGGTGGACGAACCAGGCCGGCCGGCTGATCCGGCTGCCGGTGCGCGCTACAGGTGGGGCCCCTCGGGTCCCGCAGTTCACATAACCTGTACCTAGCGTCTGTTCTTTCGGTAACCAGGGGCGCCGCACCCACCCCCTCGTGGCGTGGCAAGTCGGGCCACGTGGGCTAGCTAGCCGGGCTGCCCTTGGCAGGGCCCCACTCTGGCCGGGCACCCGCAGTCGGGCCCCCCTCGGTCGGGCCACCCTCAGGCGGGGGCACCTTTGAGTCGGGCCGCCCCTTCGGGCCTGCCCTTTTTCCTCAGACCGGGTCGGACCTACGGACTGAGTCAGACTGGACCCGAACCCACCATAGCCCGATTACACCTTTTCGCCCATATCTTGGGCTACGTGCGTCCGTTTGACAAACCGTCAGCTGTGCCAATATTCTTGGATAAAATCCGTCCCTATGAGAATACCACATGGGTGTTCGAGGTATAGTTGAGATATAGTCGGGTTGGTTCGTACACGAATCCAACTGGGGCCCCATGACTAAAAGGCTAATAACTAACAGACCGGGAAAACGAATGATGCGACATCTGATGCGTTGAGATCCCATTGATGTGGCGGACCTTTGAGATACTTTTTTTGGCACTTCACAACAGTTGGACTATTTCTCAGTAGCTCATGGAGCAGATCCCTCTAGCGATGAGTAGACTGAGTGCGGAGAACTAGTTGCTGACAGACCTGACGACTGCTTGACCGTTTTGACTCGAATGATTCGATTAGCCTAGTGGGGAGCGCCCGGTATTTGGCGGTATACCCACGTCCAGAGTGTGACTTGTATTTGGCTTCAGACCCATGATACTCGACAAGAGGAGTACCTTTAAAGGCCATTAGGGGGAGTGCCCAGTATTTGGCGGCAGACCCACAGTGGAGGAGCACCTGGTATTTGGCGGCAGACCCGCGGTACTCGATAGGAGGAGTACCTCAGCAGTCCAAGGTTAGTAAGAAGTGCCTTAGTGTCACGACAAGCCCACTGTACTCAAAAGAGGAAGAGTTCTCCAGCAGCCATGGTTTTGATAATGAAAATCCTGGTTCTAGCTGAGTCAATGACCTTTGTGTTTTCCCCATGATTGATATGGGTTACTAGATAACTGAGGTATATGTATGGGCATATAACTAAGTAATGCTTATCTGTTGATTCATACATTGTATATTATATGTGTTGGGTTTTGTGAGACCTTGGGGGTCTCAAGGTCCCTACTGAGTATCTTTATACTCACCCCTCCACTGTCTATGCCCACATCTCATTGTGGTGGATGTAGACGACAGACAACGCTGACCGAGGCAGAGTTTACAAGGGCTGGATGTTACCCAGAGGTGGACCTCATGATGATTCAATACCCAAAGGAGACGGACATACATGGAGTGTTGAGGAGGTTATCTGTACCTACCCTTCGGGTAGGATCTGTGGCGGACCATCCAAGAGCTGCTAGACACCTTCCACATGTTTGTCATTTTAGTTTTAATTGTTGTATTTTCCTTGTACTTTACTATTGGGATTGTATTACCAGCCCCTTATTCTTTCCAGCACATATTTTGCATATACTTTGACTTAGGGTTTTACTTCTAGTTGCGTGCTTTGTTGTGTGTGTTTACAATTTATAAAGGAAATGCCTTCCCAGCTTAGAGATTTACGCCTTTGGTTCTAGTCGGCATCCCATGGCCAATGGGAGGCGAGGTTGGGGTAGTCACAACATGGGTCCCAAGGACGAGATGTGACAAATAGGTATTATAGGAGTCGGTTCTACCATAGAACTCATGACTCTGATCATAATTTTCTATGAAGCAATAGTCTTATGGGTACCGAATGTGGTTTTACGTTCAGGGTTTCAAGTGTTAGTGTGGTGGCTAACGTATCCGTACACCAGGACCCTGACTTCTTATTTCCGACATAGTGTGTGAAAACAATGATTACGTGCGTGTTTAAAAAAAATTTCTTTAGGTCTAATCAACCAGTTATGCACACCATATATAATTGTTTGACCATGTCACATCTGTTCCTTATCAGGATGGATCCACACAGACAAACAGTTAGGGTTCCCGAGATAGTACTCGATGACGGCCCATCCAGCTACAAGGATTCGATGTAGGTCCCACATACTATGTTGGCACCTTCGGACTGTGTACCAGTAGCACCACTACCCGTTGGGTAGCAGATGCCACTCGCCACAGTGGAGGAAGGTGCACGCGACTGAGCGCATTGCACGAGTTCCAATTGAAGAGGCCTCCTTGGTTTCAGGGAGAGACAGATTTCCAAGAAGTAGAGGACAGGATGGAGGCGATTACTAGAGTTTTCCTCCTAGTTGAGACACTAGTTGAGAAAATTTTGATCTTAGATACTAGTATTTTTCAGTGAGTGACCATGAGGATGGTCCGCATATTGATGAGGTTTTGGTACTTGGACCATTTTCCGAGATGCTTCCATCGGCCAGTGTGCCAACTATATCACTGCCCGTTGGTCAGCAGACACTACCAGCGGTACCGATAGAGGACACTTTTAGGCTTAGTTCCTTACATGTGTTTCAGCATCAGATAGCCCTCAGGTTCCGAGGAAATCCTGACTCACAAGCGGCTGAGGACTTACTTGAGGAGGTGGTTGAGAGTTCCCTTCAGCTTCTACAGTTTCGGCAAGAAGTCATGTTGGTAGTTGAATATTCATCAAGGCATACCGACCATTCCTGGTACTCAATGAAAACAATGTGAATAGTGATTCAGGGCTTGGACTTCTGAGCAAGGTGTGTTTAAGAACAACTGATCTAGAACTTTTCCTCTATGAATTATTACTCATGTTAGGGTTATAGAGGGAACTTTTGTGGTTGAATGTTCTTTGGTTGATCGGATATAGCCAGTGAATGTTAACAGTGGGAATGCAAGAAACCGTTTGCAGTCATAGAGACTTGGGAGTGAAAGAAGTTTTGGGAAGAGGATGTGACATGGACAGATAAATCATTAGGGTAGAAGATGTGGAAGCAGATCTAGGAGAGTAGCATGAGGTGGTGTACATTTTGACATGTTACAACCACCCTCTATTGTAGTTCCCTCCAGGCTCAAGGATCTGGAGTGGCGGGGAAGAGAGTAGATGCACACGGTCAAAGAGTGTGACCCAAGGGATCTAAAAATGATTTTACGTACGGTCTATGTCTACTACTAGCTATCGTATTAATAGAAATAGGTACTTTTCATTTATTACTTCCACGAATATTGTGCCAGACCGAGAGTTTCCAGTTAATCCGTTGACTTGAACCTCACGTCTAGAAATACCTGTGACAGGAGACTCGATAATCGCAGTTACGCCGACAGTGTGATCTGACCCTTGAGGCGAGATTTTCTGTTGGAACCTCTTGGTAGCAGCATCGAGGACTTAATACATTAGTTTGGGTATAGACTGGGCAACCACAGTTCATACACCGAATGAGAGTATTAGTAAAAAAGGTTGTGGTTTATCTACAATGTTGGAATAGGGTTTTCCTTGGTTGTCAAAAAAGGAAACCTAGGAAGCACAGGATAAACTAATGCATAGGAGGGTACAACTGATCACCCATGATTCATCCAACCTCACCCTCATGGCAGTAGAAGTTTTGAGTTTTCAGTTCCCAATAGGAGTGTCTAGAGTTCCTCCAGGACTACGAGTTTGGGATAATATACAATCCTGGGAAGGGGAAACATGGTAGCAGACACACTCAGAAAGAGGTCAGACCATCAGCTACTAGGATAGGTGACAGGGCAGCTGGCTACATTACAGATATCCTTTGTGGATAGGGACGGAGCAACCTCTCTTTAGTCTCTTACAGTCACTCCCCCACTTCTTCAGCGAGTTAGGGAGGTGCAGCATGGGGATGCTGACTGTGAGACACGACTTGCTCAGATATCCACATGACATGCACCTTATGTATTTTCTAAAGGCGGGGAGCACGTCTTCCTCTTCAGTGGACATACTATGGTACCCGTAGAACATCTGGAGGAATTGTTGAGGGAGTTCCACACTTCCCCTCTAGCAGTATATCCAGGAGTGGCGAAGATGTACCAGGAGCATCGAAAGTAGCACTGGTGGAAAGGTATGAAGAAGGCAGTAGCATTGTTTGTCTCACAATTCCACACTTGTCAGTATGTGAAGGCGGAGATCCAAGTACCAACCAGCTTGGTTCATCTTTTAGAGGTCCCAGAGTGGAAATGATATGGTATATCCATGAACTTTGTGACGGGTCTTCCACGTACATCCAGGAGTCATGATTCGATATGGGTAATCGTTGACCGACTCAACAAGTCAGCCCACTTCCTACCGATCAAAGAGCAGGGCTCAGTTGACAGCTTGAGATTCTTATATGTGCAAGAGATTGTGCGTTTTCTTGTAGTACCTTCTTCTATTGTCTCTAAATTTGACACACGGTTTACATCCCGGCTATGGAAGGGGTCGGAAGAGGATTTTGGGGTGCAGCTTCGCTTGATCAACGCCTTCCATCCTCAGACGGATTGTCAGACTGAGAGGACCATTCAGAATCTCAAGGACATTCTCTATGCATGCGTCCTCAACTTCAGTCACATCTGGAAGGATAAATTAACCTTGGTAAAGATTTCATATAACAACAACTACCACTCTACCATTGGGATGGCACCTTTTGAGGCACTGTATGACTGACCATGCAGATCGCCTCTGTGCTGGACTGACCCAGGTGATTCCGCACTTATGGGACTGGAGATGGTGCAGGCTATGATAGAGAAGGTGCAGATCATCCATGAGCAGATGAAGACTACACAGAGTAGGCATAAGTCTTATGCTGAAAGGAGACGGAGAAGTCTCGAGTTCGAGGATGGCAGCCATGTCCTCCTATGGGTCTCACCTCGATGAAGTCTTTAGAGATTTGGATGAGGTGAAAGTTGTCTTCATGATTCATTTTACCTTTCCATGTCCTTAGCAGAGTAGGTCTGATGGATTACCGCTTAGCTCTTTCACCTCAGTTCCACCGAGATCATGACATCTTCCACATATCTCAGCTGTGGAGATAAATACATGACCCATCTCACATCATCGACCACGGGGAGCTGGACATCGATGACAGGGTGAATTTTATAAAGGTTCTAGTAGAGATTGAGGATCGATAGGAGCAGGTCCTATGTGGATGGTCGATAACTCAAGTGTGTGTTTCCTGGCAGCATGGGATCCTCCAAGAGAGAACATGGGAGCGGGAGGCTCAGATGCGTGTTCAGAACACCCATTTGTTTCCATAGTTTGAGTTGTAGCTTACAGGGACGTAAAAAAATGATGTGGAAAGAATGTAAACACACATGAATTTCGTGGAATTATTTTTTTATTAAATTCAAGGGAATTTTACAAGTCCGCGGTTTTTAACGGCGCTCGATTCTGAGGCCCGGAGTTCCCAGAATGATCCGTCGAAATTCTGTTATGCTTAAATTAACGCGCATAAGCAATTTTCATGAAAAAGTGGAATAACTCTTAAAAAATTACTCTGACCAGAAATCTGAGGCCACCATTGCACTCTGGTTAGCGGGATTACCCTAGGCGTTACTTAAGTTTAGTCGGCACATGCCTCCTGTGAGAAAACCCGAAAATGGCATATCCGCAAAGAAAATAAATAATTAAAAGTATTTTATATTTCAAATTCTTATAATTCACAAACGGTAACCCAAATTAAAAATCTGAGACCACTACTAAACTTGTGAGGGTATGATTTATTTAAGAAGATAATAACCAGAGTCGGCGAGGGAGGCCAAAGAATGTTAGTTTTTGGCCGCAAATAAAATAATTAATTGACAATTATTTTATTTTAAAATTCTTAACTAGTAAACGGTAACTCATATTAAAAATTTGAGAGTACCATTGGATTCATTGGGGAATGTTTCACCTAGGAAGAGCATAACTTCAACAGTAGTGGGTCGAGGGAGACTGATATTAATTTTCTAAACTTTTTCCATGGGTACGTTACGTAAACGTACATTAGAGGTTTTATAACTTTTGAACTGGTTCATGGAATTGAAATCATAGGGCACCATTGAACTCAATGCGTCTGTGATTTCATAGTGAGACCATCACCACAGTTGTGATATAATGAGAATGGTAGATAGTTTTTGGGGGTTTTTTTATTAAATTAAATAAAAATAAGGTGTACTTACTTTTATTTGAGGTGGTTAAAACCTGAAAAGGGAGGTTAGCAGTGGGGCCCACCCGCACATAACCTCCCTTGGAATGATATTATTTGGTGGGGCCCACCAGATGTTTTAACCTCTCTTGCAATCAAAGGGGTGGGGCCCACATGAGCTTTAACCCCCTTGTAACTCTCCATAAAGTGGGGGAAGCCTATGAATTTCTTCACCTCCCTCTCCCAATTAATTAGGCCAACTTCTCCCATTTAATTAGTGAGATAACCTAATTAATATTAAATATTTTCAAATTCATGCGAACAATAAAATAATAGGCAAAACTATTATTTCATTTTGGTTGGGCATTATTCCAGTGTGGAATAGAAAAAGGGGAGAGCTAGGGACAATCCTTTTCTCTCCAATGAAGAACAACGCCATCTTCTTCCTACTTCAACCGGGGAAAGAAAGTGAAGCGACTCCCATGAAGAACGCCAACGTCATCTTCGACTTCGTCACCTTTGAATGCTTGTCCGCCAATGACGAGTACCCTCTTCCTCCTCTGACATTGAAGGAATGACGTCGCCTTCCCGTGACTACATCAACATCATCGTACTCAAGGTAGGGGAATTTGAGTTAATTTATATATGATTATAAACCTCTGTTATTCATCGTTCAAATTTCTGGATTATGGATCACCATGACAAGGAGGGCTCAGATCGCTCAAACATGGCCTGACCCTCCCCTTTTGTTTGTTTTTTTTGATGAAGTCAGGGGTGGTACATGCGGTGACTGGAAACTAGCCGACCGAAAAGAAGCCAGTGATGCAAGGTTGTCGGGTCGCCACAAGGGCACGGCACTGCCATTCTACATAGATAACTGAGCCGGACCTCACCGACCGTGGTAGTGCTGGAGGGGCGCGGTGCTGTCGCATTGCCCTGGAAGGAAGAGTGATGACCAGGAGGGTTGTGGCAGTCGGACGACGAGAGCGTCGTCGTCGCACCGCGCAGAGGCTAGCAGGACCGCGTCGACGTCACGGTGCGGTGGAGGAACCAGGGCGGCCGGCTATGTCGGATTCCAGTGCGTGCTACAGCATGGACCCCTTGGGTCCCGCAGTTCACCAAACCGGCACCTTGTGCCGGTTTGTTGGGAAACCAGGTGCCTCCGCACCCCCCGGTGGCGTGTCCAGTCGGGCCACACGGGATAGACATCTGGGCCGCCACCGGACGGGCCGCCCCTTCAGGCCTACCCATTTTCCTCAGACCAAGTCAATCCTGCTCACCGAGTCAGGCCCTGGTTTGGACCGGGTCGAGCCGGGTCGGTCCGACTGAGT